>JAUMJL010000871.1:0-1258913 GCA_033558185.1 Dromococcyx pavoninus
AGTAATCGCCCTTCTCGACGCTGGCGCGCAGCTTGCCCTCCACGCGCTGCACGCCGCCGCGGTTCCTGCCGCCGCCCTTCGCGGCTTCCTGCTCCGCCGCCATAATCGCGGCCGCCATCAACGCCGAGGAGGGGAGGGGACAGCAGGCACAGGCGCACGCAGCCCGGGCGCACCTCGCTGCCCGGCTTCCGCCCACTCCGACGGCGGCCGACGAGGCTCAAGACGCGCAGCCGCGTCACGCGGAGCGGGCGGGGCCGGGCTGTCAGAGGCAACGCTGGGAGGGGGGCGTGTGGAACTGGGTCCTGCGTGTAAACAGGCTCCGAGGGGGCGGGGCCGGGTCAAAAACAGGGTAACGGGAACCCCACAGCTCGCGACAGCGCCAGAGCAGATCCCTGTAGCCCGCAGCCAACCCGGCTCCGGCGGAAAGTGGAAAAGGAGGCGGCCGCGGGAGGACAGCTGAACGAACAAACCCCCCCAGCACCGCAAACAGCTGAAACCCATCGAGCATCTTGTGGGGCTTCTCCTTCCCCAGGGAAGGTTCTGCCTACCCCTATGGGAACAGGGAGTGAGGGGGTGTTGATGTAGCCCCAGTTATGTAAGCAGGTGATCAGAAATAGAGAAATGAAGCTTTATTTCTCATTTCAAATAGTACATGCACGTCCAAAAAAATTAAAACTCTTTATTTAAACATCTCAATAGCATCTTGTCAGTTTGGAGGCAGCAAAGAACAGACATCTTGGAAAGCATTTACAAAAATACATTGCACAAAGTCCTATCTTGCTTTTTTTAAAAAATAAATTAGTGTTATTCAAAATATTCCCACCTAGCTACTTAATTTCAATTTATACAGGATAATTCTAACTTTAAATATGTAACCTATAATATGAAAACACCTGTACACGTGTGATCCAGCTCCGCTGCGTAGGCTGTGGGTTCCATCTCTCGATGTGAAAAGGAGGAGCTCTTCACTTGGAGACTTCAAACATTCAAGGACTGTTGTGCAACATACATGCTCTGCTCAGAACACCAGTCAGCAGTCCCTTGTGTAGCTTTAAAAATGCATTACAACAGCAAGACAAAAATTGTGCATACATTTCAGGAATCTTTTCTGAAAGGGCCGTTCAAAGCAGCAGCCCCTGAGGGGGCACTGAGTGGCTTCATCTCATTCTACGTGGAAATGTTGCTTCTGAGAGCATGACATCACTCCTTATACCTGACTAAAAGTTTCTGGGGATGAGTTAAAGTTTGCCCATGTGTTTGAACAGGGCAGGACCGAGCAGGAGCCCTCTGGTAAAGGTGAAGCAGTGAGGTTACTTCAGTCATTGTTTCCCACATACATTCAGTAAATGTTGCAGGTTAAGAATGCAGTAAAACGAACCAGCCTAAGGAATTATGTTTGTTCCAAAGAGATCACTTCTGACAAATTAGTATACAGCAAATAAACCATCTTAAATGTTTACTGAGCAATTTAGCAGGCTTATCAGCTCCCATCCAGCTGGTCAGTTACATCAAGGTCAACACAGAATTAACACTAAAGAACAACAAATGACCAAGTTGCTATGGTTAAAAACCCTTAAAATAACTTCAGTTACTGAAAGTTATCCCTGACTTTAAGAGCAATTCATGGCCATAAATTACAGTAAAGCTGGTGTTTAAACAAGTTTTGGTTGTGTTAACTTTCCCTGACAGTAATATTTATTAATTATATTCAACATATATCAAAGAAGCCCTTGTGGATCCACCAAAAAGGCCAAAAGCCAAGGGTCAGCTGAAGGATGCCTCCAGCTACAGTCAGAGTCTAAGAAGTACCACAGTTTTGGCTCATGGTGCCGAGCTAACAGAAGTATGCAGTTCAGTCCTGGATTAAAAAAACAGATTCCTAGTTGCGGAAAGTGTGGTTTATTCTTTAAAAAACCCTATACATTCATTTGTAATAAAATAGGAGTCACCTGTTTGCCAGCTGGGCTTTATGAACCAGAGCAGTTTGCATGCATTATTTCTCTCAGCATGGACACAAAAATATAAAGCTAACTGGCAATTACAAGCTGAGCATTAGAGCAAAGAAGAATTGTTTTTATACAGTTCTGCTGACAGTCTTCAGCCTTTATCAGAGGATCTGTAGTATGTATCTTGCATCCTCATCCTTTAAAGATTCCAGTGTTCTAGGCTTTCTGGTATATACAAATTGAGAACAAAATGTACAGACAACCCAAGCTGTAGTGTAGCTTATTCGGCAGGTTTCCCATGCACTCTGAACCGATAAAGGCAGGTGTATTCTGCATGTCCCCAGTTAGAAAGAATTCTCAGCTCCACTATTTGGAATGCGTTTTCATCTTTCTCCTGGGGAAGGAAAAAGTAAATACAAACCAGAGTTAGATTTCAATATAAACAGAGGCAGCTGAAGTGGCTTTCTTAGATTCCTGCCACTCCCAACTTTTATTAGTGACTAAGTTACACCTTGGGGACTTTCTGATACCTCGAACAGGACTTCCCTTGACTTACAACTACTTATTTGTGAAGGGACTCAAAGGCAGCATGAAGCAGACCCTTCAATCTTCATAGCATCTGCATCCAGATGGCACAAACCTTTCCTCCCCTCTAACCTATTTGTACCACAGGTTTGGAGGCAGACAGGCAGGTATTTTCTGCCTCAGTTTCTACAGCACCCAATAGAGAATGAGGCCTTTTTCCTTCACTGCTGCTTGTGCGCTACCATGGAAAGTACAAGGATCTTTCTTCTGAGACCTTAAAATTTATCATCCAGACTTACCATCACTGGGAACATCTGCAGTGATTCTCCCTCTTGATCATAGACATACTGTCCTAGAAGCTTGCCATCTTTTTGATATTCGTCATCAAGACCCTGTTAACAACACAATATCGTTTTTCCTTCCATCAAATTTGAAATCAAACCAAAACCAGAAGCACATCTACATAACACACAGTATTCAGAAGGATCAGAATGTTTCCATGTAACTTAATGCTCATCCAGGCACAGCCATGGATTTGGGTTTACTGCACTGCAAATAGTTGTGCTATGCTTGTATCTTTTCATGGTCAAACCTCTTAGTTTCCATGGCAAAGCCACTATCACAATATAAACTGCTCAGGACAAAGAATGGGAAAATGTGAAGGTTATAAACAAGACGGAAGTCAGGATTCAGGTGCTTGCAGGTGTCTGCTTAAGTCTTTAAAAGTGCTTGACAGAACTAGACAGAAAGTGTTCAGACAGATCACAACTATCCTGTTCTGCCATCACACCTACACAACTGTGGTGAGAGTTAAAAAATCAATTTAAAAAAAGATTTAAGGTGAAGAGCCAAAGTTTTGGGAGGAGGGAACGGAGGAAGGATGCAACAGTTAAAGTGTGTTAAAGTATACCAAATTAAACCCTATCATTCTCTCAAAAAATGCTTACTACTGGATATCCAGAGAAAAAAAAAACAGCTCTGCCAAACCTAGTTGCACCATTTCTTATTCCTAATCTCAAAACTCATTAAAAAACATAAGCAATTTTAAGAGCAATGCCTGAAAAAGTTTACCTTCCTAGCTGTTTTCCCTGAACTCATTCATTTCCAAAACAGGTAACACAAAATTCAATTGATGTTTGCATGCATAAAGAAGTTCAAAGACAAGACTTACATATACTGAAAAATTCTTAGGGGCACTGCTGATATTTCCTGTTGGTGAAAGGGTTTTTGGTATGTGTTCCACTGTAAAGGCAGTTGGATAGATCTTCATTGAAAGTCTAACTACAAGATACCCCTGTGATCCTTTGAAAGCCCAGCAGTTTCCTGGATACATGTCCGGCTAGACAGGAAAAAAGAGAGGTCATAAAATGGGACACAAAAAGAAAACAACAACCATGAGCAATTTGTAATGATTTTTTTTTTAATAAAGAGTTGTAATCAGTTCTGAATTGTTAGGGACAGTCTTAAACAGTAAGTGGCAGAATAGCATCTATTTGGTAGAACTCTTCAGGAAGACAGCACAGCCTCCTCAACTACCAGAAGTGTTTTGAAGACCCACACCTTGAGATTTCTTCTCAACACGAACCCTCCCAGTGCTCACACTTTGCAGAACTCCAATGCACCACCCCAGCCTCCTATAAGGGTCTTAATTTTGCTAGAGTAGGACCTCAGAAGAATTCACTCTTGGGAACATAGTATAAAGTATCCATGTCCCCCAATACATTACTGGCAGAAACAGCCAGCACCGAAATAACAATCCAAACCACCCAACACAGAATAACATTGCTGAATTTGTTTACTTGGGCTTTAATTACCTGAATCACCACTCTGGGAGACTGAGAGAAGTACCACAGAGGAATTCCAAAGAGGCTAATTAATGCTGTTTTGGTCTCATAGGTTTCAGAACAGCGAGTACTTAGAATGCTGCCACCTCAAAAAAGATAAGGCAGAGATTTGTACAAAGCTTAATGAATATACCAGTTATTTTCCTCAGAAAATACCATTAAAGACATTGTTGAAGTCTAACAGTTATGTGGGGATATGTCTTTATCAAATACAATGTTATTTTAAGACCACATTAAAGGTTTTTTCATTTAAGAGGGCTGAAAAATATCCATTTTTCCCTGGTGAGTTCAGTGGTGTGTACACTCCACAACAGATCTGTGTTCTCTATTATCCAGTTGTACACATGTTCAGAACTATTCTATCCTTGTCCATGCATACCTAGGCTGAAATATAACTGTAAACAGCAAGAGTGGACTGCAGTAGCCTGATGATCAGGCAGACACGGATGCTCTACTAACTTTTAGTCTCCATTTCAAGATTTTTAGTAAGTACTAGAACTAACATGAATAGTAAAAGTAGTGTTTCCTCTACGACTTACCTCCAGATTCCAAGGCAAAATCCACCATACCAGTCTTATCTTGAGAGTAGAGTTTCAGTGCATTGTTTACAATAATCTGTGCTTGCTACAGAGGTACATGCAGAAGAGGAGAATGGAAAGAGAAATATTTTAATAATATCAAGTGATAAAATAATTGATATATACACATCTGCGTGGCTGGGAACATCTTTTAGATGCTGCACTGCACCACAAGTCTTTCAAAGGCTCTGTCAAGAGAGAGGTCATTTTTAATGTATGGTTGTCTTGACTGGTGGTTTCTTCAAAAGTTACATTCTTTCCCCCACCATCCCAAGACTGTGAGCTGCATTTCTTTAGTACACTTCTTTCTTGGGAATTCTTTGATTTTCAAGATAGCATACTTTGAAAAACACACAAACGTTCACAACTGGCAACAAGCAATGCTGTAAGAATACACTTCAGAAAGCATTTTCTGTAATTCTCCCCATTTCAACTAATGTTCCTATCTTCTCTTAAAATCATTAACATTTACATTGACATCCTGCTCCAAAAGTGTCTATAAAACTCTTTACAGTTTTAGTAGAGCTTTTGAGACCCTGAACTCACCGCTTCTGTGATGCCAGAAATCCCTGCATTAGCCACAGCATTTGTTACTACTTCAGATGTTATTTTTTCCTTTGTAAGAGACATATGGAGAGTAATATTCTTGAGGATCTGCAACTCGAGATCCTGCAACAAAGCCTGCAGATCACGTTTGCTCACAAAATTGGATGTAAGCCATTGGAGAAGTGACTGGGGAAAGTCTTCTTGTTGATCACCAAAAAGCATTAGCTTGACAGATTCTTTGACCTGGGCATCCACCTAAAAGCCATTAACAATCAGAACAGAAATTAGTAGTCTTTATAAATCATTAAATAATACTATATATAACAGGCACATGTGAAATACATATATACACTCAGTACTTCAGAGAAGTCTAGCTTTCATGTGTGTTTTCACTATGCTGACTCACACTGGACCAGTCAAGTGTGCAGAAGAACATGTGGGAAATCTGGATGCTCCATCAGTTTAGCAAACAAGACTCTCCTAACAAAGCCTGAGCAGCCTTTGCAGTTTACATCAGTGGCCTGACTAATGCTTCAGAATAAAAAAAAAAAATTGACTGCAACAGTTCAAGGAAGGCACTGTGGCAACTCTACGGAGAGCAGAGCACTTGGTAGGCCTAGTTAATCACTCATTTATGGTATGCTTTGATTCCATAAACAGCCAGGTCATATTTGAGCACTATCACAAGATGGTATCTTAGGCAAAGTTGACAATCCTGTATCAATACTTACTGTTTTATTTTGTTGGCTACATTCTAGTCAGACCTTATAAAAGGCTTCTAAAAATCTTAATAAGCATGATTTTTTTAAAACAACTCCCAGATAACAAACCTAACTTGCATTTATGTAAGTTTCTTTTCCACATTTCCATGGGTTAGCACAATACATCAGTAAGAGAAGCATAGTACTGGATACAGAACTGCTATTGCATCATACCCTAAATGCAAAACCACCCTGCTATTGTAGAAAACAAGACATAAACTCTCGTCTAGTAAAATGTTACACACTAATGGAAAAATTCACAGTACTACTACATAAAACACTACCATTCTTTAAGATTAATAAGACCCCCATGTTACTTATAGCAGCTCATTTCAAGAAAGCAAACAAGTTCAAGTACTACCAAGTTTTACTAGGACAGTTACAGAAGTTACAGAACCTACTTTTTCATGAATGGCATCTATTTTCTCACAACTCATCTTCGTGTTTTCCCCAGTTAACAGCTCCGATTTCATCTGAGACAACTCTAGTTCTAGCTTTTTAACTTTGGACAAAAGTTGACTATGTGCATCATCATCTCTGACAAAAACAAGGAGTCAATAATTAGGAAAGAGCAGTTTGAATCATTCCATCAGATTCCAAAGGGGTGAGAACATATTTGTGTAACATGAAGTGCTTTCTTAGTTCGGTTACTCACCACGATAGATACTGTCACATCTTCAAGGAACTGCAATCTTATTTAAAGCATACTTAGGACTAATTTTTTCAAAGCAAAGTATTTTGAAGTTGTGAACAAGTGCAGTAGTGATGACTTATTGACTTGCCAGCCAGGCAATGTTCTAAACTCAGATATATATATATACACTCTGGGGGAATTTAAGGCTTCTGGCAAACCAGCCAGACTTTATTTACATGAATTTGTCACTGGTTAGAGCAAGCTTCAGGTTACCTTACTTAAATCAATATAACTTTAGTGGCAGTTGTCAAGTTGAGCTTAAGTAGCAGGGTGCGCATGACGAAGATAGTTTTTCCTACAGCATGCACTGAATGCTGATCTATCAGTCATCTTTCTAACACCATTTTACATTCAGATCTGATTTATGTGACAATTCAGCAAATAAGAGTTTATTTTCCTCTTCCTAACGGGGAAACTACTTAATGAAGTGCTGCTGTTTTCATCCCGGTATTAAACAGTACCTGAGTGGAAAGCAGTACAGCTGACAAACCAAAAACAAGAGACGAAGGTTAGAACTGATAAAACTCAAGAATTTAAACATAAAGCCTATCAAAGGCAGTTACTGCATACTTGACTAAGCAATCTGAGGAAAAGTGCTAATGCATTTAAGAAGAGAAGTCACTCATTCTCCTCCACTATATAAACAGCTTTCTCCTGTAAAAAAATGTAGTTGTAGGATTGGTCACTCACTGATGGACAGGCCTTGTGCTGATGTTCAGCATCACAGTTAAAGTCTACTATAAGACATAACTGCTTTCACTGACAATACAAATTCATAAGGTTAGTTAATTGACACAAAGTAGTATTGTACTTTAAATAAGAACATGCATGTTGCCATCAGTCAGCATCAGAATTGAGAAAGCAAAATATGTTTGAGAACTACCAATACCTCACTGTTTTCGTTTTGGCTATGTCAAGCTCCTTCTGGATGTCCTAAAAAATACAAAAGTTAGATTTAACATATACAGAGAAACACAAGTGACAGAAATAGGATAAAGAATGTTAAGTCAAAATCACAGATTTTAGCATCACCTATACATGACTGTGTCTTGGCAATTATGTTGTGCCTCTGTATAACATGTTATTCCAAGTAGAACTTTCCTCACTGGTCAAGTGAACAGTTTTTAATCTTTGGACTGAAACCTTTTCCAAGAAGAACATTTAAAGAAAGAACTGTGCTACTGTAAACTATACTCGGGTTTTGGATGGCCAACAAAAAACTGTTTAATCAATGGGTTACAAATAGAGCAAGTTAGCAAAGTTAACTCTCAATACCTTGGAATCAGCAGAGAGTTTTCCAAGAAGTCCTTCCAATGTCACAATGCGCAACTCATGCTCTTGATGTAAAGCCAGGTAGTCAGGCTTAAAAAACAGGGAAGAAAAAGGTGGTGTATTTTTTTGGGAGGACAAATAACATAATTTATATTTTCTACAAAGCATCATTTTTAGTTCGTTCTGTGAGAGAAAAAGTAATTCATCCTGCAGGTAGTGTGAGAAATTATAGAATCTGTCATAAATATAAAGGCTTGATTCAGCAGTAGTAGGGGTTACACACAGGGAAGTTTACCACAAATGCCAATTACTACCTATCAGTTAATTCGCTAACAGAAGAAGAATCCTAGAGTCAAATGGCTAATAATCTGCAGTATCAAAAGAGAATACTCTGATCGGGATCAGAAAGTGTCAATGATTGATTATCTTACCTTTTCCTCCAGTTTCATATCTTTAATATGTTGGTCTATCACATTTTTTATTAGCTTCAGTGTTTCACTTTTGTCGCTCATCTGGACAATCTGATCCTGAAGATTATGGACTAGAAGCATCAGTTTGCTATATTCTCCATCATGGTGATGGCATCTGTCAGACACGAAGGCCATCTGCTTTTCCAGCTCACTTATACGACCAGAATCAAAGGTATTCATGGTATCCTAAGGTATAAAGATTTTTTTAAATATATAAAAAATTACATTACCTTTGTGTACCAAGTAGTTATTGCAAAATATTGAAGACATGGGAGTTAAGTCTTAAAAGATAAACAGACTGTTCTCTCCTACCTTCGGAGGTTGCACAGAGTGAAAAGAATCAGCCTGTGGTTCAGGAACACGAATAGTGTCATCTATTCTCTGTATTCTATCAATTCTTGTCCAGTTCAATGAAGGTAATAATGAAACAAAGCCATCAACCCCCCAGAACCATATACCTAAAACAGAAACAAAAAGCAAACCTAGCGTTTAAGAGCATTCTCCCTTAAGACTGCTCACATCCACAAATAGCCTTCTTACGTAACAACACAAGCTACCTTAAGATTGCAAAGTGGATGTCACACACTGGACACTACTCTATACAACAATCAGCATGACCCAGCTTTAAAATTGTTAAGTCAAGCACTCATGAATATTAGGGAACATCCACCCATACAACTTACAGTTACAAGGCAGGCAACTTGCTGTTATATATCAAGATATATCCTTAATTTTGCTCACTGGAGGCAGACGTAAATACTGCTTTATATCTCAATGGAAAATATCTTGCCTTATACCCTACTCACGACATACAAGATTGCATAACAACATCTAATAAAAGTTGGAGGAAACTTTGGCTTCCATGGAAACCATCTAGCATTTCACAAAGATTACATTTATTTTTGCAATATCTTAGTGAAAGCAGCCTTGCCTACACAAAGTAACTTGTTCTTTTCTTATTCTCCCCAGTACAAAAGATTTTGAATCCCCACTGTAAGTTTCTGAGAAGCTTCATCTTCTCCTCAAAGTAGCTACAAATTTTTTAGGACACAAAGACATGAAACAGCTTTTCAGAAAGAGCTCAGCACTTTCAGTAAACATTTTAAACCTAGTTCATTTATTTTTATTTCAAATTAGACAGCTGGCCTGGAACATTGTCAACTAACCACTCTAAATAGCAGTATTTTAAGTAACTAAAGCATGGCCTAGAGCCAAGAAAGATTTAGGATGAACTGGTAAAAGAACTTAATGACACTTCTATAGAGATTGACAACAATCAAAGCAATCAGAATGTAGGCTATTCTTCATGAACTCACTGCTATTCCTATGAAAGGATTTAGAGCAAAAAAGGTCTTCAGTACATTTACTTACAAACTCTCTCTGTCTAAAGAGCTCCACAAAATGAAATCAAGGATATTCCTTGGTAATGGTAAGGGGAAAGCTCTCTGACTTGTCAGTATTTCGAAAGCTTAAATGACTCCCTGTTCACAAACAAACTTGCTGTTTTTTCCTTCTTCATAAAGCAAAAGTTGAACTAAAAATGCTATTTTGGAACAGCAGTTGTAAGGATACACTGATTTGTATTATAAACAAATGAATCTCATACCTAGCAGAAACAGGAGTGGGATAAGAAACAGTAATAGTTTGCAGATCTTTGGAAGGCATCTAGACAAAAAGAGAGGAAGTTTAGAAGAAGTTATATATTTTATTGTTTTATAATATAACTGGGTAAACCATTTGCTCACAAGTAATTATCTTTTTAAAGGATACACACCTTCTAAGAAGAAACACCTTGAACAAAGACATCAGAGCAACAAGTTGATACCACCCAGTTCTAAGCAACCTGAACATGCCAGAAGCTGCCCTCCCTAGAAGACAAAAAGTGGTAGTGTGAGATGTAATTACTCCAGCACACGTTCAAAGAAATCAAGCAGAGGGGCATGCAACTGTGGCCAAGAATACTTTGCATGGCAGAGAAATGCATGAGTACATGCAATGCATGCAGCTTGTTAACATCTAGATACCACAAGTATGACAGTATTATAACACCAACTATTCAACAAAACCAATAGTCATGCAAAAAAGATTAAATGCTCATTTGTTATAACAATGCCATTTTGCTGGGAATTCAGTACTAATGCTTGAATCCAAGTTACCATGCACTGAAGACCTGAGTACGTTTCAAGAAATGCACAGACTAACATCAGATTTTGCTAAGAGGAATAACATGGTAGGAAACAACTACTAAACCAAAACATGCCCCATTATCCTTGACACCCCAAGATGTGAGCCAGTCACACACTCAGTCAATCCTGAAATAGACTGGTTAGTCTCCCATTATGCCTGTGAACAGAAATATACCCTCTCATTAAGCATATTTTGAGCAATAAAATAGCACATGCATTTCAAGATACAAAAGCTACAGCATAAGCACAGCTGAATTAGTGTAAGCCACACAGTGCAGATTCCTAGTTTGTCAAAAGGAACAGGCAATGCACACACATGGATTAAGATAGTAACCTGGAGAAAGAATGGCCAGCCAAAGGAGAGACAACACCTTCTGAGACACAAGCCATCCTGTTGCTCCCACTGTTCGCAACACGTGAAGTATATAGTAACCTAGATTATAACAAATTAACTCTCTGTGGTAACATACATAAATTATCTTAAGGTTCCTTTGCAGTAAACCTGGTAAAACAGACTCAATCCCCTGCCCGTTACATGTTCTGTATAGTTTTAAACCATACCTTTCAGTAATCTACAAACTTTGTTCTTCCCTATTGAAAAGAAAAGCAAGCTACTAATAAATATAAACCCAAGTAAACTAAGACAATTAAGAAACAGTTCTTGCATATGAACAGAATGATCAACAGCATCTGTGCAGTTAGCACATCACTTTTCCAAAATCAACAAAAACTTTACATTTTGTGGCATGTTTATCTGACAATGCCATGCTAAGTAAAACAGAATAGCAAAAAATGTACTACCATAAAAACAAGTTCTAAGCACATCACTACTTTAAAAACATCTTATTCGTTTCAAATTATACATCAAATTAATTACATAGGTTCATGGGTAGAACAGGGAACATTAAAATTTTTAAATCCTAGTGAAAGAATTAAACATTGATGTCTGAGAAATACTGATAAATAATAGAAAATATTCCTTACTCAAAGTTAAGAGCAGTAAATTTTCATTAAATTGGATGCTCTCAAGGGTCTTCAGTATGTCAGTTTTGAGTCTTTTAAAACCAAACCCACCACCACCAAAAAAACCCCAATAACACACTATAACAAAATGCTGTAGCTTAAAGCCTACTGAAGCCAACAATTACTACATCCAAGACTAAGACTGTTCATTCTACAGAACAAACTACACAGTGTGCATTTAGGAAGTAATCCTACATTTTTAGATTAGCAGGTATGTCTTGTTTAATCTGAGGGATTATAGATATACCAACCCAATATTTTGCAAAGCATTTAGGTGAAGTGTCTCAAATCATTTTCCTTTGCTGAATAAAGAGCACTCAGATTCTTGATTCCTCTGTCATTCAAGCTAGGGAGCACTCACTTCACAGGGAAGATTCTATCCCTGTTTAAGATTCCTGCAAAAACTGACTATCACTAAAACAAAAATAAAATGTTAAAACCCCTTTATTCAAATAATCTGCATACCAATACCTCATACCTTGCTTTCATTTAAAAGCAGCTTTTCAACCTATTGAGTATACAGACTTCCCCAAAGTGCAATAAATTAACAATCTGACTTGTTCTAACATACAAGGTGTGTGCTGTCCCTACACCTTGTTTTTATCAATAGATAAGCTGTCTGCCAAGCTTCCATAAAAAGCCAATATCAGAGCAAGAAGTCAACCAGGAAAGGTGTTAATTTTCTAGACACTTTACACTTTTAAACTACTTTGATAGATGAAAGTTAAAAAAAACCAAACATAAAACAATATGTATGATTAACATTGTGAGACTGTGATGCAAAATAAAAGCAAAAAAGAAAAAAGGTCCAAGTCAACCTGCATAAGAAAAGGTGTGCCAAATGGTCCTTGCTACCCTTTTAGCCCACGAGGATTGCCTGTGGTCTGTGGTGTATATTGCAAGATGTTTCTTCCCCTTACAGTCATCACCTGTTGGTTGTGGTAACAGTTGATTAATGGGACAAAGCCAGGATCAAATCAAGATTGTTACAAGATAATTTGAACATAATATCAGTTATCAAACCAAAAACCACTAAGCAAACTTCAGTGGAATAAAACTTGCTTGGGGAAATATGCAGTACACCAGGCAATCACCGTTCTCCCCCCTGCATCTAAGTTGCAAAACAAGCGTTTACTCTGTAGCTTCCATAGCCTCATAAGGCATCTGATATTACTTTATAGCAAGAACCTGGTGTACAGCCCAAAAATAAAAGACAACAGCAGTCATACTTACATATTGATTCCTCATTTACTCCAAGATGTCTGTCTTCTCTGTAAAACTCCTTTACATTCATGCTTCCACAGTAGTCTGAGTGAGCTGCAACACATTCAAACACCACAGATGGAATGTAACTCTGTTCAAAGCCTTTCATATATGGACATTTTAGCTATCGTATATGCAGATTTTAGCTAAACTGGCCTGGATTACTAGTAAAGCCAAGTTACCACAGGAAACCTGCAAAATGATCAAGGAAGAAGCCTACTCTGTGCAATCTTATCTTTTCTTCTTCAGGTAAGAGAGGACTTTTTGGTTCATAAATCTTTCTGCTTCTTTTCAGACAGCAAAGTTAGTAAAGAATCCCCTAAGTAACAAGTTAAAACTTGAATTCCCGTAATTCTGTCAAATGGGCCAAACGTTACTTCCTTCCCATTGATTTTTATTAGATATTTTAAAAGACTGAGAAGAAAGCATTAGTAAGTTATAAGGCACTGAGGCACAGAGAACAGGAGAGAACAATGTTTTATTCACACACATAAATCAGTTACCTTCTGCTTATGGCAATTTAACTTCACTCGTAGGTGTTACAGCAGAGCACGTATTACAGAAGAGAAAGCACCACAGAAGAATCAAACATTTTCAAGGAAAACAAGATGTGCTTTAAAGTAGTGCAGAGTGGTGACGGCAGCTTTAGTTTAGCAAGAGAGATCTAATCAAGCTTTAAGTGCACAGTGGGCTTAAGGGTAACAAGACAGTCCAAACCTAAAGACATTGAAGAGTTAGTATTTGACACTATCACACCAAATCATCAACTTAAGCTTCTCAGACTTTGTTCTTCAACATTGCTTTCTACGACTTCCTAGTAAAAACATCAACACGACTCTTAACTGTCACGCAGATCTCATAAGTGAATCCAGATGCTTCCAAAACAGATGAGAAGTATGAAAAGGGTAGCACAACTAAGATAATTAAATATATTAATTAAAGAGGAAGAAAGAAAGAAGTCATCCAAAAGAATATAGAAAAAGAACACCACAGTGCCAAAGATGAAGCCCGTCAGAAAAGAAAACCCACCCAACACACACACAGAGGCTCTGGGTGGAGACCAAGGAAGACAACTGAAAAGGTACCTTTAAACTCATAACCCAGCTTCAGCAAAACCATTTGAAATAGTTGCACTAATAGTGATGCAAAAGATGCTGCAGCATGTTTGACCAATCGCAGAATCTTACTCATGTAGAAATAGGCTCCTCCTATTGAAAAAAGTGTGAATACAAATTATTCACATAAAGACGTATTCTCTGGTGACAATTAACTTGTGGAAGAGTGAGGACAAAGCATGGAAGGGCTTTGTCTAGCCACAAGTACGAGCTTAAGCAAGTCTGGTTTGAAAAGTCTGGATTCATTAGCAAAGGCAGAGAAAATGCCTTCAAGTCAGAATGCATGGCTTCAGCAAGAATACTTTTTCTTAGTGAGAAATAAGAACTCCAACTAATGAATTCCTTGCTTACAAATCTCAGGATTTCTCAGTGATGTAAACTGTCAGTACTGATTTTGTGGGTCAACAGCTCCAAAGAGACAAACTAGACTCTTTATTATTGATTTGAAAGAGTGAGGACTTCGAACTTCTTCTCCACCTTTACACTGGAGGAAGTTAGTGCAGTAGTCTGCCTCACGTGCTAGAGACATGCACTTCTTCAGAGCCACGGGAACAAAGCTGCAGCCCACCATGCTGCTGCTTTCCTAGAACCAGCCACATTCCAAAAACCTGCCCTCATTGTGTGCCCCTTACCTTGCCCTCCCCAAGCTTAACCCAAACTACTGGATAAAACTTCAACGGAATGTATAAAGACAAGGTCCTTTTAAAATTCTCCTGCGTGAACACAAACTCAGAGCACTGAAAACAGTTTTTATATAGTGTCACTTTTAGTTCATTCTGCTAAGCCAACAGAATTCCTACCTGAGCTACATATTTACCAAAAAGAAATACTTGCCTCCACACATTTAAAGTCGCATGCTACAGTCCAAAGAAACTGATATCTTGCTACTGAAAACATACTTCATTCAATAATAACACCTACAGAATCCCAAAATTGGTTCCTTTCTAATTCAAGGACACTCAAGAAGCTTCTTTGTGGTAATTGAGGACTACCAACAACTAAAAAACTCAAGCTGCTATACAAGAGGCAGGGAGACACAGTCAAGACACTGAGGACTACCATCCTGAGAATGGAGATTGCCTTGGAAAGGCAGAATCTTATTTACAGCACATTCATTTGTTTTCAAGTTTTAGAAATGTAGTCACTAGGAAGTCTATTTGAAATTAGTTTTTCCCTTTGGAGTTCAATTTTTCAAGTAGTTGAGGTTTAGCTTCTAAAAACACTCTAGTGAGCTGCAAGGTTAAGAGAGAAGGAAAAAAAACAAAGCAGAAAGTAGGAAAGAGTTCTTTGATAACAGAAGCAGTGCAAAGTTACAATTCTTATCAATCTTTAAAGTTCAAATCATGCAAGAAAAAAAATAACTGAATCACATAGAAGTTTCTGTCTGAAAACCCTAACCAAAACCCTCATAAGCAGACACATAAAGATTCAATATCAGATTAGTAGACCCTTAACGATCATTGCTGGTTGGAACAGCCCATCGTGTTCCAAATCAGATGGGATATATAACTTAAGATACCATTTTCTTTTTGAAATTATTTCATTCCCTACAGCAGCACTGAAAAAAAAGAAAAAAGTTGATCATTATATGTCAGAAGCTGACTACATAAAGTTTCAACTGATGTAGAAAAAGGCATTTCATATAAGTTGATCTCTAGAATTAGTTACTGGTAAATGAAGCAGGGTAGCAAAAGTGCTTAAATAACACTACATGGAGGATGCATCAACTGAACTGTTTACCACTCTGCTATCCAGACATGACACAAGAGAAAGTAACTTACTAGATCCATGTTTCTGGCTCCTGTCCCTGGAGTAAATTCTGGAAGATGGCAAATGAGAAGCTGAGTATGCTGTAAGAACCTCCTTCCGTTCAGAAAGCATGCTGCAGTCACTGCAAGTGTAGCCATTGATCACTGCGGTCGGTGTTTCTCCTGTTGCTATATCACCATTTCCCTGCATCAGTGTGGTATCACCACCTGGCAAACCAAGAGTAAAACATTCAGTGCACTGACATCAGTATTGCCATCAGTAGTTACTGTTAAACAGAACGCAGGTGGAAGGAAAAGGAAAGTGTAGTTACCTTTCGGATCGTCTTCATCATCAAGACCTTCAAAGGAAAAAAAAAAACATTTGGGCCCAAATATAAGGAAGTCCCATCATTAACTATGATATCTGACATAAACTCAAATTAAAAATCCCACTAATTTTAAGACTTCAAAGAAAAGCCACTTTATCATTATTACTTAATGTATTTTGCAGTCCATCACATGAACAGATCTATATATTCAGACATTAACATAGCAGGGTAACACAGTGAAAAGTATTCTACTACAGAAGCAGACAAAGTAATATGAATGACAACGACACCTTTTCTGAGCTCCCATGTGACTTTAAAGCAGCTAATTACAAGCTTACACTGTTTCTGTTGCTTGGTAACTACTTCAATATACTGTATTTTAACGTTTTGTTTTAAAGCAAGGTACTATGAAGTTTAGAATGTGCTCTACTAAGATTAAAACATTTCTTTACATTAGGACTCCAGGAAGGTCACAAGCATACTGACTAGAAACAAATAGCCTGAATATAATGAGTTGTCGATTTTTTCCTACACTGCACTTTACACAGATAAGTCCCCTGTTTTTCTCTTCAATGCAGAAAAGTAGGTTCCAGAAAAGTATACTTCTATGTACTTGCAAAAACAAACCAGTCAGCCACACACAAAAACCCTCTCAGGAAAACCTGAAGCAGCACTAATTTGAAACTTTCAGATTACTGTGTGTGAAGCTGAAATGCACTTCCGCCTATAAACAAACAAGAAAATGCTTTTCCTTTGGTTATTCAAAGACAAGCTAAATGTTTACTGTTCTTTAAATACAGCACTCTATGCACATTTTTAAGAAGGTAATTATAAGATTTAATTACATCTACACCATCTATAGTATTGCATCACAAAATTGTATATGCTTGCCTGGCATACTAACTTGACTATGCAACATGTCTTGATGTTGACTATGCCAGTAAATCAAGTTTACACCCTGGACTTAATTTCTGGCAGGCATCTTCACAAGCTGGCATCTACAGCAATAGTCTAAGTACATGCAAACCTTTTGAGGCAGGATGGAAAAATGGGTGGGGAAAAAGAGGTAAGATGTAAGCATATGTCTATACAGACCAAACGATAAGTAGTTTTCACAGTTTGATACAAGCAACGACAATCATTGCCTACCCCAGAAATGACCAACTTCAGTCTGCTCGCGAATCAAAGATTCATCCAATACAGTGGATACCATTGATGCATCACTGGCACGGCTATTGAAGCTGCTTTGGCTAAAAATGGAAGAGCTGGATAGATTTTTCCTTGGTGTGTGTCTTACACTGCCAGATTGTTTATTCGTACTTTTGCGTTGCTTCACCATCCTAGGAAACAAAGCAAAGACAAGTAAAACACAGCACTAAAGAGACAAATTGTATTAGTCTTCCATTTTATTAAATGAATAAACAGTCATGACATTTCCACACTGGAGTGACTAGACAGATCAAATCGGGCTTAAAAGAAAATCCCCAACTTCAAGCAGCTATACTTTTACAAGCACGCAAGACTTCACTGCAAACCATACACTGCAGATAATTTTCAAACTATGGCAGTAAACACTGAGAACAAAGAATAAAACAGTAGGCAATCTGTGTTGTTACTGCTGTGTTCAAAGAGGAAGTCTCCAGCCAATAAACTTGTGATGATAAAACATGCTTACTTAGAAGACTGTTCTCTGAAGGACACGCTTCCTGCATAAGAGCTGTCACGAAGGGTATCATTTCGTGCATCATCTGCTTTATTATATCCTGCAGCAGCTAACCGTAAACTACGCCGTGACATTCTTGGTGAATCAAATACCGGATCTATTTTGTTCTCAGTCTCAAAATCCAAAGCATCTGAAGAATAACTTGAACTGCAGCAAAATAAGAACAGCAAAGTTACCAGGTGCAAGAGAAAATTCCCCTAGCAACAACCACACCCTTTCAAGTTAGTCTAAGTTTCCATTAAAAGCAGTTTATTCAGGGCTATGGAGCAATTCCCACAAGACATGCCATGTAACCCAAATACTTTAGAAGCAGATACTCAAGGTTCTCTTAAGCAATACATATTACAAGTTCAGCAACTCAAAGCACATGACAGAAAAACACAACCACCATAGAAACCACACTTCAATTTTAGCCAGAGCAAGTATTCGTTACACAGCCTTGTTCTTTTGGGACCAATTTGACAGAGGACAGTTTCTTCACCACACCTAGCAGCACATTAAATGAAAATTATGCACTCCAAGTTCAAGTTAATAAAAAGTTTTGACTAGAAACATCTGTATTATTATTATTTGTTTGCCAATTTCTCATTTGAAGAACCAAAGATCAATGTGCCACACTACTCAATTTCCAGCTCCCAACAAGGAGCTTCCCCCCTTTCAAATACTTAGATACTTCTCTACTTTAGCTACGTTAAACTACCATTCTTTAAAAAGTGGTTTTAAAAATTTTCTTAATTTAATGTAGATCATTAGAAATATTTAATCATGAACAAATAAAAAAATGTTTATAGAGTCTTTCATCCATTTTTCTCTGGTTTATCCTTCAGAGGCAAGTTTACATGTAGACATGCTTCAAATCATTACCCCAGGAGCTCTACTCCACGCTTTTACACTTGATTATCTGGAAATGTCCATGAACACTTATAATGAAGACATAGCAGCAACACAAGGCAAACACAAATAGATTCAACTGAGTAGTCAGTAAGAAATATGTTTACCAAAACAAATTTTTAGCCTAAAGCATAATACTCATACTTACAATCAAAGGAAACATTCAGTTATGCAACTGAGCAGAGCTTGCTGTTATAGGGAATTGCACAGCAGGAGGACAGGTCCTGGAACCATTAAGCTCCACAACCCAAAGTATCTAAGCATCTTTGGTAAAGGACTCTGTCCCCTCTTTGGGACACAGGGATATAGAGCTGTAACAACAGTTATTTTAATATTCCTAGGTTTTTCTTTTCTTTTTTTTTTTTTCAAAAGAGCGAGGTATTGGTAACAAAACGATCTCCTTTTTTCAACCGAAGCCCAAACAAAACAAGCAAACCAATTAGGTTTGTAATAATAGATTCTACTGTGCAATTTGTATTTGAAATTGAAGCTTTCCCTTTAAAAAATACATATAAACAGCTACTACAAAATATATTTATGCAAAAACAATTTAATGGAAATAGTTTTTTTAAACAAGACCCCAAAACCACTACAAAGCAATAATACATATGATATTACTTTGGCATAGTTAACATCAGAAGGCCTAGGAGCTACACTTACAGCAGTGATTTAGTTCTGACAAGATGGGTCCTTTAGAAATTAGTTTCTCGATTGCTCCACAATGCAAGGCAGAACACATAAGACAGGACTGTGTCAGAGCATGTGAACTGCATGTCTTTCAGATAAAAACACCTAACGCAGACAACGCACTGCAGAAAAACTTCTAATTGCTCCAGCAGAAATGGGCATTCACCCCTCAGCAACAGAATTTGACCAAAGTAATTTCTTTAATCGCCCAAAGGTTCACAGATTTGATGGCAGGTCTTTGGCACTATCTGCTATATCTTACTGGTCTGCCCTGCTAATGCTGCCACGTGCAGTGCAACTCTGTGCAAGGCAGAAGTCTAAGAACAGCATAAGACAAACTCAGCATATATTATTATAAACATTATCCTTATTAATCCTTGCCTACATTTAGGTGGAAGGGGGAAAGGAAACAAGACAGGAGCCTCCTTATGTGGAAATAGATTTACTCTAGTTTGGTTAGGTACAAAAGGATATACTTCTTACAGTTTTCAAAAATACAAAGTTTAGACAGCTTGCATTCTCTCAGATGTGAACTGACTATACAGGTTAAATACGGTTCCTCCTGTTGTTTCTTCTCAAAGGGTCAGAGCCACAATAGTTTTCTTTGGAGTCCCTCCCTAAACAGTTGTTTCAGAACTCAGTTTTGCTATTTACACTTGCCAGTATGCATTTGCTTTTCCTCATTGTCACCCAATGTTTCTTACAGACACTCAATTCACAAGAACACAAAGTACACAGGACAAGCTGACAGCTGTAACCAGCCTCAATTTGTTTCTGTTTATGAACACTTGCTGTTATGAAGCATCTCAATGAGCATTCATATCCACTTGGGTTGAATACGTAGCTTGGAGCTGGGCTCTACTATTGCAGAAAAAAAAATTAATGGGACATTTTCCCCTTTAAATAAGAGAAAGCTTCTCTCTTGTTTATGCAGGATAATAATTCTCTTCACATTGAAAGTGAATTACCTGTCCTCTGCCTGCAGGACAGTATCTAGAAGTCTCCTAACTTGCCATCTAACTTTCCACACTCTGGAAAGCTGCTTTTTTTCTTCTACAGAAAAGACTGCAGTAATCAACCCCCCTGCCTCTCCTTTCACAGGACAGAAATGAACCTGTACATTGATGGCACTGCTATCCAGTATGTCTGGCGAGTCTAAAAACATCTTAAAGGTGGGTCACAATTAGCCTCCACTCCTAGATATTCCACACAAGCAGTGCAGACTTTGGTTCCTGCCCTCAACAAGGAGCTCCCATGGCTGCTGGATCTAATCTTACACTTCCAGCTTTTCAGCTAGCACCTTGATACCTCCTTCACATGAGGTCCTACAGAACAAGACTGTTCCAGAGTTCACTGTTTAATTTTTGACTCGTGAAAGTGGAATGAGAACATGGTCTGCCAATTTTAGCACACCTATAGCTTCATCTGGAGGACCATTTATTTGGTAAGTATTCCTTGGAATTAAATAGGCAGTAACCTTCCTGATTGTTTAATTTAAAAACAGATAAATGCAACACACCTAAAGAACTACAGCTAAACACATGCCTTTTAACATGTGTGCAGGCATAAAATCAGTGTACAAATGATCATAAGCTTACTGATCAGGCCATTCCTTACATTAACTGTCCAAGGACATTACTTTGAGTTGCGTAGCTATGGCTTCAACCAGTCCCACAACACAAGTAAAAAACCCAAAGGACTTTATTCAATTATTTTACAGAAAGTTACATCCTGATTTAATACTCTGACACAAAAGAAAAAAACCAACAAAAGCCTCAAACACCACCACGCCTAAATTCTTATCAATTTAATCCATATTTGTGAATAAAAAGAAGTGTTAAAGGTACTCAAATTGACAAAAATAATACAACTCAAAAGATCAGTGACTGAAAGGAAAGATGGCCTGAACAGAGTTGTAAATCACATGTCGACAAGTAGCTGAGATTCCCAAGTTTGACTTGTATTTTGAGGAAGACAAAGGTTATCTAGTGATTTAATGTTCTTCTGATTTGAGCTGGAGGAGTGAAAGCAAAGAGAAGTGCACTACAAACAGTTATGAACACATAGCAATCCCAGTGAGTATTAATATAAATTCTATTAATAGGTCATCACCAACTATTAATAGCTTTGTGGTATCTGACTTCACTCTACTACTTTCTTCAGTGCTCCATGCACAAGCCAGAAACTCACAAACAGATTTTGTAAAGATGGAATTGCCAGAACAAGCCAGATCAGAATATAAGCAAAACAAATCTGGGGCCGGGACGGGGGTGGAGAAAGGAACTTCTGCATAAAAATATTTTTGACTGGCAACTCTAACTCACCCTTTTCTCAAATTCTTCAAATATTGCTTGACTCAAGGTAGGAAGAGCTACATCAATAACACATGGCATTCTGCACAGATTCAGCAAGCAGCTACACAGCGAGAGTCTGCTCATAAGACTGTAGTTTACTCTCTTGAAACCCTGAAAGTAGGCAGTATATCAATCAAGTAGATTTCCCCTATAATTTTAGTATTTGGGGCTTCGCAGAACAGGAAATTTTAAAGGAAGTACTTGCTAATCCTGCCTTTCTACACACAAAAGAATCGGAGTGAATTAATTTCAACCTAATTTAACTATACTTGTCATTTTTAAGTCAGTTATTTAAACTTCAGGCTTATCTAACTCCATCCTGTTCTAAACACCTATACCTAATACAGTCTAACACAGCAAAATTGGAGGTGAAAAAGTTTCAAGACATGTAACCCTCCCCTTCTACAAAGGCCTCTTCTCAATTTCAGTTTTGCAAAACAACCACCTTTATTAAATAGGATGTCAAACCCTCCAATTGTCTTCTACACAAAACCCAAAGTCATCATTAGCTATTCTCCAGACCTCAAATAGGATTTAGCATTCTGCACCTTCCTGTCCTGGCAGGTTAATCTCTGCTCCTGTGGCATTCTTGTTTGCTTCAGCGACAAACAAAACTCTTAGCTGACAAAATAGTGGGAAAGAAGAAAAACACAGCCCAGAAGGGTTTTAACCCCAGATTAGTTTAAGAAAGTCATTGAACATTACTTTGCTAATACTATTGAAGATACAAATACTAAAAAAAGAGAAAATTAATCTTAATTTAAGTTAATACTATGACCTACTTATTCCCTCTTGTCTGTGAGAAAGATTAGTTGCTGTGGAGCAGATCGTACAGTAGAACATACCAGTATCACTTCAGACAAATAGAACAAGTAAGGAAAAGAAATCAAATTAGATGACAATTTCACAGCTTGTTTTAAGAAAGATATGCTCATAGAGACATAAAATCCACTCCTTAAACAACCTGAAGAATTAAAGACTACTTTCATTGCTCACAGAAGGCAAAGTTATCCTCTGTAAAACAGTTAAAAATTTCAGCCAGTTTCTAAGGTACATTTGCAACATCTATCTAAAATCACTTTGTAATATAACAGTGAATCTGCTGGCTGACATAAGGCAAATAAATCACGTGTCATTGTCCATAATGGCTTTTCTTGAAA
Source organism: Dromococcyx pavoninus (assembly GCA_033558185.1). NCBI lineage: Eukaryota > Metazoa > Chordata > Aves > Cuculiformes > Neomorphidae > Dromococcyx > Dromococcyx pavoninus. The sequence goes on from JAUMJL010000871.1 coordinate 23,116, forward strand.
TTAGTAAACCCACTTGTATTTAACCAATGTTTTATCAATGTTTTTCTGAAAATTCAGAAAGAGTTGCAATTTAATTGATGCAACATAAAACACATCCCATTTTGCAACACTACTAACATCGGGCTATGATTAAAAACCCCTATGAAACCCCAAAATGGACAACACTACAGTTTTAGAGTACACAAACCCAAGAATATTGTTAGAGATCCCTTAACTCTACAGTTTTGTCAAGTTCTGTTTTATTGGCAAGCAGTCAAGTATTCTCCAATCTAGAGACTATGTTTTAATACATATTAAATACATAGTAATGATTTACAGAGACAGAATAGAACAGCCTAACAAAGAGGGGTTTTAACTTAAAATTAGCTAAAACAACCGCTCAGCTTCACTGACGTATACTTGCTTCAAAACATACCTAATAACAGGAAAAGCTGGATAGATCAAATTAGCAGCCACATCTGCTCTATTAATATTAAACTGAAATGTGCATCACAACATTTGTTTTGAATACACAGCACAGAAATAGCAAATATACTACAAACTTGTTATTTTCAGAAAACTGAAGTGATTTAAGAAACAGCGTTTAAGAAAAAAATACAAGCAAACCCAAGTTCGTTAGAATACAGATTTTACATTCACACAGCAAGTAGTTTTGCTAAGAAATCAATATGTGACTTCCAGCCAAGTTCCACACCAGCAGCAGTGAGTGCATATCCATCAGCATTTGAAAGTGAAAACGGTGCCAAGTCGCAAAACAAAGCGCATACAGAAGTCACAAAACATACAAGAAAACATCTAAGAATTCTGATGACATATTTATAGAAATAAAACAGCAATTGTAACTAGGTGGAGACCAGTTTCATAGTAACTAATAAACATTGAGTCATTATCTTAGTCATTGTCCTGTCAGTTCAACATGTATTCTGTCCTCCATTTAGGACACAGCAGTTATTTTCAAAACAGACAAGATAAAGCACGCTTCTTCAAAGAAGTCAGACACTTACCACGGAAGCTAAACTGTCCAGAATTAAAAACATTCAGAGAACACAGTTTCTCTACAAGAAGAAAAGAGGTCTCACCTGAGTGCATATGTATAGCCAGTGTTCTCTGGCAGACACTGGGGAGGAGTGTACGTGTGTAGACGTGAAAAGTCCATGTTGACTGTTTCAAATCATACTGTAAAAGGTGAAAATAAAGTAATGCAATGACTTGAAATTACGTAAAGTCAATGTAAGAGCCCTTGCACTGTTCAGCCTGTGTTAGGAAGTATTGAAATAAAAAAGTTGCTGTTACCAGAAATATGGAGCTCTCAGTATTTTCAGCAGTACTGCTGTTAGTGCTAGATATCCCCTATCATGACTGCCCGAAGCTCAGTGTATTTCCAACCACAACTTTATGATATTCTATTTTCAGCAATTTCCGAGTTCTCTGGAACACTACTGTGATAACAAGTTGGTTCATATTACAACTCCATTACGACACTTCCATAGGAACTAAGTCATGCTATCATCCCCAAGAGCTAAGCATAAAGATTTTTAAAAACTATGTACTCACACTTTCAGAGATCTCTTCACAATATGCTTTGCTCAATGATCTTTTAAAGTAAAACTTAGGCTGTTCTGTGTACCAAGAAGGCGTAACACAGATGAAATCTGAGAATATTTTTACATAGTCAAATCATTTTACCCTACAACCTTTGAACACCATCCACTAAGCATCAGGCAAGTTTCCTTCATTTCACATGTAAATTCTAATATTTGGTATCTGTTAATTTATTCCTGTCATAAAAACAGTGAGTGTACACCTCAGCAGAAAAGCCAACTGCAAAATGACTCACATGGCTAGAATTAGGCACATTTTTCAGAGTGCCATCCACTTCCAAAACCCAACCCACACTTGTAAAACTTTCCATGGGGTCTTTGAAAGGTTTTGTAACTTTAGAAATAAAACAGAACTTGATGTTGTTGTATTAAGAAGCTTGCAGAGCTGCACGAGTGACTGCTTGTGGTATTGTGTGTAATTTCATCAAAAAATTTGCAGAAAACCTTGAGCCCTTTTCAGAATTATTAGCCACAAGAAAAGTTTTGCTTTTGTAGAAAAGATTCTTTGATAATAGGTTATTCGTGGTTAACAAACAGGGATTTGGCTATCCTAGATTTGCACAGTTAGCAAAGCAGAATCATGCCTATTTCCAGATTATCTACAGATTCTGTTTCAGCAGCAGTAGGAGATATCCCATGCAACTGTGTTGACATGCCTAAACCAAGTTAAAAATATCTCTAGATACACTTTAATTCTTACAATCAAACCATGAACAGCTATCTCATTTTGGAGATGCACTTTGCTGAAATCAGAGGTTCCATTTATGATACTACATATTAAATAGACAAAAAAAGCACTGAGTCATAGGTAGAGGCGATAACAGTGTTACGTGTAAAGACTTCTTTTCGAACTAAAATGCTCATAGTCAGTACACCTGTAGTAGCCTCCAAATCCTGATGTCAATAAGGCAGGAGGACAATTCCATTACTACTGAAGACAGTTTCATCTTGGTTTTAGAAGTAAAAACTTACAAGCCTAAACATTGTACTTTTCTGAAAGTAATCACCTCCTATGGATTTTCAGGGTTAATGAAAAATAAGGGTTCTTGCTTCTGCCATTTATATTAAAAATCTGAAAGCATTCCCATTAGTGAACTTTCTCTAAACTTCCTTCACTTTTCCCAGAACCATAATGCTTTCACTGGCTTGTGTATAAAATCTGTTGTTTGTTTACAGGAAGCTTAAATCAGTAGCGCGGAAGGCATTAGCAAAACAATCTAATTCTCTGCTAGAATAAGCAGCAAATACTGCCAGAATACAGAACAACTGCTGCCATACTTTAACAACAAATAAAAGCTCATTTTAGAGCACAGCAGAGTAACGATTCCCTAGGAACGAAAGTGGAAATACAGTGAATTTCAAGATGATGGACGTTGATAACATCAGACAGCATTTGTTTTAAACAATCCAAAACAGATTTCTCAGACATATGGCTACCTAAATTCAAAACTATGATTAAGGTTGATCTGTACAAACTGCTCCATCCCAACAGAAAGATTTTGAAACACAAACTAGGGAATCCTCTGTTTAGTTTCCACTGGAGCTGATCCTGACTGCTTAGCACACATCATTTTATTAAAAACTAGGTTTACTGGCGGGCAACTCATGCTTTTGACACCCACCAATATTTTCACATATGGAAAGCTAGGCTAAGCAAATGAGCTTTCTGTAGCTACCCAACTCCTCCTTTTGTCTTTGCTACCCATATGGGCAGAGCAGACTTTGAAAAATAACATATTTGCTCTGTTTCTTCCCTTCTCTTTTCCCCTCCCCAGCAGTTCTCTCTCTACTTGATTTCTGAAGCAATCAAATGCTAGCATTTACACCATAGTCCTTATTTCCTAAGGTTTGAAATATATCACTAAGTTAGTATTAGAGAAAACATGTACCTGGCAATGGCACTGCTAACCAAAAAGCCTTGGAAGTATTTATGCACAGGACTACTAATAGCTTTTGGAAATCTAAACCCACAAAACTTGGCAGAGAACCAGAGAGGTAGACACAGTTCTCAGCTCCAGTTTAAACACTTCTGTGTGCCCAGCAGATTTCTGATTTAGGTACCGTAGAGCTGTCTGAATTCAGATTCTGTAGGCCTTCAAGGACCAGCTTTGTCACAGGGATTACTGGGCCTGAACTTTAAGTACCCTTTTTTCCTTCTTCAGAAACCCATAAACATTCATTACTAACGGATGCCCAGTGAAAGGACTAAGCATGTAGTTATATAAAAAAACCCAAGCAGTAAGAATACAGTTATATGACAACCTAAAGGCAAATAAAGAGAAGCACACACAGAACGCAAGCAGACACTGGATGCACCTCAATTTACAAGCTAGATTCCATGTTCAGGTAAAGGAGACAGTTGGATTATTTGCTTTTTGGGGGAAGCAGACAACAATCATCTCAAGTATTACCTCTCCCTTGCAATTCAACCGAATCAGTGTTACAATAAATCAGCATAGTAGAAAGGCAGGAGAACTCACAGATTCTGACTGGGACAGAACACAGGAAGCAGAGGGACTGTGTAACCAGTGCAGCGGAATGTACCTTCGTACAAAGCCCCTTTGCTTCCTCCTAAGATTGTGGGCTATGAAGCATCTGAGTGGCATGAGACTGCACTGCTACCTTATAGGCCTATTTATCTGAAAATCAGTTCCAGAATCAGCCAGCCTCAACAAAACCCTGGCAGCATTGCATCGAACTTCCTGGGTTTCATGGAAGGTGATGAGATGCTCCGATGGAGGCCTTTAAGCACAGAAGCATCACAAAGTGGGGAGGCAGCACCAAATCCAGATTATACGTACACTATGAGCAAATGCCAAGCACAAAGATGAACCCCCACTTATGTCTCTTTGGGTACACTAACAGACTTTGTCCAATGTACTATCTAGGCACTTCCTCACAAACACCCTCTGACAAGGAAGGCATCAATTGTCATTTCACAAACCCCTGGCAAAGCAGAAATATTCACCAGAAAGTCTGTTATAGAATGAGAAAATTTGCGAGAAAGTATGCCATTGCATTATGAGGGGTAAAAATATAATAATTTTCAAGTCTTAGATGTTGGTAATACTACTTTAAGCAGAACCTATTCCATCCTTATCTTTTAATGAAAATAAACTTGAGTTTAAGCATTAAAATCTAACACACTAATTCCACAAAAGCTCAGCAGACTTTTGGGCAAATTATTAATAACAATTATCCTGAAGCATGCAACCCTATCAGTTCCTGAGAGCAAGCTATTTTTACTCATAATTTCAAATTTCATTTTTATGCTATTATTCAGAATAACCAGTAAAATTACTCGGTTTTGGTAGAAGACGACAAATTCTTAAATAAATGCACTCCACAAAGCATGTTTCCACATACCCAATTAACTACTAGTTCAAACAGGCTGAAGAGCAAAGAGCTCCAAGCTAAATCAACATTTTAAACCCCACATTCTTAAAACATTAGTATTCTTTTTAAATAGACAGAAAAGCAAACAAAAGAATCCCAAATAATAAAATCCACATTTTAAGGTAGATGTTACCAGCGAGTGTTACAGCAAAGATCTCCGAACACAGGTGTGAAGCTGTAACGCTACCAACAAAAAAAGAGCTTCTTCACAAGGCAGCAATATCTCATCTTCACGGTAAGTACAGAGCCACAGAACCGTTTAGGCTGGAGAAGACCCGCCGTTTATAAGGGAAGGCTGCTGGAAGGCGGCTGTACCTTCAGCTCTGGCGAAGCGATGAGAAGGCTGCTCGGTGTTTACACGCGCACGGGCGAGGAAGCTCGGCGCCGCCTCCCAGCCAAACCCAAACAAAGCGCTCGGCGCACCGGCCCGGCCGCTGCGGGCGGCTCAGCGCGCGCGGCCCCGCTCAGCGCGCGCGGCCCCGGCCCCGGCCCCGGCCCGCTCCGCGCGCTCCCAACATGGCCTCCCGGCCGACACAAAGCCCGCGGGAAGCGGCGACTCGCGGCCGCCCGCGTCACTCGGAGGCAGAGTTTGAACTCCCTGGGCGCCCACAGCTTTAACCCCTTGGCTCCCGCAGAGCCGACACCTCACCCGCATCCGCTTTGACCGCCAGCCCAGGCGGGTAACAAGAGGCACATTTCAGCGTCTCGCGTTCCTAAAGCGCCTCGCTTGCCCAATAAAACAACCTCAATGTTAATGGCCTAACAAAATAAAATCCAACCCGGCACCTCACTCGTTATAACCAACACCTGCACCTGAACGCCCCAACACAACCACCAAGTCAGAAGCCAGTCAAGCAGCACAGATTTAAAGACAGGTATTCGCCTCATTTAGCAATATATCAATATAGAAAGCCTACTAAGCTTGTCATTAAAGCCTCCAGACAGATCCCCGACGATGCAGCTCATTCCCATCACAGTGTCACAAAAAAAATCAGAAAACAGTGATACAACCCAACCTTACAGGTGAGAAGGGAAATCAGACTTTAACTTGGAAACTCAACAGAAGCATCAGCACTAAGACATAATTTTTTTTAAAAAATGAGCAAAGATGTCACTTCCTTTTCGTGAAACGTGAAGCTGAAAAGCAGGAGGGATGGGAGATTGTAAGTACTGCAGAACCAAAGATCCTGGAATGTGCCGGCTAAGATCTTCCTTCCCTATAGTATATTATAAACAATACCTTTTTAAATAAATAAACATAAAATAAGGAAAGCCAAATACGTCTTCTTCCCAGCAGACATAAACCACCTTGAGATTGCCGAAAAACAGGCAATGCCTCCAAACAGTTCCACGTTGCAGACACTTCTACCCTTGCGGTTACTGAAGAGCAACCAAACGTGACCACGGCTCCATCCTTTCAAAACCCAGCACAACACTGAAATGCGTTTTGCAGTTAAACCACTCACTCGGTGAACGATGCCAAACTCTTCTGCCTAACACCACCTTCCGCGCAGAGGGAGCAAACTGACACCAGCTGCCCCGAGGCGACGGTGAAGGCAGGGCTGGCACCGCCCCGCACCAGAGACCACAAACCCGACTCCAGTACGTTCCCTTCGCACGAAAGCTCAGCAAAGGCAGCGGGCACGAGGCGTCACGGCACCCTTACCGATCCCTTCCAAACCAGAGCGGAAAGCTGCAGCTCAAAGCTCCTCTTGACAAGAACACGCTCCCAGCCCAGCCGAGGAGGCACTCAGGGCCGGCACACGCCTACCACACAGATTTCCGTTGCTCCCTCCCGCAGCTTCGGGCCCAGCGCTCCCGGCCCGCCCTCCCGTGGCTGCCCGAGCACAGAGGCCGCGCCCGGCCCAGGGGGGCGCAGAGCGGGACACGAGGCCCCGCGCGGGCCACTCCGCGCGCGGCCCCGGGGCGGGAGGGGGCCGGGCCGGGCCCGGGAAGGGCGGGGAGGACGCGGCGCGGCCGCTGGGGGAGAAGGGGAGACACACACACCCCCCACTCCCCCCCCGCACAGGAGAGAGCGGGACCGCGCGCACGCGGGACCGGGGTTACCTGGTGTCCGCGACGCTGGGAGAAAGGCAGAGCCGACAGCACCGGCGGCAGCTGAGATCGGCCCGTCCCCGCCTCGCCCCGCCTCGCCGAGACCGCCGCCCGCCCGTGGCGCGTACAGCCAGCACCGCCCCGCCCCGCAGCACCGCCCGCCGGGACTGCCCCTCGCACCAACGCCCGCAGCGCTCCTCGCACCGCCCCCTCGCACCGCCCCCTAGCCCGCTCACGCAGCCCGTGGGGGCCGTCCTCGGTCACACCGCTCCGCACTCGCTCGGTCACGCTCGACACGCTACCGAATCTTTATTCCCCGTCTCAGTGCTCCTCACCCAAACCCACACAGCACCCCTGTCGCAGCCCCTCAGCCCCCGCCTCTCGCACCAACTCTCACCCAAACCCTCATTCCCCACCCTTCACAGCGCCCCTCGCACCGACACCCGCACCACCCTTTATCCAAACCCGCACCCTCCACCCGTCACGCAGCCCCTCACACCAACCCTGGCAGCGCCCCTCACCCAAACCCAAACCTTCATTCCCCGCCCCTCGCACCCCCCAGCGCGGGCTTCCCTTCCCGCTCCTCAGAGCGCGCCCCGCGCCCCTTCCCCCGCGCCCTGCCCCGCCTCCCCCGCCACATGGAACCGTGCGTGTCTGGAGGGAGAAATGCTGAAGAGATGAGGAGTTACCTCCAGTTTCCACTTGGGCCTCTGCTGCTGGATCCTCCCTGACCTTTCCCAGTATTCCTGTGTCTCCCCTTGCTGTTTACTTCCTGCTCAGGCCTTGTTGGGGTTTTCTTTCCCTTTCACTTGCTGTTCAAGGCTTCAGTGTAACCGCTGGACAACCGTGCAAAAAAGGAATCATAGAATTGCTTGGTTGGAAAAGACCTTTGAGATCATCGAGTCCACCGGCCTGCTTTCAGCAAAGAAATCACGGGGTGAAACAAGCCCTGTTGTTCAAATATTTGGGGAGCGCACGCAAATACATTCAATTTGAAATCTGTATCTGAGTCACGTTTTGTTAAACCTTTCGTCTCCCTGAGCCAGTGGTTTTCTTGAGGGCATTACAATCCTGAGCACTACGGGCAAAGACAGTTCAAATGGCAGCAAAGAGACGGGAATGTGTCACTGGAGAAAGGGTAATCAGGCCAAAAATTGTTATTTGCATCTAGGAGAAATGATGCCTGCTGGAAAGACTGGGTAATGAATATGTAATTAACAAATAAATAAGTAGACTCTGTGTACTTGTTTGGAGACAAAATTTGTAAAAGGAGCTAATACTTAAACAGAAAAGGATGCAAAATAAAGACCCCCAGGTTAAGTCGCTGGTTGGTGTCGATGTAGCACTGATTTTAGGTAACCACTGTTTATAAGATCTTTTCTCTAGCTATGTGCAAGTTTTAAGATCCTGCAGCCAGTAACGCCGTAACCCTGATCCCAGTTGCGCTGGAAGTCAGCCCATCATTTGGTGAGACCTTCGGCCCTCGGCTGAACACTGTGCACAGGGGTAAATCACCTCACTTTTCTGATACTCCTTCCCTTCCTGTTCTTACTCGACACCTGTTTTTCTTCTCTGTAGAGTAGATAATGATTATGAGCTTAAGATAGTCAGGACAAAATCACTTCCTAGTTTAAATCTCCCTGGAATTCCTTGGTCCTATAAGGCCAGGCTGTCTCGGGATGTTTCTCCCCCCATCCTGTTCCCCAGCAGAGGCTGCGCTTTGCTCTGGCAGGACAAGGCATGTTGTGCTCCCTGGGCATCGCTCCAGCTCCCCAGGCTGCTCTGACTTGTCCTGAGCAGTTGTTTTTCCATCAGTACCAGGCCAAGAAGCTGGAGGAGGATGGCTTAGGTTCAACTTTCCCTCCACTCAGCTACGAGGAACAGTAGAGCCTTTGACTTCTAGGATTTAAGAGAAACTTGGTCGAACGTTCCAGTTTTGTTAAAGAAGCTGGTACATACACGAGTTTCCATGTTTTGGAAGAACTGCTCTAAGACAAACAAAAATTCTTTTGAAGTTTTTCAGGGTCCAACAGTGAGCTCTGAACAAAAAATGGGATCATTTGATTTTATTAATTAAGCTTAAGTCTTTAGCAAAATGGTCAATAAGAATAAAAATTCATCATTTAAAAAAAGTTTCAGTTTGAACACTAGGGGCTAGTTAGGAATTTAGGGGGAAAAAAGCTTTCTTAACTGACACCAGGTATAGCCAAACTGCAGTGCAAGGCCAAACCAATCCAAGCTCCTCATCTCTTCAGCAATACTCCTTTCCATCCCTTCCCACAATTCCCACATTTTTGCTTCCTTCCCATGGTGATTCCCTATCCTGTTCCCAGGGTACTCCTGCACTCACACCTAGCAAACCTGTTGTGCTCTGCGTTCTAGTTCTTACTATAAAAGGTGCAGGTCCCCAGAGCGACGGAAGGTATGGACTGACAGAAACCAGTGCAGCAAGGTGTTTCTAACTGGTAACACTGGGTACTGGCACGGCATGCTGCCATGGCGGTTCGAAAGGGTGAAACATTGCACTTCCCAGGGTTATGGAGGGCTGGCACTCCGTGGGTGTGAACATCACCAGGGTGCCTGGAGCACAGTGCAGGCTGGGGGACCGTGCGGTATGAGGGGTCAGTGAGGGGACTGCTTCAAAGTCTGGAGTTGGTGTGGTTGGGGGAGCACTGACGTGAGTCACAGGGAGCTCAAAAGCAGCCTGGCACTGGGATGTGGTGGTGATGTGTGGCGGGATGTGCTGGGCAAGGGGGATGCGTGAGCTTATTCCTTATCGTGACAAGTGTGGTGACCTTTATGTCCAAGCATGGGGAGCTGACCATACATATGCATTAGTATGAAAATCGCCTAAAATATCTGAAAATCTGATTTCTTGCTCATTAAAGACGTTTCTCACCATCTGCTTTGCATTTTTATGAGGAGTCAGAACCTTTTCTCTACGCTGTCCCCCAAAGGCGATGGGTGCTCCGTGCAGAGCAATTAGGTGATCAGTTAGCAGGGGGCTGCAAAGCACTTCAATTCCGTTTTGCCACTACCTCCTGCCATTGTCCTGACTTACAGGGGATTTCAGACATTAACAAGAAAAGCCGATTATGTTCAAGGCAGGCCTCACAGCTCTCATCTGCTGCTTGGTCTTAGTTACTGCTGTTGGTGAGCTTCCCTGGGGGATTCATCTCAGTAAATGGACACAAGCCTGTTAACTGTAATTTTTGTTGATCCTTCAGCTACCTAATAATGAAGATTTTTTTTGCTTTAGTTTTCTTCCTCTCTTTAAAACATCCTTAGAGCTTCACTTGAAGGGCTGAGGCACAGAGCAGCGCATTATGTATCCACCAGGACCAGCTCTGATCCACTCTTGTAGCCAACAGTTGCTCCTGTTCCCATGCAGTGATCCTGACACAGATTCTGCAAATGAAACAGAAAACTTGGCTCCTCTCAAATCAGCAGCTGACTTCCACAGGCCAAGATATTAATTTACATCTGGGGCAATGCTCTTGTATGTTTGTGTGGTGCAGAAAAAGGGCTATGCAATAACCCATCTGAACTTGAATCTAACCTCTATATAGAGAACTATGGATATCATAGTATAACAACTTAAAGAAAATGGTAAATACAGTAACTTATAGTATAATGACATTGATAAATAACTATTAGGGTTATATTATAGCAGTACAGTTTTTCTGTAGCACAGTATATAGTACAAGAAAATTATACTGTAATAAGTTTTTTCTGGTTATTTCCAGTTATAACCAGAAAGTGATTATACTATAATAGCTGAAGTTCTATATGTAGAGATTAGATTGGATTTGAGTTCTGACAGGTTATTGTAGCTTATAATGACTTTCCAATTTTAACTGGAGGTTGGTCCCCAGGGAGCACGCTGCACACACACAAGCAGACAGATTCAGATGGCACCGTGTAGACAGACAGACAGACAGACAGACTGCAACCTGCTTACAGCACTTCTGAGGAAATCTGCAGATCGCCTGTAAGGATTTGCATAGATGAGAAGTGGATGGATCTGGGAACATACTTAACCTCCAGTCTCTCCTAAAACTGCTTTCTGATGGAGACTTTCTCTCAAAGTGCCTCATTTGACAGCGCCATCTCAATGTCCAATTAATTGATTCTATTTAAGGGAGTCATCAAATATTTAGAAGATTCTATATTAAGTTAGACAAAAGCATGCACTTACCAAAAACTGTGTTTTGCTGAGAATCCAAGTCCCAGGATCCTCCACAACAGGTCTTCTGGCTTACAAGGATGAAGACAGAAGCACATCTGTTCGTCACAGGAAGGGCAGGGCTAAAGCCTGCTTATCTGAAGAGTCTGAAAGTTGGAGATAAGTGTTTTGCCAAAAAAACCTTGTCCTTGCTTAAAAGTTACGTAATGAGTATGATCCTAGTAATGTTCTGCAACGAAGGGAAATAAAATCTAGTACATAGAATAGCTGATCTAGCAAAACAGAAAAAAAATACATTTCAATTGTGTTCTACTTATGCTATAAAGGGTTGAGGATGACAAAGTTGAGTCTCAAAAGAACTTTAAAACCCAGGCTCATTTACCATCCACAGGAGACTCAATAATAAACAGATCTGAGAAATTTGGGTTGTATATACTGAAGCAGCACACGTTATAAGCAGGGTCAGCATATTGTTGAAGCATATTGTCTCAAACACTTTCTAATAAAAGGCTGCAGTGGAGAATATCCAGTTTGTCACACACATGCTCTAGGATCAGGTTGCTGTTTAACGTGTCTCTGGAGGGACTATTATTCAATTCACAAAGCTCCCCTGGCTCTGAAGAAAAAAGCTGGTTTGTTGGGACGATGCGGAGATTTTTCTGTGGGAGGCATCCCACGATGGGCTGTTCTGAAAGATAACAGAATGCTCGATGTGTGCAGAAAAAAAATGCCCAACCCACAGAAGGTATCAAGCTTGATGAATACTTCATCTCTTAGCATTTGTGTACCAGCTTTGGAACATCTTGAAAATCTTTGACTAGCTTTCACTTAATCTAAGAAGGTGCTTCTCTTCTCTTCTCTTCTCTTCTCTTCTCTTCTCTTCTCTTCTCTTCTCTTCTCTTCTCTTCTCTTCTCTTCTCTTCTCTTCTCTTCTCTTCTCTTCTCTTCTCTTCTCTTCTCTTCTCTTCTCTTCTCTTCTCTTCTCTTCTCTTCTCTTCTCTTCTCTTCTCTTCTCTTCTCTTCTCTTCTCTTCTCTCACATTTGAAGATGGGTTTTCAAAGATCTCTTCTTTACAAGAGTAATTAAAAGCACCTGCACATTTGTACTGCAACTATCGTGAGGCTGCAGTCAGTGGTAAAGTATCTAAATTTTGGCAACAGAGGAAGCTGAAAATATTGTGCTTGTAGTAGTGTCATCAAGTAGAATTTATTTGGTGGACTCCTTCAAGGAGCATTACATCACCATCTTACTACAATAAGAACTGGGTTCTTGTTGCAGCTTCAGGTTCTGTTGGAAGAACCTGCTGCTTTGTAGCACTTTGAAACTATTTTTTTTGAGAATAGTGTTGAATGAAAACTCTTAAGGGCTCTGCTAGGATGGTAATGTGGTCTATTTCCAGTATAATTGAATTGGCTTTTTGTCATTGATTAGACTAAGAAAACAATTTCTTAGAATTATAGAATAGTTGAGGCTGGAAGAGGCCTCTGGAGATCATTTAGTCCAAGTCCCTGCCCAAGCAGAGTCAGGTAGAACAGATTTCCCAGGACTGTGATAAGTCAGCTTTTTAATATCTCCAAGACTGGAGACTCCACAACCTCTTCACTTCATTTAACGTCTTCTAGGAATTTTTATTTCATTCACCCTGCACCTCCTAAGAACCTCAGTTGACCCTCCAGTTACAGCAAATTTAATAGTTAATAGTCTTTAGTCAACTGAAATACGGGAATGGTTGTATTTTGGCTTTTCATGAAAAGAAGAGTCAACTTCAGAGAGTACCTGTGATCTAAAATGAGTATCCCGTTCTACAGGAATGCAAAATAGCTTTTGGATCCACAAGGAACTGGATTATTCTGCATCTTCAGTAATGTTGTCCCTTTTTGGCAGAATTTTCAAAGCCATCTAGTATTTTGTGGGGAAGGGGCCATCAGCTTGCACACCTTTGCTTCTGAGCTAGAAAGAAGACTTGTCTAGTGTATCTGGTATCTTTCAGATGCTTCTTTGAGAACGCAAGTAGGTGTTGCTGTAATCAGACCACACTTTGGTTAACAATCACAGCACAGGTCTGAAAAGGTGAAGTAAAGCCCAGAAGGATAATCATGTGGACTTCCTACAACATAAGGAGTAGTACCAGACCCCAGGGAGCCTGGTTTTAGACAGGGCGCAAAGCCAAGGCACTTGGGAGTCAGAAACCACAGATCACTTCTTCTCTGTAATACAGATAATTAAATAAAAAGAAAAAAATCAGGATCCTGATTTTCCATGGTTTGTGTGCAATAAATAGCACACTACTCACAAGGACTGAGACAAGAATCTAGGAGCTCACTTTATTAGATAGCTGAGAAAATGAAATAAGTCTAAAACTAAGACACTACAAAGCTTTTTTAAAAAAATAAATCAAGCTTTAACCAAACACTGGAGAATCTAATTTCAAAATAAGACACAAACAAACGTTGCTTGCTTTCCAAGGCACAACAGTATAAACATAAAACCTACAGATGCGATATATTTAATACATAAACATAAATACTGTTAATCTAAATAACAAAACAGCACGTTTCCTCCCACGTGTAAACCCTAATTTAAAAAAGCTTAGCTTTATCCTCAGTTATAAAATGTAATACAAGGATGATAAAAACTATTCCTTTAGTAACACCTCCTCAGAACCTGTGCCTGTTGTATCAGCACAGCAAACACCAGTTTATAAAAATTTTGCTGCATTATGCAAGTTTGCCTCTTTTTTTTTTCTGATAAAACTGATCCTCACAGACCTGACTCTGCAAAGCCTGAATATTATCCAGAGTTTGAAACACTCATTGAAAGAGAGTCCTTGCTGAATTACATTAATAACTTTGAGATTAGGCTATTACTTTGTTCAATAAATTATCTTTCTCAATTATAAACAATGTCAAATTCCTGAAAAACATTCCTCTCCTTTAAATATTTAATCTGAAAAAGTTCCAATGCAAAGTGAATTAAAACATTGTTTTATTGCTAGCAAATACAAAGAACTGTTGAAACAGCAAAGAACATAAATTGTGCCAATTGACTTTTAAGGGAACTTACAAAGAAAAAAACAACCTATTTATTGTTCAGCCTTTCCTAAGCAAATGAAAATGCAAAATAAATCCAGATCATACAGATTTCACGCACTGTTCACTAAAAGGAATGTCAGCCTTGACTCACAAAGCTGATTCTCTGGCTGACTGAATGTGATGCAGTAGCTGATTACAATAGGCTGGTGTTCGATGTTTATGTACAACCCCTTCAATTTCTTTCTCAAGCAGTTCTGGATATAAAACGCTTCCTTCTTTTAAAACTTCTGTAAAACAAAAATATGGTTTATATATCATTAGCCGCTCCGGGTTTCTCTATCCAAGCATCCTCAACGTAGCTGAAACCTAACCTGGAAGTTGTTCTACAGGTTGTGCAGACATGACAATGTGATTCCTCCCCTGTTTGCCAAGGTCTGTATTTTGATGCCCACGTGCTTGAGCACAGACACATTAATAAATTCCAAAGAAGCCATCAGGCAGGCCAGGAGATGGCCACATCCTGCAGCCTGGGCTCCATATCCTGTTCACCATCTATGAAGTCTTCTGATACACCAGACAGGCTCATGTTCCACTCTGGTGAGTGCTAGATAAAACGTTACAATCTGCATACAGTGAGCTCATGCTCGCTGAAACCCAAAGGAAAGCTTCCATCCTGTTAGGATTAGCCTCTAGTTGTACCTGCTATTTCCATATAACACTTGGAAATGCGATTTTAAAAGCATTGTTAAAAATACACCTGACTAAAAGTCTTACCTAGGAGCGCGTTTTGGGTGTTTTGATCTGGGTCATCGAGATGTATCAGCAGTTCTTGGTACAGAAACTCAATATGATTTTCCATTGCAGATTTCACATCACTGTCCTTTAAGCATTTAAACCAATTAGTTAAGGTGTGAGCAGCTGCCAGTCGTACATCAGATGAAGCATCATCCAGACGTTTTAAAACTTCTGAAAAGGAGCACATACGTAACCAACCAGCACTGGGAACAGTGAAGTGATACTTTGCATTTGAAAAAAACAAATGTATTTTGCCATCACTGAAATTATTTTTGCATTTATGACACATTTCTGTCTTTTGAATATTGCAAATACACACGGTCCATTGTTCCTAAATGCACACAGTGCATTGTTATTGGATTATGTTGTCAAAAACATAAAAAGAAATGGACAAAATTACTTAGATTAGTTGAACATTCTCTAGCACTCTTCCTGACAAGGTACTATGAATGCCTATTATTGTATTACAGGAGAGAGTTTGAGTGTTTTTATGCTCTATAAAGCACAGTATTTCTATCAAGTATTACTGTTTCACTGAGTGACTGCATTGCAGACTATTTGAATACACAGGATGCAAAGATATACTCTGACAATTGTCTGATCCTGTATTTCTCCAAAATAAAAATGTTTGTTGTTAGATTTCTACTGTGCCACATAAGAAAAATTATCAGTCATCAAGATGCTGAGTTTGGGAAAGCCTGATTTATTTGTTTATGTCTCTGAGAACATAAACCCTGTTACCCAGCACGGACTGTACTTCTGATTCATCGTTTAGTATTTAAACATCATCCTAAGAAGCATTACAGATAATCGCTCTATTTGACATTACAGCACTTTAGATTAGGGTTTTCTTCTTCCTTTTCTTCTTCCAGCCCCCTACCTACTCAGGTCTATTTATGGTACAATGAAATGATTTGCTCTTGGCACTCAAACACAGCAACCAGAGCAATGTGACTACCATTTATATCATGCATTACTGTTCTGCTTTCACTGTAGCTGGAACATTATTTCACACAGTCTAAACTAGGAAGCAACGCAGATGAAATACCGGCAAGCCTTGTGCAGACTGTAATATTGAGTGAAGTTCCATCTAGTGGTCTAATGCTTAATAACGTTGCAAATTCAGTTCTAAAGAGGGAGTGAGGGCATTTCCAAAGGACATTAACTTGTCTGCAACACAGTACCTCAGTGAAATGAAATACTGCAGTGTAGAAAGGCCTTGCAAGAAGCAAAGTGCTGTTGGAGTCACACCCAATAACACCTACTCAAGTGTTTAGCTTAGATTTTCCCAAATGTGCATGTGTGCTTTACACACTTTAAGCATTTTCACTCATCAGTTTAAGACCATGTCTTAGTCTCTGCAAGATTAAAACATTAAATTACCTCTCATACACAAAATTCTGCCAATGGTATGATGCTGTGCAGCACTACTTTTTCCATTTCCTTAGTATCCATAAAATTGCTCTGGGGGAGAACTACCCAAATAGTTAAAATACCAAATAAGAGAACACAGAAATATTATTAGAATATGTGTATGGGAGTGAAGTAAGAGTGGCTGAGAAACTGAGCCTACATAAAATCTGCCTCTGCTTGTACCTCAAACTGTTTAAAGCCTTTTGGCTTGCTCTTTAGGTGGGATTAAAGCCAGATGCCATACTGCCATACAGCAATTTTAGTGCTTTCACTGCTACCAGCTGCAGTGAATCCACAGGTGAGGTGGACAACCTGCACAGTGAATCCTAAAACTACACAGTGACTCTGCCTATTGCTCCAGCACAGGGCTTTTCATCCTTAAAAGCTGAGCTAACTATGATACTTCAGGCAAAAAAAACCCCTGCAATTCTTCAACATGGAGAATGTGATTAAAAAACCAAGTAAACCAACAAACATTTACACTTACCTGTGTAAGTGCTGGTAAGATTACCCTCATCAAACTGCTTCCCACAGACTTTTAAAATAACACCAACAATACGACAAGCCATCAGCCGAGCAATTTTAGAATCTTCATCCATGGCAGAAATAATTTGGGGCATTAACTCATCTTTGATTTTTAAGATCTACAATTAACAGGAAAAGCATAGAAGAAAAAGAGCTTTTCAGTCTCTCCAAACCAATATGCTTACTGGTTACATCACTTACCATTACATCTGACCGATAGTGGCCTGTTTAATTTAAAAAGTTAACTTTATAGTTAACCTTTATAGGTTAACCTGAAAAATCTCAGAAGTTACACAGCTCTATTTTTGCCTCTAAGCAGGCTTTGGAAATGAAAATCCACCAGTCGATCATCCTCTTCATGAATGCTCAGTATATATGCAGATGAGTTTTATGTAACTTCTGAAAGCTTTAAACTTGCTTGCCTTTTTATTTTAAAAAATTTGTTGGCAGAACTTTAAATAATTTGGGGATGAGGATTATGTCTATTTGCCAGTAGATGGTGCTCTTATTCTAAAAGGAAGCTTTTAACTAAAGGCTGTTGTAATACCATGTTTTACCAAGTTTCACAATTTAACTTTAGTATGTACGTTTTGTATACAATAATGTAAAAAAGGCATTAAGACACTGATTCAGATAAAAATATTTAACTTGAACAGCAGTCTCTGATATAAATGTCTTTGGGTATGTGAACTCAACCAGCTGTACGAGTTTAAGCACTTTGTTTCAATTGAGGTCAATTAAAGACAATAAAGACTTATGAACATTTTACAACATTTTAATTCCATTTATTTTTTTAAAATGTGCTTATATGTAACAGATTTCCAGTGCATTATATCCACATGCCATTTTTGATAGCAAAAAAACTTCAAAATCCCCCTCAATTAATCCTTAAACACTATAGGAGGCAACATTTCTTTCAGTGCACTCCTTGTTAGTTCTCCGCTCCAGTTTCTACACATGCCCTTCAAGTTCCACCTCAAGTCCTCCTGCCCTTTCCAGGAATCTCTTAGATTTTATTTTCCTAAGTGGACCTGTGGGCTCCAAGGCAACCAGAGAACTTGTTTTTGCTGTATTAGACCCAGGCATGTCCTGGCGAGCCCTGGCGCTGCTGCACAGGCACTGCTGGGGCTCCAACAGCGTCAGGCGCTGCAGTCGCTGTGCTGAGAGTGGTTGGCATTTTGTGTTGACAAACTGACATCATGCCAGAACTAAGATCTATGAAATTTGACACTGGTGAGTTCTACAGCTCACCCCATTGCCGATCTCTTAGCAGGATATCATCATCCCTCCACTACTGATCATTTCAATTATTGATACTCTATTATAATTAATGAATTTTATTATAAAAACTATATGGCCATCTGAAAATACTGCTTATGATTTATTCATCCTTTTGCATTTATTTTGTCTTCCTGCTCAAGATTTCAAAGTATATTTGATAAGAAAGAGAATTTACCTCTTCTGGGGAAAGCATTTCGCTGTGAATAAGAACCCAAAGGCACGATACCGCCGTAGTGCGGATGGCAGCTGCTGTTCTTCCAGCATGCCACAGCAGATTAGGAGCTAGGATGTCTTTTATCACAGTCTCAAGGTAGCTAGGGAACAGCCTGAAGCCAAAAATAAGAAAGCAAAATAAAGGTTCATGAGAAAGTGATAAAGAGACTGACAGGATGTAAAAGACAATTTTCTGTCATATAAACATAGGCAGAAAAGGAAAAAAAGACTCAGAAAAGAAATAAATAAAATCTTACAAGCCAATGTGATTATAGTGTATGTGATAAGCTTTTCATAACTTAATTTTTCTAGATAACATTTAAACAAATACCTAACATGCATGGAAAGGCAAGGCTAGACTTTCTCCCACTTCAGACGATGCCCATGACTCACTGTGTTATCTTGGTAAACTACTTACCTTCCCTCTGTCTCATTTTCTCCGTCTGCGAAGTGGAGATAACACCCCACATGAATGCTGTGAGGATTCATTAATATTTGTAAGGCCCTTTGAGACTGTCCAGTGAAAAGTATTTATAACGTGAGAAGTATGAATGCTATTGATGAGACCTGAACTACTGATACTGCAGGGAGTCTGCATGGAATACTTCAGCTTTCCCTTGGCTCAGAATCTCGTCTCCCTCAAGGATGAGAGGCCTCATAGTGCCAGTCCCAATAGTATGATTTTTTTCATTACAGACACACAAATACATGATATTTTTGTTGATGTTTCTTCTACCTCCTCTACTGAATGGGTTGTTATTATACTACAAGTTGTTGTGAGAGTCAGTGGTCCCTCACATCCATTAATTCTAGCTCAAATAATTTTAAATTAAGAAAAAAAGGTGTGGATCTTACACACAGGTTAGAAAATACTCTTCTGCATAAAAAAAGACGTGTGCCTGGCCTGTGACTGTATAACTAAGGCTCCTGTTACTCACCACGCCTTGAAAAAGCAGCTGGCAGTGTGCAAAGCAGATTGACAAATAAGAAGCTAAATCTACCTCGACTCGCGTCCCGCTCTATTCACACTTCCCGCAGACCTGGACTGCAGCCACCTGAGTGCACACCACCACATCCCTGGCGCTTGGCAGACAGGGAAGAAGCTGCTGCTGACTTTTAGAAAAAAACCCCTGCGTTTCCAGGATGAATAAGCAGCTTCTGCAGAGTTGTGCCAAGCCACAGGAGGAACATAATGCGTAGATGTTAACAACAAACAATTATCACTAAGTACTTCCAAAAAAATCCCCACAACAACAACAACAAATCATCCAGCAATGATAATCCCACAACAAAACCTTCCATAATAACATTTTATCAACTTAATACAAAAGGAGAAGTATCTACTTCCCTGTAAGCACCCTTTACCCACTGCAGTCAGACCTTGTCATCTAGCTGTAATCTGACTAAAGTACAACCAGCCAGCTTGCCAAGCCTTAATTATCTATTGCACATACACAAACCTGAAAATTTTTATCTCTAATATGATGAAAATAGATACCCCTGGCTGCAGCTTAGCCCCTTGGACAAGGGAGCATGCAGTGTCTGAAAGTCAGAGATCCATTCTTGCTTCCTGTCCAGCAGATGGCACTTAAGATTCGGTAATAACAAGAAACCTGACATCCCATCAGACACATCTAGATTTGTCAAAACCCTTTAGTTTTATTATTTTAAACATATTTTTTAAAACTAATAATTTTCTAGTCAAAAACCTTTCAGAAAAAAATATGCTGACCATCATTCCAAATTTCCTTTCAGCTCCCAAGCTTAAAAAAAAAAAGCTATCTCTGCTATTGTGCTGTCTGACCAGAAGCTGCCTCTGTTTTCAATAAAGCCCTCTGTTAAACTGCAAAGAAAACCCAATCTGTCAAAACGACTGTAAATTCCATCAGCATTATGTTAACCATAATGCTATGCTATTTGTGAGAATATTTGTTCCAATGCCTTGAAATGGAATCAGTAAAGCAATATCTGGCAATTATCTGACTCAATCATGTCAGATGCAAGCAAAATTAGATGACCACACAACTGTGTTTAGCCTAATAAGTGAAAGCCTTCCTATCTGAACTGTTAGAATGTTTTTAAGGAGCTAAACCAATTACTACCAGCAGTAAATGTGATTGTGTAACCAGAACTCACTACTACTTCACTACACTATCTCTCATTACCATTAAGTTGTATTTTTTTGCTGGTTTTGATGCAGTTAAGTTCTCCCTCTTTCCATTTTCAAATCCTACTGCTGTATATCTGTAACTTAATTCCAAAACTGAGTAATTTCCCTGAAAGAATATACCCTGCACTATCTGTATTTACAGAATTGAGGCTTTATTCTCAACTGGATATGAAGTAACTAAAACATGATCTGTGCTTACAATAATACCTAGCTCTTTTGCAAATATAAAAATCAGACTTTGGGTTTACATTGAAATTGCTACTCCTGTTTTATGGACTTAAAACTTTAATTCTGTGTTAATTATGTTTTACACACTTTTCTTCTGGATTGGCTTCTTTTCTGCTTTTATGGCACTGCTGTTCTTGGCTTTAGGTGTTTGTGGATTTTTGCATTTTGGTTTTTATGTGTGTGTTTGCTTTTTCTAAATTTAACAACCTGAAGCCAGGTAATTCTAAACAAAATTGGATGTGCTTTTAGCAATCAAAACCTCCAAAAATGCTTTCCAAGTAACTCTTCAAACACAAAAACGTTCCATGTTACTTCTTGCATTGAAGCATTTGCTGTGACAGTGGTTAAGTAGGATCAAGACTTCAAAGAGTCATTTAGCTCCCTCTACTGCTTTTTAGCTTCCGAAGATAAACCTACTGGTAAAATTCATTGCATTGCTCTTGTTCCCAGGGGACAGAGAGCCTCATTATGAGCTAGACTGGGCCATCCTTAGCCCGGAGTCCTTCTTCACACAAACAGGTCCATTAACCTCACTGGATGTATCTAATCTTGACAAAAGGCCACTCACTCACCCTGCCCGGAGCGGAAGAGCTTCCACCACTGCTGTCTGAGGAGAGCCAGGGGGACGTGTGGCTGTGTTCTCCGAGTAGGACTTTGAAACATACTCTTCTACCTTTTCACACTGGTAATTTCCCTTTCCTGGAAATCCTACTGAAGCTGACACCTCATTGGGTTGGTTTTCTTTTTACTCTGTTTGGTTCCTTTATTTATACAAATCACTGGGTGATTTTTTTATTGATCTTACTCACTTTGACTGCTGCCGAAATAGACCTTTACTCTCTGATTATGTTCTCCACAGGTTCCTGATCATCCCTTTCTACCAGCAGCTCCTGCATGACCTAACTTAATATACTCACCTGAGCACTTCAGATAGAGTCCTACCACAAAGAAGGACCGAGGGTATGTGTTAATGGAGTGCTCCTTCCTCCCTCCTCGCCATCCTCATCACAAACACTGCGGGTCAGGACTCCGTAGCGTGACATCAAATGTACCTCTCATGCTGCTGAGATGCAGCCCAAATGATTTTGGGTATTTTATTGTTTCCTTAAAATGACTACAGGCAAAGTTTAAGGATTTAGGAGCTGGCTAGGAGGAAAAGAAAAAAAAACAACCACCCTTTCCCCTATATTTCTTTCCTAAGAATCTCCATTTTTGCTTCCAAACATAGAGTATTACATATATTATTTTTAACTATAGCTCTTTATTTTTTGAAAACTATCCAGATCTGCACAACAACCATTTTAATTCTCCATAGTGGCAGGAAGACCACAGTGGAAAAAGTCCATGTTTCAATGGGTTTTTTTTTCAAATTATTACACTCTGGCCTTCTAAACATTGTTAAAAATTACTGCAAGAAAAATAAGCTGTGGAAGACAGAGGGGAAGTCTTTCTTCTCCCAGATATGCTATTATGGACACGATTCTAGGGGTTAAATAACTACCATGGTCATCACTTCTCAATGCCACTGCAGTGTTCAAGTAGCTGTGTGGAATCAGAACTCTGCTTACCCCTGAGAGTTGACGGTTTCATTTGCTTGCTGGAGTAACTGTGACAAAACAGTGAAAAGTTTTAACCGCATCTGGGGATCTTTGTTTGGCTGAAGGCACGTCTTCAGAACGAGAATAAAGTTCTCTAGAGCTTCCCCTATGACAGGACCTAGAAAGTAAACACATAAGACTTATTTTAGAGTACTAATAAGTTCCATTTAGATGTTCAATATGTGAGTGCATTAAAATTTGTAATATGTCTGGTATTAAAATAGTACTTAACTTTCCACTCTTGCACAGCAGCTATTGATGGAACCCTGTTCCATCATGCAGATATCCAAGCTAACTCTCCATGGGCTCAGGTGCTTATTTGTACTTTTACAAGAGAAGCTAAAATACAATGAATTTTCAGAAGCTGCTATCTGAAATTCAAATATTTTCCAAATTGGTTCTATAAGCAAATACTTTGTTAATATTTTAATTTTATTCTATGATGATTTCTGTTGAGTATCCCACTCTTCCCAAACTGTCATCCCAGCATTCAAAGAAGTGATTTTCCCAAAACAGAAGGAAGTTTGTGCCTTTCTGCTTGACAATGATTAACATCTGCATGGTTTTCAATAGGAAGAATACATACAGGCCATAAACATGCTTTATTCTAAAGCTTCTGGCTGCAGAATGCTCCTTCTGCTCTAGGTTTGCAATAAACTGCATTCCTCTAGGCACTTCTGCAGCTTTGTGATGCACATTCCATTCAATCCCAGTCACTCAGAAAAACCTCCCAGAAGGAGACACAACACTTGGGCATTTCTGATGACAAGAATATTCCTCACACATGGAATGGACAGATTGAAGTAGTCAAGATTCCATAACAAGTTCACTAGCATTTAAAATAGCGGGAAATTTAATGTTTAAAATAATAACACCCCTCTCCCCCAAATCTTCACTGTCTAGACTGAAATAATACTGGGTGTTGAACTGCAGTTTGCTAAATTTCTTGCCAACAAACAGGTCTTTATTTTCACAGCATTTATTCAAAATACACTCATGTGAGTTCTGAGACATTTAAAAGATACTACTGTTATATCCAACTGATAACAGTAAATTCAACAGATGGAAAATAAACAAACTACATTGCTAATTTCAGCTTAAGCACACATTCCTGAAAAACAGTAAAAACTGTGAAATTTGAAATGAGTAAAACTGATTAAAATGATTAAAGACAACATTCTGCGTGGGAATGAAAAGAAAGAAAAAGAATAGCTTTAGGAGCTGCTGCATCAGACAGAAAACACAGACAATAGCATATTACCCATGCTGGATTCAAGCCAAAATGTTTGCCCAGACATCTGATGATTTATTTAGCATTAAGGAAAACAGAGACAACGGTCTGCAAGTCCCTCAGTCATGGAAATGGGAATGCAAATACACAGAAAAGTTGGCCTCTCGAATCCTGCGCTGAAATAACTTTTTGTTCTTTCCACAGATGAAAAATAAAAAGTGTTTATGCTGCTTGCTGCCCAAACCAGTAAGTGTGTGCTTTACATAGGTTTGTTGAGGATTTTTGAGGTTCAAGGATTAAATCCCTTAAGATATACCTGTTCCCATTTAATTATCTGCAGTAGCAATAATACTACTTCATCTGTAGCTGAAGTAGCCGTCTAAATCCTCTTTTTAGATAACAGGAAGGAAAAAACAAACAGGGCTTTGCATTTAAATCATCTTAAAATGGGTGTCTAGGTGAAAAGAACTGCTTGTCACTGTGTCCCTTGCCTGTAGATGCAACCTGGAGAGCTGCATCAGAGGAATGTTCACTGGGCAGAGGAGAACTTAGGTGAAATATATGGCAAAGGGTTTCACTAACCTATACACAGCAGAGTGTTGAAGAATACAAGTGAGGAAATGTTTGTATAGAAAGACAGTATCTTTTATAAGACTACTGAATAGATGGAAAAACAGATACATTTTTGGATACCTAACCTATGTCAGTTCATTTCCCCATAATCCTTACCTGAAAGTGTACTTTTACAAAAGTGCTTTTAGTGTGCTCCTTCCAATCAAGAAGTCTTTTGGAATTTGAGCTGCTTTGACATTTTTGGTTTTGCTTTCCACAATATTCTCGTGAAGTTTCTGAATATTACACTACTCATTACAAAACACAATGTGTCTGCAGGCTGTGGAGATTATCACCTTATTTTTTTAGAACTATTGACAAGTTGTACCTGAATGAGTTGCGATGACCTCGAACTGTAATATTTCTGGAGAGTAGCAGGTCCAAAAATCATGTGATGCTGAAACCCATTCCATAAGCTGAATTATATGCTGTTTGTAGAGATAAAGAAAACCATCCAATTGCTGCACTTCAGCTAAAGAAGACATTGTTTCCTCTACCTGTTAAAACAGAGACAGAACACTTTATCATAACTGAAGCAATACCTAAAAAAGAGAAAAACTTAAAATCCCCCATAATTTTATTACCAGAACAGAAGGGACACAAGATTTCTATAGTTTCTACCTGGACAAATCAAGACTGAATATTTAGTGTCTGCCTGTACTACATCCATTAACTTTGATTTAAATTGAAACAATTGGTCTGATTTCAAAATGAAATCTTAAGGAACACAGCAACATAATAACAAATCCATGTGAAAACCTATCCAAAACCTAACCACATAATAAAAAACTTTTACTAGTTTTAAAGATGTGGTGATTTTTCCCCTTAATTCAAGAATACTTTAGAACATTAATAGAGGGAATTTCTCACAATCCCATCTAGGAGGCTATGGCAGCTTCCAAAGGCTATTGGTGTTGCAGCTGAGTGAGGACATGGTTATTTTCTCTCTCCCCCTTCTTTTTTTTGGCCAATTTGAATTATTCAAGATGATCTCCCTTTACAGTTGCCGAGAAGGTTCATTTTGAAATTCTCCACTTCTGTTGCTTAGGAGAAGTACCAAAATTCACAGTTACATCTGAAATACCTTCTTCATGTTTACATTTAAGACTACTCCATCAGACAGGCAAACAAAACATGGATATAGAAGACCTACTAAAAGAATTCCAGACATGATCATGCTTGGTAAAGCTGTGTATAGATTTTTTTTAACCACTTGTAGCAGATGTATTTCTGAAGACTCCTACCAGAGTTACAAAACCTCTCTAAAGAAGAGATTAAAAGCCCGCTGAAAGCAGCATCTATAGTCTTAGTGATTTTGGTGAACAGTGAATCAAGAATGAGGAGCAAGACACCGTTAGAAACCCCACTAAGAAATAACATATGTCATCAGCACGGCCAGTTCTGGCAGGGAAAGATGTAGAGCAGCACTAGGAGTGACATCTTTTCGCTTTAAAGAGGTTCAGTAGAGCTACAAATTATAGTCATATTTTTAATATTTTGAAACTGAACTCAACCACACAAGTTAGCTGAAACATGTCTAGGACCTTCAGAACTTTACAGACTAATCACCTGCCAGACAAAGATGTTATTATGGAAGTACCAGATGTGGAGAAAATAAATGAGATTTCTAGGAGAAAAAAAAAATAAATCAGGATTTGCTAAGGACAAAGGTTATTCTTAAAGCAGGTTTGCCTGCCTCAAGCACAACAGATTTCTCCTTTCTGGAAGCATTCTGCCAGCCAGTCAAAACCAACTATGTAAAATACAAACCCAATATATAAAACATTAATTTATCTGGAAATTAATTGGAACATTTAACAGGACAGAATGTGTCAAGATGGAAAATGTTCCCCATTATTAATCTCAACACAATCTGTACAATTTTTTTTCCATTGAACAAGAGAGAGTAATTGTTCACAGGTGATTTTAAAATAAACTTTAAGTAGTTTCAAAAGTGCAATTATAAAAAAAAGAGAATAAATTAAATATCCCAATCAACTGGTGCATATCTCCTCATTAAGAAGTGTCTCATACTTAAAAAACCTAAACAAAAAAAAATAGCAAGGGTGACTTTCTTCCCTATATTTGAAAGCTAACTAGTTTAATGATCTATTACTTACATGCCAATAATCACCATGTGCCAAAAGAAGAGCCAAGATAGCACAGGTAATGATAATGAAACAAAATCTTATCTTTAGGTCACCAGTTAAACAACTGACAAGCTCAATACATGCTTAACAGGCTCTAACAACTGACATGGCTTCAGCCTATTTGGGGCTGTAAACCATGCTCCAAATTGTGATACCAAAGTGCTCTGTTGGTGGTCTTGATCTTTCTCCTTCACCCCTGGCAAAATAATGCAAAGCTTTGAATAATTTATGTTCACATTAAAAGTTTTTTGATCCTGAATACAAACTATTCTGAACAACAAATTTATACCTGTAATGCTAGATGCAATGTTTGCTTTACATGGTCTTAAGCTACGTAACAGGGATGACTTGTCTTCTGCAAGTTGTACAGCTCACTTTGAAGTTTTAGACTAGTCAATAATTGGTGAATTTTAAGGAAAAAATCAAGCCATATTTGTCTGACTAATCTGAAATATTGCAATTATGTAATTTTATTGCTAGATTCAGCTAGGCAGATAGAAAAAGCAAGGCTAATGAGAAAAAGGATCCTCTTCCAAAGTACTGTCAACTTTAAAAATCATCTGTAACTGCAGAAACATCTTAAACCTCTAATAATCTTGGGAGATTAAAGCTTCTGTATATGAAAATCAGGATTTATCTCCATGAAACTGCTTTCTTTGTAGGAGTATGAATTTGTAGGGTTTTAAATAGACACTGCTGACTTTATACACTACTGTAAGGCTAAACAGACACGACACTGCAAAATACAGCAGGTCCATCTGTTCAAGGCTTACTTGGACAGTTTGTTTTGTTTAAAAAAATCAAACCTCCAGAAATCTCACTCTCACACTGGCTCTCCATGAGACAGATCTTCATGCCATACCTCTCTGATTTGCAAAGTCTTTTCAATATGTGTTTCAAGCTTTGTTCTCTTTTACCTCCTTCAGAACAGGTTTCTAAGTGCGTGCCTCCTCGGAGGCAGCCTGACAGCTATGGGGCCATAAAAACTGATGCTATGCAAGCTTTGGGAATACCATGCCTGGGAGCAAGAGAAAAGGAAGCAGAATAGCCATTGCTATTTCAGATTTGATAGAAGACAACCTGGATAGGTCACAATTGTACCACATGAGGATGGCTTGCTGATTTATTTGATTTTTAGCTTGAGGAAGAAAGAGGAAGGGAGAAATAAGGGGGTGAGATAATGATTAGCCAGAAAAGCTCATCTATTATCAGGGTATCTACAGACATCCTTTATTTTAAGGCATTCCTGCAACTTCTAAACTTTTGGTTCTGGTGAAGAGGTGAAAAGGTCAACTACTGTAAAATCAGTCTGATCTTTGCCTAAAGATAAAAAAAAATGGTTATGAAACTGTCACTTTTTTAAGGTTAATAGTGCTCTTGATCTATCAGTGAATTGTTCTTTAATAGTCAGAAAATAAATTTGGGATTTTTCCTGGCCGCTTGCGTGCTCCTGCATATAAACTAACATAATCCAGTGACTTGGATCCACCTAAAAAGTCAGTATCAGCTGTTCAACCCACACCCACAACATACCCAAGGCTTTGCAGAAACAAACTCTTGAATATCTCCTGTCCCAAAACTTTACGTAAACCACAGCCGAGTTATTATCAAGTGAAGAGTTCTTCTAGGCCAATGGCAGCTCTCACTCAACTGTGAGCTCCCCATGCTGCAGTAACATATTTCAAGCCATCTATTGTGAAAGTTAATCTAAACACGCTTAAAAAAGCCCCAAACATCAAACTAACTCGGTGTAACCGTGGCCTACAAACCCGTACTGGGTGTTTGTGGCCACAACACGAAACTGAATTCTTGGGCCCTTCTCAGAACCAGCACATATTCTAACTCTACAGGCCTTCAACCAAAGTTATGAAGAAAATGATCCAGGCTCTGCTGTCCCAAATTGTAAAGCCAGTGCCAAACTAAGTTCTGGTACTAATCACACCTAGCACACACAGTGAGAGACAGCCTGGGATTAGCCACCAGCTATCAGTGCCCACTGGTACAGCTCTCGGGCAGTTTCTTACCTCAGTAATATCCTTTCCTGTTATGTCAGCCAAACTCAGCTGTTAATCAGATTTCTGCAGACCACACTTATGTAAGGAGCTGTTTGCCTTGGAAATATCACTGTACATTCTAGTCTTAGCATGTTTGCAAGATGCAACAGTACATTCAACTCTTTTGGCACCACTACTGCACTAGGCTTTACCCTCAGCTTTAGTCCCAGCCTAACCCTGGCACTACCCCGACTTCCCATTCCACAGAAGAAACTACCTGTAAGATCCCAGGCTCTGCTAATCTAATTAGAGCCCCAGGGATTTGCAGGAGTCAACATTAAACTGAGATCATCAAACTGTTGTCTGGAAATAACTAACAACTATGCACTGCTTTATCTGGCAAAGCAGAAACATCAATATTTTGACTGCCAAATTATAACCTTGATAGATCCTTCAGCCTTCACAGTGACTTCCAAACATTAACTGATCACCAGAAGAATGCCATAGGGATAGATCTTTGTAGAACAATTTTATGACTAAACATAGAATCCAAGTATTCCCTTGTGCTTCTTTCACTCTAACAGAGTGAATATGATTAATTTGAAGTTATATGTATTTCTAAATGTGTAACTATTACATTTCAATGTAAATTTTGAAATAGATTGCTATACACACAGGTGAAAATAAGCAATCCCCAAACAAAACTAGTAATATTGTACAAGTTCATATCTCTTACAAGTAGGGTTATTTTTTGGAGAAGCTGTCTTTAACTGTTTTAAGCAGACTAAAGCCAAAGTAATTTCAGCTATGAAAAAAGATGAGGAGACAAACAGAGGGTACACTCAAGGTTATGAAACATCAAATCATTTCAAACTCTACCAGTCTTTGTGGATGAGCTCTTAGTTAGGTTTAAACCACAGAAATCCTTAACAGCAAGACAAGTACTTATGGCTGTCTTTAGTTAAAATTGGAAACACAACAAAATATCAAACCAGCTCACAGTTTACCTTGTCTTTAAGGTGCTGAGAACCCGGTACTGCCATTATTGCCACCAAAACTTTCATTAGCTGCAAGCTAATTTCTTTGCAGCCTTCTTGGCATACTTCAATCAATGCTTGTTCACAACAAAGCAACTGTTCCATATAAAAGACCTATTTTTAATAAAAGCATACATTTGTTATGTTTTATTACAAAATCCAACATTCTCTATAAGGGACAGATATGGGAAAAGACAGTAATAAAATCTGAGCACTGTATAATCCCCTAAATTGATGGCATAGGGATAATTTCATGTTAGATCTTCTGATTACCTGCATTCTACATTCTATAGAATACAACATCATCTTTCTCCCACACTACTTTTTTTAATTACCTTGTCCAATTAAAAAAACAAATGACCCTGCTCTCAATCACACAACTGCTCGACTGTGAACAAAAACATCGAAGCATTCTGGAAGGCTTACTGATAGTGCTTTCTCTTTCTGAAGTGCTGTTTGTTAATTAATAACATATTTGTTACAACTCTTTCAGATATTATTCCAAATTTGACTACTTTGAATAGAACAGTAATGGTTAAATACATAAACCAAGTAAACCTGAGCACCTGCTTTTATCTCAGCCAAATTATCACATTTGATGCCATATAATGCATGTTATTTTGACCCAGCTAATACCAGTTGAAGTCAATATGGTTGTCAATTAATTTGCAATAACTTCTGTGATAAAGTGCATCAGATATTCCATGAAGCTGTCAGATTACATTCAACATCACAAATTTACTTCCAAAAAATAGATCAAGTCTAGGAATAGCTTAGCTGTAAGTGTTATTAATCTCATGGACATGAGAGCATTTGGGAAGAACACGGGGGAAAAGTAAATTGGAGAACCACCAGTCTAAAACTTTGTGCATTGCCCAGGTACCCTCACCTCTTCAGATCGCTGACAAACTCCGGGCAGCGCCAGGGTGTTGCCGAGCTCGGTCAAATGAGGCTGTAAGATTTCTTTTGGGCTTCCTCGAACCACTGCCGTTAGAACCATGACACAAGATGCTTTCGGTGTCTTCCCAAAGGCTGATGTGATTAATCTCAACGACACCTTAGGGCTGACAAACGTTCCAATCAATTCTGCTGCTTTTACACACTGAAAAAAGAACACAACTTGAGAATTTTCCTGAAAACACGAAGACCATCCAACATTTCATGGGCTTTTTCTTTTTATGATTCCAGCTGTTATTTTAAATGCTTCGGCAATTGCCTTTTAGGCCTTTTCCACTCGCTCAGTAATGATTATATGCATGAATAAATTTTCTTGACATGTGTTCAGTAAGCACATAATAAGGCATGCAAGCACTCTTCTCAGCATCAGACAAACTTCCATGAGAAAGTAATGCACAGAAATGAAGTCTACAACTTCCAGTGTAATAAAGTCTCTAGTTTAGAATAACCAGATGTTGCAGATTTAGTGGTTTAGCATTTTCTCCTCCAAATGCTGTTCTGAAGAATGCTCTCAATGCACCCACCACACATCTATTAAAAGCAACAACAATAAACCCTAAAAGAGGAATTTTTTTTGTTATTGTACTATATTTTGACACTGACATTACAGACCTGGTTCAGTGTGGAAGCACTACCATGGGGAAACTGCCCACTCCTTTCAATCTCTTACTTCAACTGAAAAAGCTTAAATTATTGTGTATTCCCCACGACAGTCATGCCCTTTGATGTTATCTCTGCCTTGCACACATAGTGGTATGTTGCATTCTACATGAAATATCATCTCACCAGAGCTTACTCCCTGACTGATGCCCAGTATTTACCACCAGGTATCTGAATAAAGATACAGTCAGCTACTGAGCCATACTGTGCAAAAGGGAGAGTTTTCCCTAACCCCTTTATTTAATGGTTGGCTCATTTCCCCAAATACAAGAGTATATTTCTCTTATATGTATATGATTTTTAGCCTAGTGATTTAGCCATGGATTTTTAATTGCACCTAACTAATACTTGAATCTTCCTAGGTTTTTAGGTTCAATGGGAGCACATAGCCATGAATTCTACAGTCTAAACCATATATATAGCTGTTTCTTTTCACGAGTGTGAAGACTCAAAACAGTTACAACACACTCTACGTAGAGGTGAACCCTGTCCTCCTCCATATTTATCACAGAGAAAGAAAAGGACTCTTAGCACTCTGAAAACTGGAAAAGGACAATACAATTAACTAGTTCAAAATAGGAACTGAAGTGTATGGATCATTGTATCTACTCATTTTAATAGGGGAAAAAGAAAGAAAAAGAAAAGAGGATAAGAAACCATCTGGTCTTTTACTCTTATACATCTGATTGGTATTATTAGACTAGAGAAAGATGTGTACATTTTCAAGCTGGTGGCTGATCTGAAATGGGTTCTACAGTGACAAACCATAGGGGAGATAGTGACAATATCCTGGGATGCAGCATCACTAAGGAGATAAAAGGCATTCACAAACAAAAGCTGCTGAATCTTGAATTTTGGCAAAAGGAGGAATAAAATTAAATACAGAAACTATCCCCTAAATGGAAATAAATCTTTTGGAAGCACCTGTGAGAAGATTAGTAGTGCAATTCTAAGAAAGAGACAGGTATGGTCAAAAGAAAGGAAAGGGAAAATTATGTGATGCTTGAACACATACTTTTGAATTTATATTTATAGTAACAAGCACTAGATAGGAAATTTGACCAGGAGAGCAGGGCCACGTGGTTTTTTTCTTCTAATTATTTAAGGTTTCTTATGTATTTTATACACTTTAAGGAACTTGAAAAGCTGCATGCCCACAGTGGCATATCTCTTAAATCAGTCCTGGGACATTGACTTCCTCAGGCCTTTACACCCCTTTGTGAAACAACAAGATGACTTCCTACAGTATTCCAGGTTTACCTCTTTCTGCTGTTGATCAGTCTGTGACTGACTTAGTTTACAGGCTCAGTCTCACTGTAAGACAGTATGGTTAAAGGCCACATGCTGGTTCTGAAAGGGCATAACAGAGTAAAAATTGGGGGAAGGGGAAGAACAATTCAAGAAAACTGAAGAAAAGAGAAGACAATTAGTACTGAGAAAGACTAAAGACAACAAGAAGTAGCAGGGGAAAAAGAAAGAAGAAAGAAGAGGATTTCAGAAATGGATTTCAAGGTCGATATAGCTCAACTTATAGCAAGAACCTAAAGCAAAGCCTGATTCAGGAAACCATCTTCTCTGACACTGGTTGGACTATTTGTGTCCAGTAAGCAGAACACATTCTTCCAGTTTGCCACAGCAGTAGCATTTAAAGTAAGTTACAAATTAGTTTTTGGATATTTTTTTCCCTCACACATGGGTGCTCTTGCTTGTGTAGAAATATGAACAGAAAATTTTATCTTAAAATTGTAAAAATATTTATATAATCTGTCTATCCTCTGCCAAATATATCTAATATGTTTTCAACTACATCTGTTTTATTGATTTATTGTTTATTAAAGTGTTAAGAGCAACTGTAAGAAAAAACAATAGAAAAAACATGGGGGAAAAGGCATTTTATAAGCATGAAGTCAAGTCTTCAAACACTGAATATGGGTATCACATGGAATAAACATATCTCAATATTTGGTTGGAGTTACGGTTGGATTATGTAGCAGGGGGAGATAAGTGAAATTAACTCGAAAGGGCATGACCTGCACATTTTTTTAAATGGAATTTGTTGCCCCAAGGCTTTTATACTTTAATCCACTGCTTATGATTTTTAAGGAGATCATTATCAATGCTTCATGGGGTTGGCATACAAACTAAACAGTATTTAATTAACTTTACTATTGGTATTCATACCAGTAATGTAATAATACGTTTATTTTAACATAGTAAGTATGAACATTGTTCACATGCTTTTAACATCCATAAAAACCTGAGCTTGATCCTCCAGTCACGGGCAATTTCCAGTGACCTGAGCTAAGGTCAACCCTCAGAAGACAGACTCAGGTCTATATAGGACAGGGTCTTTATTCAGTGTACTATAGATACTCAACAGATTAAACTTACATTTTTAACAACATTACTTTCTTCATCCAAGCATGCTTGGTACAAAGTCCTAAGCAGCAGCTCCATGTGCTGCGTTATGTGATCCTCAGCATGTAGCAATAATGTATACAGAAGCTGGGATGCTTTTATTCTTGTGCTTTCAACCCAGTCTGTTATATCGTGACAGAGACCTGGAAGAATTTTGGAGAGGTTTCTTGACACAAGTTCCCGACAACCTAGTCCTGGTCGAGTCACTAGGAGAAAGCAAACAAACAAAACCAAAACAAAGAAAATGAAAAATCAAAGGAAAAGCCAATGCATATTGATCCTTAGAAAGGCTCCAAGATAAGAGCTGCATGTGTCTGCTTCAGCATGGAACAAAATATTCCAAATGCTGATGAGGAATTTTACCTGTGCAAGTTGAATTTCTTTAATGCAATCTGCAGAATTTAAGGTCCACACAGCTCTCTGAAAATTTATGTATT
The DNA here is from genome assembly GCA_033558185.1 of Dromococcyx pavoninus. Taxonomy (NCBI): domain Eukaryota; kingdom Metazoa; phylum Chordata; class Aves; order Cuculiformes; family Neomorphidae; genus Dromococcyx; species Dromococcyx pavoninus. Next base: position 57,105 of record JAUMJL010000871.1, read on the forward strand.
TATTATTGGATGGTGATTCAGATCACCTGTTTTGAAATGTTTACAGAAAGGGAAGAAAACACTACCCACTTTGCAAAACACAGCTTAATAACTTCCTTTTAATTTTGATAGCAACACAAATCTCACTAAAAAAAAATAAACTGAAACACACAGGGACAGAAGAAAGACTTTTGCATGGAAATGTTGTGGTATCACTGAGTTAAAGGTAATTTGGAGGGGGAAAGAAAGGTAGACGTCCCAAATGGTGCAGGGGGCATGAACTGCTCTAAACCAGACAATATCAGCTGTGCCCTCTAAAGGAAAAGGTTAAAGTGTACCTAGCAACTTAAAGCAGAAAGGGTACTAAGACTTGTACAAGTGCTGTGTCATAAATGAATCCAACAAAATTGGTATTATTTTAGAAGTCACAGCTCTTTTACAACTTCTTTGGTAAGGCTTTTGCAGGAACAGTGGCTCACTCTTCAATCTCTGTCTGATTTTTATATTAAATAATACATTTCAAAATTAAGTGAAAGATCATACAGGAGTTCAGGAGAATATTTTTTTTCCTCAGATTAAATTTCATTTGAAAAGATTTTGTGGAAAGAGAGGCTTTGTTGTTATTTTTTGTTTTTTAAATACATATTCCCTACATCAACATACGATGTAATTTTCCAGAGAATTAATAAACCTAACTTCGCCCACAAATGCCTACTGTCCTGTCTGAAAATAATTGAATTTACATCTTAGTTCATTTATAAATCACCGAGACCCAGAAAAGCAACCTGACCAATATCACAAGCAACTATTAAACTCCACTTCTGTACTTTATACACAAAGCTATGACAGCAGGAAAAAAAAATAAAATTGAAGTGTCAGGACATGAATTGCAGCTTCTTTTTTCAATGGAGGATAATATTTTGGATTATGAAAACTGACAACAAATAGCAAAAGGTCAAATAAAGAAATCAACTTGAGAGAGCAAATACAGCCTGGCAACCTATTTGGCTTGAGGCACAATTTTGTTTAAAGAATTTGGCCCATTCTTTATCAGAAGTTCCTTCATTTCAGATGTTCAAATGCAGGCATTTATCCCTGTAGCTACTCCTGTCAAAGAGTTCCCTGCTATAAACTGTCTGCACCTGTATCCTAAGGCAATGACTGCTGTTGTTCAATGGAAAGCTATTCAGCTGGTTGGATGACAGCAGGTATGAGGTCTAAACTCTGCTCTTCCTCTGACCTGCAAGCTCTGTCATTCTGAGATCAAAGTGTGGGGGCTCATATGTCAGGTTCATTAGCTTGACAGTTGGACAAAGATAGTTAAGTAAAATGTACTACAAACCCACAGTTGTAAAAAATATTCCAGTATATTAAGTCAGAAGAAATGGCAATGAAGTGTTAAAATACATCATTAGCATATTATAAAAAAATACAAATGTATGTGAAGGGGAAACATGGGGAAGGACACCTATGAAAACTCATCCATTTACAGTCTGTGGTGAGATACCACAAATTCTTGCATCAAACTAAGATACAATGGTGTCTTTGACAAAGTTTTGTATCTGTAAGATTAAGTAGCCAATCACCCTTTCCTCTCATTTTTCTTCTCTTTTGCCACATAAAGCCTGACTGTTAATACAATTTAAAAGTAAAGATCAGCAGCAGGAAATTATATCTTAAAGTCACCAATCATTTTGAACTCAAGGTGAAAATTATCAGGTCATTTCTTTAAAATGTTTTTAGTTAAATAAAGCTACACATACATGTGAGTGTGCACCTATGTCACATTCAAGCCTGAACTGCATCATTCTAATGAGCAATTAAAGTCAATTAAATGCAGGGCTGGAATGCAGTGCAATAAATATGCTTCACAAATTTGGGCAAAGAAGATTATTTCAGAAAGTATATATCATTTAATTATGAAGTAATTGATAGGTGTCCCTTTTTAACAGTACACAAAACAAGCACAAAACCCAACACAGACCCAGAAAAAACTCAACAAGGTAACAGTATTAGCAATAGAAATAACAACTGTTTCAAGGACCGGCACATGAAGCCTGTTGTGACCTTCATTATGTCATGGTCACTGCAAAATAAGTGACTGGAGTGTAGACACTTGGCTTCATCAGTTTATGTGTGCTGAAGAATTCTCTGTTTGCCAAAAAAAGAAATACGTTTCTGCCATCACTGGTGGAAGTAAAAGCATTCTTTACCATTTACAACCCCCTGAGGTATTATTATACATAAAATAAAGAAGAAAAAAGATTGGAAAGGATAACAGATCAACTTGACTGTCTTCAAAGCTAAACAGTTCTGTCAAACCAGTCACCACTATGAAATGCTTCCCCCTTCATTCAAGCATTACTGAGTAAAACAACTTTAAAGGGGAAAAAAATGTGTAATTTCAAAGAAGAAAGGACTCCGGAACCCACTGTCATGGAAAGGATTTTGCTGCTGGGTACTCTGTGATGTGATTGTCAGCTAGGCACAAGTCAAGCACGAACATGTTCCTTCACACCAAAAGAGTTTTTGTTCTGTTAAATATGAGCATAGAAATCAATAAATGACCCATTTAAAACCTCTCTCCTGCCAACACACATAGATATACTTATAAACATTAAATTTATGAACTTGAGACAGGAAACAAGCTTCAAGCTACTGCAAACACACTGTTTGAAAGCCACCTATAAATCATATGGTACTAAAAAGTAATCTATCCATGCTGCACATCTTGGGTTTTTGTATATAATAAAGGAAATTATTGTTTCTGTTCTCATGTTTTCATGTACACTGGCAGATTTTAGTCAGCATCCCAGTGTCTCCCAGAGAAGTTTGAAATCATTCAACTGTAAATGTTCCTTCCACACCAATTCTGTGGATCATTAATGCTGTGTCAAATTCTCATTAGTCAAGGACTCAGCTCACAGGTTCTTTCATCCTGCCTTCCTTTCTGGTCATCTCTATGTCCATTCTCTACCTGGCTGCTGGCTAATGCAGAACTTTCTGCTGCTCTGCATCACTACTTTAAATCTTTTCCAGCACAGGCATTTTCATTTACTCTTTCTCCAAAATACATTATGGGATCAATGGAAAAAATGAATGTAGTTACTGAACAAACATATTTTAAAATGAATACTAATAATTTGAATAATTTTATGTATATATATGCTATATACTTATCTCTCTCTATATATATATCTGCTATATATCTATGCTATCCCTCTACATTACCTAATATTACATCTTGTAATGAACATTACACATCCTGCTCTGCTGTCATTACTGCACTGCAGCTCCCAGGGACTATTAAGGAAGGAAAAGCCACTTTCAGTCCAACACTTACCTCCTGTGGGATAATGAGATGGTGAAACACTAAAATCCATCTTATCTTTCAGATCTTCTTCATTCTCTTTCTCCCACTGCAAGCCTATCTTTTCCCAATAAGTCCAGGCCAACTTCCTAGACATAAAATAAAAGATTCAATACCATTATGGACCCAAATGAAAAACATTCTAAAATGAGACTTCTGAAAAATTTGACTTTTTAAATTCAGCTGGAGGGATAGAAGCATTCCTGCTGTTTAACCTAGGCACATTAAGTTGGGAGCTTATGCTTCTTTTGCACTCAGTGGACAGAGGTCACCTCTTCCAAAGGACAATTGTGTCTCTGACTCCCTCTCTGTCCTCATCTCTATTGTACTTACTTGAATGTAGCATTAAAGGACAATATAACAAAAGTTACTGAAGATAATGCTATCATTTTAGGTTTAAGAAAAAAAATGAAAATAGGGTTTTTTTCCCCTCCAAGCAATATGTACGTGAACACAGAAACACTTCCATGTATGACAACTGAGAGGAAAAAAAGTTCTGCTTACGTATTGTCAGGAATTTCATCACTAAAGCTGCCGAGTAACAAAGGGATCAGCTTGTGGAAATACGAATATCTGTCTCGTAGGTGCAACAACCATTCTCCAATGACAGTTGTCACAGCGTGCCGAACCTACGTGGATATAGAAAGAATGTTTTAAATATGTCAAGAAAATACTGAAAATAATAGTATTTGCTGTTGGTTTACAAAGCCTGGTAAAGTACAGGCTCAGAAGAAATTACAAGAACGCAGAATATCTTCACTTGCAACAACTTCTTAGTGTGCAAGGTATCATGCTCCCTCTTGTGTTCTCACTCTAGCCTGGTTTGTCTTAGACTATTTGCTGCATGGAAGTACATTCCGAGAGGAAGACAAGATACAGACCTAACTCAGAAAACTCTCTTGTGGTTAATATCTCTCTAGGAATATATGAAATGTACATTTCTCTGGAATTAGAGATGTTTCAACTGCATCTAAGGGACCAATGTTGTAACTATTTGCTAAGCATCCAAAAGGCCATAGTGCCAGAAAGATTTGACAGAAGAATTTAAGACAGAATTGAAGGCATTCAAATAAAAAGGTGCCTACAAACTTCAACAGTCTGGAGAATAAGACAGAAGCTGAATAGATCACTCTCCTTGGTTTTGGATAGATTACAACTGATCAAGCCTGTATATGATAAATGTACATATTTCAACTGAATAAAAGTTGAAAATTGGGGGTGAAGGGAAAAAACACACAAAAACCCCAAAACATATTTAAAATAAAAAGAGGAAAATGAAAAAAACAATGAAGAAAAACACACCTTGGGAATCTCATCAAATAACCTCTGAGCCAGATGAGACAGAACATCATCCACAGACTTTCCATTTCCAAACTGTATCACTGTTCCAGTAGCCTGAATTACATCAACGCGAACTCTGTAGTGCTGGTGCGAAATTGTTTGCATTAAGGGTTTTATCAGAGACTCTGACTGCATGTGGAATTGCTCTGTTAAGGAAGAGAGACAGGAATTTCAAACATGACTTTCTCTATGTGGGTGACAGATCTTGAGCAACGCACTCTCTCTAACGCTATGAATAGCAACCTGGTGAATGTTACTGCATCTACACAGCAAGCAGATTTAACTTCATATATTAATTTATAACTCATAATTTCATGTTAGAGGTGAACACCAGTCCACATATACTCCCCTACCTGCCTCCTCCCACTATTACCCACCCGCTGTAACTGCTCAGCACCCACCCCGTCACGCTTCTTCTCCAGATACTTCACAGCCGGCAAAGGGCACCTGCATGTGCAACTCCTCATCCCCCTTCCTCTGTCCTGAACGCATCCCTGTGCCCTCCTACCAGTCCCTACCCCGTCCCCTGAGGAGACCCAAGGCCCCACCTGGCACGGCCTGGGCGCAGGCCACGGCGCACCTGCAGCTCTCGCGCCTGACCTCGGGGTAGGGGTCGAGGAGGGTGGCCTGGAGGATGGTGACCACGTCGCTAAGGAAGGGCCCCACGGAGCCCCCGCAGCGCCGCAGTAGCAGCCCCAGGAGCTGCACGAGGCCGAGGCGCAGCTCCTCGCTGGGCTCGAAGCCCTGCGGCGGGCACAGGCGCTGCCTCAGCACCGGCAGGAGGACGGGCAGCTGCTCTCCGGGCCGGTCGCCGTGGCTGAGCCCGTGGCAGAGCAGCTGCAGGGCGAGCTCCCGGCACCGTTCCGCCGCGTCCCCCGCCAGGCACCGCGCCAGCACCCGCACCAGCTGCGCCCCGAACACCTCCTGCACCGCGGCGCCCGGCAGCGGTCGCTCCTGCACCGCGGCCCGCATGGCCTCGAGCGCCCGCACCCGCGCCGCCCGCCCGCTGTCGGGCTGCTGCAGGAAGCTCAGCGGCCGGGCCAGCGCCTGCGCCACCTCGGCCGCGCCGGCCGCCGCCATGCTCCGCCGTCGCCCCGGAAGTGCGAGACCGTTGCTAAGGACGCGCGAGCTTTTACGACGGCGGGCGAGCGCTTTACGGCCAGGCTGGAGCTGACCGCCGGGGTTGGCGGGTGGGCCCAGTCCCGATCCCGGCTCCGAGGGGATGGACCCCGCTTCGGCCGTATCCCCGCCGCTGCGAAGGGACGGCTCCGGCCTCAGCCCCGCTCTGGCCATGTCCCTCCCGCCCCAAAGGGCCGGGCCCCACCCTGCAGCAGGGCGCCGAGGAGAAAGGGCTGCGGTGTCTGTAGGGGCTGCCCGGGAGAGTGTCCCGTTATTCCAATCCCGCGGGGAAAAAGAGACACGCACCTGCGAGAAGCCCGCGGGGGAGGAGGGAATTACTGGGGGAGCCTTCTCATCTGACAGGCTGTTCGCATCGCTTTTCCCTCCTGATCCTGGAGGGATGAGGACTGCGGTGGCAGTCAAGTCACGGGCTCCTAGAACAGTGTGTCCGTGTTCGTGTGTATCAGTTGATGTATTTGTGTGTTGTGTTCGTGTTGTAGTTGCGCTGCGCACAGCATCACATTCTGTGCCCTGTTCTGCTGACCCTGCAGTCAACAGATATCAACCCAAAAGGGCTGTCAGGGTCTTTCTTCTTTCTTCATACTTTCAAGTGCAATAAACTACAGAACTAATTAAAATTATCCTATTAAAATAGCCTTGCATTTACCAGCAAGGAGTTTATTCTCTTATTATGCTGCTCCTAACTTGACTGCAAACCTTTGGAGTCTGTATTTACAGAATCACAGAATCATTTAGGATGTAAAAGACCTTTAAGATCATCAAGTACAACTGTAAACCCAACGCTGTCAACTCCACCACTAAACCATGTCCCTAAGTACCACATCTACCTGTTTTTCAAACACCCCCAGGGATGGTGACTCAAGCCCTTCCCTGGGCAGCCTGTTCCAATGCTTGACAACCCTTTTGATTAAGTAATATTTCCTAATATCCCATTTAAACCTCCCCTGGTACAACTTGGAGTCCATTTCCTCCCATCCTATCACTTGTTACTTGGGAGAAGAGACCAGCACCTGCCTCACTACAACCTCCTTTCAGGTAGTTGTAAAGAGCTATAAAGTCTCCCATCAGCCTCCCTTTTCAACTTTATTTTGTGGGAAGCAAGAAGCTGAGTGGGTGAGCTGCCCTACCCAGATCTTCCAGAGCTGTGGCGTGCACCAGGCCTGGTGGCTGATGTGCCAAAGGGAGTTTTGGGACTGCCATACTCCTGCCTTGACTCAACGGCCCTTCATGGCCAGGCCATCATCCTTCGTGGTCAGCCTGTCCTTCATGGCTAGGATGTCCTTCACAGCGAAGCCACCTTTTGTGTCCAGGCTGTTCTTTGAGACCAGCCTGACATTCATGGCCAGGCCATTGTCCTTTGTGACCAGCCCATCCATCATGGCCAGGCCATAGTCCTTTGCGGCCAGCCTGTCCTTCATGGCCAGGTCATTGTCCTTCACGGCCAACCCATCCGTCATGGCCAGGCCAGTGTTTCTGGTGGCCAGCCCATTCTTTGTAGCCAAGCCGTCACTCTTCATGGCCAGCACACCTTCCATATCCTGGCAGTTCTTTGTGGTGAGACACATCCTTCACGGCTGGGCTATTGTCCTTCGTGACCAGCTGGTCCCCAGCAGGACAGTGTGGGGCAGCCTGGCTGGGCGGCGCGGGGCAGGTGGGCTGCCTGGTGCGGGGCTGCGCAGTGCGGTGCAGATCAGGTCGGGTCAGTGTGGGGCTGTGCCGTGTGGGGCAGCGTGGATCGGGTAAGGACTGTGTGGTGCGGGTCGGGGCAGTGCGGGGCTGTAACGGCGCGGCGTTGCGTGGGTCGGGTCTGCACAGTGCGGTGCGGATCGGGTGGGCTCCGCGCGGTGCGGGGCTGTAAGGGTGCGGGGCTGCGCGAGTCGGGTCGAGCCTGCGCGGGGCGGTGCGGGGCGGTGCTCTGCGGGGCGGTGCGGGGCGGTGCGCTGAGTGACGGCCCCGGGACTTCCTGCGGGCGCGCGGCGGTGTGGGGGAAGGGTCCCCGCGGCCCCGGGAAGCGGCGGCTGCAGCGCGGACACGGGGAGGGCCGCCCTTGCCACCGCCGGGGAGCGAGAGAGGAGCCGCTGCCGCCGCCGCCCCCCCGCCCAGGTACTTCCCGGCCCGTTCGCTCCCGGCCGGGGCCAAGCCCGGCCGATCCGCCGGCCCGGGGCTCCTCCCCCCGCTGCCGGGGCCGCTCCCCGGGTCGGGGCTGTCCCGGAGGGGCCGGTTGCTCGATGGGCGAAGCGCAGAGGGGTTCGGGGTTGTTACCCTCTCCGGTTGCCCAGCTTCCCTTTGGCAGCTGTGCCCCGGTCTCCTCGTTACCCCCCCCTCTCCGGTTGCTCGCGGGGAAAGAGGGAGATGTTAAAATTCGCCAAAAACCCTTCCGGTGCCCCAATCTGGGTTTCTGGGGCCGGGGAGTCCCCAAGGGAGTGGAAAGGCAAGGTCTTACGCCATCGTTTAGCAGCTGTCTTTGAAACTCATGGCCTTGTGTGATTAATTGCACTGTTACTTCCAAGGGCTGACTGCTATCTAGAAGTTAAAATGCTCTTTTTGTGTGTTGGTTGTACAAGGATGACACAGTTCAGCATTTCCACGCTCAATCCTCAATGTTAAAGCGTTCAGAATCAATAGGTCTTGAGTAGGCAACATTAAAAAGTCTTTGCTCTTTCAGCTCTTGCTGACAAAGGATTTGGGAACTGTCTCTTATCTCTTTTTTTGCACCATTTTCTTACCTAGGTTTGTTTTCTGTTTACAAGCCTGAAGATGGCTGCTGCCTCTTCCTGCAGCGTGGAGGAAGACGAGAGCCTGAAGGGATGCGAACTCTATGTTCAGAAGCACAACATCCAACAGATTTTAAAAGAGTGCATTGTAAACCTTTGCATAGCAAAGCCAGACCGACCCATGAAGTTCCTCAGAGAGCACTTTGAAAAATTAGAAAAGGTCAGTGATTTTCAGGTGATTCGTAATTTTTTTGTTTTTTAAAATGATTGTTTTAGAAGTTTCAAATATTTTGCTGCATTTTTCCTTTTAAATTATCAGGCAACTGTTAAAAACCAAGCTGTTAGAAGGGAAAATCCCAACTCTTTTATTTGCTAATGTGTGATACAATACTGGCAATTGTAGAGACGTTTGTGTGCATAACACCAAGGTTGTAATTCCTCATCAAACTGCACTTCTTAAAAACGACCTAAAGGGTTATGAGCATACTTTGTGTTACTATACCTTGTGTCCTGAACTTTCATCTGTGGGAAGAACCTGCCTGGGAGAGCAAAAGATCCAGTGTCAGGTGATGTGGTTTTCCCTTCCCCTGAAGCTGAACAACATCAGGGAACCAGCGAGTTCTGAAAAACATCAGTTTGCTGTTTAATTTTACTGCTCTCACCTGTCTGTATGGCTTGTTGTGGGGTTCTCCCAACAAGAGATACATTCAGACTTCATATACTGGGACTGCCTTCAAAAACAGTGTAGAGGGGGAAGCATTTTAAAACATTTTCAGACAAATTCTTACTAAAGCCCATGGATGTCCTTTGTAGAAAGAGCATGTTGTGTGAGCACAGCTTTTTTCTGGGGATGGGGTCCCTCCAGAAATACAGGGGAGTACAGAGCAGCAAGTCAGTGGTTTTAAAAGTCCTTAGTCTGCCAGAGACTTTATTCATATATTTAGTCTAAGAAAAAGGATTATTCAGGAAACATCTGAAGTCTGTGGGTGTAAGATATGATTTTTATACAGTTTTTTCTTTCTAGAGACAGAATTTTATAAGGATGGAGAAAGAACAGTAGTAACTAGTCAATAATAGGTATAGCTGATATATTACAGGTTGATACAAGCATTTGATACATCTCATTGTCAGCTTTTCAGATAAATTTTTATATAGGTGAGTATATGCTGAATTTGTGTAGCTTTAAAAAAGTGTAACCATTGAATTTTGACGGAAGCCTGTTAAGAATACCTGGAAGATCAGGGAGGGGCAGGAAGTACAAGATGTCTTTTAGCTGTAGTGCTGTTTATTAACAAATTCCCAACCCTCTTAGTTCTGCATTCTAAACTTTTGAGAGCCGAGATGCATTTCAGGAGAATGAAAACTTGAATTTCCTTCATTGTGTTATGAATTGTTGTCCATCTTGATGTGTACAGTTCTGGACTTCCTAGCAAGAAGGATAAACTCCATTTAAAAAAAAAAAGTTGAAATATTTTGTAGTTTTTAAAAATATTTTCCATGTCTAGAGGAATTACTTGAGTAGTTTTTCTGGGGGAGTTTGGCTTTATTCGTCTAAACACAGTACATGGAAGTGAGACAGGAAGGCAATTCCTACCCTTGAGAAGTTACTTATTCTTTCATGTAATCTCCTGCTGTTTCCCAAAGAACAGCAGATACCAGAATTCAGTGGCAGGTTATCAATCAGGATGCAATCACAAAATCTGGTGGAGATCATTTTTCATAACTAAAAGGAGGTGATTTAGCGACAACCAGTCTCAAAGTATCTAATTCAGGAAATAATCATGCTTAGTATAGAAGGAAGCAGTCTTGCCACTGATTCTAGAGGAGCCTGGGAGCTAAGCCTGGTGATTCTGAAAGCTTTAGGATGCTTCTGAAGGTTTCCAGCACTGTAATTCTTGTTCCTACAGCAGTTTAACTTCCTTGCCCAACCACCTCTGAGGACTTTCTTTAGAATGATTGCGCTGTGGAGGAGTTTCTGCTGTAGGATAATATTTTGGCTTGATCAGTTGAGTAATAACAGTTGAAGAAAGGCTTGTAAAGATAGAGAAGTAATTTCAATAGTTTTAGCCCATTTTGAGAAGACATGTCATCTTATAGATACTCTGAAGTATCTTAAATGAATTGTGAATTTAGCAATTGCCCATTATATATTTTTGTATGTGAGTGAGCAGTACACTGATGTGGCACGTTTGCTATTAGCTCCTTTAATTTTGGTCCTGTGTAGGGAGAGGAGTGAAAGTCTTTGGGTTTAAGCACGATTTTCTAAACAAAGTCATACATTTTCCCACCTAAGTTATGATATTTTGGGGGTTGTTTTCCAAATTCATTAAAATAGACAACATGTTCCACTGAAGAGAACAGTAGAATTAACTTGTATCTGTCAAAAAATCATGTGGGCAGTTTAGAGATGCAGTGTGGGATATTTTTCAAGTGATTAAAAAAGGAGCTTGTGGAAAACATGTAGAGCTCAATCCCCATCAGTGCACTGGAGCTACCGCACAGATGAGTACAAAAGTTTATTTCATTTTGCTAATTCTTAAATTCATCTCATAAAATCAACTTAGAAAAGCAAGATTTAGTCTCATATGCAGGACCAGAATGGATCATAAAGGCTTTTCACCTTACTTTTGATGACATTAGAGTTAGGTCCACTGCTTTCAGCCTTCATCTTGTCTCTAAATGAAGAAGGGCCAGGGACTTACCCCTGACCCCACGACACTGATTGGCCCCAAATATGATTCTTAGGTCTAACATGTCTAGGACCAAGTTTGTTTTGGCAGGAGTTGGTATGAGCAGCTCAGAAGAGAGCCAGGGAATGAACTAATAATTGAGGGATGTGGACTGTCTTGGGCCAGTACTCAGGTCCATGGCTGGGCCATTTTTTATTTCCCAGTGTAGACATGGCCCGAGAGGACTGTAAAGTGAGAACATGAAAAAATACTTAGGAATAAAGTGCTACAGACTGAGGTTTGATGTTTGAGTCAGCAGCCATCATTTTCAACTGGAGAAGTGCCAAGGTTAGGAAGAAATGCCTGGTGCCTTTTTAAGTTTGCAGCTTATATTTGAATCAAGTACAATATTAAAAAAAACATAACTGAGGTTAATTGTAGGAGGACTTTAGTAGATATTTTTCTGTTCGCTTGATACTGGCAGGACCTGCTTGTCTTGAGATGCCAGTAATTGCGAGTTTATTCTGAAGTTTGGAAGTCATTTTTTATCTGCAGTGACCTACAGACCTCAAGAAGAGGTCTACACTGATCACATTAACAGTTACTTTGTAAAAATCTTTAACATTCCATTGCACACAGAAAAGAGTTGAAAACAGTTTAGATGTGTAAGATTTAAAAAATAATGTAATGTTTTATTTTGAATAATTTGTTTTACATTGCCTTGTGAATGTGTAGAACTTGGTGAATGGGGTTGAGGAAGACCTTTCCCTTGGGGGTGTCAATTGGCTTTTTTGGTGTGGAAAAGTCTTAGCTAAGAAATTGTGGCATTATTTTAACAGCTATAATTAGGTCCTTTTTACTAGAGGGCTAAAGAAGCATAGCTGAAAAAAACAGAGAACCCTTCTTTTATCTCTGGTTCTTACCTTGTGTGAAAAAGTTAAATTACTAAGAAGTTACAGGCAAAGCCTTATATTTTGGCTATACCAAGGCTGCAGAACTTTCATTAGTGTCAGGCTGTTCAGTGCCCTGATTATATGATCAAAGGTGGAGTTGTCTTGCCAGGCTAAACTAGGCTGTTGTTCAGCAGAAAAAAATTATGGTAAGAAGTAGGACTAATGAATAAAATGGCACAAAAGAAGGGGAAGCAGCAACAATCTGGAGGATATGTTTAGTTACTGCCACATACTTTGCTGAAGCCATTTTGCCTGCAGTGTATTTCAGAGTAGTAGCTTTGCTGGCTGAGCCAGGTGGGCTTTGCTGATACCTCCTGGACCTGAGCTCTCTCCTGGTCCCTTCTGTTGCCCTGTGCACATATGGGAAATACTTGCACATACTGAACTTACTGTCTTGGATTGGTGTGCATCAGTTTTATGGACCCAGGCTGATACAGCATGTGTTAAGGTACTATCCAAAAAAAGAGAGTTTTAGAAAATTCTGGATTCTACCATCTGTAATTAAATAATGCAAAATGAGATTATCTGCATAGCTCCATCTGGTGATGTTAGACAGTATCACACACAGACCTGGTCGGAAAAATAAAGGCATCTGTGTAACAGGTTTGTTGTAAACAAGCACTGAAAAGAAAGTGTGTCATAAACTACAAATTCATTCACTGTTAGTAAAGTACAGTTTATTTATTTATCTATCATAGAAAGATTCAGGAACAAAGGTATATGAGGATCAGTTTGAGCATCAGGCTTTTCTTCTGCAAGAGTAGTCTCTCTCAGTATTTACATTTTATCACAATAAAAAATTGCTTGGCCAAAACAATGAAATTCATTCTTATAAGTACAGGTGATTATGATAAGTGTAGCTCACTCCCTTCAGATAAGCTGGGGAGAGGTTATGAATTGGAAGGAGGATCCTACAGAGGAAAAGCTGTTGAGAATAGCATTATCTAAGCAGTTTGAAGGCTAATAAGAGGTATTTCTGTATCTTTCAAAACTGGCAAAAGTGTGGGGTGGTATCTTCTTGGTGGTCAGAAATGTTGCTGAAGCATGGCAGAACATACTTGAGCTACCTGAGATGCTGAGGGCGACACAACTGTGGGAGCACCGGGTGCCCTTGCTGTGTGCATGGGACACTGAGTAGACTGGGGCAGCCTCTGCTCCTGCCACTCCTCTGATATCAGTGCTCGAGAAACCTGGAGACACATCAGCTCAGGTTGGACCTCTGTGATTGCTGTCATCAGCCTCAGATGGTGTCACGAGAGGTGATGGTTTTCTTGGAACAGGTAAAGGAAGAACTAGGTGAATTTTCAAGAACCCCCGGGCAAGCTTTCCTAAACGCTGAAGGTTTTGGGAAGGGTTGAGGATGGAGGGGCTAAGAGCAGAAAGAGAAAACAAAGTTTTTTCCTGAGAAATAAAGTTCACTGAAACTGAAGCTGTGCTCTTGCAAGGTTGTGCTGAACGTGCTGGAGCATTGCTGAGCTCCCTGTTTACTTTGTGTGTCTACAAGTGTGGGAGCTTTCCTGGTCTCAAACTCAAAAACTTAACAAAAACAGAGCACATTGCTAGAAGGGGAAGGGAAGTGTGTCTGGATGTCATTTTTGTTTCATACCTCAAGCTATCATGTTTTACATTTGTCGGCATACTTAATCCATGTTAATCTTTAAGCATCTGTGTGGCTTTAAAGGAACAGGTTCATACTCAGCTTTAAACACATGAATGAATTACCTTGCCAAGTTTGTGTAAAGTTAACAGTGGGGCTGGGTTGGGTGCTGATGGCAGATTTCACTGGATCACAACAGACTTTGGGAAAGCTCTTGATACTAATGGGCCTGCAGCTAGGAATAGGTACATACAGGTGTTTGCCCCCAGCTGAGTGCAGCCTTTTATAGGTTCCCAAATATATGTAGGGGCCCTTAAGCCTTATGTTGCCAACTGGTTTTTGAAAAAGAGTTTCCCTGGGCTTAAATCCTGCCTTTGTTGGAGTCTGTGGCTGCAGAACGGGCTGAGTACCTCTCCCTCTGCTTGTCTGTGGCTCAGCAAATCCCTCCCTGATCTTTTGAGATGCCTGTTGGACTGCATATCAACTCACCCTGGAAGAGGCAGAAGTCTGGATTCAGCAGTGGGAGGGTTTTGAGCTGCACTCCTGTGATTCCTCCTCATTCTCTGTGGTTTACAGTCCTCACACCACTGGGCAAGGTGCTCTGACAGCCACTGACCCTTTCCATTACTGCCAGTACCACAGCCAAGGCGAGGCAGTAGCTTTTCTTGAAAAATACTTCTTCAATTTCCTTCAAAATTATTTCCTTGTATTCTCTTTCAGTTGTAGGAGGCGACTTGAAGCTCAGAGGTATTTAACTCTTGTCTGTCTTCCCACAGTAATTGTTTTAAAGTGAGGGGCATGCTAAATAGGAATGATAGCAAGGAGAAAGGCTGTGTAAAAATTATACAAATCAAACCACATTTCCAGTATAAGGATGAATTTTCATTTTACAGTTTAAGTTAGTTTTCCAGTATTTTCTCATTAATATTCTCCTAAATGCAGAAAAAGATGAATCCTTGTTTTTCAATACCTTTTTAATTCTGCATGAATTCATTTTAATTAGACAAGTAAGATGGGAGTTGAGGCTTTCCAACTGGACACCAGTAAAACTGGATAGAGAACTGCAGTTTTCAGAGCAGATTTAAGAGTATTTGTGATTTGACCTTGTTTCAATTAAGAAAAGGACCTTAGATTTTGAAATACCAGAGGCAGGGGAATTAATTACTTTCTGGTGTGCTCCACTGAGGTCTGTGCCTCTGTGGTTGCCTGCTTGGCAGCTTATGTTGGAGCTGTACCCTGACAGCTTTGTAAGCTCAAGCTGTTGAGGTTCTGCAACTCCCGGCAGCTCAGCCTGCCAGCTCCATCACCCCTGGGCAAGATGCTAGGGAACTGAGAAATAAAACTCAAAATAAAAACATGTCTACTATTATTTTAGTTTGGATTTATTGGCAAATTGTGAAAAAAGAACACTTAATGAGTTGTGAGCATCCCACTGGAGGGCTAAGGGAGGCACATGACTCTTGCCCCAGTGTGCAGTTCCAGTTGCTATCTAGCCTTTATACCCCTGTACCAGTGAAGGCATTTATAGCACATGGAAGTTGTTTTGGGTTTCAAAAACGAAGTACATGTGGAAGGGAGTAGGACAGAAGAGAGAAAGAGGAGCTGAGTGTATATTTAAGATGGGCAGCCCAGCACACCTGTTTTCATTTGTTGCCTACAGGAAAGATGGGGAGGGACTCTTTATCAGGAAGTGTAGTGATAGGACAAGGGGTAACAGTTTTAAGGTGAAAGAGGGGAGATTTAGGTTAGATATTAGGTGATGAGGCACTGAAACAGGTTGCTCAGAGAAGTCATGGATGCTTCATCCCTGGAGGTGTTCAAGGCCAGGTTGGATGGGGCTTTGAGCAACCTCATCTAGAATCGTACCTGGATTGGAAGTTGGTAATGAACTGAGGTGCAGAGAGGCCACCAAGGATGCAGTAGTAGTAATCAAAGTGGTAGATAACTGTGGAGTGGATAAATCTGTTAGTAGGAGGGATGGATGTTAGAGGTATTAGTGATACTGTAGGGAAAAGAAAAGTGGCTTTTCACATGGGGAAGGCAGTGGCACGATAGCTGGGATTTTGTGAAAAGTCTCCAATTACATTATCATGTGCCTCCCCAATTAGAAGGCTGAGTGATCATAAAGATAGTAGTGTTGTCCAGTGTGACAAAGGCAAGACTGGAAAGGACATTAAGACCTCCCATATTTCAGCTTTCAGTGATGGCGTCAGTCAGTCCCGTGCTTCCAACAAAGCGGAGCACTTTGCCTTTGGCCTTTATTTGTTGCTATAAATCATTGTGTCAGCCTCCAGGAGTGATGGGGCAGTGTTAGAAACCTTCCTGTATTGAGAGCATCTCCCCTGGGTCAATTCTAGTGCAAAGAGAGATTAGCTATGTGTGCATGAAGCATCCTGCCCATTTTCTATGCACAAATAGAAAGCAGATTCCAGGTCTGTCAGTCAGAAAACTTTGAGTGCACTTGAGGGGGAAAAAAGAAAATATTTTCTTTGGAGTATACTTTGTGTTGTTGCTTTTGAATGCAATGAATAAATCGTAGGGGGCAGAGCAGAGATGTTGAGTAGCGATACTGATGGCTGACTTGCTTTTAAAAGTCTCTTAGGGATGTTGTTGTAAAGCTGCACCATGATTTGGAGCCTCCTCAGGTGCTGTTCTTTCTTCAGGTGAAACATCAGAGTTTCCAGGCAGTGACAAAGCCTAAAAGGGGAGACTGGGAGGGGAACTACTGGATGTGGATTTTTGTTTGGAAATGCTCCGGCTGATAGAGAAGAAAGCTGCTGGGTCAGGAAGAGTGTCTGAAAGGAAAACACCGGCTCGACATTGTGACCACTTCACTTGCAGTGTTTAAATTCATTGAAAACTTGTGGAAACATTAATCAGGAAAGGCGATGACCCCACACTCTGAGAACAGCATGTTAAATTCCTGTGTTTTATACCTCAGCCTCTTGTGGGACAAGTGTGGTAGCTGAAGGGGATTATTCAAAAAATAAATGGGTTGTTATGGCTGTCTTATTGGCTCTTCTTTCTTTTAATTTGAGGCAGTAATAGTGTATTGTCTTTCTTCTGGTTTATTATCACTGAAGTCAGTGATGGTATTTCAGTTTCACCATCCATCTCCCCCAGAAATCCCAGGAAGGACTTTTGTTCGCAATTTTAGATAGGTTTTTGGTCACTTGCAACATGGTTTGAAAAGAGGTAAGATTAGATTATGTATGTGTGAAATAGGCTGTTATTGTCACACAGCAGTGCTGGCTTCTAGACTTGGGGTGTGTTAATGTCTCATTGTGCTGGGCTGTGGCAGTGATGCTGGATGCTTCGGTCAACGGTGCACGTGTGGTCCCCGCCTACCGTTTAGGCCTCCCTAAATTGTGTGTGGTGTCCATTGAGGCTGGTAGATGTGATACAGGACAGGATGAGACTTGTGTCCTCCTCAGCTGGCAGCTGAAACCTGAGCAAGGTCGCCCAAAATGGCACTTGGACTGTGAATAACTGAATCAGGTCGTGCGTGTCCTACAAGTCCAGAATGTCTCCACAGAAGTCTGTGCAGTTACTGCTGTGAAGAGAAGAACAAGATGCTCACTGGGGCTTGCTCAAAGGCCAATTACACTGTTTTGCAGTTATGTCTTCCATGTGTTTTCTCATTTTAAGGTGGACATAATTGGGCAATATGGTCATGAATTATCTGTGCCATCCGAATAGAGAGTGAGATCGCTTGTTGTCATGACAACAAAAGATGGTGAGGTGTTTACTTGAAAGTGAGTTCTGCACAAGCCTTCACATCAAGCTGTGTCTGAAGATCAGTGTTTGAGGAACTGTTTTTCAGAGAGTCCGTTCCTCCCTTAAAATATTTGCTCTATATGTGCAGTTTTACCCCAGGATATATGGAAGATGGCTTGTTGAAAGCTTAACCCAGGACAGAGCGTACGCTTTTATTTTCGAAAGGCACTCTTTAGTTCGGTAATGGAAATCCTACCTAGGCTACAAATAGCGGCATATGGGAAAGTCAGCCAGTCAGCTATCTGCTGTTTATATAAAAGGAGTTTGTAGCGAAGACACTTCCTTTTAAAATGAATCATATGGTAACTCACTTTTATAATCCTTTAATATCTTTTCGGCTTTAAAAGGTATTTGGGTTTAAGAGCATGCTTTGTGTTATTAATTTTTATCTCACTGAGCTTTCTTTCGTATATAAATCTGTGCTGGGGCAGAGGAGGTATTATTTATTAATTCCTTGGAAGTGCCTTTTATACAGTGTGTACTGAAAAAGAAGTGTGTATTTGATATTCAGATGGGGCAAACTGCTCCTCTTCTCTATGAGTAAATATGTTGTGTATAAAATGAACTGTGTAAGTGCTGCATATCCTTAAATAGTTACCTGACTGCCTTCTTGTTGTAGTTACCTTTTAGTATACTTCCACCTGCTCTCTGTCCAGAAGGGTCTTCATTACCTTTCAGTTAAGCTTATATGAAGGAGGTGCATTTGGTTTTGTTCATTTAATGTAACCAGGAAATGTTAAGACTATCAAAGGGATACATAAACTGCAATAGCCAGTAATATTATTTGAAACTTTGATTTTAATGACTAGATATTAAAGAGAATGATAATATGTAGCACCCAGATTTGTATTTTAAATAGTTGTGTTTCTACAACTGCATAATTTTAGTTAAGGAAGTTAGAGACAGGAGCAGGGAAGAAGTTGATCAGAATGCTTAAATAGGGCTTGCAGTTCTTAGGTGATAGGAAAATCTAGCTAGATTAGACCTAGCTAAGTCATTTTTTACATATCCAGTGCTGCTATTTGAAATTTGAATTGGAAATGAAAGAGTTTCATTAAGGTTTTAATACATCTGAAATTAGTTTTTTTCTGGTTTTGTTGGTTACAGCACCTGGCTCAACTGTGTTATAGCCCAGGAATTGTGATGTTGTAATCCCAATTCAGAAAAATACCAGTCTCAGAACCAACTTGGCACTTTCTGTGGCAGGTCAGGACCTTGAAAAGTCAGATCTCCAGCCAGCCCTCTACGTTTTATCTCTGTGCTTGTCTCTTAAATATTTCAGTAGTCCCTCAGTCAAAATAAGAATGTTGGACTTGTTACTTTGAATTATGTGACATGGGAAATACTATTTAATTATGTATTTCAAGTAGCAATAATACATCAGAGATTGATGTCAAAGGCTCCTTAGGTTAATGAGAGGGGCAATGTCAGTGATGGTGAGGAAAGGAACTGGAATAAGACCAGAAAATACAAGTGGCTTGACTGGATTTGTCAGACATTTGTAAACATCAATGGCAAAACATATATTAATCATCTGTTTTTCTTGCAAGCTTAAAAATTGTGAAGTTGTGCCAGTTTTCTGTACCGCTCTTTTCTGGTGTCATACCTGATGAGTAAACTATAAGTCATTTCCTCTGTCAATGAGACCAACTGGCTGTGTTGGTAACCTGCCACATGTCTAGTGCTGGTGTTCCAGATCCTCCCTCCTCCTCTGACCCCATGTATTGACTCTGATTGGAAAGTCTCCTTGGAAATTAACTGTGTAAGACAGAGGCCAGGTTTTGGCATCCCTGTCAAAGGAACTTTGGTTTTATGGGGAGCGCAGTTCCCTCAGCTTTACTGCATTTTCTCTTGGGTTGCCTGCAACGCTGCTGATCTGGGTTGTCTCAAAAATATTTGAGTTGCTCAAGGAGTTTTTGGATGACAGCTGGCTTTGTGTGCATGGATCACATAACCCTCAGACTATCAGGATGTGAGTTATGCCTACAGCAATATAATGTGTGACATCAAATGAAGTTCTAGGACTGCTGTTGCCTGAGAGATCTTGCCTTCTTACAGTGCTCACGTCTCTCCTGCCTATGCCTTTCTATCTTCGGTATCAGAAAAGCTGAGGACAGGACGTGTGGTTCATCCCATCTCCAGTTCTCCCCTGCCTTAAAGCAGGGTCAGCAAAAACTAGAAGGCACCAGTGCAGAAGGCACTGAAGAAGCAGAAAAGGCAGTGTGGAGTGTTGTGGGCAGGATGCCAGGCTTAGGTGGTACCAGGGCGTGAGGAAGTGGGCTGGGAATAAGCGGACAGGCCCTTGTTCCTTTGGCTGATAGACATGAATGATGCAAAGGGAATTGGACTCCTTTGGGCTTTCCCTTGAATCCCACAAAACTGAAGATTAGGAGATGGGGGCTCTGGAAAAATATAATTATTGGTAATCTTGTTTGTCTCAAATAATTCAGTGTATGAATTGACAACATCTTGCAACTCTGACATCCTTTATTGAGGATTTTCTATGCTGTTTCCTTCTATTTTTACTATCTCTTCCTCTTAGTACTTTATTCGCTGTTCCATGAGTGTGAAATTTGGAGAATAACCTCTCTATTGGGCAGCTGATGCTCTACCAGCCATCATTTTTCATGGTCCTCTGGAGCCTACCTTGGATCTTATCTGCTTGGAACTGGTCCCATTGACTGTAAATGTGTTATATGGCAGAAATTCTGTAGCAGGGAGCATCTTTGTTCTTCCTGGTGATAGTAAGCCTGCAAAGCAGAGCAAGATGAAGAAATTTATCTAATATATTCACTTCTGAATTCTAATATGTTCTCTGTACAAGAAACAAAAGATCTGTACAAGCCAACTGAGAAAATAACAGCTGTGATTTTGGGGGTAAGCAGAAGAGGCTTGTTCTTTTGCTTTCTTAGTCAGGAGTAGCTGCAAAGATATCTTGGCAGTTCATATTTCCATTATGTGTAAGAAAGAGTTGAACAGGTCAAGAGTTGGAGTGGTAATACCTGTGCCCACCTTGTAGTGAGTGTCAGCCCTTCGTGCTGCTCACATTCAATTTTTAATTTTCTTTCAGCAGTACACGAGTAGATTGACAGACATCCAAATGTAGAAAGGGAGGGAATGCTGAGAGTTGTAAGAGTGACTCAAATGTATCCAGCAAGTTAACTGCATGTATAAGAGGTATTTCATTGTCTCTTTTTGTTTTGCAGGAAGAATGCAAACAAATACTGGCTCGACAGAAATCCAGTTCCCAGTCTGATTCTCATGATGATGAGATTTCTCCTCCTCCTCCCAACCCAGTGGTAAAAGCCCGGCGCAGGAGGGGGGGGGTCAGTGCAGAGGTGTACACAGAAGAAGATGCTGTCTCTTATGTCAGAAAGGTAATGCATTGCCATCTCTCTGGTTCTGGGATGCACAGCACAACCGAGTGACTCATATTTTACCCACAATTTGGAATGATGAGTCAGCCTGTAGGTTACCCTGGCACGGGCACAGCTTGACCGTCTTCTTCACACTTAAGTCATTTTGCTGCTTTCTTGACTAAGTATTTTCCCCATCAATGTTGCTTCAGCATTCTCTATTCTTCTGTTTGAGATGTGCTGCCAATCTGTTTACAGGGTGGGTAATTCTCAGCCATTTTCTTAATATTCACAGACTTCAGCAGCTTCTGTGTTTTGTCAGAACCTCATAGTTTCAGAAAGCAGCCTTTTTTATTACTGCATTTCCTACTTCTTTTTCCAAAAAGTCACTTTTAGCTCAAATTTTCTTCTAACTTAGGTCATTTAGGTTCCCTAGAGCATTCACGTGTGGTTCCCATATTGACTGGGTACCTTTGAACCCATGGGGTTTTGGAATTCTGTTGACAGTAGTTTGGTGATTTTATGTGACCGTTGTCCTTGAAGAAATGCCAATCCCAAATTAGATGATTTCTTCAGTAGGAGCACTAATCTGGGCTTCTCTTTTTTTAGCTGCCTTTATCTAGCTATGTTATATTTTGATATCTCTTAATAACACTGCAATTTTTTTTTTTAACTGGCCAAAGCTTTCAAAGGTTATTAAAAGCCAGGCATTACAGTAGTGTATGTCCTATTTGTTCAGGAACTGAGGCTAAAAATGCATTTCATAAGGTTGACAGATGCTGCTAATGTGTTTTTGTGCATGCCTGGAGTAGCTTTAACCCAAAGAGCTTTTTCTTAATGGGAATACATTTTGTCAGTTACTGGTTTTTGGCAGAATACTTTTTGCCTTTGCAGTCAGATGTGCTTTTGTCATCCACTTATGATACAAGTTCACTGGTGGCTTGGGGGATTTCTGTCCCAAAAACAGAGAGTTAAGAAAGTCCTTAATGTGAAAACCAAGTACAGAAGAGTATTCTTGTGGCAGTTAAATAATTCTTGCAAGTATACAGTGAACGTTAATAACACTGTGGTCAAGCTATTATTGCACTGCACTGTTAAAAACCTTGTGTGGTATCTTAAAAGCCATTTTCAAACACTTTTCTTTCTGTGCAGTTTGCTACGACCCCTTTAAAAACTTCCATGAAGAGCTCACATTTGTCTCTGATTACTATGGACTGCATCTGATTCTTGATCTGAAGTTCAAAGGAATATTGCTTCCTGCACCCCTGTGTTAATAATGGAACCTGAAGTTAACTTTGTTTGCTTCCTTTCTCAACAGTCATGCCAATAAGCTCTGACAGTAGCATGGGTAGGCAAGAGCCAGAAGCAGTACAGATCATATTCTGTGTGTTCTGTGACTAGAGCTGTTATGATTTTAATTTACTAAGAACTGACTGGGCTTAAATAATAATAATTTAAGGGATGGTTTCTTGTCAGGCTACAGATACTGCAAGGAACATAGAACTAGCACTGGGAGTGTTTGTATCAGTGCTTTGTCTTCTACCCTCAGCAAATGAATCCCAAGGTGAATCCCACGTATGTGTGTTTGTGGCAGAGATTTCTAAAATATGAAAATAAAGGGAAACAGTGAAAGGACAAATTATGAAAATGATTTAAAAGTGTAAAAAGCAAGGCAAGGGTTGTGTTAGACTATTGCAGACAGATGGATTTTTAGATAGTAGCCAGGAAGAACCGTTGGCTTCACTTCAGGAGTTGTGTAGAAACACATCTGGGTCATAAGCCAATGTATAGGGTCTCTTGAAGGGGTGGGCTATAGGATGAGTAGTGCTAAAGGCAATGCACTGAGTTATGTCACTAGAGAGAAAACCAAAGGAGATTTAGCTTTGTGATTTGAGCAGGCACCTTGTGTGGCCCTGTTTTGAGGAGCACGAAAGAAGATCTCTGAGGAGAGTTATTTCATTGTTTCATTCCTGACACTAGAGAAAGCAGGATTTGTCAACACATCTGACATAACATGTAGTTACCAACTGAAAACATAAGAACCTTGCTGTAAAGAGGGCTATCAGCTTGAAGAGAACATTTAATGATTACTTGAAAATGTGATACAAGAAATGGTCAAGTGATTCGTCCTGACGTTTGATTTTAGTCAGATGCCTGGTTACTGTGACACCTAAAGAATTTCTCCTCTGATTTCTGTGTCCCTGCCCCAACAGACCTCTGCAGTCTCTGTCTTGTGGCTTTTGTTGCTTTTCAAGGCTAGTTATAAGGAAACTGTTAAGGAAAATGACATTATGACTTGTAAAAGCTGTTCTTTGACTTTAGTAATCTTGTTACAAATTTCTGGTGTCTCTTGTAATCACAAAGTCCCTGACTGGCAGAATGAGGTGGCCAATACAGAGATACAGTGTCTTTACTAATATCTTACCAAAATGGAAAACCTAACTTGCAAAAATCTTACAAAATAAACTTCACTCAATATGAGAACATACTCTTGAATTTCCACATAATCTACAGCAGGACTTTTGCCTTCTCCCCAATTAACAAAGAATGCCTCTTCATTCTCAAATGCAACTTCTTGTTTGCCACGAAGCAAAGGCACAGGATTTTGACCAGGTGAGCCTCTCAGGAGCTGCATTCTGTGTGCCTTGAAAAATACAGTGTAAGCAACACATTTTCACTTTATACCAAAAGAAATGTTGCTCATTCCCTAGTTTTCAAAGTAGGTTGCTGCTTATATTGTTTGTGGGGGAAGAAGAAAACAAAAATATGTTTTCCTCAGTCCAAGAGATTTGAAAGGAGACTACACAGCTGCCAGTGCCTGCTAATTATAGTATTTTATGGATATCCTTCTCCCCACTCATCCTGGATCTTGTATTTCTTTCCTGTTTGTCATACTGAGAACATAAATTCTTATCCTCACATTATCAAAACTGTAATTTATTACTTTCTTAGTGGCTTTATATTATAGTCTAAACCTCTCTCAGTGTTTGAAATCAAATTGCTTCTATTATCTTGAGCAGTGGAATTTTTTACATGTTTCAAATTCTATGAAGAAATACAGCCAGGTATGTAATTACCACTCATTCTTTTCTCTACAGGTTATTCCAAAGGACTATAAAACTATGACTGCTCTGGCAAAGGCCATCTCCAAGAACGTGCTCTTTGCTCATCTTGATGACAATGAACGAAGGTATGAGGTGTTTTGTGATTTAAAGAAATCTATAGCTTGATGTGAGGACAAGAAATTATATTAAATTTTAACTGAGGGATCAGAACTACTCTCAGTGATACATTCGAGTCATACTAGATGTACCCTCACACACACTTACGACAGAGGGTAAAATCACAAGCTAAAAAAGGGCAAGAACAGGTTAGAATGTATTTAGACATATTTAGTATCTTCAAATCATCTGTGCCTGATGAACTTAATTCTAGCTTATTTAAGGAATTGGCTAAAGCAATCTCAGAAGTGCTCGTAGTTACTTCTGAGAACTCAGACAAGACAGGTCAAGTGCCTGAAGAGTGGGAAAGAAAAGGCATAATGTCTATAAAGATGTAAAGGATAATTACAGATAAATTATTTTGTTCTTTGAAAAACTAGAACAAACAAATTATGTGTAAGCACCTGAAGGAGACTGAGTTGTTCAGTGACACCAGTGTGACTTTTAAAACTTGAAAATGTCTTTACAGTTAAGTAGCAAGCCTTGTAGATAGGGAAGGCACAACAGAGGCCAAACATCTTGACTTCTGGTAATGTTTTCAACATTATTGTTTATGAAAATGCCATAAACATTAAAGGGAAACGTCTTCAATGAAACCACTGTGGAGTCTGTGCAAAACTGATTGGATTGCCGTGCCACACAGGAGTTATCAGTGGTCCATCATTCCAGAGCACAGGTATAATGACATAATAAAGTGGTGGAAGAAATGGTCTGTGTTTCATCATTTTGCCATTAATGATAGAGTGTGAGTGTTGAATTTTTAGATGACTTGAAGATAGGAATCTGCTAAAACATTGGGAAATAAGGCTAGAATTCAGAATTTTACTGACAGGTTGAAGAAATCTTCTAGTATAAGAAGGATGAATTGCTGCTCAGCCAAGTGCAGAGAAGTATACTTAGTCAGGAAGAGCACCTTTATAACCATTTTGCAGTTTGGTAGTTCCTTGAAAAACTGTGTGAATCATGGTCTGAACACTAGTTACTGATGTCAAGCTGTTTTGAAAATACTGGTGTTTTACTGGGATATCTGAATGGGAGAATATGCAAGACATGGCTTTGGAAAGATTTCAGCTGGAACACAGTGTCCAGTTTTGGGCACTGCTCTTCAAGAATAAACAGCTGGATGAAGTTCAGGGAAGAGCGTTGGGAATGATCGCAGATTTAGATAACATCACTTCAGAAGAAAGTGTGGGATTGGTCAGCTTACAGGGGCAGAGGGACATGCTAATAGCTAGTAATTGTCTATGAATAATGGTATATGAGAAATAAACTGCTGTGTGTGCCAAAGGGTAAAGAGTAACAGATTTAAAATGTGGCAGGAGATAGTCAGGATACTGGGAAGAGATCTCTGACTGCTTGGGTAGGTTGTAGAGTCCCCACCACTTGAGGCCTTTAGGAAGAGGTTAGGCTACGGTCTGCCAGCGATGACATAAGTAGGGTCAGTCAGATAGGGTAAGTGATGTTGTGAGGTCTTTGCCAACTCTGCTTTTCTATCATTCTGTGGTTAGAAAGGGCAAAGACTTTGTCTGCACTGACGTTTTTAGTACTGGCAGAACATCAGCAGTACAGTCCTTTGGCGGGGCTGCTCACGCGTTCAGTCAAAGCATGTTCCAAGTGAGCAGATTTTGCTCCCTCTCGCAGGCGTTTACACGATTTAATTACTTTGCAATCCCAATTATTATGATATCACATTAGCATGCGGATTTCTGGAGTAATTAGAAGAGGATTAACTTTGCATGTTTCTTCTAGCTTTTTCACCCATAGCAGAGGAATCTTCTGCAGCAGAGCTAATGCGACAGGCACTGGAAGGGTAGGTTTTAGGGCTGCAAACGGAACATTTTGGTAATATGTTATCAAAATAGCATGAGAAAGAAAAACTGAAGGAAGAGTGCTTTTTCTTGCACTGTGCTGATTGTACATCATGCTCATGGTTTCTCCTGTCTCTTCCCCATGTCCCATTTACCTCTGTCAGCCAGACTGTCCTGTTATGAATATGTGTAAGGAGTGAAGTGCACAGATTCCCGTGTGTGCTGCAGATGGGTTGTAGGCTGTCTGCGTTTGCAGTCCTCAAACTATGGCTTGACCAGGTGTATACTGCCTTTGCTGTCAAAAGAATTAGAAGCTTCTTGGTGTATGGGTTGTGCACTGGAGCATATTCAGTTAGATGCCATCTCCCTTGCTCAAGGGATGTGTCTGGAGGCCTCATTCAAGCCTCACGATGAGCATGGCAAGCTGTTGCTGACATTGGGGGGGGAAAAAGGAACTCAGAGAGATGCATGCATTCTGCTTTTGCAGACAGGATTGTGATGAACAAATACATTGTTCTCTCTTTGCATTTTACTGAGCTCCCTCTTGACATGGTGCTGTTGCCCTTGTCTGGTTTCATTTGTCAAGTGTGGAGAAGTCAGCAAGTTGGAGCATACCATTGCCATCACTTTGAGTTTGCATCTTGTTGATGCAGATACGTAATTCAGTGAAGTGATGTATCACTTCATTTGGATTCTGTGCTTTTGGTGTGGTGGAAAGCTGGGCAGTATTTCATTTTCTGTGCTGCAGTGGTGGTGTTGGTGTTTATTTTCCTCAGTGCTTTCTTTTCATTTAATTTTGTGGTTGGCCATTCGCCAAGATATAGGAGGTGTTCAAGAAAAAGATGGACTAGCAGGGCTTAGTTCTACATTTACAATGGGTGACTCTTGGGTCTTTCCTTCTTCTCTGAAAAGATATTTGTCTTAATCTGCTCTGTGGCTGTACAGTCCATGTGACCTGTGTTGCACTGGTAGCTGTGAAGGTCCTTATGTCCCTTACTTACCAATCCAGTGTGTAGTGTGTTATCTCCGTGTCAGATATTCCGTGTGCATGATTAATTGCATGAGAAGTCATGCTCTGGTTAAGGTAAATGAGTATCTTTTTACACTGCTCTCTGAAATAGTTTTGTTCAAGTCTTATTTTAGATAACATCTTTTCATGTGCCATTCCTAAAAAAGAGTTACCATCTCTCTCATGCACACAGACAGTGTCTGGTGTGAAATTATACTGAAAAGTGCAATGAAAGGGAAACTGTAGCTGCATAAGTACTAAAAGCAGTAGAACTAGTTACCAGCAACTTTTCCCAAAGTTTTCATTTCAGGAGTTGTTAATATTATAAGGAAAAGTGCAGCTGTGCAAAGTGATGCATCAGTCCACTGTTCTCTGGAGACACTCTTCCACTGACTTCAGTTAAGATCTTGATTAAACTCTGGAGTAGGGTCCTGGTCTCTCAAAATGCCCATTATCTGAACCCTTTAACTGTTAGGAGCTGTTCTCATTTGCAAAATCAGGAATGTGTGGCTTTTTAATTGTGTTTCCACACCTGTTGTATATTTTATGTGCATCCTCTCTTACCTAGTGCTGGTGATCTGTGCTAATAGATTCTAATGGCTGTATAAAGGGAAAGGGAAGAAGTGTCTTGCAGATCTTATCATGATCTCACGATTCAGGTCCATTCTAAAGAACTTTAAGAGTTTGCATAAACTTTCCCCTTTCTTTTGGTCTGTGATGCTGGGAGAAATCAGCAGGGCAGGATGCATTGTATTGATGCCCCCTCTGCTGCTTTGGTTTTGTTCAGTCAGCAGGCAGTGAATGATTTTATCTATGGAAAGCCAGAATTACACCCATAACTTGGCAGCATTTTATTTCCTTTCCCACTCTTGGATTTCCAGCAGATTAACATCCTGGAGAGTTTATTAGTTGTGAAATGATGTATAAAGTCAAAATTGGTGACAAGAGACTAGTCTGAGTGTCCTGATGTCTTCTAACCTGGCGGTGTAGCTAGCATAGTAGTTCTGGTATAGCAGTCCACCCACTTGGCTTTGCTGTGATATTGAATGGTAAAGGGGGGGGAAAATGGAAGAGATCATTCATTTTTCTTCTGTGGATAAAAATAAAAGATACTTTTTCATCATTTCATTGACAGGATGTTCTGTCTCTACTCGATGGGAGTGGCCTCTGAGAGGGGAGTAATGAGAAGGTTCAGAGGTGATGTGCTGTGGGAATGGAAGTTGGACCCAAAGCTCCTGATTGTCAAGGAAGAGTAGGAAGGATAGCTGAAGCGTAATCAGTGGGTGAGAGAGCAGGACTGAGAGCAGCAGGAGTGTCTTGGTACCAGCGCCTACAAACATCAGTGTGTTGAGAACTATTACTTTCATCCTAAATCCAAAACATGGCACTACACCAGCTAAGAAAATTAACTCTATCCCAGCCGAAACCAGGGCAGCGTTTAACCATTCCACTTCTTTATCTGGTCAGTAATGACTTGGGTACTTTTTTTCTCTACGGGCATAATCTAACATGAGAAAAGTGGTTTTCCATAGCTAACAGATGCATTCTAGTTATTGTCATGTTGATCTCGTATTAAAATATTCTTGAAACTTCTGATGATTAGTGAATTTCAAGGACCTTATTATTGCTATAAGCTTTATTCACTTCTGCATAATACCATGTTTCATTAAAGCACTGGCTGCAGGCCAGCTGGAAAGCTTCATGTATGTGGAGGAAACCTAAGACACCACCATTCAGAAGCAAGATATTTTAGAAACAGGATGCCACAACGATGACATATTCGTTACACATCCTGTATTTTCCTTGCATTTGTAACTTAACTCTATTGTTAAAAACAAACACAGACTTAGCCTCTCCCTGTGCTTTGTATATGTCTACAATGTGCAGAACAGTGCAAGAAGGATTCCCTTCCCATGATACTGCTTTAGTAATTCTGTATCTCCAGGAGTCCTTGTTGTGCTAAAACCACCTGGATGTTAAGGAGGGGCGTATTTACTCTGCCTGCTGGAGGCACCTAAGTTAGCTGGTGGTCGGAACACCTCAGTTAGGAGCCTCACCGTTGAATTAAGCCAAATTCTGAGCTGGTACCAGGGGAGGAAGTAGCACGATGAGTTCCAAACCTTGGCTGCATGTTCCTGTTGCTCTCCTGGCTGTGGTTAGCCAGATCAGCTCTCTGAAAAGTGGGCCTCCCCCAGAGGATTAGTTTTTAGTCAGATCAGGTCATTTCTCCCACTCTCTACCTGACTGCAGAAATACTTTGGCGAGCTGAAGGGAGGTGGTGGAAACATGCAGCTGGGAGGAGAGGGCAGGACAGGACCTCCCCTTTTGGCAGTAGCAGGGACTGAAATCAAATTAGGCGATAGCAAAGCTGTACCTTAATTTCCCTTACTGGTTGCTGGACAGAGTCAGAGGATGGAAATAGATGGTGTGAATACCTCTATAATGAGCTATCGCTCTGTGCCAAGAGTGCTCAACGTGTAGAGCTGAGCCCCTCAGAAGTTGAGAGATGAAAAGGGAATGAGACATGAGAGAGAAATTGCACGGCAAGGCACGGCAGAGTTGGGGTCAGAGGGCTTTGTTGAGTCAATAACATGGTTTCCTTGGGTTATTTAAGGATTTTTTTGTGACCAAAGAGTTGGACGCTTTCTTTCTCCTCCTTTTTGGGTGAGAGGAGGGTGACAGCATCATTCCAATGCACTTTGTGCAGGGTGCACAGCGGGGTGAGCTGCATTCTGTGGAGGTTTGTAGAGGCGTGAATGTCCTAACTGTAGTGGAACTCCAGGAGATGGTCAGCAGACTGTGGTAACTTGGATGCAGAGGAGATGGATATATACAGGTTATAGGTACATGGAATTAATTTGGTACTGAAGAGACTGGTGCAAAACCCCTGTGAGAGATTTTTCTGACCATCACTCATAGTAGGTGATTAGCCTGTTCTTTGAATTCTGCTGGAAGCAACCATTCGTGTCTCAAATCAATCAAGGCATGCTAAACAAAGCTTCCCCTCTTTGGATAACACCAGGGTATTTTCCAGGTAAAATCCTTGTCAGTCCAGCTTTTCTTTGTGCTTTTTATGCCTTGTTCATGGCCTTGATTCAATGTGGTTATTTAAAAGAGCATGTTTAACTCTGAATTGTTCCGTTGACTTGTTACGGATGTCAAAGGAACTATTCATGTGTTTAAATGGAAGCACATTCAGTTCTGCTGAATTGGAGCTTGCCAATGAGGAAATCTACTTCAACTTGAAAAAGTTAGATATTTTGGAGACAATGGTCAGCTGGCAGCAGAGATGGAAATGAAACCTGGTAGTATTGCCCAGCCGTTTGGAAAATAAATGATCCAATTCTCCATTCAAGGATTACCCATGAATTGAGCACTGACTTTATTTTCCAGTACATTCGTCTCTTTTACCTAAGAATTATTGTCTTTAATTACCATTGTGGTGCCTGCAGGCAGCAGTCTTTAAATTAGTTATGCAAAGTTCTGCTCTCAGCAGTTGTCAGGAGAGATTGTATCTGCTTTGGTATCAATCTCTTCACAGCAGCCTGACAGTGTACAGACTTCGTACTAGGGATGTACTTTTTGTGATGTCAGTTTTTGGCCTGGTAGATGGTTTATTCTCTTAAACATAACTAAAAGCACACACGTTTGGTATTTATGGATATTTTTATCTTGAGAAACAAATACTGTCAGTTCATAGCATTTTAGAGGTTGTGATTCACCCTCAGTGTTTTGTTAGGCAGTTTATATTCTTCATCACAAATACTGGCGGCGCCATTCCTAATGGTAGTTATTTTTAATTCTGCATAAAATAGTGGTTTTCATATAGGCAATGTGTCACGCATTCTGAAAAAGTTAAAAGAGTTAAAGCAGAGAAGGAGTTTACATAAATCGTTTTTAGGAAAAAAAAAGCTGGAGACAAATAGTATTGATGCATGCTCATGAAAAAATCTGGAGTCTAAACTTATCTCTCTCTATATATAAACCAGAAAAATTAAGACTACTGCAGAATTTAACAGGCCTTGTAAAATCTTTCTGCCACTGCAGTTTATATGACCGTGCCTTTGCGTGCTTCTTTACACAACAATTAGCTGGCAGTGGTTCTGCAAATGCCTTACTCAATGCTGAGGCTTTCCAGAATTAAACACAAAGGTTGAATAAAAGAACATCCACTCTTCTCAGCAACTCTTTGTCGTCTGCGTCAGAGCAGCTGGAAGCTTGTTGGGAGCGGTAATTTGTCTTTGTGCATGGACAAACAAGGGTTTATTTCAACTAAAGCTCTATAAAACGATGCTTCCTTCCTTCCTCCCTGCCCCACTCTGAAGGGTTGTAGGTGACCTGTCAACAGTTACTCCTACTCATTAGGTGACTTGATTCTGCCACCTTGCACGCCTTCGAGTGGCAGTAGTAGCGGTACCGGTACTGGAGGATCAACTGTATGATTAAGTTGCTTATTTATGCATTCAGAAGAGGATGTTCAAAGACATTAAAGGAGCTAGATATTCACGTTGATTGATATATAGTGGGAAGTGCACATTTATCTCCTATCAGGTTCTCTTGAAAATCCCCATCTTATGTTGTGAATGGTTAGACCTGCGCATTTCCATTACGAGATGACATCTGCTTAGTAACGCCGCGTTTGGAAAGACAGAGAGAAACTGACCTTCAAAGAAAAGATAATCTGTAATACTGCGAGGTTTAGTGGTCGTTTTTCCTTACAGAAACAGAGGATTCAGCTCAGCAACCAGCTGAAATTTCTGTCATTCCAGTGCACTTAATGGAAATACCAAGTGTTAAGTTATTTGACTGTTATGCTGCAAGGTCTGTTTTAATGAAAAAAAAACCCTGACAAACCCAAACAATGATTTAGTTCTTGTTTTACAAGTTCCTTACTAAAGACTTTGACCTGAAGTACATAGCATCTTGTGAGGTAACAGCTGGTCTATCATTGTCTTCGGGAAAAAGTAACAGTTGCTAAGATTTCAAGAAACAAAGATGGTCTTTGAATCAACTGGAACAGCTGTAAGAGACTGACACACCATGTACTGTCAGCTGCTAAATTCAGATACTCAGACTGCCCAAAATGGGAGACTTTAACCCTTTGGCACTGTCAGATTCCTTTTCTCTCTGTTTTTTCTTTAAAAAAAGAGCCAGAAAAGTAAATTGGGTTTTCAATTTGCCTTCTGCTTTCAGAAATAAAAGAAAACCCCACAGAACTTGCTTTCTTTGTAACGATTTTTTAATGTTTATTCAACTTCTGATTTATAAACAAGATGAAGACGTGCTTGTGGACAGATAAAATTTGTGTTACAGAAATGTAACGTGTGCCTCTGTGGTGCATTAAATAGAAAATATAATAGTATGTATTCAGAGAGCAGTGTCAGATGCTATTTTAAGATGCTCAGCATCTTCGCAATTTTGCATGCGGAGAGTATTTAGTTTAATGAAGCAGAATGAAGGTCAGTTGATCATGTCTAGAAGGGAAAGGTGGGAGACAGCAACGGTCTCTTTAACAGACAGAGGCATGTGAGATCCAAAAGCTGGTGCCTGCAGTTGGGCGCGTTCAGACTGGAAAAGTTGAGTTTTTTCTTTCAGGGAACTGATCCATAATTTGAATTCGCTCGGGATGTGGCAGATTTTCCATTGCGTGAAGTCTTCAGATCAAACTTGGCTTTCTGCTGTTGCTGGTTTTTGCAGCACTTTCTGAAGTGTTCCAGAATATTGTGGGTTTTTTTAGAAAGATGGCAAAATGTGATGACATGAAAATTTATTTCACTTAATGAAGAGTCAGCAACCATCTCTTATGAACAAAACGCTTGTATGGCTTTGGGATGCCTGGAAGCCAAGCTGTTACAACTTGGAGCCTGACTGAGTTTTGGATGCCTGAAATAGGCACATATTAGGTCTCTTGCTAAACTATTGTTTTAGTTTAATTGCAAAGGGTGGGATGTTATTCAGGAGCCTCTGAGATTTTGTAGTCTGTGTTAGATAGTATCGGGAAAGCTGATGAGTACTATCCACTCATATAAAATGTGTAACAATTAGAAAAATTATTTTACTGATAAGGTATAACCTACCTTCCTGTGCCCTGTGCTCTTCAGTCCTGTTTCTGCTCCATCTGAGTAGCTCAAATATTGGCAATTATTGTCACTGTTTGCAGAATCGAGTTCAGTTCATTCTTCTGTTTGTGAATACGACAGCCTGAAAACACAGATTTTTATCATGACCCCAGAGGATCTGAAAGTTCCTTGCTAGTGTGAATGAATGTCCTAGAGTAAAGGCTGAGATAAATAGAATTATTTTCAAGGTGTGACGAGAGAAGCGGAATAAACTGCACAATCCAGAGCTTTAATTCTCATTAATAGGAAAGCACCTTACTGTCCTTTACTGTCAGGTTTCCATGTCTTTGTATTCTCCTTGTGTCTCATAGTCTGTGAGGTCTATTTGTCATGAAAAGTTAGGGAGAAACAAACCAACACATTTACATATTTTGTTAATTAAATTCTGTCTTTTTTCATTCTTTGTTTAAAAGATTCATAAGAAGACTTCGCTGCTTCCTTTGAAATGCTCGCTTTTCTTTTCCCTAACACACTCACGTCACGATCTCATGAGGTCAATGGGAATTACTTTTTAATATGAGAAACAGGCCTTGGCCTTTTGACTTCCTTAATAATTCCCAGAGCAGCCAACTGAACCTTCACCACGATAGACTGGATTTGCTATGTTAAAATATGGTATTAGTGCCCTGATTCCAAGTCTTGACAGTTTCATCACCACTCTTGACCCGTGTTCTTTGTACAGCTCCTTTCTGCAGTGTGGTTACAACATCAACATGGATTTATCTTTGCTTTTGGAAACTTGGTTTAAAATAGTGATTTGATGTAAATTGTGTTTTGTCCAAGTTTACTTGCTGTTCCTTAATGGTGTCGTGTGGCATGTTTCCTCTCTTATTAAATCCCATGCTTTGACTAGAACTTATTCCCCAGAATATAAAATTATTGCTCTATTATTAGAACATAGGGTTTGATTCCTTGACAGGTTGACAAGAGCTGTGCAGTATTTCTCAGGAACAACCCTTCCCAATCACAACTGTCCTCAGCAATGTCAGTTGGTTTATGTTGGCACTAGACTATAGCTGAAATAAAGCTACTTTGTTCTTTGGGCAGTGTGTTGTGACATCTGGGACTTGGTGCTTTCCTTTTCACGCCCTCCCCACCCTCTGATACCGACCCACCCCTTGTTAATGTCTGATCCCTTGCATACACATCCGTATGGAGTTCTTCATAGATTCCAGCATCTATCAAGTTTTCCTGGCCATCGTATACCATGTTGATATAGACTCATGGTCATCTGATTCCTGGCTTTTTTTTAGACTAGAAAAACAGTAAACGTACTAATTTGGCACACCTTGGGATCTTCTTCATGTTGCAGGGGGTTCTCTCACTGGCTTCTGTTTTTATTTACTGTGCTCTTTGGCCTTGAGACTTCCTCTTCTTGTTCAGGATTTTAGCCAAATTCAGCATCTGAGATCTGATCTTCACTTTAATATGCTCAGTGTAGGCTCTTTTTAATCACCTGAGCTATATGTTACTATGTCAGAAAACTTAAGATTTCTTTTGCAACTTCGTATTAAAACAATTTCCTGATGAACACGGTTATTGTGAATGGGAATGATGTGCATTTAGAATAGTTTCATTTTCAAAGGATGCTTTCATGGAAAACAAGGTCAAATTGTGTGGGAACAATGGAGATTCTGCAAGTTGCTCTAATAGGTAGATCCTTTCTTCCTTCCAATACTTAGTGTTAGAAATCAGATTATAGCACAAAAAGAAAATGCAGTTTTATTGTTCTCAGAGGAACAATTCTTGCAAGGTTACATAGAGCTTATTTCTGCTAAACTTCTCCACACATCGTCTTTATCCATTTTGTTTCATTGGTTTGTTCTGGTGCCGTAGTGACACCCTCTGGCAATGGCAGGATGGTTTCATTCCCATCAGGGAGCTCTTACACAGTTGGTGAGCAATCTCACTGGAAAGGCATTGGCATACCCTGTGCTTCCTTCCCTCTCCGAGCTAGTTTGGCTCAAGACTAAAAATGACACACGTGAAGTTAATTAATGTTGTACATGAACATGATGGCTAATTGATACAAATTAAAGTGTAATAAATAGTGGTGGGCAGCTTTTTTTTGTGGTGAGCCGCTTGAAAAGTCTCCCTTTGTACTTCAATTAATTTGTTTACATCAACTCTAAAGCACACTTCGCTGGAGTGCAGCCTCTGAGCAAAGCCTCACAGATGTTCTGGCTGCTGCACAGCTCACACCAGAAATGAGTCACCCATCTGTTCTACCTGTGAAATAAAGCAGGTTTTTAAAGATGGAAAAGCTATTGGGAGTTGTCTGCTTGCTAATTTTGTATTTTGCATTGGTAATGCTTTTATTTGTGCTGTTTTACGTTGTGGGTCACAAAATGCAAACTTCTTGCAGCTGAAGTTTTTTCCGGGCAGTATAATGAGAAAAAGCAGTAACCTCTTGAGGCAGTTGGAACAGCAAAGTGGGGTGGCTGAGGCTTGGAGAAAGGCATTAAGGAGCCAGGGTCCTATTAAAATCAAGGTACTGGAGAACACTTAATGGTTTTTGTTTGATCTGCATCTCTGTCTCATTTTGATAAGCAACTTCGTGCATGTCTACAGGGCAAGCTGGTAGTGCAGAACTACCTAAATAATCGAGTCAGGGCAAAGCAACTGCCTGGCTGCAGCAGCGTGAGAATCTGCTGGGTGCCTCACCTGGCTTCTCAGCAGCCTGAGTTAGCCCAGGTACAGGGTTTGGTGCTGCTGGACTCCTTCCAGGGCTCGAGCAAAACTGAAGGCTGTGTTGTTAAATAAACTTCCATGCGTAAATGTGGAACCGTGATTCTGAGCTAACAATTTTAACAGTACCTATTGCTGTGTCCTACAAGGACAGAGCTTGGAACAAACCCCTCCTCATGGCAAGGGCTGAGCTCTCCTGGATGGGCACTGAGTTAGCACACAGACCTCTCAGCCTCCTGAGGAAATATGAAGGCCTGGCTCAGCTTCCAAAAGCAGACATCGTTGTATCTGCCACCTGGGGTCACTGTGTTCAAGGTTATTAAAATGGAGAAGTATAAAGTAACAAAGAAAATACAAGCAATAAAAACATATTTCCAAACCCTAACCGCCAGAGGCTAAAATTGAGATTGCTGTAAGTATACAGATTACTTGAAATTTTTATTGCCTGTGAAAAAATGAAGCCCTCTATTTCAGTGTGTAAACGGAATTCTGCTTTAAGAGGTCAGAGATTTGTATAAAGCAAGAGATGAACTAAGACAAGAAAAGCATTCTCCCTCATAGACCTTTTCTTATTGCATTTTGTCTTAGCTCTTCTACCTGTTGGTTCAGACAGTGTATTACAACTGACTTTAAAGATCTTTGTAGCAGTGTAATTTTGTTGTTGAGAAATCTTGTGGTCTCGATGCTGATCTTGTTTTACTCTGGAATTACTGCACATATCTCAGTGGCTTTTCATATAATTTACACCCATGAGATTATAGGTGAGTCTGGTGTATATTTTCAATCTGCACCCATTCTACAGAATTTAAGTGTGCTATTATTTAAACCTTTGTCTCAGCTAACCCCACATGATATATTATACCTGCAATACTTCTTAAAAGCACTTTAGCTGAATTTTCAAGCTGGTTAGGCTTAAAGTTGTCAAAACAGGTATTTACGTTAAAAATCTTCAGAATGCTGTGTGGATGTAAATCTTGTTGTGGAGGTGCTGAATCTTGAGATAGAAAAGACTGGTTGTGTACTGGGAAAAGAGCAGCTCCAGACAATGCAAATGCCACTTCAAACCCCATTTATTGTCAGAGTGGCACCAGCAGCGTGTGCTGCTCTGAAGCTGGATGTCCCCAGTGCTCTTTGAGAGCTGTTTCCCCAGCAGCTGCAAAATTGCTGCCTAGTGGTCTGAAAGAGAAAGTCAAAGCAGTGAGAGACAGAAACCCTTTTCCTACTCTCTTCTGTCCACAAATCCTTTATAAAGACCTGTAGGTACTCAGAGGATATATTTCTACTGCTGTACCTGTCAGTCAGTGGCTTCTGTTAGAGCTGAAGATGATAATGTACATCTATGGAGTGTGTATTTTTTTCCCTTAGCTAAATATTGCCAAAATTTCTAGGTAATGGGGCTATACAAGACATTGCATGGAATTCAGGCTGTCCTTTTAGTATGAAAAATTGGTAAATCAATGCTTTGCCCCTTGTTTGTCATTACTAATTGGAAATTATGTGTATCAATTGCTTAATGCTTTTGTTGGCGTATCTGTGCATTCAATTAGAGCAGTACTTTAGTTACAGGTATAGGAGAGGAACAGTAAAGTGGTGAAAACAGTATTGCACATAGTTTCTTCTGTAGCTCTTTGTAAACAGAAATCATCCAGCCTTTACAATACTGAAAGGTTTTATAGTCAGCATTGCCTTACTCTGTCTTTTCAAATGAACTTAGCATCGCTGTTACTACATCTAAATAAAACTACTTAGCATCTTTTATAATTATGTGGTCTTTAAAGCATCTCTAAGGACCACATTTTAGCCCTATTATAATCAGTATTTGAAGTAATTAATTACTTAGATCATCATGAGGTCAGAGTCAGAACATTGTTTTCATCTCTTATAGTGAGACAGCCCCTTGTATAGGGAGCTACGCTGCTGTACACATAATTAGTACTAGATTAAGAATATAAATTAACATGTTAGTTTTGATGGGAATGTTGATGAGGTTGGAAAGGCATCATTAATATGCTCAATAGTGCAAAATAATACTTCTGATTTTAGCTTCCTTTGCTTTTCCTTTCAGCTAGTTAAGCTAATAATATGACACAGCTGCTTTCCCTTTACACATGTGAAAATGTGTGGAATGTGAAGTAAGAGAAAGAATTGCAGCCCTTTAGTTGAGAAAACACAGTGTTCAGTGCTGAGACACCAGTCTGATCATGAGAGCAAAACAGAAGGGTCAGTGGTACCACTTGTTGCCGTAGGGACTGGAAGGTTTGCTCCTCCTGACACAGCAAAGCAGCATGATGCAGTAGGATGTGACAGGATGGGCTTTGGCACTGGTTGATTATGTTCAAATTAGATTGCTGACTCTACTTGGAGTTGCTAACTGTGCTTTTTCCTCCTCTGTGGCCTA
Source organism: Dromococcyx pavoninus (assembly GCA_033558185.1). NCBI lineage: Eukaryota > Metazoa > Chordata > Aves > Cuculiformes > Neomorphidae > Dromococcyx > Dromococcyx pavoninus. Next base: position 95,244 of record JAUMJL010000871.1, read on the forward strand.
AGTTTTTGTTGAACTTGAGCAGTCCCTCAAAGGCATGTTTTCTAGTCCTCACTTAGCTCCTGCTAACGGATCACACAGAAGATGAAGGAAGAAATGGAGTATCCTTATGGATGTAAATTAATACTTATTAATGATATCTAACTGTGGTAAGTCTCAGGAGGAAGGAGAATGCAGCTGTAGGATCTGATCTGTAGCTTGATGTAAAGCCTGTTCAAGAGCCCGGTAGGAAGGACGAATGGCAGTGAAAAGCAAATAATGGAAAGCTTTGAGAAGTGTATTTATATTAATAATAGTTGGCTCTTAAAAGGTGCTTTTTGCCTTTGTGCTTTAGACTTTTTATTAAGAAGGGTAAGTAGCCATTATCTATGTTGAACCCTTTTCAGATATCGTTTGCTGTTGTGGTTGATGAATAAAATTACAAAGTGAGTATCTGATCCTGAAGGTGGATCTGTGCAAACAAGCTCTTACAACCTAGAAATTGGTGGGCATCAGTGGGAGCAGGAGGCTTAATTGATATTAAATTAATTGTTGCCAAAATAAAGGAGCTGTGGACTGGGAGCAAAACCACAGAAAATATTGGTAGGAGAGAATTAAATTATGCTCTTAAATAGCTCTCCTGTAAAACTGACTAAATCAGAAAGTCACTAATTAGTTTTAACAAATTCTGGGAGCGATTTAAACTTGGCTGTCTTTCATATTTACTGGAAGTCTCACTTAAAACAGAGTGTATTTTTAATGTGATTGAATTAATGTTTTCTTGTCACTGGAGTCTGCTTTTTCCTTTCCTTATTGTTAATTTAATATGCAGGAGTATAATATTGCATCAGTGCAACATTGCATAGATTGCAAGAATATGACTTTAAAACCAGTCTGTTTTTTTCTTTTTGTTTCTTAGTGTGTTTTAGTTCTTTGCTCCTTAATTCAACCCCTTGTTAATAGGGGCTTTCCAGTCACAAAGGCATGAAAAATCAGCACAATTAGAAGCCACATATTAAAGCAACTTTTATTATAAGGGTTTGCTTTTCTAAATGCAAATGAGATATGAGGGAAGTCTCACCATGTTTGCTCCCTGTGTTGCCTGGCAAAATCCATTTATTGGATTTGGAGAGTTGGTGATTGGTAGCATATTGCAGTTATTTTTATTGAAAACTCAGGGTTTAACTCACAGGACATTTTTAATTCCTGACTTACATTATTAATTGTAATTTCTGGTCAACTTGAATTCTCTTCCTATCTCTATTCCCCTGGTGTTTACAGTGATGCCACACTGCCTTTCTCTCTTAAATCCATCAGTTTTACGTTCCTGTAACTTTCTTTTTTTCCTCCTCCTCCTGGCCCTCCTCGTGCTGGCTTACATCTGTCTTCCACTTTAAAGTTTTTGATTTATTTCTGGCATCTGTTCAATTTCAGAAAAAAAAATAATGAATCCATGAGTCTTTAAAGGCAATATAAAGTTCATTTTTATCAGCGTTCATCAATTAAAATTTGAAATCACAAAGCCTTTTTATAAATAACTTGACTATTCCAAATTTATGTTGATAATACCTTATACCATTCATTCCATATCTGCCACAATTTGTCTGGCAGATGAGGAGAGATGTTTCTGTGAGACTGTGCACGAGCACAGAAATAAAACCCCTTGACTGCCCCGCAGTGCTGCACTCACTGTGCGTACGCTCACACACGTGCACTTCAGTTGCTTTGAAGGATGAACTTGTGTATGAATATCTGATAAGATATAAAACTGAAGCCTGAAATCTGGGCTGATTTCTTGTGTTTTGGTTCAAGGCCAGATTCTGGAAAATTATTTGAGTTCTGATTCAGGCAAAATCCCTTGAATATGTTTTTCTGGCGATATTTTTGAGAACAGCTGATCTTTTCACATTTTTTCCATTTGGGTTAGAAACCTTCAGAAAGTAACCAAGATGCCACTGAAAGGAAAATGCAACCCATACACGTGGTGCTATAATTTTGGCATTTTCCTCTGGCATATCTCCAAGACGTAGGTGATAGATAATGGCATTAAGGAGAGCAAGTTGAAGTTAATTGCAAGGCATTGCTTATTAGGTTCGAAAGAGATATAATCACAGGGCATTCTAATTTCTTAAGACACTGATTAATATAACAGCTACAGAGAAAAAACTGGCAGTGAATATGTTTCTAGGGAGTTTGCAGGATGGCTGGTTTATGCATTTTCTTTTACAGCCTACGCAGTTGGAGATAATTCAGAATCTTACTGTTTAAGAGTAAGCCAAGTATCTAAAATCTTGTGACCATATTTAGGGATGGTTGAAATGTTTTGGTTAAAATAGCTCACACTCCCCTACACATGCCCATATTTCTGTCCAGTCTTCAGACCAGTGAAAAGAAGAAACAGGGAGACCTCAGAGACTTCCTTTGCCTTTCTTTTATCCATCAGCTGAGCGTTAATGATCTCACACTGCTTATTCCAGTGCACAAACGCTTGCCTTCCCTCTTAACCTGGTGGAATCACCCAGTGCCTTCACTAGTTCCTGTATTCATCTGCAACTCTATTTTGATTTAATCCTTAGTCAAAGCTGGAGAAACACTTTGTGGCATGTGGTGCTGGTGCCTTCTGCATCTCATTCTGCAGGATGCTAGGCTATGCCAAGTAGGGTTGTCTCCTGGCAAGGGGGTGAATAATAGAGGGAAAATTCAGAAGGTACGGGAATAATACCGTTATTTGGGGCTTACTTGTTTTTTTTGCTGTCCCCCTTTCCCATTTCCTATCATTTCCTGTCCCTCCAACATGTTTGTCTGGATAAATTCTGCCTGCATCTCTGGTGAGAAGGTGCACAATATGGAGAGGGTTAGTGCAGTTTAAAAATAATATTTATTAGCAGATAGATTAAGGGTCAGAGAAGGGTGTTTGATGGAACAGTGAGAAAGGCAGTCCTAAGTTACATCTGTAATAATGAAATTCTTACAGTAGTCTCAGACAATCTGTTCCCAGCATGTACCAGGGCATACAGCATTACCCATGGCTGTGCCAAGAGACCGAGCTGATATTCAGCATCTCCTGATATTCAGAAATTCAGCACAACACAGGCAGTTGTACGGATTCTTCTTTCTCTAATTGAAATCTTGAGGATGCTCAAAAAACTCCTAAAGCAGACAAAATTAAACAGGCCTCAGCTCTATAGGATGTGCATTCTGAAAGCTACCAGTGGCAAAATGGAAGTTTGTTTTTGAAGAACAAGATGTCTCATTCCTGACCCCGTCACCTTCCGTGTGAGCCAGGGGGAGAGCGCTGATGCCAATCCAATAGGCATGCTCAGCAGATGGCCAAGTCTCTGGTTTATATCCAGTGATACTAAAGGTTGTTTATAAAGGCAAGACATTATTGTTTTGAGTGTTTGGCACTGCCTCTCATCTTTTAAAAAGTTGAGAGGGAACAAATCTGATGAAGTTTCCAGCTATTTCATCTTGGTTACAAGAGCAGGCTGTCAGAAATCAGTGTGGCTTCTCTGACAACGATCTTGCACTTGTTTTACTCTTCGTTGCCCTGCTAGGAAACATCTTTTTCCTTGTCCTCAGGAATACAGTCTGAAAGGGTTCTCTTTGATCAAGTTCAGCCATCTGATACTGTAGAAACCCAAGTCCCTCGGATAACCTAAATGAGGATATTTTTATTTTCTCCAGTTTATTGGGCTACAGCTGTTGGAAAGCTGCTCCACAACACTCCTGTTCCCATGGCAAGAAAGCATCTCATTTCCAGACTAAATGTTTATATGTGTTGATTTGTCATGCCCCCGCTGTCCATTAATTAAAATGGCTCTTTTTCAGCTCTGTTCATCCTTATCCTTGCCTCTCATCTCTGTGTATTTTTAAATTAAAATTATAGTATCTGTTCTTTACATTTACTGCTCTAAATGTTTCAAACTCTTTTCTTCTTTTCTAAAAGATAGGCTCTCCTTTTCACTTACCACCTGAGAATATCTTTTTTTCTGTATTGTTCTCAATCAAATGCATCTTGTTCTTTGTTTCTTTTGCACATGGTTGATTAGAATTGTTTAAATATTGTACTGAGATAATTTACTGAAGTGCTTTTTACAATGCATTAACACTTCCTTGCTCATTCGGAAGCAACCCAGTTTGTACTGATACAGAGTGGTTTTACTTTTTTTCCCAGCCAAGGGTGATAGGGGTAGCTTACAGTTATTCAGTGAATGAATAAATTCAGATTAAAGTAGAAATTGCTGCTGTAACTTCACCATGCATGACCTTTCATGTTAGATTACTGAATTTCATTCCAACTTTATTAATTCAGTCATCAAATGCATCCATTTTTTTCCCTGTGATGCTCTGGGCGATACCTCCGAACACAGCAGCTCTGCTTCTTAAGACTGAGCCTTGAAATAGTCTTCCTGAGATTACCTCTGGGCTTCTTCTTCCACTTCCAATATCAACTGTAGTTAATCTACCTTAAATTATTGCCTTAAACACATTATAGTTGTTTTTCCCAATTGGCTTTCCCATTTTAACCAGCAGTTTACCTCATAGCACTGAAGTTCCTTGAAGAACCAATTGGTTTATTTTGTCTAGAAAATCAGTTATCAAAGGGTGAAAGCAGATACTGCAGTGTGTCTCATTTTCCAGTTACCTCTACGACTTTCATTATTCTTGCCTTTAAAATTTGTTTTTAAACCTTGTATTACTGGGGTTGGACTAATGGCAAATGTGTGGCTGCACAGGTTGCTTTGGGATGACATCAATCTGTAGCCATTAAAGCTGATGATCGAAGGGCCTTTTAGTTAAGTCTTTTCTGTGTTGATTAATAAATGGTAAGACAATAGTGTTGCAATTCTGTTTTCACATCAGGAAAAATATACCTTCCAGAGCCTTTTGGAATAAGAATTTCAGACTAAGTGATGTCTTAACAGATTTAGTTTTCAATGGCATGAAAACTAACTACTAGGCTATCTCTCCCTCAAAATGCTGGTGAAGTAGACAGTATTTTTAGAAATCTCTAATTCTAATTAAAAAAATCCCAACAAACTCAAAGAGGTTTACGCTTCTCCATTTTTAATCCCAGCAGGTCTCTGAGTCACTACTCTTAAAATCTCATCCAGAATCTTCCTCGTTATTTCCTCATCATTTTGCATGCTGTGAAATAACTACCGTATCAAATGTTTCACCATATAAATGAGTTTACCATAAAATATATGTTGTATTGCGTTAAGAATCCATAGTGGGCTCTTCACAGTAGCCAAAAGAACTCAGATTTTAGGGGAAATTTTTTGGAACTGTTTCAAAGGGAAAGTAACATTAAATGTAAATATTCTGAATATTGTAACTGTTATTGCTGTTCGCTAATAGCGCCTTTTAGGAGCCTCCTCACAAGGGTAAATAGTTTGCAAGAAACAATACCTGCCTGTTCTGAACACAGCTTCTACTCAAAGGAGACAGCAGTCCTTTTGCTGAGCTTATTATTATCCTTATAAGTTATGCTTATTAGAGTCTATTTTGGCATTATATCGTCCTGCAAAGGACGATCCTGAAAATATCAGTTGTTCTGCAACCCATAAATGTGGGGTTTTAGCCTCTAATTTTGAAAATCTTGGCTGTAAGTTTTATATAGCAATTCTGTCTATTGAGAGAACTCTTAGCCTGAGGTCTCATCTGGATTTAAAAGATGAAGTACAAAGATATTTTTGTCATTTGCTTGTCAGTTTATTATCTTCCTTCCATATTCCAATTTTTGTGTAGTTGAAAATCACTTTTCCTTTTTTTGCAAGCTAAGAGATGAATCCTGCTTAAGAGTGCAGCCACTCTGCCATTCCTTGAATTACTGAGAATGCTAATAAAATTTAATGAAATACAAAGTGTTCCTATTAATGAGACTTCAGAGGCTTCTAAAATATTTGGAGCAATAATATTTCATGGACTGTTTTGGAGTACTCTGTAGAGGTCAGCTGCGATGCCATCACTGAAACCTGTGGCTGTGCTGTACCCTCAGCAAACCTGTGTAAAAATAAACCACATTGCTTTGATCAACCAAAGCAGGCACTGGGAAATAAGGGTGGAACTGTACAGCACCACACACCAGTGACAGAAGAGAGGCCATTAAAACACATAGTATAAATGAGCCTGAGATGGCTATGAGACCTGCAAGGTGATTAATGCCTGTGGTGACAAGTTGGAGGCATAGGAGGAGATTAAGGATTAAGTTAAAGGTAACGGTGCTAACAGGCCTTTTCCTGCCCAATGCTTCTAATTGCTCTTCCTTCCTGCAAATCCAGTGGACAGCGCTGCCTGCACAGCACTGCATTCCTCCCCAAGACTTGTCAGACTGGCAAATTAATGCAGTTTTTTAGAACGCTTTGTTCTGCTTTTCTTCCTTTTTTTTCTCAATTTGTTTCCACCCTTTTTTATTTCTTTTTTTCTTTCTCTTTTTTTTTTTTCTCCGGTTCTGTCATCCACTGGGTGCATAGGAAAAAAATCAGAAGTCATGTGAAAGCTGTCCCTGTTGCCTTTAGGCAGGATCCTACATTGGGACCTAACTATGTGTTAGTCCAGACCAGCCCCCAGCTCCCCAATCCGTGCAGTTTGCAAAGGGGAGGTCACCAGGAGGCATAGGAAAGGACTGCAAATTTCTCTCACTTGACTTCCCAAAACAATTGTTCAAAGAACAAAAAAACCTAGAGCATCAAAAATGCCCAGGCTCCTGAACCATTAAGGCTTAGCTGTAGTGTATCTACTGCCTTATTTGCAGAAGGTTTTAACACTTGACCTGAAAAGTCAACAAAAGAATCTCCATCTCCCATCTTAATAAATTAAGTTCTATCTTCTTTAATCGCTTCCTACAAACACACAAAGTCATCTGTTTCCTTTTGGCTTACATCTTGTATACTGTTTGGAGGAAGAAGGTCTACTTTTGTCAGCACTCCTGTTAAATTTATTTGCTTTTCTAGTTCAAGGAGAAAACCTATAACTCTGAAAGTCATCTAATGCCTTTATTTATTTTGCTCAGTTTGATTGATATGTCTTTGTTCTAAGCCTGTACAAAATTGACCACAACTACAGTAAAAGTGCCTCTCATTAAAACACTTTCAGAACATCCGTGTGTTCCCCTCCTGCACTTCCATTGCGTGGGAAGAAACTTGACCTTAGATGAAGGTGCATTGAATTCAGAAGTGCTCCCTCGGAAACCTTTCTGGCTAATGAGTCCAGAGCTTGACAGTTGTTCAGACTGCTTTGCTGTCTGTAACTCAGCTTCTTAAGTTAGAAGCATGGATTCTCAAGCTAAGGTGGAAATAGGGCAGGTAATTTGCACTTAAGGTCCTGACTTCCCTTTGTGTCTTCGAAACCTTTCACCCAGCTCAGTGGGCAAAGGGAGTCACTTGGAGAAGCAGAAATGTCACCCTTAGATACGATCAGTGCCAACACGCGCAAATAGAGGAATCTAACACTGGTTCATAGTTGTTCATCGTTCTTTCTACCATAATTAAGGAAATATGCTGTAAGAAATCATGTTGGCAATCATTCTTCTAAATAATTTGTGTAAGTGTCTGTAGATACACTTGTGTCTATGAATGTATATGTTTGTGTATATTTATTTCATTCACGTTTCATAAACCACCAAGATTTATTGTCCTTGGTAGTAAATATTGACCTTGGATTTATCTCAGTCAGTGTTTACCTCTTAAGCCAATAAATCTTGAGGTTCACCTTAACAGAAGTCAATATCTGCTTAGTGTTCAGCTCCATCATTAATATAAATATTTTAGTGACCTTTGCATGTATTGGTCTATTTTGTAAATTCAACGTAACGTTGCAAACCCTGTGGCACATTAGTAATTTATTTTTCAGATCTGTTTATTCATTTAAGATTTTTTTAATAACCTCTAATATTATCAAGGTGTTGCAAAAAGTGTGCAGTACATTTTTTTTTTTTGAGGAGAATCTCAGGAATGCGAGTGCAAGTTGCTCTATCAAATGGAGAGGGAGGTGGCTGTAGTACCAGTGTCTATTTGTGTGATTCATCCTGCATTTACCTGCTACCAGGGTCTCAGTGTTGCTTTGATAACAGTGTTCCTGAGATAAAGTGTTTGCTTTTCTGTATCTGTCACTGAGTTTGGGGCTGGCAGAGACCTTTAGACCACCTGATCTGACCTCTTTATCTCTTACCATCTTTACCTCCTCTATTTAAGAAACCCTTTTCTCTGCCTTCCTCCCCTCTCTTTTGACCCTCACCAAAATGAACTTTCTGTGCAGTGTTGTTATTAAAGTTTTCTTTTTAATTTGCCACTAATTGGAGGTGATAACCTCTCAGTCTTGATTCAAACCGAAGTGTCCCAAGGTCTGGAGCGTTACTTTGCGAGTCTCCAGGCTGTACCCCCTAAACATGCACAGACATTGTCCTTTCCTGCCTCTGAGCTGGATGTGGCCAATACCTAGACATGAGCATTGCATCAAAATATTGTCTCAAGCCTTTCAGTCCTGGTTGGGCTCCTTCCTGACATCCTCCCCCTAAGAACTGAGATGCAAAGTGGGGTTTCAATGCCTGTGACCTTCTTTGACCTCCTCTGGCCACAGTAACATGTAAAGGAAGTGTATGAGGTGAGTCTAGAAGTCACAAACCCCTTTCTTTAAAATAAAGTAGCCTGAAGGCAAGATTTTTACAGGATCCAGGACAGTTACTTAATTCAGGTGCTGAGCTCAGAATTTTCCTTGTTATTATTATTATAATTGCATTGTTAAGCACATATGAAATACTTGTAATTACAAGCCACTTCACCAGTGCAGATGAGATGTTCTTCATCCCAGAACATTCGTACTCCAAATCCCTGCTTCTGCCACCCCCTTTTCATTAAATTACTCCTTTTATTTCAAGTATAAGTGATGACAGTTCACATGGATAAAAGCTTGCAGGGTTAAACCCTTTGTGAACCTATAGAAAATGCACCGTGAACATGGAAAGGTTTCTATTGTTTGTTAGAAAGGTGCTGTTGGGGTAAATGGTTTAAAAACGTTGTGCTGTGGAGAGTTCTGATCCTTGTCACATGAAATGGCATAAATGTCAGGCTGGGGATTTATATGAATATTCCTTGAAAGGAACTAATGACAAGGAATTAGTTGTTCTCTTGCCCTATTTATTCCCTGTAATTGGATTTATTTTTAAGTGGGCTTAAGTGTAGAAATTTCTATTTCATTTCTTTATTGTAATTTGGACTTTTATATCAAAATAGATAAAGCCTGTTTGTCCTACATTAAAAATACATTTAAATCAGTGGAGATATGTTTCTTGAACAGCAAAATCTTCCTTTGTTTTTGAACTATTTTTTAAACTAACCTAAATCAGTTCTCAGCTTGCAGACAGAGGTGTTGGAGCAGTTCACAGCAGCGTATCCAGCCAGGATTCAAGATTCAGAGCAATTACACCTGCCAATAGATCGAGTTTTTGAGAGAAGGAGCTGTGAGGCATTTTATTCAGAGGGATTTATATGCCACAGGCCATATCGTACCTGGTTTATGCGTGAGACCTGATAGAGCAAGCACAGCACTTGGCTGTTTCTCGCTGCATGCCTCTAAGTCAGACTGAAGAGCAGCTTACTGTTGTCAACGATTGATTCATAGAGTTGTGTAAATGGGCAAAAAATTCCTTTCTGTCATGCCAGAGGCCAAATTAAACAGAAATCTGTGAACCAGGAGGGTTATTTAGTTGGGAGGAAGCAACATGAGTCGTGTAATCATGTACTCCTGCAAGTTTTTTGCAATTTGTTTCGGGGCTGAGTTTGCCCTAGTTTATTTAACGCCATAAATACAATTCTTCCTGCTGAGAAATTGCCTAAAACTCATACTGGCGTGAAGGCAAACACTGAGTTAGCAGAGCCAAGCAAAAAAGGTGGTTGAAGACTTGGACCACGGGTGACCGCAAATGTCTGTGTTCATACTGATCCACCAGCCTACCCAATGAATTCTTCATGTTCCCTTTCAACCAGGCATTTAAAAAATGTACTGCAGATATGCAGGAAGGCATAGGCAACACTGCCTTTTCCCCTCTCCCTTCCTGGCAATGATAATGAAAGCCCAGCATAACTGAGATTTCCAGATTTGCTGTCACCGTGGCAAGATAAAAGGAGACTTGTGCATATTACATTGCAGAATTCAACGTTGGGCACTCTTGATTTTTTGAATGTTTGCAGCAGAATGCAGAGGAAAGGGAATAGTGTTGTGTTTGCAGGTGGGTTTTTAACACACAGCAAATTGCTGGGGTATCAGAGGTTCATAGCTGGTGTTGCTGGGTGTCTTCAGGATGTCTTTGACGTCCACTTGAGTAGTTAGTGAGGACTGGGAAGAAAACAGTAAAGATGAAACAAACTAATGTAACTGCATCTGAATTCATTTACGTAGGGATAAAGAAAATGCATCCTTAGGTCTGTGTTTGTGCAGCTATAGATTTAAACAGCTCTCTGTGCTTAAAAAGCTCCCTTTCCTTCAGACTCCTCTTTGGACTTAAGAAGAAACGCATGTATCATCTGATCTAATCGATCTCTGTTTTCTCCTTCTTTGAATTGGTGTAAAAAATGAAGCTGCTTAATTTTGATAGTTCTCTAAAAAGCTCCTACAAAAGAAGTATATATTGTCTAGGAAAATTTTGTCTCTAGTTCGTTTTATTGTAAAAGATTCTCAGAAATGCTGTGAATCAGAGATGAAGGGGAGTAATGGTAAACTTAGGGAAAACATAAGGAAAATGTGTGGGTGTATGAGTTTGCACATGTCTGTAAGCTATAATAGATATGCAAGTAGAAAATCAAGGGCTCGTGGACATGTGGTTTTGTGTCAGCTATGAATTTTATTCATCAGCTCTTTAACACTGGATTTACACACTTTTAAAAAATCATTCTGACTCATTCTAGAGAACCTTTATCAACTCTTTTATAATGATTTCATTTACTGATCCAATTACAAACTAAATTGAACCCTATCCACTAACACAGGTTAAAATATTTTTATTATATGCAGCTGCTTGATATCTTTAGGTGTGGGAGCACACAACAAGGATGGAAATTAGTTCAGCAAGATGTGGGAGATGCTTGCAGCCCTGTGTTATGTGCTTGGCAGCCAGAGGAGATGTGTGTCAAACATTGCTTGATTAGTTGCAGCACGCGTTCCTCTGACTCGCTGCGTGGCTTGGGAGCTCCAACTCTGCAGAGCCTTCTCTTCAGTTTCTAATCACTTCTGAGATTTTCCAGTGGCACTGGGTATTGATACATACATTACCACAATTACCCTAGGAATTTCCTGATGTACAAAACTATTTTGCATGAATAGGGTAACTTCTCTCTTCTAACTGTGTTTATATGAAGCATCTTGTCATTCTTCAGCATCGTGTCTTTCTTTGGCATCAGCATCTTTAACATTCTTGCAGTGCCCTTTTTTATGTTAATGGCAAGGGCCACCAGGCATGGAAGGAAAAAGATTGTAACCTAATACCTCATAATTATTATCTATATATAGCTGCCAGGCACAGGTGCTGTCTTGTGGTACTCAAGCCTTTCTTTTAGGTGCAGAAGCTGTAGTCTTAACAATAGTGCGTAGGAGCAATAAGTGTATGATTTGAAGGAACAATCATAATTATCAAATACATTTTAATTTTCCTATATTTATAGAAAAATGTTAGAAGTTATTCCTGCACAGAGTGCAAAAAAAGGTAAAATAAAAGAAGATCATGAAAATAGATGTATATTATGTTCATGTCCAAGCTGCAAAACCTCAACAGTTTGTGGACATGCTCTGAGTAGGAAAACTGGATGAATTATTTAGATTAGATTATTTTTATTTAGATCTCAGGTGTATTCTCTCTTTCTCTGTCAACAGTTTGCTAATGATAGGGATGCAAGAAAACATAACTATAATTTCATTTTCATGAAAGAATGTTCTCTATCTCAGTCTCAAAGGCAAAGCAGAAAATACTGTTGAAGAGGAGGTATTTTTCTTCACTGCATGATGCATACAGTAAGGTAACGTACATAGTATGGTTTTATTCAGAGTTGCTTACCATTTATCAGAGTTCATTATTTAAAATAATGTCCTATATCCTTATGTAGGGATATCCCTTGGGATGTATGTCTTGTGTCCCTACATTGAGGGACATCACCTCCATCATCAGATTCCAAGAGATTGCATAATGGTGTATTTATAACTACAAACTCTTAAATCTCAGCATATGCTGTTGTATTTTCAGAGAACTTTGGCTGTAGTAGCCATGGAACTGGGACAGGTTGTCGAGTGGTTTGTATTGGTGCCATTGGCCAGGGGCTTCTTCACCTGTATTACCTGATTGCTAAAGCAAGAATGAGGAGCAGTGACTCTCTGGTTTCATTGGGATAGTCCAGAAGAGGGAGCTTGAAATTAAAGAGTGAAGAGGTTTAAAAGTACCAGAAGGAATAATTTGTTCAAATATGGTCACTGTTTATCACTGATGGAAATTACTTCATACTAATAACAGCAAAGATTTGTTTTGGCAATCATGATTATTCTTGTGGTGTTGTGTTTCTGTCCCACCAGAAGCAATTTTCTTTCGGCTATTAAGTTAAATAATTTATTTTTTTCAGTGTGGTATCCACCATTGCTTTTCCAGAATGTTTGAGAGAATGACAAGCAATTAATTGTGTGGATAATGTAAAATCATATATTCTGATCTGTGACTTAAAGGGCCATCTTTTTCTTTAGTCAGCTCAAATACACTGACCTCGTTTTGGTGACACCAGGGATGGATTTGTCCCACTTTTATCTCTGTACATGGTTCATCACTGTGCAAAGCGCTTCCCCAGGTCACTTCTGCATTGCCAACGCATACAAATAACACCTTTGACTTTGTTACAGTGCCTTTCTGTGCTAATAATAATAATAATAATAATGTATTTGGAGCTTTTGCAAGACAAAAGCTTCAGTAGAATATGAATATGCATGTGAATATGTAGCAATGCTCTATTCTTGTAGCGTGCAACCTCCCTGTTTCTGTCTTTACGTTAGAGTCTGATAGCTGCTGGTTAGGGAAGGTTCCTAATCACCATATTGTACCTACTAAACCAGAAAGAACCCTATGCATCTGGTATCTGTGCAGCTCTATATGTCTATATATATATATATACACTTGTACATCATAACCAAGTAGGAAGTATATTTGATTGACCCAAGTTTCTCAGGGTTTTCTATTTTGCTTGTTTTTCTTTTGGCATTTAAATGTTTTCCTCATCTTGAATCTTAGTTCCAAGATCAAAATCTTTTGATCTCTGTTTATAAACAGAAAACAAGCAAACAGGCATGATTTACTTTCATTGCAATATCATTTTCAACAATGTCTTGTTGTGATTTTAACCTTTTATTAAGAAACTTAATTCTGAAATAAATTCATAGTGAAAAGTAGATCCTCTGAAGATGTCACAGCAGGAATCTAGATGGGTTTCAAAACTTTTAAGAACATTTTAAGTGAGACGTGACACCAGTCTTTTTTCACTTTATTCAGTTTATTAACGTTACCTAATTCCTAATCATGGCCTCCTGATATACACAGACTTTGTTGATGAGCAGTGATTATTAGCGATGTGAAATTGGAATACAGTCTCAGTGCAGTTATTCCTGCAGAAATGTAGAGATATTCCTACATCAGTACATGGAGAGCATTTTTTCCGTGCATGATGCATGGGTTTTCCTCCAGCTGGCTCCTGACTCACGCTCCCCCGCCTCCCCGGTGTCTGCGGCTGAAAGCAGGACCACCTCATCTCTCCCACTGGGTGCCACACCCTGGGCTCCCAGTGGGTGGAAGGGGCTTCCAAACCCTGGGCTCCCAGTGGGTGGAAGGGGCTTCCAGAAATCCCTGCTCTGATCTCCTGCTTGAAGCAGATCCAGTCAGAGTTGGCTGCTCTAACCAAGAGTCTTGCCCAGTTGAGTTTTGAAACACCCCCCCCTTCCCTGGGCCCCTCTTCCAGTATTTGACCACCCTCAGAGAGAACGTTTTTTCCATATATACCAGCTGGGAATTTCCTCTGTTCCCATTTGTGCCTGATGCCTTTACATCTTTCTGCTGTGCAGCTCTAAGAAGAGTCTGGCTCTGTCTTCTCTACACCTTCCCATTAAGCTCTTGTAGACAGAAATAAGATCTCCCTGATCTTCTTTTTTTGTAAAAGAATAAACACAGTTTTCCAATCCTCTCTCTCCCTGCTGGATGCTCCAGGCCTTGGACCATTTTGATGGCCACTGTGGACTGGCTCCAGTTTATCAATGTCTTTCTTGTGTGTGGGAGCCCCAAACTGTCCATTGAACTCCAGCCTGTCTTACAAGGGCTGAATAGAGGAAAGAATCATTTCCTTCAATGTGCTGGCTACGGTCCTGTTGATACAGCTCAGTCTGCAGTTGTCATTGAACCACAAACCATCAAAAAGTGCAAAACTGGTCTGCAGTGAAGACTGGAGAGGTACCCTGTGTTCAGCTGGGTCTGCTAGAAGGGATGCCAGACTGTAGTCTGGCCTGAGACATAGCATGAACATTGTGTAATGTCCTACTCTACGTCCCAACATCCATTGTGTGCCGTGCCGCAGGGCTTCTTGTGCAAACAGACTGATGGGTCTGGAACTGGGAGCAGCTGAAGGAAGTGTGGGTCTTCCTTCCACTTTGTGAAGAGTTCACTAGACATGGTAGTAAGAGGTGGAGCTGTGTTACATTTCCAGCAGCCTCGCCTCTTGGACAGGCAGGGTACAACCAGGGCCTTGGCAGCATGACTTCAATGAAATGATGGTTCTGAGGGGGGCACAGGAAGGCAAAAGCATTGGGGTATAGTGTGGGATTGAACCTTGTCACTCTTGAACCACAAGGCTTGGCCTGTTTTTGCATGAGAGTCACCCTCTTGTTGCAGTTGGCCATGGCAGGTAGTTGTCCAGATGAAGGTCTTTGCACGCACTCTTTCTCTTTGAAAACTGTTGTTACGACGTTGAAGACGATGTGAACCGTTGGCACGTAGATGTATTAAGTCTGTAAAATGAACTCATGCTCTGCTCATAAAGTTTCATTCAGCTCAGTCATTGCAATAAGTCATGAACCTATAAAAGGACTTCATAAGCCAGTAAAAATGGAAATACTTTACAGAAATATAAGATGACAATTTTTTATTTCATTCTTTTTCTTATACCTGTTAGTTATGTGGGCTTGTGACTCAATAAATGTTATGGGATTAGACATGGACTTTAGTTTTACCCTGCCATTCAGAATGTCTTCTGATGTTTGACTTCAAAGACTTACATGGTCATTACAGTAAAATTAATGTATGTCTTAATTGCAATAACATTGGCTGTTATCCTGACGTAGTTAAATAGTCTCAGTTGTTAATTGCTTTGTATGCTGCTGTAATTAATTTATTGCTGTCCTAACAGGAAAAAAAAAATAACAGAAGTAGATGGGTAATGTTTTCATTAAGGCTTCAGTGCTGATGCTGCCTCTGGGTACACGCCTGTGACACCACGTGTTTGGTTATAGCAAATATGTAAGCTCTGGGCTGTTAGTTTTAAATACCTCTGAAAAGTAATTTTTTATTTTACCTGTGTGCATTGAATTCCTTTTATTCTCAATAGTCAATACATAAAAATAATAATTGTTTCTTGGTGGTTTCTGACCTGTACATCAGCAAGGACGTGCAGCGTTCCTAGGCACGAGCAGTGTGAATCGAAGCCTTATACTTACACATAGCACAGACCCTCGCATTTTATTCAGTACTGCATTTATTCCCTCACTACATAAATGTTAATTTAAGCCAGTTGTCTCATCTAAATTCTGTGCCCTTCACCCTTACCTCCTTGCAGAAGTGGTTTTTAGAACAATTGCTAGAAAGTTGTTATCTTTTCAGGAAATGAATCATAAGGAAATATTAGACATACACAAAGAGAAATCCTCCCCTCCAACTTTAGAAATCTTAAAATAGTACCCAGATATAAGAGCTACAGGGAAAGAAAGGCAGAGTTACTATCAACTATGTTTACTAAACTTCAAAGGTATGTAAGTGGGAAAGGTTTAAAATGCTGGAATCCTCCTGGTAGGGCAGCCTCATTCCAAGAAAATGCTGGATGTCATTTGTTGAATTATGCCAGAGCAACATATCTTTTAAAGCTATCCTTAATAATACAGGGCCTGCTTTGTTTTGCTGGAGAGATAGCAAAAGAAGCAAAAAACTCTGTAGAGTGCACACAGTGAAGGCTTTCTGAGTCTGCCTGCACAATGAAATTGTTGTGATTGAACTCTTATAAATTATCACCTGCAGGTAGAATGAAGATTTTCCATTTTTGCCTAACACACATACGTTTTGTTTCTTCCATTTTTCCTTTCCTGCAATGCATTCAGCACAGCAAGGGCTGGAAAGAAATCTGATTGTGAAACTGATAAATTGTCTTACATAGTTTCCCTATTTTGGCCATTGCCATGGTCTGGTTCTGAAAGTGCTTGGAATCCTCCTTCTCTCGTTTTGTTTTAACAAGCTGCTTCGTAGTTGCCCGTTGCCAGTGTTATTTTACCTACAGTGCACACTGTTTCTTTTGTCTGTCTCATATTCTATGTTGACTCCAAGCAGCCATGGTGTAAAAGCAGATGAGATGTTTTATTTTTATCACTCACTTTTTCTCATGAGAAAGAGAACCCCTTGGCTCTGCCCTCTCTACTGGCTTCCTCTTAGTGCCATCATTTGCATCTTGGCAAAGGGGGTCTATAAAATCCTACTGAATTAAATCAGTGAAGTGTTTCATCATATTTATTTTGCAATCACTGTGATAGACTCTTTGCTGGTCTAAGTAGCTGCAGTTTCATTGATTTGAGTGGAGTTATCCTTTGTGTGAGAAGGGAATTGGCTCAGCCCGGCCAGGTGGCCTGAAGCCGTTGCAGATGACGGGGAGCAGATCAGCCCCTGGGATTTCAGGTCTGATTGCAGTTGTTTGCAGTTCTTCTGTACACTCATGGAAGACACTTTATGTGTTAAAACTTGCTGCAAACCTTTGATATCTTTGACCTTTTTAAAAAAGTCTTTTAGATTTTGATATTCCCTAAGAAGACAGATGGTATTTTTTGATTGACTAGATAGAGATTTCATGTCTAAACAGATTTCTTGCTTTCACTTTGTTGGACTTGTTAACTTGTGTGTTCTATTCTACTCACAATCTTTTCTTCTGATTTGTTTTTGAATGATGCTATTGAGAAACTACAAAGAATTAAATGTGCAAAAATCCCCCTGGGAAACATTAGTAATGTCTTGTTAGTGTCCCACTTTGGATCCAAATGGGGATATTCAGGTACATACAGTCCCACCTGCAACACTTCCAAACCAAAAATTGTCCATGATATCTTCTGATTGGAACAAATGTTTGATGCCCGGTGCCATGAGTAAGCAGGTACAGATCCTCTGGAAGCTGGTAGGGAAGCTGTGAGAAAACCCTGTCAAAAGCTTTGGCTCTGAAGAGGGTGAGAAAGAGCCCTTCAAGTACTGATGTTGAACCCGGGATGTGCCGGGTGCAGTGGCTCATGAAACAACAGCTGAAATACCACAACTGGTATCCTGTTTTCTTCTTCCATCACCTGAATAAGTCATCTGGAAAAAGGGCAAACAATACATTTTCAACAAAATAAGGAGATCCCTCTGAGCAGTTCACGTTTACAGCTCAATCATAAAAGTCCTGGCAAAAAAATCCAACCCTTTGCTATCAGCTGAGCACACAGCACTGCTCGCACGGTCGGTGTCAGCAGTCAAATAGCTGGGGCAGGGACAAAGACAGAGACTGCTGTGTTCTTCTTGGGTGCTGCAGCTCAGTCAGAAGATGAAATCATGCTAGTTCAGCATTGGGTGAAGACTTAACTGCTCATTTTCTGGTTTTCACTGGGATAAAAACCTGCCTGTGCTTGAAAAAAATTCTAGGTGTTAGGAATCTGTATGTGTATGTCTGACCCTAAGGTTTACCAAAACCTTCCAACCCAAGAAATACAGCTACCTGCTTTTGCAGAACTGTAGAGGAATGTGGCTATGTCTTTGCTTGATGGGGAGATGGTTGCAACACTGTATTTGTAAGCAGTTTGTTTTACTGTAGTAGCCAAAGAGTGATTTTGAATGACTTAGAAGCAGGTGCCTGGTGCAGGAAAAAAACAAGGGGCCATATTTTTGGCCCTGGCCTTATTATTTATGCCTTTAGCGTTTGCCACTTCTTAACTCACTCAGTATTTTAAGATTCACTTGTTTTGTCTCTGTAGTACAGACCCAGGATGCATGGCTTAAGCTGCAAATGAAGCATAGGATGTTTACTCGGGAGGTGGAAAATATGTCTGCTTATTGTAGTTTCAGATTTTGGCTGAGGTTAGGCACCAATTTTTCAAAGTATTTTGGCATGTTGATCCCCGGGACATTTTTATGTTTATTTCAGACACTGCAAATAAAGACAATATGAAAATTTTCACAACACATCCTACTCTTAGACTGAATTAAATCAAAAGCCAGATTTCATACAGGGACCTCATGCATTTGGTACTTTAGGACATGGTATTTCCAGAGGGTGGTTTTCCTTGGTGGTATTCTGAATGTCCCAGTTTTTGGCTGCTAGACTTGTAGACTGAGAAACTTTGAAGCTGCCTGCTGATCCATGTAATCTGAGATCCGAGTCTGTTTAATGAACCTCAAGTTGAGCATCCAAAAGCAGAAACACTCCGACTCATTAATCACTGTGAGAGATCTTGGCCTAACCGTATCAATTAAGAACTATTGTTCCCTAGTAGAAAAGAAACATGACGACATGTTTCCAGTGACAGTCATGATGTTATTGTTCTTTATCAAAAATATGTCCTTGTTTCACTTTGGAAGTGTAAATCAGCCTTGCTGTGACTTTGGATAGGTTGTGTGTCTGTGTGTTGGTATGTGGTTTAGGCCAATGTTTGATGACATGTCCTTCAAAGGTCTCCAAAAATCCAAATCTTGGCCTAATAAGTTGGAGACTTCACTGAAACACAGCGTAAATGTGGTTCTATAATATTTACAGTAATATTCTAGGCAGCAGAATATTAGTATAAAAATGCTGTTGCTGCTAATAGACTTTAAGTCCATTGCACTGCTAGCTGAAAGTTTTAATCTGTGAGTTTTAAAGAGGGATTTTAATAAAACTAAAAAGTGTTGTAAAAATAAGATGTGAAACATTTTGGAGAAGGGCACAGGTCTATACATAATTTATTGGGCACTGTTTGCACAGTCAATTGTTAAGTTATAAATAAAATACAGCCTTAAAACAAGATGAAAGGCTGAAACTGTGGGTAGTTATTTCCTCTGTATTTCTATTTTTAAAAAAAGTTCCTAAGTTTGCTCAAAGAGTCACACTTTGGTGTGGTTATCGATATTCAGAGTGTTGTGTCTATTTTTGGGTGTATCACATTGGACACTTTCATCTTTGCCACATGGTGTGCCTTTTCCTCTGGTACATTTTCTGCAGGCTACAGGACAATTTCTAAAGCTCAGCGAGGTGCTCAGGCACAGCCAAGGGGAAACCAGCCACAGGGGGGCAAAGGAGCCTCTGTCATATCAAACTGTGAAGTCCCAGAGCTGCTGAAGGACAGTTAGACTTGCCTTATTGACAGAAGGTCTTGACATAAGACCCCTTGATCACTTTCCATTTTGTTTCATTCCTGCTTGGCACCAACCATCGCAGAACCTTCTTCCATTCCATCTGAACCTCTGCTCCCGTTTCCTTTAGGCTGAGGGCACCGAGGGTTGGCCCAGGGGGCGGCTCCACAGCCTGCACGAGATGGATGCTTGCTTTCTGCCAGCTGAGAAGTCCCTCAAACTGGAGACATGCTTAACCCATTTGGGATCATAAAAAAGGAGTTTAGTGGGTTAAAGAATACAGTCCATATACTTATCAGAATAATTTATTATAGAAGTTTGCATTGATGTTCAGAATGAGGTGAGAAAGAGGTTTCTTCTTTGAGCCTCTGAGCAGGCTTTTTACCTGTGGTGGAGGTATTTCCTGAGTGTGAGTAGGAAGAGCACAGAGTGGTCCTGATGAAACAGCAGGGGTAAAATACATCATTTTGTTATGGCTAAGCATCCCTTGCAAGTACTGCAGAGCAGCAGGAGGTGCCTAGTTTGAAATCTCCCAGTTCTCCTACAAGTGGTGCTGACGCAGAGCTGTGACACAGTGTGGCTGCTGAAGAGGAAAGACATGACCAATTTGAAGTTGGGAGTGAAACATTTCCTAGAACTGAGCCCGAATGAGTTCTGGAACAGTTGAACAGGAAATAAGCTAATAATGGGATTTTACAATATGCATTTCCCATATAAGGCATTGAAATGTAGCATGGGTTGGTTTGCTGATCTTCTGGCTGTTTTGATGAAACTGTTTCTCCACTGTTCGCGCTCCCTTACGGTCGTGGGGGCTTTGCTCCATTCCGGGCTGAAGTGTTTCGTGTTGCTGCTGTGATCAGTGCTCCCTGGATGGACCATTCCTAGACCAGGGAAGAAACTGGTTAACAATTCCTCCTTGCTGCATTGTGTTTGTTTCAGGGAGCTGTTTCCTTTAGCTCTTGAGACTGATGCATAGGAAAGGGAAGAGCTGGGGAGCGCCCGTCTCGGTGCAGTTCATGCTTCTGCTAGTAAGCTCCCCAAAATCTAATGTGGGGAGAGGAAGCCCTGGCTCCACAGAGCCTGCTGACTCCCTCAATAAACAAAGGACTGGATTTGGGCAAGTTGCCCAAAGTGTTGGTGCAGGGTGCGTTCCCGTCCTTACTGCTCTGCCTGGCCTTTTAAGGATATGTGTCAGAATGCTGGAGACCACAGTAAGGTGTGTAATTCCACGATGATTAATGAGCAGAAGGTTCTTCTGCAGCTTTGGTGTTTCTGTAGGATTGGTCAAATTCCCTTCTGTCGAGCAACTCAGATTTTTTCAGGGTTTGGCCTCTTCTGCACTTTTAAGTACAATGTCTTGCCAGCTCTTATGCTACATTAATTTAGAGCCATCTACCTTTCCAAATGTTCAGTGTATTGTGGAACAGGTTTTGCTTGTAAATGTGAGGCCAGATGTTCAGAAGAGGAGCTCCTGTTTAGGCATCGAACGATTACTGCTGTGGCACACACTGATCGCAGCTGAAAATCTGAAATATGTCTGCTTAGACAATAAAATACTCCAGCAGGCTGGTTTGTGCAGTGCTAGAAGAAGTGGCCTATATGCATATAATTCAGGAGTTGTTTCAAAATAGCATGCACTGAATCATGGTCTGACTTAGTTTTAAACCACAGCTTGTGCCAAAGTAGTTATTTTGATTTCTTGCCAAGCAGGGGCTCGCTTTTCACTTACAACTAACATTTTTCTTTTCTTTTTCTACAAAATCTGTTAATGAAGGCTAAATGACATGGTGACCATGGGTCTCCTGGCTAGATAAGAAGTAGGTCTTATTCCTGAATAAATGTTCCCTTTCTTTTCCAGTGACATATTCGATGCCATGTTCCCTGTCACACACATCGCAGGAGAAACAGTCATACAACAAGGTAATTATTTGCCTTGGTTTTTACCTTTGTGTGTTTGCTGAGATTGTGCAATTCACATCTCTCTGTTTGAGATTTCACCTTCTTTGCATAATTGGAAGAATAACCATATTCCAAAAGTGCCTCAGTGTACAATTACATCAAGACTTCATGGGTTCAGGTCTTCTGCTGCATGAGCAGAGGTCTCCTACGAAACCACGCAGGGTTTCAGAGTGCTACAGGTAAACACAGATAAATAGCACTTCAAATTAAAATGTTCATTTCTGAACTGAAGGCTGTCAGGAGCTAAAGCACAGCTCAGAATGCATAAGGGTGGCACGGGCTGGCTGAGAGTAATTAGAGATGGAAAATATTTTTATGGTTGTTGGGAATATTCAACACCTCATTGTGCTGTATCGTAGTTATCACACTTGGCAACTTACCTGCGTGCCTGCAGCGGGTTGTGGAGGACTTCATTACCCTCAGGGTATGTTAAAGCCTCTTGTGTGTTTACACTGAATGAAGTGTTGACTCAATCAAGAGAGATAAATTAAGGCAATTGAAAGATATTAATAGGAAGAAATCGCGGCGTTATTTTGATTTATGAAAGCAAATAAGCAAGGATGTTTCAGAAAATTAATCTCTCTGTAAGTGATCTGGTGTACAAACCTGTGCAAATATTGCAGGCTTAAATCTGGAGATAGGAAGTTATTGAATAGTTTAGCAGGCCTGCAGGAAACAATCACCTTTTGTATTTTGCTTCCAGGTGATGAAGGAGACAACTTCTATGTGATAGACCAAGGCGAGGTGGACGTAAGTACAGTCACACAGTATCATTTTTATTTTGAAGCCACATAATAAAATTGTATGCTCTGGCACACAGCTTGATCCAGCCGTGTGCTGTGGTTCCATCTCCTTTCTTCTTGAAGTAGATTTCACAGGATTGGTCTCATTCCTTTGCTTTTGTTGTGTTAAGTCATTTGTGCATAATTTTATAATTGGCATGTTTTACAACCTAGCTTATTTGTCCATTCCAAGCAGGAAAATATGGTATCAAAACCAAGCAAATGACATTCTCTTCAGAACCCTAACCACACCTGGAGGTGTGCAGTCTTTGGCAGAGCAGGCCACCATGCTGGAATGCACCCGAGGGTTCAGATCAACCATAAGGAAAATATTTTCTTTAATCAGTTAGCTTAGCTCATGTGGTGGGGTTTCTTTGTTTCCCCAAAAATTGAGATATAGCCTGAGGCAGCAAGTTTCACCTTAGAAACCTTAATTTGCTTTTAAAATTAGGTCCAAATATATGAACAATGCAGCATATTAATAAAGCAAGGATTATTGTAAGTGTAAAGTGATCTGTTAGACCACAAAACGTTCACAGGAGTACGCCGTGGTTTAATCAGCAAGTCTTTGAGAAGAAGCTTCTTTCTGAACCTGCCTTCCAAATGGAAGTCTGTTCACTTCTTATCATTTTTATCCTATGTGAAACTCACCCTTTTGCAGTTTTGCTACAGCTGAATTTTCTACACATACCTTACGTAACCACAGTGGTTGCCTCGGACAGGCTTGCTTATTAGCAACGTTGCTCTTCGGATGCCCAGATGAGTTTTGTTTGGCATATTTAAAGAAGAAAGTGATTTATTTTAAATGCAGGCAGGAGGCATACGGTAATTTTAGTGAAAGTTATTTTTTTTAGCAGTCTGTTTGTGTCAGGAGACCATCTAATTGGTATTGTTGGGAATTGAGAAACCTCACATGCAGCCTCTGCCTCTGGAAGTTGCTCCTCAGGAAATCCGTCTGACTCACTGTTCCTATCAGCCATAGCTCTCCATAGCAAACATCACCACATCCACAGGGCCAGAAAATAAAAGAGCAATATTTATAGAACAGTGCTAAAATTTAGCTTTAAAATAATTGGTTCGGGCCCGATACTGAGCTTAATGAGTTCACTGGCTTTGAATCAGACCCACAAACATTCGCAAATGCACGTATTGAAGTTATAGATTAATCTTCTTTAAAAATAATTTGTCCTCACTCAAAACCTCAAAAGTTTTCTTCAGTGTCTGGCTCAGAGATGGGGGGACTGAATGACATCAGGAAACAGTCAGCAAAACCCTCACAATTAATTGCAAAAAAGATAATCTTTCATATGCACGGATCACTCCTACAAAACAGTGACAAAATGGGGAAATTAAATATCCTGGGCCTGGCCAGCTTTGTGTCTGCTTGTAAAACCCTGGTGGCTTGTGGATTTTCTGTAACTGGTGGTTGCCACTAATGCCCAAGGTGGCCGTGGCTCTGCAAAGGACTTGTTTTGAGCACTGGTTGCTGTATTCTCTGTCAGGTAAAGTGTCATCTTAGTTTCCTTGCCAGGTATGCTCTGCATCTGCTCAGAAACACCTTTACTGCTTTATGTTACTTGTATATCAGAGATTCTCCTTGGTTTTGTGGCAAGTTGAAATTCGTAATTAGTTTTGTCCTCAAATGACTCAAGAAGAGACATGTGCCCAGATTTCATGATCATTTCTTGAGTTCATTAAAGTCTTTTGCAGAATAATCTTATATTTCCCAGAACAATTCAGGGATCTTTGAGGCTTCAGAGGTGGGATTTGGGGTAAAACTTGAAAAACTACCACAGTGACTAAGTGGCCCCAGTGCCACTGCAATGCAATTACATGTAAGCTCTTCAGCTGGACAGATGTTTTTGCAAGTTTTGTCCCAGACCCCAGCTTTGACAAGCTTAAGCACCAGTCCTCCTGTAACCATAATTGATTCTATTGACTTCACTGTTTTGCTAACCAAGCAGCACAGTGCACAGCTTCGTTTTATGCTGTTAGAGGTGAAGGCAGGTTTTTGTTTGTATTCAGAGTAGTTTGCAGTCCTCCAGTCACTTAGGTATGGGGTAGGATATCAGTTTTTCCTGCCTTGTCTATTAGACTGACAACAGCAGATTTTCTAAGGAATGAATGAAATAGCTGAATTTCTTTGAGTAGAATGCTCTCTTTCATGAGCATTCTCAATCTCTACTCCCCTAATTGCCAAAATCAGACTGTGGCTGCTGGGACAGATCAAAAATGGACAGATCCACAATGATGTCATCCAGACACTTCCCAGACACATGTATGGACACTCTCCTGTGACCAGTTCTCATGCTTTCCCCCTTCAGCATCCCCCTTCCTTCATCCTGCTGCACCTTACCACTGCTCTCCCCATCTCCTCAGCTGGGTGCTCTCTCCTTCCTAAGCCTTTCCTATATCTTCAGCCAAAACAGACACTGAATTCCTTTGCAAGATACTGTGAAAGGCACAAGAAATGTTTGCTAGTCCAGGATTCAGCTATGCCCTGGTAGCTACAGAAGTCCCCTACATTAACTGCCTTTGCTGGGCACGTGCAGGGAGGTGAGACCTTTCCCCCAACAGAGTAAGGACTGCACCAGGGCAGTTAGTGCAGAATAACTTGCTCCTGTGCTAAGCAGCAGCTCCCAGACCCCATAGGTGAGCGCTGTCACACCATATAAAGTGCTCCCCAGAAGAAGAGTTCTTCCTTTTTCTGGACAGCAGTGCTAAAATCCTTATTGTCTGAAGAAAATCCAGGCTGCTAGTAAGTGAGCTGCAGTTCATTTAAGCTTTGCCAGAGAGTTTTTTGGCATGCTTCCACCCTTCTCCAAGAAAAAAAGCCGCTTGGAGAGTAGACAATTGACCCTGAGACTTCAAACTTCAAGCCATTTTCTGCCTAGTTCAGCTGGTACTGGCGCATACGTGGAGGCTTTTAACCCCTGGCCAGGCTGTCTGCCCTCGTGATTTCCCTGATGTGCACAGAAGGGACAGGTATACCTGGGCTGCTGGAGTTATCTTTTATATGTAAAAGAAAAGTTTTTAGAAATCAGGAAGAGATTGGTGTGGGAGAACCTACTTTTCCCCTCTCCTGCACTGTGTGCTATAAATCAGGTGACCAAAGCAGGCATTGGATGGGAAAGGACGGTATGTTGTTATCAGTCGCAGCCTTGGCTGTTCAGAGGTGAGGAGGGTTCTTAACTCATGACCCAACCCTGTGCGTGGATAAAGTTTACCCTGGGTAGATGATGGCATGAAGTCTGAAGACTTAGAGGTCAATTATCTACCAGAATCTTTTCTTTTCAGGCAGATGAGAGCTTATGCCAAAAAGCAGGTGGCAGAGCTTAAATTATAGTTTCCAGTAAAGATGTTGAAAGTACTTGCTAAAGTATGTGTCTTGCAAAAATCTCTAATCCATATTTCTAAATATAAAAATGACTTCCTGTTTATTATTGTAATCTTATAACTTCACATTTTTTACTTTAAAAAGCACCTTTTAAAACAGATGTATTTTTTTTAAGACTCAGCAACTTCCTATTCTATTTAATGTCACAGCAAGTTTCTCTACAGTCATTCCCAGGTTTTCTTCTTGTAAAACAGCAACAGCCAAACTATAATATGGTCAAAATCAAAATGAAAACTTCTCAGTATTTTTTCTTGAGTAGGTTCTGTATTTATTGTATAAAGTTATATTTGAAGCAATAAATTACTATTGTGGACAATAGATAATGTTATTTTTTATTGTAGGTGAAATCTTCTTGAATCCCTTTTCTGTGTGTAGACTTTGTCTGATTTGTATATACAAAGATTAAAATTACATGGTGGTTTATGTGAAAATACTGTTGGATTTTAAAACTGGTAATATTTTATGATTAGATTCCATAGATTGCTTTTGGTTTGAATTCTTCCATCATTAATGTTCTTCCTAATTTCAGAAGAATGCTTTTTGAAATTTTAAACTGAACATTTTAAATTTTGGACTCTTTCAGCTTGAATTTTTAAGGTTTCTAAAGGCAGTTTCCAAGTTAATATATTTATATTTAAGAGAAGCACATTCATACTACAAATAGAGCACTGGCTTTATTTAAGAAAACTACCCACATATGAACACCCTTCATGTTTAAGACTTGCTTATTTTTCCAAGAATAAATAGAATCATAGAGTGGTTTGGGTTGGAAAGGACCCTTAAAGGTCATTGAGTCCAACCCCCTTGCTCTGAGCTGGCACATCCTCAACTCAGAGCCCCGTCTGTGCTGAGGGCTCCAGAGCTGACCACAGCACCCCAGGAGTGGAATGCCTGGAAAAAGTTAGATTGTCCACGTGGATCACAAAGTGGGAGCAAAAAATCCCTTGCAAAACTAAAAGTTAACTTGAAATCAGCAATACAAAATTAAAGTAAAGGTAAATCGCCTCCAGTGAAGTCAGAGACTGATGTTCACATCCCACCTTCAAAGCAGAATGTCTGTATTACTGCTCCTGGTCAGGTTACTTTCTGCTTATCTAGAAAACACACAGATGAGTGAGGCCAAGGTGCTTTCCTACTGCATTGAGTATTCTGTGACTCGTTGCATTTTCTCTTGCCATTAGGATCTATGTGAATCTCAGAAATGAACTGCTCGTGTTCACAGGAGATTTTCCCCATTTGCCTCCTAAAAAAATCATGAACTCAACCAAGTTGTGTGGTTTTCAGTCACACAATTGCAGTGCTCATGCTACATGGTGGAAAACAACAAAAATATAAAGTACTTTTGATCAATGGAAAGTAGGGGGTCCTATTTGGGCATCTGCAGGTTTACATTCCTCTTCAGCTGTTACGGAGCTGTGAGCCGCGGGTCAAGTAACGATTAGGAATAATTCACTTATGCACTCACCACTTTGGTGAGAGCTCAAAATGCCTAAAACTGCCTGAGCCAAAACCTCAGCCCAGCATTTTTAGGATAAAGGAGATCATCTGAGCTGCTGCCACATAACGTTGACTTTCATAAGCTCTTCTGAGTCTAAAGTAGCTTTACTTCCCACTCCTCTGTTTGAGCTGCTTTCCTTTCTACTTTTTTTTTTAGAATCTATTTTAAAGGGATTTCTAGTGGAGCTGAACTCTCTACTAAAGGGCATAACAGCCTTGTAATGTGCCATCAATGCACTTTAACTTCATCATGAAGACAAAAGTTGATTGTTGACTTAGGCCTTTGCAGATAATGAAGTGCAATGGTTTTCTTCTTAGAAAACAATAATTATTTTCAAGCTGTTTTCTCTTTTGGAGATTGATATTGGAAGTGGCATTTTTATTGGGGGAGTGAATGCTCACCAAAAGACTGTCAGATCAGTGATTTGGTTTCACCTCAGAGTCCTTTAGACCTGACACCCTTAGAGTGGTGGAATGGCAGTTTGCCTTGTCAAATGTGTTTTGGGGAGTCTCGTTAAGTAAGACAGCAAAGCTAAAGAAGTCTTAGAGCAGTGTGGTATTGGCTTCTCTTTATAACAACCATGCAGCAGGAAATGCCCATCCTTCACTTACTCTACCTTGAGTTTTGCCAGTGTAATTTCCCTCTCTGGGCTGCAGTCAAATCGTGTCTATTGCTCTAACCAGAAATGTCACCATATTGCTACAAAAAGATGTGTTGGAATGAATTTAATTCCTCCTTATAATTCAGACTCTTCTGCAATAATAAAACCTGTGCTTTGCAAGAAGGTAGTTTTGGTGTGCTGAAAAAGAATCAGGGATGCAGCATCAGCAGGCATTCAGTATGTGGCCCAAAACTCATTAGAATGACTAAATTTTCCCCATTGTCCCTGAGACTTTTTACAGAAGACATGAATTACTGTACTGTGGGAAACCCTGGGTCCACCCAGGGAAATGCCCATAGAAAGGGGGTGTCCCTACATTCAAATATGCATCTGGAAAAGTTTGCAATGGATTTAAAAATTTCATACATTCATGTTATGATAAAAGCCTTTTAGAATCCTAATTTTGTTCATCCATTTCTTCTGCTTGTCTCACAAGAATAGATCCAGGAACCACAGTATTACCTGCTTTTTTTCACCAGGAAAGTACTTGGGTTTGCCTGGCTTTTTAAAAGCTTCTCTTTTTTTGCTTTCATTTTTTTCATCCTGAGGAGAATCAAAGGTAGATTCAATGTTCTGTGAGATTTTCTTTCTGTGGCAAGTGTCAAAGTTTGAAAGGAAACGCTGTTCTCTTCTGTGATATTCTCCTATGTGACAGTCATTCTGTCACTGTGAAGAAATGAATCTATAGCATTTTTAGCTTGGGTTCTTTCCTGGCATTCTGCTACCACCTGCCTGTTTGGGATTATTTTTTACCCTTTATTTCAGCCCCTTAATGCTCAAGTCCTCCAGGAACACCAAGAGACACAACATTGCCTGGAGTTCAGCAGTGATGGTAATACTTCTCCTTTTCAGCTGATACCCAAGAGGTCTCTTGATCAGCTGAACTGCTCCATGGCCTCATCCATCTCCTACTGAAACAGCATTTCACTGACCTCAGTAGGAGCTGGACCAGACTTTAATTGAATATTGGGAAGATAAATTGGGATTGATTCCAGTTGTAGTTCGTAAAATGCCTTTTCATCATAAAATGAAAATAGAGGTAAAATTAATACTGACAGTTTGTTGAATTTTGACCTCAGTTCATTTATTTTGGTTGTTGTCTTTTCTTATGCCCAGCTTGAACACAGCTCTAATTCATTTATTTTTTAAAACTGCTGCTCTTTTGCTCAGTAATTGGTAATAGGTGATGATCTTTTCCTTTGCTGTAGTTTTCTGCTTAAGATGAGAATATAACTTTCCTTCACAGAGCTTCCAGACAAATGAAATTCATTCTGGTTGATTTCTGCCATTTTCGGTCTGTAACAGATTGGGGTATTTTCTGCACTGGGTAAATGCCCACAGCCTCTTCTGTGCTCTAAACTCACAGACATATTAACAGAATGAATAGGGTTTATTGTATAGGTTTATAGCAGCAAGCCTAGAAGCAAGCTGCAGAATGCACAATCCATACCAGTCTTTGAATAAACTATTATGTCTTACCAGCTGTATTGTCCATGAATAGTGAGGAAAGTGCAGCCCAGTGGAAAGCACCTGCACAAGTCCCCCTTTCTCCAGTGAAGGTTTTACATAGCACTCAAGTGCAGGAATTCTTCTAAAATTAGACATCATCCAGGCAAAATACTGTGACAGTGGTATCGATCCACATTGTGTTATGAGAGAATATCTAAAGTTATCTAAAGAGACTATGGGTCAAATCCTGCCTCAGAAGTTCTGTAGAGCTGATGTTAAAGAGGGAAGATAATTTCTCAAGTCCAAAGCACTTAGTAACCTTTACTAAGGCAGAAAGAGATCCTAATAATTATATTTAAATGTTTGTTGGAGGCAGTAGGCTTAGGGAAGAAAAAAATGTTCCTTTTCAAAGATGTTTCCCTGTTTTGACTGTTTTTCATTTCATGGCCATGGTGCTTTTCAGCAAACCTCATTCCCCCTATCAACAAATCTCCTTCCTTTCAAGTTTGACAGTGTTAATAAAAAGCCAAAGTTGTGACAGTTCTGCTTGTTGACTGTCTGAGCCTTGAACACAAGAAGGAAAACACGATGCCAGTTAACCATGGGAGCTGAAAGCTCAGAGAGTAAATACAGTCATTGTACTGAAGCAAGACAACTTGAAATTCTGTCCAAAAGAGGGTTGTTGCCCTCTTTGGGGACCAACTGCGGAGACTGTTACGCTCTTGTTTTTCTTCAGAGTCCTCAGCACTGATAATTAGAAAGGAAATTGCTAATAGCTTTATAGGTAACTGGCAGTAGGAGGGAAACTGCAACCGAATCCTCCAAGTGGTTTTGCTTCGTGTTTTGTGTTGTGCTGTCACAGGTTTACGTCAATGGGGAGTGGGTCACCAGCATCGGGGAAGGAGGCAGCTTTGGGGAACTGGCATTAATCTATGGAACACCTCGGGCTGCCACCGTCAAGGCCAAGACAGATCTGAAGCTCTGGGGCATTGACAGAGACAGCTACAGACGCATTTTAATGGTAAGTTCATGGAGAAGGCTTTCTATATGGAGCTGATATTTTTTACTTTCTTATTTTTTACTTTCTTTTGTAGCACGAGCACTTCTGTTCTGTGTTCAGAGTGCACTGACGATACAAAGCTGCACAATCTGTGTTTCTGCATATAAGGACATGACAATATTAACAAAATTAAGTGAACTGAAGAAAAAAAAGACAAGATTCAGTAGAAAGGTGCTGAGTCAGAAATGCAGTTGAATAACTTTATAACTATTACACATGAATGAAATCCTCAGGAGGCCTTCGCTGCCCACCGAAGCTACGCAGATCCTCTCCTTATCATGAACCTCACAATGTCTTTCAGCACTGCCCGTTGCTTATGAAGTCTTTGTCTCAACCTGTATTATACCCTTAAGGCAGGCAATACAAGGTAAA
Organism: Dromococcyx pavoninus; assembly: GCA_033558185.1. Lineage (NCBI taxonomy): Eukaryota > Metazoa > Chordata > Aves > Cuculiformes > Neomorphidae > Dromococcyx > Dromococcyx pavoninus. The sequence continues at coordinate 126,019 of JAUMJL010000871.1, forward strand.
GGCAGCTCCACTGTAAAACAAGTCTCAGTAGGACTGTGCCCCCCATCCTCGTTAGCCAGCACCACCCAGCCACACGTATCGTGGGATGTAGCTGCTAATGGCTCATTGCCCTGCTCCTTTCAAAGCCCCTCATTGCTGCAGCAAAGCTCAGCAGACCTGCTGGGCACTGGGGGTGTGTGCTGGCTCGTGGATTTGGTTCTCGAGTGGTGAGTTTATAATGGAAACTTTCACACATAATTAACTTTAGCCATGTTGGAACTCGTTTTAATGAGTTTATTTCCGATGTCCGTTTGCATATATTCCTTCTCCATAAAATATTCCTTTCTTTTGGATAGTTAACAGACATATCTCTCTGTAAAGTTTCTTTCTCAATAGGACTTGTCTCTAAAAGCTGTATTGTTTCATTCTGATCTGAAGGAAATTACACTATGCTCTCAGAATAATAAAGGAGTGTGCATTTTGAGATCATCTGTGTTTCCAGTGGATGTCATGGAAAACAGAAAAATTAGCAAAAGAATTGAGTAGATTTTATGCTTAAATGATTAGTTCTTAAGTAACAGAGCATAAGAGTGATCTTTATTTATACAGTGTGATGACTGTTGGATGTCTCTGTGAAGCGTTGCTGGTTTTCACACTGTAATTCATGGGCTCAGTTCTGTATCACATAAATGAACATCATACTGACATCTAGGAGAGTGCATCTGATGGAAATTTACTCTATCCTAAAATATTCAGCCTGATTGCTCCAAGACAAAATACAGGAATAATGATGAGAAGGGTGCTGTCCTCTCACTTGTGGATATGCAGTATGAATAGTTTCTGAATGCTTCCCAGTGCAGGGAAGCAGAGAGTAGTAACTGAGACCTTTCTGCAAGGTATTTCTAAAACACAGAGCAGGAGAATTCCCTAATGGATTTAAGAGGCACACTCAACTTATTTGTCCCATATCCTACATGGATGCAGTGGAAAGGTGTCTGGGATAACTAGTGCAATGAACCTGAACACTGCATGGAAGAATACAAGGTATAAAAGAGGAGGAATGTAGGAAGGAAATAAAGTCAGGACAAGGCATGTATTCCTTGGCTTTTGAAGCATAACTTTTTACAGCTGCCTGTAACGTTGCTGCTAAAGAACTGAAGGTTCAGAACCATAGACCTCGTTGTCTAGAGGTAATTTCAGTTCTGGTGTTGATGAAAACAGTGGTATATAACGTTGTCCAGCCCTGTGAGCTTTCAGGCCTGGTCATGTGTCCATTACCATCTGATCGGAGCCTTCAGAAGATGAATATTTGATGCAGAGACAGGATTTTACTAAAAGAGTTTAAAGTCCCAAGTGGAAAAGATTGTGTTTTTAATGCTAAGCTTTAGCCATAACCATTCCAGTGTAGGGCTAAGTGCTTTAGAAGTTAATTTACATATTCTCTGAGCCAATGACCACTGTACCTTACCTAGAAAGCTCAGTTTCTGCAGTTGATGGGACCTTTAACTTGACATGGAGGTGTTTTCTGTCCCTTCTTGCCTCTCTTTACAGTTGGGACCATTAAAAGTTGGTGGTCTCTTGCATTATGTTGGATACCCAGACAGTGTAGTGGTTGCATTCCCAATATTTAGATAGGAAATATTTCACGTGTCACGGTGAATTTATTGCTGCAGGTATAAAAAATGTCCAATTTTAAGTGCTGTCCCTACCCATCCAGACTACATGAATTCTGTCATCTTTTCATTTACCTCTAAGTGCAGTGTGGATAATTTCTTTGCTGTAGGTGAAATGAGACACCTGTCTTTGCGTGTTCATGTGAGGGCAGGTTACAGTGGCTCTCTGCACATGTCCTCAAGCCTAAGAATTCATTACATCATGTTTCAGTGGCTGCATTTCATACTTGAAGCTGCCTCCACTGCTACGTGGCTGGTTTGGCTCTACTCAGTTTCAAGATGTGGTAGCAGCTGCCTTTCAAGTCCCAGAAACACGGTTTCCTGCCATTTAGCCTCTAGCCTTATATTTCTAGAAAGCTGCTGGATATTTTGGATGTAGAAATGCTTCTGCCTTTAAATAAGACATAGTAATATGTAGGATGTATTTTGAAATATATCATTTAAGATGGGTTTAAAACTTGGGAGCAAGCAGTTTTTTCTTTTTTATTTTCTGTTTGTAAATACTTTTATCCAAGGGATCAGTGACCTTTTTCCCCCAAAGATACGTTGGGTTTATTTCTGTAGCAAGGTAAAGCCCTTCCATAACCCGAGATAGTTTTTTCTTTTGTCTGCATTCCTTCCTGGCCACGACCAACCCCGTGTTTTCTCAGTCTGGTGTTGAAATTTTATTCAAGTTGTAAATATTTATTTGCAGATCATGCCTTCAGATCCACACTTGCCAAAAAGATTTTATCCTGTCATGAGACGCCTGACTCTCTACCTTATTTCCCTTTGCAGGCTGTTTTGGTTCTTCACATTTAGTAATTTCCAGTTTTGATTTCTGCTTAGTGCCGTTTTCTCCACTTGTGTGTCTCATTGATTCTGACTGGTTTATGGGATGAATAAAATGCATCTCAGGAGGTTTGGGAATTTGGGTTTTCAGATGGACAAAGCCTGATGCAGAAAGTTCCTGCTGGCTTTTAGTTACACTTGTCATCCATTTATTATTTAGCCTGTCCCAAAATAAGTTTGTTACAACAGATATATTTCTTTATATTTCATTGTTTCAGCTTAGGTACCCTGGTGGCTCGAAGGTCACATCCAAGTTTGTTTTAGCAGCTGTGATGATTGTAAATGTTGTTATTATAGTTCTTTTTGTCAGGATTTGCAGTGAGGTTGCTTAGCTTTCACTGCAGTCCTTGACGAAGTATTATACCAGGAAATTCATTGTACTAGATGGATTACAAAAAGCCACTTCAATGTGTTCCCCCCGCAGTACAATTTTCATCTTTGTGTTCTATTTATTTCATAAAATTATCTGTGCTGAGTTGCCCACTTTTTACTCTGTTGCAAGTGTTTGTATGCTCTGTGTGTGTGCACAGCCAAGCACACACAGACACAGATATTTATGTATATATTCTGTATTTATTTACTTACATTCCTCTGGGAGAGATGCAAAGGAATTTTTTGCCATAGGGTTCTCATGTAATTCAGTTGCTGAGATGTTGCAGCTCTCTTCTTTGCAGTTGGGATTCAAGAGCATCACAGAGTTGGGAACATCCCAGGGTAGTACAATATTTGTATTCTAAATATAGCAAATACCACAAATACCAGAGAAGCAAATGTCTGTATTCCAACATCAGATTGATCCCCCAGACAATTCAGTTCCCAGACTGAGGAAATTTGAAGTATTAATTTCTTGTAATTTCTTCTTTAAGGTGGCTTGATTCAGGTTTCTTTAACTATCCTGGAGATGCCATGGTCCAAGATATCTGGCTTGGAGAGCAGAGTGGCGTGGGATGCAGTCCTTTTTTGCCTATTTGGCAAACTTTTCTTGCACAAAGTGAATTGTAATATTGGGATATAAGCCATAACAAATCAAGTTTAGTCAGTTCCTGATGATACGCCTCATTTTGTTTATGCTATTTTGGCTTGGTTTTACCATCTTTTCACAACTTTGAATCTGAGAAGAAGTTCTGTAACAAGTGCATTTTTCCTCTCAGACAAAATAAGTCAGCAGGCCTTCCTGTTTCTGCGAAATGTGGGTTGCATAGTGGCCAAAACATAAAGCAAATCCAAAGGCTGTAGTAGATGTAGCACTGGGATCTTGCGAGCTATTTTGTGTTTGTGGCCAGTATGCACGGTGACTCTCTCTTTCGTGCTCCTGTTAAGAATGTACACCCAAAGCATCACTTGGGATCAGGAAGCAGGGGAAGTGAAGAAGGAGCAGTTGGAAAAGAGATCATAGAATCATTGAATCATAGAATTTCCCAATTAGAAGGGACCCGAAAGGATCACTGAGTCCAACTCGATGCAACAGTCCTGTTCAGCAAGTCTTGTTACAACTCTATTTCCTAGCCTGTATATTGCTCAGGCTAAGCCTAGGGCTTGCTACATTTTTAGTGGTCCTGAAACAGGCTTTGAGCTGTTTTCTGGATGGATTTGGCAAATGCAAGGGATCTTGTTTCTCCTTGGGACTGTGTCAGGGAGGAGCACAGCAGCTTAGAATATTAACGAGTCTTTGTAGTTAGTGTGAACCACTGTCTTTAAGGAGATGAGGTTGTGCATGACAGCTCAGAACCAGGGATAAAGTGAACAAAGGAAAAGGGGAGAGGGAGAAGCAGCAACTATTTAAATAAGATATTAATAGGTTACAAAAAGCAGAATTAATAAAGGCTTTTTAAAACATGCCATCAAGAACTCTGACAGTGCAGAATTATTCATGTACATTTACTATTGTTTTTATCTGTCTCAAGCAGTGAGATTTCTACTGCTTCCCCTGGGAAACTTTTCTGAAAGAGAATAATTCCTAAGTTGGGAAAACCTTTTTGGATATTAATCTTAAATTAGATTTTCTTAATTTTCTCTCATTACTTTGAGTTATGTCAAGTTATTCTGTACCAAATTGCCCTCTCTGTCATGCATCTGTATCATTATCACTGTCTACTTAAAACCATGACCTCAGCATTCAGCTGCTCTGTACAGGCTGAATTCTTTCTGCTCCTTCCTCACCACCTCTCCCCAAGTGTTTTAGCAGTTCTTCAGGCTCTCTTTGGTCTCCACTTTTCTGGAGAAGAGGTACCCGGGCAGAGTGTAGCACACCAGGCGCCAACACATCTGCACCACGGAGATGGAGCCTCTAAACTTCATTCCTGAATGAAGTCTTTGAGTATACAGACCAAAATAGCCTTGGCTGTGTTCTTGTTGCAGTCTGATGTTGCATACTGGGTCTCACCTACTGTCTGTAAATCTCTTTCAGCTTTGCAGCTTGCCAGTCTTCTCCCATTTGTCAAACATCTGTGCTTTGGATTTCTTTCCTCTGCATTTCTTGGCTGTATTTTCCAAACAGAAGCTCATTCTATTATTTTCTACTTCCATTTCTAATGTCTCTAGGTTCTTTCTTGTTATTTTCCTGTCCTGGCAAGCTTTCATAGTATCTCCTAGTCTGCAGATACCATTACTGTCTGATCTGTTGCTGCTTCTAGAAGATCCATGAAAATATTGCATAAGAACAGACTTTGCACATGTCTCAGGGAACGTGCTGCTTGATGCTTCTGCAGAAACAACCTGAAGGGCAAGAGGAGAGGTTATGATGGTGTTCATAGCTGTGGCCTCAACATTTTGGGTAAAGCAACTGGAACAAATAAAACAAGTATAAAAAGGACTTCAGGAGTCAGAGGTGACGTTATGAGAGGGGATGTTTTTAACTTGTATTAGTGTTCTCTCAAAATCTCTACCCTTTACTGTGCTTATGAAAGCTTGAACAGGAGAACACACTCAAGTGAACCTGTATGAGGGTGAACCAAGCCTCTCGTTTCTGGAGGAGGAACTGGGATCTGGTTATGCCAATCGAGATCCAGCCTTGTGTGCTCTGAAAATGCAGAGGCAGCTTCTGTGCCTGCCTGGGCACCCTTAGGTGAAGCTCTGCTGTTGGTGGCTCGTGCTGCCCTGAAGGCTGTTTTCTCCTCCAGGACAGGCAGTGGGTTGGATGGAGCCATCCTGCAGGTTGAGTTGTGAACCATCTGTTGGATCACCTTGGGTGCTGGGAAATAGGACTCGTAAGCCTCAGGCACTTGTTCTTTCCTAGACTCTTGTTCTCCCTTATCTTAGTCTGTGTTTCATTCTGAGAAGTGAGATATTTGCATAAAGTGGAGTTCCTCTGAGGTTCTGGATACAAAATAATACGAAAAAATGATAGCAACATATTTAATGAATCCTCTCCATGTTAGTTTTACTTTTGCATTTGTCTTCATGGTGAATCCTGTACCGCTGCCCTGGCTTAGTTTAGCCAAGAACCAACCCACTCCTCTTCCTGTAGGAAGTGATGCTCTCCAGGCCAGGTGGGATGCCTGCAGATCTTACCTTCCTGGGTCTTGTCTGCGTCTCTAAATACTCAAAGCTGTGGTCAGGTGTCACTTATGGCTGTTGATTACTGCTTCTTAAAATTCATCTGTGTCCGCAAGTCATTTAAAAGGCATTTTCCACATCTGTCTGTGGGTGCCCCAGCCCATCAAACTAAACCACCAATCTGGTTTGCTGCAGCTGTCAATTTTGCTGCTCTCATTTCCACTTGATTGCAGGGAGGAAAGCAACAACTGCAGAGTGTCCAGTTTTCCATTCTTTGTCTTGCAGCAAGCTGTCAGGATCTGGCGTGGTTTGAAGTTCATTGTTTTTTTTCTTTCTGGCACTTCAAGTGCTCCCGAGAGCCCCCGAGGTTGAGAACCACGTTTGTCAGACAGAGAGGTCAGAGGAGGGTTAGCGATGCTGTCGCTGAGAGGTGAACTGTCATCACCAGACTCAGAAGTTATGAACTGGATGAGGGGGAGACCTCAGTAGCTGCTGCTGCTGCTTTTCCAGAGATACCTGGGAAGAGCAGCAGCTCCTGAAGGTGCTGTGGCTCTTTGGGAGCAGGGGTGGCCCCAGGAGGTGGGTGCAAATGGGATCCGTCCCCAGAGGAGAGCACCATCAGCTTCTGCTGGTGCCAAAGCCTTTTGGTGTTGGTGGAAGGATTCTTGCTGCTTTGGTGGTCATTGGATCAAGCCCCGTGTTCATGATCTGTGTAGGAAGAGGGATAATGTTTAGTTCTTGGTTGTATCATTGCACTTGACTACATCAGCCTTTCCCATTTTCATACTTCCATGCATTTCTGACAGTGGAGGGGAAGATGTTTCTTCTCTTTTTCCTTTGTCTATCACCACTTTCTGCCTTTTCTCAGCACTTAGCAGTGCTCACTTGGAGAAAGAGAAATAGAGAAGTGGCTTTTTCTATAGCAGATATTGACATTTGCTTCTGCCTTTTCTGCCTAGCCTATGAGTAAATGCCATCTTTATTTCCCTTTTCTTCAGAAGATGAGTTTGTCCTCTTTGTGGTGCACTCTGGCCTTGCAGATTTGACCAGCAGGCACCAGCCAGCCTTCAGCATCCTCAGGGAATCTACTCAGGCAGAAACAATGTGGGTTCTCATATAACAATGTGGATAAACTGCACAGTCCCAGGGAAGACCCTGGTGTTCCTCTTTGGTTCCTGGGAAGGTTTGTTTTTTTCTCCAAGTCATTTGTTTCACTGCAGAAGGAGTTAAGGATTAATTAGTTATTTCTGTATTGGTAAAACTGCATTTATTTATATACATATTTACATATATACATATTTATCCATACCTTCAAAAGTGTGTGCTGGAATGGCTGCCTATGGTTTCTGTCTGTGTTGATCAAAGGCTGTGTAAGTAGGTTTCTCAGTAATTTATCACTCAATGAAATCTTAGTAGAGTGGCTGTGCTGGTGGCTGCACATACCTTGGTGGACTGTCTACTCCAAAATGCTTAAATCTTGTTAAAATAATAATATGAATAGATTGCTCATCAGTTAAAATACATACAACACTGTACAGAATATAAACCAGGCTTGCAAATAAATGCTTTTGGCATTAAAGAGGTTTTGACTTGAAAGGATGGGACCCATGAGGGGGACATTTTAAATTGTATCCTACTTTGTAATTCTAAATTACAAAGCTGGGCCTCATTGGTAACAAGATACATATTGGATTAGCTAAACAGTTAATTGATGAAGCTCTGGCTTTAAAATGAGTGCCTGTAAATAATGGGTACAATTCATCCACGGTGTCCAGTAACACCAGTGAAGTCAGTGAAATTACACCAGGGCTGAATATGATTCCTTCTGTCTTATCAGCAATGCAACTTGCCCAGACATTTTATGGGGAAACAATTTGCCTTGGGCTGTTTATACTGGCTGTGCTTAAGATTTGGAAGGGGAGGGGAAAAAAAAAGAGCAGCTGTAGGAAGAAATCACAAAAATACTTTGTGTAATGCTCTACCTCCTTTTTTTCTCTCCTTTAATAACAGGGCAGCACGCTGAGAAAGAGGAAGATGTATGAAGAATTTCTGAGCAAGGTCTCCATTTTGGGTCAGTTGCCCTTTGGACTTGCCTTTCAGTCCCTCTGTTTTACAGAGGCAGAATGAATTTTGGTCTTTGATGGCGTGATGAAAGCAATTTCTGAAGGAATGAAAGCGTAAAGGGCACTTTTTAGGACTTGTTTTTCTCATTCTTTAGTATGCACTGAACATGTGTTTGAAGGACCAATCTTTCCTTAAATATGGGAGCAGGCACCCTTTTGTTAGCTGCAGTAAAGATCATGTGGATAGAGGAAAAAACAGTGCAGAGGTATGAATTTATCATAAAGTCTAGTTACATCCTTCGAGGTGACAGGTGAGAAGCTTTTTCCTGCAAGAATACTGTATTTATGTGCACTAAACAAACTTACAAATCAAAACAGAGTGATTTTTTCCTGTTGTGTATTTTACAGCCCCTGTCTCACATTCTTGAAACATCTGTTGAGCTTCTTGTCCTTGGATTTTGTTTCCCTTTGATTAATGTGATAGCCACGAAACTGAGACATGTTCTTGATGGCCTTCAGTAGGAAAAACAACAAACCCATAATGCCTGACCAATCAATCACTATTAGGAGAACAAAAGCTTCTAATAAGGAGAACAGTGCTAGACAGTACAATGAGATGTTGATGCTGTTGGAGACACATCATGTTTCTGCTGGGGCTATTTTGAAAAAAAACCAGTACAGGCTTAATTGGCTGTATAATTAAAATAGTTCTATTAAATGATTTTCTTTTCTTGTTTTTGGTATTCTTCTGCCATTTGAGCTTATTTACTTGAAATACGAGAGTCTTAGTGGAAATGTCCTTGAACTTCTGAGAGGTGCAACGCATGAACTTTTCAATTGTGTGCTTAAAGTAAGGCCAAGTGTGCTGTTCACTTATTAATGAAGTGTTCATCATTTAAATGCCTTCTTTTATGCTTAATTTAAGTCCTCCTAAATTAAGAGCACAAATTATACCAAATTACAATGAGTATTTAAGGAAAAAAAGGATCTGTGCACCTGCACTAATGAGAAGCAATTATAACAATGAGACATCTCAAAACAATTTCAGAGTGGAAAGGATTTTCAAAGATGCGCTTCCTTAAACATGCGGTTTGCAATATAATTATATCCCAGTTTGTAGTATGGCTTTTCAATCTCAGTAAAGAATGAGGTAGGACTTCCTGATTTGAACCTTTTTAAGTACAAAAAAGCACCTGACAAAATAACACATCATTTCAGGAGCCTCGAGAATCTAGGTGAAATGTGTGAGGATCTGTTTCACATGTCTAAAAAGTAAAGGACAGCTGGGAAACAGAAAGGTATTTTAGAAATCTCAACACAGCAGCAAGAAGTCACCTTCACTTCATGTCTTAATGTGGTCAAAACTTGGTGATTTTGTGGTGGAAAAAACCCTGCCTGCTTCTTATATAGATTTTTTGAAGGTTTGTGTCACGTCTGTAGCCACCCAGAGAACTATAAGAGCAATTTTTTCTTTAAATCTGAAGATTTTTTAGATTATCAGTAGCTGCTTATAGTGTGTTGAACAAGACATGAGGAGACTAATTGTTTAAAATCTTTCTTCTGGAGTTTAATTAGATGTAAAGCCATTAATTAATATCTAAAAATTGGAAATTGCAAAAAATTGTGTATGGTCGAATTTATTTGGTGCTTGACTTGTAACTCTGCAACTAAATCTTTAGAAGTTTTGTCATGTACAAGCTCCTAAATAATGCTCTGTTTGCAAGAACCATTAAAAATGTATTTGTAGAGGTACAATTCCTTAGAGAAAAGAGAGACACTGCACAAATACAGCTAGAATTAGCTTTGAATTTTTCATAAAGCCAGCTGAAGAAGTTTCAAGGGGCTCTTTCTTCTCATTGATAATTTCCAGGTTGTTTTTTTTTTTAAAAAAGGAAGAGCCAGAGCCTGCTCTAGTCTGTATAAAAGAGTTTTATGGTTATTTTTCATCAAACAGAGCACTTTTTGAATGTGGCATTGACAATATAGGCTTAGACTCTGTTATTAATGCTTCTGCAGCAAAGGCAGCAAATATACCAGGAAAGTTCATTAGTGGTTATAGGTGGGGAAAATATTAGAAATAATAATTTCCCAAACAGCAACAGAAGGTGGTGTAAAACCATGAAGATATATTTGTGTCAGGCAACTCAAAACTTCCCTTTGGTGCACAGACCATTTCAATCTGGTTTTGGATACCAGACTCAGTGTGCACTTCTGAGCTCAGTCAAAAGGCTTTGTGATTTTCAAAAAGCAGAACAGCCCTTTCAGGCTCACCCAATACCTCTAAGAAATATTTTGAACAAAATGGGAAAACTAGAATCTAAGAGAACAGCTCAGGTCAAATCCTGGTGTCAGAAGACTTACAATCTTAGAATCATAAAATCATCTGTTTGGAAAAGACCTCTGAGATCGTCGAGTCCAACCAGCAATAGTTCAATAATTCATAATAAATAAGAATCAGCAGAGCTCTCAGACATGAATTTCAGCCCAGCTTTTTGAGGCAGTCAAGGTTATATCATTGCATTATCAGCTTCTTTTAATAACTTGTACACCTGTCACCTCTTTCAGTCTAAACTGATAAAAGTACAGAAGTTCAAGTACAAGTCACTGTCTGGAATTTTTATGGAAATGGGTAAAGGAGAGAGACACAGGTTGGCACCTCTGCTCTCCCGGAGGGCAGGGCAGGTAAAAGTCATTCCTTAGCAAACAGAGGAGGAGGAGGAAGGCAGCAGGGCAGAGAGCAGCCCTGGATGAGCCGCTCTGCGGGCTGTCTTTTGCTGTGTAGGTATCCCAGGGGATTTGTGGCAGCTGCAGGTGGCTGATAAGGACATCAAGCTACAGCAAACACGCTGTGTGAGCTCTGTTACTCATAAAACAGACCAGTAATTTTTTTCTCATTGAAGTTTGAAGATTTATAACTTTCCCACTAAGTGGAGGAATGCAAAGAAAAACCCTTTGTAAGCCATCCTGCTGGCAAATGGAACAGAGGTGCCACTTCAGACATCCACACCGAGCCTCTGGTCCCGCTGCCATCCGTGCTACCAGGGTTGTGCTCTTGGCATCAGTGGCGCGTGGTCTCACCCACAGAGGAAGAGTCAGGTTTTGGGTTGGCACTTCTCATGGCTTATTTAGCAGGCTATCAGTAACCAGCTGATAGGAGCCCTGACAAAAATCTCAGCAGTCCCATATCACTGGTATCCCCAAATAGCTCCAAAGCTGCTCCGGTCTGCTGCAGCATCAGGGCAGTGCATAGCGGATCACAGGTGTAGGGAACTGCAGCCAGCTTTTCCTGTCCAACTTTTAAGATTATTATCTTAGGGTGATTACTAAAGTTTAAGACACAATGCATAAATACATTGATATTCCCCAACTGGAGGCTCATGCAAAGTGTCTGGATGAAAGAAATGTTTCTTTTGTAACAGAACCAGGCAGAGCGGAGCTGTCAGTTTAGATATGAATCTTCAGCCAAAGTTAAGAGTATTTTTATAATAAAGCTTTATGATCTTCAATATTTTAGAGTCCCTGGACAAATGGGAGCGGCTGACAGTGGCTGATGCACTGGAACCTGTCCAGTTTGAAGATGGAGAAAAAATTGTGGTGCAGGGTGAGCCTGGTGATGACTTCTTCATTATTACAGAGGTAAGATTGGCACTTTGATAAACCCTGTTATTTCCTGGTGAAGAGAAGAGTTGGTATTAAAGAAATATGGTTCACTTTAATCTCTTACTTCAGCATAAATCTGAATTAACTCCACTTAAGCCAGGAGAATTGCTCAAAATTGAAATGAATTCAGATACCAGTTCTGCAGAAATATGTTTAGAGGCACAATACCTAATTTCCAGTAAATTGAAGATGCAGAGGAATTTTGGGATGTGTTTACTGTTTTTATTGTTTGAAGATCTGTTTTCTACATGAGATTTTTGCTTGTTTAAATTGTCTTTAACAGGGCTGGCCAGGCACACAGTGCATTGATCATTGTTCCCAAAGGGACTTACAGGGGAAATCACAAACGAACATCTGTAAACTGCAGCAGGAGACCTGATCTGAAAATGGATAATTTGTTCTTTGTTTTGCTTTAAACTCAGTCCAAATGGCTGAGCCATTTTCTTGTTTACTCTCACACAGGCAGACAGATCTGTCAGGCAGCTGAAAATGCTGACATCTTTTTGGGAGATTATCTGAAACTTCTACCATCTCACTTCTGCAAACAAATGCTGACGGGGTTTTTCCTCATTCTCTCACATAAATATTTGGATCCTTGGTATCTCATACAAATACCTCAGTGCTGTGATATAACAAGTTATAAAAAGGTATTAGAAAGGCTCAGTCTAAGAATAACAAGACAGCATTAGGGTCTGAAGTAGGTGCTTTCCAGTACCAGCTGTGAGTGTTCACACACAAATATATAGACTGGGAATGGCCAACATATGGCTTTGTGGTGACAGTTCAAGTGCAAATCCCAGGCCAGATGTGACATAACCAGCAACAAGGCAGTGGTGGCACAGGAGCCACGAGGTAATCTGAATCCCCCTGTGGAAGAAGGAGGGTCAGATGGGTGTAAGGAAGCTGGTATTGTTGTGTTGCCCTGGGATCCAGTTGCATGTACACAGAATACACCTCTCACTCCATCAGGCTGCTGTGTTGTGATGTGATTTAGGAGGAAAGAGACCCTGCCCTGCTCAGGTGATAAAGGTTTCGTACAGTGCCCATTCCAGATGATTTAGAGGCCAACTGGGTTTTTCTTTGCTTGCTCCTTATCTGTGAATTTTTGGAGAGATGCCTCTATGCAAGGCAGCCAGAATTTGGTTCATAATCAGTATCTGACACTTAAAATTCCATCCTTCTCTCCTCTCGAGTGTTGGAAATATGTATTTGATTTATGAACATAGTTTCTCTTCTGATGCTCACAAAATTGTCAGTGTAACTAACTGCACCTGTACATCACACAGTTAGGCACTTAAGGAACTTCAAATATGATGAGTAGTGCCCCTTGAAAACAATAGTCTCAGAATAAAAGAGACTAGATATTAGATAGGGATTTTTTTAACAAGATAAGAAAAATTTAGGAAATATACCTTTTTTTTTTCAGAAATATGGAATTTTTATTTCTGCCAGTGTTACTGAGTGTGCTGTTGTTCCTTGCTGCAGCACAAGACTAGGAAAACCTGGTTTTCTTAGCCATCAAATCCCATGTGGAAAATTGGCAGCTTGCTTAAGAATTACCAAGGGCCTTTCTTTTCCCCCTCTTCATGGAACAGCTGTTAAGTCTTGGATGGGTAGAAAAGTATTAACACTGCATACTGCATAATCATAAAGTATCTGCTCACCTCCACCTTCCACTATAAATCTAAAATACTTTTGCACTTTGGAAATTGCCTGTATTTTCTGCATTGAAGAGTTAGTATCAACTGTTTCTTGTGCTGCAGTAGGGTGTGTGCCCGCTCACACATCAAGTTTGTATTTTAGACTTAATTTCACAAGAGTTTAAATCTTTGATGTTAAACTTTTCTGCAGGAGAGCTGATGTGAGCTGCCAGGAACACATTATTCTACGAACCAGTTGAAAATAGTTTTGGCAGGTTTGTTGTCACAATCTGTCGAAAACTCATTAGCTTCTTTTGTATGTTTTTTGATGTTTGTGGCCTTATAATCCAAAACACTCAAAATGCAGCCAATTTGTTTGGCTGCTGTATATACAGAAAGCATTTCATATATCACCAGAATGCAGCCTGCTTTGGAGTACTCTGTGTCCAGCAGTACAAAGCTAAGCCTTGCCGTGCGTTTTTGGGGTAAGGTGCTAATTTATTATAAACCATGGTCACTCACGGCATGACTTAGCCAAATCAGTTACCAATTTAGAAAGCTTTGGTGCACCAACCTCACAAATACTGGTTCCAAGTGGGGTCTTGTGACTCCTTTTATAAAACACTCTCTAAGACACCCAGGATTCACACATGGATTTTAAATTGTTAGCACAGCTTTGTACAAGCTTTACAAATTAATCATTCATTTCCAATTAGCCTGCAATGCTGCTCTGTGACATCCTTTGGGATACCATCTTTTAAGTATATTGGTCCTGCAGAAAGACATAGCCTATAAATGAATTGGCACCCTCAGGATCTGCAGACTGAAGTGCAACCATTAAACCCTTTTGAAAAGGAAACTTCCAGCCTTGGTGATGATGAGAACAGCAATTGGCAGCTTTAAACCAGGAATATCACCCTGGATATTTAGTTTCCCCTTCTGTTAGGTAAGCAAATTCAACTTTTCTCAATTTTTCCTTCATGTAACCTTTTGTTTTTTGTGGATTTCTGTCCACTTTCTTGTCTCCAGTGTTGCATAGAGCATAGTAGGGTGCAGGTTATTTGAGGTGCAGGCTGTATGCATGAAAATGCTGCAGTGCCCCATGGAGAGCAAGGCTGCAGCAGAAGCTCAGCCACATTATTAGAATAACAGAAAATGTGCACAGGGAAGCATCACAGGAAACCAGGGCTTTTTGAGTTCACGGCTCACAAGTCTGTTTATCATTCATTTTTTGTTAAAAACTCTTATGAGAAAAGTATTACCCCGAGATTCCAGGACAGCTGCAGTTTTTCTGCCATCCTAGATTTCCACAAGCACCAGTAAGATGTTTACTTCCACCAGTTTGGGTGCCTTTTGATTTAAATCTCAAGCAACCTTCAACAAGATTTAGTTTTAATATTTAAAGGCTGTGGTTTTTTCCCAGAGATACAATTATTTTAATATTCCTTAATTTGGAGATAGGATCAGAAGTAAATGTCTGCTTACAAAAGCAAAGTGACTGCATTTGTGAGATTGATTTACTACACTTGAAACTGGTGATTAGAAAAAGAAAAAAAAAAAGCAGCTCTGCAGTTTCTGTGTTTTCAGATATTTCCAGGTTTTATTTTCCCACTCCGGTTTTCACACAACAAACTCGGGCTTTCCCAGACCAGACAGATGTGGAATGTATCTGCTGGATTCCAAGGTCATGGAATTATCCCATATGAGATTCCTGGCACGGAGGTGAAAAACTTTAAGCACCATGAAACAATTGTTGCCATAAAGAATTACACTTTGGCAAGCGTAAATCATAACAGATGTACAGTTTCTAACAAATAAATTTGCAGTTGTGTTATACACTGCCACTCTGTGTACCCAGCAGTAGGGAGGATTTATTCATCTGACTTCAGATAACACAAATATTTTTAGCTAGCATTTTAAAGTGGTAGCTTGCAAAGACATCTGAGCTTTGCAGAGTTAAATATCCCAGCAAATGTTAAGTCCCTTTAAATGAAATGCCAGTTGAACGGCAACTGATTTTATTCCCAACTGGTGCTGTGCCACTGACTTCAGCTCTAACAGTAGTTCAGGCTAGTGTAGTAGTGCTCTGGAACTGGAAAGAAATGAGGTTTTTGCTGTTGTCTAGGTTACTGGGAAAGGTAGTGACAATAGTATTAAAAATAGCGGTTTTGATCCTGAACCACTCTCCTAAGTTCAGCTTCAGACTTGGCTGGGTGGCACCGCACCTCGACATCCACCAGGCAGGTGCCAAAAAATGTGCAGACCTGCAGCCACGAAGTGCCCTGCTGGGTTTTCCAGCTCCCACCCCTCCCTGTGTCACAGCATTTGGATCTACTGGTCGTGACCGAGCGCCGCGCTCGGCACATGGATATTGTCACGGGACTCCACCGACTGTGCTCAGGGAGTCTTTTAATCTCAGCTGCCTACTGAGAGCTTGCTGAACTGCTGCCATATGGCCCTAATACTCCATAAAGTTTGACACAGCTTAAGAAAAATGCAGGCACAGACACAAACGTACCCAGGTGTAGGAGGAGAGAACAGCAAAGGGTTTATAATAGTGCCACGCTGCACCCGAAGAGAACAGCTTGTAACTGTCCTTTAAATGTGCTCTCCGTAGCCTGTCATCTCTTGGGAGGACAGTTTGGTCTAAGTGGTGCAGAAAGCAAAGAAATAAAACAGCATGAGAAGCAAAACATTTCCAATTAGTAGTTGGTCGACTTGCCCAGCAATAACGTGCAGCAGCCTAAAAATAAAAGACCTAAAAATAGAAGATAATTCACAGGAGAAAATTCGAGGAGAAATGGACCCACTGTATCAAGTAGTTTCACATTAGGTTTTTGTTTTTAAATTTAAAACTGGTATGTTTAATTGCAGGTGAGTGCTGAGTTACAGGGGGTATTTGCACCCTTGTCTGCAACTCCTTTGTGAAAAGCACTTAAAAAAAAAGCTGGGGGTTTGTGTTCTTTTGTTATTATCCTACTGGTTAGAGAGGAGGCGGAGTCAGGGCCCCTGATTTTCAGTCTCATCTGTGTTAGTCCAGTCTGTGGGCATAATGTTACCCTCCCTGTTTCCTTGTCAGTAGGAATAATCCTAATGACACTTCATGAAGGTGAGCGAAAGTTTCATGGGAAAATGCATAAAATATCTGTTAGTACCAAAAGCAGGCAATGGGAACAGCAAAATGGGCAAATAAGGGAAAAAAAATCATTACTAGTGCAAGAAAACCTTCCGAAAGTAATGGACAGAGCTGCCTGATTGACAAAAATAAATCTAATTAATGGGTAATGATTATTTGTGCAGCACCATTCTTGACTGATTGCATCGAAAGCAGTGCTGGGGGCTGTTAGCTTTCAGGTTGCTGTTGACATTTCAAGTGAGGGCCAGAATCTGGTTCCGTTCTGGGCAGGATCCGTTGCGAGTTCTTGCTGAGGGCGTACTTGAGATACTGTCCTGTAGGTGAAATCAGTGTTTCCAGCCTCACTGACACTCTTGGCACGCTGTGGAGTGTCTCTGCACAAATGCAGTTCAAAGCCTTGTTAGGTGGAACAGTGTTTGTAAACTCTTCCTGCCATGGTAACGTGCACCGACAGAGGAAGGTCCTCGGTCGCACTCGGAAGGGCGCTCCATTCTTCACAGAATTGGGCCTTTTTATAGGAAAAGTCGACTTGACTCTTAAGTTGCACAACAAGCATCTGAAGATTTATGGTTTAAAAGCTCCTCAAGAAGGAGAAGAAAAAAAAGAAAAATAATAGCCCAATTGTTTCCTGCTCTAAACTGTTGCTCTTTGACTTTCTAACCTAAGAGAGACCCCTTTGGCACCTACCCCTGCGACAGGCAGGAGAACTACAAAGTAAACCTCTTCCGTATGGTTAATGAAGTCACTGCCTTAGGCACACTCTGCTATCACACCTGATAATCTCTTTAAAAACACAGTGTGATTAATTATTAATTAGGAAGATGAATGTTGTCTAGAAAAGGAGTTTCAAAGGCTACAATCCGAACTGCTTAGTGTTACCGGGATTGTGTTGATACCGAAGATGTTTGTCAAAGGCAGTCTGCAGCGACTCCTGATATACCTAATAAACAAAACACAGCGAATAAACAGAGCCAGCAGTCACCGAGGGCTCTGTAACTTCACCTACTTTTAACTGCAGGGACATTGTTTCCCATAGAGCTCGTACGGGAAAGGTAGAGTCAATGTTCTTGACATCCCCTGGTTGTGCTGCAGCAATAGCGTTTGCATCGGCCCTGCTTCGAAGTTCCTCGGTGTTCAGGATGGCACTTGTGATGGCCAGCTGATGTCAAAGATGAAAGGTGTGTGATTGGGTGCCATCCTGGCTAGCAATGGAGGTGATGTCTTTTGCTGAGTCAAAGAAACTAAAACATCAGCTTAGTCCAGCTCTTGTTAAACTCAGTTCAGCTTTTGAAAGGGACAGTGTTTCATAGGAAGCAACTGGCAGCTTCCCTTCTTCCCACCAGCCACAGTGGCTGCAGCTTTTGACCCTTCCTTCCAACTCTTCCTACTAACTGCCCCACTAATAACCACCACAAAGTCATCTACGGCGAATTCTGGAACATTCCAAAGCTCAGAAACGATGTACGATGGAGCATTTTCTTAACAATTTTGTGAAACTTCAGATTATCCAATATTTCGAGGCTATTTTAGAACGTTGCCGAAACCAGGACAACTGTATGTAAATTCTGTGAGTTGCTATGAACCCAGAGACTGGAGAATAATGTATAATAGTTTAAAAATGTACAGTTAAAAAAATACTGTCAAACCCAGTCATGACTCAAATCTTGAGTCCACAATCAGAATTAAGTCCTGTTGCATCATCCTTCTCTACGGATGGCTTTTATATTATGAAAATGAAGCTTTTTATTAACAAAAATCTGATGGATAGGAAAATAGAGTGAAAGCAATGGATGCAGACAGTATTTGGTTATAGAAAAAGATTCTCACCTGGATTGGCACATCCACGTAGTATGACCCAGTAACTTTGTAAGCCATAATGACTGTGGTATATAGTATAGGTAGCATTTTAACAAGCTCATTTTATCTTCACTGCTTATCTGTCTTGCATGAACACATCATGAACTTCGCAGGGTTTATCCTCACCACACCAGTGTGATGAGGTGTATGAAGCAACCTCCGAGTTGCATGTTGTGATCAGAAGCACAGGCAGAAGGATTAAGATAGTTCATCATTCCTGCTGGAGACAATCAATGGCAATTAAGCACCTTGAAGGTCTGGCCCTTCATGATTTTGCTCACTGAAGGTCTAAGGCAGAGAGACTTCAGTTTTAGAAGCGTTAGCCCTATGGACAGAATCCTAATACATCCACTGACCATCCTTTTGCCTTCGTGTTAAATTTTACTGCCCCAAGATGATGGTTGTTATTTTCTATCTGCAGGTTATATGGAAGTCACTTGCATTTTGTTTTGCTGACTGAAATTTGTTTATTTCTTCCCATGTTTTTGTATAAAAGTCTTTTACAAGTCAAAGGTTGGCAAATAAGAAAACCCCAAGATTACTCACTAACTAAAGGAGTATTTGCAGTGTCTTTGGCTACAGGCTTCAAAGGATCTGTCTTCTCTTGGAAAGCAGCCCTAGAACTGCTGATTCTTAGCTGTAACATAAAAGCCATCCCAGGAATGATGCTATTAGCAGTCCCAAAAGGCTAAAAGGAGAGTTGAGGAGTGATATGCTTGTGGTCTTCCAGGACATTGCGACTGAGAACATTGCTTATGCCAGCATCATGAAGTACATGCAGGACCTGTGTTACTCTGTGTCACTGGGACATTGGTAAACTTAGGTCTTGAAGCAAAACCACCAAGAGGATGCAGTGTAGCCATGCTATTCTCAAAGGCTTAAAAGTAGTTTTTATAACCTCTTTTGCACATGCCATACCCAGCACAAAAAATGTGTGTGAATGTTTCCTCAGTTCACTTCTGACATGACAACTTGTGTAGGAGTCTTCAGTCTCATTCAGCTGTAATTTAAAACATCTGATTTGTAAACCCATAAAATTGAAGTTTATGCTGGAAATAGGCACACCCTGAACTCTTACCACTGTAGGATCCATGGAAAACTGGGAGATCATTTGGTGTGCAGAGAAGTAAAACCCAAAGTTGGTAATTGGCAGTTTCATTCTTAATATATACATGCTCCATTTGAATTTGCATGAAAAGTGAAGTGCTAGGTTTTCTCTGTTTTCTGAGCCCGTGACTTTTTGTTTAGCTAATACTGACTTTAAGGTATGGATGATGCTTTGACTCTTCTCCTCTAGTCTTGTCCAGTAGTGCCCTCCTGCCATGAAAATCTGCAAAAGCAGTGGAGGTTCCCAGGTAACAATATACTTCTTCATGTAAGTAAGGAGGACAGCACAGGCTGTTTACCCCTCGAGGTTTTCAGGAGGTTCTCAGGATCCATATAAGCTCTTTTGGCAATGAAGGCAGAGCTCTCAAGCCCTGATTTAAAGCACTTTGTCAACGTGACCAAGAGCTTTACAGCCTGAGGCATCTTAAATCTAGACTGAAATTAAAGGCATCTGCTGTCTCAGGAGCTAAGAGCTCTGTCCTGAGGAGTGCTTCTCTGTCTTTAAGCAAAAATACTGCACTATAAACAAGACCTCAAATATAGTGGTCTCCAACCTGGTGGAAGAGGAATGGAGAATTTCCTAATCCCTGCTGGATTTCATCCCTTTCTCTGGATTGTGTTAAGGCTGTCCCTTACTGGGTTGGCTTTTTTCCCTCCTCTGCAAAGATACCATTGAGATGACTGCAGATTTTCTGAAGGAATATGCCCCTTAGGGCTCATTCATTAGCTGTGTAGTGTGGATTTTATGGAGCAGGCAAGGCTCTCTGCGGCGTCCTTCAGGAAGAGGCAGCTTTGTGCATGAGGTCTTTTCTCCTGGGTTTCAGAATTTGGTCCTTTGAATACACGGGATTCACCAACTGAAGGGATGTAAAGAGAGCTTTCCATGGGGGATTTTCATTTCTCCATGATAAACTCCCTTCTCTCCTTCCCCCAGTTTGCTCCAAGTTTTATTTCTTGCTCAGAAGCTGCTGCCCTTGCTGGCCACAGCTGCTCGCCCAGCTCTGGTCACAGCATTAGTTATGAGACTTCAGTGCCGACGTGTGTCTCAGCCTTTTGCTTGGTCTGGTTACTTCAGCATCTACAGAATGTTTTCACAAAGAAGCAGATGGTGGTAGGAGTAATTGGGCCGTAAAACAACATTAACAGCTAAAAACGATTTCCACCAGAAAGGATTTTGTGGGCAGGGTGAGGGAGGTGCAGCAGTGTTTTCTTGTTTTCTCTCCCGTACGTTCAACCCTGGCCCTGCTGTAGGTGGTAGCGCTCTGCACTGTCTGCTTCCAGGAGATGAGCCCTGACAGGTCACTCACAAATATGAACAGTTGATGAATAACCCATTAGAGAGTCACTTTTATGTTGACTCAGTGGACGTTTCCTGGCTTCAGAGAGAGTCGAGATAATGGCTAGCTTTGTAGAAAGAAAGAATCTCTAAAATGCAACATTTTTTTTCCTTTGTGACTTTTATTGCTTTGTACGCTGACACGTCTGAGGGAGGAAAACAGTGCCTTGTTGCCAATAATCCACAGCACTTGGCACAGACAGTCTTTAAAATCTGGCACCGGGATGAATATTAATTCAGTTGTTTTCCCACAGAAGCTACTGATTAGTCAAGGCCAAGTATCCCTGAGGTGATTCATTAAAACCCAGCGTTTGAGCCCACCTTTGCTGAGCGGATCTGCTTTTCGTCCCCGCTGTGGCAGGTGGCCTGAACGTGTCATAAAACGGGCAACTAAGATCCTAGGACAGGGGAAAGATGAAAATGCAGAGGGACCCCAAAGGCTGGGCTGTGGTGCAACTGCTTCCCAGCTTTCTGGGCGTGGAGCCAGGACAACTGGCCAAGGAGGATCACACCCCAGGCTAAGGGGCTCCTCCCGTGGCTCAGAGCTGGTATCCTTGCCCCTGTGTCACCATCCCCTCGCTCCCAGCCTTTCCCAGTCCCAGCTGGCAGTGGGTGGTATGGAAGAGAAGCACGGGGCTGCTGTGGCACCGGGGCTGGGGAGCACGGAGGTGGGTGAGGATGATGCCAGTGAAGTCGAGTCCCCCAGTGCCTCTGTTGGACACCTGCACGATCTAACCTGATGTCAGCTCTGTGGCTGTAGCTCAAGGGCAACGTTTTGAAGTCAAAAGACTATAAAACTCCATCTTTTGATTCTGGAAAGCCTTTCAATGGAAAAGGCTTAACAGGGAAAAAAATCTGACTTTTTTATGCTTTGTGCAAAACCCACTTTGTTTTGCCTAAGTATTGGCTTTTCACTGTGTTCATTGGTCTCTGACTGAATCTTTCCTTCTTCCATCTAAAATGATATTTCTTTTGCTTCAAGGGGAATACATAGGTACAGCACAGGTTTAATGCAGACTGTATCAAAGAAACACTGAAGAGGAAGATTGTCAGAGATACTGCAATAGGGGGATGAACAAAATGATTGAAAAGGTCTTCCCATGTCAAACATCTACGGCTTTAAATACTGAACGATCAAGGCAAAGGCGTTTCCTGGTGATTAATGATGGGCTGGGTGTAGTCATGTCTGGGCCTTAACCCTGGCCTCTCGTATATCCTTAGGAAATGCCCTGTGGCTCGGTTGTTTCTGCTGTTTTAAGCTACATTTGGTTTATGATTGATCGATTGTCATTTTTAAAAGTAGCTTTATGTTTGTGACTATTTTGGTGACTGCCCTAGACAGCTTTGTTCCTCTCTCTTGGGTCTGGATGTTATTGCTGCACTGATATGGATGTGCCTAAATAGCAGAAGTGGTGGAAGTTTAGACATACGTATGCTATCTCACGCAGGTGTGATATTGATATAGCTGGTACACACAGCAAACTGCAGATTGGTTGATCCCAAGCGTGGCTGTGGAGCTAACATATGGGATCTGTGCCAGGGGAGTAGTGATATTGGCTTTCCATCTTTGCTAGATTGCAGTGTGCATTAGTGTTGTTGAGAATTCTGGCCAGAAAGAATATGATGCATTAAAGACAACGTATGAATAATCATATACATGAGCACTAGGGTTGTTGCAGTGTAGAGGCACTTTTTTGCAGCACTGCTCTCTCTCAAGGAGGTTATGTGGGAGCCGTGGTGCACACCTTGTTACTCTGATGTTGCCTTTTGAGCTCATTTGACCTTGTGTTATTAAACCTAATGAGACTCCCAAGGTGATGGCTTTCTGAAAATCCACTGGAATCAGTGGGTATCAAGATGTCCAGAGTCAAGAGCAAATCTGAAAAGCTGAAAGTATAAAATGTGTATTTATTTTCAAAAGCTCTCAGTAGCTTATTATCCTGGGCATTGTCACTGTAGTGAATCCTAATGGATGCAGACAAGAGTTCACTTTCTAGAGATAAGCAAACAACCAACCACTACTTTTTCAGTTGGTGCAAGCCTGGGCACTGTCCTTGTAGCCTTTACTCACTCAACTGTCGTTACATAAATGACAGTTGTAGAAGTAAAAAGTTTGCCAAACCGGACCAAAGTTGTTTTAAGTTTACACATCAGACAACCAAACTGATTTAAATGGTCTTTTTTTAAAGTGGAAGGTGAAATAGATGACAAATCTTACAAGATTTACCAGGCAATCACCATTTCCCAGAGTTTTGTGACACTGGAAGCTGTAGCTTTTGACTCTCCTTAAATTAAGGTAATGATTTGGAGATGCTCTATGGAGCAAATATGATTAAATGAGGTGCAAATATGATTAAATGAGGTGCAAGTTATTAAGGTTGTAGCTATTATAGTGTCAGAACATTGCCCAGAGAGTGTTTGTGGATAGGTAAATTGTATATATTATTAGATATATCTGGAGGAATAGGCAACTTGAAGAAAGGCTTCGTGCCCAAAAGCTCTTTTCTAGCTATAATTGTTGGTCTAATAAAAGATGTTACTTCCACAAACCTCATCTTGCCTGCAATTAAATAAAATGCTCCCAGAATCATACTGTGTGAAAGATCTTTTAATTCATTTCAGATCTGCTATAGTTTCCAATAAAACCAATAGGAGTCTTTACATCCAGCCCCGTCTGCTTCGCCATGTGAACAGGAACATTTTGTACCACTTCACAGCCTCTTCCTTCATCTTTTGTAGTAACTTTGCAAAGATTTAATAGCAACATATAATAAGGGTTTGTGTGGCTGTGGAGTGAGGGAAAACTTACCTTTTGAATGTGTGAATTATGGAGTGTGTGCATTAACAAAGTGGGAAGGAGCAAAGGTATGTTCATAATGGCAATTGATAGAGTTCATAGCAGCAGCAGATGGATGAGCCTGACCTTTTCTGTCTCTAAATCTGTGGACTGCACTGTTCTTTTCTAGTGGATGGTGAAGAGGAAAACAAAATAGGCTAGAAAAACTTTCTATGCTCAAAACTAGGATAAAAATATAACGTTTTGAGGGCATGGGGAAAAAATATCTTGAATGCAAAGAAGTATGAAATAAAAAGGGAAACAGAAATAGTAACTTCCTGGTTATAAAAATAAAAATTCTTTTATTTAAAACACTGGTTTTGTACTTAGTTATCAAAAGGACATAGATGTTGCTGTTCCTTACACTGAAGATAAAATAAATATTCTTCAATTTTAATAATGATAAATATGTGCTTTGTTACAGATGGAGCCTCATGATATTTTTTACTAATTGCTGTATCTTTAAAATAGGAAGTTAGAGCAGCAAATCCAAAAAACATCAACAAGATTGACTTTTAAACCAAGGAGTTTTTAAAAGAGTGCTGAATTTCCCTTCCCACCCACGGGTGTACACGGACACATCTCTGTCCACCACGGTTTGCCTTGTGCTGCCTGGGAGTGATCCCATCCAATCTGCTGAGCTGGAGTAGAGGAAAAATACAGGATTTCAGTTTTTGGCATCATGAACGCTGGCCTTTTGGTACCAGGCTGCTTAGGCCAATTGCTGGCTGTAAGATTCATACTTATATATTAAAAAATCATACTTATATATTAAAAAATAGGGCTCCTGAGCAATTAGTGCTCATAAATACATGCAAGTCCTGGGAATCCCAGTGTTGTTCCAGATAGGTCACTGTAGGATGTGTCACTCATCTGTGTGATCCAACAGTTCACAAGTGAAACATCTACCAAAATCACATTACTTTGGAGAGGATGGGAGCTCATGGATTATAAACCTTAATTTACTTTTGATATTTTAAATTATGGCGCCGTATCTAAGCCATAAATTGTTACAAACCAAAACATCTGAAAGAGTTGACTAAATACTCTCAGCCCCGCGACAGAGCAGTGACAGAGGGGGTGAGGAGGTGCGTGGGGTGAGGACAGCAGGGGGGTGGTGATGGCACAGTGCTTTTGGAACTGCTACTCTTGTTGTTTTTGCAAGGAGATGCCTATATTTACTTGGAGGAGAGGAGGGAAGGTTAATGATATCGGATCCTGGGAATATAGGCACTCCCCAGTGACTGAAAGAGAATATTCCTGGATCCACCAAAGATCATCATTTCCCTCCCAAGTGTCTGCTAGCAGAAAGACATCCCTGTCTGCCTTCAGTTTAATATTATCACCAAGTGCTGATTTATTAAATGCTGTCAAACTTGTCGACAGTCTTTGAGCCTGTGCTCTGTAGGCTGTGCTTGGCGGTGGAGGAGGCTGGAATGGCTATCAGCGTACAAGACAGCATTTTAAATGGAGCAGCATTAAACAGCCTGATCCTGCAAACCCAGGATTGTGCCCTCAATTTCAGAGAGACTGGCCTTGCCAAGATTTGTGTGCCATCTAAGGGGAAATCTTTCCCACCAAGACCAAATGCTTTCGGGAGTGAGAGTGATAAGCCCTTTGAATCCTTGTTAGATAACGCCCGTACCTCCTGGGACAGGGCTCAGGAGATTTGTTCAGTCATATCATCTACAGGAGGTAGAGTTTGCTAAAGCACAGGAAGGACAGAAAGCTCAAAAACTGCATCAGAAAGGTTTGAGAAGTAAAATAAAATGAAATACAGGCATGAAATTTGTGACGGGAGGAAGGGTGGGGATCAGCACTGTATGAATTTAATGTGACAACTTCATTAAGCGTGGGGGTAATAAAGGATTATTTATGTAGTATTTTATTCTGTAGTATTTTGTTTTATTCTGTAGTATTTTATTTCTGTATTATTCTTGCCATGGTTACACAGGTCACCTACAACTGGATTCTTCCTCTAATACAGTCAGAATAGAGTTGATTCCAGAGATAAGACAGGGAAAGTGAAGGTGACACAGATAGATAATTGTAAATATATCTTCTTTGTTTCATGGTGTGGACAGTCTTCCCTTGAAGGTCACTCTGACAATGCTCCAGGATGCACTTGTGGAGCTGGTGACTGGTGCAAAGAGAGGCCAAGCTGTGTAATCAGATCTCACATCTGGGTGCTCGATGTCAGGGTTTCAGGAAACTTCTTTTGCTCCATGATAGACCTGTTCTCAACGGGAAAAGCCTATGTGACTGTTAAAACAAGAGTGGAAAAATATGTATCTGGAATATGCATTGCGTTATCCTGCCAAGCCAAGTGTTTATTGTGGAGCCCAGACACATCTGTCCTCCTCCAGCAGATATCATGGTGTTTCTTGGATTAGGAAGGCTGACTGTAGTGGAACAGTGGAAGAAATTGCTTCAGAAGACTGACTTATTTGAGTCCTATATCATATGGACCCTGTCAAAGAAGTATTACAGTAAAAGCTGACACTTGGGGAGATGAAAGCAATGTTGCTTGATATTGTGACTACCATTAGGGCAACAAGGTGGGCAGTGAGAACTGAGCTCTTTCTTCATTTGACCTGGGCAGTCAATGTGATTACTCTGGGGCTATTTTTTTTTGTTTTGTGTAATAAAATATTTGTAATAAAAGGTTTTTTTTATTAAAAAAATAGTTTTGGGAAAGAGACTGGAGACATGGATTGCAGACAGCTATTTGGGTCAAGGGGTTAGATTTTTGCCAGGCTCCAGATGGGGACAGAGAGGAGGACAGGGACTGGAAGTGCTTCTGAAGCCGAATCCATCTGTGCTGCCCAGGCAGTAAGAACAGCATCGATTTAGCGAGCTGCACCTGATCTGAAGGTTGGCAAGGGAGAGGGCGATGTGCACATTATTCCCTGTATGGGGTGTTTCCAAGAATGCTCCTTGTGAATGTGTGTTTGTTCTGAAAACTTGCAGTAAGTGTCAATAACAAAACTCATTACCCTGGCTTTGTATCTTCATGCCCTTGCAGATTTACTGGAAAATCTTGGAAAACGGCAGCTTTGGCAGAACAGTTTAGTTATATCAAGGATAAGGAATTTTTGCTGGAAACTTGACAGGCACCAAATCACTTTCTTATATCCAGTTCTTTCAGTTATTCTGTGGACAGCCTTACGCTTGCTGTGGGCAGTTTTATGTGCATGACATGTTTGAATGGCAGATAAAAACCCAAGCAAAGCCCAGAAACGACCAAAATCCAAACTTCCCCTGTATATTTGGCTATTTTTGAACAACCTTGCCCAGTTCAGGTGCCCTTGCTCATGCACCTTGTGCCAAGCACATGGCTCTGTATCTTCTGCCATCAGCTGCCTGGCATATTAAAAGTATTGAATCCAAGAAGGATTTTGATTGTTTTCAAATGATCTTGTATTTGGAGCCCAAGTGTTTCTTCAGTATTTTTGTAATAATGGCATGGCATGATGGGATGGAACAGTAAATTGTTGTGACCAATGTAACATGTGTGATACCTAGGGATTTATACTAAGCAAGGCTTACTGCTAATGGGCAAAATGAGAAATAATAACTTCTCATGTGTCAAATTAACTTGATGTACATCGAAGTCTTTATAAAATCCATCAGCTGCTTAGCGTGTATCAAACAACACTTTCACATTATTTGATTTTTGTTTCTTGTTCCTGCTATAAGCAGAAATAAGATTTACATCTTCATTTATAGAGCACGTGAAGGTTACATTATAAGTTAACTGAGAGAGTGGCCCAGTGATTTGTAAAGTTATTAAAAACAACCCTATTATGCAATAGGCCGTGATGCAATACAACAGTGTTACTGCAGCTTAGTGGGGTTTGTTCAGAAGAAAGCAAATTATGATCATTTGCTGTATAGTAATGGCTGTTCTGCCACTCATAATTGTTCCTGGGTCCCTCAGGTCCTAGAAAAAGGAAAGCCAGACCTGAAGCAGCCTCGTATTGCTGTTCAGATTTCTAATTCAATGGCAACGTTTGGGATATTATAAGGTGTATTTAAACACACTGCGAAGGTGAAGGGCCGGTTCTGCAGGGTGCTGAGTGGCTCTTACTGGATTGAAGCCAAGGCATATCAGGGTGCTCAGTGTCTCCTCAAGCCCCACACCAAACCCTGAGGAACAGAAGTTTCCTTTGGTGCCAGGAAGCTGCAGGATGTTTGCCCTGAATGCCCTGCGCTGGGGCCTGATGCTCCAAGCTGGGGTGGTCCCGCGGGTACAGACAAGAAAAGCAATGCAAGACTTGGGTGTTAAACTGCAGAGTGAGGGCTGGGATGTTTTCCAATAGCTGGCATCAGTCTTCCAATCACAGTCCACATTACCGTGTCTCCTCCTCTTCCCCATCCTGGTTGGGGCAGGATCAGCCCCCATGTATTACTTTCCGAGCTAAAAAACTTAAATTGAATCATTGATGCTGTCCAGCTGCACTGTCAAAAAATGGATCTCCAGTCTATTTTAAAATCTTGGCTTTTAAAAATCTTTTTAATTTCAGTTAAAATATGTTAACTTTTTGTTTGGACTCAGAGTATAATTTCATGTTACTGTGATTTTTTTTCCCAGAGAAGCAGCTACCTTCTCTATTCCTCTACAAAAGCTTTATGCCACAATAATTTAAGATTTCCTCCAGGTTAGAATATTTCTGCACGTAAAACCTCTTTGAAGGTTTAAATAGACTGTAAGTGAGTTTTGACATGTATTAGCACGTGTCAAGTACAGCAGTTATTAAAGGTAGGGGAGACAAGACACATTCCAGCTCTCCCGGGACTGACTCGCAGGTGTCCAGATCACTACAGGCCACAAGCAGGCAGAGCTACTGAAAACAGACTCCCCCTTTGTTGCAACAAGTGTTAAAAACTCCCTTTGCCACCCATTTCAGCAATAGATGCAGGGAATGATCAGGTGAGAAATAAACTCTAGTTGCTGACTTAGAACATCACATCCCAAGATGGTGACTGGGAAAATTGCCTTTTTGTTCTTTGTGATGTAAATCTCTGCATCTCTCGCGAGGTTCTGCATCCACCCAGAACATATTTATGAACTGTATCAAAGCACACGTTTGCACAGCATGATCTGCATTAATTCAGTAGGGTTTACTGAGTTCTGTCCTGTTCTTTTTCTCTCCTGTGTGTGAGCTGAATCTGCATCCAAACAATTCATAAGTGAGAAAGTTTGCCAAACTGATGGATTTTTAAATAATTTTATTTCTTTCATTCATATATAATGTCATCTGTCCCACAGCACAACGAAAGGAGTGTGACATGAAAAAGGAAACACTCAGGATTTGATAATTTTTAAAGCACAACAGTGCTTTAAAGCACGAGCGCTGACTTCTTGCCCTTCTCTTCCCAGGGCACAGCCTCTGTTCTGCAGCGCAGGTCTGACAACGAGGAATACGTCGAAGTTGGAAGACTTGGTCCATCAGATTACTTTGGTAAGAACATTCAGCTGAAGTGTGGTTCAGAAAGACAGGCACGAGGAGCTGTATCGAGTGGTTGTTGTCTTAATTAGGGTTCTGCTCTCCTGCAAGCGAGGGGTTATGTGTAGGTCAGCTGCTGCTTTCAGCGACACTGAGAGATTTCGGTGCAGCTGAAGCCATTCCTTGGTTTACACCAGTGTAGCTGACAGGAGACAGATCCAGAATCAGCAAAACAGTCTGAAAGCATTTGTTTTCAAAGGCATTTTACACGCATGCATTATGCATGTGTAATGCATTTGTACTGTCAACAGGATTATGTAAAGTGTCTATCAAGATATATATAAAGGGAGATGTTCTACAACCAAATCAACTCGATGGTGGCTGGATTATGCACCCTCTGATAAAAAGAGGCAGAGGGTGTGTGACAGAGTATTTATCCCTGTTTCCAGGTGAGATAGCATTACTGCTCAACCGGCCCCGAGCTGCTACGGTGGTGGCACGTGGCCCCCTGAAGTGCATCAAGCTGGACCGGCCCCGCTTCGAACGAGTGCTCGGTCCTTGTTCCGAAATCCTCAAGAGAAACATTCAGAGATACAACAGTTTCATTTCTCTCACTGTCTAAATGATTCCTTTTGGAAAGCTGCCTTTGTGTGACCTTGTGCACTTAAATTTGCTCTGTGCAGCTCCCTTGCTTTATGACGAAAAAAATGAAAGGTGTGCATTTTATGTGTATTTTTTTCTGTTTCTGTCACGTACTGGGTGTCAGTTCTAATCTCATGTATTGTGTAAGTAGGAAGACAACTGTTTGGATAAGACTAGCTTGGGGGAAGATTAGGCCCTTGGCTTGCAGGCAAGATTTTTACCTATTGTTGGATCATGTAGCTTAAAACTGTGTTTTTAACTATTTAAAATACAGACAAATTTCTATTTCCTTCGTTATCTTCAAAGTTGGTCTTGTTCACCTTTTGTCAAGCTTTGATCACGCGATGCCCCTCTGCCTGTCACTTTTCAAAGACTTTTCACTGGTTGTGGACTGGAGGTTTCTGCAATCCCACTGGGTGAGTGGCAGTCGCGCAGGTTAAGAGGGAAGGTTGGAGGAAGGTTTTGATCATTCCAGCAAGCCAGGGAAAAGTAGAGCTTTTGAGTCATTCTGTTTGTGGCTTAGATCTGGGGGCCATCTTCCTCCATGTCACGAGCCCTTTCAGGTCTGCTTTGTAGGATTTGCTAAGCCAAGCAGCCTTGCTCCAGTCTTCTGGGTGAAGAGGTCAAGGGACAATGTTTTGTAAGAATTCACATGGAGCCTTTAGGACCTAAGTTATTTGTTCTCAGCTTTCTTTAATTGAGGGTTTGTGTAGATCCCTTAAAAATCCAATGGGAACTTCTCTGCTGAATTAGGTGAGCTTTGAAGGGTGTTCATCTCCCTGCATCAGAGTGTCCTCAGTCACTTCTCTGAATATTACATGAAATGCTGAAGGGATGGTGCCAGGTGCGCATCAGCGGCGACAGCAGCAGTTTTGGTTTTAGTAAGGTCCACTTAATGAAATTCAGATGCCTTTTTAGTATATGGCTAAATTTTAGGATTTTTAGGATTTTCTGAAAGCCAAATACATGCTGCAAAATGCTGCCTCTCCTCCAAAAGCTGTGTTGCATAACCAAAAAAAGCACCAGGATCTTGTAAGAAGCTCCTAGAGCCCAGGTCCCTCCGGGTGTGTGCAGTGCCCTCCTAGACACTGCTCTCCTATTTGCAGATCCAGACCTTACTCTGCTGTGCAGCCCCCAAGGATGGGATCCTTTAGATTATTCTTTGGGAAGCTTTTCTTTTGAAGGAGAAGGTAGGAAAACTTGTCTTTGCTACCAGCAGCAAAGGTCTGGATCTCAGCTACCCTAAATAGCACTGCCCACTTTTGTGGGAAAACTCTATTTCTTCTTTATGATAACATTCTTCTGAGGAAATAGGAACTTCCTGTACCAAAGGTTATGCAATGAAATAAGGCAGCAATCTCCCTTTTAAACCAGAGGTGTTAGTGAGGAACATGGCTAAAATTACTCCTACTGACATGCAATGGGCTTTCTTCTTTGGAATTATCAAAAAACTGACTTGGGACTTTCCTATGGACTCCCACCAAGAGGGCCCAATATTCCAGTAGCTGCCCAGTGTGGTTTTTTACAGAGCTGACTGCTTCTCGACTTCAGACTCCCCTCATCACCTCAAGGTGCTTAGTTTATTTCAGCAGGTTTTCAGTGGTCCTGGCAGTGTATATTCGTCGCTACTATTTATTATGATTACGTTACGCTTCTTGCACGTCTTACGACCGTTCACGTTTTTTCAACCTTGCTCTTTTTATCAGGTCCATTTCTATAGGCAGACCCCATTATTAAATATAGATAAATGTAAATGCATTTGCAAAACTTTTGATTTGCTTCACTTTTTTTTTTTTATTCTCTTTTGCAATTTTTAAAAGAATTATTTTTCAAGGTTACCGGTCACTCGTGTGTTCTTTTACCTATTGCATTTCTGTTGTATTGGTAACAAATTGTGAGTGTTTGACCTAATAAGCAAGACACATTTCTTGTTAAACACCAAGTATTAGCCTCACTGTTTAGAACCTACTCAAGGACACACACACAGAGATTCTCTACTTTAAACCTTTACAGCTCATGGAAAATGCATTTGAATTATGGTTCTGTTATAAGC
The DNA here is from genome assembly GCA_033558185.1 of Dromococcyx pavoninus. NCBI lineage: Eukaryota > Metazoa > Chordata > Aves > Cuculiformes > Neomorphidae > Dromococcyx > Dromococcyx pavoninus. The sequence continues at coordinate 157,777 of JAUMJL010000871.1, forward strand.
AATCTCAAAAGAAGTGTAACCATTTAACACCAGGATTCCTATGCTTTAAGTGGAACAAAATTATATTCTATGACATTTTAAAGATAATTGTAATATTTGCAGTGGATGATGGGACAGGGTTACGGTATGAATAAAATTCTTCTACATTATGTGCGGCCGTTATTGGTTTATTAATAATGGAAGTCTGTGTGAATAGAAGTCGTGTTCTAGTTAAAATCTGCATATCATAAAAAGCTTGAACTCTACTCAAAATAATTAGATGCAAAGGGACAAAAAATAGAGCAAGAGTCCCAGTGCTGTATATAGTAATGGAAACCAAACTGGTTTTCTGGAGGGTTAGCATAAAGAAATTATTGCATTTAATTGTAACCACATATGTCTTTATAAAGAAGTAGGGGCTCAAGGTGTCTCTTGGATCTTTATGTTGTTTAGATGCCACTTCAGCCAGGCATTTTAGCACATCTGGAACATGAAGTATGTGAGCTGGTCCTCGGGACCCTGTGGAGAGCTTTGAAACCCACAGGACTGCTGCTGGGTCTGTTCTACAGCCAGAGGGAAGACTGGGGAAGAACAGACTCTTTCTTTCTCAAATACCGGCGCTGCTCCTTTTGCACTTGGTGTCGTAGACAGAGCCCATGGCCCCGACCACACTGAGGATCTCTTCCAGCCGTTCCTCTCACCTCCTGGCCAGGCATGGATTTTCAGAAGTGCAGCTGCCCTGGGACTGAAGCACAAAGCTCTTTCTGGCACCAGAGATGCGCTGTGCTGCTGCCATGGCTTGGGTTCATTGGCCAGGAACTACACCAAAGACAAACGTCTCAGAGAAGGCAGAGCCTTCTAAGGAACCACCTGCATCCCGTGCATCAGGGAACCCTGCATCCTGTGCATCAGGGACCCACCTGCATCCCGTGCATCAGGGAACTACCTGCATCCCGTGCATCAGGGAACTACCTGCATCCCATGCATCAGAGAACCACCTTCATCCTGTGCATCAGAGAACCGCCTGCATCCTCAGGGTGAATGCATGGGATGAAGGAGCTGAGAGCGTGGCTTCTGGAGGAGGAGGAGGTGTTTGGGGTGTCGTGAGAGCCACACCACCTGCGGTCCCCACCGGAGCTCTGGCTGGCCGTGTCAGGAGGAGGTTGATTGTGCTCCAGGCTCTGGTGCTGGAGCCCTCACCCCAGAGCAGTGCGTGAGGCTGCCGGACACCCTCCGTGCAGCTTCTCTGCGGTGACCCCCGCACAGGCATCCTGGGCGTCTCCCGGCATCCAAGGGCTGTGCAGCTTTCCATTTTTGGAGTGTGTTATTTTTCCCCCCTTTGCTATGATTCAGGCGGGAAGGACTCGTCTTTCCAGAGAATTACTCACATTATGTAGTAATCAAAAGTGACCACTCTCTCTGAGGCTCTTCCAGAAGGACATTACCAGCCCACGCTCCTCAGAAAAGAGCATCTCACCACTCCTCATCGTCCTTCTTTCTTCGGTTGGTTTTAATTGTGTCGCAGCCATTTCAGGACTCCCAAGACAAAAGAAAAGGCTTTTTTTTTAATAGAAACTAATTGTACCTCCAGGTTTTTTACAAGGCCCATGTGGCTGACCAGGCTTCTGAGTGTATCAGATTACTGTGAGCTCTCCCAAGCATTCCCACTGCTTTGTAGCAATGGGTGCCTCAAGTGCTGGTGTTGCATCAACCCCAGGAATCCTTGATCCTCAAGCAAGCAGAGTCTGCCCCCACGTTACCTGTTCTGGTGTTGGTGGAAAACAAGAGCTGTGGCAGAGCCAGGGATCCCGGAGCACACGAGTCTGGCTCCTGGTTTGTTTTCCTTGCATTGAGTGCTCTTCAGAAGTGGAGTCACCACACGAAGGGTGACATTTCTTTGGTTGGGAAGGTTGCACGAGGTGTGAGCATCGCGTTCAGGTTTCAGGGGTGCGGAACATCCTTTCACTGATGCATTTATGGACAAGATCATCTTTGGTCTTTGCAAGGGTTTCTGTGTAGCAGCAGAGAGCGAGACTATGGCCTTGTGCAGAGGCAGAAGCAGGATGGTGTGTCTGAAGGGAGCCAGAGACGCTGCTGTTCTCCGCAGAGCCACTCTGCGACTGCAGTGCTGCCCCTGCCAGGGCAGGAGACAACTTGTCTGTTGCTGTTGACGCAGTGAGCGCTGCCTGGTTTGAAGTCTCACACTTGGTATTTCAAAGACCAACTTGCCATTTAGAGAATTGTCTACTCTTACATTCCCAGGCATGTTTTTTTAATTTGCTCCTAATGATTTGGCAACTCTGACTGGAGCTCATTTGCGCCTTCTTCAAATGCACACAACTGCTCAGAAACTCGTTTCCACAGCCAGAGTCACTTCTGCAGGTCCCACATCCCTCTGGAGATGGAGAACATATTTGGATACGAGCGTTTGAGTAGCCTTGAAAATCTGATATTACGGGAATGCTTTGGCTTCAACGCTCCTCCTCCTCCAAGGGTTTCTCCGTGGCTCTTTGCTGCTCAGAAGAGTTTTATCTGGGATGCAGCACTCGCACAACAAGCTGGCCTTTTCTCTGGAAAAGCTGCCTGGCCAAAGGAGCTGCCACCTGCAGCCATCTGGTATTCTTGCAAAGGCTGAGGATGGTTTTGTGCTTGATCAGGCTCCAATACCAGAGTGATTCTTCTGATGTCTAAAAATCTGGATTCGGCTTTTAGAAAAGAGGCTGCACTTTGCCTGGGAAAGGAAAGCAACGCACAAGCATCTCCTTGGGCAAACTCTGACTCCTGTCTCAGAAGTGCACAGGAACTTCTCACCTCTGAGTGCTCCAACCCCTCCTTAGCCGTGATTTAATTCTTGTTTCCAAGTCACTTTCTGCAAAAGTACTGCAGAGTCTCCACTGCCCAGACAAGCTGCAACACACGTCCCCTCCTCTTGTGCTTAGGCAGTTTTAAGCATGCAGAGTTCTCTTTAAAAAAGTCACGAGCTCCCACGGAGGAAAAAAAGAATCATTTCACCAAGAAGACTGCTCCTATTCCAGTACAAACTGTCTCCAAACATGGAACAGCAGCGTGCCATGTTGCTGCATGGGCCAGCAGTGCTGAATGAACTGGCAGATGCTGCGCTGCTGCGTGATCCCCGGTAGCTGGGCTGCGAGGAGGCTGCTCCTCTGCACTCACGGCTTTCATTCGAAGTTGAAAGAGTCTTTGTCAATAAAAAAGAGCTTCTCACCCAAGCTTTATGCTGCCAGGACTCACCAGGTGCATTCACCTTACCCTTGGTGGGCGCTCACAGCCTCTGCTCTTTGCAAGAACCGGCAGCTGGAGACAGAACTTATAAGACTGATGATGAGGTAGGGATTTTCTCACCACTGCCTGCTGTTCCTGGCGCTCTGGATGTTCATAGTGCTGGCTCTAGGGAAATCAAGCCTTTCTGGGAAGTGGCTACTCCCTATCCTCTTTATACAGAAAATGTATTGTTATTATTTGAAAGCACTTTTGTATTGCTTTTAGACTACAAGCATGGCGATTGTTCCATTAGAAGACATCATGGTGCATAGCAGTGAAATACGACGTACAGTACCATGCAGTATGTATTTTCCAGATAAAGTGGGAAAATAGTGACATGGATCTGCAAAGTGGGGGTACAATAGCTGCTTTGCATTCCTCCACATGTGTGGAATTCATATGCCCTACAGAGTGACTCTGTTTCCTTACCATGTGTTTACGATGATCGGATGATGAGTCGGATTTCTAACCAGTTTCATTTTCTCAGCTGTATTTCTGGGCCAAGCACAAAGTCGCAGCAACTTCAGATTGAACACGGCAATGAGGTTAGCGCTGGATAAACCCTCCCACCATTTATTTCCAGCAGTGAGAGGGAACGGTCTCAGCAGCTGAAAAATGCAGGAGATTATTTCTCCTTCTCAAGCAGTTGAGGTAGGAGCAGTTGGCTGCGTTTGCAGACTCCGGGTTATTTGAGTGAGACTTTGCAGCCTGGGGGTGCATCTCCTCCACACCCCACCCTGCCCGGGGGAGCCGAACGTGGCGCACAAGCACTGAGCGGGGAGATGTGTTCCTGGTTGGACTTGTGTAACGGTGAGGGCGGGAATCGCTGCTGGAGGACAATCTGCATCTCTCAGCGCTGGCTCCTGCAGCGATGGAAAAGCCCCTGTCTTGGTCCTGCCGTCGGGAGGAAGGAGTCGTGCCCCTACGCACGGCTCTTGGCAAGGCCAGAGGTGTCTGGGAAAGCAATAGAGCTGCTCCCCAGGCTGGAAGCCTGTAAAGTCACCGCTAACAGGCACCGGCAGCGCCGTTCCCACTGACGTGGATGCTCGGCTGCATCCAGCACACGCTGCCCTGGGCCAGGTTCCCATGGGATGGCAGGATGGTTCACATCCTTGACACGTATCCAGCAAAGCATCGCACCCTCTCCTATTGCCTTGCATTTCTGGCTCTTAGCCTGGGATTCGGCTTTTAGAGAAATCCTGGATTAGCCAAGGAGGGCTTTTTAAAGCTTGGATTTGCAGGGGGGCAGGAGAAGGTGCCGACATGGCCGGAGGAACACGAGAACCAGCCCAACAAAGGCGTCCTTGTGCGAGCGGGGAGATGCGGCAGAACCTGTGTCCGGATGAAAGCTGCCCTATCAAAACAGGCACAAACAAACCCGCCTCCTCTGCTACAGAAAAGCTGTTGTGCCAGGAGCATATTAAATTGTATATGCTTTTTCTCAAGGCAAAAGAATTGCAGCAGTGACGGCAGCTGTGCGTGCTGGAGCTGAGCCACTGTGTGCAGCTCACGAAGGCCTTGGTGAGGACGGCGTGGGGGAAGGACTGAGCATGAATGTATTATTCAGAGGGACCCACGCTGGAATGATCTACCGGCACTGGGCACGGGTGCTGGGGAAACAGAGTGACTGCCCCAGCACCACCAGCTGATGCATTTGTCAGAGGGCAGCACAGGGGATGGGTTGGAGCCCTTCGGATCTGCACTCCTGCGGGTGGTTGTGTTTACAGGAGTGTTTTCCCTTCCCTGGGGATCCCTGGGGAGGTTCTCGGTCGCTACCGCTCCGAGGCAGCCGGAGGAGCAGGTTCAGGCAGGGGGTGCCCAGCCTGCCCGGGGCAGGGGGTGCAGAGATGGGGTTTGAAACCAGATGTGGGCAACCCCCTCCTCTGTGGTTCTGCTGAGGGCCACCTGGTTGGTCCCAGGTGTGGTGGGTAAATGAGAAATTGAGTGTCCTGATCCCGTGGAGAGGATGGGTTCAGCCTGTTTCTCCCACAGCTGGGCTGCTCCCTGCCTGGGTTGAGCCTACAGCCTGGAGGGAGGGGGTGCAAAGGGCTTGGGACTCACCCAGGGCATTGGCTCATTGGGGCCAACTAGTGCGTGAGCGTCCCCACACCGTGGACAGGGCTCAGAGGGATCCCTCTGCCCTCCACAGCTTCTGAATGTTGGTGCCTTGTGAGCAGCCACAGGATTTCATCACCGTTCACACTGTCTCAGCGTGTGTGAAACAAACCTTGCAGCCAAGCTCATTGCATGGTTGGGTGGAGAACCTCTGAGTCTGCTGCCCAGGCTTTGCCTTTAAATCCTTGGGCTATTAAAGATCCAAGCCTGAGCCCTGCAGCTCCTTCAAGAGGAGACACCCAGGTCTCATGGGAGCTCAGATCAGCCAGAGACTTTCCATGGAGTAAGGTGAGTATGTAGAATTTTTTTTCCACCTTAAGCTGCAATTTCCTCGTGAACAAAGTTGAGTTGTGAGTTCCCATTCCTCCTAAAATCTAGAATCATCAAGCAAACTGGCAGGATGCTTTCCTTATTAACTCAGGAGCACACTAGTGCAGAGACACCTCACCAAGATCCGTCCTAGGAGGGAGCAAAATAAAATAGAATAAATTCAGAAAGGACAACTTCTGTGCAAACACCTTGCAGGTGCCTCATCAAAGATCAATTTGTCCCCAGGCAACGTAGTTCAAAGGCTACAGTGAGGAAATGGGATAGAAGAGCCTGACATCCATCTCATCTTAAATTCAGTCACTGCAGCTGTCCTGTTCTTTAAGGCAGAAGAGGAAAGTTATGGCTCCCCTGCAATGCGAGCGATGCTCTGGGCGCCCACAAGGTAAAATGCTTTTGTGCTTGAATCCATTCCCTTTCTGGAGTCACTGCACACACAGGGCTGACACGATTCAGTGAAAGAAAACCCATTTTGGTTGCTTTTTAAGCAGATTACAGCAGATTAGCCAACTAATCTATATGGAATCCTCTCTCCAACAATTTCAAACTGTAAACAAATGCAGCCACTTTTGTATTGCAGATAAATATTTACTGTGGATTATGTGAAGATTAACTTCAAATTATATTTGCAACAATGGGTTTATTTTGTGATTTGCTACCTTTGGTAATGTAAAACCTTTGGAAAGAAATATACCTTCAACAAAGCATGAACTTAAGGCCCATCAGCTGTACAATAGCTCGTACACAAACAGAAACTGAATACATTATTGCTGACAGATGAAGGGAACCAAGAATAAAACTGGTACAGAACAAAAGTGCCTCAGATTATCATAGCAGGGAAGTAAAACCTCCCCTATAAGCTCTGACTTAGTAGCTGGCACCTCACTGCTTCTCACAGTTGCAGAAGGAAATTGTACATGGTTTGCAAGCAAAAGGACATTTGATGTATTGGACATTGGGAAGAGGTTCTTCCCTCAGTGGGTGGTGGAGCACTGGAACAGCTCCCCAGGGCAGCAGTCCCAGCACCCACTCTGCCAGCATTCCAGAAGCATTTAGCCAATGCCCTCAGTCACACGGGGTGAGTGTTGGGAGTGTCCTGTGTGGGGACAGGAGTTGGACTGATGATCCTTGTGGGTCCCTTCCAGCTGGGGTGATTCTATCAGTCTATGGAGGTTTCTTACCCTGAGATGTCAGGGTGACCCCGGCCCTTCTCGCTGCTCAGGTGGATGGTGAGAACCGAGGCACCCTTTGTATCTTTCCAAAAACCAACAGACCAGAGGCACAAAAGCCAGCAGAGGACCGTGTTTGGCAGCACATTGTGCTCCCAGTGGGCTGTTTCAGGGGTACCCAGCACCAGTCCACCTGCACCTCTGGTCCCCGTGCCCGTGCCTCTCCAGGCTGGGCAGCTCAGGTACCGCTGCTCCAGGGAGAGTAAAGCTGCCCTTGCACAGTGTTTGGCTGGGACATGGGGAATGTTGTGTCTACCAGGCTAGCAGAGGAATGCTCAGTTTACAAGACAATGGCTTTTTAGGAAGCCAGAAAAAGTTAAAACAGCCTTAACAGATGGAAGATTGTCCCTTTCCACCCTTTGTGTAATTAGGGCAGCTTCATACTCCTGTAATAAATGATCTGTTTAATGTAAGAGATTTCCAAAGTCTTAGCAAATGAGTATCTGAGAACTGGCTTCTGATGTGGTTTATGTTCTTCTTGATAGATTTAGGTTATGGGAATGTTGGTTACAGAGGCAGTGAGTGATTCATGGTGAAACCATCCTGGTGCCATCTGATACACGCTGTCCACCCGAAGGTAGGGGAGCCTCCTGCCTGTGCTGTATCAGTGTCTGCACTTCAGGTTGTTCAGTGTTTAAGTTATAACTGCAGAAAAATTACTGCAGCAGAGAAAAAGAAGGCTGTGTTTTGCAGAAGAGAGATAATCCTTACCAGATCAACATTCTGTGTAAGGAGCATCCCTGTAAGCAGCTCAGAAAAAGAGGAGCCTCTGGCCATGGCTTGACCAGCACAAAGCAACACGGATGGGAGCTGATGGCTCTGTGCTTCCTGCCCACCTTGGAGCTGTCTTGGAAAACATCTTTCCTCCACTGACTGCAGTTTTGTCTTGGTAGTACTTGCAGGATCGAGCCCTTGAGCAGATGGGGAAAAGGAGCAGGGGGGGAGGAATAGCATTCTCCTCTACATTCTTTCCCCTATAGTCAAGCCTTTTGAAATCCTGTCTCCATCCAAAGAGCACCAAAGCAAGCAAAAGGGCAGAGGGTGGTCTCTGAAAAATCTGAAAGGGGAGCTGCTCTTCAGAGAAGGATTGCAGTCCTCCAGCTTTGATTTGCTCCCTGGAGCCCACATCCCACCAGGTGACTGTTCTTGGCTGGCTGAGGCCAGGCCTCGCCGCTCTACAGGCTGCTGGCTGAAAAAAATCATCCTTGGAGATGAACCTTAGGGCCACAACAGGAGAGGGGACACTGAGCATGGGAATTTGGGTGAACAAAGCTCCGGGATGCAATGTTTGGCAGCAACAAAGTGGTCCCCATCATCCAGTTGCCTTGCAGCACATCTCTGTGCTGATTCCTGTCATGAGGGCAGGAAAGGTGGGAAGCAGGGATAGTCCTCAGCAAAACTCACAGATTCCTGGTGGACTTATGTAACTTCTGTAGGACTTGTGTGAGAGCAGGATGAGGCCACCAGCCAAGAGCTTTGCAGCATCACATACCTTTGTTGCCATGTAATAAACAGAAGACTCAAGGATACTATTTTTTTGCAGTTTTTTCCCCCCCCATAAATCTGGAAAGAAAGTTTCTGTCTTCCTTTATATCAAATCTGTAGCCACTTCCTGGGGGTTCCTGAACAGCTGAATTGAGTTTACTCATGTTAAAATAAATTCAGAGTCATTAGGGAGCACTGACCTGTGCAGGTATCAAAAAAGCCTTCAAAATGATGGTATCAGAGGGACAGCCCTCAGCCCACCGTGCCCTTTGGGTGATGCTGGAGCACCAGGACCGTGAGCAGCTCCATCACGGGCCTGGTGTCCTTTCCCAGTGAAGCCACCCCTCTCTGCCTTCCGTTTCGCTGGCAGAGTGCCCGCGGGGGTCGGTTCATGAACCCCATTTCACCTGCAGCCACGTCCCCACACAGAGCATCTCTTGATTAGGAGAGAAACCGGCTGCAGAAGGAGGGACAAATATCTTTCCCAACTCAGCATCCCTTTTCTGTCAGGAGCTGGTGGCCTTGGCTGAAGGCCACGCTCCAGATAACCGGGCAGCAGGACCTCCCTAGGCTGGCGAAACACTGGCCAAAAAGTAGTGCCAGCAGCTCCTGCCCGAGATAACGCAGCGCGCTTTCAAGATTTATTGCCTTTATCCCCATTTGCTGCCAGCCTGAATGTTTCAATTATCTTTTTCTTTCTGTTTTGGCATTTCCCTAACAAGCAGCGTTATTTTGTTGCTTCTGTTTCAGCAGGGACAGACAGGCCCTTGTTTTCCAAACACGACTCGCAGACGCTGCAAAGCAAGTGGACGGTGGCAAAGCATATTTGGTCTGCCTTGGCGATTTGAAAGGTTATTATCTGACCTCTCTCTCATCACCTTCGCCCCAAACATCCAGCAAAGGGGCCGTTTTTAGCCCTTTAGAAATGTGTCCTGTTTCCTCTGCAATGGACTCATGATTTCATTGCAGTTTTTACCAATTAATTCATAGAATCATAGGATGGTTTGGGTTTGAAGGGAACTTAAAGATCATCCAGTTCCACCCCCCTGGCAATAGGCAGGGACCCCTCCCACCAGACCAGGCTGCTCAGAACCCCATTCAACTTGGCCTTGAACACCTCCAGGGAGGGGACAGCCACAACTCCCCTGGGCAACCTGGGCCAGGGTCTCACCACCCTTGTTGTGAAGAATTCCTTCCTAATGTCTAATCTAAATCTCTCCTCTTCCAGTTTAAAGCCGTTCCCCCTCACCCCATCACTCCAGGCCCTTGTAAAAAGTCCCCCCCCATCTTTCCTGAGCCCCTTTCAGTCCTGGGAGGCTGCTCTAAGGTCTCCCCAGAGCCTTCTCTTCTCCAGGCTGAACAGCCCCAGGTCTCTCATCCTGTCCTCATAGCAGAGGGGCTCCAGCCCTCAGATCATCTCCGTGGCCTCCTCTGGACCCACTCCAACAGTTCCACATCCTTCTTCTGTTGGGGATTCCAGAACTAACCCAATACTAACTCCCATAATTCATTCACACTGAGTTTCTTAGAGGTGACTCCGCTTCACAGTTTGACTCTCCTGAGGGAAACTCAGCCTTGGGACAACTTCAGGCATAGCCAGGAGTAACATCAGCACTGACTTCAGCCCACAGTTCTTGCTTTTTGGTTCTAACAGCATCTCAAATTGCTTATTGGCATGAGATGGTTATTTTCAAGATCTCACATAGCTTCAAGTCTTCATTTCTGATGCTACACTGATAATGAGCCACGTTAGTTAATCCCCCATCAGGATTCATAACGTCAGAAGAAAAACCTGGTAGAAAAAATGTTCATCACAGTTCATTCTGCAGTACAAAAGGTCGTTCTGGCTGAATGGTTTGTCAGAAAATTTCCATTTGGTGTGAAAGGTTTCAGGGGAAATTACAAGTTTCTCCTCTGTGACAATCAAAATATTTCATTTTCCAGTAGGTACTGAGTGCACCAAAGCGAGATGCAAACAGGAAAGGTCACTCTCTTCAAAAGTGCACAGGTCTCCAACAGCCCTTCTCGTGACCCTAAGCTATCTGTCACCCTCTGAAACCCCTCCAGAGAGACTCTAGACCAGCACAGCACCCACACCTCTCCAGCTCCCACAGACAGCACACGGGTTTCCACAGGGCACGACTGTGGTGGTGTTAACTGGGGGAGGATTATCTGTGTCTGGATTCCACACAGCGATGTACAAAATTAGACTGTTAAAGGGAAGAAAAGCAGAAATATAAACTGATGAGAACTCTCCTTATGTTGCTGCCAAATATGATCCTTTGGCATTAGCAGATTAACTTAAAAACCCCGCTGGCCTCTGGTTTTTAATCCGTTTCACGTTCCCCCCAGCTTTACAGAGGAGGCTGTGGGCAGAGCTGGGTGTGCAGCTGAAGGCTTGCTGAGGGTCCCCGCTGTGGCACAGGGGGTCCTGAAAAAACACCACCCCCTTCCCACTGAGCAGCTGTGAAGGAAAGGTGCAGGGTGCCAGGATGGGAATAGATGAACCAGAGCTCTGATCTCAGCCAGGGCAGCAGGTGGGGAAAGGGAAAGGGTCTGCACAAGGCACAAGGCTGCTGCTGGGCCACTGTCCCCGGCGCCCCAGGGAGCAAGGGTTACTCCGTGTGCTTCAGACCGAGCAAAGCCCGCGCTGCCCGTTAACCACTGGGTGTGAGGGCATCGCAGCAGAGCCCCAGGGGGGACCTGTCTGTCCACCATCCAACACACGCTCCTCAAAACAGCCCCTGGGAGCCAAAATGCTTCGTTTTACCAAGAGAAAAACAACTACGGTTCCCAGCAGGGCATGATTCAAGGAATGTCTTTTGGCCACAGCGTGGAAACGGATCAAATCCACACATTTGCACCCAGCAGCAAGGTCCCTTGGGTGCTTCACAGGTAAATACAGGGCTGTCTGTGGTACAGGGTTTGCCTGGAGCTGCTGCTAAACTCATCTTTACTGCAGCATTTTTGATTATTTCCTATTCACTTGATACACCATCAAAATAGATCCAGCTCTCCCCTGTTTTAGCCTCTGCTAAAACCCTCAGACCACATCTTCTCCTATAACAAAAAGTATGTGGAATTGGCTAAAAAAGACACATTCCTGTTCTCACAACACTTTAAAAAAAATCTATCCCTTTTCTAAAGAAAAAATAGCACTTATAAGACTTCATAAAACTGCTTCTGTCCAGAAGGCTCCTGCGACAGATCAGCTTCGTCCCTTTAACCGTTGTTGTGCCAAGCCTCACTGTAAATTATTAATCATCCCAAAATAGCTGCTGAAAATAGAGGCGAAAGGGAAGACTTGATAAGAGCAATGTCTATGACATAATTTATTTTGATCTTACTGAAAATCTTTAAGAGCTCCGGGCAGGACAAGGGAATGATGAAGTTCTAGAGATGCAACGAGAAACCCAGCACGAGAGCTCATTGTCTGCTGGGGTGGGGAGTGAACGTGGGACCCTTCATTAGACTCAGTAAGTAACTGCGAAAGGGAGAACGTGAGAGAGGGAAATCAAGCAATGAGCTGAACTTGCAAATGTTTTTGGCATGAAATCATGAGGGCAAACGCAAAGCTCTCCGCCCACCAGCACACACGTGGAGCTGCCACTCTGTGGGGACACTCATATATATATATATATATAAAAAAGGGAGTGAATGAGACTGCAAGGGGCTTTCAGGGGCTCTCTGCTGCAGAGGAGAAGGCTTGTGGGTCACACCAACCCTGCTCGGGAGCTCAGCACAAGACGCAGCCCCGCGTGACAGCAGATGCTGAAAGGGCCATATGGGACTTGGGATGAAAACTGGACAAGAGCACATTTTGGCAGCAGTGATGACTCCGGGCAGGCGCCCAGCCCTGCGATGGGCACTTTGTGCCCAGCACTGGGGTGACCCTGTCCCCTGGGGTGCTGCAGAGAGCAGGGCCACGGAGACTCTGCGGCCCAGCTGCGGGGGAGTGTGGGGAAACCGCGCCCGAGCAGAGCAGCCGGGAGAGAGGACACTTTGTTGTGAAGGGGTTTTTCTTCTTCTTAGATATTTCTTTTTTTTCAAGCTGCATTTCTTTGAGAGGCTTTGTGGACAGTGTGGGCAGAGCCAAGTGGAAGGAATTTAAAGGGAGAAGCCAGTTCAGGGTCATAACCCGATATGTGACTGTAAACCAAACAACTGCTGATAGAATGAAGCAGATCCCCAGAGCCAGCGCAGGGCCACTGATGTGAGATGTGGGACTGGCTGTGGGGGGCCACGCGGGAGCAGTGGGCTGGCTGGCTGAGTGCATCCAACAGCCAGGAGCACCGAGGGACACAGGGAGCGCACGCAGCCAAAAGAAGGATGAAGGCACCAGGCAGACCTGCATGGGGAGGCGAGGCAGGGCAGAGACTTAAATAACAAGCCTGACTGGGCTGGTTTGGTCTCGGCCCTTAAGCTGGGGAGGGAGTTTCTGGGCAGCTTTCCAGTGGGGGCAAGGGGAACCCGGGAGAGAGCAGAGCGAACACGGGCTGCGAAGGGACAACATCCAAGCCAAGAAGCCTTGCAATGAGAAACAGTCCTTTGCTCTGTCACCTTCACATACAGTAAAGACATTTCCAGTGAGGGGTCTGATGCCCTCTCAGACTGTTATGGCTTTAGTGGATGAAACCTGAAAGGCTGGGTTGCTTTTCTCCTGCTTTGTGTGTAAGGACCTCAGTGCCATTTCATAGTCACCACTTCTCTGGCACCTACTTCCTTCTAATTCTTAGAAAATAACCATCATCTGAAAGGAAGCCTATGCTGCAAAAAATTGCAACTTAGTTTGGCATGGCTTTTGGCTCCTGTGTGCATGGCCAGGTTTTGTTCTCACACTGCCTTTGTCCTAGGGACACTTCAGACAGAAATTCCATACCTGCTTCTTACTCTTTTTGCCAATACTTTGGCAAAGCGATCCTCACCTCCAAGGAGTCTTTCATTAGGCACTCGTGGGATCAAAGTCAGACTGCTAGGACTGCAGAGTTAGAGTCGTCATGAGACTTAGCAGCAAGGATATTTAAAAAAAAATGGCTCAAAAGGTAACTTGGGAGAGAAAGAAATGTTTTCCCTGCTGAAGCCAACCAGGTGGACAGTGCTGCAATGGGAACTTCCCTCAGCACAGCCCCTGCACAAGTACCTTTCACTCTGATTCGAAGCGGCCGCCAAACACCTCTTTAGGTGTCCCAGGTGGGGGAAGTTTTCCTGGCATGACCATGTGTACACCAGAAACTGGACTGAGACCACGAAGCTCAGTGTGGGTCAGAGCTGCATTTCGAAGCAGTGAGGTAGAAGTTAAGGAGTCCATCGCTGGTTCCCAGTCTCTTGAGCCATCTGGCTCCCTATCACTATTTTATCTTTCTGAAGTGCTGCGAATGCTGAGGCCCTGTTCTGGTCTAATGGCGTTTCAAATTAAATCGACAGCCAATTTGGATTACGCAACCGTGAAGCGAAGAAACACAAGACGGAACGCAGAAAGCCTCTCCCAGCAAAAGGTTTCTGATGACATTTATGGGAGTAGGTGGCTCAGGGGCTTCAGGGGAAATTCCAGATGGATGGGAAAGTAGCAGTGATACAGCAAACCCCTATGGAGGGTGAGACCAGGGGCACATGGTGAACCACCAGAGACGGTGTGGTTATGAGATCAGAGGGACGGCCTGGGGAAGGTCAGTGCAGACGTGTGGAAACCCAGTGGGCAGTTGGCAATGTGATGGTGAGATGAGCGTGAGACGGGAAGGGTGTGGTAAGGCAAACTCCAGAAGACTAAATGCCTTCTTACCACCAGGAAAAGAAGCAGGTCCATCCTAATGATGTCAGGAGAACACTCCATCCTCTGGGTTAGTCATGCTATTCAGTGATGGGTCCATCCTAATGATGTCAGGAGAACACTCCATCCTCTGGGTTAGTCATGCTATTCAGTGATGGGGGAGTCTGGGCTGAGCTTGACCCTGCCTCGCCATCCCTCAGAAAGCCAGGGTTGAGTAAGACCACACATCACACCACACACCTCCGGAGGGAAGTGATTAAGCCATGAATAAGATATCCACCAGCTGTTTTGCTTTGTGTGTGTGCATACACTGTGAAAGCACTGCAAAAAACCCTAAACTTTAGGCCAAGAGAGCCTGGGACCAAAGGTGAGACCTCCATGAAGGACCATGACATCAACTACAGGACTAAAACCATGAGCAGTGGAAACAGACACCATTCGAGCCTGGATGTTTGAATTTGGCATCTTAATTTTAAACAAAGGAGGACAGAAGAGTATTTTTCAAATCCTTCTCATTAAGTAATGCTGCCAACTCCCATCTCAGTGGGAGTCAAACAAGCGCATCTCTCTGGTGCCAGAATTCCCACCTAATTTCAGCAGCAGCCCTCCAAAGACAGGTGGGGTTTTTTTGGTAGGAGCCTATGATAGCTGGCTTCAGATTTGGCCCTTCCTTGTTTCCAAACGGCTTTTGTGTCTGGCCACAGAATATTTTTCAAGTCATTGATAATTACATTAGAAGACTAAACCCCAAAGACTTCTACCACCAACTTCAGCAAAAGCAGGCTTTTACACTGAGTGTTGCACATATTTTCCCCAGAGGCTTTGGGCTTGGACACAGCTCCACCAGTTATGCTTGTTGTCTGCATTCAGAGTAGAAGTGGAGAAGGCACTCAAACAGCACCAGTCCTGATTTGGCCTTTTTCACTTCCATAGCAGCCACCAAGAGCATCCAGAGTTGAAATGGTGGTGCCCCCAGCCAGCAGTGCTCACGGCACTACCGGACACGCACAGGCCGGAGGAGCATCCCATTGCTCTGGGGCTGTCAGGGTGTGCTGGAGCAGCTGGGGCTGGGGGGATGCAGCTTCCATCTTCTCTGGCATCTACAGAAACTGAAACGAGACAGAAAAGCTACGGCAAGAGATGGAGAAAGCAATGAGATGGAGGTGATCTGGAAACCACAAACTAGGGAAAGGATGAGCAGGAACAAGACAAAAACGTAGCGAGAAGAGGAAAGCGAGAAGTCATAGCAAAGAAAGAGGAGTCATAAACCCTGTGATGCAAACAGAAGCAGTTGAATATTTGTAGGCATCGTGGCTGGGCTGTTGCCCATGGTATTTAACTTCACAAACTAACCCAGCCATTACGCACTGAACGATCGTTAATGCAGCAGATGCAGCCAGACATACGTAGGAGTGTGTTAATATAAGACCTGATGTAAAAAACACCTGCTAGTTTGGCACGGTGTCTCAGGAAAGATACATGTGGCTCATGTGATTGTGCAGTATTTACAAAGGTATCTGTTGCTTTCCCGTCACACCATGTGTAATTCCCATTTGCCTTAACGGGAGCTTCACACAATGATGGTGTAACAGAGACAGCCGACTGAAGTCAAATGGAGCTGGTCCCACCTACCCTAGCAGAGAAGCTCGTGTCTTAAGTGTTGTTCTTCTTTTTAATTAGTTTTTTTCCATCTGAAATATTTAGGACATGGAGGGGAATTCTCTCGACAATACCTGGGCTCCAAGGCTGCCTTGTTTACAATGGCTTAAGCTTTTATAAGCCTGAAGGAACTGCACTGATGCCACGAAGTTACACGGGGAAGAGACACTTTTGGAAGATTATAACCATGTGGCCCACCTTGTCCTAATCCCCAGTGCCACCCCACTGAAATGGATGTGTGTCTTTACTGAAGTCTTAGAGAGGATGACACACTCTCCTGGTATAAGATGCTCCTACAAACCAAAGACCGGGCTGGTACCAGGCAACTTGGCTGCAGGACGGGGCCAGGCTTCTTCCAGGAGCATCTCAGGGATGGGAGGCTCTGACTCACATGCAGAGAGCAAACAGCTGCAGTGGTTTAAGATGTTACCCCACAGCTGTCTGTCCAGGCTCCCTGCAGGAGGCTGCCCACAAGCAGAGGCAACGAAATGGGATGGAAGCCTGGGCTTCAGCTGTCCCAGCTCAGGGCCCTGGGGGACGCATGGAGAGGGCAGATGGAAAACTGGAACGGCTGCGGCGTGGGTATCCAGGCCTCCACCATGAACTGAGGAGACACATCTGGCACAGGGCAAAGTATGATGGTGGGAACACCATGGACATCCCAGCAAAACTAATTAGAACTCATTTGCTTGGATCCTCAGCAAACAGTTTTTCTTTCTGCTTCCTCATTGCTCCATGGGATTTCTTTCTCAGGGTTTGCCCACTTTTGCCCCTCTCCTTGCCCAGTTGTCCTTACTGGAGCTCCTGTGTCCCCTCACTTTCCACCTCTCTGCAAGGTGCATGCCCAGGAGAAAACCTCCAGCACAGGTAACCACACCATGGGAGCAGGGAGTGGGCAGCCAGAGCTACAGCCCGAGCACTTAGCTGAGACACAAAGCAGGGATGCAGAGAAAGCTGTTCTTTTATGCCCTGTCTCTCGGCTTTCTTCTCAGCATTTAAAACCTTTTCTGCTCACCTTTCTCATCTCAGATTTTCCTCTAGCCTAAAATAACTGCAGCAACACAACCCACTGCCTTTGCATTTTGTTCTCGGTCTCACAGTCGCCACTTTATTTTGCCTTTTCCCAGTTTCATGAAAGAACGCAGTCGCATGAATAACAGGATTATTTATCATCCTCTCCCTCCCCTTCCAGGATGACTTGCTGTTTATGGAAAGCACTCGAGTGCAGGAGAGAGCATGCTACAGTTAAACAGACAATGCTTAAAGGGGCATTGCCTGTGCTCTGGTTTAATGTTGTATTTCTCACTGATTTCCAAGAAAGAGGGAGTTCTGTATCCAGATTGATGGATACAGCATCACAAATCACTGCTGAAAGGTAAACAAATGATAGGATGGAGAAGATGGTGCTGCACTTCACTTTTTGCAAGAACCAAGAAATTCACTTTTGATGTAAATGTGGGTACACATCCCCTTTGTAGCCCGGCAGCCTACGATGGGCAAGAACATGCTCCTAGAGAGCAGGTGATGGTGGCCAGCAGGTGAGAGACTCAGCTCAGACATCTACATGTGACACAGTCAAATGATGGGACTGCTGTGTGCTTCTAGGAGGTCTGTTGGACATGGAACACAGGACAATGCTACAACTTGTCCCGAGGTGGTGGATGGCTGAGAAAAGAGAGTTTTGGAAATGGTTGCTCCCAGCTTCTCATCTGCAGCTTGGTCACACTCATATGGGAGGTTCAATATGCAGCTTCACTACGCTCTCTCTGCCTTTTCGATTACTGATGGGCCTTGTGGTTACAGAGGATCTTTACCAGCCTTTACTAAGAAATTGCCTAAGTACAAAGTGTTGAGAATAAGCAGCTGGAAAGCACTGAATTCCCTGGGCATTGCTGCTGAGGAACAGAAGACACAACATGGTTCGGCTGCTCTGGTCTGGCCATCACCATTACTGGGTCTGTGCGTAATAGCAAGCCTTGAAAGGGTGGAAGCGCTCCGAGAGGACTAAGTTTGGGGGACTTTGTTAGCCTGGGCTCCATGAAGTCCTCTGGAGAGATACCACACTGCACTGAGGACTTGAGGCATGGTCCTTTGAATATGTGCAACCACTGAGACCACGTGAGGACCAGGCTGCTGTATTCCTAGACGTAAGGAAATGAAAATGTACAAAACTCTAGAATGTATTTCCTGTTTAAAAAAAAAAAGGAAAAAAGGGGGAGAATCAGTCCTTCTCTTTGGTCTTCTCCTTCCCCTGTATTAACTGGGTTTCTGTGACAAAAAGGGTCAGAAATTCAATTAGGAAAATTCACAGCCGTTACAAACATCCGCAGTTCAAAATTAGCAATTCCACTACAGCAGCTTTCGTATCTCTTTTGTCCTTTGGGTACTGCTGGATCCTGCAGTCTCTGGTGTGTGCAGAGCTGAAAATGTGTGTACCATTCTCGTGAGTTTTTATTGTAAGGGAGGGAATCTCACAGGACAAATGTGTAATGTTGTAAGAGCAACAAGGTTGCATGGATACAAGAACACAAACCGGGCGGCACTTAGAGAATACGAATTCTTCAGAAGAACAACTATCTCGCTGTGTTCTGATGGAGCTTAACAAAATGGACTGCTCCAAGCTAGGCCTCCTCGGGCTTCCAAGCTACAAACAATGAAGAATAATATCACAATTTTATGGAACTTAACATGAGTTACATCCTGGATGGCCTCCACAGAATCACTGCGACTGGCTTTGCCTTGAGTCAGAGGAGAAGAGCTTTACACCCCCGTTGCTGAGGAGACACGAGCACACCAGGCACGGGACCCCAGGGGCAGAGCCCTGAGCGTACTGCTTTCATTTACAACCTGTATCACTGTACCTTAAGCTGGGCTGGTGCTTTTACAGTCATTCAGCTGGATGAACTAAGTATTACTGACAAAACACAGCCCATTTTTAATAGCTTTATCCACCAGGCAAAGGAGATCTCGTGCTTGCAGCAGCACTGTTGTGCCATAGGGGTGTAGAGCAGGGAGCAACTTCATATACCCACTAAAATAGCGGCCTGCTGGTATGCAAGTGCCCTAGTTTAATGCCTAAACATGGTATCTCACTACCCAGGCTGGCAGGGCTGCCAGTTCGTACTCCAGCCCTGAAGGTGAACTGTGTGTCACTCAGCAGAGGTTCCTGCAGCAGGGAAGGTCAAACGGCCCCTTGCTTTCGGCTGTGCTGCTCAGCCTTCAGGATAAGAAGCAGCTGGGCAGGGAGGAGAAAAGATCACATTAATAAGAGTGCTACTAACCGACTTTCTTTGCCCATTTCTCCAGCTGGGTTCAGCTCCCACTGAAGTCAGAGGGGAAGTTTTTGAGGGGGTGGATCAGCTCTAGTGGGACCCTGCATCATTCATAGGAGGGCAAAGCATCTCCAGAAATAGTGTGGCTTTAAGTGACAACACATGTAGGTGGTGCAGGCCACGGCTATCCTCTGTGTTCAGGGGCAGGGACATCATAAATCTTTTCTGAGCCCCTTCTGATCACTCCACTTAGCTGAAACCTTGTAGCAGATTTGCATCTTACAACTATTTAAGAAAATTATCAACCGTGAAAGCATCTGGAAAGCTGCACCAACAAAAGTTTCAAAGCAAACAAAGCTCAGCCAGAAGGACGGAGCCAGTGCAACGATCCAAAAGGAAGAGCTGGAAAAGGAGGAAACAATGTTTGTAGGTGTACCAGCTGGAACAATAACTGTCTTGCCTTGTCCCTTCAGCTTTCCTTGTTGGTCTTTATGGACCAAGTTTCAGGAAAGGGAATGGTTTGCCTGCCATCAGAGCCTTCTGCATCTGTAATCCATTGCCTTCACCTGCACCTGTGACAGCTTTGTGCCTCCTTCTGCAGGCAGGCAACCTCCAAAAATGACTGAACTTCCTGACTAGCTTTCTGGATTTTATGTTCTGGACTTTCATCCGTCACATTACACAGTGTGGCACCGACACGGAATGGTGCAGGTCCAAATCACTGAAATCTCCTTGCTCTTGGTCCTTTTTCAGCTGTGGTGGCAAAATGTATCCCACAGAACATACCAAACCCCTTTGGCCAGCCTCAAACAGCCACTATCATAAAAGCAGGCCACTCCTCCACAATGAAACAAACCCCAAACCCTTACTCAAATTCCTTCTGTTTTGTTAATTTTAATGTGATTATCACTGAGGGAAAATCCATGCTAAAATCAAGAAAAAGACTCAGCCACGTTTCCCATCTCTCCTTCAGCAGAAATATGATTGCAATGAAACAATTTCTCTTGCAACTTCAAGGCTTGTCAGCAGGGCCAAGCAAGTGTTGACATTTCAACCTGACCACTGAAATAGTTGCCATGGGATCCAGGTACCATTCTGAAGCCAATCCAGTGCCCTCCATGCCTTCTGCCCCCTCCCAAGCCCAGCAGTGCCTGCCTCGCTGCCCACCCCCTGCCCACACTTCTCCCAGCGACCTTCCCGCGGGCTGCTCCCGTGCATCGTGGCCCCGGCACGTTTCTCTGAAACATGAGTTGGTCCCACTGCATGGCTTGACCTGTGTTTACAGCTAAGCCAGCAGTGATTTAAACGAGCTTTGTAGCTGGTGCTGGTAGCCTGCTTTGGGGCACCCTGCCTTCATGTATCGCTGCCCGCAGAAAGCGCTGGTGCCACTGAAGCAGCTTCATTTTGTGTCAAAGAGCTTCTGCATCCCTTCCCCCACGCCAAGTGCCGTGCAAACCCTGGAAATCCTCCTCTCAACACTCTGTCATAGCATAATGCTATTAGAATTCCTGACATTTGAGGGTCTCCTAACAGTACGTGCTTTAAATTAGTCAAGCGATATCTTGCTCGCTGCTCTCAGGTAAACAAAAAAGTGCAAAACTTAATTTTCTGGTGCTCTATTCTTTCTATTGATTTTCTTTTAAACCTATAAATACCATCCTGTCACTCTTTCCACATGTGTGGCTTGTAGGTATTACATAAAAGATGATATTTCACGTTTGGTGCACACATGTTTAATAGACTTGCAGACTGAAGCAAAGACGCACTTGCGCGGTGTTGTTCGTACAGACAGATCTTCGCATGCTTCTAAGGACTTACACAGCACAAACACAATTTTAGATCAAACAATGCACAAGGAGAAAATGTGTTGTAAGCAGACAGGCAACCCAAGTATAAAGTTATTTGCAGGATCTGTGTGAATTTTATATCCGTTCTCTGGTCTTTGGTCTCTTCTGGGATCTTGCATATTTTGCATTATTATCAAATATTTGCAATGATCCATATAAACAGTCTAATGTTAAAAGCTACTCCAAGTGTAACTTGACCCAAAGGAAAGATGCTTATCTGAGCTCTGCAATGACAGATATAAAAAGGATGCTGATGCAGTATGTTTCTCATAAAATGAGGCAAATATAAGAAAAAGCAAAACTGTATAGATTCTTTTTACCAACAGATAAATCAGAAGTCCTCTCTATGTTGGCTTTCGTAGTAGAATACCACTTGGAAGAGCTACAGATACCCAGCACTTCGGATCCCAGACACATTGGGCAATGGAGGAAGAAGAGGAGTAAACATTTGTTGAGCTGGTACTGTAAGAATCTATTTCACTGTTGGGTGATTATTTTTTTATTACTATGACAACACAGACCATAAGAATTGTTTCTTTAACACCAGCAAATAATAAGTGCAGGTGAAACACTTTTTTAAACGAAAGTAATCCCTTTTTTACATCTGTGATGTCAACCCCTGTGTAAGAAAGTGATGGCAGCTACCAGCGCTGGTCTGCCTCCTGCTCGCCCTGAGCCCATGAGTCTGCTGCAGTGTGGCACTGGGGTCATTTTTTTAATATCAGAAGGCATCCCAGAGCGGCTCCACACTGGCTCAGCATTTTTTGTCTTTAAAAAAAAAAAAGAAGCTTTCCCCTTTTTAAAGTGCTTCCAATTCTTTTACATCTCTTTTCCTTTTCTCTCTTTTCAACCCCCACTCCCCCCCCCCCCTTGTGGTCCTGGAGACCACCCTGTAAGTCTACATGACATCATGAGAGAGAATTAAACGTACTTGAAAGGCCACTTCTGTTTTGGTGGGAACTTCTATGCAATTGCAAAGTGCCCATTAAAGCACAGGTTGTTTCCTAGAAGCATGTCCAAGCCAGTAGCGTGCAAACCCCTTCAGGGCTTCTAGAAAGCATTCGCTTTTGAAATGCTGAAGGAAATTCAGAGATGAAAGGATAAGTCTCCCTGGCTGTGCATTTACAGTCTATTGTCTTCCATGAAGGATAGTATCACTCCTCAGTTGTGTTATTGCAGTTAATCCACTTAAATGCTATTGGATTTTCAGATGAGCTGAATTCTTTGCATCTGCTATTAAGATGCTTTGTTTAGATGAGAAAGGGCTGTTATTTAAATCACAATGAGTTCAGGGAGATGTCAGGGTGCAGCAGGCACCTTGTGCCAATCTGCGCCGGGGAAAAGGG
This sequence comes from Dromococcyx pavoninus, assembly GCA_033558185.1. Taxonomy (NCBI): domain Eukaryota; kingdom Metazoa; phylum Chordata; class Aves; order Cuculiformes; family Neomorphidae; genus Dromococcyx; species Dromococcyx pavoninus. The sequence continues at coordinate 180,085 of JAUMJL010000871.1, forward strand.
GGGATATTTTCTCTCCGGGGCGGCGGGGAGGGAGGATGCGAAAAGAGAAGGGGCTGCCCCCTGCCCGGCTCCGGCCCCGCTGCTCGGCGGGCGGGCTCGGTAGGGGGGGGTACCGGGGCCGGCTGCGGCGGCGCCCCGCATCCCCGCATGCCGCAGCCGGGTGCCGCAGGGCGCCCGTTGCCCTCCCCGCCCGCACCCACCCCTCCTGCTTCGTATTTTTTTGAGGGTGTGTGTGTGCTGTTTTATTTCTTATTTCTCGCAACGAAGGCTGCGCTGCTCCAACAGCGAAGAAGCTACATTAAAAACACCCATCGCCTGCCCCTCCTCTTCTGCAAAAGGCGAGCTCCCCCTCGCCAGAAAAAATAATACCACCGATTAAAAACACCAGCCCCCCAGGCCCCTCCGTGGTGATGGCGAGCTCTTCCAGCTTATATAAAAGGCAGGGGCACAAGGTGGATCCCGCGCGGTTCCGCGGCGGCTGTGGCGCAGCAGCTCCCCCGCCCCGGTGCCGCAGAGCCGGGCCCGTGCCCCGCTCCCCCCACCCTTCCTCGGCTCGCTGGGTGTTGGGTTTTTTTTTTAACCTTTTTTTTTTTCCCCCTCCTTAGGAGTGGGCAGAGCCCCTCTCGCAGGGGCTGCAGCTGGCGGCAGCCCCCACTACTTGTTGTTTGTGGGTTTGGTGCCGGGAGTACCGGGAGGAGGGGCGGGGGAGGCGCATGGCAGGGAGGGGAGCGGTAAATGCTGCTCCTCGCCCGAGCCACGCTCCAGACAGGCCACTGCTCCGGAGCCAGCCCGGGAATCCTCCCTCCGCCAGGAGTTGCAGTTCGTCTCCGATCCCCTTGGGATTTAAACCTTCTTGCATACATATATATATTTTTACCTCCTTCCTCCTCCTCTCTTTTTTTTTTTTAATTTTTTTCTCCCGTGCAAAGTGGAGAAGGAACTGCACCAAGACCTTGCAATATTGCTCCGATTTATCACTGCTATTATTCCTAATTAATTCTTATTTTGAACCTCACCCCAGCCGGGGAGGGCAGCGGGACCATTCCCTGCAAGAGAAACATTTTCATCCCTATCAATAAAGATTTTTTTAAATATTTTTCTTTTTGAGGAAGGGGCAGAGGGTGGAGGGCGAGCGCAGCGTGGTGCGGGGGGCGCACGCAGCCGCCCCTCCGCCAGTGCCGGGGGGGGCGGGCCCCAGCGCCGCCCGCCGCCGGGGGGGGGCAGCCGCCCCAGACAGGTGATGGGCGTTTCGGCTGCGCTCCGGATCGACTCCTTGGGTTTCACTTTGGTCTGATCTAAGCAAATATGCAGAAGTACCGGCTGGTCTAGTCGTAAGAGCCAAGAGGAGCGAGCGAGAGCGGCAGAAAGGAGAGCAGCCACGCTCCCGGTAGCGAGGGGAACATACAAACAGCGGCAGCGCCGTAATTCGACCACCGCCGCCCCGAAGGCAGCCCCGACCCCCCCCTGGATGCGGAGGACGCCCGAGCTACCCCGCTGCCTTTCCCCTGAGGGATGGTACTGAATCTCTGCGCGGCAGGAGCCGGCCTGCAGCTCCTCTCCATCAGCGTTGCCTTCCCTCCGTGTCTAAAGTGCACCAGACCGCGATGAGGACCTGGGCTTGCGTTTTGCTGATAGGTTTTAGCTACCTGTCCTTTACCTTCTCCGAGGTAGGTGGGAGCGGCTTCCAGCGTTCTCGGTGCCCGGGACACGCGGGGGCGCGGAGTGCCCACCTGGGCTCCGCGGGCATCTCCGCGCCCCAGCCCCTGCGCGTTGCCATTTCGTGCATGCCAGGGGTGGCGAGGGACGGCCGGGCACTCCGCCCCGGGGCTGCTGGCTGCCTTTTAAAATTATACAGATAATACGTATATATATTCACGCCCCGCGGGCGCAGACGGGCTGCAAGGGGAGCGGTGCGTGGAGCCGCCCGGCCGCCAGCACCGTTAGTGCCGCGGGCAGAGGTGGGTGAATGACCCTCCCGAGCCGTCGCTCCCCGGGCTCTGAGGCTCAGCCGGCTCGGAGCGGGCGAGGGCCGGGGGACGCTCCGGACGGGGCGCGGAGCCGCGGCTCGGGGCAGCTACAGGTGGTCCTGGCCGGGGCGAGCGCGGTGCTCAGCGCTGCGCGGCGACTGCAACTTTTACCGGGACCGGCTCTGCTTGGCGCTGGGAGGATGGCGGTGGCCCCGTGGGACTCGGCCCTCCTCCTCCCCAGCCCGCGGCAGCCGTGGACTTCACGCCCGCTGGGGCAGGCTTCCTCAGCCGGCTGCCTGGGGGGGCGGTTTCCAGGCGTCGAACGGGGCTCGGGGAGAGGAGCCGCGGGGATCTGCCTCTCTGGAGCCGCAGCTCTGCCCCTTCGGAGACCCTCTGGAGCCGCAGCTCTGCCCGCCCGGAGCCGCGGGCATCTGCCCCTCTGGAGCCCCTCCGAGCCGCAGCTCTGCCCGCCCGGAACCGAGGGGATCTGCCCCTCTGGAGCCGCCGCTCTGCCTGCCGGGAACCGAGGGAATCTACCCCTCTGGAGCCGCCGCTCCGCCCGGAGCCGCGGGGAACCGCCCGCCCGGCCGAGCCGTGGCGCAGCTCAGCGGGCGGCGCGCAGCCCCCGCGGGGGCGCCGGCGGGGGGGGGGGGGTAGCAGAGGGGGTGTGGATTTTCCCCCTGCTTCGTCCATAGACGTCCAGCAAACAGCCTGCGTGCCCCCCTAAAACCTCAGCCCTCCCCGCAGACCCCCCCGCGCCTCAAGCGCCGCATCCGCGGTGCTGCAGGGGCGTGGGGAGCGGCGCGCAGGGCTGCGCGCTGACCCGCCGTGTGTGTGTGTGTGTGTCTTTTGAAGGAGGCCGAGATCCCGCAGGAGCTGATCGAGCGGCTGGCGCACAGCGAGATCCACAGCATCCGCGACTTGCAGCGCCTCCTGGAGATTGACTCCGTAGGTAAATTAGTCCCGTCCTCCTTTCCTTCCGCGCCGTCGGCCGCCGCCGCCCCGGGGGGAGGCATCGCCGCGGCCGCCGTGCAGCGCCCCGCACGCCTCTCGCCGCTCCGGGCTGCATCGCCTTGTCGGGGACGAGATCCGTGCGGGGAGCCGGCCCCGGGACTCGGGCTGTCCCGGGCAAGGGGAGCTTCATTGCAAAGGGAGGCGGCGGCCAGGGGGCCGATGGGGAATTAAAACTTCAGGGGGTTCAGGGTGGAGAGGGACCTGGTGACCCTCTCTGTTTTCAGACCTCTCTGTCTCTCAGCGGAGAAGAATTTCCGTAAGGTTTGTTGTTGGTCTTGCATTGCTCTGTTATCTTTAAACTACTGTCCTAGAGGTATTTAAAATATTTGAAACAATATTTATGAATGAAGTAATGTCTCTTCAAGCGCTGGGCTTTATTAAAAGGAAAATAAACCGTCCATGCTGATTTTAAACAGGAACCTGCATATGAAGCTTACCCTTAAGAAATACACTCTTTTTTTTTTCCTGAAAGAAACTAGTGCAGGGTTATTTTCTGCATCATTAGGCATGCAAATGGGTGTAGTGAGAACGTGCAGTTCAGACAGATCGTTGCAGCAGTAAATCGGATCTAGAAGCACTGTATAACTGTGTTTCTTATCATTTGGTTTCACTTGATGCACTTTGTTCCTGGTGGTTTCTTCCCTTAGTTGAAAGAGAATAAACCCGGCACCTTTGATGTGCCCAAGGGAAACCTGCGTCTTTCTGAAGAGCAAACATGGAGAAAAATGAATGAGTTCTTGCTTGCGTTGGTACCAGGCCATCTCCTTTTAAACCATATGCTGTGTATTTTTGTAAAGTCTGTGCCAGGTCCAATCCCCTTCATTCAGTGTTGCAGGATCCTTCTAGAGTTTAACTCACTGCTTTTTGTATAGCGCTGTATTAATGAGCAGGAATGCACTAGGAACGTGTTTTACAGACATAGCTTTCAATTCTCCTGGGATTAAGGAGCAACTGGTTCCCCATTACACTGGGAATATTTCTCTCTTGCACAATACTTTACCGTAGAGGCTAACTACTAATTACCAGATTTGTTGGCATCAGTTTAATATTTTTGGAGAACAGTGCTTCATCGTTATTGCTTGTCACTGCAGTTAAAGAGGCTTTCCCAACAGGGAAGGGGTATGCAATCCATATTTCCCCACTGAAGACTGGTTTGGACCAGACAAGTCCACTACTGCTCAAGTCTTTTTCCCAGTGAGCTCGGTGGAAAGCTTGGCTGCTGTTGCAGTAGGGCTGGATCTGAGCACTAGCATTTTAGAATACTGCATGTTTCTTCTGCATTTGAGTCTCTGTAGCTACCGGAATACATTATTTTTTCAAATACCCCAGTGTAACAAGCACATGCTTCATTTTTAAATACCACTTATGAGGAGAGCAAAAGTTCACTCGGCTCCATTGCAAGAGAATCAAGCAGACAAGTAGAGCAATGGCAGGAGCTGAATAAATTAGTAGATGTAGCAGAGAGAAATTTATTTCAGAAAATAATGATTTAACTCATAGCAAACATTAACCAGAGCACGCGTGACCAAAAATTGAAGAGGTCAGCCACAAATTTAACATTTCATTTTGCTGTTTTCACGCTATTTGTCAGTTTAGAAACCGTTAAGAGAAAAAAGACCCATGCATATTTTAGTATTTCAACATGAAACAGTGATGCCTTAAGACACGAACTCAGTATTAAAAAATAGAACCAATATATTCAGCCTTTCACCCTGTTCTTATGTGCTCCTTTTCTGAGCTACACAAGCAGGATTGGAAATTCATACACCAGTCTTTACTACCCACATTCATATTTTCTGGGCACAGTCCTGCAGTCTTTACTGTCATGAGTAATTCTTATTAAGGGTTTATCAGAGTGACTAATCAAACATTGAAATTTACAGGTTTTTCAGTAAACAGGATCAGGCCTGTTTACTATATTTAGTATTAGCTTGGATTAGCAAATGAAATGTTTTCTAGTTGTCACTGGTAAGATGATATTTCTGAAATGTATTTCCTTAGGGCTGCAGTTGCATGTAGGGAAAGGCTAGTTCAGTGAGGGATTGTACAGTAGATATGTTTCTCTTTCACAGCATGTAGTGACTTAAACTGAGGATCAGAATAAAAACACTCCACTGATTCTTTTCTCCCACATTTTAGTGCATGGTATTGCACTAAAGTGCATCTGAGTAGCCCTGTTTAAACTCAGTGGGTGGACTTGAGAATTAAGAATGATCTTGTAGGGGAAGCATTTGCAGGATCAGGCTTGCTTGCAGAAAATATCTGATATTCCTGAGGAAAAAAGCGGAATTTTTCTCTCCTGCAATGCAAAGCATATATTTTTAATTGGAAAAGTAAGTTTTGTAAGTCGGAGTGGGCAGATTTTTCTTCTATTCTGACAGATTTGGTCTCTATATTGTAGCGCAGAGATGACTGATAACCCCCTTCATAAAATTAGAAACCACACCCCCAGACCATCTGGCATATTACTTAAAGAAAAACACTACCCAACACGGAGCATATCATTGTATTCAAAAAAGAAAATCCAGGCCAGTTTGTCAGAGCCCAGTGTTGTCTGTCTGGTTCAAAGAGAAATCCCTGTAAAGGCCATGTGAAAAGTCTCTCATGACTATCGTGAAAGACAATTTTATATTGCTTTGTGGTGATTGGGATCCGTAGTCAGCCGTGGAGTTTCACTGGCGTGACGGAGAGCAGAGTCTAACCCTGTTTAAAACAGAAAGCATGCAGGATCCCAGGAAGTCGGCAGCTGTAGCGTGCAGAGTACAGTTTTACTACTAACAGACTAAGTCACCGAAACGGGGGCTTTTCCTATGTTCCGCCTGTGAAGTTCTCTTTGGCTTAGCAGTGTGGTTTTTCTCCTCGCGCTTCACCTCTCCCATCTGTCCTGTGGGAGGTAGAGTTCATTTCATCACCTATTATGTTTGCCTCCCGCTGGGAACAGATTTTCCCCCAGTCATCTCCCTGCGTGGGGAAATGCAGGGCTGAGTGTGCTTCTTTGCATGGTTTAAGGGCATACCACAGGGTCACCTTAGGCCATGTGAATTTAACGGCCTGTGATTAAGAACTAGCAGAGCAGCTTTTGTTAAGTGGAGAAATGTTCTAAATTAACAGTATGCTTTCATGGAAAAGTGTTCCGATCGCTGCAGAGCTCAATCTGTTGGAAAATCTTCTGTTGACTTTGTGGCTTTTGGTGTGGTGCTCAGATTAAGGGCGTTGCAATGCAATGTGTTGGCTTTCCTTGCACCTCTTCAGCATTATGAGAGGCGGGCATCTGCCATGTGTGTCCTGTGTTTTCCCTGACACAGATAGAGAGAATACTCCTCCTGCTTTACAGTTGGTTGATCACATCTAGGTAAAGGGGAAAAAAAAAACCTAAACAAACCAGGATTTTGGAGGCTGCTACTTATATTTCCTTTAATAGATCAAAGTTGAAAACTTAATGACATCTATCTGCATTTGGATGTCAGAAGGGCAATATTCTGCATCAGCCAGAAAGAAGATCAAACAAACAGATTGACGTTGCCTTGGGCTTTCTGGCTCTGGGACCCATTTGTAAGACAGACCATTTTGGTTTGTTGTACCTTGCATTGAATACGTGAAAAAAAAAAAGAGATAAAAAGAACCTCCTAGGCTGGTGCTGGTGGTACTCAAAGTCTTGGACCTATACTTCTGGGATGCACATCAAAGTGACATGTAGAAGGGTTTGGCTTAAAATTGGATATATTGGGGATTGTACCTCACGTAAAATTGTTTGGGAAGGAAATGGCAAAGCAAAAATATAAATTGATAAATAGAAAATAACAGTAATCTTCAGATGCTTTCCACATGCTTATTTAGGGAGAAGCGTAATCATGTATTGGCAGAATGTCACAGGAACTGTGATTTATACTCCGTGACCCAGTGGAAAAATGCCAATCTGACAAAAAGAACAGTTTCAGCTACACTAATGGATTGACCAAGGCTAATCGCAAGAGTTTTTCTACCCATCATTGATGTGTTGTCAGTACAGAAAAGATTACAGAGAAATTTTTTGATCAGTTGCCATGAAAACATTTTTTTGTTATTAAAATGTTAAAAGAGAGCTGCATTAATCTGGCTCCATGCAGCATCCTCCATCTTCCCTTAGTTACAAGCCGTGTTCACTTTCTAAACTAACCTGTTTCTAAGCCTTCAGCTCTAAGCCTCATTTTGTGAGAGACTGGGCACCCCCTAAACTCCCATTTCTTTGCTAATAGCCGAAACACTACTACTTCATGCTCCTAAGTCAGTGCATTAGGTGGAAAAATTAATGCAAATTAGGTATCAGACTTCTATAAAGTTAACTAGAGACTGCTGTTTGTAATTACTGTAGCATCATTTTTTTAATGAAGTAAAAGAAAGTCTTCTGGTCACACATCCAGAGTCAAGTGCGGGTTTCAAAGCTGGCTTTCTGATTTCTCAGTCCTGCTTGGGCAAGACTCCTGTTGACTTAGATTGCTTGAAGTGCAGTGATTTTCCCATTGACTTCACTGGGAATTGGAATTCCTTCCAAATGCTTGTAGGGATCGGAGGGACACCAGGTGCCTTTAGCATTATAGTGTTCTCTGGCACCAGCCACGTGCTCCATAATTCTGTTTATTAAAAAAAAAAGCGGTGCTGTGTTGATAGAAGTAATACAATTTGTGTTGCAAAATGCATCGAGGTTTGAGTAGAGCTTGTTTTGCAGTCTGCTGTGCTAGCTGTGTAGATCTCTTTTTAACCCCCACAACGAGCCATGAACTTATGAAATGATATACATGCCTAAGATATGTAGCGAGACAGTGAGATACGGTATGAGCCAGAGGCCTCCTTCACCTTAGAAATCATCTTATAAGCAACACATGTTCCTCGACATGTCATTTAGCTTTATAAATATGATGATAGAAGATGGCTAATTGCAGCTGAGTTGAGCAGTTATATATAAGCACATGGCTTAACATATTGGTTAGCTGATTGCACTATTCCTTTAGTCTTACTGGTTTCTTTAAACAAGGCAGCAAGAAATCAGGCATATTAAAAGGGAGTGATGCCAGCGTGTTGAGTTTGGGATTAGGACCTGTGGCTCAGGCCTGCCGTACAGTTGGCATCATCAACTTCTCTTTTCAGCAAGATGTCTGTGCCCACCAAACAGTTCGGATTAGAGGTGTTGGCTTTGTGTTTAATCTTTTTTAAACACTGTTTGCATGCAGACAGAGATGATGCTTCTCTGGAGCCTACCTTGGATCTTACACTGAGCAGAATTCATGCTGCTTTCTTTTGAGTATCACTTCATTGCTTCAAATTGAGGGAAAGGTTGTGACAACTCGCAGCTGCCAAAAGGAGGTCAGGATTAAGGTGTTGGGTGGCTGAGCGTTAGGAAGCGGAAAAGGGCTGGAGGAACATCAGAACGGATCCTCATTTTGCATAGCACCATTTGGGGTCAGGTGGATGGCCTCGTGCCATCGGGATATGGGAGACCTGGACTCCGCTCCTCAGCTCAATTGCAAACTTCCTGTGGGGGTCTCAGTCAGGCCATTTTGTTTACCCCACTGATGAGTTTTCTGGAGTATGAAGTATGATAAAAAAAGAAATAAAATCTGTTCCTTAGTCATTGCTGTGTGACGTTGCAGGACTGGGACTGCAAATAAGGCCTGCTATTGGCTAATCAGTTATGTTCCAAAATTTCTTACCAAAATCAACAGGAAACGAGCAGTCTACATAGGAAGTAGGAGCCAATTTATTTGGGTAAATTGAGAGTATGGATTTCACACTGACTTCCTTCAGACAGCCATCTGCTCTGCTGATTAGGAAAATGGACAGGACCAGAGAGTGATTGTGGCTCTACCTCTTGGACATTCCATTTCATCTCTTAGCTACCAATGATATTTTTGAAGGAGTAAAGATAGGCCTTGAGGCACAGAGCTCTTTCTAAGGTGCTGAAGATACCAGTCTTCCTCTTAGCAGGCTCTGCAGGTGATTTCACCAGCTGTTTCACCATATCTATGGCAGGATTTCTTGGAGAGCGGAGAAACAGAGTTGGTTTCTTTGTAGAGCAGACCCTTTTGACATGCATTACTAATAAAGCTGAGAATAAAACAGGTTCCAGAGTCAGTCAACTGTGCGCAAAATGAAGTGGAAGCAGGAAGCGTGACAGTGCATAAGACAGAGGAGTGTAGGATGCTGGTGGAACGTAGAGAGGGTAATTGAGTAATGTGTAATAACCATTTACATTTTTTAGTGTACATCACTGTTTTTTTTGGAGCCAGCAGCGGAACCTTGAAACTCTCCCGTGACGTTATGGAGGGCACTCCAAGCAGCAGAGTGCTAAACATCATAGTTTTGGTGTACTGGAATCTGTAGGCAGTCCCCTACTTTGCTTACATCTTCTTCATCTCCTGTTTGCAGATTATGCTTGTCGTTTTCAGAACCCCACTGCATGTGACATGACCTGGGCTGCTTCACTTAACAAAACCAAATAGTTGGAGCAGTTATTTTGTTGTTTTTTATGATAAATGAAATGCCAAGTTTTCCATCTTTGCTTTTTCTCATGGCCCTTTAACCCATGTGGTAGGCTTATTTAGGGAACAAGACAAGTCTGGATGCAGTCCCAGAGTTTGCAGTAGCTTCAGATGCCCCTCCAAAGGTTAGGATACTTCACAGGGGATTTGTTCTGCAACAGAGAGGCTAAAAGGAAAGCCATGCTAGTTACTTTTTGCTTTTGATTCGGTCCTAGCACTTGCCCTGAAAACCAAGCAAGAGAAAATTTACAGAGGCAGCATTGTTGCTGTTGGGTGTTTAGTGCCATATTTTCTACTGTAGCCTAGTGCCAGACCTTCAGAAAACTTTTTGTAAGAAACATGTCACATGCAATATTATTGTTCTTATTTTTACACCTTTTCAGTAAGAAAAGCTTCATTAGACTTTTCACATAAAAATGCAGCTGTTTTACTTTGGATATCATTCTGTGTCACAGAGTGTGTGCTGTTTATGTTGACTTTTCAGTAAAAAGGATGTTAGAATTAAATTGTGCATGTTTATACATGGTATTGAATGTCTTTGTCTTCCCTGCCTTATGCCCTTGCAATTGCATTGACAGGAGTTACATTAGACTAATAGCAGCAGGATTTGGTCTTGTGCACATGTACAGCACAGATTTATATGTATGGAACAGCACTGTAGCAACGTTCATGTGAGTAATATAACTGAGGTTTAATATTTTATTTCCTCTTTTAGGATATGATGATGTTTCAGAAACAAACTTGAGATCTTACAGTGTTCATTCTGCTAAACATGTGCAGGAGAATCGTCTTGTGCCCATTCGCAGAAAAAGAAGCATTGGTAAGAAACAAGCTATTTGTACTTAGTAAAAACCAGAGGCGTGCGTTTGGTCGGCCAGGCAGGAATCTCACTGGAAAAACGTGACACACACAGAGGAAAAAGGCCATTTCTAGTTTCTGCCTTTCTTTTTTGTGCAAAACGAGCTGTTGCCTGAGAGGCTGTCTTCTGGAGGATGTCCATAGGAGACAGACACGCACAAATTCTTTACATTCACTTTCTTGTTGCAGCACGTTAGCAAGCTAGACCTTGGTTAGAAAATGCTGTGATATTCAATGTATAATTCATAGTGTGGGGAACAACTACAGCAGTGTGCTTTAAAAAACATCAACAGTTGGTAGAGTTTTCAGTACAGAAGCTCCACAAAAGGAAACAGCTTGACTCTCTATTCAAAAGAAAAATACAGTTTATCCAAAAAATTAAAAGCCATTGATGGAAATGCTGGGGCATTGATTTCCATCATTGCGTAGGGCACCAGGCATGTTTGCAGGGGATTTTTTTCTTATTAAACAGCAATGATGGTGATCCAACAAAGCTCATATATAAATTTAGAGAGATGTTAATGAATTTTAGAGTAGGATTTGTATGCAACGCTAGTTCATCTGGTTAAGATGTGAGTGTTTCACCATTCCCTTTGACTGTGGAAAACATCCATGATCTTATCTATAATAAGTAATTCAGAGTCAATATATTTGTACTTTAAGCTGTGGTGGCACGCAGTAGATAGCACAGCGTGCTGTCAGCATGGATTTGCAGTGAGAACTGGCAAGTGCACTCGTCACATTGAATGCCTCTAGAGAACAGCGGTTCTGCAACAGTCTGCTACACTTGGCACCGTACTCTCCAAGGTGTTGAATGCCTCCCCGTAAAAGTCAGTGGGAACTGGATATGCTTAATAACTTCTAGGAGTTGCCAGCTGTCTTGCAGTATTGGATCCGTTAATTTTCATGAGTTCATGGCATTGGGAATTAAGAAGAATAATTCTCGCTTTATTTACCCAACTGAAATGCATCTCTTTCAAAGCTAAGCATAGATTTTCATGTTACAGGCACAGGGCAGGCCTGAACTACTTGTACTTCAGAAGTAACTGAAGAAGTGCAGGCAGTATTTCAGTTCTCTGAGACATCTAACCCAAAGCTATCGCTGTTCCACAGTATGGCAAAAAAAATGCAAGCTGCCTTTGGAGAATTTATGATCAAAGAAGTTGTCCCTGAAATTGCTGTTGTTTTCTGGACTGTTTTGAATTGTCACCTTGACTTCTTAGGCAGTCCCTAAGTTGAGAAGGATACATGGTTTGGATTTTTATGGCAGCATCATGCAGCAGTGCAGGTTTACTCTTTATGATTCTCACGTGGCTGAAGCTGTTGTCTACGAGCTCACCTTACCTGAACCCAGCAGGATATTGGCTTAGTTGCAGGTTTTTTGGTCATGCTACTATTGTAGTTTTGCTTCATTCAAGAAATAGCAAATTAAATAAAACCCACTGTGTACAAAGGTTTGATAACTTAATTCAGAAAAAAGTGGCAGTTTCCCTTTGGGGTGGCAGATGGACCAGACTCCCTGATGTGGAGATGTGAAGGGTTTGGAAGTGGAAACCTAAGACTCGGAAGTTTCAAGCTGGTGCAGGTTGTTTCCCAGCTCAGCCAGCGTGGGTGTGATATAAATATCCTCAATGCAACTTCTGTGCTGGTGTTTGCCAGGTATTGCATGTTTGTGTGATAATACGTGTCCAATGATGACCCCAGTATTGTAAAATAATAGCTGCTGTTACGCAGTCGCTGTGAGGTTGTGTTGGAGGATCATCTGATCTGGAGAAGCCCCTGGCTTGCTGTCACTTCTAAAGAGCCAGGATTGTCTTATCTAACGGTATGTGCTCTGAGCTATGTTGGGAGCCAGGCCACTGAAAACCCTCATTTTAGGGCTGGCCTTTTGGGAGTGAGTCAAGCTTCTTTGTAAGGTAGCAAACACAGTTTAGCGGTAGGCAAACAGTACCCAGCACTGAGTTGTCAGTGAGCAGTGGGAACTGAGAACATCATCTCATCCTGCCAGCTCAGGGTGCCACTCATAAATCGGTGGTGTAAAGTATCTGGGTGCTCTGAGGTAAGAGCAGCTGCTCACCTGGAAGTGTGAATTTCTTGTGTTTGCAGAGGAAGCCATCCCTGCTGTTTGCAAAACACGGACGGTTATATATGAGATACCTCGGAGTCAGATTGATCCCACCTCTGCCAACTTCCTGATATGGCCACCCTGCGTGGAGGTGAAACGTTGCACTGGCTGTTGCAACACCAGCAGCGTGAAATGCCAGCCATCGCGGATACATCACAGAAGTGTCAAGGTGAGCACACGGTGCCTGCAGAATCCCAAGAGGCTACTCTTAAGTCTCAAAACTCCAGGTGTTCTTTTGGCTGTTCTGTGTGACCTGGATCTTTATTATCATCGTAGCCACAGGACCAGATACAATGCTCCTCTCCATTTTGAGTGAGCAGATGGCTTTTTCAAGTTACGTGATTACTGGGAAATCTTGGGTTTGGATTTGATTTTCACAGGATTCCCTTTAGGTTTTTCTTCTTTTATAACAAAAATAGAGTTGATTGTGTCTTTCCCATGATCTCGCACAGTACAAATCTTAAAGTTAAGAAGATAAAATGACTCAAGGGGCATTGGACTTAAAAAAATAAATAAATCACAGTATGGAATGCTGTTTTCTTAATTAAATATTATGCAGCCTAAATTGAGCTTTTATATTTGACAACATAACACTTTTGATCTGAAAAAATGTGTTTCAAATTATCTTACCCCAGGGATAGAAGATTCAACGGCTTCATGCTGTATTTACTCATTAGACAAAGTCCCTGTTGCAGTTTTCCAGTAAATATGTGAAATATTTCTTAGGTTCATTTGACTTCACTATGTTCTAATTTTTATCAGTATTTAAACAAGTAATGTTGATTTACATCTGCTTGTAGGAGATTAGACTTACACTTTTTTTCTGTTCCTGAACGTCTGAAAAATGTTTTCACAACCAATAAGCTGGAGAAACATCTGAACAGATTTCCTCAGTTTTTCAACAATAATTATACTTTACACTTGCTTGCTGTCCTTCCTCTGGGGGATATGCTTTGCAGAAACAATTAAAAATGAGGAAAAAATAGGATCAGTAATTATTTGAGGGCTGAGAACAAAATGTAGAAGTTGAAGTACTACAATTCTAAGCCATTCCAGGTAGGAGCTGAACAGCAAAGTGCCTCAGGGTTAGAGTATCTGGTGCTGTTCCCTTTGGGTTTGATGCAGTTTCTAGTTAATTTTGTGTAGCAACTAATACATAAAAGGCAACTGGAGATGCCCAGGAAAGAGCTGAGCTACGTATTGTGAACTTGCTGTTGGTATTTGTGGCATTGCAACCTGTGCTTGTTTCTGACCCATGGGTGAGATTATAGACAGAGAGGGGGAGGTTTGGCTGTGAAAGTCCGGTGCTGCTGGGGGCACTGAGGGTTCCCTAGAAGCTGCAAACTCCACAATCGGCAGCAGCTTTGCAGGGTGCCATTGCTGGAACTGCTTCCCCAACGCACCACCATGTTAAAGAAATTTTAGTTTCTCATTGAGTCCACTGATGTGGTTCTAATGCTTTTAGATTTGCATTCATTTCAGTAGGACACAGGCTAAAAGTGGGCTTAGCTGAGCAGCTGCTTTTTGAGGCTGTGTAAATATATTGCCACCAGCAATATCAATATACATCAGCCAGCTTTGGAGGATTTTTTTTTTCCAAGCTCCAAGACTGCTCCAAACAGTCATTAAGTAGAAGGGGAAAAAAAGGACAAGAGGTCAAGCAGGAACAGGATGTTCATTGTAAAGGTTGTAGGCTGACCCCACTGTCACACCAGAAGCCTCTGAACAGAATCCATATTTATGCCTTCCAGAGTCAGATGCTCTTGTAGCTTTGATATAATTGATGGTTTTAAGAGCCCTTTGCCAATCCTACATTCAGAGCTGAATGTCTGCTCATGCCATTAAGTAGCTGGCCCAGAGTGAGGGTCGCTGGAAAGGTAGGGGGAGCGGTTTTGGAGAGCCTTCTCAGCTGTTGCTGCAGTGCGGTTGGAAAGCCGTCTTGTGTTTTCCCCTTATGTCAGACTGCATAAAAGCCCTCTTTTGATTAAACATTGAAAAGGCTTTCCCCACTTCCTCTTCATTGACAAGGTAGTGAGATCATAGCTGGCCCATTCACACTAGAAAAATGTTCACCCAGAAAGGTCAGCAAGTGGGTTTGCATCATCCCAACAGGCGAAAGCAAAGGGTGTTTTCTTTGTCTTACTGAGGGCCACTGTAGTCAAGGTTAAGAGACAGCCATGGCAGTGTGGGAAGCGCAGCGGAGGTGCTTGTATTGGGGCATTCCATTCTTGGGATCGTGATTCAAAGGCGTAGGGTTTAGGGATGTCCTTACTTTGCCTTCACTGATCCTTGGTCAGTGAATTACCCTTAACGGGCTTGTGGAATTGGAGCTGTAACGAGGCTCCAAGCCAAGGGTGTTGGTGGAACAGCTTCCCTGAAATGGGTCCTCTAAGGTTTCCCTTCGTGGGGCAGATTAATAAAAGGTGTGTTTCTCCTACACTGGAACAGAGTGAGCCCATGAGAGTACAGCCTCCTGGTCCTAAAGACATCTCTATTCAGCAGGCTGTACAGCACAGCAAAAATCGAACTCAAATAAAGCATCTGGTTGGGAGTTGCTCTTTGATAGGAAGGGAAGAATTGCATTTCTCTCCTGATAGAGTAATGGTGACAAGGATTGGTGAGTTAGGGGGTTTTAGTGTCTATTACAGATATATTTCCTCCCCTGTCTGCAAAAGCATTTCAGTAACATCTGCAGATTCTGTTGCTTCTGCACAGTG
Source organism: Dromococcyx pavoninus (assembly GCA_033558185.1). Classification (NCBI taxonomy): domain Eukaryota; kingdom Metazoa; phylum Chordata; class Aves; order Cuculiformes; family Neomorphidae; genus Dromococcyx; species Dromococcyx pavoninus. The sequence goes on from JAUMJL010000871.1 coordinate 195,281, forward strand.
AGATCAAGTGTTTACCAAGTACCAGACCATAATTTATTTGGGGGGCGTTTCTGAATGGAGTCTTCCCAAGAGGTTTCTCATAATGTTGAGCATGATGGCGTATTTGGACACGGCAGCAAACCCCAGTTGATATTACAGAGCAAATTCTGGGTATACTGCTAATTTTGAATAGCCAAGCTGATGGTTATTTGCAGCCATGCTCACTTCCAAACTAAGAAACAGAAGATACATCAGTCCGTCTGCCTCGGTTTTGCCTTCTGCTTGGCCTTGAGCCACAGCCATACTAGCTTTAGCCATTTCTGAATAGTCAATGTTGAGCTGATTTGGGGAAATTTTGCATCATAAAATCTTGCAGTGAATTGTTATGAGGGAAGGATGCAGACCAAAGGAGCTGGAAAGGACGGAAGCAGGAGCAGCTCCTCAGCTGTCACCTGGGAGTTGTTCAGGGAGGTTTTGAAGAGAGAGGAGAAAAAAATGCAGGAATTCTAACAAGCAGAGCTACCCAGCCTCTGAAGAGGTTAAAAATGCCTTGCAGAACAAATTGTGTGTGTAGGTAAAGTGGCTGTATGCAATGTTTGCAGGTTTAAGGACATTTTTCTTCGGTGACTGTTTCTATCATTAGGATAAACAGCACTTGGATTTTAGCTACGTCTGAGCTGATTTCTGTCAGATCTTGGTGGGACCTGCAGGCAGGACCAGCTGATGGGTATCAGAGGCGAATTTAAGAGTGGGAAAAATGAGGGAACCCCGATACAGGTGAAGGCAAGATGGAAAACCAGAGAGAGGGGCGCCCTCAGAGCATGAGGGGAACCCTGCCATCACAAGTTACCTGACAGAAGGCAAGGCTTGGCTGCCCCTGCCTGCAGGGAGGGGTTGCAGAGACCCCCTGTCGGCCACCCCCATCCAGGTTTGTTGCAGCACCCTCCAGTTGTGCCCCAGGCCCCTGCCTCCGGCCCTGTCCTCGCTGAGGCACCGCCACCAGAGCGGGAGGCGACTCCCTTCACCCCTCTCGCCTTCCCAGCGACCCGCGTGGCCTCCTCTGCCTCCTGCACTGCGGGGACGGCGGCTCCTGGTGAGCCCCTGGCACTGGCATGGCTGCAGGGCCCTGCCCAGGGCTGTGACAGGGCTTCCCACTGACCCTGGGCACTGGCATGGCTGCAGGGCCCTGCCCAGGGCTGTGACAGGGCTTCCCACTGACCCTGGACACTGACAGGGCTGCAGGCCCCTGCCCAGGGCTGTGACAGGGCTTCCCACTGACCCTGGGCACTGGCATGGCTGCAGGCCCCTGCCCAGGGCTGTGACAGGGCTTCCCACTGACCCTGGGCACTGGCATGGCTGCAGGCCCCTGCCCAGGGCTGTGACTCAACATCCCACTGACCCTGGGCACTGGCATGGCCGCAGGCCCCTGCCCAGGCCTGTGACAGGGCTTCCCACTGACCCTGGGCACTGGCATGGCTGCAGCCCCCTGCCCAGGCCTGTGACAGGGCTTCCCACTGACCCTGGGCACTGGCATGGCCGCAGCCCCCTGCCCAGGCCTGTGACAGGGCTTCCCACTGACCCTGGGCACTGGCATGGCCGCAGCCCCCTGCCCATGGCCTGACAGGGTTGTGCCCAGAGCTGTGACAGGGCCTCTTTGGGCTGACAGGACAGTGCTCCCCTGGGCTTCCCTTCCCTGCAGGGGAAAAAACTCTTCCCCACCCCACCCTGAATAACTGCACGGAGCTTTTCTGAGGCAGGGGGTTTTGCCAGAGCAGTGCCCCGTGAATGTCTTCAGCAGGTATTTTCGGATGGGTGGCTGCCAGGCTCTGAGGTGGCCGGGCTCCCGGCTGCTTCCCGAGCCGCCTGCGCTGGGGAGGCCGCACAGCTGCCCTGCTGTGCCCTGGAAGGCACCGTGCCAGCCCTGCCCTCCTGGCCCTGGAGCCGTGGCTTCGGCCCTGCAAAACACTCGGTGACTTGCCAGGCCCTGCAGGGTCCCTGATCCCTCCTCAGTCCTTCTGGTGCTTTTGTACACTGTTGGTTTATGTCTGCCTTGCAGACCTGGGGGCTGTGACGGTCGTAGTTGCAAGGGGAAGGCAGGTTTTCCCTCCATTATATCAGCATGCATTCATTTTAATACAGAAAAAATAGAGGCATGCAAAAACATTCTGCATTCAGGGTTTTTTGGGTTTATTTCCCATCATGTATTTAACTGTAATCCACATGAGTCTTGCTGTTATGAGACTTCTCTTGCAAGTTCCTGCCTGTGATAAATTTTGGCTTGGTGCTAGAGGTATTTTGGACACTTCAACTTAGTCTTCTTTTTTTCCTGCTGTTACTCCCTGATTTCATCTCTCCTGTAGAAGCTCTGGAAAAGGTGTTCCCATGATGTTTCCATTACGTGAAGTATTTTTATCAGATTTTATTTTCATTTTTACTTGTCTACCACCATACTGCAGGACAGTAGCTGGAGTCTACTTACACACTGTTTAACTAAGCTGGTCAGTTATTTCTCTCCTTAGAGAGTTTTTATGTGGTGATATTCTGTGGTTTTGGAGGATTTGAGGTTGTCATGGTTTTTAGTTTTGTTGCATTAGAGACAAGTAAAGGAAGCTGGTGTTGATTTGCTGAGGATTGACCAGCTCAAAGCATTTGACAATACACTTGAGAGTAACTGTAGAAAATAAACACCAGGGAAAAAAATACAAAGAATAAAAAAGATGCTAACACGAGGCCAATGCCATCCTATTAGTGTAGCTATCCCTGTTTATACCCGCTGAAAATCCGGCCTGTAACCTTTATGATTTTAGATTAGCATCCTGTATGGTAGCAGGTGTTAACAGATGACACAAGCACAGCAGTTCACCTGGTTTGTGCTGCTTCAGTTTCAATGTTTGCAACATCTTACAAAACAACATTCCTTTAGACTCATGTAGCATGAAGTAGGGCAGTGGAACATGTGCTGGATTGTATTTTAACTTCAGTACAGTAAAAACCGGCTTGAAATCACTGCATAAATTCATTAGGATCCTATTCTTTCAAGTTGGGGTTTTTTTTACCATTGTTTAATACCAGATAGCCACAGGAACTGCATATCTTTCTGTTTGGAAAAGCAGGCAGAACAGGGACAGACTTTAAAAAGCTTGATTACAGTTTATTTTTGTTGCGTGTAATTTTCAGTAAGACTGGTTTATTCTAAAAGCTGTAATAAGCATGACAGATCTGAAAGCTTTTTCACGATTGCTGGGTCTCTTTCTTTGTCTCTGATGATGGAGGTGTCTTAATTAATGTTTGTTTTTATAAATTTTAAGTATTAGTCATGCTTTGATGCCAGATGATTCAGTTGTACCATACATTTTCAATTTTTCCTGTTAAAAGGCTTGATGGAGTTGGGTTCTGATGGGAGATTTTGAAACATACTGCTTCAACCCATCGTTAGCCTTTCAACAAAAGCATTCGTGTATGTTAAGGCCAGCTCTTTATCTGTTTATATGGAAATCTGACTGCTTTGGAGGATACTCTTTAATGTGGACACCTTGCATCTGACTCTCTGCAACTTTGTTTGCTGGGTAAATGAAAATCGTCTCCAGATCCTGTTGACACAAGAGGCGGTGACTAAAATATGGATCTGACCTCCTCTGTCCATGAAAGGAATGCCAGATCTGCCATTGACTTTATTAAGGCCAGAATTTTGCTCTTGCTTCTGTTACTGTCATTCAGAGGTCCTTGGCAGTTTGTGTCCACAGAGCCAGAAGAGTGTTCCTGGGATCTGGGAATGTGATTTTGTTTCCCAGCCACCACTCTCATGTTGTGACACTGATGATCCAGTTTTGAGAGGGCTAGGCAATGATTTTCATAGTGTGAGGATCCCCCTACCCAATGTCCTTCTCTTCTGCATTGGTTTTCTTCAGCTGGGAGACCTGCATGTAGCCAGAGATTCTCCAGCATGCTCCTTCTTCCAACCTCACCTTGCCCTCCAGACTCTTTTTTTGAGGATGACAGTGCAGTTGGAAGCAGTTGGATGGATTGGAAAGGAATGGTGTAGCTACCAGCTGTCCACAGTAAAGCCAAAGGGTGGATCCAGTTTGTGAGCGGTAGTTCCTTTGGACCTATAACAGGGGATGGGAACTCTTGTAATTGAGTCCCAGGTCATTGCAAGAAGTGGGCAGGATTGAAACTGATGCTTTCCAAGCTGATATTCAGATCTTGGTTCTTTAGAGTCGAGCACTTTATGTTCAGAGAGCTCTGGAGAAACCAATCTGTGAGTTATAAAATGTATTGCAAACCAACCTAATGCCTTTACTGTTTGCCTTCAGCTTAAGGACAGTGGTCAACACATTCAGAAGATCGTGCTAAAAGTAGTAGTCTGCAAGAGCAGCTACTGGTTAGAATCCACGTAGATGTAGTTTATTGTGATACATGGGAAATCTGAGTTGCTTAAAATTACAAACTGAAATGAATGGGAAATTGTTTTCTCTTGGAGGAAAATAGTTTCAAACTGCTGAACTTTAATAAATAGTCTGTGCAATAAATAGTTACATGATGCACAATTAAGATAAAAGATGATTAGTATGCTAACATTTTCTATGGGTTTGGCTACGTTAAAATAGAGGTATATAGTTATCTGTCTTCAGTTCTGAACTATAACTATGTTAATGTGTCTCAGTACATACCTCGTCGTATTTTATAGGTGGCAAAAGTGGAATATGTTAGAAAAAAGCCAAAATTAAAAGAAGTTCTGGTGAGATTAGAAGAGCATATGGAATGCACCTGTACATCATCAAATACTAATTCAGATTATAGAGAAGAAGAAACTGGTATGTTTTCCTTTTATTTTTGCATTAATGCTGTTTTCATATGGACCTTATTTCTACATTAGTAAAGAGTGTAAAGCAATCTTTGCTTCCTGTGAACTCAAGACCAAAGATCCCAGCTACTTCTCTGTGTGTTGAAGATGAAAAATTAGGGACAGTTTGTGCTGGATAAAGAGTTTGGATCTGAAGTTTGAAGTGTATCAGTTCTCATTAGATTAGCCTTTTAAATAAACGTAAAGGCCTGATAACATTCAGGTCTTGCTTAACTAAGTTAAAGGTTGTCATGTTACAGCTTACTGGTGAACTCTGTTGCCTAATTTCTTTAGACTTTGTGGAGACAGGGCTAAGGCTGAGATTTACATGACCTTGGGGAATATATTAATGAAATGAATGTAAAGCACTTACTCAGAATACTGAATTTATTTCTAAGGAGTTTTGAAACAACATTGCCCGTTCCTGTTGTTTTCTTATTTATATATAGTCAAGAATTTATTGTCAGTTGTCATGTTAAATTTTGCCTTATCAAGACAACATTTAAGTTACTATGAGCAAAAATTTATGGGGAAAAATATTTGCTTTCAATCTAACTTTCATAAAAACACCTGAAGTTGTTAGCTGAGATCCTCTTACTAGGATGCAGTCGATGCAGAACATGACACATATTCAGGGAACCCTCTAGAGTAGAAAGGACACCTCTGTTGCTTCTGATTTTGGTTGAAGGTAGCCTCAGAAGTTTGCTTTCACCTCTGCCAGGAATTTAGAGGTGCAATAGACACCTTCCCAAAATTAGGGTCAGTGAAGAGCAGGTAAATATAGGAGAAATACTGCCCAAAGGTGATGGGTTTTGTAGGTGGCTGGGGACGGACGGGTTTTCTGTGCTGTCTCCATCCAGCAAGGAGGCATAAATCTGCTCTAAGTGAATGTAAATTTCAGTTCCTATGTACAGAGCAGAAGAATTAGAATTTCTTTAAAAGCAAAGTTAGGCCTCTGCTGTGATTTTATTTGACATCAATTTATAATGTGAGCAGAATGTTTTAGCTGGAACTAGGTTGAGTTATGGGTAGACAAAACCACATTTAAAACGGTTGTGTTTTTTATGTGTGTGTGGTTTCATATTTTTTGTCTTCTATTTGGAAGAAATTTCTATTGGATAAATTTGTTTTCTAAAATGTCTTTCATCACCGAAGGCTAAGCAGTTAAGATTCTAAGATGAAAACTTTTCTTTTTGGTGTGTGTGAAAAATGTGGTAGAACTGTCATGGAAGAATATAGATTTCTGGGATTTAATTACTGATAGGAACAAAACTTGCACCAGCAAGTGGATGGTGAGCTGAAAATAGCTTAACTACAGAGCTGAAAGCAAATGTTGAATACTGCATGGTAACAGTAAATATAGATGGATCTTGGAAATGACGTATGCAATGCCAACTTCGTTTATTATTTCTTTACTTTTGTATAATTACTTTATAAACGGAATGTCGAATCAGACATTATAAAGTTATTACTTCAATGCAAAGGATAATGAGATTTCTTTGAAATGTAAACGATTTGAGTATTTATTACTTCAGTGTTCAACAAGATGTGTTACCTTAGGGCGTTTTACCAGCCCTGCCCTTATGTTAACAGGAAGGCCTAGGGAATCAGGTAAAAAACGGAAACGAAAAAAGTTAAAACCAACATAAAACCTACTGGAACTATTTGATATTCAGGTAGGACCTATATGCTGAACACCCTAATAGCACAAGTACTGGAGAACTTAATCAAATATCATCACTTCAACTTAATCACTGTTCAAAATCTTGGCACTTGCTACCTCAAGGCTGCAAAGAGATTAGATTTGATTGGCTTTGATAATTCTACCTGCTGGTATTTTTCCTTTAAGCTCCACATCACCATCGGCATCTTACATTCTTAGCTACTTCCTTTTCTTGCCTTTTTTGTTTCTTTTTCTTTTCTTTTTTTTTTTTTTTGGAGGTTGCTAATACTTCAGCTTCTGAAATCTCAAATTCCATTACCTCTGCTTTTGTCTCATTATTATTGGTTTCTGAGGTCAAAGCATCACATAATAATGCATGAATGATTGCCAGGTTACAAATTCTTGTATTTCCAGTCATTGGCTGTAAAGCATTGAGTGTTGGAGTATTGTATGCGTGACCATCAAACCCATGTTTTGGCATGAACTGGGGTTGATTGTACATGCACCTGAGACGGTCTCACGATCTGCCTACCTGACAAGGGGGGAGTGCTTGGAAATACCATGTTTCTGTGTTGCTGAGTCCTGTATTACTTACACCAGAAAATTAAGATATTTTTTTTGGTCTGTTGAGTCTCAGTAGGATGATGCCAGACATGAAAATTTAAGAGTTTTTCAGTGTAGTGAAAAACTAACACCCTCTCAATGAAAAATGTCTGAAATCCTTTGGCCAACGTGTTAGAAATGCGTCATGATGGCAATACACATTCCAAATTAAATATGGCATTTCTGTTTCTTAATGAAATAGTTTAAGTGCAGCACTTGCAATTGATTCTAGTATTTGAAGTGGGGATGATTTGGATTTTGCAATGTATGATGGTGCCTGGATGATGGTGAATTTAATTTCAAGCACCTATTTTTGCACATAAACTCCCAATGGCATTTTTCGTTTATACTGGTGTATCGTTTGTAAAGAATGCTAAACTTGATATCCTGTTTCAGATTAACAGGTATTTATTGGGAGTAGTATGATAGAAGCAAAGATTTTCTAAAATTCAACTTTAAAAGTGAGCATGTAAACTCAATCAAAGCAGCATTTAGAACTTCTTGTCCCAGGTTAGTGACTCTTCATGCAGAACAGTTTTGTTTTTCTTTTTTAACTCATCTACTTAGCGGACAGGACCTTTGATTCTAATCATAGAGTTATTGTATCTTTTTTCTCTCCTGCAGATGTAAGGTGAAAATAAGCTAGAAAAAAAACTTCTCTCTGGGACATGGATGTACATGGTTTGTTACATTCCTGAACCTACTATGTATGGTGCTTATTGACTGTATATTTTATTTGTTCTCCTGTGTGAAAAAACTGGCTCAAAAGAACACTTAATGAGAACAAAGAGACAATGTACATTTGTTTAATGTGACATCAAAGCAAGTATTGTAGCACTCTGTGAAACAATAGGAAGCTTCCCTGTCCAAAAAAGAAAAAAAAATTGAAAGAAAGAAAAACAGAAAAGGAAAAAAAAGACAGTTGAATGAATGGAGGATACCAAAAGTACTCTAAAACATGACAAAAATCTAAGTGAATAGTGGATTTCTGTCAGAGCAGTCAACGGTGCTTTACGTCAAGACATGTGCCTGCGTTCTTGATGAAGATGGATGGACACTGATGGACTTCAGGCACAAAAAAAGCAGGAATGTATGAAATGATCAAATGCCACGCAAACACTATAGAACAATACATCCTTGCTTGGTGGTGTTTTAAAAGTCTATACAAAAAACCTTCTGGGGAGCCTTAAGTGGATTTTTTTTTTTTTTACACCATAAAGTGATTATTAAGTTTTCTTTTTACTCTTTGCCTAGCTTTTTATTATCTCTTGGACTACATTTGCCAATAACACATATAAAAGACTGGTATAACAATAAACAGAACACAAAATATTATGGTATTTCTCCTAGTGGGATGCAAACTAATGAGATGTATTAAAATAAAAATGGTATACCTATGCATAATTTTCTAGACATTTCTTGGTTTATGTTCCCCAACCTCCCCGTAATTTAAAACATTACATAAAAAGAAAAAAAAAAGTGAAAAAGAGAGAGATGTGCGTAAACAAATCATAGGATATCCATGCAAAAATCCTTTTTTTTTCCTTTAAGACTTATGCCAGTTGCCTACTAGTGATATTGTGTTAGCAATTGTCATTCTTATCAGTATACAGATACTTCTATTTCACATGTTGGAGCTGTGTGAAATGTACAAATTCTTGTATCTGCATTGTACAATGTCATAGTGGCATGGGAACTACCTTGCTGCAAATATTTGAACAAAACCTAAAATTCTTTATTTTTGGTAAAATGTTATGCTTTATGTGTATTCAACAGAAATATGTGTTTTTGTAAAGGTGAAGTTTGTATTTTTATCTAAAAATTAACAGTTTTATATACCTGAGAAAGCCTGCTATGTTTTCTTGAACCAAAAAAAAAAAGAAAAAAGAAAAAAAGTGCATTTTGTGGTCATATTTTTATAGTAGAATAGCCCAAATAACATCAGAATCTATTTTAACTATAGCAGGGCAGATAAAATACTCTGGCACCAGCTCCTGTGTTTTCAAAGTGCCAAAGGATTAAATGTTCAGTTCCCCACGGATTGCACATGGCTAAATCCTTTGGAAAGGCAGGGCTGTGCCAGACGCGACACGGCTACTCGCTTGGCCAAAATCACTGCCCCACCCCAGTAGTTTGGATTATGTACCCTCTGTTTGAGTTGGATTATCACATTGGATATGTAAAATGAACTACTGGATTCCTTTATTTGCAAAACATCTACAAAGAGATGAAAGAGTTTTCTTAGTTTGGAACAACAAAAAAGTTTGTCTTGAAGACAGTGTTTCCTCTCAAATAAAAACTATCTTCAAATGTGAATGAACTGCAGAACCTTAAAATAACGAGAGATTTTTAACCTTTCCATTTCTTTAAATACAGTTCAAACATTCCCCTCCTGTTCCTGTAGCTACATCCAATTTCAACCAAACAAAGCAATGTTGGCTAACAGGCATTATTGGCTTCAGATGCTAATGCAGAGATAGAGCTAGTCACCGTTCTATTTTGTGATCATTTTCCCAGTGTATTTGTTGAGCACCAAAACTGGAAATACATTTAGCTAAGAGTGTCTGTGCTTGTTTTCCACTAAGTGTACTGTTCACAATGTTATGCACATGAATGTATGTGTCTGCGTTTAAAAAAGTGTATAAAATGTAATTTATATATTTATGTTTCAGTGGGATGCCAATAATGTTGTTCCGTTCCTTTTTTGTCTAAAAGATATCTAATGAAAAAAAAAGCATATATCCATTAAAATCATGTAGATGAAAAGCATTATGTGACCCACTCAGACACTGTGCAGGTATGAAAGGATATCAAAGTCACTTCAGTGGAATAATTTGCAAACCAACTTGTTGAGAGTCCTGTGGTTGCACTGGCATAAGGAGGTTGCATTCGGATCCGTGGGCCGGCTTCCCTGGAGTTACTCCATTGAGTACAATGGAGCTCTGCTGATTTACATCATGAGCGAGCCTGGCCCTGTCCTGATGTCTTTGGAGAAAAAGCAAACTGAAAGGCATGCATTTTATTGGTGCCAGCAATTAAATGAGTTATGCCAAATTTGGGCAAACCAGGAGAGAATGAAGACTGAATGGAGTCTTTTCCAGTAGTTGTTTGTTTGAGACTTGTATTCTCGAGTTAATTTTGTTACCAGGAATGAAACGCACATGAGTCTTTGTTCTGGAGCACAGTGTTTGTACGGCATGCAGCAGAAAACACAAAAATCTCAGGGCTATATTCTCAGCTAGTATAAATTGGCAGATGTTCTTGACTTCAGCTGCCCCTAAGCTAATTTACATCAGATGAGGATCCAGTCCGTGTTTTCTAAAATATGAGGAGAGTGTCATGACGTGTGCGTCATTTACTGTAGCTGCGCTACTACCCACCAGCCTGGTGAGCCCTGCAGGCTGTGGTATTAGTCCTCCTTCAGGGTGGCAAATACAACCAGAAGGGACAGTAACGTTAAAGGTTGTGACGCAGGAGACATTAATTCAAAGTTAAGTTGGACATTTCAAGGGCCATATCCTCAGCTGGTGTAAATCACCATCACTCCGTTGCATGCAATGGAGTTGTACCAGCTTACACCACTTGAGGGGCTGGTCCCTCATTCTTGCTCATCCCTTTCACTACTTGGTCCTGCAGGGATCTCAGATTGTCGTGTACTGTTAATGTAATCCTGTGTTCTCTAATACTTAAGCACAATAAGTGAATATAAGAATGAGTGTCAGACTTAACTTTGAATGTCCAAGCTCTGAAATGGTTTGTTTCACCATTGTGGCTGTAAATTAAACAGTTCTCTGTGCATTTGTGAATGCCGTGTCATATCTTCTTCTGCTGTCTACTGGAGGTGGACTCCATCTGGACTTTTAAAGTGCAACATTTGGAGTGTTACAGGGAAGGGTGTGAGCAATTGGAGCTGCACGAGATCTGATTGACACCTGTGTCACTGGTGGGGTGGGGGGCTAGTGGGGGACTACATGAAGGAGTTGAAGGTGATAGTTGTAAACGTTTCCCTGCAATCCTTTAACACCTTGTCATTTTTGTCCTTGCACATGCTCGGTAGAGATCTGGGGGTAAAATGTTCTTCTGTTTTACATTGTGCAGTCGCTTCCCCTGTCCAGAGATTCAGAAGCTGTTGGTCTGATTTCATCCTTTTTGAGGACTTTTCTGGTCAGAAAGTTTACGCGTATTGGACTGCCTAAAAAGAATCTTGAGTTTTACCATATGGTGCATGGTCGCTGGTTCTCTAGTCAATTCAGTACTTTTAATTCTGCGTTTCATCTTTCCAGAGCTGCCCTTCAGTTGCTTTTGTTGAATGAAACCAAGGATTATGTGCTGGTTTGCTTTCCTTTTCTCCTGTCCTCCATCCTGCTTGGCATCTGCTTTATTAGACAGTGCACAGTGACTACAGGCAAGTTGCTTCTCTCCTGGAGCAACTCTTGGAGGTTTCTAGGCAGCTCCAGCCCGTCTGTGTCTTTGAGCTTAGGCTTTTTACTCTGCTTGGAACAGCATCTCATGGGTCACCTCCCTCGATGGGCTTCAACATTCCAGCTATGAGGTTCTTTTGGCGGTCTACCTCGGGTCCATGTTGCCTTTCTGTGGTCTGCTTTCCAGCTATTCTCTGCCTGACTTTTCCACCCCTCTGTTTGTCTCTCAAAAATGATTTTCCCTTCCTAGGTTCTGTCTCATCATATATCTGTTTTCTCTCTTCCTTCTTCCTGCTTGCCAATCTGTTCATCTCCAAATCAATTGCTTTATCTAGGCATCTGCCCTGAGATCCTGTCTCCCAGGCCTGTAGGCCCATAGCTGATCCCCACATGAAAGACAAATGCTGTTATATTGACACGGCTTTGTGGAGAGAAGAAGATTCATCTTTGCATTTGGAAAAATATTCATTACCGAAGGCTCCCTGCTAAAGCTCTGTCCAGTTCCAGCAACAGTGTAACTGTGGAATGGTGATACTGAACCTGTTCCAGACATCTGACAGGTCAATTAAGATCAGTGACCCCGTTTATAATTTAATTTGAAAGTGTACCCAAAAGCAAAGATGAAGTTTCAAAAGTACCTCAGCTTTCCATGCTCGTATTTTACTGTAATTTGAAGGAAATCATGTTTGTAGGCCCCTTCCATAGCTTTGAAAATCTTAACCCTGAATATTTATCCGACCCTCTCTTGGGCTGGAAACCATGGCCGCTTTAAAAAATAAATGATGTGGAGCTTTTCAATTAAGTAATTTTCTTGGTGTTTCTAATACACAGCTTCTAGTACTGGCACATCTCAGAGGCAGGTAAAAATTGTTTAAACTCATAAGAATCCCAGTTTTCTTTAATTTCAGGTGACAGAGAGAAGCCTATTAATGTTGCATTCCTCAAGAATCAGCCTATGTTTTGTATTTATTATTTAATTTAGTTACTGTGTGTTTTGCCACGTTTTAATAGCAAGGTATTATTCCATGTCTGAGCTTTTCTGTGCTGCTCTTTGCTGTAGTATCTCTGTGGAACAGCCTTGAAGGGGCTTGTACTCCTATCTCCTCTGAAATAAAGAACTATTGTCATCCCATTTTAGGTGAGACCGAGGCATGGAGAAATGACTGTGCAAGGTTACACAGCAAGGTTATGGCAGAACCAGGGATAGGACTCAGATCTGAATGCTCATCCAGTGCCCTAAATCACACGACCATCTTCCCTTTCCAAGAATGAATCCTTGCACCCTTAGAGCTAAATACTGAAAAGACTGAGGGTAAGTCATTTTGCCTAATTATTGTGCATCGGATATATGATCAGAAACCACTGCCGTGTCGTCAGAGAATGTAGTGACTGATGACAATCCAGCTTTCTGCCGTGCAATTATGCAGCCTTTTATGCTTTCACGAGCTAGTCATTTCCTGCATCTCTAAGGAGCCAACCTTTTGTGACTTACAGTGAAAATTATCCACATTGAACAAATCAAGACTCAGATTTTATGGGAAATTACAAAAATTCAGTAGGCAATTTTCATTGTACTTCCCTTCAATTCAGTGTCATTCATTCCTTTTATGGTGTGGGTAACATTTCCTAAGGGAACTGTTTTTATCCAGGCCCAATCCTCAATTTTTTTCCCAGGCCCTGATGTGGAAAAGCACTTTAAGAGGTGCCTGTGTTTGCCCTTCTTCAAGCTAATGCCTGATGGTGCTCATAACTTGGGACAAACATCCCATTGACCTCAGGCAAGTGGAGCAGAGTTGATGTTTTATTACTCTTTTTGAGAACGGTGTGCCTTCTTGACGTACGATCCCAGTTGTGGGAAGGGGGCCTTCGTGCTCGTAGAGTGCTGAAGTATGTTGTAAGCAACCCCAAAGATGCAGTAACAAGACCAGAATATACAAGTAGAGAAACAGCTGGGAGAATTCCGCTCTCTTCTGCTCCCATGGAAGTTGCCATTTTGAAATACATATTTGTTCTTTTTTGGGAAAGTACTTTTCCGGCCTGGGTGGATTCAGGACTGCAGTTAGTAATGCCAGTGAGCCCATTTAAGATTATCTATCTGTCTGGGTACTTCGGAGAATATAATTTGAAAATGCACAGTCATACCCATAACAGACAAATTTGAGATGGAAAAAAAATGATGAGGGCAAGTTTCGTGTGAAGTTTGGCAACTTTTACTTTAGGAAAAATAAACAGGAATTAGAAAATAAAATCTAACAAGATCAAAAGCTTGGTTATTCATTTGCCAGTTGTGGAATGTTAACCTGTCCCTTTAGTCATTCTAATTATTTGCTGCATCAGGCTGAATTATGTGCTGAAGTAGCTCAGAGTCACTGCAACACGTAAAAAGTTATGGCTGGTTCTTGTTGAACTGCTGCCTATTATCATGGCATATGATTGCGAGGTGGGGCCTACAATCAGGGTTGTAAATCAAAGAACAAGTCATAGGTTAGGTACTGTTTTCCTTAGATATTGTCTCTAAGTTTGTTTTCTCTGTGCTAGTGTCTTGAGTGACGTTTGGTGAGTGTAAAGTGAAGAATACATAGTTCCCAACCTGAAGCTAAGGAAGTGCTAACACTTAGTCTTGTTCATAATCAACAGTTGAAATTTTGGCAACATCCACGTGATAGAATTTCTATCACTGAAGATTTCAGTGTCACATTCTTCCAGTGTTACATTTTCCTTTAGAGGGGAATCCATTCATTATTATATTTAACTCGTTAGCAGCCCATCAAATCTAACTTGGTTTGAGCTTTTGGCATCTAAAAATTTTTGTTGTGCATGCCAAATATCTTCTGGAATCTTAGATAAAAATACACAAGGAAAGACTGGCTTGTGTGCTTCAACAGAAAAGAAATTTACATATGAAGGCTGGAGTAGTTCCTAAAATAGGGAATTAAGGAACCGAGTTTGTAACAAGGGTTGCACACTCATCTTCCCAAGATCAGACCTGGTGCTTTGGCCTCTACTTACTGTCTTTGATCTTGTGTAGTGAAGGCAACTGGTTTTACTGTCCATCTTTGAAACTGAGAGTAGCTGTTAAGATCAGGTATGCAAAACCCAGGAGCACCCAGACATGCAGTTGAGCCCATAGCGCTTGAACCCCCCGGGGATTTTGAAAACATATTGATTGTTGAAAGCAGTCACAAATAGGTAGAAGAAAAGCACTTCTAACGCTTTTGAAAATCCCACCCTGGTTTATTTGGCAGGTGAAAAAAGAATCCAGGAGATATACTACATATGATGGTCAGTGACAAAGTTGGTGTTCATAGAAAATGCTCATGCTTAAATCTTTCAGCAGTTAATGATCATCTTTACCAGACCATAATAATTGAATACTTCACTTATCAATCCATCAGGGCTTGGATGAACTTTGAGTCATATGAAAATGGGACACTCCCTAGGCCAATGGCAGGTCTATCTTCTAGCAGGTGATCAATGAATTACGTAATTGGCTAGATCACTTGCTTCCATAAATAGATACAACTCCATTGACTTCACTGGAGATGACAGTTACCTGAGAACTGACCCGAAACTCTTGCCATGAAGCAGATAATGGTTTCATATTTTGCTGTTTGCTGTTGTAAAAATAGACTCGCTTCCTGGAGCAGTTAAAACAAAAAAAAATGGAAAAGCAATTTCCCACAGACACTCATCCACATTGGAATTTGCCAAGGTCCCCGGATGTGGACATGTGCTGTTAGAAAACATAAACCAGCAACTTTGTTTAGGAAAGCCTCTGACCTGTCAAAAATGCAAAGCATTTGTTACCAGACTTTTCCTTGGCAATTAGTGGGTAGAATTACTCATAGAAATTGTTTTGTTTGCTCACAAGGGGAGAAACAAGACATAAATTCAAGATATCCCCCATTGGGGACCACAAGAAAGAAGATTGTGTTCACAGAGGGCCTGTGGATGAAGTGTTGAATGGCCTCATCTCTCTTTGGGGATGAACTCAAATTTGTAGACCTCAGGGAAGTATCAAGAGTCCTCCAGAAATGCTGGACATCCCCGGGTGTGACTTTTTTCCAGCAGTCTAAGGGATTGGGACATTGAATTTTAACTCATTTTTACAAGAGTTTTAATAAACCTCAGTTGGCTTCAAAGCCCCCCGTTTGTCTTCTGCACAGAGGCTAATTTTGACCCAAGGATGTCGCTGTTAGTGTTGCCTTCCTTTCCTAGGTAGCGGCTCTCCCCCTCAGGTTATCTTTGGGCCGTTTGGTGGAGGTGGTTCCCTGTGGTGACTTTCCAAGGGCCTGTTCACTGCTGGTACAGACTGACAATTCAGAGGGGAGTCCTTACTCCAGCCATGCTTTGCCTTTTCCTTAGAGCTTTGATATTACATATCTTTTCTGTGTAAAGGTGGTGCTGGTTTAAGCTGAATACCAGGGAAGTTCCAAGAGGCCACGTTTTCTGCCATGGGCCCTGTTCTGCTGGAGCCTCTTGCCCAGCTGTGCAAGACACATCTCCCCTGACTGCCACCAAGTTTTCCCCTTTCCTCCTTGCCTTGAGGGCTGATGTTTCCCTGATGCCAACGCGTCCCTCATGCAGGAGAGGGTCTCGTGCTGCATTACATCATTGAGGAGATGTGGTGTCTGCTCAACAGCAAGATTCCTGTGCAGACTGAGGGCTCTGTGCTCATGCACGTGGGAATGAAGGCATTTCTTGGTCCAAACTCTCTCACAGTAAATTAAGATGCTCAGAGGTCTCCTTGGAGTCAGGAAGCTATTCAAAAATGTGTTCAGGATCTAAATTCCAAATGACAGATGAAATCTGTCACAGATAGAGTGGTTTCTTCAACAAGCCATGTGTGAATCCTGCAGGTTAATGCTTAGATTGTGTACTTCACTGATTGCCATAAATGCTGCTTTTAAATAAGATAGATGCTGTTTATTTAGGGATATCTGTTTCTCTTACATGTGCTTCAGAAGAGCTTGCCTAACAGCTTGTATCCATTTGCTGTGCAGAGCCTACTGGCCGGTCCAGAATGGTTAGACTATGTCTGCATATCTAATGGGGCTTTTGGGACCTTGCAGCTAGAGTTAGCAAGTGCAAATGTTTCCCATTAGCTCCCTGCATTCCCCTGAGTTGCGATTCAGCAAGAAAGTCAGTGGAAAGCTGAACTTGAGGCATGTGAGATGTTTCTTTGAAGTTACTCGTGCTTAAAGTTAGGCATGATCTGAGTTGGCTTGCTAAGCTGAGGCCCTGACAAGCCTACTGTGCTAACGTGAGCTTAGTCTTTTCCCTTTATGTATGGCCTGGAGTGTGCTAGTTTCAGAAGGATCTGTAGCCAATGCCCTTCCATAAACTATTCCATAGTACTGAGAGAGAGCTTTAACTATTCAGTGGCTTTCTATCAGCAAGCTCAGCTCCACTAGAAAGCCCAGAGCAATGCCCGCCCTCTCTGGGCCTCTAAGGTCTGTTCCTTCCTTGTTTTCTTCAGCATGTTTCTTTTCTAAGGCAAGTGAAAAAAAAAACCTCAGAGTACTACCTTAAAAAGATGAAAAATTAAGCAGATCATATAATCTTGATTCCTTTATCTCGCTTAATTAGGGAGAAGTTTGCCAATAGTGGTCTGGTATTTCCTAAAACAAGCATACGTGAAGAACACTTTGAGCAGCTTCAAAAAGGTTTTCAGGGTAGATCAGGAAAAGATAAAACCACAAGTGAAAATTTCTAATGCACTTTATAGCTCATTACTTACAGGAAGTACTTTGTTGCATCGGATACTAATGAATTCTGCAGGATATTCTGCAGGATGAGGTTTCCAAAAGAAAAAAAAAAATGACACCTTCTCTGTCTTAGAGGAAAAGTCTCAGGGCTTTTACAGATATGATTTTTACACAGTGGATGGGTACGATTGTATCACCTGGAAAGATTCTACCTCTGGGAAAAGGCTTTTTAACATTTCAGGTGTATACACTATGGAATTTCTGTAGCAACTTCCTGGTCTAGCTGTGAAAAGAGATAAAGGGAGCAGCAGAAGCCTATCTTGTTTTCACTTGCCATGTTGTGCACCCTAGGAAGCAGAAATCCTGCACTGCATATATCTAGGTACAGGGGGGACAGCAGGAACATCGTTGCATGACTGAGGATGAATGTGGTAACGGTGGTGCTGATGTTCTTAACCAGGTGGTGAGGCCAGCAAAGTGCGAGTAGCAAAATGGATACTCAAATTTACCAGTGGCACTTATCTGGAAAATTAATATTTGGCAGACTCTTAATTAACTCAACTGAAGGAGTAATCCTAAAATCCTGGATTTGGACAAGGGCCTGAGTCCCAAACTAGTGGATTTACTGTTAGTGGGTTGATGCTCTCAGAGGTGTTGTGGAACAGGCATAGTTCATATTTGTAAGGCACCCAGATATCCTACAGATGATAAGAAACTGTATTCTGCTATTTAAAGAGTTCCCTGGCGTAAGGTCCCTTGATGGTGACTTGAGAGCTGAGGGGTTGTGCCCCAGGCGCAGCTTGTGGTTTCAAGTCCAGATGTGCTGTCCCCAAGTTAGCACCAGCTGATGCTGGATGCACCTCTCTCTGTGCTTTCTTCAATATAGACCAGATATTTAAATATTGGATTAGTTGCTCTTTGTATCTTTAGGAATCCAGATATTTCTAAACTTGTGGTCACTGGAAGGCTGTCTTGTTGAAAATTAATTTTGCCCTTGTGACAGTTTCTACTTATGCTTAAAAGTGATATTTGGACTCCTGAGTCACAGAGATGCTTTTGCAAATGTTGTAGCTGTCTTTCTGCTTATCCATAAATCAACCTGCTTGGCCTGAACTGAATGTTTAAATAATAAACAGCCGAAGGACAGTCTGATTGCTTCTTTTAGAGTGTTTCCCTTATGGAGTGCTTGGGGTCACATGGCATCTGCTCTGATCTTAAGGACCTGCTTTCTGGAGGCTTTTTTTTATGATGCTGACAAACCCCACATTTTAACTGTGGTAACTATTCAGGACAGGGATTAGAACAGTATTCTTACTGGGATACAAGATGGCTCTGTCCTTGTGCTGGCCAGGGGTGAAGAGCTAGAAAACTGTGTGGTGGAAGAGACTATTAATGTGATTTTTTCCACAACTTTCCTTGCAGCTGCATTTTTGAGGAGAGAGAGAGAGATGGCTAGGCTTGCAGTAACATGTTGTGCCGTCATAAATGCTACAGCCACCATCTGTTTCCAGCCCACGACTTGAAAGAAAACTGAGCAGTAATCTCATAATTCACATGAGCATTTTACACTTGTGAACCCTTCCCAACCTTTGTCTAATAATGAGGGGAGTGCATGGTGCTAAGGTTTGTATTTTTCCTGCACATTTTAGTGTTTATTTGTATGTCTCTTTCTGTTTTGTTGTTTGTTTTTTTTCCATGAGCCCATGAAAAAAAGTCTCTGGGAGGAAAATCAGACCAGTTCCACAATCAAAAGAAACATAATAAAGGCAAAATCTCAGTTCTATTGACCTTGCTGGCAGAATTCTCCAGGAGGAGGTGCATTTAACATTCCTCACTGTGTCTGTCTTGGTTACTTGATTAAAAGAAAGACATTAGAAAGTGAAGAGACAGGTTGTTGAACCGCCCTTTCCCTGCAGAAACAGAGTTGCTAGGATAGCTGGACATGCGCATTTTAAACCCTCACCATCAGATAGGATGGTAATGGTAGGCTGGATTTTAATGAAGACAAATTCTTCTGCTAATCTTCCCTTCGGGCTGGCCCTCCGTGGGATTAAGGATACCACCTGCTGTGCCAAAGACGTGCTCAGGTTCCAGGCTGCTGGTGGGTGGGAAGAACACAAACATCTGAGGGTGACTCTGGTGAGCGATCGCAGTCTGTCCTGTTGCGGTGCCCTCAGGGAAGCCAAAGAGTTGAGATCATTTAGTTGATGGAAATACTGCTCCCTTCCAGCCTGCAGAGCAAGGCTAACATCATTAAGGATTTCTTTTTGACTGTTCTGCAAAACCAAGGGCTGCTCTGCTGTTTCTCTGAGCCTCCTCGCGTCTTTGGACCCAGTTTGCACACCTCTTCCTGGCACAGCCGAACTGGCCGAATGAACTCCTCTGGCCTTAGAAACAATGACTTTCATCATCTCAACCAGGTTGCAGAGCAGTTTAAGGATGAAGGGCTCCTCATTTCATGTATCCCTCTGCTGCTAGAACTATAAATCCTTGATGGACTGGGTTTGTAGCAAACTGCTACTGCAAGTAAGTGAAAATGATTTCATTTTGTCGTATGTACAGTCAAACTGTCCAACATGTTGCCAAAGAACTGACCTGCTGATGGGCAACCAATTCAATCTCTTCTCATTTTATTTAAAAAATAATAAATAACTATCAATCAAAAGAAAAGATTTTGACATGTGCTACCTGTTGGGTGATCCTCAGTATCTCCAAGACGTGTCCATCAGTGACAGAAGGCTGCCAGCTGTTGACAAGTCTAACAGACATGACATGAAGTTCCACACAAAAAGGTTTGTGGGTTCTCTGGGGTTGGGGACAGGTTAAAAGACACTCTCTTTCTTAGCACTACTTGCTGTTCTGAGTGTGTTTGTTGAGGGAGCAAGGGTGCACAGAGGCCACATCCACCCAAACTGACCTCTGCTTGAATCAATGACAAAGCTTCCTTGACCTGTATACAGCAGTGGTCCTTCTGTCTAGCAGTTTGATCAAAGATGGATTGTTGCTGGATCTCTGGGATCTAGAAAGCGAGCCTGTGTCTATTTTGGTGCCTTGTGATAGTAGATGAGCTAAAAAGGAGATGGTTGGAATTCTTCAAGATGATCGGGGTCTGAATCACATGTATTTCTGTATCATTTTCTTACAGAGTGAACAAGCCTGGAAGGTTCCCTTATTTTTATTTTTTTACCCAGGCTAATTAATTAGAGCTGGCGGTGTTGGGAGCTGTCGTATTAAATGGCCTTTCCCTGCTTACTCCTGTCGTGCTGGATTCAATTCCTGCTGCCTCCCACCCCTTGTCTGTAGTTTACAGCCACTTGTGAAGTGTCTGCCCTGCGCACGTGCTGGTAGGAGCCTTCTCCCTGCTGGTGCACGCACGTAGCTTTAGTGTCTGTGGACACTTATTTTATTATTCCTGATGCTTATTTTTGTGTGAGAGGGAAAAAGAAAGAGGGCACGGGAAGGGCAATGGCAGGGAAGACCTCTGAAATGAAATTCCCAGGAACAGGATTTGCACATTTTATGAGCGTTCAGATGGAAATGCAACGGAGCTGAATTATTACTCCTTAATCCTGCTTTCTCACTTTCCTCCCTGCAGCCTCCTCCCTTCGATCTTAGGTAATACAGAAGCTTATAAACAAATCCCACCACATGAAAAATAGCAAAGGGGGGGGGGGGGGAAAGGACCTGGGTTAGGGCTGTGATGGATAGACAGGTGGAAAGCAGGCACCAGAAGGGAGGATGAATGGTAAAAGCCTTTGATGGAAACACTAAAGAGCTATTGAAAATCCGAGGGGTGGGGGGAGGGAGGAGAAAGAATAGCAGGAGGAGGGAAAGCAAGGGAGCCGTGCCCCCCTTCCCCCCCCTCCGCCCTTTTTCTCAGGATGTTGAAAGTATTTGTCCTTCGTTACAAAATGATTGAACTGCCGCCAGGCCAGGCCACCCTTCCAACCATTGCACTGGGAAACTGGCACTTCTGAAAGCCTCCTTGCCTCTCAAATTTTATAGCTTTCCCTTTTTGTGGGAGTTTTTGTGTTGTGCTGTTTGCAGGATTTGCTGCGTATCAAAGAAACTATATTTTGTTGCTCTGACAAACACAGAATCCAGGTAATGAAAGGAAGAATTAAAAATAAAGGCCCATTTTTATCAGAACACTCAGCTGTCTGCCTTTTATTGAGTAGGAATTTCATGCATTTGGCATTCATAGTGTTGCATTAATATTCCTTTGGTTTATCTCTAGCGCTTTTTGAAGGAGGAATTTCATCCTGTAAATAAAGCTTCTACTTTATTGATGTCTCTGTATGCAAAAAAGCAGTGCCTGTTCTTCATAGTCAGTGAAGATGATCCTGTTATATCATAATTGAAGTGTTTTTTGCATCAGGCAGCAGTGAGAAAAGACGATCTTTCCCCTTTTCAGAATAGTCCCTCAAGTTCTGCGATGGCTTCGTCCTGCAAGATCTACGGATGGGAAGAACTATTGACGATCTGTATATAAGATTGTTATTGCTGCCACAGGCTGTGTTTATGTCATGTATTTATATGTTTGTGGATTTATATAAGCCTGATGTTTGGAAGGACTGAAGCTGTGTGTATGCTCAAGGGTTAGATCTGGGTGTTCATCAGGGGAGGACCCAGGGCTATGGTGTTTGCCCAGTGCCACCTTTGTGCCATCACTGGGGTGTCGGAGAGGTCGGTGAGCTTGAGGTGACCTGACCAGGTGGGTGAGTGGGGTCCTGCTTAGCTGGGCTCTGTGTGCTGGGGGGGTGCATGTCTTCCCTTCCCATCAGCTGCATGGCCCTCAACACAACCCCAAGGGCGCTCCGAGTAAACTAAAGGCAGACAGTCAGCTGTCTGTTGCCTCCAAGATTAGACCCTGGGATTAATCTTTGATGGGCTGGCTCTGCCATGTAATTAAAATAGGCCTAGGGGAGCAGGGGTGGCAATATGCAACACACAGCTGAATATTGAGGGCTGTGTTTGCTCACGGACCCACTGCAGCTGAAAGCAGATCTCTCCACTATCATAACTTTGCAACAGCACTTTCTCTCTGAACATCTCCAGTGCCTGGTTGTGGTTATTAATGTTTGCAACGCCCTGAGAGAGGTAACACTGCCCTTATCCCCCACTCTGAAAGGAGAGAAAGGGTGATTTGCTCAAGGTTAGATGGGGAGTCACTGGAGATGGAGCCTCAGTCTCCTACCTTCAAAGGAATTTGCTGCAGTGACCAGAGCAAACAGTCCCTGCCGTTACAAATCTGGACCGTGGTGGCGTGTCCTTCGCACTTTGTATCTCAGATCCTGCCTCTGCGAAGGTATCGCAGTCGTTGCAAACTAACTGGTGGTTCTTGAGTGTGGGTGAACACTTGTCCTCGTGCCAGGATGACACAAAGTCTAGAAATTATGATCGCAGTTCAGGTCATGCTATAATGGAAAAATGCTGCCTCAGGACTGTCCCTGTATTGTGTCACTGCTAGAGGTTATTTAAGCTGCAGGACACGGCTATGGCAAAGACCAGGTTGTAGCTGATATGAATCATGCCTTGAAATAACACTTTCCTTCTTACATTGTGAAAATTGCAGAGGTATGGGAAGTGAAGGAAAATGGGATTTCCCTGGAGGTTAAAGATTTTCCTTTAATCAGCTTTCATAATGTTAATTAAACGTTTGGAACAATGGCTTGGTCCTGGGATCCGCCCGCTCTTGCATAACTATCTCACAATACCGTTTTCACTTTCATGTTTATTTGCCAGCATGATTCAAAGTGAGAGCTGAGCAAGATTCCTGCACCAAGGAGCTACTTTGGTTTTGGGAAAGCTCAGCTCCTTCTCTTACCTTTCCTAAAAAGAGAAGATCCAAACTCTCCCCTCCTGAGAAAGAGCAACCCAGAGGGATCGCAGCATTTTGTCTGTCATCGTTACCCCATCTGTAAATGGCGCTAATAAAAACTTACTGGTATTTTGAGACTGGCACATACAAATATATACCTACCCATATGGAGAAATGGGTGTGTTTGTAGAGGTCAGTACGTGGATAGATATATTTTGGGTAGATATGAGATATATTTTGGTGCCACTTGTTCCCCGAAGCGTTCACTCTTTCTGTAGCGTGGTTGCTCTGTGTCCATGGGAGCCATCGCTTGTGGTCCTTTGAGCAATGGGCTTAATATAACTGAAGCTTGTATTGCACACACAGAGAGCACTCAGAGGAGGAGAAGATTTGGGGAATGGTTCACAGGCAGAGGATGACTTTGATTTCCCCAGGGACTGCACCCCATGGGAGGGGGAACTGTGCTGGGCGTATTTCCACAGCCCAGGAGGTCCTCTTGGTGTCACACTGAGCTGGTGGTCTAAGATGTGTCTGGTCTAGCTGTGTGCCCAGGGCACCCACCCACCACACGCACGCAGGGGGGTGCAGGGGGAGCACACACACATAGAGCCACAGCCTGGCCACCTTTGATCTTCAAATTAGAAAAGACTTTTTTCAAAGAGAAAGCATTTAAACTTGAAAATGTCAGACACTATCAGAAAAAAAAACCCACAACCTATTACATTTTAGGTCAAAGTGTTATCTAGCCCAAGATTTTTAAATATGTGCAAAATGCCATTTCTGCAGAAGGACCATTAATCAGCTGCTGGAATAACTGCCTTTTTTAAGCTGCAAAGAAGAAAACAAAAAGCTGTGAGTGCAGGGGCTGCTCCATTTTCCCATTGTATGGGTGGTGGGTCTGGGTGCAGGAGGGCACCTATATCCACGTAGGCTCTTGCTTCCCTAGCAACATGTTAACAGCTTTGCAAAAGCTGTTTAAATACACCGAGCTGCTGGCCACGCAAAGCTCTACGTGGCCGTTTCCCTGTTGACACATGCTTTTGTCTGCTCTACAAACATAAATGTGAGACCTTTTTTTGTGTTACTTATTCCTGATTCATTGGTTCTAAATTAGTGGCTCAGAGGCACGTACATTTTGTACAGGCAGGGAAGGGATTGCCTCTCTTCTCCCCACCTTTGGGAACTTTGACCTGCTGAGATCACAAACTGTAGGAAATCTCTGAGGCGAAGTCCCAGGTACCACCAGCAGTAAAAGCCTGGAGTAAACAGATCAGGTGTGTTTGAAAGGCATTTTAAAGGAGCTTGGACTATGTGGCTCAGTTTCCATATACCAGAGGCAAGATTGATTTTGATAGTGTGGACCCTTCTTCTTTGATATAGAAATTGACTGTATAATTTGTATATATTTTTACTTTTCTTTCTTCTCTCTTTGGCAGTGGGGGACGTGAGAGACCGAAACTTCCTCTCCACACCCCTTTGATTAGCACAGGAGTGGCAGGAGGAATTTTTTTCTCTCTTGGTCATTCTGGGCAACCTTTGAGCCCATTTTTTCCACCCTGCTCCCGTTAAAGAGCTGCAGAGGCCACACGAGTGAGCCCCCAGCCAGCTGGGAGCCGTCAGTTGCCTTCACAGTCTCAGCCAACCCTTCTATGATAAATCCACGGTGAGGTGTGTAATGTGCATGGTATCAGCCTTGTATCCCACACAGTTCCTGTCCCAGCAAGGGCATTTTTTAAAAAAAAGATTAGAGTACAAAAGGAAAAAAACATTTCTTGGACTTTTAAGTCACTTTATGGAGCAGTCAAGGGTATTGGAGTTTGGTCTTACTCATCTTTTACTGAAGGCTGCTGGCTGTAGGTTTTACCACCCTTTCACAGAAGTGGAGTGCAGAGCCCTGGAAGCTGAGCTGCTCCCTCCTGGATCCTCCCCTGCAGATGGCAAAGGACATTGTTAATTTAGACACGAAAGAAATGCAGAATTCTGTCTGCACATTTTGGGCTGAGACAAATGAAAATTTTGTTGTCATTCTGGCTTGGCATCACCTTTCCAATTCTCTTTTGTTTTCTCTCCCCGTGATTCATCTCTCCATTTCACTTCTCTTTTGTTTGTTCCATAATTGCTGGCTTAACCTGGAGGCAGGAGGCTTCCTTGTGGAAACACCACCTTGCTGTCAATCAGCGAAGGAGAGGTGGTGCAGCTGGTACAGTCCTTCCTCCCTCTCAGGAGTGAGTGAATCATCTCCTGAATATGCAATATCATCCAGGACAGGAGCCAGGATCCTCAACAGGCACATGAATTCCAGCATCTCTGGAAACATTATTTCCACATTTTGGGCAGAGTAAGAGACAGCAAGTAAATAAGCAAGCTGTGGCATTTGCAATCTCTGCTGTTTTATTTAAAGTGACTGCCTGTGCTCTAAATGCTTGTGTGGGTATTTAAAACACAAAGAGAAAAGCACGTATCCTTGATCTGATACTGCCCAAGGCAGCTTCACCGTATGGTCCATTTGACGCCGTTGAGCAGTCGCTTGAACAGTTGAGAACCCACCAGAAAGAGTAAATGTCTGCTTTTCCTCCAGAACCCGCACATCCCAAACCCTCTCTGTCGCTGGCCTCTCTGTTTCTCCTTTGGAACAGTGCCAGTGCTGTCTCTTGGTCCTGTTTGGAGATGTTTCACATCACCCTTGCACAGGAGTAGCGAAGGGCTAAGTTCTTGTTCAAAAGCGTTCACCCTCCGTGGAAAAGGCCAGTTTCTCGTGGTTGCTCCTGGGCTGCTGGTGGGATGTAGCCAAGATTCACTGTGCCATCAGGTAGTCCACAATACAGCATTTTATAATATCAACTAATTTTCCTAAGCTCTTGTGTGCTGAACCCATGAATTAAAATCAGACTCCTTAATGAATGTACACCTGGATTTTGCTGTTGAGTGTGTGAGAAATACAACAGGAGAGGAACACTGATCTGGTAGATCAGAGAAGTACTGGTCAGGAGAGCTACAATATTGTTATTAATGCCAATAACTGAGACTTTTTCTGCCTTGTTTTTGTGCCAAGGTTATAGCTACATGTTAACCTTCATCAGTCCCTCTGATGGTAACAGTGAAAGTGAAATACCATTAAAATTATCTTCCTATATGTTTAAACCACTCTGGCACTTTTCCAGGCAGTATTTGTGCCCCTGTTTGTACCAAAGACCCTGGTGACCCTAGAATACTTTTCTTTACGACAGCATAAGCATCATTTCCATGGCAACACGCTTTGCAAGCTGCAGGTTGAGGACTGCAATTTCCTAAGCAATAGAAGAAGCAGTGGTGTGTTTTTTTCCCTAATCAGCTAGTGGCAACTTTCAAGTGCAAAATGATCAGCCACGACAAATCATTTAAAAGCTACATTGTAATCAAGGCAATTTTAAATCTCAGCATGGTTAGCCTGAAAATAAAAGAGAGTTAGATCCAATTGTTAAATGGAAATGAAGATCATGCAATGATATCCTCACTGTACTCCGGTAAATTGGCTCCAACTCGCTCTGCGATGCAGCCTAATGAGGAGCAGAGCAGTTTACTTCACCAGAACAACACTTTATTTACAGGAAGACTGCTACATAATTATAATCCTATATGGCTTTGGACAATGTTTTCCCATATTGGAGGAGATGACAAAGCCTTTTTGAAAATGGTCCAAGCTATCAACAAAGGAATGTTATTAACAGATATGTTGGTTAGCGGCTCATGTGAAATTGCACTGAGTGCTCTCTGCCTTCAGAGAACACTGGGGTGGAGCTGATCCCTGAGATGGAAAAGCCACCTGTGCATACAACCTGTGCCAGCAGAGCCCTTCCCATTGTTGGCAGCATTGCAGACAGAAATACAGAGCTGGGTCTGTGGGGGAACGTCGCTCAGCAGTGCCACAGCAGTGCTTCCCTCCCCAAAATCAATTTGCAGAGGTGGTGTTGTCACTCAAATAGGGAAGCTGAGGTGCAGAAAGATGCAATGATGCATCCAAGGTTGACAGTCAGAGGTCCTCCCTGGGGTCCCGTGACATCACTGTGTCTAAGAGGGGGTCTATGAAGGGCCACGGCCCTTTTATCAGAGTGAGCTGTTTGGAGGCTCGAGCCATCCCCTGCTCGGCCAGCTTGGTGTCCAGCACTGCTGGGATCATTGCTGGAGGACAGCACTTCTCACAACTGCTCTTCTCACCATCTCTCACTGGCAGAAAATTAAAAATCCTGTAAAGAGTTCAGAAAAAGATGAAGATTTTATTTTCTATTGGATTGTCCTTGAGAGTAAGGAAATCTTCCTTCATATCCGAGCAGGATTTGCTACTCACCTGGCCAAGGCCAGGAATCTGCTTCACTTCTGAATGGATGGGCTTAGCAAAACTGACTCAAATCTCCCTGTGTTATCAGCTGCTCATGTCTCTGATTCCCAAGTTAGACCAGATGGTCAGATGTACAGAATTATTAAAGATAAATGATCTAAGTCATGCTAGAAAACATTCCAAAGAAAGTAGGACACGCTGTTGTTTGATTTGGGGTGACAGGTAAAGAAATATTAAACTAGATTCTGTAATAGTAGAGATACATTCCTACTTAATAAAAAACATATTCATACTGACTTGCCTTGGGCCTGCAGTAGTTTTTGATGCAAAACTTCCACTGGTTTTGAAAGCATTAGGACAGCAGAGGGGGCCTCCAGGTTTAGGAGACTCGCACGTCTTATGAGGTACAGTTGGTCATTAACTCTCCTGGGGGAAGCTGAGTAAACACTGCTTTTAAACACTACATTTTCCATACTGGAGACTGGTTAATTTAGCATTCTGGGGTGTTATACATTGGCCCAAGCACACCACAGAGGTCAATGTCGAAAGCTTTCAGGACATCAAGGGCT
Source organism: Dromococcyx pavoninus (assembly GCA_033558185.1). Classification (NCBI taxonomy): domain Eukaryota; kingdom Metazoa; phylum Chordata; class Aves; order Cuculiformes; family Neomorphidae; genus Dromococcyx; species Dromococcyx pavoninus. The sequence continues at coordinate 223,203 of JAUMJL010000871.1, forward strand.
GGAAGAAACCCTTGATTAAAGCCACTGCATACTGATGTGTAAGACCAGTCTTAGCACCCCAGCATCCTCCTGCCTTTGAAGCTGGTTGTGAGGTTTGATTTGGAGTTTGAGCACCAGGGTTAGGAAATCAGGGAACCACTGAATAAGTTCTACCCTGGGGAAAGTTCTCACCCTCATGCTGGCTGGCGATGGAAGAGGAGGAAGGTTTTTCAGCCTGCTCTTATGGTTCCAAACTTGAACTTGAAACTGTTTGTTTTTGCTACGCCACCCCTTCCGCCCTGGTTAATAGTCAACTTTGAAACCCAGCTTTATGTCCCATGTGTTTGATCTACATTTCAAATGCAGGGCCAGCAGGGCAGGCTGTCTAAATCACTTGTCAGCACAAGGGAAGGAGGTGGCACAGTGGGAGGAAAAAGTGAGATGCAGCTACAGCCCAGTCTAAACGCCCCAGCAGCTGGGCAGTGCTCTTACTGGGAGAGCCTCCAGCAAGCAACAACTGCTCACCTTGCTCAAAGGTTGAGGTCTAACCCAGGCAACACGCAGGGACCGGCTTCTCTTCTTTGATTTACACTTGATTCCTCCAACACTACAACCCTGCATCCTGTTTTCCTTCTCCGCTGCAGCTGTACGTGGAGGTAAAGGCTTGAAAAGACCTAGCGAGAGGAGTTGCTTTTGAAACCAAAAATAGCCTGTCATGATTTTATTTATTTATTTATTTTTGGTCAGCATATTGCAATCTTAAAGTTATCACCAATCTGGAGCTGAATTGACATACAGGAAACCCGTCTAACAGTGAGTTGGAGGGCACAGGGCAGAGCGAGTTCACTGGCCACTCTTGAAAAATGTCTGGCTGGAAATATCATTTTCAGCTGCTCTTTGATGAGGTAACATCAAGGAGCAAAGCGACTGCACACACCACCCAGGGCAGCACTAAGTGGTTTGCAGGGGCAGTCAATGCCACGTTGAGGAAAGGGGAAACATTTGCAATATCAGTCAAAAATGAGTTACATGTGATTTAAAGCAATTCCTTTACAGACTGTTTACTCTGAGCGACACAAATACGATTGACCCATCCTTGCTGTAGCCTTGACCTGATGGATGTGATGCTGCTGCATGGAGTCATGCATGTCTGTGTTTTGAGAGCTCAAGAGCAGAGTCTTGCTGGCTACCATGCACTGCACTGATGCATTTGTACATAGGGATGACCTCCTTCTTAAATGAAACACAGGATGCTCAGGTTGCAGAGGGAATAAACCCTCATGTGGATGGCAGGTGGTGGAGCCAACGTGGAGCCCCAAGCCCAGCACCATCAGAGGCCAGTGAGCACCTTGCCTCTCCACACCTGCCACAGCTTCCCAAGATTTGACTGGAAATAGATACATCTGCTTCTTGTGGGCACGTTAAAAACTACCTGCCATGTAAATCCCCATAAGTTCATTCACCAGCTTTGTTCCCACAGAACTGCTGCTTAATGCCCTGTTTCCTCATAGCTGCAGTTTCCCTCAGTTTATTTTAACAACGGTGCCTTGCTCTCAGTTTCACCACACACGTCCTCTCTATTGCTAAAAAGGCACTGAAGAGCACGAGCTGTATTACCAGAAATCACATTCCTGTTTTTGTTCCTTGGCTCATTTCTCCCTCATTTCCCATTACCTTCCTGTTTTAAGACTGCATGCATGACATACCTGTCAGCCAGAACCACTCAAGTATTTGTCCAGTAATTTAATCGGTGAATTTCATGGTGGGTTGCTAACTACATTGATGATTTTCTCCTCATTCACATAGCTTGGGTTGCAAGGCTGCAGGTTCAAACTCAGTAAAGTTTATAAACTGTAAAGAATTCCTTTTTTCCCTTGCAGCCTATGATGTGCCTCACGGAAGGGTGAAGTGCCTGAGATTGCTGACACTTGGGCAGCAACCTGGCCCTTCATCAGTCTCAGCTGTGGGCCAGCCTCTGGCACATGCTGAGGGAAAAGCAAGGAGAGCAGAGTTCACTGAAACTGAGGGATTTTACCTTTAAATTTCAGAGGACATCTCCCTTCTCCCTGACTTCCTAAACCCCTGTCTAAAAGCAGTCATTCAGAAGAGAGCAACTGCAGTCTTTCATAGGAGACTATTCCCCCAAAGCAAGTTCTTTCTCAAGCCAATCCCAGCTTCCAGGCTAGAACAACTTCAGGAGGCACACTAAACTGCCAGACTATGTTTTTGAAGCCCACCATGACCCCAGAATAAGCTCCCCAGGGACAGGCCAATGCTAAGCCCCACCCCCAGAGCATCCCCCTCAGTGCCCCAGGGCTGATAAGCCCCAGGGTCTGGCGGTTTGGCCAGTCAGCCCTTTCCTCACCTCAAAACGGGGCCTCAAAGAAAGGGAGGAGTGAGAAGTGGCACCGTTTTATGGTGTGAGTAACAGCTCAGCAATATGTTCCCCCGGGGCAGGGCATGCTCCACACTCAATGCTTTCAAAAGAAGTTTAAAAAAAAGAAAGGAGGAATGAGGAACCCAACACACCCTGCAGGTAGGTTCTGGCTTCCCCTGGAGAATGGTAGTGTAAACCTCCACAGAGGATCTGTTTAATGTGTTATAAACAGCTTTTCCTTTTTCTTATTCCTCCTCTCCAAACCTGAAACCACTGCTGCTTTATTCTTTACTCTACCTTGACAGGATGGGAGAGATGTTGTATATGAATAGATAGAGATATTCTATCATCTATTTGCATTAATAGGGATTAAGACTAGGGATAGAAATGATAATCTTACCCTGTTGCATCTTGTGCTCACTCTCCAAAAATCCTGTTACTCAATGTTTGAAACATCCTTTGGAGGTAGATGAGTACAATCGGCCCCCCACTCATTCCTGGCTCTGGGAAAGGTGCTTGGAGACGCTCTTACCGCCAGCAAGGGGTTTGGCCACAGCAGTTCTGCACTTAACATGCGTGTGCTTAAGGGCTTTGCTGGTGTGCTTGATGTCTTGCAGGATAGGGTAGGAAGGCAAGGAGAGATTAAGGATTTTATCATGTTCCCAGGAAAGTTCAGCACAGAGTTTCGATGATTTCTGTGGAAGAGAAGCTGTCCCTAAATAGTTTGCACAGCTGGGAAAGAAGCTCAGGAGATCCTAATGTCCTGTCCTTTCCTCTAACCATTAGGCTACCCTTCTCCTCAAGAAAGGGGAATTCACACCAGTGTGCAGGCTGCTTCAAAAAGAAGCAATATTCTTCTATAATAATTGATACAGGTCTATAAAAATTACATAATAATATAATTAATCATCAGTAAACTCTGCAGAAAGGCTGCATGAAGTCTAAGTGCAAGGCTGGAGACTGTGCCTTTCAGAATACCTTGGCAGTATTACCAAAACAGAAGATAAGAGGAGATTGATACAACCTTGTCAGAAGTGTGGATTTTCCCCCCCTGTAGTACCCATACTTAGCTGAAATTCCAGAAGTGGTTGCATTTTTCTTGGGTATGTCTCCTGCAGAAGTGGCACAAGCTGTATTAGGAAATAACTTGAAACTTATTGAAATTCAAAGCATTTTTAGTGTATCAGTAACCTCAAAAAGTTTGTGTTAATTGCTGAAGTAATACTGCCTTCACTTCTCAAACAGCATTAGTTGATTTTAGCCAAGCTAAGAATATGAAAACATTTCTAGTATGGAACATCTCCTCTGAAGACTTTTGTCGACGCAGGCAGTCTAGGTAGCTCAGTGTACCATGGTTTTCTCAAAGCTCTCTGAAAAAATTATAATAATAATTGCAGTATATTAGTTACTCCTCAGGGATAGCTCCATTTTCCATGCATGTAACCTTTACTGCTTTGGGATGCAAGCTATTTGTTTTGGCAGCCTGAAACAGCCCATAACTTTACCATGATAACCATTTTTAGTTTAGGCTGTAGATTTTTCTTTCTTTTTCAGATCCATCTGTCCTGAGAAGTCAAATTCCTGATTTTATCTTGCACCACCCACCCTCTTCACTTACAAAGGGGACCTCAGAACAATCCCTCATCCTCTTGCTTTGCTCTCTGGTTTTCCCTTGCCTCATTCTCAGAGAGATTCATGTTTCTGTTTCACTATGTCTGTGTTAAATACTTCCGTCCCTGAAATTTCTGGACTCTGTGGTAGGGAGGTTCCATACTTATTCCCTTCCAATAACATCTGAAATACCTTTGTTGAATTAAGAACAGAAAAAAACAACCCCGAAGTAGTTTTCCTGCTTGCCAGCTCGGAGTATTACAAGTAGATTTGGGTTGTTAGTTATTGCATCATTCCTGGGAAGAGAGGTTCTGTTCTTTGGACTTAACAAAGCTGCTGCTGAAGGGTGTGTGCATGAGAAAAGAAACCAGCTCTTTCCCCCATTCTCCTCTGTTTCTTTCAGAGGGGAAACTAACAAACACATCTCTGCATGAACCATCAGTCTGACTGGCAGTGATTTGCCATTCAGCAGGTTCATTCAGGCTATGTTCACATGTCCAACACCCAAACATAGCAGATGTAGATGTTTTCTGTCTTTGAAAAGAGAAAACCAGCCACTTGGATGAGGACAATGGGACTGATATAGAGCATATGTGAAGTGCAGAATGAGACTTGAGTACCTGGTGAGAGCCCTTGGCTGATTTTGATCTTCACATCATCCTGGAGGCAGCTGTGGGGATGCTGTAATTAAATTATAGCAGAACATGGAGCTATTCCATCATATATGTGGACCAAGTGCAGGCCAGAGTCTGCGTAAGGCAGAAATGGTGTAAAACTTCTTTGCCCTGTGAACTACAGAGCTTTTTTGCTGTGTGCTCCCAGCGGCTGTCCAAGTGCAATTAGCTCTGAGCAAACCCAGTGATGAAGGGCAGAATTGTGTTGAAGAATTATCTTAGGAGTGTAGGGAAAGCAGCAGGGATTTGAGAGACTTTGAAAATAATGCCTCTGGTAAAACATGTCTTTCTTCACGAGTGTTTTAGGTGTAGGAACAGAATGATGTTGACGGTTTCTTGCTTCCCACAGAGTAAGAATCTGTTCCTTTAGGTTCATCCTAAGTCATCTCTGCATCCAATTGCTTCTTGAATTTAGCAAGGAAAGACACGTTGGCCTGTTATGCAGAGAGTTAGCAGGGATTATTTGGTTTATCACAGCTTTCCTACACTCCAGAGCCGCTCTTACTCCCAGCCAGATGTTCAGAGGTGGGCCCAGCATCTGTGCTGCACTACACAAAGACTCCCTCTGAGTCTTTGCTGACAAATACCTGCAAACATAAGTTTTATCCGCTTGGCTTGTCATGTGGACAATGCAAAAATACTTCACAGCTGGATTCAGCTACTTGGATTCCCCTTTGGTCATGTGTGGAGGGTAGTCAGTGACTATTCTGGGTTTTGAACCTCTGCCTCCTCGGGAGGCTCATGCAATTGCCCTTTTTGTTGACAACCAAGATTGCTCAACAAACTATGCTGCTGTTTGGGACCGGTGTGTAGATAGACTTGAGCAGTGTTGATCGTTTACTCCCATGATTAGGAGTAGAGGAACTTAAAAATAATGATTAGTAATGTTATTAGTAGTATATTTCCTATTTTAATACGTCCAAATACATATAATAATGAGTTAATGTTAATTTCTAGCTAATCAGCATCATATTTCTTTGCTTATGGGCTTTGCTCGATTGAAAACCCTACTGCTTCTGGAAGTTATGTTTGAAATGAACTTGTGAGATCAAAACTTTTGGGGTTTTTTGGTAGTTACTATTGTTTTCCACATCCCAGTCTGAGGAAGCGTTGGATTGGTCTCTCCTCCCTTAACTGTTTCTTTTCTCTTAGGGAAAAGTATATTTTGCCCATTTTGTTTACGTCTGTCATTCCCTTTCCCCATGGCTACTCCTAATTCAACACTGTAAAGAATTTGGCTCCTTGATGATGTCTAGGAAACCTCTCTGTTTAAACCTGCTCTGCCAACCCCCTGACATACCCTAAGCTCTCAGATATCTGTTTCCTTGCACACAGGTGTCATTCCTCTGGATCTTTTCATTTCTACTACTAAACTGTATTCCATTTATTCTGGTTATCTAGAAGTCCTCCCCTCCAGCCCAGTCCACCTTTCATCCATCTGGAAGACTGCTGCTAGGCAATGCTATCTTGGTCTAATTTGTAAGAAATAATTGATTTATTACTACCACATACCTTTCCTGATTTTCCTGGGCATGGCAGAAACAACAGGCAGATCTAGTCTTAAAGAACTTAATGCAAATTGCCTTCACATCCAACATATCTCAGCGATAAGGGGACCTGAGCTCAAAGGGAGCCGCATCATATCTTAACTCTCTGGAGTTTTGAGGGGTTTATTTTAACAATATCCTGCCTTTAGCACGTACAATCCGTGGTATTTGCCAAGCTTAAAACAACAGCCACAGGAGGATCCTGCCGTACGTTTTGCAACCGGTTCTCACATCAACAGAGCGCTGATCCTGCATGGAATTCATTCCACATTTTATTCATTATCTGAGCGAGTTATCAAGAGGCTGGAGGTACAAACATAGTGCAGACAGATTTTTTCCCACAGAACTCTCCAAAGCGATACTGTCAGCATAGCTATATTTAATGGGCTCTGCCCATGCAGTCAGTCTCGCCGTGCAGAAGAAATAGTTTACAATCTCTGAAACCCTACACTCCTCTCTGCCACGGAGCAGGAAAAAGTAACATCTACCATCATTCCTTCTGCTGGATCCAGGGGGAAGGGAAAGCTAATAAGACAATGAGGACATTGAAAACAATATTCTAAGAGGCAGAGCAAGGAAAAAAAAAAATCAGTCAGCATCTGCAAGCAATCTTTAACCAGAGTTAAATACTTCTTTAAATTCACATGTTATGCCCTACTTACCTTTGCTTTAGGCTTAGTACTAGTTTAGAAATAACCTGTGATCTTCTATATATCATTGCTATTCCTGAATGAAGAGTAAGGACAAAGCTTGTTGCATGCAGAGATTTTAAGTTAAATCCTTCTAAGGAAGAAAATAACTGACATTTTGTGAAGATAATGTAGGATATCTTTATGTGCCCTCTGAGTTTTCCGTGGTGTCTCCTTGCAGCATCCCTGAAAGAGATTTGTGCCACACGCATTAAGGTAAAGGTCATCTGTCTGAAAGTGATTTCTATGAAATAGAATTGCCTGTTTCCCAATTTAAAAAAGGTCCAGTTCATGAATATGGGAGAGAAATGTCATTACACACCGATCAGGGGACTGAGGTAAGCGGCAGGGTAATGGTGTGACCTTCCCTTCACATCTGAAATGAAAGCTTCTCGGGGTGTGGGAGAGGGGCTGATGAGTGATGTTTGTGCAATCTGGGCCTGGGGTCTGCTCAGCACTGCACATGACATGAGCACCGTGGCAGGGAAACAGTCATTTTCGCTCACCTGTTTGGGAGGATTTAGCATCAGAGCAACGACACTGGTGAATAACAGAATGACCAGAAGACACAACCCAGCAGGGACAGCAGCAACAAGAGGGATGGAGAGCACCTTGCCTGGGAATGAGCAATGGCACAGCTGTGATGGACAGCTCATCATGACTGAAAGTGCAACACAGCCATGGCAAGGAGGAAGGGCAGGAGCTTATACGAGACATCTTTCATCTCTTTAAGTCCAAAAACCTATTCCCAGTGTCTGGTTGTTAGAAGGGTCACTGAGCTGGGAAGTGTGGAGGTCTTGAAACACAAACATTTAAATATTACCTGATAGTTCAAAGCCTTAAGATCAATGTTCTTTACCTCTTCACATACTGTACGTATGTGGTACAGGTATAAATCCCTTTTTTGAAGTCTTGCCTAGCTCAAGATTTGCCCTTCTATAAGGCATAGGTATAAGGTTGACTACTCTTGTGACACAATTTAATTCTTAATTCTTCAGTTAGACTGGAAAAAATCCAGTTTTCTTGCCCACTATGTCCTCCTCCTCCCCCTTTTATAAAAAAAATACCAAATGTGCACGTTATAAATAACGCAAGTTATCTAACATTTCACCATATAAGGAATGAGCAGAACTGGAAATGCTGATTTCTTTTTTTGCCTTTAGCATTCTAATTAAATGGACAATGTAGCAAATTGAATATTCCCAGTAAAACTGGTTTGGGGTTCTTGTGTCTCTCTCTGAGCCTTGTTGGCCTATTTGCTGGTACTTCAACAACCCAGAACCTTAAATTTGACAAGATATTGCTAAGACCAATTTGTGACCAAACTGAAAAGAGAAACAGGGATCCTCCACTCTTGTTACATCCTGTGTAAGGGTAGGGAACATGTAGGAAGGAACTGTTTGTTAAAGCTTAGCAATCATATATCTACTCACCAAAGACTATCGTGAGCTCATTAACAACATCCCCACTGCTCTCTTTCGCCAGAGAGCAGATATTTTGAGGGCAAGCACAAGCAGTTAGATCTGTTGTCAAATAGATTAATCTTGGGGTGAGGGCTGAAGCTTATCTAGGGCTAAAATTGGAGTCTGAAGTAATTGGTTGGTTTACACAGGTTTTGTTTCCATGTTAAACAAAGGGTATCCTTCCAGACTCCTTTTGCCAGTGAAGAGGAGCTAATTCAGTTCTGGCAAGCTGTCCCCTTCCCTCTGCGCTTCTCCTCTGAAACCTGAACTGGCCTCCAGTCGATTCATACGGAATGAAAGAAGGGGATGAAGATAAGAAGCTGTGCTGAGCTTCTTTCTCTCTCATACAGAGCGATATCAGCTACTGAAAAGCAGTTTTGTATCCCCTGGTAACACCAGGCACAAGAAACATTTAACGAATAGAGAATCTGGCTACCTGGTTATTGACAACCCAGCGCTCATTTCCACTTATCTCCTACCCTATTTGCTCACAACCAGCTATGAAAACATTTCTGCCAGTGACTGAAAATAATGGGAAAATTCACTGATTCTGGAAGCAAAGTGAGTTAAAGCAATGAACCACAGTAGATGTTCTTTATGCATGTAAAGCAGCATAAGGAAACTGTGGGAAGCTAATTTGCAAGCCTGTTTACTGAATACCTGGAACAACTCCCATTTCCCATTTAAATTAGCTACAGGAAGCCAAGCGTCTAATTTTCTTCTCCAGTACCTGCTTATTCCACTCATCTATGTTTGTACCTTCATGCATTTTGGTAACCATCTCTCCTGGCATTTCAGATGTTTATTGCTGTATCTATAGTCTGCAGTAGCCTCTCCAGGGAAAAATAAATGCCAACTGCTAGCACACGGGGCTGGCTGGCTCTGTACCTGCTTTGCACCTCATGGGCACAAGCAGCTATTTGGAGTTCAGGGAACAGCAGGTCAGGTTTATGACAGCCAACAAATCCCTGGGCTAAAATCAGTATACAGCTCTTGAAAAAGCAGGCACTTTGAGGAACAGTCTTCTCTTTGCAATTAAGGCTAAACCTGCTCTGTAAGCAGAAATGCCTGGACATACAGTGTTAAAGCAAATAGTACAAAACCAGAGTAATAGTAATGTTCAAAGTAATCCCTTCCACACACAACAACATCTCAAAGCTTCTTTCAAACCTCTTCTGCTCAGGGCTAAGCCAAGCTGTGAAGAAAGCCTCCTGTGCCACCAGTTTTTTCCTCGGAAAAGGAGAGGACATGGCTTTGGAAATGAGATTTGCTTACGGAAAATGTCCTTGTTTTAGTCCCTGAGCTCTGGTCTCCAGAGCCTGTGAACTTGAGAGCTCAGCTGTGCGTCTCTAACCAATTATGAGCTGTGTTAACAGTGCTGCTTGTGTAGGTTTCTCAATGGAAAATAGTGAGAAGAATCAATACATGACGACAATTTTGAGATCACTGGCCCAATGTTTCTTCTTGCCCGTGGATGTAGTTGCATAATGGTTCATCTTCTGTTGTTCTTCTGAAACAAAAGTTAACTTGGAATATGTCTGTAATATGGGCAGTGGAAGGGAAATGTCTCTTGTGAACTCAGGAGTAAGATTTGCAATGGCACAAAGCACGTTGAGCTGTATTTCAAACACATTCTCCAAGCCTGCCCCTCTGAAGAGAGCTTGGCTTTTCAATAAAACAATAAATGCCAGCTCATCTTTATACATTTTCTGCATTTGTTTGTTTGCTACGGACAAGAGAAGAAAATGGCTTTATTCTTTTCTCTCCTCTCCCTCCAGAGAGGTCAGGATTTATCCCTGAATGATTACATGATCTGTTTCATGCTAATTAAATAGAAAGCGAGTAAGAACTATCGTTACAGAGTCCTTAAGCCCAGAGGTCTTATTTTACATTTCAGTACAAGACTGAAGGAAATTGAAAATATTATTCCTTAGAGAACTGAGATATAAAAACACTGGGAAACATTAATGTAAGCAGAGCACACAGAAATATCTTTCATTTATGTTCCCATTTGTTAAAACAAAATGGTACTTTTTTAAGCAAAAGATGAAAATCGAAGACTTTCCTCACAGTAGGAATATCACTGCTATCAGTCTTATAGCCAGAATGACCATATTCCCATCGGCCTCGGAAAACATCCTTTACAATACAGTGGAGTCAGGATTTGTCCCAGTAGGTGACCTGTCTTAAAGCCATTGCAAGTTGCTCAATGTTCTTCTTTAAAATAATCATTTAAATTAGGGTTGGAAAAAAGAACTGTCATTCTTTGAGCATCAACATTTGCTCTGCAGTTTTGACTTTGAAGCACGTATCATTATGTCTTCCTCAAATATCACCCCTAGTGAATGAAATGCCTTACCAGTAGTTAAGAACAACGGGTTTTTAAATCAATGCTGAACACTGAGTAGTTCAAGGGAGCTCTGGTACTTCCCCTCCCTCCCCACCCCCTTCCCAACCTGGAGCCTGCAGCTGCTTCTTTGCTTCCTCAATGATTTAGGATTCATTTTCCAGGCTTTATTACATTACATGATCTCACCCTCTCCCTTCTCCAGGTGGATGAAAACATGTTAATTGAAACGATCTTCCTGTGAAGCCAGAGAACTCAGTTTGGTGGAGGAAGAACGGGGCATAGGTGATAAATGTTTGTAGGACTATATCACCTACCTTCTGGTACTGCTGCTAAATTAAATTACAGTTCCTATGGAACCTGCCTGGAGAGAACAGTTTTAAAGCAAGGCTCGTAGTAAGACAGGTAATCAATTGAAGGAAAGCTCGTGGTCAATCAAAGTACTGCTGGAGAAGGTGAATTATGGAGAGACTTTGTCTTTAATTGGCTTTGGATGCAGATATAGGTGAAATCCTTGTCTTGTCTAGCTGACATACATGAAGAAGTGATTCAGTGGAAGGTGTGTGGGGAAGGCAGCAACAACCCATGAATGTTACAAGGAGTAGCCCCAAACCATTTCTCTTAGTGACAGTCATTTAAGAAAGACTGGAAAGTTTCTTTCTCCAGTGGGTGCTCCCAGTGAGCTTTGGGATATCAGTGCAGTCACCCATATCACACCCTCAGAGCAAACCCAGGGTGTTTTTAACAACAACACAGAGTCAAATGAAGCCATTGCTGCAAACTTTCAGAGAGTTTGGAAAATCAGACAGCGTGAATGTCCCTCTCTCCAAATGTGGGAAACACTAGCACGGCCACACTATCCTCCATGACACCTTCTTGGAGGATTGTGAATGTACCTATCAAAATCCCTTCAATTTCATGGTTTTTCACTGGCTACTGATACCAATGAAGTGCTTCAGGAATCCTTCCATGCCCAAAGCAGCTGTTTTGCACCTGGTTTTATGGGAAACTGTGAAATGAGATTTTCTCAAGATTTTTGGGGGGTTGAGAGTGGGACTAGACCTGATGAATTTAAAACAACTCTATGAAGCTTTATTACTCGAGAAAAATCATACATGCTGGAAGAATACATTACATGCAGTCTGATGAACCTCACATTTCATGTTTTGATCTTTCGCCGATTTCCAAGAAATATTTTTAATCAGGAAGGCTGACTGCAGTGACTAATCTTGGAAAAATCTTTCATACCAAGTGTAAGCCACAAAAGATTTGCTTTTCTGTACACAAATAACTCATAAAGATCAAACATAATACTATAAACTCATTTTCAGTTATACAAAATACCGTGTTAAGGCTGCTGGAAATTTTTCTAGCAAGATGGAAACTGGATTGTTGAACATTTTTATTAGTATCTCCTTCAGTTACATTTCCATTTTCTGTTAGAAAACTGATATTTTTTTGGCTGAAAGTTCTTCCCTCCTCCAGTTCCCAGTGCAAAAATGTCCAGCCATTTTCTACTAAACAGGTTTTTAGCTTTCAGGTTTCCAGGAAACAAGGCAAATATATCCACTGTATCCCTTGTCAAAGCCACTTGATTTTACTACAGCACTGGGTAGGTTCACAGCTCAGTAGAACAATAGTGTGTGATGCCAGCAGATAGGCAGGGAAATCATGTCTCTGCTCCCACAGCCTGCACTGTGCAGAGAAGAAAAGAAGGGGAAGGGGAAAGAGGAAATATGCACATAAGCAGAATTTTGATTATATTTCACAAGCCCAGTCATTTTTCCCTGCGAAAAAGCTCCAGTGAAAATCTATGCCATGGGGTGAAGTTCGGAAGAGGGTGATGTGAGTGAGACAGGAGGGAAGAATAGTGGAAAAATGATGATGGAAAGGAAAGAAGGAAATGTGTGAAGGCAAGAAAACTGACAGAGAGAGAGAGGGGAGGTCAGAAGAGGGAAAAAAATCCCCTAAAGTGAGGAGAGTTTCCTATGTAGGGACAGGAGCTGGATACGATGATCCTTTTGAGTCCCTTTCAGTTTGAGCAATTCTATGTTTCTGAGTGATGGAAGGTGGTGGGGGACCTGAGCAGAAAAGAAGGAGCAGGACAGAGGGGACCCCACAGTCAGTGTAAGCCCAAGCAAGGAGAACAAAGCCTGGGGTTTCAGAGCTGAGACGGTGGTGATGGACCAGAGCTGAGCCTCTCCCAGTGGCTGCTGCTTTTCCACGTGTGTAGTCACTCAGTTTTATGTTCCATCCAGGTTTCTCTAGGAGGAGAAGGCAGGAACTAGAAGGCTGTGACTTTTCACTCTCCCCATCTGCTGCTGGGGCAGCAGTGTTGGTCCTGGGGCTTTTGTCCTTGTGGCAGATCCGCGACGGAGAGTCTGGGACCTGACAGTGGGCTCCCTGTGGGCAGCAGAGAACACTGAATGGTGTGATTAAACTGGTAGCTGCAGTGAAAAAAGAGATATATAGATGTGTTTCATTCTTCTACTATTAAATTGGGAAGGGGCAGCACGGCTGAGCGAGTCAGGCGATCCTATTACATTTCAAAAGGTGGCTCTAAGGATTCATCTTCCCCACACTCCACGCTCCCATATGTTGTGTGAATGAGATGGCCTTACTGAAGTTACTATCTCCTATTGGCATGGTGGGTATATTCCAGGAAAGCTATTAAGTGAAACGACTAACTCTGATGCTGATCGTATTTTCCTCCCCACCCCCAAAAGCAAACTAACTTTCTCCCCTCTGGCTGTCTCGTGTATTAGCACACATGAAAGTTTTACTGATATGAATTATATAAATCCATATAAATCCACCAGAGAGGCTGTTCTGCAGTGGCACAGAATAGGGAGGCTCTATTGTAACACAAAAGCACATCATGGATGGGTGGATGAATATAACAGAACAACAGAAAATCATTAACAACTGAGCATAATTTATTAATATTTGCTCAGGTTTCTCTTCTGATTCTGACTAGACAAAATTATAAAACCTGTTCAGCCATATTATGGATCCCAGGGAGAAATACACCTTAAAAATTGATGGCAGGAGTGCCTTCTCTTCAGCAGCACTGACTGGCTTCAGGAATGGTGACAGACATCTTTTGGTGAAGCACTTCCAAGTGGTGTAAGCTGTTGCCACCTCTCTGTTAGCAGAAGGTAGCACTGTTGCTCAAGTTGTTCCCAAACCTCCAGTTCCCTCCTTCACCTCCTTGTTCATACTGGTAGGGCTCAGATACTGTGAAGCAGTGAGGTGAGGAAGAAAAGAGGGTGAAGGGAAAACCCTCACCTGGCAGGTCCTGGAGTGCTTGAAGTTTAGAGGTCCCAGATCTTCAACACCCCCTGGCAGAGCATGGGTAGCCTGAGAAGAGTTTCACAAGCACTGGTGGAGGAAAGCCTCATCCTGGGGAGGTGTTTGGGCAGGGTGCCTTGGTGCTCCAGCCTGCAGGAGGAAGGAGAAAAGCCAGGAATGTTCCTTGGAGCAATGATGAGCCACAGAAACATCTGGTTTTAAGCTATCTGCTTGAAGCAGGTTATGGGGAAAGGAGCAGCCCTAGCTCTCACCAACACTCCCTGAGATGTCATTGACTTGTTCCCCAGCTGTCCCCAAGTCACATTCACTCAAACACCACTTAGTCACACCATTAAGGTCTGTTCCTCAATAAACATTTCCCTGTTCAGAAGGAGACAGAGCCCACCCAAGTCTGGCCAGACAGTGAAAATTTTCTCTGTGCTTGGCCGGCTGAGATACCAGAAAAAAAACATTGTATGCATGAAAGTCCTTTTTGTCTTGGTTGTGGGGGTGGGGGGCCCTGCTGGCATTTTGATGAGCTTTTCTGTTTTCTTGCTGAAGTTCTCATTTATGTGCCATGCTCTGTTGATAAGCTGGGGACACTTCTGAGAAGCCTCGGGTGGAGACAGGCCCGTTGGTTTCCTGCAGCATGGCCAGACACAAGGAAAGGGCTGCACTCTTAGTCTTTGCAGAAGATCTGGTTCTTGCAAGGGTCTGGGGGCTTTGTTCCCAATCTGAATAAAACAACCACCTCCTCCTTCCCCCAAAAGCAGAGGTCAATATAGATCAGTAGGGAAAGGTGGCACTGGCTCACAGAGCTCCACAGGAGAAGGATCTAATTTTCATGGTCTTGCCCCCATAGAGGAGGATGACTGTGATGTTTGAGTGATAAACATCCTATTAATTCTGGTTCATGGAAATCAAAACCTACATCTACTTTTTCTGATTGTGGAGTGCCTTCACAGGAGCATTTTATCACTGGACACTTCAGTTAGTTGGGTAGGACCCTGACTTATACTTTAGGTGACCATGTGGCCACAACATCCTCTAAAGTTAACCAGCTATGGCATCTTCAGCTTTCAAGCTGAAACCCCTCCATGTCTGCCAAAAGAAACAAGGGGGACATATGTGAGGGAAGAACTGAAGTGGAATTTGAGCTGAGTTAGCGAGTGGTTTCAGGGTTGTCTTCCCTTCCACTGAGGTGGTCGGAGAAGGATGTCAGTGTCAGTGACGCCCTCCAGCCAAAGTTCTCCTCCTTTCCTTGGACCAAAGCCAAAGGCAGAAAGGGAAGACCAAGAAGCCATCAACACCACAGCCCTCCCAAAAGGAACGTTGCTGCTCACAGACAGGAGACCACAAGACGTGATGGACAAAGAAGAATACGTGTAGGCAATGAATATTCAACTCACGTTTTAAACAAAACACAGCAGGCAAGTCTCCCGATGTGTTCAACACTTGGACAGGGAATATGAGTCCCTATAAACACATTTGTAGTTATTCCAGTGACTGAAGGTCAACCTCCTCCTCTATCAGCAGGCTGACAACAGCAGAGGGACAGCTTGAGCAGTTCTCCGAGCCACCTTCTCGAATGGAAGGAGAGGCTCCCCTGGAGGGTGCAGATCAACAGCTGCCTCTGCCATTGAGGGCAGGATGAGGCCAAGGCAAGGAAATAAGAGAGGCCACTAAGATAGAACTTGGAAGACTTGGTTGCTTTGGTGATAACTGGCGTGTAGGGTCCTAATTGCTTTAGGTGACTGATGACGTTATCTGGAGGGGCACAGGTAGTCAGCAGCCTGGTTCCCATGGACTTTGAAATCTGAGCCACGGAACAAAGAGTCGGGCTGTTTCAGCTGCTGATCATCTTTTCAGCAAGGCAGTCCTGATTTCCAGGCCTCGTTGGAAAATAGGTCTTGACGTCTGAGAGCAACATTTCCCAAAGCATCTAAATAACTTAAGGGCCTATTTTCAAGTATTAACATTTTTCAGAAACAATAGTTGTAGCTTGGATGATAGATTATTGCTTTTGATTAAGAAATTACCTAGAGAAGTCCTCCAAAAAGCTGTGCAGCTGTGGTTCCAAACTACTACTGGGTTCCCAAGGGGTTCTGCTATAGTATTCTCTACATCAGATCTGTGGTTCTTCATTCCAAGGGAGCAGGGGACCACCCTTCTTTTCTTAATTGCTACATGGATAAGGTCCCAAATTTTTCTGTCTTGAAGTATAGGGCTACGGTAACGAAGAGGCTGAGAACCAGTGGTCTGTATTTATAATTTCCTATTTTGTGCCAGTCCTGTTATCATTCTCCTAATATGCAGCACTTTTATCTTCCCAGGGGTCTACTTCCTTTGAAATATTTTCTTGATCTTTTTTTTTTCTCTTCTTCCCATTTTTGCACTGACATCATCTGATTTAAAATAAACTGGTTTGTTTTGTTTTGTATGAAACAGACATTTTTGAGTCAAGATATTACTATGTTTCCTAGCACTTAAATTGCATTTATGCATGGTTGTTCTTTATTTAAAATCCTGATGACCCAATAAGAGCAAGTTCTATGAAGAAAAAGAAAATATTTATAGGATTATGAAAAGAATGGATTATTACATTTGGAAAGAGGTAATTAACCAATTAGACTGGGTTTGCATGGCCTATATGTATATGGTATTTTGAATGTTTCAATAAATATCTTTTATTCATTTCTAATTTGGTGTTGAGCCAAAAATACTTAGGTAGAGGGTGAATTCATTGGTGTCCTACTAAGTGATAGCTTGCCTATGTTTTTTTGATCCAGTCACAGTGGGAAAGTTAGCACTATTAAAGGAAAAAAGATGCTAAAATCCATGTAATTTTTCCCCTGCAATATCTAGGCCAGGGAGTGCAAATCACACGATACAGAAACCTCCTGGGAGAGTCAGGTGGAGGAGCAGGAAACCAAAGTGCAATAGTGCTGTGTGCTGATGGTGCAATGGCTGTGAGGACCCCTGACATCACCAGTCACTCCCCAAAATGCAGTTAATATATATCTATGGTGAGATAATTGCCGAGTCACTGTAAAAAATACCTATAAATATGTCCCTTTTGGCTGCACCAGGGCAAACAGGAGCCCACCTCTGCTGTGCAGGTTTTAGTCTAAATCAGTTTTTTATTAAGCAGGTTGCTGTAAAGGAATTAGGCACGAAAGGGTACTCAGAGACAAGTTTTGGCTTCAGAGATTGCATTAGACAGTACCTGTGTGGCTGTAGGTGCTGTCAGCTGGTTTGCTACAAAGAGCCAGAGCAAAATTAGAGGTAATTTAAAAAAGAAAAATTTGGAAAATGCCTAGGTGGGGAATAAGTACCAATTTTTCATTACAGAGAATTCATTAGGACACCACAATAAACTCCCTCGCTTGCCCATTTTACTCATCATTCTGGAACTTCTTGGTGTTTGGGTGAAGAGCTGTCACTTCCAAGGCATTTCAATGGCATGTCCTGTCCCTCTCTTTGTGTCTGACCTCCACGTGCTGCTCCAGCTTGAGTGTTAACAGTGACTGCAGTGAGCAGACTTAAATGGTTCCAGCCCAAAAGACATCCCTTGCATCAGAGACCCTGTGTTGCAAAGGGGATCCCACATTGCTCAATGTCCTTAGCGACCGCCAGCTTTTTGAAAGTTGTAGCAATAATCAGTGTTTGGAGGCCTGGGCTGGCAGCTGGACTGAGTGCTGGTTTACCCTTTCCATGTGCAGGCCTGCCTGTGTCTTTTGTTCTAAATTTCCTTTTTCCACCAGTGGCATCAGCTACATTTGCATTACCAGGACACAATGTGACGGTGTAGCCCCAAGAACAGAGCTGCTTCTGACCCAGAGATGAGCATTTCTAATTTTATTTTATTTTATTTTATTTTATTTTATTTTATTTTATTTTATTTTATTTTATTTTATTTTATTTTATTTTATTTTATTTTATTTTATTTTATTTTATTTTATTTTATTTTGTTTTATTTTAATTTTTATTTATTTTATTTTATTTTATTTTATTTTATTTTATTTTATTTTATTTTATTTTATTTTATTTTATTTTATTTTATTTTATTTTATTTTATTTTATTTTATTTTATTTTGTTTTATTTTATTTTATTTTGTTTTATTTTATTTTGTTTTGTTTTGTTTTATTTTTTATTTTATTTTATTTTAATTTTTTATTTATGTTATTTTATTTTATTTTATTTTATTTTATTTTATTTTATTTTATTTTATTTTATTTTATTTTATACAGGAGTGATACTGTAGGAAGTTAACTTTAAAATGAGTTTACTGAATCCCCAATAAGTCCTTCCAGCAGGCTTCATTTATTCCTCATGAAGGTGCTCACACATGCAAAACCGTTAAGTTTCAAGAAGCCAACACCAAAACAACCTTTCCAAAAGATCTGCAGATAGATCATCCTTTTGTTCTCCTCCTCTCTCCCCCTCTTGCCATTCCTTAAGCCTCCAGAGAAATGACACTGTGAAGGACTGGATGGAAAAGAAGCGAGGAGCTGCAGAGAGCACTTTCACCTGCTGTGAGGTGCACAATAGCCAGAAGCTTTCTTGGTTCTTCTGAGCTCTCAAAATAGGACTTTAGCAAAGCAGAGCTGAATTTCACCCCAGTCCCACGCTCTGCTGGAGATGGGAAAACATGGTATTATTAACGTAAGAGGTTAGGTTGGCTCAGGAATCTGTGCTAGAAGAGCTTGAAATCCCCACTGTACATCTTGGAGAGCTGGAGAGTGATGGTTACAGGATGGGGTAAGTGCCCAATCCTGTTGAGTTTCAGCTGGAACCAAATAGTGTGGCCTTGAAAATCCCAGCCTGCAATTCCTCCCTGCTGCAGTTCCAACAGCACAAAGACAATGTGGTAATGTCTGCTGTGTTACAGAATCTCTTTATCTGGGGGAAAAAAAAAGTCCTGTCAGACTAATCAGGGAATTAGCAGTGTTACAAAAGTGCTCCTCACAAATGCTAAAATGCAGACATGACTCAGATTAATTTTCAGATCAGGAAACTTATCTTTCTGGTGTGCAGCACTGGCTTGTAAGAGAGGTTTCTGGCTTTAAAATACGTTTGTTTGGTGGCAATTGGCAGAGAAACAGAGGGCTTTTTTTTGTAATTATTATTTCAAAATCTACTAGAAAGGATTTAACAGCCTTTTGGAAACATTATATTTTTTCTGTTTGGGGGAGTTTTTGACCTTTCTTAAAGACTTTAATTGTCCAGGATCATCTTTAAATACCCATAAGAGGAAAATCTCACAAAGCAAGTGAAAGGTTATTGAACTTTGCTTTATTTTGCTCACAATGCGAACTTTCAGATGATTGGAAAATAATTCCCTTCTATTTTGAATGACAGAAGTTAAAGATAGGAATGACCTATTAGATCACTTTGAGCATTTCCTCAACAATGCGGTTCTGTTTCATTAATCGGAAGAAAGGAACACAAATTTTGGAGGCTGAGCAGTTCCAAGGGCCAATGGTGGTGCACGGAGACCCTCGTGGCAAGGACGACCCGAGCCAAGCCAGCAGGGAGCGGATGCCTTCACCACCCGGCTTCTGTTGGGTGGCCTTATGAGATGAATGAGTTACGTCTGTCCGGTGTAGAGTGACTGGGCATGAATAGCACAAAAAGCACGACTATGACTGCTCCAATTATTGGCTCTTTTGGCAGCATGGCTGAATAGCAAATGGATGTGGAAACAGCTCGGAAACTCCCAAACAGGGATCTAGCTATGTGGAGGAACCTGCACTTCCTTCACCCTTTGACATTTTATTATTAACTACTAATTTTGAAATTCATAGTCCATTTGGTGAGCACAAAGAGAGCAAACTTAGCACAGCAATCACCCTGTTTGTTAAAAACTCATCTATGCTCCAACGCTCACATCACAAAATTTGGTTTCCACGGTGTTTTCTGGACACAGCTAAACTGGGGGATAATTTTTTAGTGTTTCTTTTTCGTTTTTTTCCCCCCTAAACCAGAATTCCACTAATAGAATGCATTTCAGATGACAGGAAAAGGCTTGTTCTTGTCTGTTTTGGAAGTAATCATGGAAAAGTCTCTTAGCATATCTCAAAACTGGAACAAATTGTTGCTCTGCAACGTTCAGCTCCTGCCCACTGGCTCTCCGGCAGCTCCCTGGGACAATCTCATTATGTTCAAGTTTTTTCCATGGCCAGTCTGCCCTGCAGTTTAAAGGTCCTTAAGCAGTATCAGAGGGTTTTGCTTTCTCTCCATCTCCAGACGGTGACAGATGCAATTACTGCTATTCTGGTTAAAATTTATCCTGAGCTTTCATGGCACTTTATTGACTTTGGCTGAGGCCAGCTCAGTGCTACCATGTAGCAGGGGTGATGTATAAAGCAGATATTGCAGGCTGGCAGTCCAAGGCACTCCAGAAGCTATGATGGCACCTCCTCAGTGAGCCAACAAAGTGTTAGCTATTCAAACACTACTGATGGTAATCTTCATAAAGCTGTGCTATGCCCTATAAACCCCAGCAGAAACCTATCTCTTCTTCTCATGGACCCAGAATAAAACCCTCCTTCTTTGGGGAGGTGGGAGTCAGGGTTGGACACCATCCCAAGTGTGCCAAGGATAGGGGGAGTTTGGTGGGAGCCAGACTGTCATAACGTAGTGGTTACAGCCAAATGCAAAAGGAGCTGTTTCCTTATCATAGACTTGAGTGTGATATGTAGAACTTGGATATGTAATACAGCTGTAGAGGATCACAGCTGAAATGTAATAAGATCTAAAGAGGCTGAGGTTGTGTGAACATCGTTACGTCACTGGGAATGTCCTGCTGGGTTAAATCCAGACCTGTGGACCGCCCTGCAGCTGCAAGAACTGAGGGGTGAAATGGAACAGAGGGGGAAGCCTGAAGAGGGGTGGGCAAGGAGGGGGGTGAGGTCCAATTGCAGCGTGGTGTCCTGGCTCAAGTGGATGGGACACAGGCATGGCTGACTCCACACATCCCTCACGTGGCCTCCACCACGCGGTTTTCTCTTTATAAAAGTGGAGGCTTCCACTTTGGTGTCATTACTTGCCTCAAGGGGGTGGTTTCCCATGTTTTAGAAGACACAACTGATGTGGAGATCCTCTCAGCAGCTCGAAAAACAAGCAGATCCCAATGTTTGTCCTGTGTTTTTCTCCCTGGTGGCCAAATTCAGGTCATGGTTGAAAGAAGGAACAGATCCATATGTGCTGAACCCCATGAGAACAGCAAGGCTACAGGAATTGGGAAACACAGGGCTGGGAAGTGCAGCCTTCTACTGTCTCAGGTATCACCCCCAACACCCCCCAACAGATTTTAGAAATGAGTTTCTCTCTGTCCCCTCTCCCTCTGTCTGTCTTGGGCGTAGCACCAGGGAAATACATAAAGATGCTGCTCGAGGTCTGTTCTTCGAGCTCCTCTGAAACTGTACATTTTGTGAGCTGTCAGCCCAGATTTGTTCTGAGGTTGGAGCAACCTCTCTAGGAGTTATTTGCTACACCTGGCAGTCTTTGGTGGTAGTACCCCATGTTGTGGAGTAAATGCCCCATAGAAGAAGATTTATTTCCATGTGTATAAAGCCTCCTTAAAACGCTCAGATGGAAGAAACAAACATAATGACAGAAAAGAACCTTTTAGCCTGTGCATTTATACTCTTGAATAGAAATACCCGGTGACTTTTGAGATGCCTTTGGAAACTGTGGCCAAACTATTTCTTAAAAGGCCTTATAAAGAATCCAGTTTGACTTGGAGTTTACCCAGCACAGTCTTAGCTTCAGAGCATTTAATTCCCTTGAAGCAGGTAGAGCTCGTTTAGTTCTTCTGTATTTGTGGAATTTTGCATGTCCTGGAGAAACCTCTCTATTCCCTATGTTTTGAGAATGCTGTTGCCTACTAAATGTCTGCTATATTTATCTAATCTTTTGTATTTTCTCCTTGTTTTTCTTTGCCCCAACACAAGTTTCTTTCGAGTAGGTCAGCCCTTTGAGCTTTCCTGCTTCCCTTCTCTTTCCCAGTGTTTCTTTTGAAATGCTACACAAGAGTACACATTTCACCGTGGCATTTGGCAGCCCCTTCCCCTCTGATCTTGTATTCATGAACTTCCAGAAATGTCCTGCAGTAGCCTTGCCTGACTGCTGGGTGTCTGAGTCTTTTAATAGTTCTGCTAAGTTTAATTTTGCTTGATTTTGCTGCTTTGTTTTTATATGCACGCCAGACAGCTCATCCCCATAAGAATGTCCTGAAGGCATCCTCAGCCATAATAAATAGCAGAAGTGATAGTTAAAGTATACATATATATAAACAATGTTTGCTCTAGTGTGTGAGTTTGCCTTGCAAGTATGAAAATGGGACTAAAAGCCTGCACCTCTGCATTCAAATCCTTGCTGCACAGTGAAATGAACTGGAACGTGTGACAGCGATTTACTTTGATAATGTCTGGCTTATAATTTACTTTTGGCTGAAGCAATCAGTGAGGGAAATCCATTTGAATAGCTTTGTAAGAATGCTTTATTTTTCTGGTGCTGCAGGCTGCAAGTTTCACACTCTGAGACCAAATCCCTTTCGTATCGTCCAGGTCCTGGGGAGAGACATTTATTTAAAAGTAGCTGAAATGAAGCACAGAAACAAACTGTAAGTGATTTTTGGCATTAGAAGTGCAGTGACTGTAAAGCAGTGGCTCAGCTCCATATTTTAATAGGCTTTAACATATCAATTATAGTGCTGAGTAGTAATTAGAGCTATACAGCAAAATGCAGGGTGACCTCTAAATGATTCCAAAGTTGTGGGAGCTGGTGGGAAGGGGGATTTGGGAGCAGACTGAATTCTGGTAATCATACCACAGGGTACGAAGGAGGAAAATGTGACTGTGAAAGGCTGAGTTTGGTTTCAGCAGTGCAGACAAGCCTTGCCTACTTTCTGAAGGTGAATTCTCCATGCAGAATGAAGCTAAGGAAATGAGGTGAACAATGGACAACTCTTCTGGGATCACAAGCAGAAGCTTACAGGTCCTACCAGCCTGCACAGGCTGCCTGAAATGCATCTGAGAGCTCTGCACCGCTCGACTGTGCTCAGCTGCTCGGGAAGCCTCGAGGGAGGGAGGGTGAAAGCTGAGAGCTGCTCCTCATTTCAGCGTGGCCTAAAGGCACCCCTAAAATTCCATGGCACAAAGGGATGCCTGGCCTCCAGATATGCTCCTTCCACCCTGCACTCAGGTGGTGAAACTGCACTGGGTCTGGCTCAGAAAGGGCACTCTAAAATTTTGGAAGAGAGAGGCATTGCATCCCCTTAATAACAATTACGTTGAGAGCGATGCAAACCACAAAGTTCCAAGTTTTCTTCCCTTGCTGATTGTTTTCTGCTCAAATTACCCTGGAGACAGAGTGCAATGTCCAGTGGTGCTGTGGGTGTTTGGTTGTAGGGATGGCAACCTATACCCATGTGAGTCTGCCTGTTCAGTCCCGTAATCCTGAATGAGCCAAGCCCCAAAGCTTCTCTTGTTTTCAGGGCAGAATCAAAGCCACAAAACCCTTCCCCAACGTTTGTAGCCAGTGATCAATTGTAAGCTAAGGAAATATTTATTTTAAAGTGTAAACTGAGCAGTGTCAATCTTTTTGCCCAGGATATTCCTCTTGATGTTACTATTTTGATACACCTAAGTTCATTGGTATAAATAGGGTGCAGTTGTCATCACATTTAACTAAAAAAAGCCCTCCTCAGTTGACAGCATAGGTACCATAAAGTCACGTCACCCCCTGCTAAGTAATTTTCACTGGAGCCATATGCAAGCCTCTGACTGACAAGACTGGTGTATAATTTAGGAGTAAGAGAAGGCTTCAGAAGCAAAGGTTTGTAGGCTTGACACAGAGCTCCAGTGAATCAGATACTTGAAAACTTTATCCACCATGGCTGAAAACAAAAATCACGTACGAGCCAAAAACGCAGCGTGGGCCCCCTGGATGTGACACGGCTTGGCTCGCCGCCAGGAGGCTTCAGCAATCTTCTCACACGGCTGGAAACGCGCCAGCGGGTGTCCTTCACCAGGGAAGATGGAATGAAACGTTCACGAGAACTGATTCCTTCGTGCGGGATCCCACGGAGAGAAATGGCTGCAACTGCCCTCACAGAGAGAGAGAGAGGGAAGTTTATCCCATTTTAGGACTCAGTCTTGTCTACCCAGTGAAGCACTTCTATGGGCTCCATCAATGCCCTGCCTGAGGGTGTCGTAGTCTTTAATGCATTTACTTTTGTGGGTTAGAAGGTCTGATATTTGTGCTTCAGAAGGTGAAGACACGAATAGCAATGCACTGAGAGAATGGATATTGTCATTGATAGTCCCAGCAGAAGAGTAAGTCAGAAGAAATTTTACTTGAGTGTATCTGAGCATAAAAAACTAAAGGAGAGGAGATTCGACCTGTATGAGGGTAGGGAGAGCTGCCAAGACTCAACTGGATAAGTAACACGTAGTAAATGCTTAGAGTCACCTTGCCAGACAAATATTTGCCTTTCACTTTGAATGAAGACCAAGTCATGTTCCAACTAGTAGGACCAAGGAATTCCACACATTTTAGTAAGTTGAGTGTCCTACAGAGACTTCCATGTAAGTGGATGAGGGCAGACTTCAGGGGTTTGCTGGACAGACAGCAGAAGAAAAAACAACTTAGGAACGTATTTCCACGTAGGAAAAAAATGAGGGAATGCTGGAAGGTTGGAAAAGGATGGAAAAAATCTTTGTAAATGAGTGTGTCCAAATACACCACTAAACTTTATGGATAGACTTCATATTTAGCAATGGTCAGAGGGGTGGAATCCAGGAGCTGGAGAGGTCAAAGTTTCTGAGGAAGCACTGGAAAGGAACAGTGTCTCTTCCCTAAACCAGATGAGCTCTGAAAAAAATACGTTATAGGAAGAATGAAAATCTAGAGTAAAGACTACAGTTCCTGGACATTTCCAGTCATTTCTAAAAACCAGATAAACTTCTTCCTCTTGTTCAGTGAACTACACGCAGAAGACCATGGTAAACAAAAGACAAAAGTAGAATTGTTCTTTTTGTGACAGATGTGACCTCAGTGGTGTTATTTAAGGTCTGCACTTAAAGGCAATGTGCATTGTTCTTGTGTCATTTGCTCTGTCTGATGTAATAGCCTTTTATGACCAATTTTTGGGAATAATCAATTTTATCAGTTGTTACAAATCTCTTACTGGGTGAGCAGCTCTGGTTGGACTTCAAATGCAACCAACCAAGTTTTAAAAAAATATAAAAAATAAAGGGAGGAAGACTGAGATGGGCCAATTACTTGGTCACTGGACTGCACAAGAGCAGAATTCAGACCCTGTTTGTGACCCCTGTTGAATGCAGGCTTCCCTTCCGTATTTTTTCTTGCTTTAAAATGAGCCAGAAACGAAGCCTTCATGATTTCTTTTGGGAAATCTGGGTTCCAGAGTGCTCTGCATCCAGTAGGAATCTTTCCAATGACTTTGATGGCCTTTGGAATAGATCTTGTATTTCCATGGCATTTCTGGGATGTGCGTCTGAAATTCACTTGCTTTCCTTGAGCTTTCTCACTCATCCATCTGGCTGATACATTTACTGCCATAAATATATAGTGTGGTGCACAGTTAAGTACATCTGCAACTTTCAGTCAGTAAGAAACTCTGCCTGATAATCTACCTAATTTGCCTTTCCAATTTCGTCCTATTACGCCTCTCTTTATCCCCTTGGGCCCCTGTGATTCCTTTCCTTTCTAGCACCTGTACAATCATGTTTTCTTACCTTGTATCACGTGTGTAAACGTGGTAAAACTGAATTAAAATGAACAAATGCATCAAATTTTTTCACAATATACAATCTAAGTACTTATGTACCCTTCAAAGGCACATCTGAACCACCTGAATAAAGCACTGTTTAGCAACTATTAATTAAGTGATGTTTGTACAATGCTTTGAACATGTAAAGTGGTGAGAGTTTCCAAGCGTATCATGAACATTGTTATCACTGTTCTACAAAAATCAGGAATGTACTGAACTTCTGTGAATCCCTCCTAATTACCAAGGACTTTGTGTGTTGAAAAGAATCAACCACGACAAACTAACAGATAGTCTTTCTTCCAATCGGGTTGTCCTTTTGTCTCCAGAAAATGGTATAAAGTGTAGTTTTTTGGGGCCATCTTGTTTATTTAAGCACATTTGTCAAAGCCTACTGCAGAAGGGTTATTCTAGCTTGAAGAAATCCTTCCGGGTCAGAAAGTCCTTTGGATGGCTCAGCTCCAACTGCTCTCCCTACCCATTCCTCCCTTTTAAGTCCTGAAAATCTGTCAAAGTCTGGGCTGAATTCCTGCAACCAGTTGGAGTGTAGCTCTTCTTTTGTCCCCCGCTGCCAACCGCAGAAAGATGCGTTCACTGGGTTTTGTAGTCACTGGCTTTAAAAATCCCTAAGTCCCATTGAATGGCCAGATGCAAAGCAGTGCTTTAGACATAGGAATGACTCTACAGGGCTTTTCTCCCGTAGTGTTGGATGAACTGCTGTGCTGTCTCTGGTTTCAGGGAAGAATGCCTTAAGCAGCCTGTCTGTTTCTGAAGACTATCAGAGTTAAGGCTAAAACTTGCAAAATAACATCTGGAAAGCCCAGATAATTCGCTAATATAGGAACAATATTTTCATCCTTGTGGTTTTAAGGCTATAAATATAGTTCTAGCAGTGTAATGAATTCAGCTTAAAGGAATGTCTTCCGTTTTTAAGGTATACACATTTCTTACAGAACATGGTTTCAGTGGAGAATTGCTTCAAGTGCTGTAGGGTTACTAAGTTTTTTGCTCTTGAAGGTACTACATGTTTGGTTCATTTTTGGCTTCTTACTATTTAGTGAATTAATTTGCTGTTCTACTTACGGATAGAAGTACAATCCAATTCATTAATCATATGGAGATTTTTAAACCTGCACTGGTCTGTTAAGACTTGTTCTTCACAAGGCTGGAAAATATTTCTTTCATTAAAATGGCTTAATGCCTATAAACGTATTCTGATTATATTTTCTTGGACTTAATCAAGTTCATTATGTTAAGTTTGGTGTCTACATCTGAAGTGCATCTGAATTGTGAGTGCCTGCCACATTCCCCTCTGACATTACTGATAAAAATAATGGTGTGGGATTTTCAGAAATACTAATTTTTGGACTAATCCCCTTTTTCTTCAAGTAAATTGGAGTGTTATCTTTCCTTCGGTGGTGTGCATTAAGCCAAATCTGAGCACTTCTCAAAACCTTATGGTTTTGGCAAATTATTCAAGCAACATAAGAGGCAAAGACTAAACAAGGTATCAGTTGATTTAGTATTGGCAGTAGTTATCCCTGTTTGTTCTTCTTGCTTTTTATTTGCATGTTTGTTTTGTTTTGTTTTGTCTTTTCTCTTAAATAGAGGCTTAGTGAGCATTTAGGATGAAAAGTGATTACACTTCAATGTAGTCTGCTGTCAGAGGTTTGGGCTTTATTGCAAGAGAAAATAATTCACAAACTTACAGAGTCCCTTCCAGACTCAAAAGGACAATGGACTTATACAAAGAAGCCCCCTTGTACAGAAACTAAGACAATCTTTTTATTAAAAACCCTCTGAGAGGGTGATCTTTATCTCATTAGTTCAACCACAGCTTTTTCCATTTCAGTTTTATTCACAGGGATCAAGTCTTGAGGTTCTTAACTCAGAGTTTGGTCAGGTTTAAAGAAAGCTTTTTCCTGAGTAATGTTGTGTATCACTGACTCCTGATCTTCCTATTGAAGATGAATGAAATCATGCTTTCAGCACTGTTTGATGTGAAGAGAAATGGGTGAAAATGAAGGAAGAATACTTTTACTCATCAACCCATCATCAATATTTTCAAATTCCATACTTTAGGAGGCTCAACATTATGAGGTGGTCAGGCAACACCCAGAAACAAGGTGTCTACCAATTCAAAAGCTTCTTGCCCTTGCCTTTACTTGCTTTCAGTGCTATGGAGTCAGCAGAGGAAGCAATGCGAGGGGATGATATTCTGGCAAGTCAGAGAGCCAAAACAAATCATTTCCCATGTACAATTGGGCCTGTCAACATTTATGAATCTTACTAATTGCACTGAGGGCTCCTAGCTGAGATCAGTGCCTGCTCTGAAGACAGGTACATGGGGTGGGTTTCCTCTCACTTCACTGTCTCAGAATCAGCTACCTGGCTGCCAGTAGGTGTCTAGACTCCCATTATAACCCGTGGAGAGAAATACCTGCCTCCAGTAGCCAACCCACCGCATCCAGCCTGTAACTGGGGTGTGACATATCACCCTCTGGCAGTTCTTACCTCTCTCCACTGACGACAGGGGAAGCCTAGATAGGTAGACACCTCGGTGTTAGACAGCTGAACTGGGATGAGATGGATCCCACCCAGGCTGCTCACACATCGCTAATTGCAGTGGGGAAACATCTTACAGATATATACATATTTAAAATAGCCAGCACAGGTGGTGCAGGGTGGGCAGTGTGATGTGAGGTGTGGATCTGGGGAGCCAGGCTGGCTTGAGCCGTTGGTGTTGTTGGAGACCACACTGGGAATGCCCAGCTGACCTCCCTCAAAGTCAACACAGCTCACGCCGCTGGGAGTTAAGTGGCTGGCAAAGCTTGAGGGATTGTTCCTCACCATCACGGTGGAGGGGGACAGCAAGGGGTGAGGGAAGGAGCAAACCCCAATGTACATGAAGGTGAGAGTGACAGCAGCATCCAAATCACTCAGCTGTAATCATTAGACAAAGCATTGGCTTTGCCTAAGTGGCAGGACAATTACAACCTAATTCAAGAACTCCCTTGATGAAATCTCTTGTCTTGATCTTTCCAACACACAGCTTCTAAGTGGCTTGGCTGCAAACAGCTTATACAGCTGATGTATTATTAAAAAGCCATTTTCATTCATTTCACACAGATTTCTGAGGTGTCCATTGGTTACCAACCACCACTGACAGACCGTTGAACTTGGCCCTGGGCTTTGCTTCTCTGCCTGCCAAAATGTTAAGCGCATGCGTTTCGAGAACTGTCTGTCAATAATTACAAGGAATTGAGTCTTGCCTCTTTTATTCTGGGAGCTGCCCTGCTGCTGGAAAAAAATCTAACAGAAACATACTACTGCAGAGTGTTCAACATTGTGACACTGCTTGGCAGGAGAGAGAGCTCTTTCTGACAAGTTAAATGCTAGTTTTTATTGAAGGTAACAGTAAAATGTGAAATTGGTCTCTGCACTTCACTTATGCAAGAAATTAGGAAGAAGGCCGCCAGAAATTGCTGTTTCAACATTATAAACGTTACTTTGCAACACGCTGCTGAACCAGAGGAAACCCTTTGATTATTGGAAATTCATGTGTATTGCTGATCACTGGGGAAAATACATTATTCCCCCACAAAGAGACAAATACGGATTTCTTTGTGGGGATCTGAAGCAGTAATTATTATTGTTATTGCAATATGGGAGTGGAGTAAGGCAGGGCCTATGAGCCAAGATTTTAATCAATCGATGGCAATACCTTCTGCAGGAAGAAGAAAGTTTAAAGGAACAGTCAACACTCAGGAGTTTTCTAGCTGAACCTGACCCAAAGCCTTTTGAAATCAGTGACCATTGGTTGACCTGCATCCTTGTATGTGCATCCACTTATTGCAGCTCCAACACCCGGGTTTCTGCTTGGGTGCTCAGCAAAACTCAGGAATACTTATCTAAAGTGTGCCAGTCTAATGCCTACCCTGTCCCTTCCCTCCTATCTTTCTTTGTATTTTGATAAGTTATAATGAACTCTTACCTCATCTCTCAGGTCTCCAAATCATAATGAGATGAGCCTAGAAAATGGCGACAATAAATATAGAGTGTGAAATACAAGACTCCATTTATTCAGCTTCTGAGTTGTTAGAATCATTGTCTAGGGTTTTTTTTATAGTTAAAAACTTACAGTTTCTTCTATTTTAAGGAAAACTCTGATCCTCGTGCAATCACTTGTCTCCAGGGAGACCATTTGAGAAAAACAAAATACCAAGAGATGAAGGACAATTCAAAATACTTAAAAGCAAGGTACTTGTGTTACAAATATTGATTGGTGTTTTTGGAATTTAATTTTCTGCTCAGCACTCCAAGGGCCTTAGGTACTGAAAGGTGCTCTACTACTCTTTTTATCTATAAAGCTCTCCCTCTCACCACATCCTGTAAGAGCACTCAGGGTGTTGTGTGGTAATTAAAAGGTGATATTAATATTTCCTGACATACACTATAAAACATCTTCAATCAGCTTCCTGTAACTATCACACACATGAGAAATGAAAAGGAATATGGGATAAACAGAGAAAGAAAACGATTGTGAAGGTGGTTCTGTGCCAGACTCTGCAAAGATTCCTCTGACTTTCTGCTTCAGTGCCCTTTTTTTCCCCTACAACAAGTAAAACATCTTGGATTCCCTGTCTGCTCTGCCTCTTAGACCAAGACAGCTAAAATCTCCAGATGCTGATATTTTTCAGGCTTATTTCTTATTTGGAACCTCATGAGCAAATTACCTGTCATTCAAAAATTTTCTGTAAGAAAAGAGGGGAATTTATTCCTCACAGTTCAGATTTCTCCAGCCTTCGTGCTGTCCCAACCACCAGCATCTGAGACGCCTGATTTGAAGTGCAGAGGTGATTTTTTGTGCTTCTATTGTGAGTTTTTGTAATCTGGGCTGTAGGGAAGCTGGCCTACCACGTTTACATCACTTGGCCTTCCTGAAGAAGAGGGAGAGATGATTCTCAGAGCAGTGTTCTGTAAGAAGATCATGGTTATAACATAATGTCACAAATCCAAACTAGTAAAACAAAGGTTTTTGCACAAAGGTCTTAATGTTGTGTAGTGCAATTGAAAGTGAATTTCTCTGTGGGATTTGAATTTCTGCATCTCCTTTGGGTCTTCTCCTTGTCTCTGGTATTTTTCTTCCACCGAGTTTGGTGTCTGCTGCTCTCCTTTCCCCCAACCATTTCCGTGGGATCCACATGATATCTGTCTGTCAGAAATTTGTGGGCAGAATGATGACAAGGTCAGAAAAACAACTGCTGGGAAAGGAATTTCAACTTAACAGGCTTGAGAACAGTTTTGGTTACAGATACAGGTGCACCCAAACCTGAAACGTGCATCCACATATAGAAAACCCCACAGCTGTTCTTTCTGTTTAGAAAATATTAATATTTAAGATCTCCCTTATATCAACATGAAGAGATTCTGAAGGAACAGGGTATGCAGAAAAGTGGGGATATAATTTGGGGTATTTTGACGTATTATAGACTTGAACATTGTCTCGCTGGACTTTATCAAGGCTGCTTTTTGGTGCTGTGCTCCAACCAACACCCATTAATTGCAGGGGAAGCTTGAGATTTATATTTAAATTCAGGGAATTTAAGTGCTGAAATTATTATAGGATATTTTAAATATTAGGGTTCAAAAAAACAGCCACAGGGATGGATCCACACATTAGTTCAGCGCGCTGAACCTGACAGTGACTGGTATGAAAGGTTTCATAGCAATGAGAAGGACCTGAGTTAGGCTGCTGTGAGGACACCTGCCATTTGCTTGTGGGTTGCATCTTGATTTCTAGCCATTAGAAACTGGCTGAAGGCCTAAAGAAGGATGCTGAGTAATCATACCATAATTTCCCCTTTGGTATTGTTTTTGACACTCTCTGGATGTCCTCAGAAACATTCAATCCCTTTTTGGTACTGTTAAGCTTTCTGTGACTTCCTGTGGTTGATGATGTCCATAAATGCATTGCACCTGGATTTAAACCACATTCCCTTCTATTGGTTTTGCATCTGTTGCTTTTCCAGTGCATTCAACGTCACCTTGTTCTTCTGTGGCTGTGACACAGAGGGCAGAGCACCTCTTGACCACTGGGAATATTACAGATATTAGAGATATCCACGCAGGGTTGTTTCTAATCCTTCTCATCTCTTTTATTCACCTGGGAGTTACAGCTTTGTCTTCCCTCCCTTTGCTCTTCCCTGAATCCCTCTTTCTTCTGAGCTTAACGCTATGTATTTGCTTTATCCCTCCAGGCTCGACTCCCTGCTCAGCAATTCAGCAAAGCACTTAGGCCTGTGGTGAACTTTAAACTCAGAAGAGGCCAAAGGGCTCCACTTAACAGAGATCAGATTATTCATGTATTCAAAGATAAGCATTTGCTTAAGTACTTTGCTGAATTCAGGCCTAAACACACACATTAAATTCATCAGCTGGGACCCCTTGACGAATTTTACCACAAAGGTGCCTCTCTCTCTCCATTGACTATAAAGGAGTCTAGTTTGAACTAGATAGCTAATCTTTAGACAGATAAAATTAGGTGAGAGGAGTCCCACCCTCTGTATCTGTCTCTGGTGTCAGGTGGTGATCTCCACTGGGGGTCTTCTATGCTACCACGAGGCAATTAATGAGAATCAAAAATGGTGATGAGCCCAAAAGGTTGTGGAGGGTGAAATTCTGGCTTCTCTGCTTTGGCAGAAAGGCGCCCACTTGCAGCATGTCTGGAAGTTAATGGTTTATTTAATTCCAGGACACGAATTCTGCTCTGCAACAGCATGGGGCAGTTTTTAAATGATCCCCTAGAAAAGAGGAGATTTTGAAGCCTATGTGCTTTCAAGTAAGCTACCAGGAAAGTGTCCCCAGGAAACTTCCAGCCTTGACCTACTGGTTCAAAGTTACCGAGATTGAGCTGAAACATGACTTTAATGTTATCTAAGCTTTTTGTTTCAGTTTTGATCATTAAACTCAGGGTTGCCACATAGCCAGGAGTGATATTGGGTTTTTGCCAGACCTGCCAGTGGCACAAACACATGAGCCATTACACACACAGTAACTTCAGAGTGGTTTAAATGCTGACGTGTCTGCAGAGTTGCCATCTTTACAATGTAAAATGCGAGTGAGTGTTGTCAGCTCATACTTAGACAGCCCTATGTGAAAGAATTCAGTTTTGTGTTGACCAAGATTTTCACCTTCAAGTCCAGACTGTAACTCCAGAGCTGCTGATGGAGAAGATGTGCCCAGATTTGAGATCTCTGTCTACAGGGTGATACACTGTACTCATGAAGATGCTTCTTTACTTTCCCTGAAGCGAGATCAAGGGAAATAAATTAAAAGAAAAAAATTCCCAGACCAAGACCTGGTGAGCAACTCCCTACCTGTCTTCTTCATTTTGGCCAGTGCCAATTGTCTTGGGAGGTTTATTGTAGCCCATGCCCTGATTCATGACTTTGCCTAGCACAGTGCGCTTTACCACGAGCAGGAGAGGGTCATTCCAGTGTAAAGAAAAGGAAATTTCCAGAGAGATTTCCCCTCTCCTACTGAGTTAATCACTTAAGAATGACATATCTTATTAAGCTTCCAAAGGCATGTCGCAGCTTTAGGTTTGTTCTTCATCAAGGGCTGCTCACCAGCTCACATCTGGGTAGGACTGTTAATTGGTGATCTACAGCCAGGTGTGTGACCAAAGCCAGGCTTTGCAGCCATGCTGCAAGGGGCCAAATTCAAACACAAATCTGTCCTGGGTGGGAACATGTCTGTGAGGTGCCAAAGAGCCAGTCCTTCTTGCACGATTGTTTCTATTCTAGGCATGCCCTGCTTGCAAAGGCCCTGTCTATCATGTCTCCATGGAAATAGGAGTCTGAGGTTTTTTTCCCCTTGCAGCATCCAGTCTTGCAGTGTTTGCAAGCCTTAAATCTCTCTGGGAAGTGGATGATCATCTGTCATTGGAAGTTCACCACGTTTTTTCTCCTTTTGCCCTGACCTTCACTCTTTCCCTCTCCTCTGCCTGCCTCTGTTTCTTTGTACTCACTTTCCACAACTGTTCCTGTCTTGTCTTCTCCCACCAAAAGCCCCTGCTCTCCAAACAGGAGCCTTCCCTCTTCTATGAGGTCACATCATGAATCCAGAGAAAACGCTCTTCACCCTACTTATCCTGGACAGAAGGACCTCCCTACATCTTCTTCAACTGATTACCCACGCAAACCAGTGCTATCAGCTTGGCTCTAAGAAGTGTTTTGACCTCTAATAAAGGTTGTCCTTCTTTTGTCACTCTCAGTGTTCCCTAACTACTTATCACTAATAATAATGGCAATCCTTGGAATGGAAAGACTTGGGGTTTCCACCATGCAACAGCTCATTTAAAAATAAAAATGAATCAGAAAGTCACACTTCTTGAAGCCAAGAACATTATGTTGGCACTGGTGGCTGAGAAGGGAATTAGTGGGGTCTCTCCTGGGCTGGACTGCTTCCTGGCTGATGTGCAGAATTCCTGTGTATTCCCCACTGGGTCCTGCTCCAGACACAAATGGGGTAATTTGACAGTGGTGGATCAGATGGCTCTGTCTGTGCCCTTGTATCTTGACAACGTATTTGAACAGCACAGACTGGGCAATACATGGAGGTATTAAGCTGTGCAAGAAATGGAATGTCATAATTACTCAGATTTGGAAAAAAAAAATCAGCAAGGGAAAAACTAACCCCCTTCCTCTCCCACCAAAAAACGTGTCAATTTTTAACTGTGCCTCTGAAGTGTTAGTTTGCTTTTGGCAGTTTTCCCCTTTATCTAAACCTCTCAAATAAGCCATAATGACAGCAGAAGTTGCATGTTACTTCATGTACTGCCTTGGAAAGCACTGGAATTCCTTAGGTGTCTTAAATTATGGGCTCCTTTACGACAAATGACATATTCTGCCTGATATTTACTAATATGCTGCAAACACCATGTATAATGGGTAGAGTTCATATCGTTATTGCATGGACATTCATCAGTCTATGCATGGGTAAAGTCTCACATGTTTTATTGAAAACGGATTTAACAGTCTAATGAACACTCACATGGGACAAATGCAATGAAAAGACTTGCAGATCTTTAAGTCAGAACAAGCAAAACTATATAAAGTAAGGGGGGAATCTTTAATAAAGCTTTACCCTTAATTTAAACTCAAACCTGAATGAAAGAATTTGTGCTATTCATGTTCTTAAAATTTCCTTTAATTTTTATGCTTGGATCCTTTCTCTTAGTTTAATAGAGAAGACTAACAAAAGATTTTTTTAACATATTTTTGTTGGGTTAGGACCAGAATTTATTAGAAAGATTACAAGAAATTCTAATCTCATGGAATTTTTCTTTCTGGGGGGAAAAAACTGCATCTGGGGAGTCTCAGTTAAACAAGTGCTATTATGGAGCTGATTCTCCCCGGGCCTATAAGGTGTTTTGTCATTTACACTTCTGAAAACTGGGAAAGCAGGATTACTTCTCTGGTGCAATAGAAGTTTATACCTACTTTGCACATGTCTAAATGAGCACAGGAGGGACAAAGTGTTGGGAGTCTGGACTGTGGTTCTTACACAGTCTGGATCACTAAGCTTTTTCATTGATTCCCAGAGTGAGGAATGATTGCTCTGACATTTTTTCACTCCTTTCAGTACTGAAATTCTTATGAAAAATCCAAAGCTGCTATTTTTGGCAGTCACGAATAGTATGAGTTTTGGTACCTTTCTTACAAATGTAATCGATTTCTTTTTTAATTGCCACAACAGCTTTATGGTCCTTGGCACTATCAAAATGTTCCAAGCGATGTAAAAGAAGTCTGTAAACTAACGAAGAGAGCCTTTAGTGTAATGTCCTGCTTCCCACAAAAGCACAGTCACACAGAATATGAAGCCCTAAGAGATCATGTGCTTAACACTTCCACTGACGTGAAGCCAAATTCTGCTCTCATTTGAACTACATCAAATTTAGAAAAAACACCTCAAATCTGTAGTTTTCATGTAAATAGCCCATAATACATGAGTGATCTTTGCCAGTCTGAGCCTCTGGGCGCTGCTTCTAGAGCCCTTTTTTTTTGAGTTCAGTCCTATTCAGTAACATTGAACGTGATCTCAGCTGTGTGGAGCAGCCAGCTATGCCTCAAAGAACTTAGGGCATGAAAAGTGCTGGGTTTTTTTCTTGGTCTACATATTTATTTCAAATAAAAGAAACCAATGGGAGTTAAGCCCATTTATTTGAATGGAAACAATTGCTTATGCACTGTGCTCTGCTGATTTGGGACTAAATGGGAATCTCAAGAGCATGTCATTAGTGGGTATTGACATTTTCTGAGGTATTTGTAGGTGAGATTTTATTAACAGCTCTGTCCTTCAATAGTGGTTAATAAATCACCATTGAAGTTGCAGGCACTCTCAGAATAGATAGGAAGCCAATTGGGCTCTGAAAGATTACCCTTCTATTTGTTTAGCCACTGGCTCTTTGCTTGTAACCGATAGGTTTTAGAGCTGAGAATGTTGCATTTCCCTGTATGCTTTAGTTGACTTGTTAGAGATAGTTGTTTGTGTTTGATAAATGAGAGGATGATGAGGGGCTGGCTAAATGGGATGGGGTTTTTTTTTATCTGCAAAGGTTAGAGATGGGAATTCCTCAAGCAGGCAAAGCCATTGGCTTCTGGCAATGAGTAACCTTGTCTTGGATGCAACCTGAGCTCATTAGTACTCTCTTCCTTTCACATTTGCACACACACCCTCCTGGATCCTCTCCAGCTCCGCGTGATGGCTTAGGGGGAGCCAAACTCTTTCTTCTCTTCACTTGCCTTACAAGTCTCAAAGTGTGTAAAATGCACTTGTGTATTTGTGAACCCCCCAACTGCTCGAAAATACACCTGATTGCCCTGGAAAATGTGCAAAGTTGCAAATGGAAATGTGCTAAAAATGCAAAAAGCGGAAAACATGGGGAAGGTGAAGATCTGTCTGAGGGAGCTGCTTTGGTTTAGTGAAGTGTCAAAATGGACTGGGCAAGTTTAGGAGCCAGATTAGTGTTCACTTTTGGTAAATACAAGAGCAATTACATGCAATTTGCTGGGACAGTAAACAGAGGATAGGTACGTGGGCGTAAGTAGCTGTGAGCACTTGGCTCTTGTGTCTTGACTGCCTGTTCATATATGGGTACCTAACAAAAGAAATTGATACAAGAAGCACCCTTGGCTTTTCTAAAAGCCTGTTGCTAAGTGCACATCACAGGAAATATTTTGGTTTTAAAATCTCATTGCAAATGCTGGGATTCAAAGCACCACCTTTCTGCTCTGTTCTGGAAGATTTATATTTATGCTGTCTCTTAGCAGAGGTGATTGTAGCCATTCACATGGACTGGATGATACCCAGGGGTGCCATCCCACCTCAACTATTCTCTGGTTCTATGGCCCTGCTCTTGGACATTGCCGTAGTGGGAGGTGGTTTGACTTTGCAACCTGTCCTCAGTTTGGCTTTTCTGACTTGCATGGAGGTTGTTTTTCATAAGTGTACAATTTAAGAATGATGATTTAAATGTAATGATTAGAAGCAAGTCAAAGAGGCTGAGATGTGAATCGTACCATGGGAAAATTTGGAGCTGCCACAGTAGCTGGTAGCTCCCCAAAGGCTCTTTGAATAAACAGGCAGGAACTGCAAAAAAAATTGATAGTTTGACAACTGAAGTGGCCAGGGATCAAAAATTGCCCTCTATCATTATTGGTGAAATGGAACCGTTTGTGTTATGCAGGTCTGGTTTAATTGTGATCTGTCTTAATGAAGAGTAAATTCATAGTGTGAAAAATGAAATAAAACAGCTTCTTTCCCTTAGGGCTATACAAAAAGATTATTTCCCTGTGGAAAGCAGATGTTTAATTGCCCAAGACCAGAAGCAGAGTAGCACATGGCTGGTCTATCTATGCACGTTGCAGCTGTGTGTGCTGCATACTGAAACTGCTGTGTTACAGCTGATGGCTGCAGACTGGATCTGTTCATAAGGTAACTGTGAACATTAACACACTGCCTGAAAAATCAGAACCACCTGGTACAGTGTGTGAAGAGGGAAGGGAGTATGATTCTTGTCATAGTTATTACCTGCATAGAGAGAGCGGGAGTAAGTCTAGTACGATGCCAAATGTCCCTTCTGTTATAGCCCCAGTGCACTATACAAAACAGTCTCTTGAAACCTGTCTCCCATCCCACCACCACTTCACCAACCTGTTGTGACTCTGCTTGGGGGCAGGAGCTCCACACCCAGCCAGGGATGCATTTCAGGTGCACCGAAACCCCTCCACCAAAAGGAACCTCCTGTAGATTTGGAGAGCTATGGAGCAGCACCCCCAAACTCATAAGATGCATTGAAGCAGTGCAAGGAGAAGGAACTTCTTTGAGCTAAATAATGTGGCCAGAGCTCAAAAAATCATACATTGGTTAAAAGTCATATTAGCATTTTGCTGCTGAAATAATCTGGCATGAGCTGCATGAGCTGCTGTTTGTAAGGGGCAATGGCAGATAGAGCCAGCACAGCACTTAGTGAGGCAGGTCTCTCCTACCAAATGTATTCCCCCTTCATTTCTTCTGTGTTTCTCAGGGCAGGGAAGGGAGGAGAAGTCACTTCACTCTTGGTGTAGCTGAAGATGACACTACAAGAAGTGCAGGGACTTTTGGGACACTTGGCACCCTGCGTGACTCTTGCAGAGACTGACCTAGTGAAAATTAATACCTGGTCCAATAGCCATGTTCTTAACCAGCAACTTCCTTCCACAAAAGTTAACTTTATTTCTTCCCCCTCTCTTTTTATTTTATTTCCAGCAGTGCAGAGTTTTCTTGACAGCACAGGCTTGAATGTTGCAGTAAAACACAACTTGTGTCCCATATGCCCTGGTAAGTCTCTTAAAAGAGCAAGAAAACTTGCTCCCCCTTGGAATCTCCTCCAAGGCAGAAGAGCCTTGGATGTCGTCATGACACGTGATTTGTAAAATGGGGTCTCTGAACTCCAGCTCCAATATACACAGAACTCCCCCAAAACATCCAATTTAGAAAAAAAAATTAAA
Organism: Dromococcyx pavoninus; assembly: GCA_033558185.1. NCBI lineage: Eukaryota > Metazoa > Chordata > Aves > Cuculiformes > Neomorphidae > Dromococcyx > Dromococcyx pavoninus. The sequence goes on from JAUMJL010000871.1 coordinate 262,037, forward strand.
GATCTGTTTGATGACTAAGCTGGCTATATTTTGAAAATTGTGTCCAGCTTGCTTGGGTCTGAACCCCTGAGAGAGCCTCAGGAAAAAGGCAGAAAAAAGAGGGGAAAAAACCTGCAAGAGCTTGTGAAAGTCACAAATGAAGGAATATAGGTAATATTCAATTATTTCTGGTTGCAGAGCTTATTTTTATTAATGTGCAGTCCCAACAGATGGTTGCCATGATACAGGGCAGTTGCGAGAGAAGGTGCAGAGCAAGGAGGAGCGTAGGATTCAGAGTACTCCAGGGAAGTATAAGCTTTTTATGGCTTTACAATGTCTGACCTCTTAACATCTCTTTGTGTTGCCTTTGATGGATGGACATGAAACTCCTTACACAAGTAAAATGCCATTGACTTTGCTCTGGCACGCAGCTTGATAACTGCCCTCCCAAGTCCCCTGGGGGTAATAGTAATAATTAATATGGGGATTAATACAAATAACACCAATCTTGCTGGAGAGCAGTGAGTGTTACAAAGAACATCTACTACTGGAGACACTTGGCAGGGCGGTTATAGGAAGGAAATGGTAATGGGAAGGGATAAATGTCTGAAGGAACTGATAAGAGCACTGCCTTGCCGTGCTTTGGTGATGTGCACTATGTTTCTGAACCAATAGGATGCTTTGGCTGGCATCCTACTGCACTTATTCCTATGGTTTCCAGTCCTCAGGTGGCATTAATGGCAAAGAAGGCAGTCCCTTCTGGTTTGCCATTAGCATGCCATTTCTGTGTGAGTGAGGATCTGGCCACACACTTGGAAAATTCAGCAGAGCTATCCTGTACACTCATAACCAGCTAGATCTGGAAATTAAGGCAGTGTCAAAGAAGGAAGCTTCAAAAATAATGGGTGCCTCATTTCCTCAGTGTCCTTCTGCTCCCTCCCAAGGTCACTGCTTCTGCCAGTGGCTGTACTCTTTAAGCTCTTGAGTAAGCTGGTCACCTCAGGGATCGCCTGGATCTTTCCTGCCCTTTCATAAGGCAGTTTTTCTGTGATACAAAACAACTTACTGGAGCTGGAAAGCTCTTGGTGCTTCAGAAATCCCTCAAATGTGGAGTAGTGACAAAGCAAGCATTGCAGAAGGCCTGTCTCACAATAAATGAGATGTGATTACAAGCAGAGACACAACATAACCCTCAGAGCAGAGCTGCCCGTGTCCGTGGGGGGTGCTCTGTGCACCTTGCTGTATGTTCCTGCTGAGCCAACTTGAGTGAGATGAACAGAGCTTGTGGACACGTCAGAGGGCCAGGCCACCCCTGACTTTCTCAAATCTTCTTTGTCTCCCTATTTTTTCTCTTTTTCAGGCTGAAAACCCCAATTCCACCTGGGCATTCATCTGTGCTCAGGATCTGGGCACAGCACAGAGTTAGAAAACGAACATTTTCAGTTCTATTACGTATTTCCTCTCCTCCTGTGAATGTTTGGGACAGAAGTCTTCAAGGCTATTTTGCAGACACGGTCTATCAACTGATAGTAGTAACTTAAAAAGAAGTGGACGTGTCTTGGTGGTAAAGACCAATCACTATCTCTTTAACAAGCAGTGGGTTTTCTGTTGCTGTCCTACACCATTGCTCTGCTGCCCATGGCCCTGTGCAGCTCGGTCTCTCTGCAGGCTTTGCCCACAGCCAGCAGACCTTGCAGGGCTTGCCTTTCCCCTACCAGTGCTCTCAATGCAATCAGGACACTGCAGCTCTCTCTTGAATGTGACCTTTCCTTCCAGCTTCTCCCTGGTGAACACACTTGCAAATGGCTCAGTTTCCTGCTGGCTCAGTGTAAATTTTTCAGCGTGAGGATTTCTGTCTGGTATTGCTTTGCAGCATGAAGGTAGTGGGAGTTTATTGCTGAGGAGGGGCAGAAGCTCTGCCAGGTTAAACCTTACATATGTGATCCCACCAAGTGTCAATCAATATAGCTCTATGAACCAGAGTCTGATTTCTTCTCTCCCTCAATGCTGGTAAGAGATCAGTTGCAATCTGCCAGGTAAGCACCTGGAAACCCCACGTACTGCAGCCCTGGATGTGCAGAAAGAATGAATAATTCTGCATGTTGGTATTCTATTACTGTTATCAGAGGAAGGGGAGTGCAAGGAAATTTTTGCTGACAAGCTTGACTCGTGCAATTAACTGGCTTAGCCTGACACCTTGTATTCATTTGCATATGTTTAAATGAATTAGGCAAGTACTAACGATCAAGCTAGCACCCAGACACTTGTATTTGTACAAACACACCCACCTTTGCTAAAAAGGTCATTATTTTTGGCATGGACTTTGTGTGTCTCTCTCATTTGATTACGCTTACCTGATATAGAGGGGTTTAAATTATTTATAGAATATGCCTAGATCCGTATGATGTTTCTAAATGAAGCATAAAATCAAACATTGTCTCACATGTTTTAAAACACAAACTCCATTACTATTTTATAATTGCTAATTAGCAGGTAAATGTTTCATACTCCCACATTTTTTGTCCTCCAAATACTGCAAAACAAACTGATTAACAGAGGAAACCTGAGGACTGCAATATCTGTTTTATGATAAGAGCATTTAGTAACTTAATCCCTTCTATGCTCCATTCTCAAAGGCAATGTACTGGTGGTTATGAGATACAGAATAATGAACCAGTACAGAGCTACATTTGTGTTGTTCTCTGGTTAGAGTGGGAACTGAGATTTAGACTGCTTGAGTTTTATTCTTGAGCTTGCTGCTAATTTAAATGACTTGTCTAAGACCATAGAATGATTTCAACCCTTTTATAAAGGAATGGAGAAAATACATTCAAAACTCTCAGATATCACCCATGTGTGTCATTGCATGGGACTGTCATTATCAGACTAAGAAAGTAGTGTAAAGCAAAAATCTAGTATGAAAAATAATGGTAATTAGCAGTAATGCAGGATATCAAATAATGATCTTCAGGTGACAAATACAGGAAATCTGAGAAGTACAGAGAGGGGAGCGGGACTTCTTCAGTTGCTACTTAGGACTAAAGTACCTAATAAAAACAGGATGTGATTGTATGATACTGAGTCATAGATTCAGTGTGAGACGCTGTGCTATATTAGAAGCTGAAGTAAAAAGGTATTTAGAGTCTCCCTGGCTAGAAGTAAGTCTCTTATCTAAAAACCCACATACATTATGGTTTCAGATATCTGCATTTTTCTAGCCTAATCTTTGATTATTGCAGAGGAGGTATTTGTTTACCATGGGTCTTTTCCCAAAGCATCACCATTTAAATTCTCCAGCTTGCAGCAACACACCTTCTATTCTGGCAAGATGAATCTCCTGGTATCTACATACCTCTCCTGTTCCTTCCTTCCTGTAATTAGGGCTAAATCTGCTCCAGGACCTGTTCTTTTGTAGCAGGCACCATTTTTAGAGCAATACATCATTGGCAAGTCGTGACACTAACAGATCCTCAGAGAAGGCTGCCTCTCCAAAGAGGTACAGTATCACCTTGATCACTGCTAAACACTGCCCAGGAAAGAGCTCCATCAGTTGGTGAAGAAGGAATAAACTCATTTTCAGCAGTGACTGCCTCAGCTCCCTGCCTTCAGAGTATCCATAGATTTTTTGGTCCTATATGCTGTGTCCCTGGTTGCTAGATAGAATAGACTAAACTAGACAGTGCAGTTGTGTCCTCTCCCATCTTGCCATGTGCCTTTGCTGTTCCATCAGCTGTGCTGCCATGCTGTCCATCCATCCATCCATCCATCCATCCATCCATCCATCCATCCATCCATCCCTCCATTCCTCCCTCCATCCCAGCAGTCTGAGCTGATCTGCCCCTGCTGGAACACCACTCTTGTATTGTTCTCAGCTCAGCTCAGAGCACGTTCGGAAGCAACACCCAGAGCCGGGATTTCCTTCATGTCAGCACACAAGGGGGCTCTCCAGTGACTCACTGGACTGGTCCCAGAAACAGTAGGTCCAGAATAGAAACCTTTGTGACCTTTCTGTCTTGGAGAACAATGTCTTGTGCTTTTTTTTTCTCCCTTAAGTATGGAAAATACCCTTTTTCTTCCAACTTGGCAGGTTTAAGCTGGAAGGGCTCAGCTCAGTGCTCAGAGCACCTGATTGTAAGCTTTAAAAGGAGAGGAGTTAATTGCTGGAACTGTTATTTACTCCATTCTCAGGAGGGCTTTCTGTTTCTTGTCTGGGGAGCTGGAAACTTAAAATAGAAAGAGGTTCAAGCAAAAATCTGTTTCCAGACTGTGTTTTGATATTTCTGCAGTTATAAAACAGGGACAGAACCATCAATGAATCCAATAAAAAGGAGAAGGACTATTATTGAAATACAAAGTCCCTCACAAAACTGAAGCGCCAATGGGTTTCTGGAAGGGTTTTTTTTTGTTATTATTTATAAAATTCTTAAATGTCTGTCAAGTCCATCTCAGAAAGAGCAGGTCCCTTCTGTGTATAGCTTAGTGTCAGCACTATGCAAATCCAGCAGCCAGATCTCTGTGGGTTGGCATCTGCTGGTGGTCCCTGTACCAACTCAGTTCCTGCTGGGTTGCAAGGGAGTCCTCAGGGAACCACGTTAGCAGTGGGACCCCAACCTGTCACCCCTTCTCTCCTAGCACCCATCACTAATGCAGCCTGGCTCCTCTACAAGCTGGCAGCACTCTGATTTTGGGAACAGATCCAGTGGATTTTAGCCCCTTGCCACTTGTATGTGTCTTATCCAAGCTGCATCACTTCAGTTGAAGACTGTCTGGCTTTTTGGGCTGAGCCATGCATTCTCTAAGCATTTTCAGAGCTTCAGATAATTTTCAGAGCTTCATTTCTTAAGCTACTCTGAAAATTCATGTCTTGCAGTCCCATGTGGTTACACTTTCAGGGAGCCACGGTGTTTTCTCAGCGGAGAGGTAACCACTATCCAGCAAAATGAGAGGACGTTGTGCTCCAATAAAAAGCAATCATGGACACTAAAGAAGTGCATTTTAATATATGCCTCCCCTAACAGTAGAAGAGATGATATTCAAATGGCCTGGTTTTTAGAGAGAAAACCCCAAATCATCTTTTCTAAATTATGTGTTGAGCTTTTGAATGTCTTCCTTTTTCTCCTCCTCCCTGCCCGTCCCCACCATGAGTACAATTGTTAGACAAGGCAGGCCTTTGTGCTCCAAATTTAATACATAGTTTTTGACCCACGGAGTGATAAGCTGGAAAATAAATGGCTGGATTTTCCCCAGTGTTAAAGAACACCTTTCAGATTGACTTGGGAACTTGCCTATTCTCGTCTGCCCACCTGGCTTTCACTTTGATATCCCTAACATTATCATAACTTTTATTGTCTATTCATGTCAGTCAAACCTTCTTCTCTAAATTACTTTCATTTATACATCCTCTCCTGCTATTTGGTCTCATCATCATCTAAGATTTAGGGTGAAAAAGTTTCTTCTATTTGACAGGATGGGAGGTGGAAATTACTATGTGAACAGTAAACTACAGGTTACATAAATACTATGTCATTGCCTATCGCCCAGTGGAGCCTTAAATCAATTCATTAGTTTGTATAAAGCTTTTGTCTGCTTTTTAACTGCATCATATCCAAGTTGATTGCACATTTGCTCTAAGTTCCTTATTTTCTTTATGTCATCAACTTTCAGGATTCTTAAAGAGTTACGCTGAGTGTATTTCTCAAGATTGCTTTTCTTTTTTGGGGGCTTGGTTGAGGGTTTTTTCTCCACTGCTTGACACATCCCTAGCCCGAGGCAAAAGTGTGCATTTTGTTCATGGAAGAGTAGACACAGGGATATTCTTCACTGTGCAGGGAGTGAAATGCAAGCTGAGATACGCTGGATTAATGAAATAGAGACTGAAAAGCAGATGGTTGATTCATAGCAAGGCATTCCCTTGCTTTCATGCTGCTTCATAGCAGAAAAATCTATAGACTGACCTGTACTGTACTGATGATTTATCCTAATGCCAAGAAACCTCCTACCCTTTTCATACTGTACATTTCAAGATTGCTTTTTGGCTGAAATTCAGGAGATTAAGGAACCCCAGGAGAATCTTGTTTTGGGAGAGGACAGAGGTAGTGGAATAATGTATTTTTTTTACAGTCTTTTTTAACTGAAGAAGTTACCAGTTTGGGGAACCAAAGCAGAGAAAGACAGCATTTTACTACACTGTCAGTAACTGCTCATGCTAAAAAATCTAGTCTTGCCTGACTATAAAGTAAAAACAGACATTGTTTAATAAGATGATCAATTTTATTACTCCTACTGAGATATTTTTCTTCCATTTTTTCCACAGTTCTCTTCTGCTTGGTAAACCAAGAACTGTACAAAGGTCCTTTACAGTATAGACTTGCTGTACAATGATATTAATCAAGATATTATTCGAACAGTCATGAAATAGTCATCCAAAGTACTGTTCCACGTTTCAATCCCTGCAAGAAATCAAACCCTTTCAAGCAGAGCCAGATTTTAACGAAGGGTGGTGGTTTAAAGTGCAGTTACCAAAAGCCTTGGCTGTGCCTGGACTTTTATTTTAAGTATTTGTACCATTAAATATTAATATAGGTCAAATAACTGAATCCCCTGAGTAGCTGAAATCTGCACAATGAAAACAAACAGACTGTATACCCTAAGCCAAAATTACACACAAAGTTACTGGATAAATATGCAAATATAGACCCCAGCTTCCCTGAACAAATTTTCTTATGGCCATTCTGGGAGAAGGAAAATATAAAAATTAAGTAATAGTCATTGCATTGAAACTTTTAAGAGCTGATCCAAGGCTCGTTGGCTTAAGAGAAATTTGTCTCTACTGCCTGGAAGAGCTTGAAACACACAGTGTGAAATCAAAAGTGGTGCCATGCAGACAGAGAGAGGTCACATTTAGTGACAAATTTGCCCTAAAGGACGTATTTCTACAGGGATTAAAAAGAAAGATGTCTCACACATCTGCTCAGTTTTTACTGGGAACTCCTACACAATTTTACTACAGGCTCCCAATTTTTACAGAGGTCGTGGCTGGAGCTTGACCCAACTGGGCAGGCTCTGCAGGTTGCTTTTGGAGCCAGGAATTTTCTTTGCACCGTGGATGGTGCTGCTGCTAAGAAATATGGGAGGTCCTCCAAGAGTGCGGGAGGTATCCTAGGTCTGGGACCTTGATGGAACCAGGCAAGGTGTACTCTTTGTTCAGCTCACAGTCATAATTTTGAGGAATATCAATGAAGAGCATGCAATAAAATTGAAAATAAGTACATAGCAAGGATGGAAAATGAGTTTCTTGAATTGATTAGTATGCACACAAGCTGAAGGAAACCCTTGCCCTTGACCGTTTGAGCTCATTTGACCCGGTCTCCACAGCTGGTGTGAGGAGGACCTTTTACTGCAGTTAGGATTGTGCATTCTGGAGGAAACTTTGCACTTGAATCTTGGTTACTCTCAGATTTGTAAGCACTTGGGGGAGCTTTGAGTTGGAATTGAACAGGGTAAAACCTTAAAGAAGCTGTAAAACATATCATGGACCAACTTCTGATCCTTGTTATGTCTCAGCAAATTAGGAAAAACTTTATTAAAATTATGGCACTGGCATCACAAAGTTGTGCATTCAGAATAATGAGTGAAGTTTCTCCCCAGTTATAAGATCACTTAAAATAACAGACATTTTTTTTACTTCTGGTTCTGAGGTTTTAAATTTTGCTTAGTAATACCTCCTTGTTTACTCAATGTTTTAAGGTTTTCTTGAAATAACCAACCGTTCCTATCTAAAGTTTCCATGCCTTCAGCAGGTGAAGAGTTAAGAATAAGACCAATACTGTGAAACTTAGAAATTGTCATAGAGGGAAATGTGGATTCCTTTAGCCAGAATATCCTGATAACACACAACAGGGCATGTAAAAGCCCAATTTCTAATTTTAAAAGTTTACAGTTTCACCTGAGCTGTGATTTACCATTTTTTTTCTGTGAGGAACATATTATTATTCAGCTGAAAGTTACTAAAAATCACTTAAAATCGTTCCCTTCTCCACTTGGACTGCAATAAGAGATCAAGTTTTGGAGCAAATAATACAGAAGGACTTATATTTACTTCAGAGGAGTAGAAACCAGGTTTTCAGCTTCCTGTGATGTTCTGCAGTTGTGCAATGTTCTGGCCCATTAAGGATCCAAAATCAAAACCATAGGAATATTTCCTCCAGAAAGATCATTCCAGATTCCTCAAAATATTTTAAATACTAAGTAAAATTATTTCAAATGATAAATAAACGCATTTAAGTACAAAAAGGAATATTTTTTATTTTGAAAGTAAGTTTTAAAAAAATTACAATGTTCAGAAAACTGGATAAGATAGAAACTTTCCATGTCATTTAATTTTTTGATATAATCTCTCCATCTTGTTGAAATCTATACTTATGGGAAATTTTCTAATTTGGTGTATTTTGATCAAATTTTTTTAACCAGGTTTTCTGATGATTTGCACCATTCTGGAGGCTGCTTCTTCTTAAAATGTAACCCAAACAGTCCAAATATTGCCCATTAGTGTGTTGGTGTGAACGAGACAATGCACGCCTGGCTTAAACCCAAGTGCTCAGCCCTTTCCAAGGGACACTGATTGGAGTCATAACGATCCAGCTAATCTGAAGCTGGTAATTAAAAATATGCAAAATGGTTTGGAAATAATGTGGATCTCTCTGAATGTGGATTTTGAATATGGGCATCTCTCGCATGGGTAAAGTGGATAATTGCCTGCCTGTCCTGCTCCTATTCATTGAGAATAATTGAGTTGTTGTCAAACACTTCTAACACTGCCTATCACAATAAATATGAGAAGACAGAGGGGCTCTTTGAATAATCTCATTTTTGTGGCTGAGGAAGCTGGTTTTTTTGGGTCTGCATGGGGAATGGCATGGCAACAGGAAATGAGAAAGACAGAATAGAGAGAACGCTGCAGAGACTGCTTTGTTTCTTTAGTTTGTATCTCTACATTGCATATAAGACCTCAGTCCTACACCTGTATTTCTCCAGGGGCCTCTTTTGTGAAAACTCTGTGCCTTGCTCATCATTGGAGTGGTTGCCTGAGCCCAGTGGATGGGATAGGGACCAGGGATGCCCAGATTACAGGGTGGGCTCTGCAGGGTCCCCAGCCAAGACACCTGTATCAAGACACCTGTAAATCACAGGGTATTTGCCAAGGGAGCTGGGCATGTTTTGGTAATGGTTGAACAAACACCTGCTCAGGCTGCAAAATTTTGCCAGTGTGACTGAAAGCCCCTCAGAGCACAGTGAAAGCATGCTTGGGCGTGACAAATGCTGCCTTCCTGCACGCAGGGGGGTGTTGCAACCTCCAGACAAGCTCTGGTGCTCCTGTGGGCTTTGCTCTACTGCTTGGGTCCTGAGGAAGGACTCAGCTGACATTTTTCACTGCAGTGGCTCCACTTGTGGCCTCTCTTTTACAGACCTCGATGATGTTTTTGGGTCCCTTTCCACTCGGGTAAGTCTATGATTCTGTGATTCTATGACCTCTGTGACTTTGCTTGTCCAAAGCCTGTCCCATAACACTTCCCCTTGCAGGTCCTTCCACTGCTGTGCTACTTCAGCAGCACTTTCTAAGCCACATTTCCCTGCACTGCCACACATGCTAAAAGGATTCCCTGTTCCTCATTTTCCTTCCTCTGACAGGTGAATTATTCACTGGCTTCACCAGCTCTTTGAAATTTCCTTTGTGGTGCTGCTTTGGGGGAGTTGTTGTGTTTCTGGACTTTCACACAGAGACACACAGACGAAGCAGTTTGGGAAGCTGAAGCATTTAGAAGGTGGAACTGGTGCTCCCAGAGATTTGAAGGAGGCAGGTATGGTTGTTTTGCCTCTATTTGAGGCTTGCTGGCATGTGGAGTGGATGGAGACACCCTGATGTCTCCAAACAACCACAGCTCTTTCCTTTGTGCTCCTAGGAGAAACCCTGACTTCTCCTATTGTCCCTGCTCCCCTTTTCTTCCTTATCACACATTTGAATTTTTGTTTTGCTCTGAGGTGTCTGTTCTCCAGGCTCTCTCAGTCTCATTCATATGATTTCTTAAATGTTAAATCAGGCTCAGCTTGAAGAACAGCCCCAGAAAGAGTCACTGTTATTTGTCTATCCTCAGATTTTCCTGGGGAAGAGAATCCTGCCTGGAGTATTTCTGCACACACAGTGATGAGTTTTGCAAAAATTCCCTTTCCCCATCAGGGTCATTTCTGCTCCCACACTTAATACAACGAAGAGGTTAACCCAGAGGTGCTGCAGCAGAAATCCATTGCACGCTGTGGCAACCAGGGCAAACCTTTGATATCTGGGAGCTGATTCAGCCCTTGTCTTCAAAGGGCTCTCATCAGACGAGCTTGTGCAACACTAATAATGTAGCACTTTGAGGGCCTGGAGATGGTTTTCTCTGTGCAGTATTGCTTTTGCAGAGAATAAGATGCACTTGGGGCCTATTACAGTTGTTGGCAATCAGATAGAGTGCAGCATCTCCAAAATGCCATTGTCCATGAAAATTAATTAATCCTATACTCTTGAGACAAGTGTTTTTCCCCATGTTTTGAAGGCAGTGGTTAGCAGTTGGCAGTGGAGGCAGTGCCAAGCTGACCTAGCCCATGGTCACCAGCTAGAAGCACGTTAGCAGCCTGGGGGCTGCTGGGTGGAGGAAGGAGGAGCTGAGGCCACCTTTCACCTGGACAACTCAGTACCTGGAGGGCGAGTGACTTCCAGAGGCCACACAGCAAATGCATGGCAGTGCCAGTGTTGGAGTTCAACCAATGCCTGGCTGCAAGAAAAGGCCACATTATCTTTTTTTTCCCCATACTGTAATTGTTATTCCATTTAAATAATTTCCTCCAGGGACATGTGTTTTATAAAATGTGTAAGTCGGGCAAACCGGAAGGCAGATCAGCTTTGCACTGTCACTTATACTGAAAGAGTAGGCATGTTAAATCCCCTTTTCCTCAAATCCCTTTCAATAAATCAGTTTTGGAGCAATGCAGCTGGTTGTTAGGTGCTTTAACGGGGCTGCACTTTTCAATGACTCTCTGTACTAAGAGGCGTTCTTGAAAGTTATGCTAAAACAGACCAAGCAGTTTTGGAAAAAAGAGGTCTGTATCCAAAAAGCTGGAGTGAATAAGCTCATTCTATGCATCAGGGAAATGCACAGCAGGCAAAGGGTGGCCAAAAGTATGGGCCAGGTAATTTTGAAATGTTCTTGGCTTGCTCCAGAAACAGGTGTAAATCTGCTGGATTCATTAGAAGCAAAAGCAATTCGGTTGCAAAGCGAGAGCTTTTGAGAAGCCCTGGGTGAGATATGGGAGGAAAGCCTAACCCTGCTCATTAAAATAACTGTGCTTGGGAGTTTGCTGGCTACACCTGCTCTGTAGGAGTACTGGCAATGCTTTCTACTGTGCACAGATTATGGATCACCTTTAGAAAGTAGGTATCGTGCTCAGAGGATCCCTGCACCGTGGTCATATGGACAAGGTGTCCCAGATGATGCAGAGTGCACTGGCAGAGATTTGTATCACTGGGCAAAAGCAGGGCAAGGAGAGCATGAAATGGAGGTGATGAGAAATCTGGGCAGCCCGGTGCTCCCAAAATATCTTTCATTGGTTCTGTTCTAATGAATTAACCCATCGTGGCTGCTGATCTGGAGTAATCCATCTCTTTCCAGGGCCTTCATTCCTCTTAGCTTTTTGGGGCTTATCTTTCCACATGGTGGAAAAAAGAGTCCCAGGATTTTAATTTGGCTACAAATGACCTAGGAATGTTGTCAGTCCCCTTAACACACTTTGGGGCAAAATACTTGGGTTGTCACTTGGTCGTTGGGTTTGGCTTAGAAGTGTTTGAGCAAGTGGCATAAGGAGCCAAAGAACCCCTACTAAACCTTGCAGAATTTTGGTGAACTTCCATTTTCTTTTCTCATTTTTGAACCTTAAAAATCTATGTTGCATTCAGTCACATAGCTACAAAAATTAAAAACTCAACTTGGCACAAATCACCCCAGAGCCCTTTATTGGCATCTTTCCTGGAATGCCAGCTGTTTGAGCAAAGCAGAGAGGGCAGGCTCTGCTGATTCCCCCACCCTTGCAGATACCTGCTCCAGATTTGTTTTTTTAAAGAAATAATTTAGCATAAAAGGTGGTTTTGGGGTTGAAAGTCACTGTTTTTTTGTAGATTGCCAAGACTGCTGCGACCTCAGGTTTGGATCCAGCTGCTCTCATCAGGGAACTGAACTCCAGTTTTAGCAAAGGATGCGGTTTGAAGTCCATCTTTGCATTCAGTTGCAGGTATTTCAGGACAGCAATAAAAACAAGACATGTTTTCCTCTGAACTGCTGTTCAAATGAATAGTTCCATGCTATGAGTGGTGATCAGCAGAACTGATTTTATGATGACAAAAACCCAGCAATAAAGTGCCAACATCAAAGTCTGTGAACATTTTCTAGGTTTGCACGTTGGAAGATGCACATATTTTTAAATGTTAGACTTTTAAAGGGTTTGCAGATTCTTGATGTAAAGCACTCCCCCATAATGCCACTACACATTCATTAGCTGCAGAACAGATACCTCTGCCTGAAAGTTGTATTTGTATTTCCCCATAGAGAACTTGGAATTACTGGGGCATGTTGATTGATTCCCATTACTGAAAGCTTCTATCATGGAACATGTATGCAAGAAAATCAGCTCTAATTGAGAGACAAGAGGTTAATGGGGGGAGCATGAGAGATAACAGTGATAAATGGAAAGAGGGGAAGTTCCAATGAACAGAAGAATTTAAAAACAATAATAAATTCACCACGAGACCTGTCCACATCAGAAGACATTTCCCAGAGAGGCTACGTTTGGAGGGTCTGGTTGGACAAACCTTCAGGCATCCTGGGTTGAATTCCATATTGTTCCTGCTCTGAGGAGTCCAAGAGACTTGACAAGAAATTTCCTGATATCCCTTTGAATCTGAATTGTTCTTTGACTCTGTGAGAAATTGCCAGTAGCTGGCTTTTGCTGTTTAAGAGCAAATGGCCAGGTTTGCAGGTTTTTAGTACCAACAGTTCACCTTTTCAACAAAAATAGCCATTATTTGCAGAAGATTTGGAAGTTGAAGTCTTCAGCATCTGTCCCTGACTGTAATCCTACACAATTCTCTGCAGCTCTACACAAACACTGTATTTACTACTCCTTCCCATCAACAGCAGCACATCCTCAGTGCTGTGGGAGACAGACTGTTGCTATCACAGGTAACAACATCCAGTTCTTTTTCCTTCAATAGCATTGACAGGTAGGTACGTCTCCAAACCACCAGGTCAATCTTGACTATAAAACTTGTATCAAGGGTGACTTAATTCCATCCTGGAGCTCAGAATTTTGGGTGCACTTAATAGCTTAGCCTGGCACAGGACAGCTGTGTGTGTGGCTTGGTCCCACGTTGATCACAAGATGGTCCAGGAAGCCTTGCAACCAACTGCTTGACATGATTTGAAATTCAGCAAGTTACTTGGGCAGAAAGTTCACGACTTTCTACTTGTTCTCAACTACCCATCTCCAGCCTCCACAGCCTTGAAGTGACAGGGGAACCAAAGCAGATGCTGCATGGACTCCCATCAATGTGCACAAGGCATGGGTTTGGCAGCAGTTGCTGCTGAGCCATGAATTAACAACTCAAAACCTCTCCCCATTTTCTTCTGTTCTCAGCCCAATTTTTCATCCTAAATTTAAAGTGCTGATGGGCTGCATTTGATAGAACAGGCAAGCAACACAGGTTGCAATCTGATTACATGTTTCTGGCCACCACTGCCATAATTTTATTGCTGCTGTTGAATGAGGATGTGGATGAATTCCAACAAGGAATGTACAATCTACCTCTGTGTTAGCAATTATTGATTTAATTTCCAGGTGTCCTACAGCTGAGCACTGTAGTTTCATATTGATGTAAGAACTCCACTTTTCCTTGTGATTTAATTATGTAACATGCATACAAGATATCAGCCATGAAAAACATGGAAATTCCCAGATCTTCATTTTATCTCTTTTGTTCAAAGTTCTGCTGAAAAGGTGGGATTGAGTGGACACAGCTGACAGGACCGAGGGTTTTATGCAAGCTGAAGTCAACATGTAAATTAAAAACAGGTTAGTCAGCAACACCTCTGTTCTTCTTGCCACAGTACAAAGTGTTGGGGCAAGGAGGATGCTTAAGTTTCAGTCTCCTTCTGTCCCCTGTGCTTATGAAAAAGCCCTGTGCCACGTGCTAGCAGAACTGATCAGGGTGAGGGCACTCAGTGCCAGTGCACAAGGACAGCCAAGCTGAAGGTACAACCATTGCCCTCACTCACTTACTCAGAAAGGCTTGGGCACAGCAGCTTTTAAAAGGAGAAAAATGTCTGTTGATCAAGACCAAGTAAATGCTTTGCAGCGCTTGCTGTCTGCGCCTCACAGATACAAACCCTTCTTTCAACATGCAGCACTGTCAGCACAGCCAAAATGGCAGGAAGATACCATGAGAAGTGCACAGCAAAATGTTATGAAAGTATTTTTCCAGGAGGAGGTCCCTGATGTTGGCAAAACGAAGGCTTTCAAATCTGAAACTCATTTGAGCAGCGTGGCACAGCCAAAGGGATGCACCGAGTGCCCTTCTTAGTGCTATGTCAACATAAGTATAAAACTCAGAGAGGTGACCCATCCCATAGGCATTTCAGGCAGAGTGCTGCAAATAGACTGGTTAGGACACACAGCCAAAAAGTAGTTGGTCCCTGCAGAGCCCGAGTGTTGTCCCAGATAAAAGATCCAGCCTGGTCTCTCCCCGAGTGTCTGCTCTGCTCCGCTGCCACCCCCTACGGCTCCAGCAGCAGTGCTGCTCTGAGGCCAGCTTTGTGTTGTGCTTGGCACGCAATAAGGCCCTGAAAATAATCTCTTGTATTAGCTGAAAACCTCTCATGCCAACTGCGTGATCCCTCGGAGGTGTTTGCTGCCAACTTTTGGTGTCAGTGTGTTGGCCCGTGGCTCAAAGCAGTTACATTTGGAATGCTGCACAATGCGTACCTTCTCTCTGTGCATCCCTCCTTTGTGGACGAGCAGGGCCCCGGGAATTTGGCTGGATCATCACTCTCCCCACTAAAGATTGGGGACTGATGGAGAAAATGATCTGTTATCCCCCACAGTGTGTACCAAAATGGCATGTGGTAAGTCTCATTCTGATTTCTAAAATGCTGGATAACAGCCACCGGCTCTGCTTCTCCAGCCCCATACAAACTCTTTGGGATTGTCAGTACTCCAAGGCCTTATTTGAACAATTCACTGAAGAACTGGAAGGGATAAGGTGGTCTAAAACCACAGTGAAATTCTCAAAAAAACCCAGGAAGGTTGTTGTTATCTTTTACCATATTAAGAAATAACTCCGGTCCATAGGAAAATGGTATAAAAATATTAAAAAGAATTAAACAGCCATCCTTATAAAAACCAAGCTTATAATCACAATCAGCTGAGCACACCTAAGTAGGTGTAGGAAAGCAAATAGTTTAATGTCCTCCTGTAACATTCTGCTCCCAGGGATCAGTTATCACTCTACTTTGTTTCTAGAGAAGCCAAACGTTTTCATGGAATCACAGAATGGTTGGGTTGGAAGGGACCTCCAAAGCCCATCCAGTTCCACCCCTCTGCCATGAGCAGGGACACCTCCCACTGGATCAGGGGGCTCAAAGCCCCATCCAACGTGGCCTTGAACACCTCCAGGGATGGGGGAGCCACAACCTCCCTGGTTTTGTGTAGGTGGGTTTTACTGTGCATTAACAAAGGGCCAGGCAGGAATCCTGTCCCTGTTGTGAACCAGTTCAAAAGGCCTTTTAGTTGTTGGGAGGCAGAAACCAGTTTCAGTCCTGTGCTGCAGAGCAGTTACAAGACAGCTTTTTGCTTTGACTTGCAGAGCTTCAGAGATCACAGGGCTGTGTCACATATTGCCACTCATCAGTGTGCCAGGTAGCCCAGGACCCTGAAATATAGTGATGATTACCAAAGGAACAAGCTCAGTAATAACAAGAGCAAATCTGACAGCAATGAAAGGATGAAAACAACCCAAGAAAGGAAAATGGAAGAGGGCTGCAGCTATGGCACAGAGTTGTGAAGAGCATCACTGACCAGAGAGCACTGATCAAACTGCACTGGATATGCACCTGCAGAGCAACCCAAGCCATTCTTCAGCTGGAAAATGGAATAGCACCTGTGGGGGCTTTTTTAGCTCAGACTGCTTTCCTATATTCTGGCTCATCACTTAATATTTTGCTACAATGCATTAAATACCTAGGGTGGCATTCACTGACATGATGAGAACAGTGAAAGGTGCTGGGAAAATTCCTCTGACTCAGCATCTTGGCTGTCCTTTGCAGTGTTGGTATTTTTCTCCCAAATACCATTTGGTCTCCTGAATTAAGAGATCAGTCTTAATTTTGCCCACAGATGGGGAAGTTTTGCTATTTCCATTTTGTCTACATGCACAAAATAAAAGCAAACTGTAATTTATTTTAATTTTTTATTTTGTGGACAAAATGAGTTTGGGTTCTTCCACTTTTCTTTTGGCATTCTTTCCTGTTGACAGCATGATTTGCACAAAATTGCATTCTGTTGATAAAAATGTGCTGAAATGTCTTTTGATTTCATTGACTGAATGATTTGCAGTAAGAGGTTTGACAAAATGTATGTTGTCGACAGAAAGAAATGGGGCTGGTGGAAGGAAGACTACACTTCAGACATATGGAGTGAGCAGTCAGATACTCACTTGGCTTGTTAAAAACACTGCTCAGAGACTATTAGAAAGGATTTTGTGGGATTCAGAGAAGACAATAGTTACTTTGGAAAATCTCATTTGCACAGATACATCTGGCAGTGGGGAAAGGCATAAAGAAAGTTAATGGGTGCAGGATTTGGCCAGAGATCGTTGCAAGTGCTGTTATACTTCTTTAGATGCCTTTTTATCCAAATAAATTTCCTCCATTAAGTTTACAGATTTCCTCATTCAGCTTTTAGGGGAATACTTGCACTGGAAATGAATGAGACAGGGAAAAGAAGTACGTTAAAATTTATGAAAACATCTGTTGGAAGTCCTGAGAAAGATGCTTTTGTTTTAATCATCTAGGCAAGATTGATGGATTTTATCAGAGCTAAGTACCGAAGAGTCCCAAATGGGCTTTTTATCCCAAAGGCAAAACACTTAAGCATATGCCTTATTTTAAGCATGTGAATAATGGCCTCATTGACTCCAGTGGAAATCTCAAGTGCTACAAGCTGAGTATCTTGGATTCTAAGAAACTTTGAAGTTATGACCACGTTGTACCAAAAAACCAATCTTAATTGTAACCTTATAAAGTTATTATAGCTGGGATCAAGTGTTTTTGGGAAAAGAAATCACATTAGGTTTATGCAACTTGTCTTGATACGATCAAATACCTTAGGATAGAAAGGTAGTTACTGATGAAACCAGAGAAATGTTCATTTATTCAAGGAGATTTACTTGGTAAACCTCAGGTGTGGTAACAGAGAGAGGATCACTCTGGCAGATAAGCAAAAATTAGTTGTCTGTAGTGGTATGGCTTCATTTTATCCAAACTTGTCTGTTACACAATATATTTATTGCTTTAAGTCAATTCTGAGAAGAACTTCAGCAGCTTTTTTTTTATTCCTTAGTTGCTTTTTCACAAGCAACATCCTTTTGTTGGGCACCAAGTCTGGCTGTCAGTCAGAGAGGAGAACGAACAACCAGAGTCAGATCTGCCCCCTCTTTCAAGAGTGGTTCTGTAGGTGTGGCAAAGAGCTGTGGCTTCAACTGGGAAATTTGGATTGTGAATTACATCGTAGATTGTGCTAAGTTTCCATTGCAATGTCCAACTCAATTTTCTGTAAAGGTTGCTATGGGTATCAGAATATGGTGCCAAACTACCTTAAACCACTATTCCAGATCATTATTCTCATTTCAGGATATAAATGCCTTGATTCCACCCCCACACTAACAAAAAAAATCCCACTGGCAGAGATGGATCAGGGGAATAAACAACGCTTCGTGTGCACATTCTCAGTTCATTTCACCCTGCTGTCAAAACCGATTGCATTTTTCTGTTCAAACAACAAATGTCTCAAACCAAAGGAAAATGCCTGGGCAAAATGCTTGGATTACTCTGAAGTTTGTGGTCCTAAGAGATCTGATTTTTAGGAGTCCCAGTCTGACATAGTGTTTAGCCTGTAAGCTGGGGGAATGAGTTGAAGAAGGACCAGACATATAAACTAAGAGCATCTTCATGACACCTCTTCTCTTCTGATGAAGAGCCCAACGTTCATGATCTTTCCAGCCAGGTGACCAAACGCTATCATGCCTGACTCATTCCACATTTGCACCTGGTGGCTATAGATTCCTATTTTTGGAAAGCCTTAATATACATTGCACATGCCCCTTTTGAGTGGAAATGCTGTTTAATGGCATTTAACAGTGCAGGAGTCACAGCTGCAAACCGAAATGTTTTATAGAAATCTTGGAAATGGCTTTTTTTTTGGCCATGAGAAAACTTATTCTATTTTTCTTGAATGATATCATTGTTTTAGGTCTTGAGCAGTAATTGTCATTCATCTATCCAAGAGCTGGAACTGTAGATTTGTCCTTAGACTTTTAATGGGATGGTGTTTTAAGAAGTTATTCACATCTTTCTGCTTAAAATTTTGTGTGCTTAGAGCTGGCACTACCTGTTGGGCAAACATAGACACCTCCCTCAGGAAAACAACAGTCCAGGTAGATTGCTGTCCATGAACTCATGAAGAAATCAGGAAGGATGTAATGCAGGTATTATAGTAAAATACATTTTCTAGAAGGAACTTTACATGGCAAAAAATTATATACAAAAAATTTGGATTTTCCAAAGGCATGGAAGAAGTTGTGAGTAATAGAACTGAAGTGAAATGGAGAACTTAGGCCAAATTACTTTAAAACATATAAGCTCTCTGCTGCCAAAAGCAGTCTATCAAAGCAAACTTTAGACTTGAATTCAAAATACAGCCTGAGAGATTTTGCTGGAAGAGGAGAAATACTGGGGTACAGTAACGATGCACAGAGCTGGGGCTTACAGAACCATGGAAGAGGACAGAGCCTGTCAGAGAGTTCTCTAATTCTGTTTCTATTATCTGAGAGCAGAGCAGATGACAAATCTGTTAGTTCAGAGTGTTGACACAATACACTTTTATCACTTTTTGTCAACAGAATATAATTGTGTTCAGATTACCCCTCCACAGGGGAATAGCCATAAGATCATGCTGTCCATAAAAATAAATGTCATGTTCTATTTCTGGGAAAGCAAAAGGGAAATAGGAAAAGCAATGCAAGAAAAGAAAAACCTTGAATAAACTCTGTTCTTTGGACAGATTTTTAATTATACAGACACAGTGATAGAACAGTTGTTCACCCACATCTGACTCCTTCTTGCCCCTCTTAGATGCCAAGCTCCTGTGCTTTTAATCTTTCCCTCCTGCCCCATTGAATCCAAATATTTCAGTGCTCACTTCTTCCAGCAATCTTCTGTAATCAATGCCAACTACGAATCACGAGCAGTGTGTCAAGAGCAGGAATTACAGAAACCCACCAAGGAGGCAGAGGGGTGTCCTGCAGGGCTTGGATGTGGTCAGGGAGTGGCGCAGCCAGCCTGATGGCACAGCTGAGATGATAAGGAGCTCTCCAGTTTGAGTTATCTCCATGACTACCTTGGTTGTTGGACATCAGGGACCACCTTGCCAAAAACCTAAAGTACAACCTCTTTGGAGAGATAATAATTGTGGGGTTATCAGCTTCTCTCTGCCAAGCTGGATGACCACTGCCCATGGGAAGAAAGACACTAAATGTCACCTTATTCTATTCTGGCAGAAAATCATTCCACCTCAGGCATTCATTTCCTCTACAAAATGCAAACTCAGCTGCAGAAAAATGTTGCATTTTTCAAGATTAAGCAAAGTGAGAAGTAGTATTTTTAATAAAGCAGATGGAAATATTCAGTTGGCCTCGTTCTAATGGAAGTAAAATTCTACCCATCCATCATCTTTTCCTGCAATAGTCTGGAGAGAGCTGTAAATGGAAATCTGAGGGTTGAGGGGGTTTTGGGCAGGTAGTGATGTTTGTGCACAGCAGACAAATTGGTCAGTATGGGGAGGAACCAGCATCACTTTGTGCTCCCTCATGGTCCAACACAGGTGCAGTCCCTCCTGATTTCCTGTAGCAATTACAGTATGAATCACAGCGATGCATTCAAATTTAAAAATGGAAACATATTCTTGGAGGGAAGAAAACAACCAGAAAAACAAAGTCCCTTGTCAAAATCCAAACTCCCTCTAGCTTGGACCAAATTTCCTTTTCTCCTAAAGTCATGTCACACCTTCCCATTAGTTTTTGACATGCTACTTTACCAACCGAGAGGCCCGGAGGGTGTGGGGGTTGTAGAAGCCTTAAAAAAGAAAGAATTAATCTCCAGTGAGAGTGAGGCGCTGCCACGGATCACTCAGTGCTGCATCAACAGCCTGATGGAGTCAGGAGAGGTGAATGAGAAGGAAACAGGAACTGGCTTGCGATGTTTAATGATGAAAACTGAGATATTGAAAATCTCCCGTGCCCGTCCATGCAGTCTGCTCAGTGGGGTTACGGTACTCAGACAGGGGAGTGCCATCTTCTCTGCTGTTGGTGCCACTTTTATGGCAAGTTTAGAAAGTGATCACATAGAGATGGAAACACTGATTAGTTAACACACACGGCTTCGTGTGTTCTGTTCCTGCAAAGCTTTGAACTTCTGGAAGCTGTCATACTGAGGAAATGTCTCTCCCAGAGGTAGATACGATTACATTGCTGTTTTTATTATTTATTGAGTGACAGTATGCAAGGTTTCTGCATGACATGGAGGGTCTCCAGCTACATCTTAATTTAGACTCAGAGTGTTCATAAAAGAAAAAGGCTTTTGGGAGAAAGCATCTGCCATCCTCCTCTAATTGCTGTCAGCTTTGAAAAAGGTGGGTTGATACCATATCTAAGCCTGAAGCCCAACAGTTTCTGGTTTGGCTTAAGATTTCACTACTGGAGCCTAAAAAGCTCATTTAGGCTGAGATCCAGAGTGAGAACTGACCCTGGCAGCTCCCCACAGGTTAATTATGAGCAGGTACCCAAACAGACTGTCTTCTCCACATTATCCAGCAGAACTGTCCTCCCTGACTCTGTCTGAGTCTCTTTTACAGTAGCATCACACAGTGGTGGAGCCTGGGCTTCTGAGTCTTGTTTCAACTGACTCAGATGAACTAAAGCTGCTTAGTGAGGGAACTAATTTTTGCTTGCATAACTGGAACAAGGTAGAAAGAGTACAAAAAGCACTCAAAAGCCCCAAATAATGAGCAAATCCTAGAGATAAGGGACAGTTAGCATCTTTCTTGGTGGTTTGCAGGAGGGTAGCAGGCTGCAGCCCACTCCTTCAGGTATGTTGCTCCAACTGAGTAGGTCCCTTATCCTGTCCTAGTATAGGGACACTCAACCTTGGAGCTTCACCCTGTATGTTTTTTTGTTTTTTCCACAGTTTCCATCAGTTACCAATCAAATGGTCCAATTTCCCCTTGATTTGAGTGCTGAGATATTTGTATGAAAGGATGGGAAAACAGTGATAGACACAGCTCAATACCCAGAGGAACCCCACTAGTGTTGAGGATTCAGTGAGCGAGTAGCTGGGAATTAGACTGGTATTCCAAAAAGAGAAGGGGGTAAGGTGTCATCTGGTCACAGCTGTTCATCCACCCAGACAAGAAGCAGAGGGTTTCTCAGGTGGAGTAGGCAGGAAGGAGGCACTGAAACATGTTTTCCTCTTTGCTTCTGGAAAGCCTAAATGAGATCACAGTGGAGTAGCAGCAACAGATGTTCACTCCAACCACTGTGTCAACACCCAAAAAATCAGTATGACAGGTAGGTGTCACCCTCTGAAGTATCATATTTGACAAAGCAGCCCTGGAGCAGGTGGGTAGCTTCAGATAATTGTTGTTGCTCCATGATAGGTGAGAAGGGTCCCAGCTCTCAGGAGGTGCGCTCAGGGCTGGCTGCCATCTGATCCTGATGAATTATGGTTGAGACTCAGACGTGGCCCTCAAATCGACACAGAACTGAAATGTTACACTGATCGTGGCAGCTCAATGGACAGACATAAAAAGCATATGAACTTTTGAGTGTGCAAGTGTGCAACTGTTATGCAGTGAGAAAAAGACCAACATTCCCATCCCATACTTTGCTACTTAAAAGGCAGAACTTTCCTTTTAATTCATGAAACAAACATCCTTAAATTTCCTCTAAATTTAGCTTACTGGAAATTTTTAAAAAGATCTTTTGCTCAAAGTAGCTGAAAGCAAATGCCTTACTTTTGCATAATCACTAGTGCCAAGGGCTAAAGTACATAACTTTTTTTTAAAAATTAGGGGCTTTAAAAACAAGACATCAACATCTCTCTCCAATTTCACAGTCACTGTTATCGTTCTCACCTAATTTCTCTCTCTCTTAAAAAAGACTGATTGGTTGTGCTTACTTGGGAAAGAAGCACAGCTTCTCTTTATGAAGTACAAAAAATAGAAAGGTAAATGGGGAGAGAGAAGAAACTAATAAATGATTCTGCTTGACACCTTGGCTGGTAATACGAATGTCAACACAGCCGCAGTGCAGTGAGACACTTACGTATGTGCTTGTATTTAAGCACGCGTTTAAGTCTGTTTAGATTCAGCTTCCTGCCAAGGACATACTTCACTTGTGGGATATATGTGACTTAAGAATACGTTAAATGCTTCAGTGATTTGGTACCAGACCAATAAATGCACTTCACAAGCCTCTGACTAAGTATGTGCAGTTGTTTCTCTGATAAAGCGTGTTCACAGCTGTGCCACAGATTGTGATCTTCGAGTGTTGCATTGATTGAAGGACACTGAGTGATAGAAGGAGTCTCTGATAATCCATCTCTGCATTTATCTAACTAGACTCTGCTTTGTGAGCCCTGCCCAGCTTCCTTTGATATCTAAGAAGAAAAACAGGAAATCTGCACTGCTGCTTGGTGAGTTATGGATGGGAATGAAGTGTCCTGACATGATGGGTTCCAGTGTTGGCCAAGCATGCTGCAGTAGGGCAGAGGGAAACATGAGCTAGATACGTCAGGGAAATGTGGATATCTTCAGATGTGGTCTGGCACTTTATAAATGAGTTTCCAAAGAAGATGTTAAGGATCACCTTGGGTTTTCCAGGGGTCACGACTGTGGTGCACTGGAAGGAATCCTAAGATCTGCCTTTGATGCAGCAAAGAAAACTGATGTTCTGGAGCTGTTTCTGAGAATTCAAGGAAAACTTTGGAAAATTATGGAACTTACTGGAATCTTACAGTTCCCCAAATGAATTTGCTTTGTGTGTGGAAGTCATCCCAAGCTGTGCTTTTTACATCTTTTTTCCTCTCTGATGGCTGTGTATTCGGCCTCAGCATTAAGTATGCAAAGGGCCTTGCTGGGCAGCTGTAGGGGGTCCTGCTGCTTGTTAAACATGACAGTTGAACGTGTGGATGCACAGTAAATGAGTGAATTCATCACAGCCTTTAGAGAGCTAATTGGCTACTAAGCTTTCAAACTACACGAGCATCTAGCCCCACTCTACTCTTGGAACAGCAAGTGTTTAGGAGCAAGCCTGATTAACATGCCTCTTCACCATCTTCCACTTCTGATTTATACTCATGAATGACCTTTTGCTGCAATGAGTGTGTGAAATGGATAGAGAAAGACACAATCCCTATAAATAGCTTGCAGACAGAGTTAAAGGCTGTACTTAAAACAAAGTGCATAGTGGTTTTTAAGTAAATAGGTAGAGCTAGCTTTATGGGTCTGCATTTTAGTTAAGAGTTTGAAGCAGGTGAAAAGCATCAGATTTGATTTTCAAGCCTTGTTTCAGTTCAAATATGAGCCACAGACAAACTTTAACACAAGTGCATTTGTATCCAGGTTTTTTCAATCTGTCAATGGCTGAAAATCCATCAGGATTATTTTTGCAGGATTTATTTTTCACAGTTGCAGACTTCCTTGCTGACTGACGTGTTACCAATCAATCTCATAGTTTCAGAAATGCATATTTTGGGGTACTTCCCTATTTTAGCAGGACAGACCCCAACAACAATATTAGATGAAATTATTTACCTGTGTGGTTTCTGAAAAGATGACAAAACATCTGAATTGGCTCCAGGAATGTTGGTTATTCTCATTGTTTCAATTTTGAAAATAATTTCTTGTGGCCTGGCTGTAACTGGGTGAATTGCTGTCTTGAACTTTCCCCAGAACTCAGACAGGTGCTTAATTATTATTTAAATATGAATTAAGAGTGGGAAACTCTTAAAATTCCCCAAAGCTCTCCTATAAAAAAAAAATCTATTAGTTCATCCTCAATAAACAATTCTTAATTATTCCCCCAAGTAGAATCAGACTCCTAATTTTTATCTCCCTCAGTTTCCTTCTTGCCTTTCTTTGACCGTGGGTGCTTTGTCTTGTTCTGACAGGGACATTCAAGTGTTAAAGCCAAACTTTGTGAAGCCCTGTGGAAGGCAACGTTGATTCTTGATGTAATTCACATAGTAGCCTGGAATGACCCCCATCCACTCATGGTGTCTTCTGTTTGTTTTGGCCAATGCTTGGAGCTCCATTTTTCCCCCCTCCCTCCATCTGGCAGATATCTTACATATCCTCCCTGTTTAGGATCACACTCGCCTCTGATGTTTGGTCTTTAGCATTGTTATCCGTCTGGATTAGACACAAACCCAAGGTCCTGAATGCTCCAAGTCACTGGAGATCTGATGGCCCTTTTCACTGAAGGAGATGACTAACCTCCACGTCCTGGCGACGGGCCGACTTGGCTAATTACGCTCTGCCTACCAGAAATTCCTCCTGCCTTTCTCAATGGTCGTGTTGTTTTCCACTTTCTGTCCCAAACAGCTGTAGAATAGATGCTGTTTTTCACTCTGGGTTACAGTTCAGTAGTGAATGACACTTTAAGCTGGTGGCACTTCTTTCTGCTTGTAAAATGCTCCAGGTCTTGGGGGAATTCCAAGGTGCTACACTTTTATTTTTAGGAGAAGTGCCCACACAGCAAGAGTGCCCAGTTGCTCCACACCTTGCACCTCCTGTGCCGTTCACCCATATCTCAGCTGTTATTATCTCTAGATATTCTTATCCCTCTAACATTTTATTAAGTGATTCCAATATTTATTAATTTTCTCATCTTGCTTTTCTTGATGCCTTTGGAAAGAAGTTCTGGGGAAGATGCTTGGCTACTATGAAGCTGCTCATGGACTGGAAGGAGTTATGTGCATTTCCAGCTGCTGAGAAACCTGGCCAAGGATTTTTACACATATGGAGGAACCATTTTTAATAAGCACTACCAACTCTGCTTGTCTTCTGGTTGGTTTAGTTCATAATTAACTAAACATGAAGTCTTACGGGGAGCGGCTGAGGGAACTGGGGTTGTATAGGTTAGAGAAGAGGAGGCTGAGGGGAGGCCTCATCACTGTCTACAACTGCCTGAAAGGAGGCTGTGGTGAGGTGGGTGCTGGGCTCTCCTCGCAAGTGGCAGGTGTTGGGACAAGAGGGAATGGCCTCAAGTTGCTCCAGGGCAGGTTTAGACTGCATATCAGGAAAAATTTCTTCACTGAAAGGGTCATCAGGCACTGGAATAAACTGCCCAGAGAGGTGGTTGGGTCACCATTCCTGGAGGTGTTTAAAAGGTAGGTTGAGGAGCTTCTTAGGGACAGGGTTTAGGATCGGACAGGTCCGGTTGGACTCGTTGATCTCAAAGGTCTTTTCCAACCAGATGATTCTGTGACTCCATATGAGTGAATTTATCTCAGAATGAATTCCAAAAGGAACCAGGGGACAGGAGACTGTGGTGAGATTTGGCAGGTAGGAGGGCTGTCCCCAAAAGCCTGCTCACCCCAACGACAGAGCACTTTCTCTCATCCTCACCCTATTACCATCTTAAAGATATTTTCAGATCTCAGCTTTCACTCAATCAAAAAAAGATGGGGTGCAAAACAACAGATATCAGGTCATGCCAAGATGTATATGGAAAGAGTAGAGAGGATGTGTGAAGCACCAACAATTACACACCCAGGGATTATCGGATTTGTACCAACTTTTCTGTTCTTTTCTATTTGATCACAGTTTGCCAAAATCAACAACACTGATTTTAATACAGGTGCCTTTATTCCCAGAAATGATCTGAATGAAACCTGGTATTATGAATTCCTTCCCACAGTCATACTGAGCCTTGGGAATCTTTCCATGCAGTGGGTAATCCTTTTATTATTTATTTTTGCTTGCTCTGTTTCCTGTTATTAGCTTTCCTTACCCAGCTTTGATACTGCTGTTGTACTGGTTTGCTCTGCTGCACCATGGTGTGAGAGAGGGGCAATAATAGCCATTACAGATAGATCTTGTAAATGTGCCTTTGATTGCTAATGTGTCTCCAAAGGTCCAATCCAAATAATACCAAAAATGTTAATATTAAAAATGCTGTATGGAGGCCTGCCAGCCTTTGGGGAGTCAAAATTTGGGATCAAGGCTGAAACAGAAAAAGGCCTTTGAAATCTGCACATTGCCTTCCACGGAAGCCCTTCAGGCACATTCAGATGTAGAGTTTGAGAACTAAGTATGAAAATTGAAGTAATGAAAAAAAATGCCACAGTTTCACTTTTTTAAAACTTCAGTCTCAGTCCAAGATCACATATAGGTCCTCTCAGGTTTATAGATCTATAAAGAGACCCTAGGCACTATTTTGAATAAATTTGGACTAATTGATGGCTTAGTACTAAAAAAATAGACAAAGTCTGTGGTTCTGCTCAGTTCCAATGTAAAAACCAATTAAACTTGTTAAAAGTTCTCACATACCTAAGAAGCAAGTGATGAGAGTCCCTCTTGGGGAGGTTTTTTGGGACAAGTCATGTCACATCTCTCTGTATCAGTTTTTCCATCAGTAATGACAGGATGGGAAGACTTATCTGCCCTCCCTGCTTGCCTTATTTGCAAAATAGTTTGAAAATCCCTGAGGATGCTGTAACAAGTTTTAAAATTGCTTCATTCAAAGCCATTTAACATTTCTGTCTTTGGAGTAGCAGGAAATCTTACCTCTTCTACAGCGAAGAGGCAACAGCTGACCTATTAGTCTGTGTCCTATATATAGTGATCCATCAACACCAGGATCAATTTCCTGAAGGTCACTGGCTCTTTCAAATCCTGCCATCCTCTTTGAATTCAGACAGTGTGGATTTGGCTTCTCTCTTCCTCACCTGCATTTTCCCTTCTTTCTCTTCTGATAAAAACAGGCAGCACAGCCATAAGATTTTAAGACCTTTCCCAGATGGAAAAGGTCATTCGTCTTTCGCTACTCAACACTTCCTTCATGAGTTCATTTAAGCATTGCCAGACATCAGAAGAACAGAACTCAGCTGTAGGGTTATCTATGTCTTATTCCCCTTTTGTGTAGGTGGTAAAACTGATCTAGAACAAAACTGTTTGGTTCCCATAGCAATTTACAACGTGTAGCGACCATAATACCGTACTCTTCCCACTCCTTATCTACACCTGTTATTTATTCCTTTGCCACCCAGCTAAGAGCTACAACACCAGCACTATTTTGAATGTCATTAAGCAGGATGTTGTCTAAGTTTCTTGCAGTTTCTCACTGTTTTGGTAAGGACAGGATGTACTTTTAATCTGAGTCGTAAAAAGCAAGCACTTTATTAGCCACTTCCAGTCGGGGCCTCAATGAAAAGTTAATTAAAGGAGTGGAATGAAGAGATATTACTGTGCATCTACTAATCTTGGTGCATTATTTATCTGGAATCCGTCATCAAAATTAGTCATGTGCATTATCTTGCTGTGTGTGGTCTGGTTTGAAATGGTGTGTTTGTTTCCATTCAGCTCTGCTGGATACAGTTAAGATACACATTTGATGTGTTATGCAGTTAGATCATATTTTGAAAGTTTATTATTCTCTCTATCTCTCTGTATCTGCAGGCTCAGCATCAAGGGACCATTAAAAGCTTTCAGCTGAACATTGCAGCGTGTCTGAGATGAGACAAGTGACAAAAGTCATCCTTTCCCGTAAGTTAAGCACAGCTGTTGAAACGTCCACTGGTGCGACGCTGCCTGCCAGGAAGTCACCTCCCAGCCTTTTGCCACGTTTCAGCATGATGGGCTCTGGGGATGCATCTGGCAGCAGGCTGCTGGGACAGCACTTGGAAATGGAGAGGGGGTCCATAGGGCCCTGGGACAGCAATGGCTCTGATGAGGATGAGGGCCTTGTTGTCCTCCTTGGCAGTGGCAGAGGAGGAGAATCTCTTGCACCCAGATCCACTGCAGTCTGCAGAGTGCTGCCCACTCCCTCTGGCTCAGCCATTGGACACTTATCCGCTGCAGGTATCACATCTCATTTTTTTTAACCTTTTCTCTCACTTTTATCCTGGGATGTGCACCAAGAAGAACCAAGGCTAACAAAGTCATTTCAGGTTCTTCCTTCGTTCTGGGTGGTCAATGGGCTGTTCCTTCCCTCCCCTCCTCGTCTCATCCCCTCCCGCAGAGGAAGCAGATAGTGTTACGAACTTCAGGCGAGGAGAATAGTTTAATGATCTCTTCTTAAGGTCACTGTCAATGTTGTTGCATAAATTCACCTACTAGGGGCTGCTGTTAGAGCAGTGCTGTTCACTGGAGATGGAGGGGTGTAGCATTACAAAGCAGTGCATGGAAGTTGCCCACTTAAGTCACTGAAGCATTTTAATTGACATTCAGTAACTCTCTCCTTTTCTGAGGGCTGCCTTTAACAAGTGAGCACCACTAATGCCTGTCATGGGGTTGCTCTGTGCTCCTTGCTGCAGCTCCTGGCTTTAGCTGCAGTGACAGCACAGTCCCTGAGAAATGTATCTGAAAATTTAATATTATTCACTGTGAAGAGACAAACATAAAACCACAGCCAAGCAGAACACACAGTTGTGTACAAGCTCAGCTTCAATGGGAAGACCCTGGCTAGGAAATAAATGGCTATGTTGGCTGTGTTGCCAGTGCACTGCCCAGCACAGTGGAGAGATGAGGCTCTCTGAGTTTTTCCCAGCAGCTGTAGTGAACTTGCCTGCTCATTTTGGGGAACAAGGAAAGCAACGCAAGCAGGTTGGTGAGGATTCCAGCTGCTTCCCTTCCCTTTGGTCCTTCCTCACCTTTTCTTATTCATCTTCAAATCTACTGCTTTTTTAAACCACTGAAGGGCTTCTCAAATTTCACATCAGTATCTACTTATTTGAAGACAATATAGTTTTGATATGCGTTCATAACATGGCTTTGATTTCAGTATCCCCAGATTTACTCTGTAACAGCAAGTAGGCAAATTCTCTTTCATCATCATTTTCTTCCTTGCAGACAGCTTAAGAGCTGATATAAAGACACGATAGAGAATTCATCTTGCAGTCCCAGACCAGATTTATTTATCCTACAGAACAAGGACTTGTGTCTATGCTCTTGAGCATCTTCTATCAGGTGCATAATTTCTCAACTAACTATATCAACAAAGAAGTTGTCTGAAAGCTACAAAAAGGCAAAAATGGAAGAGAGCAAACGCCAAGAAAGGGCATGGTAAAAGTCTAAAATGTGTTTTAGACTAAGATATTTTTCTACTCTCTATATATGTTGGGAATTTGTTGTCTTGAAATGAATATCTACAGCTGAGATGCACTACGGCCATGAGGGATTGCAAAGTAGCTTGAGAGACCTAACAAACCTGGTGAGCCAGATGCAGCCACTCTTGCTCCTGTTTCACAGTGCCTCACTCTGTGAATAGTCCCATTTTTTCTAGGGTTTACCTTCCTAAGGTGTTTCTCCCAGTGGATGAAAACTGTGATGCTTTTTGCTGTGCTTCCTATAAACGGGGCAGTGGGTGAACCTCTCAGCTACAGCATCAGTGAATGGGGGGACGCCAGGCATGACAAATCCTCCTGAAACTTCAGCACAGCTTCCAGCAAAGCTGGGAAGCAAGCTGTATTCTAGATTAGTTTTTGTATTTTATAACCTTTTCTCATTAGCTTTCCGATTACAGTGACTAAGAACAGGGTCAATATCTTCAGTTTCTCACAGAGGCAAAGTTTTTCTATATTCCAGAATAAACTATAGCAGTAAGTATAAAATAGATACCTCTTGATCAAAGATACATCCCCTCTGACTGGTATTAATAAGAGATAGACATTATCACATTCCATTTAGCAGGTGTCTGGAAGAAGGGGAAACCTCATAATCATTTAATACCTTCCACAGTAACATCCTTCATCAGCTTTTGCTAACTATGCTGCTGAAGCCATTTTCCATTTTGTTTTCCATTAAAAGCTGAAGATGAACTTCAGGAGACACCATCAGCAATTTATTTTCTAGATTTTGCTTTCTTCATGCAAATGAAAGCCAAGGTAATCTCACAAGGTTTCATTTAAAACCAAGAGTTCAGAGGAAAAATACTATGGCTTTAGACCATTCTCTCTGTTAGTTTGTTAAAACATCACTCTTGTAGATGTCTTAGATGGATTTGTCTTCCGTGATGCTTAAAAATAGCTGGGAGAATAATGAGTTTCATCAAAAATCATTAACTGGGACGTTACTTTCATTTTTTAACCACAGAACAAAGTGTCACCGCCAGATTAAACAAGACAGAAAGCATTTTGAGTGCACACAGCCAGCCAGTAGTTTTTATATATATATATATACATACCTTAACCATGGCAAATCTGGAAGGGTATTAGCCATCTTCCACTGCAGACTGTTCAGAATCCCCCAGGAAGGTCAGTTTGTTCGAAGCGGTTGGTATTTGTACCAGCTAACATGAAAAGACTCAGTTATTTATGCAGTTCACCTGCATCTCTACAATGCTAGGGGACTGAATGAGACTGCAGAGATGAAAGCACATTTCAGTTGAACATCTGCAAACAGCTGTAGCAGAAAATTCCTAAATTATGGCATTACTAAGCAAGAAAGTTGTCCAGCTTAAGCACAGGTTTTAATCTTTATGGGGGTAACAAGATGGCCTAGGAATATTTTTTTTGGGGGGTGTGCATTTTATTTTGATAATGTTTAAATCCCTGTGTAGTGCAATCTAAACTTTAGGGCTTCCCTTCCAAGTTTTCCTTTTGAGTTGTGTTGTGTTTATCTGGTTATGTCAGCTAAACACTGTGATGAGGTCGGTTTATTATAGGACTTGGACAGGGAGAGCAGAAAGTGGGGTCACATAAGGAGAGCGGCGAGACTGGGAAGAAACGTGGATCCAGATTCATCAGGGTCAATGCACAGTTTTACTGAATATTTGGTAGGAGAGTGACCAACAGAGATCAAGAGGGAGAAAAAAAAAGAAGACATTTCTGATGAAAAGAAAAACATTGATAACACTTATGGGAAAGGATAAGCGCAATGATCACAGCCAAGAAGAGCTTTTGGTGAAATTCCAGGAGATCTGCCCTGAAGAAAGCAACCACAGCTTCCAGTGTTACTAAGCTAGTCAGGTCAGTGGAGAAAAGGTGTTTTCTGCTCACAGGCAGGTCCCAAATCAGCAGGGAATAAAAGAAATGGAAGGTTGGCCCAAGCAGCCAAAAGGAAGAAAAGAGGTCTTTTTAATCAGTTCAGCCTCCTGGAAAAAAATCCCCATTTTGCACCCGAAGGAGTGAGGCACAGAACAGCTGAGCTGTTGTTTCTTTAAATCAGTGCTGTGTTTTGATGTGGGACGCCCTTTGGAGCACGGCTGCTCACGCCAAATATGAACAGGGTGTTATCTTCGAACAGCTCATGAGCCTTCCTGAACAGATAGCCTGGAAAGAGCCCCAATGACTGGCCCTAATCCTAAAGCCTCCCCTTGCACAGATAAACTCCCTACAGCTAGAGGGACGGAGGAAATTACTGATGTTCACTCATCTATTTATATTTAGACAAAAGATTAAACAACTTGGAATTGTAATGATATGTCCATGGCGCGGCTCCTGCGAGCATGCAAGCACTTGCAAAACTTCTCTGCATAGGCTTAACTGAAAATAGTCTTGAGATTGTGGAAATTTTCCAACGGGGTACATTTATTCAATTAAGGAAAGCTATGACCAAGCCGACAATTTTTTTAAGGGGGATTTACTGAAAAACATAATTTTGATGAAAAAAACCCTGTATTTTCACTCAAAAAATCATGTTGAATTTGTGTTTTTATAAAACTCTAAATAATTCCATGGAAGTGAAGCATTGTAACCTTGTGAATACTGCAGGCATGTTGAGACAAATCTTTGCAATAGGATGTTCTGATGCTATCGGAGAAAAATCACTCAGGGCTTCCATTTCACAGGAAATATCTACTTTTCCTGTTCTTTTTTCCTGTTTTTCTGAAAAAAACCCAGAAAATTGTACTATTGTAATATGGAATTGCCATGTTATTTCATGTTCCCTTCTCCCACCTTCTTTCCTTGAGTGGACGCGTGCGAACGACATTCATTTCATTGGGTGATGAGAAAAAGCCATGAGAAGCAGCACCTCTTCTCCTGCTGTGCCCTTCCCCATGACATGACGTGGCACAAGCAACCTTCAGCTGGTCACTTGGAACCGTTTTGCTTTTCACCCTCACGTTATATTTGTCAAGCCAGACAGACAGAGTGGTAACTTGTGGTTTGGTTGTGTTTATGTGGTTTTGAGGCATAGCTCCAAGAGGGAATCTCTGACTATTACTCTAAGAAGAGTTTTTAAAGAACTTTGGAGTTAAAGAAGACATTAGAGTTTGATTTTCAGGTAGTGTTTCAGGCTGTCTTATGGGAAACAGACAGAACTGCCTTCCTTGTGTCACTCGGTGTTGGTAAGATTGGTGTAGTCTTAGTGTAGTCCCCAGACCCACTTTTCCTTCACCTTCCCCTTGAGTCCAAACCCCAGACCAACAGCCTGTGCCTGGAGTAGTCACTATATGAGAATAAAGAGTGACAACTCCTACACCACGGCAGACTTCCTCAACCAGAACTCTCTCTGAGGGACAACAGCAAGATTTCTTCAGGAGGGTCTGAATGGGTGGGGTGAATCTCTGCAGGAATACCATCATCAGTTTCTTCTTCTGGACTTTTCAAACATAAATGCACAGCAAAATCACACCGAACCAGCGATTTAGAAATCCAATCTAATGATTTAGAGGCCTCCGGCATCACAAAACACAAGGCTACAGCAGAGCTTTCTTCCCTGGGAAGAGATGAGGGAAGAGACTGGTGACAGATGTTAATTGGGAACCTCTGGAAAGGACTCAGACACGGTGGGGAGCCTCCTTGTATACATTTCTTTCCTTGGAGTTGACTCATGAGTCCTACAATTAGTGTGGAGCCTGGCTATGAAGTGCTCCATGTAAGAGAGGTGGCCTTAAGGAGTGCCTGTTTTCTCAGCCTAGTTATTTTCCTCCTTGCTTTCTGCAGTCTGTATTTTATGTTAATTGTAGCAATACATCTGTCCTCAGAGTTTATCAGATTTGAGGAGATAAGCTATTGCCATCAAAGCCTATTTTGAGCTATGATCTCCTAAGTAAATCCATGTTATGTGAATTAAGATTGCCTTGAGATTGTCTCTATAAAATTTCAGCTGCCCGTATCTGGAAAGGGTTTCTGATCAAAGCTCTTTGTAAGAGGTGGCTTTAGAAATTTTCTCATGCTGCTTACAAACTCTGTGGCCGTTCCATCTCAAACGAGCTTTAATTGCCAGGGCTTTAATGGCAGTGATTTTATGAAGTTTCAGAAGTGAAATGGTTTATACTTTGGTGATAAGAACCAATAAAAAAAACCAAAGTAGAATTCCACAGCAGAGAATGGATTTGTTTACGGATTTTTTACAGATAATTCTTAGGCTTTTCCACCAACAGTGAAAAGAGAAAATGTATTAATGGGCAATTACATCTTCTTTATTTTCAGTAGTTCTACCTGTGGTTCCAACCTTTCACTTTGCCATTTTTTATACACAAATTCAACCACTATTTTGTTCATTTGAATATGAAAAATGCCAAACATACTTCCACCTACCACAAAGCCTACCTTTTTTAGAGACCACCTATAGAGAATCTTTTCCTTGACTGCAGAGGACAGCTGTCACCATGACACAAGCCCTACCACAAGGTCTGCACACTTCAGAGTGATTGGAGTTCTCCATTCACACGATGACCACAACAGGGATAAATATGGAAGGGTGGTCTTGCATGTCTGAGCTGAAGTAAACATGTGGTAGCTTTGGGTTGGGTGAAGACGGCCGGTATGTACAGGAATAACTTCAATTATCCAGTGCTGCTCAGCTCTGGACCTCTAGAAGAATAAATATTTACTACTTTAAATGAAATACATATGTCACATGACTGTTTAGAGTCTATGTTGGATAGGTTAAGGAGGTTGAAAACTTGTGTAACTGTTAAGTGGCTCCTGAACTAGAAGCTTTCCTCCACACAGAAAGGTGCTATTCTGAAGTTCCACCAGCTGCAGAAATCTTCCTCTCAGTTAGACTCAGTCTCATCTGAAATGCTCAGTTCTATCCAACTGGCAACACTGTTGTTGGCCTTGGAGTCTAGGACAGAGACTAATAATTGGCTGCTCTAAGTCCTGTCTTCACCCTTGCCACCAGCCTGTGGTATGAAAACGGGCAAACTGTTTGTCCTCTGAGGCAGCATCAAGAGTACATCTGAAGTGCAGACCAAGCCCGTGCTCAAGGCCAAACTTGTCCAAGAAATTTGGGTGCAGATGCAAATGAGTTCAAAGCACAGGAAAGAAGATAAGTTTGACTCTTCTGGGCTGTGACTTCCCCTGTTTGCATGGTGAAATGACTCTAGGAGCTACCACAAAGTCCATAATAATACCACCAGTTTTTACAGTTTAGTTTTGATTTGCTCAGAGGAGAGGATCTGACCTAGTCCCAGCCTGGAGAAGCCTTTGCCATGTGGAGGTTGCTTTGATTTCCGTCTGCACTCGACAGAGTCCAGGAGGTCCAAGGAGAGCGTTAAGTCATCGTTGCTCCCCACTCCAGATGAGTGCCAAGTGTTTCTCAGTTGCATCCAAGTCACTCAAACAGCAATGTAATGTTGGACGTCCCATAACATTGTGAATCAGGCCACAAACCCCCTCTTTTGGAACAGTTAATGTCATTGCTTAGGGCAATACCACAGACAGGACTTCAGTTGCTTTGAAGAAAATTAAAATGAGAAATAAAAATGCTGGTTTTGACAGCAGTTTAATTTTAAATAGATGGCATATTAAATAATGTTTATTAGGGTTAATTATGCAAGCTCTTTCCACTGCATCTTGTTTATAGGAATGGACTGAGTCACCCCAGCCTGTTGAGTTTCACATCTGTTAGGGCTGGCTTTCATTTTGGCAGAGCAGTCACCCCTTTGCAATATTTTGATATGCATCACAATGTTTTTGTCTGTAAAGCCACATTATCAAACTCACATTCTCAGACAACCTTTGGGCTGAGTGGGTTCCTGAAGCCTGGTAACACAGACATCTTTTTCTTTACCATCTTCCCAAAAATAAAAGCTGTAGTGGGGATAATCAATTGTGCTCAAGAAAAACGCTGGTTTAATTCTACCACAAATTCCTTAACCCTTTTGCTGGTTTAGGCACTTCTGTAACCCACAAATTGTGCTTCTGTAAAGTGAGTATTTTTTTTAACATTGAGTAACAGTCCTGTGGGGAAGCTCTCAGTGACAGGCAAGCGATGAGCTGATTTCTTGGTAAATGTGGGTTTGCTCATTAGTAACAAAATTTAGTCGATATATTTGGTCATAGGATTATAGGTCCTGTGTAGGGACAGGAGTTGGACTCAATGATCCTATTGGGCCCCTTCCAGTCCAGGTGATTCTATGATTCTATGATAAAATTCTCTCTCACAACATAAAAAAAAGCTGTTTTAAAAATAACATTAAAAAAGTGGAAGCCAGTAAAAACACTTGAAAAACATAGGGCTATATATATTTCTAAACATATATATATATATATTTGTAAAATGATCTAGAAAGCTTTTCTTGAGAGCCAGGAGCAGTCACGGGGTGGCTGTGTTCACACACATATGTCTGTACACATGAACATACACACATTAACATTTTTGGCCCTTTTTAGTGGGTACCTCTCTTTTTTAGGATCACAAAGTACATTGAAAAGGCCTCATTTTTTTCTGTCTGGAACTCAGTATATTTGTACAAACTAGCTTGTATCAGAATTTGGCCCAGAGTAGCTTTTTTTTCCCAATGATACATAATAAATCTTCCATCTGAAGGTTTTTCAGGCACGTTCCTGCTTGACTCAGGAGCAATACTCACTGGAAAAATCTTTGATGGAGAAGGTTTTTTTCCCCCATCAGTAAAATGCAGTAGCACTAAAATAATAATAAAAAAAGCAGTTTGTGAGCTCATGTTGCTTTTGGGGAAATATCATTTCAAAAAAGTGATGAAAAAGCTCCAATAATGTTGAAACATCCTAAGTTTGCTCCATACTTGAAAAAAAACCCTCTGATATATTGTTTGCTTTTGAAATCATGTCATTTGTTTTTAAAAATGGATACTACATCGTATATTATCTTAAAATTAGAAGACAGCCATGAGTGAAACACAACTTTTAATTTCTATCAAAGCAAAAGTTTTCCATGTGAAAGAAAATAAATTTTACTCTGAAAGGGAATGGTATAATTGCTGGAACCCCCAAATCTCTGTGCAATGAAATTTCAATTTCCTGCTTCATTTTTTCAGGAGCAAAATTATCAGTGAATTGATTCATCAAGCAACCTTTTCATTTCTGTGACTCCTGCAGTCTTTTGTGTTCTAACTTTACTCGCTTTGTTTTATTTCAAATGTCCAAGTTCATATTCTATGGAACGTTTCCCCCTCCAGATTCAAGACCTGGTGACTGAAATTTCAGAGAATGCATTGGTCTGTTTCATTCTCTTGACCTCAACGTGTTTTCTCTTCATGTTTGCTGTATGAGAATTGTGTGTATGATCCATCAGCAAGGAGTGACATCCGCTGGTGGATGTATTTGTGGTTGAGTCACCATCCCTGGAGGTGTTTAAAAGGATGAGTTTCTTAGGGATGTGGTTTAGTAAGGTGACAGGTACGGCTGGACTTGATTATCTCAGAGGTCTTTTCCAACCAGATGATTTTATGATTGTATCCACAAGACTTTCTAAATTTTACACAAGTGAAAATGCTCATTGCAGATATGGTCACAAGCTGTGATTCCTAACAATTAAGGAGGACTTTCTTGAACATATCTCAACCCTCAGTTCTCCCCTACAGGTAGGTTTGGAATAGTCCTCTCCACACCTGCAGTTTTTCCTTCGTCTCTAGCAGAGAAATGGACAACACATGGAAAGACAGTGCACAAATGAGGCCTTTGTGGTGAAAAAGTCCCAATATCACGATCAGTTTGCATCAAATGAGGTTTCTGCTAGGACCATCGGGGTGACTTAAGGTTTGGGTGCCTTTCTCAGGCCTTGGAGCTAGAGATCAGCAGCTTACGATGGGTTCCTTCAATCCACGCCCCCCTTTCTTCTACCTCCAGTGCTCTCCTAAATGATTTGGACAGGAGAGAGAGGATGAAACTCCACAGCTTGTCAGCTGAGTGTGAGGCAGTTTTCTTTGCCCATCTTTCAAGATGAATAGGGGCAGCGTTAAAAAAAATAGAGAAGTCTACAGATTTAATCAGCAAAAATACTATGAGCAGGGAAGTGTCAGTGCTGAAGGCACCGCAGCCCTCACTTCTCCTCCTAGCAGTGGTAGCTGGGGGAATGGTAATGCCCACAGGATGACCAGTTTTCCAGCTGCATCTTCATTTGGATGTGCCAATAAACCCAGAACTCTGAGGAGTGACATGTTTTTCTGTTTATTTTTTGTTCTCAGTCCTCCCCATCTTCCCAAAACTACTTCACGTGGAGAATTTCAAGGGAAAAGCATCTGATTTTTCCAAGTACTGGAGTTTTCTGTGATCCCGCTCCAGTTTGAAGTGGTG
Organism: Dromococcyx pavoninus; assembly: GCA_033558185.1. NCBI lineage: Eukaryota > Metazoa > Chordata > Aves > Cuculiformes > Neomorphidae > Dromococcyx > Dromococcyx pavoninus. Next base: position 300,100 of record JAUMJL010000871.1, read on the forward strand.
TCAGTGGATGCATTAAAACATTCCCTTTTTTGTGTTCTTTCCCATTCTGCTTTGGCAACAGACCAGCTCAAAAAAATCTAGAAAGATCCTTCTTCCAGTCGTTGTTTTTAGGCACACAATGCAAGCATTGTGAATTGCTGAAAGGGAGCAGATTCCAGTTGTTTACACTTCTTCATGTGGTATTGTTAGGCTTAAGCAATTTGTCTGCTGATAGCCCCATATTAGGAGTTCTCCTCTGCAGTATAACTGGAAGATATGATCAGAAACAGATCCGTGGTAGTCCACGCATCACTGCCAACTACACGAGGCGATAGACAGCCTCACAAAAAGGCTACAGGGCAGGCTGAGCCAGAGATGCTTTGCTAGTCTGAGTGACACTGCTATGTATGAATGATTCAGGTTTGTCATGAAAGCAGGCACGAAAATGTGTCAGATGGCATCTGAAGAGAAGGTAGATGTGGGGAAGGATGTGACAGTACTTCCAGCTGGATTTTCGGTTTTGAACCTCGGAGACTCTGAGCTGAAATGCCTTTGACTGCTGTAAGACGTGGTAGTAATAATAATAATAGCAATAATAATAGGCCCTTAAGCCCTTTCAGGTGTATTGGTGTGTGTCATCTGCTTTGAACTCAGTTTTGCTTCTTTCTCCAGAGAAGGGCATGCTGTGAACAGGGGCAACTTGATCCGGCTTTCACTTTGGGAAAGCTTTCTTGGAGTTTTCCAGTTTCAGGGAGCTGTCTGAAGCTGTGCATAGGGTCTAATTAAAAGCTTATGTGGATGAGGCAGATAAATAAGGGGAGGTGGGGTTTTTTTGCTGCATTTTGCTGAGGCTTTTAGCTGAAAGATGTTTTGATTTGCCACATCCCATAAATGTTTACACCTTCATGCTGACCTGCAGACAGACTGCACCGATTCCTGTTCCCAGCCCTTTCTGACACTGGATCTGCCACGTTGCACTCCTGTTGCCATTTTATAAGCTTATATTCTGGTTTACACCAACATGCCTTGCCTGTGATCAGTCCCTGCTTTGCTACCTGGTGTCATTCCACGTGGAGCTCTGCACCTACAGCTGCAGCAGCCTGGCTTTTCCTGTTGATATTTGGCACCATTACAATTAACTGGTAACAAGGCCCTATAATGGTCTCTACTGGAATTTTCCATACTGGGTGTATTCCTCTGCCTGAATATTTTGGGGAACGTTCTAGCAAAAATAGTGCCATTATTTTGAAGGGATGAAACATGAGGAAAAAATAATTTGACTGACTTTAAAATGCTTTTTGTGGCTATTTCATCCAGAACTTTGCAGCACTGTTTTGCTTCAGTGTAGGAGTTTGAAAACGAGTTGGGGAGCTCACTAGAGGACCAAGATACAGCTTTGTTTAAATGAGAGCTTCTGAAATAACTGAGCATTGCTGTCTGCAGTTTCTCAGACCACGAAACTCTTGAGGACACCGTAGTGATCTCGAAGACAGTTGCTCCAATCAGACCACGCATTCGCAAGTGTTCTTTGAGGCGGATGAAGGCAGCTCAATATGGGGTAAGGAACAAGGAGTCTTTCTCTCACTCTTTCTACTCACTCTATAACACTGGAGACAAAATGAAGATGCTGGTGGGTACTCGAGAGAAGCACAAGGCAGTCTGGGATGCTGCAGCAAGGATAAAGACTGGATGGATTAATAGGCCTTTGGGATATCGTTATATCCCACTCTAGGTTTGGAGGCCAGTCTTTCCACTTCTATTTGCCACCTTGCAGACTGTCTGACAACTCTTTTTCTCACACCCCATTGGGGCTCACCCACAGAGGAAAATACTTCATATATACCCATACCAGTTCCTCTCTTAGCTCAAACAGCAGAGATATTCCTTCTTCCTCTCAAAGTCCAGTCTTGCTGGCTGTGTAGGTGAGACTCAGTAGGTTTCCACCAGTGGGAAGCCCTGTATTTTTCATTTTTGATCCTAAAAAAAACCCAAAACAAAACAAATCCAAGGGTATTTTGTTAGCAAATGGTAGAAGAACTGTATTGTAGTGTCTGGCATTTTGGCCTCTAGCACTATTTGAGAATGATATTGAGGAAATGAATCATGGTTTGTGCTGAAGAAGGCTGTTGTTAGCCAGACCATTGCCTCACACATCTCAGAAGCTGGAGCACAGACAGTAGATGAGGCAGGGACCTTGGTGAAGAGCACAAATGATGGTGAGGTTGAGGAATTTGAATCCCTGACTAGAGCCATTGATTTTTCTCCTGGAGTCTGCAGGGGAGCTCTGATGTGATGCTACATAAAAGACTCAGAGGAAGCTTTCCATATCACTTCACTCATGGGGAATTCCTCCTTTCCTAAACTCCCCTGACACACAGAAGGACCCAGCCAGTGAAAAATAAAAAAGGACCTCACCTAGATCTGGAACAATGAGATTTGTAGTTGTACATTTCTACATTAGAAAATGGGACAAATTTGGGCTTAATCCTTCAGGGCCTTATCTCAAAGGGGTTTGGTAAAGATTAGTTGATGTTTGTGGAATATTCTCAAACTATAGTAGCAATATAATTAGAAACCCAAAGAATATATGAATGGACCTTGGTTCAGTACAATGCTTGGATTTAGAGAACAGTAGAAAAGACCTGAAAACACTGTTGAAATTATGAGGTTACAAAAGAATACAAACCACACACAGATTCAGTGAGCTCCAGCCACCCTTTGTGATAAATAAAGTGAGAAAAATAGCATGTGTGGAGATAATTCACAGAAATGCTATAATGGGGAAGCAAAAGGGCAAATGGTGATTGCACATGAGACTTAAATGGGCATTTCCTACAGTGCAAGTGTGAGATCTGCCAGCCTTAGCTTTTGGTAGTATAAAACTGCTCGTGGATGTTATTATACAAATGTCTGGGTTTTGCTCCCAGCAATGTGAATACCTAAAGGTGACCTGAATCTGTTGGCTTCCAGAAGCCTCTCCCATCCGGTGCTATTCCCCAGTGCCAGGATCTATAGCCCTCAGGCAATGCAAACCTGTGTGTGAGCTTTCACCCAGCCCAGGAGGAATCCCTCAGACTATGGTCTTGTAAGTCATTGATAAATGAGACATTTTAAGGAAATTTTTCTCCCTTCATGGATAAATCATCACTTCAGAACTGCTGGCAAGAGCAGTGCAGAACAACTTTGAGAGCGAACAAGGAAGGGCTATTAGACAATGGCACTTAAGAAGATTGGTATGATCTGAAGAGGGTTTAGGAAGTCGTTTTCAGAATATGACTGGATTTTCCCTTACTAGACTTCCTTGTCCCACACTTTTCATTCACCATGAGCCAAAATAGACCAGAATACTAACCCTCAAATTATTGGCAATTTGTTCAGCTCTCTAGAAAAATGCCTCCAATAAACACAAACCCCGCGAGTCAGTGTAGCATTAAATCAAACCTTAAAAGATGAAAAATGCTTTTTTTCACTGTTTTATCTGAAGCCAAAAAGGATATTGCTTTACATTTTTTTGAAATAGAAGTGCATAGCTTGACTGCTGCCTTCCAGCATCGAGAGATGTTCCCCCCGGGAAGAGCTCATTAATTTGAGAGCAGGCTTGATTAGACTAGAACTGAACAAGACCGAAACATTTCATTTCATTCTTTCACTCTAATCTCTTGGCAGAACAAACCCTCTTTTGCCCATCGGTCCCCACTCAAAACACAAACAAAAATAAGAGCTCCCCTTCCTTAAAAATCTGTATGGACCACAAAATAGCCTGAAGGGCTCTTTTGTTATTACCATAAAATGCATTACACAAGTGAATAAAATAGCTGTTGGTAGCTCAGGTTTATGGGATACTACTAATCCTATATAATTGCCAACTTGTGGGGTGATTGGTGAAAGAAACCTTAAAGCCTTTTTATTTTATCTTAGTAATGATGAGGGAGTTACCCAAAACATATGAATGCACCTCTCCTCCTTTAGACCATCAAAGGTTCAACAATGAATTCCTTTCTTTGAGAAAGCTGGGCTTTAGCCTGCCATGAAACTCAATCCATGGCCCTCTAATTAATTTTGCTAAATAGATTAGCCAATTGGAGTTGCTGCTTCAGAGGGAAGCAACCTCCGAAACAAGTTTTTCCCCATTCTCAAGGTGAGATGTTTTGCTCACAGGACATCCTTTCAAGTGCACTGGAGTACTTTTAGACTGGATTAGCAGAGGCAAATGGATTAGTCTTTGTAGGTATTAGAACCAAGGGCCTTAAAGAAAGGAAAACAAGGTGCCTGGTTTCACCAGTGTGCCACTAAAAGCTACTTAGTGCAAACATCCGTAAAACTGTCAAGAATGAGGACTTGTAAAAGCAACTGTAAGCACATCCTCAAGCTAATAGTAAGCCACACATTTGCACAGAAATATGCAAACTGCAAACACAGGTTGAACAGGGACCATCACATGTGTCTGACCTTAGTGAGCACGAAGAATATTTACGGGTGTTTTGAAGGACGCTCGAAACGCCACAGCATCTGCTGATTGTTCTTCCGAGCAAGCAATTTGATTAAGGCATTAATCCTCTCACAAAAGTAACCCCGAATGACACTCCTCTTTGCTGACTTTCTGAGGGTCCACACCAGAAAAGCTCTAAGTTGTACAGAATGGGAGAGTCCACACCTCAGTGGTAACGTACAGCAGCTCGGAGTTGGGTCTGAGACTTATTTCTTGCATTCACTTGTTGACCAAGTTTGAAACAGCCAAACATCAGGAGGGGAATGTTTATGTGAAGCTCCGAAAGTGACTGAAGACAGCAGGACTTTAAAATACTTCTTTCTCCTAAATGGTTGCCTCTCTTCTCTCAACAAGCATTGACTTGACTTAGAATTAATGAAGGACATGTTCCAATTTCTATAGAAAAGCTCAAAAATCCTAAAGCCCATAATTTAGATGGATGGGTAATACATACCACAAATAATAAACCACACATAGATAAAGTACAGTAGTTATTTGACCTGCTGCTCAAACATCCAGAGGTTATTAATCTTTGTAGAGGGTTCAAACACTGAAGAAGAAAACTTGACATGTTAATAGGCCATTGGAATCATATCCAGTGTTTTTATTATGCATCTCTCCAAACAACTGCTCTTCACATGGACAGTGTCTCATGCCCTTGGTTGTAGAGGAGATGGTCACTTGTGTCTGTTCCAGGAAAGACACTCTTCATATGAGGAACATCTTACTTTATCATGCTCAAAAGGAGGATTTGCAATTATTATCCTCAGTAGAAATTTTAGGGATTACTGTTCTGCAAGGAACCTGGAGTGCCATTCCTTTCCCTTTTTGTTCACTTGCAGAGATCAAGGAGGGTCTTGATTTAATTTCTCCTCTCATGCAAAGGAAGGGAGTTACTGAGTCTTCTCTAGTTTTTCAGGAACTCTCCTCTTTTCTACTTTGTCAGCCAAAATACACTGTCTCCAGTGATGCTGGTAATCCTTTGACTGATTCCATAAAGCAAAGAACATGGTGAAAGCCCGGTACCATGGGCAGGATACAATGATGTTATACTGAAATGACAGCATCAAAGTTGAGAAGTGGAAGAAAAGAATCCCTTGTGAAGGATGGCTAATCTTTGGTCCTAGTGAATGGGTTGAGTAGGGACAGAAAAACCAAAAGGATGAGAGTGAATGGTAAATAATAGAAATGCACTTATTAAGTATAAAAAAGCTTGAACATTATTCTGTATGAGTAAATACATACAAATTGAAAAAACAAGCTTGCATGTTATGTTTGGATAGTAACACCTCATTAGGTATCCTTAAAAAATCTGTCTCTTCTGCCAGCTGGATGAGAACACACAGAAATGACACATTCAATTGAGAACATAGTTTTCCTTATCTATTTCATGAGTACTGTAGAAACACCTATAAAATCCACCCAGAGATAACGAACTACAGTTCAATAGCACCTTCCATTCAAGATCTGACAACTTATTACAGTCATTTTCAGAATCTTAAAGCACCCTGAAGAAGGGAGTACATTTGTCTGGTCTAGGTATGTCCTTTTGGCAGCTAGGCTGGGAGCAGTGCACTTATCCCAGGGGTGGCATCGGCCCTTTGTCTGCCTTCAGAGCTCAATGTGCAACACTCAGTGGGCACAAGGGAAGCTGCAAGCCTGGCCATCTTTCAGAAATACTGAGGTAGTTTTATTGAGGCAGATATAAAATGTTGATCAAAATTGTAAATGATGCTTTCAGAACCACACAGCACCTACACATCCCACTGTGAACAGTGGGAGGCCTGGGGGCTCAGGACATCTGCAAATGCAGGCCCTAATGTAACCTGCAGGCAATGCAATCGTTCAGCATCAAGAACTGAACCAGGGAAATCAGAGAAGGCCATTGTTATCCTACTTTGCAGGGCAGAAAGCAGAGTTGCCAACTTCCAAGCATGTTCACAGCACAGTTCCCCCTAGGTGTTAGAAAGATCAGTTAGTTGGAGAGTAAGCATCTTGGTAAAAACAAATTTGCTTTTTTTTGCAGATCTCCAGGCCCCAAGAGCTCCTGAAAATCCAACAAAGGTATTTACATGCCTTGTCTGACATGCATGCTATTTGTTTGTGCAGTGAGAGGGGCAACTTCCCACTAATGACATATCAAGAATTTCAGTTTATTCTGATGGCTGACCTCAATGAAGGAGCAATAGGCTTTTGGCAACACACTGAAAACAGTCAGGAAGCTGTTTTCCAGTACAAGAAATTTGCATCTGAAGTGTATATCAGCTACATTGCAGGTCAAGGAGAACAGAAGTGCCACTTGCCAGCTGATGAGCAACATAAACACCCTGCATCAAACCTGCTGCTAGAGCTGATCATAGATCAGGCCAGCAAGCAGGGACAAGCAATAGCAAAGTAACGTGAATGAGGGTAATGAAAACAGACTGGAAGTAGATTTAGGATGAACATAATTAGAGTTAATGTTAGCACTGAAAGCAGAGATCTGGGGGTTGGTGGTGCCTGGGGCTAGTTGACGTTTATCAGCATAGCTTGACTGTGTCTCTAAGTGGGGTTTTGTACCTGCGAAGGGATTCTGACATTTTGTTCACAATTGGACCACCTGCTCACGTCTCATCAGCTGTAAAGAGCTTAGAGGCTTCTTAGCACATGGGAGGTATGGATCAGGCATGCAAAAATATTTAAGTCTTGGATGCAGCAGCTCTTAACCATAGCCACAGGAACTCTTATTTATGGACTCTCATTTATGTCTTTATTTAGCCTAATCAAGGCGTAAATATCTAAATAAAATCCAAGTTTAGCTGGAAGTATGTAAAGAGTCCCTTGCTATGTTTGCAGCTGAAAATGCTCTAAAGTTCTGGGATGTATTGTGCTTCCTTGAGCTCTCATCTCTCCACACTTCTTACCTACCCTTAGCCCCAGTGAAATTCTAGTGACCAGCACAGACCAAGGGCCCCACCACGTGTCTGGTGCCATGTGTCCAGTGCCAGTTTGAGCACTGTGTCACAACCCCACAACTGTGCCTTGACCATTAAAAGCCTGAATATGCTGGGCTCATGAGCACATCTGCTTTACTGTCAGGTCTAAATGCCCAGCTCACTCCCTGACTACTCCTGCCCTGACATAGTGGGGAGATGTTTCTGGGATGATGAGGGCTTATGACTCCACACAAACCTACTGGGAACAGATTCTTTTCTGTGACACCTATGGGACTGTTTGGGGCAGCATGGAAACTGCCTGGTTCATTTCACATTTTCCTACCTCCCGATTCTTCCACTTAAAGATGCTGGGATAATCCTGTTACTAAGAAACCAATTATTATTTTTGAAACCAATCACTGGAAAACTGGTACGGGGTAACAGTTCTAGCCCTGGCACTTTTAACAAATGCTCTTGAGCCAAAATGGACAGACTTGGATATTTATTTCTGTCAACGGTTTAACAAAAACTTCCAGTTGAACTCCTTGAGTCCCTCCCCTCCTCTTTTCTCCCCCCACTCCCTTTGCCAAAGTTCAGCTCAAGTTGATGAAGAATGTGTATTTTTTGAATGGTGAATGCCTGGCAGGCCTAGGAACTATCTACAAGGCAGGTGTGTGGCTCAGGCAGCTTCCAACTCCCTGCTTGGGACAGATAGAGCTTTTTTAAGAAAGCAGATTCGATCCTGTCCTGGAAGAAACATTCCTGCCCGTGGGGGACAAGTGATTCATTCAGTCAATGAGGTCAGTTCTGTTGCAGATCTGCCGAAGAGAAGCTGCCAGCTCTATTGAACTTAACTCATAGTCACAAGCCATTATGGAATTTGTGCTCTCTACCATTTTGCAAAATAATAGAAATAATGAACTTGGACTGAGCTAGGACCTAAAATTCGGCATCACAAGGATGTGCAGCCTGAGTGGGAGAGGTTCATTCTTGGCATATGAAAGCAAATAAGGCTGCAAAGGAATGAATCTCCTGAAAACTGAAAGATAAAGGGAGAATAAAGAAGGTGAAGAAGAGCTTGAACCAATCTGCAAAGTTTGTGATTGCTGTCTCCTAGTGAGAGTGTCCTCGCTTTGAGGGGTTTCCTAGCTGAAGGGGATGCCCAAGCGCAAAGAGGAGTGAGCAGGGAGAGAGAAGATTGTAAAAGAAGAGCTGAAAACCTTTACAGGGTGTGGGATGGAAACATCGCTGCCAGTGGGGAAAAGAGAATGTCTGCGAGCACAGGGGACGTGTCACCACAGCAGATGCATCAGAAGGGAGGAATGTATAAAAACAAAGGCTATAAATCTCTGGGTCGTGACCCCCAAGGTGCTGCCACTGGATGTCTGGGGCTGTTGGGAGTTGTTTAACTCCCCTCTCCAAAGGCTTCCCAGGAAGCATTTTTGCCTCATCTGCTCACAACCTGCCAGACCCATTGTAGGGCGTCTGGAGTTACTAAAGAGGGCTTCTGGGAACAGGGGAGGAGAGATTAGAGATTCACTCTATAATGTCTTTCTTATTATTTTTCTCTCTGTCTGGATCAAACCAATAATTTCACAGAGTTTAGGATGTTTTTGGGCACCTTCAGTCGCTGTGGATTCAGCTGACTCATAAAGATGGATCAACCCAAAAAGTAGTTTTTCTCTTCAGGAAAACAGACTTCAGAGACTTTTGTGTAGACAAGAGGAAGGGACATTTCATTTCCAGACAGAAGTGGGAGGCTCATCAAGCCCTTCATTTGTGGATTTTCTTTAACATACCAGCAGCCACCCAGAAAGGCATTCTGGACAAGGCCTTTAAAGGAATGGAAGCACTGGGAAAAGCTTCAAGCATCTTAAATAATCTGTGCAAGAAAATCTTCAGAGCACTCAGTTTCTAGAATATTTTGCTCAGAAACTGGCACCTCCTGTAAAAAGTCATGGGCTTCATTAATAGCTGTGAATTCTTCATGGATGAACAGAAGATAAATATCCGTGTTTGTTACCTTATTTGGGTCATAGAAGACCCCAATCCTTTGGGTTATAGAACATCCCAGTTTGCCCTCCAACAATGCTTTCCTCTTGCATCTGAAAATGTGAGCTATCTGCCGGTTCCAGATCTTTCTTCTAAACTCAAACATTTGTCTAACTATAAGAATTTTTTAAAAAGTTAGAATTATTGAAGTGAGCAATAATGTTCTTTAACAGAGAGGTCAATGGGGTTAGAACATCAGTCACAAAACATCTGAGAGTCCTCTAAAATTGTTATCAGCTTTCCCCATCATCCTTAATTGTCCCTAACCCAATGACATCACAGGAGAGATGGCAATTTTTGTTGCTTTTTGACATCTGAACTAAACGTCTTCTTTGAAGAGAAGTTAGAATATTTTGACAAACGAGGAGTGGAAAATCTATGGGCATTGCTAGATTAAATACTTATTGCTGGACTGCCCAAAAGCTGTGTGGGTCTCACAAGATGACCGGGAGGAAACTGTCAGCAGCTCTGACCTTAAGAGGCTTGGTGCTGAGAAGACTTCTTTCATCCCCAAGTGAGGAAAACATCATTCTGCTTTTTAACCAAGGTCAAATAATCAAAATGAACAAAGACAATGAAGGAATATCAAATCATAAAATTACTTAAATCTCTGGAACTATACAGAAAAAGAGGGAGTTTAAGGAGATGCTTGTCCCTGCAGCTCCACTTCACTCAAGGAAACTTTCCCCATCGATATCTTGTCTGAATACCTGGATTGAATGTATCTACTTGATGATTTTATTGCAATAGAGATTTCATTGAAGGCTTTGGCCAAACTATCTCATGATTTAGACACTCATGCTTAGTGAACCTACAGGTAGCAAACTGGAACACTTTTATAACTCCTCTTTAAAGAGACAACATTTATTGTGATGTGTATACGGTGATTTCTCTCTTTGGTGCCTTTGGGAGATCTTGCAAGTGCTACACTCCATTGCACACCCCACAACCACTACTGACTGCCCTCCTCCCTTTGCACCCTTGAGTTAGAAACATTTAAGATGCTGCTAACGTTCTTACACCAGGACAAAGGTGTCTATTGGAAAACAACTGGGTACAAAGGACTGCAAAATTTCCAGATTCACGTCAAAACTGTGGGAACAAAATATGGGGGTTTTCTGTTTGAGGAAACTGGTCAGGCAAGTTTGGGTCATAGGAATCTTCACCTTCCGCTTCTTCGGAAAGCCCGCAGCTCTTGTGTGAAAGAACATAAATTTCCTTGTCCTTTTGACCCCAATATCGTAGCCGTGAGCTTTGCTTGCTTCATCTTTCTCAGTAACAAGGAGTGTCAGTGGCTTTGTGTGTTATGTCCCCTGGCCAGATGTGGGGTGGCAGTTGCACAGTGGCTGCTGGGTCATCCTGTGCTCCTCTATTGTCTCCTAGGGATCAATACCTATTGATATTTTGGAATGTAATTTATATGGTCAAATCCAAGCCAAGAGACGTTAAAATTAATGGCACTCTGACAAGTTCCTGTCTGTATTTGCCATTTCATCAAGATGTGAGTCATTCAAGTCACATGTTTTGCAGAACCTTAAAAGAATGGAAATGGAAAAGAAAAACAGGAACTGGTTTTAGGGAAGTCTCTTTTACCCACGTTTCCGGGGTAGACAACCACAAGACACTGTATGACATCAATTTTGGGTGCAGGACCTCTACAGGTGTCTAAAAACAAGCAGTTGCGTAATGAAATGAAACCCTTCAGACATGCTTCTCGTGCATACCTTCAGATTTCTTTAAATAGCCCTGAATCCTTCCTTAATCCTTCCACACCCTCGGGTCTGGGAATTGGCACGTACACAGTATCTAGATATGAAAGCCATTGAGAAGGAAACTTTGTGTTTTGAAGATGTCTAAAAAAGGTCAGAATTCACAGCACAAATTCACATTACGCAAAAATATCGTAAATTGTTTTTACTCTGTCCTTCCTGCTGGCTCATTCTCTATCAATGTGCAAACCAATTTTCATATCACTGTGGAGGCCACACCTCCTTCTACCCTCCATGTGAATTCCTCCAGACCCTTGCATGCTCCCAAGGTTTCACCTTTGGTGATTCAGTGTGCAATTAATTACACAGAGAAATAAGATTGCATTGGAAAGCAAGAACTTTTCTGATTCAAGTCAGCCAACATGGTAACTCTCTTCAGTGTCTCTCAAGAATCCAGCCCAGGGCAGCCAAAGATTTTTGTTTCAAACTCTCCTGGAAGGTCTCTAGGCTGTTTCACTCAGGTATAAATTAAAGGACAGTTCAGCAGATTCAAGAATAATTCCCTGTAAGAATGTCTATGAGACAGAGCAGCAGAAACATCAATGACAACCCCAGAGTTGCCTGAGTGCTAAAGCAACGCTACTCAAAGATGGGATAAGTCAGACTTAGAGACAGCTCAGTGAGGCAGAGAAGGGGCTTTCTTTCTCTTTGCCTTTTTCATGTTGCAACAGCTTGTTTTATTAAGGAAGAAAAACTTGAATGTGAACCTATGGCTCAGCAAGAAAAAGCCTTAACAACTATTGAATTTCCTGAAGATTTTTCTTCTTCAAAATCCACTAATCGAGGACCTTCTGACAGATTCCTCTGTCCCATGACATTGTCCTGAGATTGAGTTGAACCACTATATCAGAAGAATAATAAGTAGGTTGCCAAATGATTCTGAGTGGGGAGCATTGACTGGAGTGAGCTGAGGAGATAAATGGTGCACAGCAAATGGAGCTCTGAGAGACCAGTGAGCAGCTTACTTTGGTTTACTCACCCACTTTAGAGAAGACAGATGTCTTGAGGCTTTGCTGGAGAAGGGAGGGCACCCTGCAAGGAAAAGAGCTGGAGGGAGGCAAGACAATGGTGTCTCCTTGGCCTTCCAGATAACACATAAATAGGTGTCTGCGTTGCTGAAAGCAGCAGAGAAGCTGCTGTTCTCTAGCATCAACTGTTTGGTTTTTCCAAAGCTGGTGGAGCAGGGCAGGGTCTTGGCACCAGTTCAGCCCTGTGGCCGATAGAAGGAGACTTGCCTGTGACAACTGTCCTCACCTGCCACTCACTCCCATAGATCAAGCATGGAGCAAAGTGCAGTGACAAGCTCATAAGAGGAGCTTTTACCCTGTGCAGCCTTGGCCTCAGCCTTCAAAGACACCATGAATATGTCAGTAGGGGCTCGTTGTGACGGATGGAGATGGCCATTACCCAGTCCCAAATTAAAACCTCTGTGTGTGGGAAAATGTGTCCTTTCAGGGCTCATGGGGCAAACCTTGGCCCTAATGCAGTCAGCTGGAGTGAGGCTGTTGATTCCCACTGGGCATGGTGAGAGCTGAGAAGACTCTGCATCAGGAGTCCAGCAGGCCAGGATCCCCTTGTCTGCCAGGATGTTTCACATATGTAGGGACTTGCACTCCATGCTGTGCAAGTGAGGGTGGAGGGACCTCGTTAGATATGAATGGAAGGTTTCTTCTTGGCAATAAAATGCATTTGGTTCCTATTAAAGCATGTACCTAATGTAAATGTCTCCCTCAGAACAAACCTACAGCTGAAGATGAGTAGGACTCTGCATTAGGAACTCTCTGGATGGTGACAGCTTTCCCAGCCACAGAAGAGAGGCATCAGTGCCCAATAATTCTTCTAAAATAGGGCCCTATTGTGACTTTAAAATAGACTCTCTCCTATAGGTGTCTGAATCATAGAATCAACCCAGTTGGAAGGGACCCAAAAGGATCATCAGTCCAACTCCTGTCCCCACACAGGACACTCCCAACACTCACCCCGTGTGACTGAGGGCATTGGCCAAATGCTTCTGGAATGCTGGCAGAGTGGGTGCTGGGACTGCTGCCCTGGGGAGCTGTTCCAGGGCTCCACCACCCCCTGGGGGAAGAACCTCTTCCTGATATCCAGTCTAACCCTCCCCTGGCACATCTTCCTGCCATCCCCTCTGGTGGTGGGCTGCAGGAAAGCAGGACTTCACTTTCAGTTTTCCAGCCTTCCTGGCAGCCCTCTCCAGCTTTATGCTCCCTGTTTGATACCAGTGCCTAAGAGGACAGTGATGGGATCTTATGGAAAACTTATGAATGAAACACATTGCAAAAAACCGAAGTGATTTTTTTTACCCAAAGCCCAGGAAGGTTTTCAGCCCCAGAATTCCTCTTTCTCCTGCCACACACACACTCCTGCCCTCTCCAGCCCATGAGCACCACGTGAGGAAACTGGGTGCAAAAACCAAGAGACCAAGTCATGAGGTCATACCATTATCACATTTCTATTCCAGTGCTTTCTCTTGCTGCCTACAATTATCACTCTTTTATTCTTGTACTTGGCTCCTTAGACTTTGATCTAGTCCTTTGCTTCATATCCTTTGATGCATTTTAGCTTACATTGTCTGTAACCTGACCCCTTGCCATCTAATTCCACCAACCTCTCACAATCCATATCAACCACTCTCTCCCCCCTTTCATCTTTCTTTTGTATAAATGTATACAAAGCCGTAACAAAGAAACTACAGTGTAGTTGTAGCACTTCCAAGATCCTTAGAAATGCTGGATAAAAATCTCTATGCATTTATTTTTGCCCCTCACCAGGTCATTTTTAAACATTTTTGTTTATTCCTAATTTTTCCCTTAGACAAAAACGCTAAGGAAAGAAAAGAATATGGGGGTTTTTTTCCCTGAATTTGTTATGAAATCCTTTTAAAACTATTTTTGTTGCAAACCTATCTTCAAGTTCATTCCAAAGACACTAAGACTGTAGAGACACAGTACATTTTCATCATTAAATACTGGCAGGCTTTGATCATGTTTACTTTCATTGACGAAAAGGAAGGAAAGGCCAGTGCTTACATTGCAAATACCAATTAGTGCAGAACTACAGTGTGTGCATGTGTATTTATAAATATATATTTAGAGAAAAGAAAATAATTTGGTTTCTGCAAAGTAGGAAATGTGGGCAAAAACTGTATGGTCATATTTTGCAATGACTAAGTAATGCAGAAACAGACTTGCAATTCTCAAAAGTGGTCCAGGGATATGAAATCTTTAAATCAATAGATTATAGGACTTGCTCACGTCTGAATATCTGGGAATATTATTAACTGGAACATCAGGTACCTTTGTTTCTTTGGCAGTCAGGTCCTGAATCCCTTTATAAATTGGATTTTGCATTCAGAATCAGTGCTACAGTTTATACACTTTGTCCTATACCTCTGGGTGTATATTTAACAATGAGCTGGAACTGAAGGAACAGGGAGAGAAAGAGATTTTCCTTTCAGATGCCTCTGCATATTCAGGAAGATATTTACATTGATATTTCTCTCTTGTAGTGATAATAATAGACTTGTAAGGGCAGAAAGAGGTAGCCCAGCACAGTTTTGCACAGTGGCTGTGACTTCTAGCTCAGGAGAGCTGCTTGCCTTATTTTTAGCTGCTGGGAAGTGGTAAGGAGGACAGAGTGCACTGGGTTTGAATAGTCCTGGTACCTCCCAGGCAGGTCAGACACGTCCCATACACTGAGGGAAGAAATGCTGCGTGGTACCTTCATGTTCTCTGGCCACCCAGTTGCAGATGTGATCCTGCTGGGGGCTGATACTCTGTGAGGTTTCATTCTCTACTGAAAAAGAACTCTGTTCTCCCCCTAAACCAAACCCAAAATGGAAATCTAGTGGAAATCATTCTTTGGGCTCCTACTCCATCCATTTGAGAGACAGTTTTTCAGTCACAACAGTGACAGGAAACAAGATCCCCTGCCTGTTTTCTCTTGCCCTCCTTCTCCAGCCCTGGCAAAGCTGCGTGTATAAAATATACTCGTGTTGTACACAAAGTCTCTCCATTTGGAGAGTCAGTCCAGGCTCATTTCCTGATTTTTAGTCCCTTTCCCTCCTGCAAGTCCTCTTCTGTCTGGGATGTTGTAACTGTTAATAGTATTTTCTAGATACTTTGGGAATTTTCCAGCTAATAAATTCCTCCACTGCCAGTGGTTCCCAAGTCAGGCGAGCACTGTCACAGGTGCTGGTAAGGAAAACCAGCAAAAATAATAGAAAGAAATATAGAGAAAAACTTGACTTTCTCCTGCAGTAGCTAGTTGGTTAAACACCTTTTCTTGCCACCTGATTTCAATCTCCAAAGTCATCTTTTCCATAACAGTGGGCCAAATTGTTCCTGGGAAGTTTGAACACCTGTGAACCTGGCATGCTGAGCCTCTAAATAATGCAGACACTGCAGTTTGCTCTGCATCTCTCTGGTTCATATCCTTTCTGAGCTGGCAAAAACCTCTGATAGTGACAGTATTTTGCAGCTGGAAAATAGGTCACCTTCAAAGCTGTGTATTTATACACACACATGGCTCTCTGTGTGTGGATATGCCCTGATGCTAAACAAATAAAGGGAATAGTTACATGCAAGGGAGAATTCCAGTTTTCCCCCTTATGAAAATTCCTGAAGGGATGGTGTGATTTACTTGGGCATCCAGGGTTGTAAATATGGCAGAAGGGAACCCAGATAAACTGCTCTCTTGGATTAGAACCCTTCAAGAAAGAGGAGTCTATCAATAGGTTAAGGCATGGATTCAGTTTGGTTGAGGTTTGGGGGTTTCACCAAGTGTGTTTTCATGGTCGTGTGTGTACTCAAACAGAAAATAATGTCCTTGAGGCCAACTGCAAGAATTCTGCCTCTGAATAATCAATTCTTTTATTTAGAGGTTTCTGTGTACAGTGGTGAACCAGCAAGTTTGTTTATACTGAAGAAGTTTCTCATCCATAATTGATGCCTAAATCAGCTCTGGTCTTTCCATGGCCTGCAACTCCTCTAATGTGGCTGTGTGTATGAAGCAGCTTTGAGTTCGGCATGAATGGTTTGCTTACAATAAATTATGCATGTGGTAGACACAAAGGCACCGTTTAAGGGACAGGGGGAAGCTTCTCCTTCAGCTTCTAAGTTTTCACTTTATATCAGAAGATTCAGTGAGAGAGTTCCCATCTTTCCATGCCTTTCTTTGTAGCACTTCATTCTCTAGTTACTGAAGAACTGCTGCTAATTCAAAGGCCATGAAAGTCCAGGAAAACCCACTGTTTTTTCTAGGAAAAGTCCAAAAGTTTCAGAGTTAAGAGAATACTATTCATTTTGGAGCTACTACCCATGACTGGAATACACACTTTTATTCAGAAAGGTATTGTTTAGTATTATTTACTTTTCACTCTGTTTCAGAACCCCACTGCCATATCAAAAGGGACATCATCCATGTAATGATTCACTGTCAAATACCTTTACAGCCAAGCAAAACAAAACATAACCTCAGCTTTGCTTTTGGAATACATATACAGCTATAGGTACACGGTGCATCTATGCATAAACAGTGTAATGAACTAACTTTTTCCTGTAAATCATCAAGAGTTTTACATTTCAGTTCAAAATAGCAAGAAGACACTCGCTCCACGTAGCATGGACACCACCAGCACCTTTTCACTTGTACGTTTCAGCACGGTTGCTAAAACCACTTACAATTGGTTTCAGGAGTAGGAACCCAAAGGATGGGACTTCCTGCTTGAGCAAATCCATCCTCAGCTGTTTGGGCCAGCTCCTGAGACCTTGCTGACATACAGAGGCCCCAGCCAAAATCTTTCCTCTGCATAATTGATGAAGATATGGGAAACTGCTACATTTGTTGGGTATATCTTTGATTCAGGCCTTTTTTTTCATTTGCACATCTATCCCTCCTTTTATCTCCACAGGGAATGGTCTTACAAGGGAAAGAGAATCAAACTAGGCAGAAAGAATTCCCTGTTTTCTGAATCCCATGGGGGTTTTTTAAGCTTCTTTTCTGCTCTTTCTTGGAAGGGAGCTCTTATTCTACATCTTAGTCCTCATGAACCAGGAGGTCAAACAGCATGCTGAGCTCCACCAGACCACTGACATTAAGGCTGTTGGTCACTTTCTTATCCTGGTATTAGAGAGGATTGAACTGAGCTGTGGCTGCTTCACATAACTGTAGCTGAAAAGACATCTATATGGCAATAAAAACTTAACTGCCCTGGCCATTAAATCAAGGAGGATCAGACCCTTTGATGGAAATACGAGTGTCTCTAAACTGGAGGTAATCGAGGGCTGAATTTGACACACATGGCACTGACATCTCCTAAAATGTCATGAATGCTTGGCCTGAGATTTTTGAGGCACAGCTGGTTCTCCAGGGTGGGATTTATGTGGTGGTGGGAGGTTGGGGAGGGGATGGTTAATGTATGTTAAGAACTTGGTGAACCATTTATAATTCTCTGAGAAAAAAAAAAAGGGAAAGCAGTTCCTCCTTTAGATGAGTTGGGGTAGCATATTACAGTGTTTCCTACTGTCTGAGCCATGCCATGGGAAATCCACCTTGAGCCTTTATGGGGCAGTTAGTTAGTGCAAATACCCTTTTAAAATAGGGTGGAGGGGGTTTTTTTTGCATTTAAAATAACCTATTAATACCTAACAGAACTATGATTTCAAATGGCATATAGGCTTCTAGGCTGAGACTTTTCCCCTTTTAACAGATCTAGATGCCAAATTCCAATTCCAGTTATAAGTAACTTTTTATCCAAACCACTTTAACAGCTTTGAAGATCTCAGCTATAGTATGTCAGATTAATATGACCACGAATTAACTGTGAGGAACATGGAATAAGAAGTGCACAGCAAAAGAAATCCATTAATCTTTACATGATTCTCACCCCACCAGATCACCCAAAGAGAGAGGACTTAGCAGAGGATGCAGCTTTTTAAATAGGTGAGAGTTTTGAAGTATCTCTGGGAGCATTGCTCCCCACAAAGACCTGTGTTTCCTGCTCGGTGCTTGGCCTCAGTGGGATGGGTGGACATGAAGGATTCTACAGTGGGGAAAAAAGGGGGCTTGGTAATTTTTTTTTTCAGCAAACCTGGAAGGAATCCAGCTTTCCACAGCGCTCAGAGAAAGGGCTGAGGCAGGTTCCCCTGGCACCAGAGTTAGATGAGGTCAACAGCAACATGGGATGACCCAGCTTCATCCATCCCACTGCACCTCCCGGTCTCCGAAGAGCTGAATGTGTTTATGTTTCACAATCCCCAGAAAGATGTGTGTATTTCAGCATGGCATCAGTTCCAGTTCTAGCCCATCCAGTGTTACTGTATTCCTTTCTGGTCTTCACAAGCAGCAGCTCATGACACTGTGAAACACTACATTTCTGGGCTAGATGGCAGATAGCAAATGTTTCCATTCAGAGCACCTCTGTCTTCTTGTAAAAAGCAGCCTATACATGACCATTTCTATACACCTCTATTTTTAACACCTAAAAAAAAAGCAATCCCTTCTATTTTTAGGTACAGTTCAGTTCTGTAGGCTAGCTGGTTCTAATAAAAAAATTCCTCACTCTCTAAAGAAAACCCTGCATTGAAATCACAAATCCAGGGGAACGTCCTGTACTATAAGCAGACCTACTAAGATGAAAACCTCAGCTTGTTAACAAGGCCTCCAAACAAAAACATTAATCCAAGCTTGAGATGAAAAACAGGCAAGGAAAAGGCAATAACCCTGGTGAGTTTTCTACCATAATCCTGCCCTACCATGAAAAACAAAAAGAAAAACATCTTCACCAGTTCAGAAAGGAGGTCAGGACCCTGGATGTCTTTTTGGATCTCTTTTTATCTGGCCCACTTGACTTAATTGCTCGCTGTGTCTCTGATAGCTGTTCTTTTTTGGAGATTCTGCTCTCTGCTGCTGTGGACCACAGGCTTTGAAATGAGTGTCCCTTACTGCCTGCGTTGGAGGATGGACAGCAGGGTTTCCTGCTGAGTGGTGGCTGCTTTTAGGAGTACCTGGTTTGCAAACAGGCCATTGCAGTGACAGTTGTGCGTTGTTATAGTCTTCCTAGTATCTTTTCTGTCCCCAGGAGGTAAGTGGAACCTCACTCCTTACTTGCTTCTTATAGAACAAGGGCTTTCCCCGTGCTCCCTCACCATTCACGAGCAGCAGCTGAACACCAAACACAGCTCTCTTGTTATGGCCACTCTCAAACCAGCTGAAAAAAAAAATCCTCCAGCCAATCATTATTTAAAGGAAGAGCAAATGCACAGCATATATAGGCTAACCACTGAAGCCACTTTGGGAAGGGTTTACCTGGGTGTCAGTGCTCTGGTTTCTGCAGCCTAGAGTGTTCAGGGTTTCTTAGTGTGTTTCCTTAGACATCTCATGCACATTTTATGCAAGGATGGTCAGTCCTCTCCTCCAAATTTTTCAGAAGCTGCAGTTCATATCTCTGCTCTGCCACTGACTCCTATTGTGACCTTGGGCAGATCACTGAGGTCTGGGTCTTCAGTGTTTTCAAAAGGAAGCTGCATAAGCCAAGGTAGAAACCTGGAGGTCTTTGAAAATCCTTTTTTTTTTTTGAGTCTTAGTTGTAAATCTGTAAATCTCAGATGCTGTTAATAACTAAGCAGGTACTGCAGGGAGGAACATCTGAAAGAATTTGTGAGCAGCTCTGGAAGTGGAGGCACTATGAATACAGAGATGGAGAGATAGTTTCGCGATGCACACGCTGTTCCCCAGGGTACGGAGCAAAGTACATTGTGTTTCCCTGTATCAAAACTGCACCTCAGGGACCCAAACAGGAATGGAATGAGATTGACAAGTGATTGCCCTGCACAACTTGTACAGCAGAAAGAAAGGTAAAGATCTGTTCTTCCTTTGTGTGAGTGTGGCCGTGTGCATTCGTCTTTCATCTGTAAATCAGGGGCAAGGAAGTGCACCTGGAACAGAGGGAAATCTGCTTCAGGGGCCCTGCACACCTGATGGTGCAGGGTGAGAGGAGAGGGAGAACAAGGAGACCAAACCTGGTCACGGCATGCTATGGTGTCTGCAGATTATGCTGATTGACAATACATAAACACCTGAGAGATGCCAGACCTGCCAGGGCATCATCTGAATACACTCTGACTTCTAAGTCATTTTCAAACAATTAAAGTTTTCAGAAGACAAGAACCCTGTGAATAGCATCGTGTAATGAACTTGGTGTGTCTGGCATAATTGTATCCAGTTTCTTGCTATATCTTTGCACCATCAGCCTGATCTCTGTTTCCTTCATGCTGCCCACTAGTTTATTCCCCTACTGGGAGCACAAATCAGAAGCATTTTATTCCTTTCAAAAGAAAGAAACCAGTGATTTTTTTCAGCTTTTAGAGCATGAAGCATTGCAGCAAGGAACAGGAAAAATGAAGTAGTCTTTTTTTTTTTTTTACTTTGTGTGGGTGAGAAGCAAGGACACATATCAAAATGTATCCCCTGTCCAAAGTGGCACTCTGCCCATTCCTATTTACACGTGTTAATGGTGACTCAATGGAGCCCATTGTTTCCAAAATGAACAGATTATTCCAATTGTATGTGGAGCTTGGGTTTGTGTGTTACTGTCCACTAGGGGCTAAGAAAACACCAAAGCTGTTATCCAATACCATAACTAACAGACTGGCATGAAGAAGAATTCAACACCTGTGAGCATAAGCAGTTTTTTTTCACTCTGACCCTTGGACAGCTCTAGCTTGTGTTTCAACTGCCTGCTTTTTTATCTAAAGAAGGAAGCTACTTCTGTTTCCCACCCGCTTGCTCATTTTCAAGGTGTTACACGTGGGGTTCACAAGCCTTTGATTACAGGGTGGTCTACACTGTAATTTACAACATTAATAAATCAGAGGCAAATAGTACAAAACACTCTTTTTAATAGCTGCTTCATCAAGGACCTAAAATGTTAAAAATTGTGCTGATATGAAGCTCTCCACCACTGCAACCTCTAATTTTACTTTGAAACAGTCAGGTTATGTCCTGAAAATGGTGGGTTCGTAAGTTTATTCTCTGTAATGAGGAGTATAATTTGGCATTCTTGCTCTGTCCATAATTCAGACTCACCTATGCAGTCTCTCTCTGGCATCGTGAGCCACAAAGCAGGCTGGGCACATGGAAGGAAGCTGCTCAAGGCATTAACCTGCTACCTTCTCCCAGGGCTGCAGGGCTGCAGCTGAGAACACGCTCAGGGTCTTGGCTCTTCTAGCTGACATGGAGGTGGGTAGGGGAGATACTCCTCCTCCTGGCTTTCTTGGCCAAAGACGGAATCAGTGGCCAAGGTTAGGCTGATAATAATTTCTGCTGAAGATGAATGAGAGGAAAATGCTAGCAGATATAATGACTGGGATGTTTTATGTATGCTGGGATATTTTATGAATTAGGTAATTTTACACAAATCATACTAAATTTCATGTCAGGATGGGAACTGAAATGGGAGGTGAGGGTGTGTGACTGAAAAGCTTTCTGTGCTGTGCTTCTGCTTTCTGTGCTTGTAACGATGCACCTTTACAAAGGTGTGGAAGCCCTGCACTGCTTGTGTCACACAGAGTGCACAGGCATGCCTAGATCCACCAAAATGAAAGTTTTCAGGATTACAGACAGAGTTAATGGTCTGATGTTTGCTTAGAGGAGGACAGAACTGTTAAAAAATAATCATCCCCCAACATGCAACTTTATCTGACACCCATACAGAATCCCTCCACGGGTGAAACAGCAGCCCAAAAGTTTCTGAACAGCTCCATCAGGCAATACATGTGTTTAGATGTCTCCTTACGTGCTCCGTTCCCAACTTCCCATGCCAAAGGCTGCCTCCAGCAAGACTCCTGAGCCTCCTGCTCCACGAGTAAGCACTGCAACTCCTTTATGGTTTGTTACCACCATTTAATAACTGCTATGGCAGGAACAGGCACGGGTCCAAATTTTGACCATATCAAACGGAGAGCAAGGAGGTTGGATGGAGGGTGTGTTTGGGTCTATGCAAGGAGGCACGTGCTCTCTCTGCTCCCCCACCTTCCCACCGAACAGCGCGGCGTGGTCGGGATCTGGCCTGGCTCTCTGCCAGCTCTTTGACAGGCTGCAGTGACAGAGGATGCTCGATGAGCCTTTGGAAATGTGTCTACCTGAAGGTAAGGGTTAGGGGAGGTGTTAACACTGATGCCGTATCTGACATCCACGGTACAGAGTCCTAATTCTTGGCACCTGTGTTTTCCCATCAGGTAACACTCATTTGTTATCATATACACACACCACAGATTTACATAGCTTGTAGGGGTGAATCATGCATAATTGTGGCTTCTTACATGACAGTTCATATATTAACAAGTAACTTATTTGTGCTCTGTGCTGAATAAATATAGCAGGAGCGTGTGGACCTCTGGTGCCAGAGCCGTATTCTTCATTATCTGGAGATAAAATGGGAGTTCAGTGGTTAAAAATGAAATGAGAAAATAATTGCTGGTTTGATTTGCCTGCACCATGGGAAACATTGCTCTGATTTATGTACATATCTCCAGATACCTAGTGAAAATACGATAGCAACCAGGAATCAATCATTCTTATACAGAACATAATGAAAAGCATTAAGAGACAGGCTCATTACTGGTTTCCCAATGTTCTGCAGTGTTTTTTTGGATGGCAGCAGGAGATCATGGGCACAAAGATAAGATATTCTCCAGGAACTGCAGATGACTACATAGCAGAGGCTTGAGGAAGTTGGATAGGCAGTGGTGCTATGTTGGGCTGGAGTGGTCACACACGACACTGCCTTTTGGAGTAACAAAGGACAGGGATTTTGCCTGGGTGCACCTTGTGTATCAGCATCAGCTCATTACAGGTTATCCTCCTCCAAAATATCCCAGAGCTGTGGAAAATTATGTTCACAGCAAGTCTTACACCAGTCCCACCAGGCAGCCTGGGTCTCATTTCACAGTACTTCTGAAGTTCATGTCTCCTGGGGGCTGTAACCTGCAGGATTCCTGTAAAAGGGCTACGAACCAAGGGAGATTTACTCTCCTGTGAGCCAAGTGGAGCAGAGCAGGCTGCCAGCACTGCTCCCCGCCAGGTCTGACACCTTGTGCTCAAGCTCCAGCTCGCGAGGTCTGGATGTGAGCACAGAGGGAGGGGTGGCACAGCCACGGCCGTCGCCCCCTCTGATGAAGTGTGCGGAAAAGATGCAGCGTGCAGGACATTTGGCCAGAGCACAGGGAGGAAAAGTAACATTCACAGTGGAGAGACTTGACTCCTGCAGAATGAGCAAGGGGAGACACCTCTGCATGTTGCTTTGCACTGGGTAGGGCAACGCTGGCCACAGTGCGTAACAGCCTGGGGACCCTTGGGGTGCTGGGTGGGTTTGTTAATGGATCTCCCAGGGACTGATGGGTTTAATGGGTGAAGTAAGTCTGCTTTTACTTGTTTTATTCTTTTGGCAGCTGCTGCACGTTGAATTTTATGCATTTTTCTGGCTGTTACTGCTTGTCTGGGCTATTTAGATGTTGAGCTACACTTGTTCCCTTCATGGTGGACCCTTTTTTGAGAGCAACGGAGATGCCTTCTGCAATGTCACATTATGGTACACTTCCATTTATAAAACATTTCGTGCAGTTTTAGAAATGAGCTCTGAAATGGTTATTAGGCAGTGTGGGTATATTCCATTAGATATTCAGCAATAGATTAACAGAGGCTATAGAGATAAGCTATTATTATACAGTCTATTGACCTGTTAGCTCCATAACAAACAACCTCTTAGGGGCTGGAGGGGGGGATTATGAATATCTAAAGGTGTGAGTGATGCAGACCTAATTTTCCCTCTCATTTCTGTATTCTGTTCTGCTGTGGGTTTTTTTTTGCTTTTGCCATTATCAAGGTCTTTAGCCATGTTTTTATTGCTGGGTTGACACTTGTATTACACAAATTAGGTCTAAGTGGGATACCTTGCTCAGACTTTCGCATAACCAGCTCTCACTCAGGTCAGTGAGCCTTTTGGTAGACAAAAAAAATTCCTCAATTTTAGGCCTCAAATAATTTCTAGTGTTTGAGACCTTAACTGACACTTTGCATGATCTTCTTCTCTTAATTTCTGCAGAATTCTCTGCTATTGCCTACAGATTTTATATCTCTAAACCCAAACTAACTTCCCAGAGTTGATAATCTGTTAAGATCCTGTTCTGTTAAGAGGCAAAACATTCCTTTTGACTTCCACATAGCCATCCAAAATGTCCTGTGCAAAGTGAATAAAGAATTAGAAGATAAAATCTTCACTAATATAAATCAGAACAACTCTACATGTGCAAAGCTTTGCTTTAGGCACAGACGTGGCCTAGAGCACTATTTCATTCTTTGTTATAATCTCTCCCTATAGTTCAATTCCTCTGACCTTATAATAATCTTGCTGCTCTCTGTTGGACACCCTCCAGCTCATCACTGTTTTTCTCATCATTAGTTACCCAGAATATGGACTGGGCTGGATACAGAAGTTCTGACAACCTCTGTCAGGTGAGGCCAGATCAGACCTACACACAAACAGCCTGGTTTTGATCTGCCTCAGGCCTGCAAAGTCTCTGCTGAATGAAAATATCTCTCCTTTTCTGCTACCTCATCATCTTGCAAATTCTTACCCAGGGTGAAACATAGCTATCCATAAATCTCTTCTTCCTATCAAGATTTCCCCATGACCCCCTTTCTAAGATCGTGAGATGGTTTATAAATATATGAATCAGGAGGCAATTTTTCTGCTCCTCTTGGTAAATATCAGAATAGAGAGCATATTTATCTTCAGACTAATATCAGCCAGCAGTTGCAGTTTATAATATGTAACATCTCTTCTGCTACTTCAATTAAGGTTTAGAAGGCAGATCCACAGTTATAGAGAGTTGTATGAAAAGGTAATGACCTTTTCTGAGATTATGAATGCAGAAATACCCAAAATAAAAGCTCTACTGAAAATTTATATTTTCTCAGTCAGGACACTTAAGAAATTGCTGTGAGATAACGACTGTGTAGTGAAATAATGATCTGGAAGACTGTCTTCCCTCTGCTGTTATGTACCATGGAATGCTACTGATTTTCATAGTTAATCATAAACACTTGCCCTAAGTTAATTGATGTCCTCATTATGTCAACTTAACTGCAGCTTGGGAGAGTTTTTTGCCATTAACTCCTACATCAGTTTGCCTTACGGTGTCAAGCAGCAGAAATAATGAAGGAAGGATCCCCAAACCAAATTGGCCATCAGTGTAACCACCTCATCACCATTTAAACTTGCAAAGGTCAGAAGAAAATGTTCCCATTAGCCTAGATATTTCTCACTCTGTGCATTTCATCAATGCCACAAGCTAGAGTGATCTCCACAGACACCCCTGGCTTGTAATTAGCAAACCAGTGACCGCCTTCCCGTGCCAGTCGAAATGCTGCAGTTTGGGGTTTAGTACCTAGAAATGCCAAAGGCCTGAGGTTTTCACATAAAACTTAGGAGACATGAAGCTGTCTAAGAGACCCTGGTGCATGATAAAGCTCCAGATTCTCACTCTACAGCTCTTTAACAGGGTTCTGCGTGCGTTGAAACTCAAGGGTGAGAATATAATTCCCACTGGTTGTGCTGTGAGAGTTAAAGGAAAGGTGATGTTTCTTTACCTGGAATGACAGGGAGAATTGTGGATTGAGAAAAGTGGGAGAATGGGCTCATGGGTATGGCAGAAAGTTACCAGTTCTTCTTTTCATACCTTATAGACACCTGATTCTTGTGGTGGTGTTTTGTTTTTTAAAAAAAGCTTATTTCTTCCAGCCCCCCTTTTAATGGCAGTAGTTGAAGTGTTGCTGTGAATTTCAGCCAGGTGCAGCCACCTCTCACCACATCACTCTTACACCCCCAGTTCTCAGTGCTCACTGGCCTGGGACAGCCACCGAGGAACACTCTGCTTCAGAGCCACACTGACTCACCCTCTTGCTGAGTGCTTATTTTTGCTCTTTCCTGTTTTATTCACCTCTTAATCCCAGTTAAAAGCTATCCAAAGTTTTGATCTTTGTAAGCATTTTACCTAAGGCATTATTCCGTCTCAAACCTTAATCCCAATAATCTTGGAAACCAACCTGTCTGACTGACCTTCTAAAACCATCCCCCCTGTTACCAGATGACAGATGGACAGATCAATATCCTTATGAATACCTGATGCTTATTCAGGGGAGTCGGCAGAGATCCTGGCTCAAGGCTTCCCAGCAGAAATTCCACATTGGTCACCCCAGAGATAGTTAAAATTGCCTTTTGAGATATTGCATCAGGATGGAGTCTATCACTAATATTATCTTTCAAAATTCCCAGCCTTGCACATCATGATGTGTCATGTCTGGTGAAAAACAAGGCTTGATTTGACTGATGTGCTGTAACTGGGGTGAACTTATTAGTCATGATGAGCCCATTAGTCATGTTGCAACTGCCTCATCGTAGGGAGGTTCCTATGCAACTACAAGGATTAACTTCAGTGTATAAAGTACTTCCCTTCACAACAGGTATATTCAGTTTTGAAGTAGCTGATATAGGATATTTCAATGAATGCTCTGTTTATTAATAAATTCCCAATAAACTCACCAGAATAAAAAGCACAAAATCAAGCTGTAAATCTTTCATCAGAGTCTGTTAGTAGGAATTACACATAAATCTAGTAACATGTGAAATCAGCACCCTTGTGGTTTGAAATAGGCCACTTCAAGATGAAATGTCAGCCACAAGAGTACAAGCTGTGATTTCAGGGTATCTTTGCCCAAGAGAAAAAGGCTGAATTTCACGGATCAAACATTTTGCCACAAAAACCATGTGAAACAGCCGAAGGTTGAAATCCAGCCCTGGCTGGAAGACCAGCTTCACTTCTGAAAACACATTTCTGTGAATCTGGGTCCATCACTAATGATTTTTCTTTTTTTTAAACGTCATCATAGACCCTCCCCAAATCAGATATTAGCAAGTGGCTAGAGGAATGTATATCACAATCTACTGATACATATTGAGCCCCAGCTAAGATGTTCCAATAGTTAACCAGCATTGACTAACAGTAATTTTTTCATTGGATTTGTCTGGATTTGATTTTTAACTGGTAATTTTTAACTATCTGGAAGCTGAAAACTTATCACATACCAGTGGATTGTGCTTTTCAGCAGGGAAGGAAAGCAAAAAGAGAGGGAGGAGGTATCACCTGGATGGTTTTTTTTAATTTATTTTGTCAAAATCTCCCACAGCCTTGTCACTAAACAACAAAGATTTGTACAACTGGGTAGCACAGGGGCTGCCCAACATCAGCCTCAGGAGAGCTGATGCAGCAAGAGGTACCTGGTTTGTCTGAAGAGCAGCTGGCTGGAACAGCACTGACATTGTGCATTACCCATCCTTTGCATCTGTCCCCAAAAGAAGATATGCACCAGTCTCCCATGGTCAACACTCTGATGGGAGCTCATCTTCTGTCTGTCTGGTGTGTAGCAGGCCATTAATTTCAGTCCTACCAGGAAACCCTGGGTGGTTTAGTATCAGATTCTGCTGTCAGATGATGGCAGCTTTTGAGCTGGCTTTGGTATCTTTAAACACTTGCAGAGAGGTCCCTGTGCCAGCCAGAGCTTCACCTGACTGTTGATTGTTTACAGACATCTTTGCAAAAGACATCACTGCTCACTCACCTAGGAAATCTGAAAATTAGACTGATGTAACATCATCTACTGGCCACACCATGCTTTTATCCCTTTTCAGACTCAGTCTCTTCAGGCACAGATCCATGTCTTAGTCATTTAGGGACTGATGTAAAGCCCATCCCAGTGATTAGAAAGTTCCTTATTATCTTCCCTGGCTTCAGATGGTGCCCTCAAAGTTTGATCTTGCTGCTGTTCAGGTCATTGGGAAAACTCTTGTTGATTCGACTGGTGCTGGATTAAAGCTGTTTATTGTCCCAAGGAAGGTGGGACTCAAATGATGCAATGTGATCTTTTCAAGGCTTGATCTTTAGCCCTGCCGACTTGGCAAAACCAAGTCAGTCAGACAAGCTCATCCTCTCCTTTTATGAGGCCATCTGGGAGGATGTTGCTCTCATAAGCACTACCTCTGTAACAGCTCCATCATTCTGAACTGAAAAATCTCGTGCCAAATATAACTGTGGGGAAACATCCCCCTCCAGCTTGTGGTTGAACCTGGCACAGCTGACGGGAGGAAGAGGCTGCCAGAAAACTTTGCAGTGTCTAAAGAGGAGAGAATTTGGATCCTTCTGATCTTGGAACGACGTCCTCCCAAGGAGATGAGATGCGTTGTTCTCTCTGAATTATCTTATCTATTACAGATCAGTGCCTGGATATTGGTTGCTCCTCCTGCATGAGATGGTCTTCATCAATGGTATTGCACCCAGCAAAGGCTCAGGATTTCTTGCATAACTCTGTAGCCAGTGGCCCACTTTAGATCCTTCTTTTGTTTTATGAAGAAAATAATTCATCTTTTGATCTAGCCCTAATCAGGACAAGTGATGGAAGCCCTATTTTCCTAATCGTGTCCTTACAGAACTTTTCCAGCTGGCATAGCAGTTACACTGGTGGAGAAACATGTAGTTTAACAGCTTTATTTGTGGAGTGTTGATGACACACCACTAGAACTATTAGCAGGTATTTTTGCATTTCATCTTGTTCCTTATAGTAAAGTTTCCCACCTGGACTCCTGAGGCAGGATGTGTTAGGTCTGACAGATTACTCAGCCGCTGGATACTCTTTTAGATAACAACTCCTCCATCTGACTTCCCGGATCAGAAACTCCAGACTTTTCTGTGCCAATTTTAAATTTGAAAACTTGGACTAATTTCTGAGCCCTGCCAGTGAGCTCACTGACCCTCATAAAAAAGATACGTTGTTGGGTGACAATCAAAGTACCATTTCTTATGCTCTGTAGATCTCCAGTTCTTGATTTGGGTCCCCATTCTGTTACCATAAATGCAGTAACTTTTCTCTTAACTATTTGCATTTTCCATGTAGGGCTGTAAGATGCCTGGTACCTGGACCAACCTCTCATGGGTTTTTCAGTGTTTCTGAGCATACTTATATGTAATTGGGATGAATTAAGTTTTCCCTTCTCAAGGAATCAGAAGATGGACTACTTTTTAAAGAACTTTTTTGGTAATTTGAGCAGTTCTTTATCCTTCCATAACACTTAATCTTGAGACTCTAATGGACTTTTTGGAATGAAGTTTTTTTGTAAGAGGCGTGGGACAGGAACAGGTTGGAGATTGATAGGAGAAAAAGTGAACTGTTTTACAAAAGATAGGGTTATGATTTGATTTGTATTCCAGCCAGGTTTTAAATTCATGAAGAATTGAAACTGGCAGCAGTGGTCGTTCTGAATATGTAAAGAGCACTGGAGTTATGTATTCTCCCCATTAGTGAAGTAAATATCCAACTGGGATGTTCAGATGCTGCACATCAGTGTGGCACTCACAGATGATCCTGAAATTGCCACGTGACATTCTAAAGATGAAAAAGGATCATGAATAATAGGGTTGCTTCTCCAAGTTTGGAAAAATACAAATGCAGCACAAAGTAAAATATCCCTCTTCCAAAAACAAAGCCAAAATGCACTGATTCAGTAAATATCACATTTGACAGGATTATTGCAAGAATGACAAACTGACAAGTTTTGTCCCTCTTTACTTGTTCCAGCCTCACATTTGCTTGCTAATTCATGCAAAGTTTTTCTAAGTGCTCCATCCTGGAGGATGTTGGCTCTTCTGCGAACAGCAATTTCTCAACCAACCTATTTCCTCCCTCAGATTCAGTGATCCGGAAAAAGAGTGAAATGCTGCTTGTTTCAGCTCGGGCCAGAGGCTCTGGAAAACTGAAATCATAACCTCCCCAGCTGGTGTGAATGCTGGCTTCTGGATGGCACTCCAGCATCCCTCTCTTCCTTTGCCACTGTCTTTTATTTCATGTGATTGCACAAGATTCGTCCCTGACACAAAGTAGAAGAGGTCTAAGCAATTAAACGTCCTTAATTTAGGAGCTAATAAATTATTTGCAGGGGAGGACTGACCTGCAATGCTTCCCATTGCAGCTGGTTCTCCCTCCAGCTCTCCAAGGGACTGTAGGGTCACTTTACATTCCCTGTCCTCCACAGTCCCAGGGAGGTTGGCTCTACCTGTACGACCCATCAGCACATTCCTGGGTCAGCTTGAGGAGAGCCACTTGAGAATGGTTGCAGATAGTCAGTGCCCCTCAGGAATGTGCTAAACAAGCGCTGCCCCTGCTCTCTGTAGCTGCCTGTCTGGAGAGCCTGGTTTCCAGCCAGGGCAGTGAGGAGCTGTCGTTCCCTTGACCTGATTTAGATCCTGCCTAACTGCCCACGTTACAGATGTGAACCAAGTAAAACATCGCTGCGCGCTCGCCACAGAGGCAGAGGCTGACAGTCGGAATCAGGCCACCATGGACACGTGGACTGATGCCCAGTGGTTCCCCCCTCCTGTGGGCCATTAGAAACCTTGGTACCTCTTTTTTAGAGATACCATATCTCCTTCTTATCTTCTTTCTTTTAAAAAGAAAACACGTATCTGAGATGCAGTCCTGATACCTAAGAAAGATGGATTAGTGATTACAACTCCTTTCTTCACACATTTGTTTCTCATATTTGTAGACTTTTCTTCTGCCACTCACCAGTGACCCTGTGTCTTGGGTTAAGTCAATTTTTCTTGCAGGCCTCACTGAGCTTTGGTCATCCTGGTTAAGGACACCTTCCCACTCACACTGGAGGCTCCTCTGCTCGTGCACTGGGACTGTATCTCTCACTTTAGACCAGTCAGTGCTTGGAAAAGCAGACAGGGAGATGCTGTGGTGCCTTCAGTCATGCGTTGGGGACTGGATGGAATTACACAAGACTAGAGAAGGATCATGGCCATTCATATCCATAAAAACTTTAGCTGAGGACTTTCTTCCTGGATTCTTCCAAGAAACATTTCTGTAAAGGTCGCTCCCAGCCCAACCTTTTTTTTTTTGAATCTCACTCTTTCTTTAAAGCACATCCCCCTTCTCCCATGATTTTATTCTCTATTGTGTTATTATACTGAATTTGATTTATTTTTGATACTCAGACACTTCAGCCTGGGGAGAGGCTGCCAATACAGAGCTTCTGTTATGCAGTTAATGAGTAATATTTGCTTGAGAATGAGACCCAGACTGAAGTGCTCTTGACAAAAACCTGGATTAAAGGAGGAGTTCTTCAGTGGCTTGTTAAGCAAAAGCATTTTGCATGCAGATTCCCAACAAGGTTTCTTCACATTCTCTGCATCTTCCAGATCAAATCCTCTGCCATTTAGATGCATCACTTGCCTTTTGCAAGGCACTGATGTGGTCTTCCACTCAGCAGATTTGATATTTTCTGCTCTTTTAGAGACGAGAAGGGATTGTACAGAAACCATTTGGTAAGATTCTGCCACATCAAAAATCAGTGTTGCATTTCCACCTTTCCCTTCATACTTCTAGAAAACATCCAGCTGTGGCCAATAGAAATTCCAGATTCCAGTGTGTTAATGGCAATATTTATTCAGTTATCAATGTCAGCCTTTGTTATTCTAACCTTGTCTTCATCATTAACATCCCAGTTAATGAAGTTCAAAATATTTTGTAGTATCAGACAAAGCTAGGAACATAAAAGCTTGATCAATACCTTTTAGTGATAATTTTACTCCAAACCTGTGTTTTGAATGTGAACCTTCAAAATATTTTGTTGGCCAAGACAAACGGTGTCTGTGCACGGTTATGTTTTTACAGTATTTTAATTCCAGTGAATCAGTACAGTAAATATTGATACACTGTTTTGCCTTCAGTATTTTTGGACTTCTGACAAATTAATTAAATAGTAAATAGCAGAGTGGATATCCCAGTACACTGTCCTATTAAATGCTAAGCAAGATTAGAATGTATGATAAAGAGGTCTTTATGCTACTGCAAATAAAGGAAGGACACAATGTTATACCAGCCTTTGTTGGCATTTCCCATGTGTTTTTCTGAAGTGAACATTTACTTTGTGTTCTTTAACAGAGGAGAAAACTTCATTGCTGTGAATGTGAGCAATATACTTTTACAATAATCTTTCCATCCTTGGTGTTTATTTTCTCCCTTTTCACTGTGATTCATCCAATTTACGGAGTTGGCTTTTTCCCTTCTTCTTCTTGCAGAACTGAAAGAGACACCCATAGGTTGCTGAACTCCATCTGTGATGGTGTCTGCAGAGTTGCAGCTGTTTATCTGCCTGCACATGGATCTCTTCACATCGTTGCTTTGGGATAGTCTTCATCTGCACATAGAGGGAGCTGTCCTATTATTCTTATCGTTGTCCTTACCCTGTTAAAACCTTTTTAGTCAGCATACAGAGAGCATCAAGCAGAGATGAATTCTTAGGATATTGGCTATCTGCTCCACAGTCCTCCTCTGCTGGCCAAGCCACAGGTATGGGTTTGCTTTGAGGGCCAAGTTAGGGAATGCGTGTGCTCCCCTCAGGCAGCAGTGGCCTGGCCGGGAGGAAGGAAAAACTCCACATTTCCAACAGCCAGGGAAGGCTGCTGCTGCTGCCATGAGATTCTGGTCAGCAGGACAGCAAGGAATGTTGTCTGCAGCCTTTTGCTTTCTCTGCATTGGTGTTTGCTGACCAGCAAACCCTGCAGGCTGGTACAGCACAAGTTCACACCTTCCGACCTCTCTATCGACTACATTCCTGACCCTGCAGCACCTCCTTTCACGAAGCCATGTGACTAAGGAAGCAATGGAAATCCAACACACCCTATAGCTTGGTTTTCAAGGGTGATGATCTAGATACCTCCACACCTCTTTTACATTTATCTGTGCATGTCCTCTGTGATTATCTCTTGTACTGATTGGCCTGAGAGATTACAAGACTCCAATTCTGGCTTTGCTTCTCGAATTCACAAATTCAAAGTTTAATTTGAAGATTTAAGCACTTTGGTGTCAAGCTTCTGCAAACTTGCTCTTTTTTTTCTCTGCGTAGATCTTGAAGATTCAGTATCACTGAATCAGCTTTTAGTTCTGCTTGCAAGCAAAACTGAATCCATATTGGTACTGAAAAATGAACTGGCTTTTATTGACAGATACTTAAGCTCACATTCATCACATCACAACGTTCCCAAGTAAATTTTGTTCACAAAAACAGATTGAAAACTTGACCCAGATAGACTTCACAAGAAGGTTTGTTGTCACCAGGAACCGAAAACAAATCTCATGGAATATGAAACAGACTTTTAAATAGACGGGAGTCTGTTGGGAGTCTGTATCAGTAGAGGTTTGGATAATCACATTCCAGTAACCTGGATTACCCAGTTTCCATGGAGGATGGAACACCTGAAAAGTGATCAGCTCTGTGGAAATGCTACAGTAACTTTCATATGGGTGTGTAAAAGGACATAAACTCTAGTGCATCCAGGTCTCAGGTAGTGGTTTTCATCAGGAGATCACTTTGCTTGTAAGCATTAGGTGTGTTCCCCTACAAAATCCTACAGGTCTTAAATTCCCACCCCCAAATTCCTCCTGGTTTAGAAGAGAAGCCTGTGATCCACATCTGAGTGATGTTTCCCCTTGCACACAAGAGCTTCTTCCCCATTGTTCAGAGTGAGCAAGGCAAATAGTTTTGCAGAGCCTGTTTGAACACGCATGTGCTTTTGGAAAGGAACACAAAGCAATTTGACAGGGTCTTGTTCTTTTCTTGTGGAACATTGGACCTCTCTGTACTCTTTTTTTTTTTTATTTTTGTCTTTTCCTCTCTTTTTCCACATGAACTGATTCAGGAGAGAGCAAGAGCAGTCCTTCAGGAGAAGGAGGCACAATGTGTGCAGGAGTGACCCTGGGGATTTTGCCTCTGTCGTTGCCCTCGCCAGCTCATGATAAAAAGCAAGTGGAACGGATTTACAAGCTTGCAGAAATCACTTCATTTTCTCTCATTTTATCAGCACAGATGGAAAGCAGGGCTGTGTCTAATCTCAGTCCAGAATCAGCTGGACTTGGACTGATAGTGTACAAAGACAGCAAAAGCAGCAGACTTACAAATTTACCAAGCTGTAACTTGTGCTGTGTCAGCTGGTGAGACAGAGCTTTTCAGTAGTTTGTGCTTAAGGCAGCTACAGATACAAAGACATTTATTTTGGCGTATAATTTCTTTAAAATTCACCCTAGTCCAGATGCTACATTCCCTGATACTTCACGTTTAATTCTTGCTGTGGAAATTTAATCTAAGAGGGCCATATCCAAGGGCTCTTCCTCAGTCAGGATGTGTGTGTGAGCACGGCAACATCTCACTACCAAACCTACTCAACGGGATTCACCCAGATGGTCCTGAAGTGTATTCCACAGATGCCTTTTAACTTTCTCCCCTACTCCTCTTATTTTTGAAACACTGAAGCAGTTCAGTGAGCCCAGCTCAGTGCTCTGCAGGCAGCAGGCTGCACTCTGCACTGCCGCCCAGGTATGTGTCTGACCACATTTGGCAGCGCTTGCTGCAGAAAGGAGCTGTTAAGGCTGGTTGAGGACCGGGACTGAATTGCCCTCTTACCTTAGACTGTGGTTCCTGTGATTCAGGGTTAAGTGGAGGGGGATGTCAAGCATACCTGCTGGGAGTAAATTGTTAAGTTATACATTTTGTCTTTGAACAGGGTAATGAGCTGCTGCAGAGCATTCCAGTGAAAACATTAAGGGGACACTTAGTGTAACCTGTAGCTCCTACAGATGTTCACTCATGCACAGAAACTCAATCAGCACGAGACCTCCACAATGCAGTCAACATCTCCCCACAGCAAGGACCTGTCTGACATTTTTCTGTATGGATGAAGAATTGAGAATCATTACAGAAAGAGAAACACGTGTAAAACTAGCAAGAAAGGTCATTACTTCTATGGAAAAAGAAAGCCTTTGCTGCATTAGCAAACTGTTGAAGCCCTAAAAAATCAGTGTAACATCTGCACCTGTCAGTTTTCTATTCATTGCTGAAGGGTTGGATTGAAAATTAATAAATAGAAAATTAATAAATAATCACCACTATGAGTTTTATAACAAGTTTGTTAACATAGGCCCCTGGGAAAACATTCCAGCCTTTGCCTTCTAGACACACAGATTTAAATCTAGGGTTAACCTGCACTGGAAATGAATACCATGACTTGTCCACTTACTGCCTGGAAACACCAACTGAAAAAAATAAAACCCACAAACAATCTGTGAATCTGATGGGCTTTGCAAGGCCTGGATGCTATTAATCCAAATTCTGGTAAGATGCAAAAATAAAAAATGAGCAGCTGTGTATCCTGCTAGGAAAAAAACTGGACAGTGTTGCACTGGGAGAAATCTTCGGTTTCTTTCCCTGCTGCAGACTCACGCATTCAGTAGGTCCAGAGAGTGTTACAAAACCAGGCCCAATGTTTTATGTGGTAGTGACAAAGGTGATGTGGGAGATTTGGGGTCCTTTCCTGGCTCTGAAGTCTTGGATGACTTCAAAACAAACCAGCTGAGGTGGAGAATAGAAGCTCTCAGGAGTCTGGCACATTCAGTCTCTTTTAAGCCATTAGACTGTAGAACTCCAGTGCTCCTGCTATTCAAATAATACCAGTATAGTAACTTGCAAACAAAGCTTTCTGAAGCTGGGGTTAAACTAACTTCCTTTCAGAAGCTTTAAAGTTTCATCTCATCTTAAAATAAAAACACAACACATAAGGGCTTGAGAGTTTTTGGTAAAAGCTGCATTGTTTTTCTTTTTTTTCCCCCTTGGTTGTATTGAGAAGAAGAGAAGGATAAACTAACAGGTGTCAAAAAGTTTCAAGTCAGAAAAATACAAGTTGAAGAAGTGCGTATGGGCCCTCACGTGAGTGAGTTTGTCCTTCCTGTAGTATTTAACATCCTCATTTTTTGGTGTGTAAATTGATTCTTCTGTATATACAATACACTTTTTCACCTCCAAAGAACTCCAATTACAACAATCTCTCTTCAAGGCTATGATGAATGTTAATGTCCCTGTAATAAAGCATTCTCCTTACATGACTCTGAGTCAGATTTCTGTTGCTTGCTCTAGTTCCTTTCTGGCTTTTGAGCAGCAGGTAGGAGCCAAATATCCAGCAGGTCTCTCCATCTGATATTTAGTGGGAGGTTTTGAAGGGAGAAAACATTGACTATGATACAGGGTGCAGTCAGGGCCAGTGGTGTGACCTTAAATTAATGCCAGCTGTTTCCAGAGGCCGTAGCAGGTTGTGCATTGGGCCTGATTTTGCCTGAATTCAGAATGTTGTAGAACAGCATCATTTTACTGCAGCAGAACCAGAGCCCCGTGGGGCTGACGGCTCACAAAGGGCAATGACCCCAGGGCAGTTGGCTGGGGAAGGGAACGTTCTGGTTTTCGGTGTGAAAGCCCTGCGTTAGTGCACCCGCTGCTTCAGCCAATAGTGGTGCTTTGATTCTTCAAGTAGAGCCACCCCAGTGGAGCTGTTGTGTTGCTGCAGAGTCAGCAAAAAACAGATCCAGGAGGAAACCAGCCCAAGGACCAGACAATCAGAGCTGGCACTGTTATCCCTCTCACTCTGCTTTCCCTTCCAAGCAATGGGTTGTAAGGGGAAACTTCCTTATCATACAGGTCAAGAAAAAGGCATTGTGGGGAATGGTAAAGTCTAGTGCCATGGGTTTGCTTCATTTTGTGCCTTTATTCTCATTTCTCTTCTTGCTGCTGGATCTTGCATGGATCTGCCTCAATCAGAGAAGTATTAAACGTAAATCTGGAGCGATTCTGGTCCCCACGGAGCCCAGGGGGAACTTTGCTTCCTTTGCAGCAGCTTCTTACTCCTAATGTGAAATTTGGGGAATATTAGTTTTCATGCTTCCTCTTTCAATAACCACAATTTTTTTTTCACTGCCTGTCAGCAAAATCACTTAGCACTCATTTCTGATCTAAATTTCAGACATCTTGCCTTAAGACCCGTGGATTACATCAGCAATTAGAGCTTTAGAGACCTTTTGTCTTAAGTGATTATTACTGCAGAGTTTATTCTAAAACTTTATCTATCCTTACCCAGCCCATATACATCTGGACTGCATTCCAGGAATGCCATTCCATCTCCATTGTTTCTCTTGTGTTTTCATGTAACTATTCTGATCCAGAGATGCACTCACTTTTACACTGTAGACATGGTTTTAACTGGCACAGCAAACATTTTCCGACACTTATCTTTAAAAAAAAATATATGTAAGAGATAATCTAATCTTAAATTTAAAGTTTAACACAAATACAGCGAGAGATGACAACTTGTGAAACTCTTTCTCCCTAAGACAAGCTAACATGGGTGATAGGACAGAGCACACATTCTTTCTCAAATGAGGAAAGATGAATATTTAAGACCTACTTAGAGAGTTCCGCATTGCTGTTGACAGCAGCATTGTATCTGAGGATGATCAAATAGAGCTCATTGAATAATTCATTAAGTGCATTTTGCAAAACTGTTCAAAATGTTTGTTTAAATTATTTATCCAGTTCTATGTGGTAAAACTCAGAGGAATGAGCCCTCCCTAAAACGCTGCAAATGTTTTACCGTATTTTCCAAACAGAACAACCTTCCTATAACAATTTTAATAGCTTGATGCTCTTCCACTTGCCTTTTGAGCAATACCTAATACTGAAATGAAATGTGATCTCTCACCATCATTTATCATGTATATCTCTGAAATGGACACTTGGCCCGACACGGGGATGTAAATGGGTTGTGGAAAGGTCTGGGTTAGCACATCCAGTCCTCTAAGGGTATAAGTGAGTGAGTGAGCTCCAGATAGCAGTTGCATTATCTCAGCAGACCTTTCCATCAGGCAGTGATTGATGAAGCCAATGGGCACAGAAGTCTGGTTTTCACCTCCAACTTTGCCCATGACCTTGGCCACTCACCTAGACCTGTGCTCTCAAAACCATTGAGTAACCTTGAACACACTGCGTGCTCTCCAGAGGCCTGATTTCTAGAAGATGTTAAAAAAACCAAACCCTGGTATGGACTGGCAGGTATTCAGGTGTATAAAAAAGTGAGGTTCACATTTTAGAGGCCCCCTGGCTGCACTTTAATTTTCTGGTGGTGCCTGGTCCACAGTCAGAGAACTGACACCCTGAATGGAAAAAAAATGGCAATAAAATGCTTATTTTCTGCATTTAGGCTTCAGTAGCAGAATAAGGAAGAACAAGAACAGTATTAAAACACAACTGTAGGTCCAGTGTTACCTGTAACAATTTTGGTGTTCCCCAGCCCTCATATCTATAGACTCAAACTAAAAATTTATTAAAACACAGATAAATGCACCTGGGTTTTCAGCACAATGCTTTGTTTGCCCCCCACCTGAGAGATCCTATTTTAGTCTGACAGAAGTTTGCATTTGCCATCACTGAGAGAAAATAACTCCCAGAAAACTGAGTCAAAGTGATTGCAAAGTGCATATTAACAAGGACACACTCTTATTTAAATCCTTTTAAAATACCACTGGATGTTCTTGCAAGGGAAAGCGAGGGCTATAAATATTTGCTGCAGAAAGAAACCAAAATAAAAATTAACTGTCTGAAATGCAGCAAGCTCTTCAATTACATAATAAGCATCATCTTTGCAGTGGGTAATTCTGAATCATGACTTTTTTCCTTATTCCCCCTTTTTTCAGATTCAGAATATCCCTGTAATTGTAGTATGCTCTCTTTTTCACTTTCCTGTATGGCTATGTACATCTCAAAAAATCACAAAAGCTCTGTAAACCATAGATTTTGCATGACTAAGAGCTTTCCAGAGGTATTTAGTCCAATAGGCATGGTGGGAATGTTACATATAATGATTAGTCAAGGTTCTGCCATCTATAAACTGGCTAGCTTAGCTTTTTCCTTTGAGTTGATACTTTAATATTTATCTTCATGACAATTTAATTACCATGAGCTCCACTCAGAAAGGGTTGCAAACTTATCCTTCCCATAGGTCAAGAAGAGCATCAGACTGCACAGTCAAAAATACTCATGTTTTATTCAGTTTCTATGCAGCTAAATAGCTCACAAGAGAAATGTAGAAAAGGTTACATCTTCAGAACTTAACTACTGATGGTCAGAGCACAGCAGCCTGCAAAACTCTAAATTTGCTGTTTGTCTGGCCAGATTTCTTGATGGTTCTGCCTATAAATGTGGGATTAAGCAGAGAAGAATCTGATTCTTTCTTTTAAACTAAAAATCCCAGGCTACATCTACACCACAGCTCTATAATTCTACTGCCCTCCCACTCGTATCAGCACTGTAGTGGAATAATTTATAAGTTTTACACTGTTATGAAAAATCTATGTAACACCTTCAGTAAAGCAATAGCACTTTTTTTTTCCCTATAATACCTTAAAGATTAATTAACTTCTGACTTGCCCTTCAAAGCTACTTGAACTGGATCTGTAGTATTTTGCTACAGGACATTTCTCATACTCGTTTGTTTTTTGTCTTAGTCACATAGAGGCACCCAAAACAGGCTGGAAGGGACTTCAAGAGGTCATCTAGTTCATCCTTCTGCCCCAGGGGAGGATTAATCGTCCTCTGTGCTGTACTAGCAGTTTTAAAACCTCCAATAAATAGGAACTTCACAGCTTCTCCATGTAATCTCTCCCATTTCCAGTTATCCTTACCACTGGAAAGTTTTCCTAATGCCTAAGCAGGGTCTCCCTTGCTGCAAGTAGTGAACGTTTCTTCTTGTTCCACCATAGTGGAAAAGGACATGAATTTGTGTCTTCCCTCTCTATAACTCTCACATACTTGAAGGCTTTCTGTCTCCTTCTCTAGTCTAAACAATCCTCAAACTTCAGTGATCCTTGTTTTCAAGACCTTTGGTCATTTCTGCTGTCCTCTGGACTCTGGCCAACAGTCCACGTCTTTCTTAAACTGCAGTGTTAAAATAGGATGAAATCTCCCAGCTGAGGCCTTCCCAGCATGATATGGATGGAAATGATTTTGTGTGTGTGTGTGTGTTAGAGACAAGTCTCCTGGGTGTTATTACATCTCATAAGTGTATTTTGCATTTGTTGTAACAACATGGACATTCCTGGCCCATGCTTAACTCATGATCTTCTATAAACCTCATGTCCTTGCATGCAGAATTGAATGTCAGCTGTCAGTTACAACCTGTATTTGTGCAATCAACTATCTCTATACCTAATTGCAGAAAATCCTCTTTGTTCTTATTGACTTTCATCCTTTTTTGGCCATTTCCCTGATCTGCAAGATCTTTATGGATTTCCAGTGCATGAGACCTTCTAGCTTGATGCCATCTTCAGATTTGATAAGCGTATTATCCAGCCAATTGTGTGAGTTATTATCTGAAGTACCAGACCAATAAAAGGATTTTAGAATATCCTAACTCTAACACTTCTTTTCCAAGAGCAATCTGTAGACAGGTCTTCTTAAGAACAGCTTTTCACACTTTGTGTTCTTGCATAAGTTTATTTTCAATCTGTTTCTTAAACCTGCTGATTAGAATTCCACGAGACACCATCAAAATTTCACTAAAGCCAAGGTGTATCTACAGACAGCCTGGAAGACTTAAAACTCTTACTTCTAATATTTCTGTAGGAGAGAGGATAATTTTTCGTCCCAGAATTATTATTCTGAGCTCCAACCAAGAGCCCTGTCCCCAGGGTGTTTACTCTGCCAAGTTGCATAAATATGCATTTAGCAATAATTCTGTTGCAATATTAACATTTTAAATCCTCACATTTGATAGAACTGTAATTAATCTGTCTTTGCTGAAGAGAAATCATTTGTGTCATTAAGGGTATCGTTGAAATACTGCAATAAGTCCTCTCTTCCCTTCTTCCTCAAGACAGTCAAATGTCCAAGAGCCCTGGAAACTCTCCCCAGCACGAGGTCCTGCAGGTCACAGGGTCCTGAGGGACATGGACACGTGAGCTTAGGGAGGAGTTGTGATGATCCATGGCAACTGAAAAATATAAAGGTGAAAGCCATCTCCTAGCTGAAGAGATTAATTGCACTCAGTGAGACTTATTTGACTACTTACTCCCATGAGTAATAATGGGTTTCCTGAAGACTAAAGAGAGTAATGCAGAAAAGTCAGAAAGAAATATGGGGAGATATTAAAAGGTAACTATGAAAGGGAGAAAAATATATATGAAACCACAAGGCATGTAATTAACTTAGCATGGGACTAGATTTGTTTGCTTAATTATTCCATGCAGCTTCATAAAGCTCTGAAGGATGTTCGTAAGTAGCTTAAAAAAAAACCAACAGAATTCACTTTAAGGAAATGTCATTAAATTTGTGAATGAAAATCCTGGTCTTCTGAAGGTCAATGACTCCTCTTGGTTCATTCATACTGGGATCTCTCCTTACACTGAGTGTGGAGTCCTTCACACTTTGGGAAGTATTCATGCAGCTTAATTTAGGACTTTTTGCTTAGGTATCCTAAATTGCTCTCTGGAGGCTGCATTGACACTACAGGGAGCTTGGCCTTGAGTTAGACTTAATGTTAGAATGTGTCAATGCTCTCTTCTGTGTCTACAAATTTTTAAAGCCAAATATTCTGCAACACACCAAAGCCCTGTGAGATTAAGCATTCCACAGAGAGGTGACACTGTAAACAGGAAATCAGGGAGGCAATTCATATTTCCATAGATATGGTGGAAATCAGATGCCTTGTAAAAGGTGTTATACATAATTTTGTTACTTCTGGGGAAAATAAAATTCATAGAAAAGAAGCATAGTTTGAGAAGCCGAAGACTAAATAAAGGTTTCGTATTTTATACAACTCTGCCAACTGTGTTTTCCCTGTGGGAGTCTTTGACTTTCCCTGCAGTCTTTATTTCTGTGTAGCAGCAGAAGGCCTTACACATGGGTGATGCTGTGAGCACCTGAAAGTGCCAGTGGTCAGGAGTTCCCCAGGGGAAACAGCCTGCTTGGCAAACGTGGCACTGAATATCAGGTCACATCCCTGGAAATGAGGTAAAACTAGTGACC
The DNA here is from genome assembly GCA_033558185.1 of Dromococcyx pavoninus. NCBI lineage: Eukaryota > Metazoa > Chordata > Aves > Cuculiformes > Neomorphidae > Dromococcyx > Dromococcyx pavoninus. Next base: position 342,334 of record JAUMJL010000871.1, read on the forward strand.
CTGCTTAGGATAGGAGCAAAAAGGAACTGTCTTACAGAGGAGAGAAGATCTTAAGCAGAGAGAAACGAGGCTGAGGGAGGGATGAGTTGAAGGGAAAGCTCTGTGCAGGTGGAGGGACTGCAAGCACCCTGCAGGACTCTGACCAAGGAATGCTAAGGGGCGATAAGGAAACTGAGGGCTTGCAGCTGTGCTGGGGAGTTTGGATGTTTTGTTAGATCTGCATATTTCTTTTAGTGTCTGGCTTGCAGCAGAATTGTGTCACAAAGTCCAGGTGTTGTGTGCTTCAGCTATTGCCTCCACCTGGAGAGCAGAGCTGTGAAGGGGGGAGTCTGCAGTACCCCCAGCAGGAGAAGGGATGTTAACTGGCATGTGGGGGTGTGTGGGGAAGAGAGGGCTCTCACTGGGCTTGGTGTGGCACCTCTACTGGAAGAGCCAACTTCTGCAAAGTGGGGTGGAGCCTGTTCAGAGGCAAGGCTGGGCAGATGGAGCTGGGATGTCTCTAGAGTCACTGGGTTGCTGCTCTCAATGTGGAAACCACCAGATAGTGATCCGACCTGTCTTTAGAAAGTGAGATTGGCCCTGAAATAATGCATAGGCTTAGAGCAATGAGCAGTGGATCTCATCCCCACTAATCTCTGTGCAAACATGGGGTGCTGAACCCTTCACAAAATCCCCTTTATTCATAGTGAAAAAACCTGACTTCTACCCTCTTACTCAGAGGAGGCTGGATTTCTTGTGTGCACACTCGCAGGAGATGGGAAGGTCCAGCACATGCAATATCAGTGCTGCCCAAATGAGCATTGGCAGAGCAAGAGTTCCACCATTCTGCTGGCAGTGCTGAAACCTCTCAGGGACTGTTCATCCTGAATACTGTCTTGGCAGTGGGCTCTCTGTTTTGTCAACACTTCTTGCTGAGGCTGAGGTTACTCAAATCAAGCCTTGCTCCATTTTTCATATCAATATCAACCTCTCTGTCCTTCCCTGTTCTCTCCTGCCTCCACCTGGTGTGGATGTGTTGAGGTTATCTTGCTGGAAAGCCACATCTAGGTCACTGGTAGCTGACCAAAGTGGCATCCTGATGATGGCCAGGAGCATATGATGGGCAGGAGGAAGGCTTAGGTTTTCTCTCTTGGAAGCAAACTTAGAGTCTCACTTCAAATATAAGTTGTGGTGAATTTTACTACCTGACTAGGAGTGCAGAATGAAGGCTGCTGAGAGATGAGGAGTTTGTATGATGTAGTTTAAGGATAAGAAAAAAAAAGAAAAGAAAAAAATAAGGAAGAATGACAGGCCTAATTCATGCCCTTCCAAAATTATTATTATTTTTCAGCTGGGGAAGGAGGAGACAGGATGTGGTAGAAAAACATTTACAGGAGTTTGGCATGTAAAAACCTGAATGATGGATTAACAGCTTATGCCAGATTTTACCTGCCTTTAAGCAGGTAACATTTCTTAAAGCTCAACAAGCTCCTGCTTGCCTAGAGCTATACTTTTCTTCTCCAGGTGAGTGAAGCCAAAGAACTTTGTGCAGCTTTCATTAGCTCCAACTTTTACTCAAATGCTCAAATGTTTTCTTCTGCAAGTTTAATTTTGCTTGGGGAAGCAGTTGCACTTGGGAAGGATATATCTGGATGAGGTTTTATTCCTTCCTGTGGGTTTTATTGGTGGGGAGGACCCGAGCTCTACGGGGCATGTGGCTGGCAGTGTCGCATGCACACAATCACAAGGCTAAGGGCAGGAGCTGGAATGCAGAGGATAAAGCAGAATGTAAACCCATTCAGTGCAGCAATTTTAGGTGTGGGAGGTCTCCCCTTATGCATAGAAAGGTCCTGTCAGTAAAAGAAGTAGGAATCTTTAGCCTGCAAAACACAGCAGTCTTTTGAATCTCTGGTTTCCCCTCTGCATTGTGTGCCTGAAAAAGAAACATAAAGCAGCTCTTTTTCCCCTCCCCACTTTTGCAAAATGTCTACAAACCAGACTGGGGTTGCAAGTGGCTGCTGTATGTGTTGGTAACAGCCTTTCCCACTGCATTAGAAGTAAATGGTTCCTTTTCTGCCTTTTTTGGCATGTCCCATGGTGTCTCTCATAGGAATGGAAGTTTATCCTCCATGTCTTGCCTAATTTCCCCCCACATGATTTTAGTTTTCCCACGGTAAGATTAAGCTATTCTATATACCATCAGCCCCATAATAGTCAGTGAACTTTAAGTGAACTCTAACATCCAGACTCAAGTCATTGCATTATCCTAATAAGCTCATTGGATAGCTGAGTATTTTCATATTAATCTCCCTACTAAATGCCTATAGACACTGCACAGGATTTCACACAAATGGCTCTCTCCTTGCAGCACAGGGCGTCTGAAAAGGCCAACTCACTCTGAACGTGCCACAAAGTGATTTAGTAACACACCCCGGGAAGAAAGAGCAATTTGCCTTCTGAACCAAAAAGCAAAATGCAAGTGACTCCAGCCTTTGCAGGCCTGGAAAACTGGACCTGGATGAGCAAGGAGCAAGGTTTGGGCTCTGATGTGGTGAGGGAGTGCAGGCAGCAGGGCATCCTTTCCTTTTCATTCTACAAACAGATGTTAGGGCATACTGCTTATTGACAATGACATTTAAAATCTCTCCCAATTCAGTAAAAACCCAAACACAGGAGAGCCTTCTTGGTTTTTACTGCTCAGTCCCTTTCTTCTGGGAGTGATAGCTACCTGCTACTTGCTGCTGAGACTCTGGCCTAACACAATTCTGCAAACAAGATTCCCTTATGAGTTGGCTTATGTGAGAAGCTCACGGTTTCTTCCAGCATTTCCCTCCAGTAAACAGGACATATTCTCATCCCCATCACCATCACTTGTGCCTTCTCTTCCTCAAGTCCAGCCTGGATCGAGTAAGACAATGGGTGGAAATATATAGGGCCTGGCCTGGTTCTCAGTATCCCCTTTGGGAGCTCGTTGCAGAAAGAATGGTCTGAGACATAACCTTTTGTATCATCTTGGTCCAGGGTAAATATTTGCACAAAAGGCAAATGAGTGGGTCTGGAGAATTACAGAATCATAGAATTACCTGAGTTGGAAGGGACCCAAAAGGATCGTTGAGTCCAACTCCTATCCCTACATAAGACACTCCCAAGAAGTAGCAGTGCTGTTTGGCCAAGGCTGCCCACTCAATGTGAGGAGATCCAGCAGTGAGTGCTCCTTCTCTGAGGTGGTTGGGAACACCTCAAACCTTACCTGTTGACAAACAGCTTTGAAATGGAGGTCCTTTGTTCTGCCTTTAGACACCTCTAGTATGGACTCCTGTACTTTTTATCCAGCCACGTGAGGAACAGTCTCTGCAAACATGAAATGTTTCATTTCAGCCAGCCAAGGTGTGGAATAACTTTGTAAGTATTTTGGGAAAGTTCCTTCACCATTGTTCACGCTCCATCTCTGGGCAGCCGTGCTTGGGGTGAGTGTCCAGCCCCACATGGCACTGCTGCCTCGTGTCACCCACCGTGCGAGCGCTGAATTACACAAGAGCACATTGTTCCTTCTTTCCTCTAACGGGGTCCAGGAGGAAGGGAAGGAAGTGACTAACATGGCTGATGAGCTTAAGAGCAAAATAAACCAAGAATTGCCTTTTTGGGTAGTTCCAGCTCTCTCTCGAGCCATAAAGAGCCATATCCTCTTCCTGACGGTGGGCAGAGGCAGATGCTCAAGAGAGCCCAGAAGCAGCATGGCTTTATGGAGATGTGTCCCTGTGGATATTCTCCTGTGTGCAGCAGCAACCCGGATTTCCTGAGCTGAAGGGTGTTGAAGCTTGTGTTTGGGTCTCTATGAACGCAGAGCCAGCAAACCCCACGAGGAAATGTGGATGGGTGCATTGTTCTACGTGGGCTGGAACAGGAAAGTCAAGAACTTTCCCGGAATTAAAATATAAATGAACACATTGCTTATAAAAACCAGTTCCAAGATAAGTCATTTGTAAAGCCTAGAGAAGTTTATGACGTATAAGGCAATCTGTACTGAGGCAGCTGTGAGAAATGCAATTAGCTAATTGGCAATGATTCTCCTAATTGCTACTTCAGTAAGAAAGCGATACCAGTTAGAAAGGACACGGTGCTTGGCTGAGAACAAACTGGATCATCCCAAGGAGAGTTATTTAGGGTAGGAAGTGGGAGTTCCCCCGTCCCCAGTGTCGTTATATGTTCAGAGTGAAGCATATTACAAACCTCTGCAGAGTGATGCTGATCCTCCACTCTCACTCTGCCACCTGGGGAAGACACCAGTGTCTGGACACAGGGGTAAATCGTGTTATCATCCTCTGAAGGGAACAGTCAGGAGAATGCAAGGAGAAAACATCCAGAACTCGGAAAGCAAAAGTTGCTTTTGATCCAAATTTAACCCAGATTTCCATTTATCTGGGAATACTCTTGCCTTTAACACGTGTGCCATTCCCAGTGCCTCTCTGTCTCGCAGGCTCTGCAGCTCAGCCCAGATACCTACATTCAGAAGTGGAATTAAAGTGTTCCCTGCAATAATTCACAGGGGAGGTTTCCGTGCGGTAGGCATCAAAAGGAAACATTCAAAGGCACCAACAGGAAGATAGCTGATCTCCAGGCTGTTTTATTGCTTGTAAAACTTTATTGGAGGTAGAAACAGCAGGCATAGATAATGTTTTCACTGTGAAATCATAGAGCATTATCTTAGTGTTAAAACAAAAATGAGTTCACTTCTCCAAAGATTAACACTTGGTACCAGCTGGAGCAGTATCTGGCACCTCCAGAGGAGATTATAACTGCATTTTATTTTAAAAATTCCCTTTTAAATACAGTCTTCTGGAATTTACAGACCACCTATGTCTGGAATGCTTGCACAGAAGCTATAAATAAAATTATTTTCTAAAAATGTTTCCTAGTCCAAACAGGCTGGGTTTACCAATGTAAACATACTATATGTATTCACACATATTTTAAATAGGTGACTGTGGTTCTTTTAACATTTGATTGCAAGATAACATGGCTTGAGTACATCATGCATTTCTAAATTTTTCTTAGTGTGGAGTGACAGTGAAAGACTGGGACACTAATGAAGTAATGAGTTTTAATCCTCCTTTCCCTTATCTGTCCACATACTCCTCTAAGCACCTTATATTCATTAATGGATTTTAGCCAGCCAAGAGTGCCATGAGATGGGGCAGTTATTTTATAGATGGGGAAGCCCAGACTGGCTGGACAAGAACCATGCAGGGTGCACGCTGCTCACTTAGGAGCTGAACACAAGTTCTCGTAGCCCCAGCACCGTGTGCCCTACAAACATGTTATGTTTGTTGTAGCTCTGAAGAATTAATCACCTCAGAGTTCCTTACTGCTGTTGGTGTCTAAAACAAGGCAAAGACACTTTACCAGAGGAATTCACATTTAATTAGTTATGACCCATGTGTTTTTTTCAAAGTATAGAGCTGCAAATGGAGAGCTGAGGAAAAGCTGAGTGGCGAACACGGATTATTTTTTCACATAAGAATGCCACACATGATTTCCCTAATTGACTGAAACTGGTTACATTGCATACCAAATTAATTCTCATGCTTTTGTGAGGAACCATTCATTCTCTTCAAATAGGAAAAATTTACAAAGATGATATGAGTTTCCTCTAGAAACTTGTTAAGTTGAAGCTGTTACAGAGGTAATAGTATATGTACAATGTCATGGTTTTTTCCTTTTTCATTATTTTTCTTCTTTGTCCTGCCTTGCTTAAATCTGTGTCTCCAGCCTTGCAGGGGCTTTAAGAAGTAGAGATGTCAATAAAATAATGCTAATATCATTCATTAGGAGCAGAAATAAATAGAAATTTCCTCCTAAATCTTGAAAAATATGTATTTGTAAGAAATTGGAGGACTCAAAATTAATTTTAGATATTTCTATAGAGGACTTCTAGGGTAATGCTGAAAACACTGCCTGTTTAAGAGATGAGTCAGTTCCTTACATGAATAAAATTCATTCAGCTTGCACATCATGACTTACTGCAAAAGAAAATGATCCTTAGTACATTACATGTTAGTTTTCATTTGGAAATAGACAAAAGGAGTCGATGGCAAAGCACACAAATCGCGTAGTGCACACACACAGCTCCACTGTACATCCTCTAAAGGGCAAGTTTCTCTGATGTATGCAGAAGTTCACTGGTCTGGTCTCTGTGGGGACAAGAAAACAAACAAAACGTGCTGTGTTTCAGAAATAACACAGATCTCATGGTAGAAAAGCAGCTGCTAACTCCACAGAGCAAGAAGTGCGTGAGATGCTTGAGCACTACCTGGTGGGACAGCCCTGGCAGTGGAGTCAAGTCCAGCCTTGGATAGCCATGACCTGTGCTGTAGAAGGGCTGCAGTGGGCCAGACTGAAAGGACCATCTTGCCCACCGTTGGGTCCTACAAACACACACTGCAAAGGCTGAGCAGGGGATTATTGTCCTTCCTCAGCTTTCCTTCAAGTTTTGGCTGAGCTGTAGCTTTGAGCCCACTGAACTGCAGGCAGCGTGCGAACCTTCACCTTAAACAGGCACCACTGGCAGATCTTTGTTAGCTTACTGAATTATTTTCAGGGTCTACAGCCTCCACTGCTTTGTGTGGCACTAGGGACTTATTTCTGTATTTGATTATTAGCTCAGAGAAACCATGTATATACCAAATTTTTACGCTGATCCAATGGAAAGAGCTCCTGAACTGTAATTTGTCTCTTCATGATTTAAACAGAACGCAAGTGAAGCAAAACATCACAAAGACTTCCCTGGATAGTATTTTTAAGTCACCTCCAACTGTGAACATCCAGTGGCTTGTTGGTGAAGGGATTAAAATGTTTGTGCCCATGAGAGAGAAACCCTGATGTTGCTTTGGATGGAATCTTGGGCAGGGTGGTCAAATAGCTGTGCTTTGTGTTCAAAAGCCAAGAGGCACGTCTGAAGCTGGAGGTGAAAAGGCAGCTCCATGAAGCCAAAACAGGAGTCCATGAAGCAGCTAGGACTCATCTGTAGGCTGAAAGACCACAACCCTGGTGGGATTCCTGCCAATTTGTGATAACCAAGCTGTATTTCATCTCAGCTTTCACTGACATGAGTCCAGCAAACAGAACAGCTCCTTTTCTGTTGGCTAAATTTGAAATAAAAAGGAAACAAATAGACAAGTTTTGAATGATAGGCTAAGCTGAACACAGAGAAAATACATAAAGATAAAGAAAAACTTATTTTCCAGAATATTATGAAGTCTTCGAGGGTGCAGAGAGCTTCTTTCTCCCTTGTGAGCTATTACAATGCATTAAGTCAGGACCTCAGGATCTAAAAGCTGTAAGTAATTAGGTATTGACTGAAACAAACCATTTTGCTGCTGGGTCTATTGTGTCAGCAACTTTCACGTTAATGCAAAAGGACCCACCAGAAAAGCTGATATGGTCAATAAGTCATGAACTAAAATACTTTCTGCTTCCATAATTGCTTTTTTATGTCAGGAATTTGCATTTTAATAACTGCTTAATTATTTATTTACTCAGTATGGTCCATAGTACACAATTTAAGGTGTTTTAACTGCACTTTTAATTGACTGCACATAATAGCTATTGGTGAAATACGTGTAATTAGGAAGACTATAAAATGTCTATGATATGTAAGTAATAGTTACTATTCCATTTCAGGACTCCTTTTAAGGAAGATTGCAAAACTAATTAAAAATCTAATCTAATTTAATCACAAGAACTTCTGCCTTTTTATGCGTCATTTGCAAAACAGAGCAAAAATAAGACTTTCAAAAGCCAAATCATTTTGATCTCTCTTTATATCACTGTTCCTCTTTTCCATCAGACATTCTGATGGGCAGAACTTGGACAATCAGTCGGGGCTTTTGCCCTTAACTGTCTGTCCTGGCTATTGTAAACTTAACCCAGCCTTCAAATACATCCTGAAACACACTTATTTGTGGTTGAATTAATGATAATTAGGAGCGCTTTGGCATCAGATACATTCTACCTTCGTGCTACTTCAGTGTCTGGAAATTCCAGTTCCTGGCGTCAAGGAACTGACTCCAGTCACTTCCACAATTTCTAGAAATAGCTGCGACCCGGTATTTTGCACCATTGCTGTCCTTCCAGGCTAACCCGAGCTCCCAGAAACAGAAGGTTATTGAAGCGTGACCCTTTTAAGTGCTTACTGCTTGGCAACTTCGTTTTTTCCCTATTTAATTACAGGTTTCATGTTTAGAGTACGAAGAAGTACATCTTGTAAAGGCACCTTTTCATGTGTGGACAGACCATAAAAATGTAGGTAGGGGCTATTTTTCTACAGGGTGCCCCTGTGGCATTCAGAAATGCCTCAGTGCTCTGTTATCAAACAGACCTGTTTAGAAAAGAAAGAAAAAGGACCCCTAAAGTACTACCAACTCCTACTTGGTTACCTCAGACCAGACACTATTTGGTCGTGTGGGACCAAATGTCAAGAGAGACAAAGAAGGCGAATACAGAGTGAGTTGGATTATTGTGGAGAAAGAGAAGGAATACAAACAATGTGGAGAATAGTGACATTTCTGTCAGCCCAGTGGGTGCAGCACTCCCACTTATTTATTCTGAAAAACTTGTAGGGTGCAAAGTTCTTGCAGTCAGCATGGCTGTTATTAAACTCCACTACAGCATAAATGAGCCATTAGCTTTCTTGCTCTTAATAACTGCAATTTTGTGAGTCCATTTAGATGAAAAAGCTTAATTAGAAGATGCCCTAATTAGTGTGTTATTGCACCAAATAGAGAGGATAACACATTAATGTCCCTCTGAAGCATACTTTTTCACCTCCCCCCATTCTACTGAAAGATTTAGCATTTGACTGACTCAAAAAATTACTGATTCGTTAATTTATGCTTGGGGGATGAGAAAGTTATTTTCAGTTGAACAAAATCTACAACTTCCTGATGTAAGAGACTCCTTGTGAGATTCCTTTATACTGTAAATCAATCCATTTCTCCCAGTTCAAGGCTTTGGGGCACCAATAATCTTGCTTTTGTGCCACGAGGGCTCATGAATTGTTTATTTTTCTTCCACACAGGGTAGATGGCGCTTCTCATAAGTCAGCTGAGGTGAGGAGCTGGGGAATGTATGTACAGGATATGAAAGCTAATAAAATCCCTTCTTTAACACAGGACCACGAACCACTTGGCAACATAGACTCCAATGTGCAGACAGCCAGGGAGATTCCTACTCCAATCATGTTGACTCTGTTTAAAAGTATGTATGTACGTATGCATTTATTTATTTGATGTTATCAGCACCTTCTTATTTAGCTTTACACTCTAAAGGTATTCATAATACTAATCTCATTAGGTAGATAACATCCCTGCCAGAGTTCCTGGGGAGAGCTAATCACCACTCCTATTGTTCCACTCCTTTTGGTTGCTTAGAAGACATGTAGTGGATGGCTCTTCCAGCCTGTAGACTCAGCCACTGAAATTTAAGACTTAATTAGATCCTCACAACTTTGGTCCAAAGCAACCTGGAAGTATTAAACCACTAAGGTACTTAAGCCGATGACTCACATAAGTCATGCTCTTTGCAATGAGAATTCATGTACAACACAAACACAACACAAGCAAGGAATCTGCTCATAACAGTTGTTACTCAACCAGGGAGGAAAACAGTAGGGTGGATGGGATCTGTCCAGTTTGGATTTACTCTCATCTCCAAAAAAAAATGTTTCCATTTGTTCTTTCTGAAAAACTTTTCAGAAGAGGACTCCAGAATTTGAACAGAAACATGAATGCACTTGGAAAAAGCTCCTTTGTCTGCTGAACAGCATCCAGTCCCAATGAGCTTGGACAATCATTGAAAATGTGCCAGGTACCTTTTAACATCTCAGGCAAGCCAGTGAAGATGATCCATCTTTCCCTTCTTCCATGTATTTGAGCAGAGGGTGACATGCTCAAAAGTCTGTTACTTTCAAGCACATGAATGTTTTGTGTAATTTTCCTTTTAGCAAATATACCAATCTATTTCATTTAAAAAACAACCAGGTTTTCTTAGGCCCTCTTTAAAATGTTGTGCTGACATGGGATTAGATGAGTCTTCATTTTTTGTTTGCCACCATTTCTATTTGATTAGTAGCTTTCATAATTTGGTGGTAAAAACACTTAGATCACGTTTTAAATCAGAAAGCCAAAGCAGTCTGCAAGTTGCAAAATCAATTTAATACACATGAAATCCTGTGCAGCTCAATCAGTAACTGCAGGGGAATTTATGTCAGTAAAGTCCCAAGAAAGGACCTGAGTGAGGGTAAAATGTCTCTCTAGCAGAGCACAGGAAAAAGCTACTGCTGCTGCTGGGCTTGCTGGATGATTCAAGGTCAGATCCTGTGGACAAATCCCAATCACATCCCCAGGAAGGGCAGGGGATGGAAGGTGAACCTGGATTTATGCCCTGCATTCACCACATGTCTCCAGACTGGACTGGAAATCTCCTGCAGATGTGGCTGTGAAGATACTACAGACTGGTCATGGAATACCTTCAGTGTTTTGGGGTTTTGGTATGGCTGTAGCCTGAGGTGAAAAGTTATTAAGTGGTTTGTGCAGGCTCATGCATGAAATCCCTGCAGGTTTTGAACCTTTTGGTCCCTGTCCAGTGAATTTAACCATGAAGCCATCCTCTTCTCCCAGGTAGTCCAGCAGTCACTGCACACGTGGGGTGCAAAATATTTGCAAGCACTGAAAGGACTGGTGGAAGTGTCTCATACATTGAGCTGGAAAATTAACACCGTATGAGTGAAGAAAAGCCAATTTATCAACAAAGTGGACTTCAGAAGGACAAAAAGTCTGCTTGTTTCATTTCCCCTGACTATTTCTGTAAGCCATAGAACCACAGAATCATCTGGTTGGAAAAGATCTTTGAGATCGAGTCCAACTGTACCTGTCCACTACTAAACCATGTCCCTAAGAAGCTCATCAACCCATCTTTTAAACACCTCCAGGGATGGTGACTTCACCACCTCCCTGGGCAGTGATTCTGGTGCCTGAGAACCCTTTCAGTGAAGAAATTTTTCCTAAATTTCCTCACTTAAGCTCATCAAGAAAACACAGAATTCATTAACGTCTAATGCCCTGTGATTCACAAAGGAACACAACAATTTTACAAACGATACTTTAAAAATTTCAAACAAATTCCAACTTTCCCCAAAGTTCAGTTTCCCAGTCAGGTCACAGGAGATATTTAGTCCTGCATTAATGTTTATAAAGGCTCCTAAAAGTGCTAGGCTAAGGACAAAAATGGCCAGGTGCCCATGGAGAGCTTGAGGCAGCTGCTTCACAAACCATTTCGATCCAGAAACTTTTAGAGGGAGGATTGTAGGAGATTGAGTGGGTGGCTTCAGCTCCAGTCTTTCTCTGAAATGGTCTGACAGCTGTATTAGCAGTGCAGCTATTACAGCTTTGTTGTCTTAATGATGAGAGATAAAATTAAAATTTTGACCAATACCTCAACAAAGCCCCCGCACGCCCCTTCTCTTTGCAGCCTCGTGTCTGATACAGCTTGAAGGAGGAACCGCTTTGAAGATCTGTCAGTGAAGAAAGCTGTGACACTTCTTATCATGGCTGGGCTTTATTTCCAAAGCAAGGGAAATTCCAATGAAACTTCAAGATCCACCGAGGTGGTTTAGCTCTTATTCATCACCCTCCTGGCATCCAGGCTTGAAATTCTTAAATTAGGGAAGCAATTTTTGTCCTCCTCAGGTTTAGTCACAGCCCCTGGTAGAGCGTAAGACTTGATGATTGAGAAGGGAAAGTTCACTAAAAGCTCCCCTATTCATAGGTGTGGTGAAATATCCTCAGCTTGTGATTTCAAGGAAAATGAATATGTGTTTTTTGCGTGGCAAACAGAGCCAGAACAATTACATAGATGCACAGCAAAAACAATGAGAAAGAGAGAACACAAAACTTGAACTATTGTGTCAGAAGTAACGTCTCATACTCCAGCGATGTGTGGCCAGTCAGAAGGAATGCCTGCTAACAATTTAACATTGAAATTCTAAGTAATTCCCTTTTTCTGTAAAGTCACTGGCACCTGGTATGTTATTAAGTGACTCAGTAGAGATCTGTTAAATGCATAACCTTCCTTCACAAAGGATACATTCTTTTACCAGGTTTCTCCCTTTAACCCCTGCTTCCCTTTGATACCTACACCCTTCCCAGCTCCCTACCACGATTTTGCAAACTTGGTTGAAACATTTCATTTGGACAAATCACCCTATTTACTCCCTGCCATCCTCACAAGTTTACAGTCAGAGCCTCCATTGCTTTCAGTCTGAAATTTCCCTGTTCTTTTCTACAAATCTTAATGAACTTCCACTTATTTCATAAGTTATACCTAGAGATTTCACTGCAAAAAACCAATTCTTTGACAGAAAGTAAGGATTAAGGTTGATCAGCCATGGCAAGTGACCATAATGGCAGGAAAAAGGTACAGATTAAGCAGACAACAGGACTGAGCAACATTTCACACCCACTGATGGGGGTTGAGGGAGCATTCAGAAAAATGCAAGATAACTGTCATAAGGAAAACTGTAGGGAATAACCAGTATAAACTCAGTTTATTGAGTTTTACTTACAAAATACTGGAGCAGAATAGAGAGGTGTCACTTTGACATAGAGTTTAGCAGGTCACAAGGGTTTACAGAGAGCTGGGTTCAGAAATGTTGCAGTAGCCTCACCTGAACACTATAATATAGAGCACAAACTTACTTAAATCTGAGGTTTCATTTGGGCCATGGTGAAAGTAAATACCAGACTTATGATATTGATTTAGTATTAGCTTTGCCATGAAGATAAAAAGGTCTCGGATCCAGGATGGGTCATTTAACATCATCTCAGTATTTTCCAGCTAAAATCACAGTCAGAGTCTTAGGCACTATGTCTAAATCCATGTGACAACTTTGGACTTCATATCTGAGTCAGGGGTAAAGTGGGGGTACAACATCATTGTCACTGTGCTAAACAGTGAGAAAATACTTCTTCCTGGCTCCCTGTGGTCCCTCCTCTCCGTGTTTATACTTATTTTCCCAAATAGCCTGAGAACATCCCTGATGCCCTGAAGGCAGGAGCCTTGTGTGCTGCCAGTGCACAGCTCTGCTCTCATGTCTCCCTGATGCTGCAAGACCTACTTTAAGCCCTACTTAACCAGTACCAGTTGCATTATCTAAATTAGGAACCCTCACAATTAAATTAGCAACAAACAAAACCCAACTGCATTGTAAATAAACACTTTCTCTGACAAACAAATAGGCAGCACACTCCTGAGATGCATAAATCTCCCTTGTCTTCCCCTCCCTCTGCCGCCTCCTGCTTTGCTTCAGGGTGTGGGAAGATTGGTAGGAACCTCAGAATGGAGGTGCCACCGTTGTTGTGACAAAGAAAGGTTTTCCATTCCATGAGGAAAGATAAAATCAAGAGCCTGGCTGACACGAATATCTGCAACAGTGCAGGAAGCAGTGGAGGGTTTGTGGGCTCCTCAGCTTTTCTCTCTTTTTGCCTGCACAAGTCTTGCAGCAGTGGTGGAATTTGGATTTTTACAATATCTGTAACTCCCAAAGACTTTTGCACGTGATCTCTACCATCATGGCAAGTGGAAAAAAGGAAAGCTGTAGATGTCAGTGTTGTCTGAAACGGGGCCAGCAGCAGCTGGTGCCAAAGCAGAGGCTGCGTGAGTGGACACGGCAGCTCAGAACTTGGTTTTGCCTGAGAAAGAGAAGGCAGGATGTTAACATTCAGCCCTTGTCTCGTCCTCTTCCTCACAGGAGGTAAAGCTTATCTAATTATCATGTGTTCATTATGAAAAGGGGAAATGTTATAACTACACTTGGCTGTAACAGTGACCCAAGGAGTGGAACTGTCCCTGAATACGCAGCCGTGTAGGATCTATCTTTGTACACCTGCTGCTGATTGGTCTGCAAGAACATTAGCACAAAACACAAGGAAAAGAAAAGAAATAAACTGCTTTCTACAGCCCCATACTCCTACTCCTTGCTGTTCCTACAACAACCAATATTGGTACTGTTTATAAGAGTTATCTGCACAAGTATTAAATGAATCAGGAAAAATTACAAAGCTAAACATATACCTGCTAACAGTGAAGGTCTGAATGTACCCATAATTAATGCAGCAAAGGAACTGTGCAATTTATTCTAACCCTAGAGTGACTGGAAACAGCTTGCTCAGTGCTTCTGAGTGCTTTTCCAGCAGGGTGGTGTGTTTCCTTAATAAGAAACCCTGTATCATCCAAAAATACGTGTTCAGAATCCTCCTAGTTCTTCCACACTCCATTTGCAGACCTCAGAAGACCTTAATATAAGTCTATGGAAGTTAAAGTGATTATTTTTACTCCCTTCCCTAGGATTTAAATCAGACCCTGGATATCTTCATCTCCACAATATTTGCTTTCATAGAATATTTGATTTTTCATCATTTCCTTGTGTTTTCCAGACCCAGCTAATGTGGAATTTTCTGCTTCCTCAGTCAGGGGAGATCCACCTTCTGGGACTTTGTCTTAACTAGAAATGATCATCTGGGTTACTCAGAAACCTTTCTGTAAATACGCTCCTGACAGATGTCTGCATAATTAGAATCCCTGAAGAACATGCTATCTTGTGGCTTAGGATAAAGTATTAATTGAACAGTCTAAAATGCAACTGGACTGAAGTTTATGTCTAATGAGCTTCTCTGTTTTTTACTCCTTGCATTACATCCAGATAAATTCATCACACCCCTGTTAATCAATATTTCCTTCTAATGAGATTGTGCTCTTCAAAACACGTAGTGTTAGCACTAAGAAGTATCCAGGTAGCTTTGCCTTGGACCCTCTACCGCAGGGCATACATAATTTTCTCATTTAATAATGATTTTAAAATGTTTAAAATCTAAACAAAATAACAAGTTCCTACTCTTGTACTCAGATGTGATTTATCCCTCTTTCATGATGAGACAGGCATAATAACTATATAAGCCCTTGGGCTAGTATACACGAGCATTAAAGTGAATTATGACATGATCAGACTGCTAGGGAAAGCCACAGTTATTCTGCAGAAATGGGCCAAATCCTGCTCCCCTGTAAGGGTTTGCAATGCTACAGAACTCAGCAGAGTTACCTTCCTGCAAAATTTGCTCTGCGCAACCTAATGTAAACTTGAGATTTTAACGTTGTCATACTTGATCACTCTGCTGCCAAGATAACAGCACTGAAACAAGATGATAATTGTTCAGCTTTACATTGTAAGTGCACCCCTAACACTTTGTGAAACAATGGGAACAAAACAAGAGATAACTTGAATACACAGATTTAAAATAAATGTGGTTTCCAGAGGCAGAGCATGAAGGGGGAAAGTGAAAGAATTCTACAGCTATAACACTTTGACCAAAGATCAGAGAAGTCAATGGGAGTCTTTCCATTCTTCTTTCAATGAGATTTAGATCAGATCCCTTTGGGGAGTCATAATGAAGTTTATTTCCATTGTAAATATACAGTTGATACGTCAAATTATACTATCGTCATGAGAAAAAGATTACACACAGAGCCACAGCTGAGCTGAATTTCACATGAAAGAAAATTACATTAAGTTACTATTGCCAAATTCTAAAGGGAATGACATTTCACAAGGAAAACATCCATACTTCTTAGATACAATCACTAAATTTTATTCTTTCTGTAGTGATGTCTATTGCATTCACTAATGAACAATCCGTCCCTTTTAAAGATTGGTCCTTACTGACCTTCCTTTAAATCCTCCTCCTGATCTTAGCAGGAGGACAAAAATTATATGTTTTTACTCCAGAATAGTCAACTTCTATTGGAGATTGGCTAGGGTAGCAGTTGCAACTCATTTTGAGGTAAAAATTGATTGTTGTCTCCATGGATTTCTTAATTCAATGAGAAGCTTGATTTATAAATCAGTTTCTTTCCCTCCTCTATTGAAGACAAAGCAGTGGGGCAAAGGTCATCAATTTTTTATAGTCATAAGCTTGACTCTCTGATTTATGGCTTTAACTCTCTGTGTATCATATATATATAAACCATATCCTGCTTCAGAAGGAACCACAACTTTTGTGAAGATGTCTGTACTTCAAAAACGAACAAAACCAACCAACACATTATTAATTACACAGAAAATTGGTACGGAAAGGAGCCTTTGACAATATTTACATCAGAATCTGTTCTTTCAATTTTGAAAAATGAAGTGATTAACACACTTTCATCAAGCACTCAAAATTCAGAAGTTTCAACCGTTTCTACTCATTATAAACATAATTTGGTTTTGGTGGGTGGAATTCTTATTAGTCTCTGAGCTGGCTGACATGTTTTGATAGCTGAAAAACAAAGTCAAAATCTCAGTGATGTGAAAACAAGCACGTTTGTTTATTTTCCCAAATGACCCTACTGAAATCCTCTCCCCAAATTGAAAACATTCTAAAATATACTCTTGCTTCACACATCCCTAATTTTGAAGGAAATAATTCATTTAGATTCTAAATTACTAAGCTCTCCCTATATCTCCTATTCTCCCACTACTGTGTGTACTGACAGGTTGGAAAGGGGGCATAACAGAATGAAGTCTAAGATGAAAATTAGAGCAAAGTGATGGAGTGGTTTTTATCTGTTTCCTGAAGTCTTCAGATGGTGACAAGATGCCTACAGATAAGACATTTTTTAATCAAGAAGTTAGAGAACTTTGTAGTTGAAATGACATTGAGTGAGTCATATGGTAGATCAGACCAGATCATCTAAGGAAATCTTCAGTTGTTAGAACACACATCCCCTGAAAAGAGTTAATAATGTCTGCCAAGAGCCAAAGACCAGATCTTCTTAAATCAGTTATCTCAGTGGGAAGAAGAGCTTCAGGGCACCTACACATCATTTTTGAAAGACCTAAATGTTAGAGCTGACCTGGGACAATGTGACAGAAGATGCTGGCTGTAATTCTGAGCCCAGGAGGGAGTTTGAATTCCATGGGGCTGCATTACCACCCAGTGTGTCAGTGGGATAATTGCCAGTTCAAAACAAGAGAAAATGATGTAAGATATTTAACTTCAGGAAGCAAAATAGAAGAGACATTCCAGTCCCAAGTGCCCCACTTCCCCTCAACACACCTTTCCACACACAATAACCAATGATGTGGGCCAAATGGAGAGTGACATCAGGTTGCTGGTCTGCCTCAGCACAAGATATGTGTGGAGCAACTCTCAGCAGAAGGCACGTGTGAGGCAGGAAGGCCTTTTATTTTTTTCTTCCAATACTTAAAATAAGTAACTAAGGGAGTGAGAAATCACGTAGATTGGATGAAACCAAGTTCACCAGTGAGTTACCAGCATCACAGAATGGCTGAGGTTGGAAGGCATCTCTGGAGGTCATCACGTCCAACTGACCTGCTTGAGCAGGATCACTTAAAGCATGTTGCCCAAGACTATGTCCAGATGGTTCCATCTAAGGATGTATTCCAGTGTTCACCATCAAAATTAATTGATGATGCCATCAGACCTTTCTTCTAGGTGCAAACTCTCCTCTTGCTCTCTCAGTGCTGCTCTTTCTCGTTCACCCACACGGATCATCCAGCAGAAATTGCTCAACATGTGGTAGCTAATAAACCAACTCTTGTTACAAGAGTCAGGGCAGAGCATAATTCTAACTACAGGAAACAGGAGGAAGAGGGGGGGACTTTCAGAGTGTTTTATTGTAATTTAAGTAGGCTTCTAAGATACAAAAAGCCAGCAATCATGTCAGAAGTTACGAGGCATTTTCACGCAGTCGCAAATCCATATTTCTCCATCCTAACACACAGTCTGAGAGAAGGGCAGCCAGAGGTAAATGGCAGAACCAGGAGGAGGAAGAGAGCTCTGGTTAGTCTCTCCCTCTTATCAGATCGTAACTTCACAGTAGCAGCTTCCATGGCAAAATCCTTGTAGCTCTTCCAGATTAACCTTCAATCTTGACTCATGTGAGACGGGAACTATCAGACACATGAGAGCAGCCAGGAAGGCAGAGGAAAAATTCTTCCTGGCTGCAATGAACTGCGTGGGATCCCTCCATGGCATAGCTTGGTGTCCTTTGCCTACACACCCTGCAGGTTCCCTGATGAGATGGAATAAGTTAATTTGCCATTTGTTATTAAGAAAATCCTGACAAAGATCAAGACCATGCTGTGAATGGTTGATGGGCACCTGTCTGTGTTTTTTTCTAATTGGCTAAGATCTTCTCTGCTGGATACATATTTCAAACTGCTATAAAATTAATCCCCACTCAACTCTTTCATGCTGGTAAACATCCCAAAGAATGAACAGAAGTAATTTGCGATACTACTTGGCATAAGAGAACATAATCGTTCTGCTGAGATTATTCCAGTTTTACATTCAGTTATGCAACTACAACAAAAACCTGTCCACTGGTAAGATTTGAGTTATTATTTTAATTTATTTTTTTCTTGTCAAGTAGTTTTTCCAATAATTTAATTGATATTTCCTGTTTTAATCCATCCGGGGTACAATTCTTTTTTTTTTCCTTGCAGTTCCCAGGGCAGAAGAAGAAAATGGGCATCAGTTTAGATTGTTTCTGCCAGGAAATATATAATAATGCTGTCATTCTTAAGAAAACTCTGCAGCAGCAGGCTCAGACAGCTACAAAGTAGAGCACATGCATGGATTTGTCATGCTGCCTTACTCTTAAACAACATTGGGTTCTTTGTCAATTGTGAGGAAACAAGGGGGGAAACCCCTTGGAGGTGAGCCACACATTTATTTGTTCCTGAGCTCTGATAGCAATGTTGGCTGCAACACAATCCTTTTTTTAGAAAGGAGAGGTGAGCATCTGTGTGACTTGTTCAGAAAAGTCAACAGATACGTTTGGCAAATGCATTTTCTTGACACATCTTGACTTGTGACACCCAAGGACAGGATGTACGTGACTGTAAACCCAATGTTCATGACAGATCTTGACTGCTGCTACCTGTCACCTCCAGCTCCACTTCAGCTACGACGAAGCCATGAAGTGTAGGAGTGATGTATGGGCCAGAGTTGCCCCATCACACTACTGACACGGAATGAAACAAACCTTGGTGACGAGGGGGGGCAGAAACATCCTTTCTGCTCTTCTTCATCAATGTCCACAATAATGTTTCCATTTAAATTAGTGATTTAGTAAGGCTGGGACTTTCATCAATTTTAGCTGAGTGTGGCAGGCCTTGCTGACAAGGGACGTATCTGAATTTACTCCACCTCCTTCTTCTTCACTATATGCAAGGTATGAAGAGGTTCAGCTCTAAGCAAATACTGGATCTATAGGTCTGAAGTCCTACCAGATCCTACAATGCCTGTTTCCAGTGTGCAGTGAGGAGAAAACGCAAAACACCCAGTATTCACTGTTGTAGATTATTCAATATTTTTGCCTTCACCAAACACTTGAAAGATATCATAAAAATATTTGTTTCTAACTGCAAACAGAAATGTCATTTGCTGGTAGGTTCCATACCTTTGTCAGGCTATGTGTTTAAACAAATCCCATTGTTCAAAGATACCATTTAGGTGGTTGCACTGCTCATCTTTACCAGTACTAGAGACTGGGCCATGCCAGGGGCTGAGCAGTGCTCTGGCAAACTTGTGACATGAGTTGGTGGTGACTTAGAAACGTGCTCTACAGGTCTTCATGAGAGGGTCTGAATCCCAACACAGGAGCACACGAACAGAACCTCAGGACACACACTTACACTGATGCATGCACACAACTTACCTATGTGCTTCACGAGGAGGGTTTGCAGTCATCTTAGTGCTTCCTGGCAAGCACATTTTAAGAGGTTTGGAAACTCAGTACGAATTCTAAAATATAGAAAGGCATCTGTGTCAAACCCTAATGAGAAAACGCCTTCAAACCACTCCAATAAAACATCTGCAACCTGTATGACTGTTTTGTATTGCCTTCAGATCACAGAACCATAGAATGGTTTGCTTTGGAAGGGACCTTAAACATTGCTCAGTTCCCTGCTGGATCCCAGCAACAAAAGATGACAAACAAAACAAATGCACGCATACCTCAGAGAACATCTGAGGAAGCAGACTGGTTCTTCTGCTCTTGCTTATTGGCCACAGATGTCCCCAGCAAGAGTGCCCAGAGCTACCAGAGAATCCTGTAAAGCAGCTGAGGCCAATTGCCAATATTTAGCCATAATTCAGGTCATCTCATACTAAAAAGGATCCTAGGACACACTGCATCAACTGCTTCCTCTGCCTCTTGCCCAGCTCCTCCTGGGCCCCACAACATCTTGGGCCATGCTCTGTAGCACACCTTCAGGAGACGCTGTGCTGCTCCAGAGCTCCCTCCCATCCTTGAATCCATTTAATTGATTATAATAAATAATCATGAAAGAGAATTAATAACCAACTAATTGAGAAAGACCAGCAAAATCATTACAGAGCTAAGGGGCTTTCCATAGCTTAGCATTGGAAAAAAAGTTGACACATGAATAATATTTAGCTTCTAATCCTCCTCTACCCCTTGCTCAGTCTCAGTAAGAGAAATATACCTTTCAATCTCTCTTCTCTTCTAGATTTTGTGGTTTTCTCATTAATCTTGTATTGTCCAACTCTGTTCCCACTCAGCCTCGAGGTTGGGACCCTGGAAAATATCTTCTGAGTCTCCAACAAGTATTTGTCCCCCTCGTCACAGTTCTTATTCCTCTCTTCCCTTAGGAAACATAGCTCATTAAAGATCAAGCAGAGTTTAATTCAAATGTAGCTCTCATTTATAAAATTTCCCCCTCCTTTCCTTCCCCATATCCACTACATATTTCTCAGTATATTTTATTTTCACCAGTAGGACTATCTTCTCAAAAACAGCTTTCCAGCTCTGTAGCCCCATCAAAGTTACCAGAGATCCTGCATTTATACTGAGAGTAATGAATGCTTTATCATTTAATCAGTAAAAGCTGCAGTTTACAGGTTCTGCAGTCTTTCAGGCTTCCCTTAATAAGGAGTACTTATGCTTGTCACAAAAATGTAACCTTGGGATTATACAAGAATAAAACTTCCTTTTGTCTCTTCTTCCAGGTGTCCATATGTCTGCAACAGGGAATCTGGCCAGCTCACAGAAACTGCCTCTCCTCCAAGAACTGCATATTGAGGCAAATTCCCAGCTTATTAAAAAATAGTTCTGTTATTTTGCCATCTTGTTTGTTCTGCAATTCCTCTGTATTTTTCCCTTCCTTTTTTTTTTTTTTAATTTTGCTTCTGGGTTTTTTTCAGAAAAAAAAAGGAAATGGAAAAGAAAAAATCCAAAGCCCTAAGAAGTTCTTAAATATACCTTTACTTTGGGCTTCAGTGCCACTTCCAAACTTCTGTAGTAACTGATAGGAACATCCCAATATTCAGTTGCTATTTGTCTGTTTGCGTGAAGAAGCTCATAAGAACTTCAAAAAAACCAAAAACCTTTAAAAAGGTACTTTATAAAGCTTCTTTTCAGCTCCTGACAGAAGTGCCTTAACTTCAGTGTTGCTTAACTCTTTTCCAAAGTAAATTAAATCAAAACTGGAATGGCTAAAACTTGAGTAGCGCTGCCCCAGAATTTAATGCGGTCCAAACACTCAATTTCAAAATTTGGGTTTGTTGTTTTAGATTAGTTTTCCTGAGTGATTCCTGAGACAACTTTTCAATTCAGTGGTGGTTTTTCTTCCATGTGTTTACCTGAGCTTATAGCTTCCAGGATGTTTTCCTAGATTTTGAAAGCAAACCCCAATTACAGTGAGTTCTGGGAAAATGGTCCTTCCAAATAAAGGAAAACGTGAAGGTTTGTGGCTTAGTTCATGAAGACACTCATTTAACCATAGCAACTTATTATATATTTTTAATTATACTCCATCCTGCATGATTATTTTGAAAGAAAGGATTAAGATACTGAGAGCACACTGCCTTATGACCTTTCTTCTTTGCAGGCTATAAAATAATCCTACAATTTATTTAGTTTTCCTAATATTCACTTGTGAAAAAATATAAAAATTGTAATACTTGACCATGAACCATCAAAAGAGCACCCAGACTCCCTGCACCAACACAACAGAGAGTTGTGAAGCTATTTGCAACTTGATTGAATTTTGCAATGCACTTTCACAATGCCACTTTCTACTGCTTCGTTTTTAAGAATCCGGTTGCTTTACTGTTTAGAAATCCAAGTTTGGGTTCTGAGAGGAGGCTTTCAGTTCTGCCCATTGCTGGCTTTTCATAATCTTTCACCGTGCTACGTCTCCTCCCTGCCCCAGGCGAAACACAGCTCAACCAGGGCTGTTGTTTGAGTGAGGGAGTTGCACCTCCCAATCATAGCACATTCTTCTCCTTTTACATCACGCAGCGAACCGACAGCCTGAGTCAGTCATCGACAGCCTTTGGTGTCTCTTCATTGCACAATGGTTATGGGTTTAATACACGGCCTCTGTGGTTTTTCTGCTCTACCATAGCTGAGCCACAAAGACTCCTGTCCTCCAGCAGCAAACCATGCTGTTTTGGTAAACTTTTCAACCCTCCTGATGTGCTGCAGAGCTCAATGGTGGGAAAAGCTTGTTCTGCCTTAATGGATTCAGCGTAGGGCTGGGAGTTTGAGTGTTTATGGAAGGAAGAAACGTGAAAAAAGGGTTTTACGGCGAGGTATGATGTCACCCAGATCACAGCCTATTTCTGGAACTCGGCTGTGAAACCCATGATACGTTTTGACACATAAATGTTGCCAAGTCAAACTGATAGTATAATTGTTAATATGGTCACAGCCAACTGTTTCTCAGATAAGGAGTTAAACTCCTCTATGGAATATAGTATTTGTGGAACGTAGCACCTAGTCTGCTCCATGCTTTCATTGGCTCTGGGATTGCTTACTATCATATTTAAATAAAAAGACTAGATTATTGGGGACCACAAGAACAATGGATTGCTTAATGGTCTTGCGGCATTTATCTTAAGTCAATACAAAAGTTTTGAGTTCCTAAGCCTCAAGGACAAGGGCAGTGAAACAAGGGCCACATTCAGTGAACTACTCATTCGTTTATTTTTTAATGCACGTTTAAGTATCCTGTTTTGGGGACTCAGATATACTTAGATGATTCAGTTAAATGCAGATTAATTTTCCAAAAAATTTTGCCTGCCTAAGGAACAAAATCTGATAGAAAATATTAAAGGTTATTATGTGCAATTTGTTCTAGATAAGAGTAATGATCAAACAACTTCCTTGTCTCTGCCATAACACAAATTCCCCTGTGATGGAGGTCCATTTTATACAGCATCCTTCATATGAGCTTCGTTGCTAAAAGCTTGACAGGGCCCCACAATATAATTATAGAGTTATTAGGAGTAAGTAATACCAGAAAAGAAGAGATACTCTAGAAGTGTAGATATGAAAGGAGAGGAATAGGTTCAGATATGAAACAGAGAGACTCTGTAGTCGAGTCATATAAAACTGCTCAAAGGGGCTCAGGAGGCCAAGGGAAAGGACAATGGCCGGGACTCAGGGTGTGCAGGGAACAAGTGGGGGACTGAAGGGTAAAGCCTGGGTTTGAAAAGCAAGTGCAGCAGCTCTGCCATCTGCAAAAACGCAGGCAGGCCAGAGTTTAGAAGATTTTTATGTGACCCCTTAAAAGTTTCAGAGAACTAGAAGTCTGCCTAGGTCTTAGACTCCTATGTGTTCCTCAAAGGCTCATAATGTCCTTGTTTTCCATTGTTACAGACAGACGCTTTTAAGCATAAGGTTACAGAATCTTATGGTGTTTAATTTGTTAAATCAATGTTTTCTACCCCTTAAATTCTGAGATTTCTCATTACAATGAAATAAAATTATTTTTTTGTCCTGAACTATGGTACATTCACTCCACTATAGAAAGAAAAACAGGTCTCCTGTTAAGTGTTTCCTTAAAACACAGAGAAACATCTCTTTACTGCTGCCAACTCTCTCTCCCAACGTGCGAATGGAATGAGTGATTTTAGCCATGAACACACCGTACTTCTGACTTTGATGGGGTCTGAAGGTACATAAACAATTCAGATGGGAGCAATTTGTGTCGGTGTTATTCCCATTTCCTTGAAAAAGGCTTTTCTATGATGATATGAAGGCAGCAGCACGGAGGCGATGCTCCGATATCACTGGAGTGAGGTGCAGGGGTGGTTGGAAGTTGGTGCTCCATGGCCAGACCCACGTAGGAGGATGGCAGCGCCTCTGTGGAGCTCCCTCAGCCGTGGTGCATTTTGCCAGCTGCTTGCTTGGCTTGCAGCACCAACCTGCCATGTTTATGTATCTCTAACGCACCATCTCCCTGCAGTGGAAAGCAAGCTGCTGGTGTAATCAGGGAGCTCCACGCACGTAGCCAAGGAAAGCATATCCAAGAAAGAACTACTGATACCTCTTAGAGTCCAGTTCTTGCCCCAAATCTGTCTCTTCACCTTGCCCAGCAATGCCTGCAGGAGAGATTGTCTTGCTCCTTTCACATCATTTTACTAAACTAGCAGATAAACTTGCAGTCTGTTTTCCTCTGGTTAAGCTAGAGCTTTGAGTTATTTTTCTATTGTACACTGATTTATCTTTTGCTTTCTCGAGTAGCAGTTTCCCAAATAAAGGGTCAGGGGCTGAATGGGAGCATGGAAGTGGGCTGTCAGAAGACATTTATATATGTTGTTTTTCCTTACTGAAGACAGAACATGAATTCCAGAGGATTCAGTATTGCTGCCAACTCAGCTTGAGCTCAGTCCTAACCTTTACTACGCATTGAGCAGCCTTTGACCAGCTCACACCAGAGAGCAGTTTTGCCTGCTAAAGCTTGTATTTCTGAGTAAATGATTCCCTTGTTACTGAGTTTATAAGGTCAAATTACACTCCCCCACCTTAGCAGGCACCTTGCCACTCACACAATGCCGAGTTTGACAACCACACATCTCTCTTTTGATAAGACCTGGAGGACTAGGACCATCCACCTGTGTTCTTGGGCCTCCAATCCCCTGCAGCTGGAGATCTTCAAGCTAGGAGACTGGCTGTAGGCCTTCAGGTGCTGAGCCCATAGCAAATGCTCATCCCAAAGACTTGGGTAGAAGTTAGGCCAGATGAAGGCAGAGCTCATTAGAGGGAGAAGGGTACGGTCGTTTGGAAGTCTTTATTTGTTTATTGGTTGAGGAGGTCTGGTTTGTTGCAAAGCAGAAATGGAAAACTTGCATTTATACCCTGAATATCAACTGTTTGTGCTAGTTGTGGGAATCATAACATCTGTGGAAATGGGTGCTTGTTCACACCTGTTGTTCCAGAAGGGCTCTCTTCCCTATAAGAACATGTTTTCTGTGAAAAGGCTGTTTATACATAAATAACATACATAAATAACATACATTATACATAATGTATGTTTCAGATTTCTGATGTCTATGAAGTTTCAGTTACCCAGTAAGGGAGAAAAAGAAAAAAACAGAGTATCATGTGACTGATTCATTTAAGAAATTATATGGCCACTCAACACTTGGGGACTGTGTGGAGATGGCCCTGCTACGCTTGTTTTCCTCTCATTATTAAACTCTTTGTACAGATGGGGACCTGAGAAGTGAAAAGATGAAATGCTGTATGACAGCCAAGCAGGGAAACCGTGGCCGAGTCGTGGAGACAACTCACATTTCCTGAGGAATAACTGCTCAAAGTCATTTCTAGGTGATGGAGGAACTGGGCAGGGAAAATCCTAGCAGGCCACGGAAAGTCAGAGATAAGGGAAACCTCTTAAGGAGTGGTGTAAAGGTAGCACAAACCAGCCTCACTGTGTGATTAAAGGATTCCCATCAGCGGCGGTGTCACAAATAGAAAATATGTGGACATTTCTGTCATTCCTCAGACCTCGACAGCCTACTCCCTTCAATACTTCTTGAGAGTCCCACCTCTCTCAGGCACTTGCAAAGTTCACAAAAACCAGCAGGAATTAAGGTTGGTCACATTTGCCTTGTGAGCACAACGGGTAATTGATGTAGGGGGAAAAATAATCAGGAGGAAAGTGGTAAAAAAAAAGCAATACCAAAAACCAGTCTTGCCTCTACGTTTGCCCTCACATCTCTGGAAGTGCCTTGTGGCCAATGTGGCAGTTGGAGGCATGGATTCAGGATTCACAACCACAGAAGGATGGGAACCACTGCTAGCAGCAGCGGTCTTAGATGGAGGAAGGGTCTGCTTTGCCTCTGGCTCATCTGTCTGACATCTCTCTCCCCAATCCCCGTGTCTCCAACCTGCTCCTCTGCCAAGAGCCAATCCTATAATTTGTGTGCTCACAACCTAAAAAACTGGGTGAAGGCCACAAGCAGGGAGAAGACAGGATAGGTAGGATTAGTGGAAGATAAGATAGCATTGGTGACCAGAACAGTGGGACTAAATCCCTTAATGATGATAAACTAATTAGCTTTGTCCAAACACCTTTAGTAAACCAGTTACCACTGGACAGCCCCAAAAGGAGCAATTCCTTTGGGACAGCATGGCCAGGCCATGTGTTGGCAGAGGTCATTGCTGAGCTGAGGCTGCTTCCCATGTCTCACCCACAACCTGGTTGAAAATTCCTTCCTTCACGTGTCAGGACAGGCTCCAGGGCTTCAGTTCAAAGGCAAGGTCAGCTGAGCACAGGTTTCTACTCCACAGGAGGGTGGTGATCACGTTTCTTTCTTGTGGCTACAGATAGTGAGAAAGAAAATAATTCGATAAGTCTGCAGAATGTTTTTATTGTCATGTCAACAAAATATTTTCTGCCTTCACAGACTGTGGAAGTACTTAGCATGCAGCATCCATCCAGTTCTGGAAAACACATGAAAACCACCGACAGAATCTCACTATTCCTTTTTTTAGCTACATAATGAAAAAACAAACAAGAAATATGCTGATTCCCAAAATGAACTAATTTTTTTTTTTTCTGAAGCAATTTCATTTTTTAGCTTTGATCTGATACCAGAACCCAAAGGACTTACTTGCTATTTCTAAATAATGAGTCTAATGTTTATGCTCTGAGCCTGAACTTTTCTGGTTTTGGAAAAAATGTGACTTTACATAAAAGTCCTTTGATTAAGAGATCTGCAGTCAGAGGAGTTTTCGATACAATAATGAAAAGGCCTTTCAGATCACTAACTCGAACGCTGCTCAGCACGATATTACTCAAGAAGGGGAGAAGCCGACAGAACAATCACACTATTAGTCTTTGCTTTGCCAAGTGTTGTGTTAGTCATATTCCTGGACAAATCTCCCAGAAGTGGCTAAGAGAAGCCTTACATAGCATGGAGTGATGCATGCCTGACAAATGCACCCTGACCTGGGTGGTCTGTCCCACTGGCTGTCTCCTTTTATTGTTTTTTAACCCTGATTAACTGAGGCTTGTGACTGCTATACAGAAGGAAAATGCTTGGAGGAAAAAACAGAGGCTGTTTCCTCTTCCTGTAGTCTCAACTCCCCTGTAGCAAGGATGGTGCCTACAGCAGGGTACAGCAGGCTCCTCCTCCAAGCAAGGGCACAGCACAAAACATAGCATTTTCTTGCTTTGCACGATGAGGATCCCGTTCCCTGCTCCACTGGGGCACGTAGGCATTGGGCAAAAGGGCTGCTGTGCATCCACCCCTCCCTGGGCACCAGGGGAACCCAACACGTGGGCTCATCTCACCTCTCACAGTGGTGGCAAAGGCCACCCCTCTGCCCTGGTCCCCTCTTTCTTAGACACGAGATGGAAAGAGTGACTTTCCCCCCTGCTAAGTGGGTTGAAGATTTGAAGCTGAATGCCTGCGTTATTTATGCAGAACTGACATGTCTCTTTGTCCTGAGCCATGTGGCCCAGATTCCAGCCCTTGTATCTACAAAACATTACTCATGTGCACGTTCCTCTTTCAAGTCCTTGATTCCAAAGGGATTACTCACATGTGCACGCACACCGCGACTCTGCGCCCGATCGCAGCTCAGGGCCCTGCTGCTCCCAGCTGATTTACAGCTGATTTACACCAGGAGGCCAGAGACAAAAATCTGAAACAGTAAAAGTGAGCTGGTAAAAGAAAGATCAGCCTGACACCTAGTTCTCCTCTTTATTTCCCTCCCGTGTTCCCCATCTCCCCTGTGATCAGGGCAGCCTGCTGGAAGCTCTGCTCCTCTGTACCATCTGGGCACTGCTGCACACTAGGGGTTAAAATGAGAAGGCACTTTGTTTTTGGAGATTTATTGCTTTCCTCCTGCTATATTTGTAAAGGTCATCATTACAGTCAGCCATCCCCACCCCTGCAGCTGTCTGTACATTTTTTCTTTCGTTCTAGAGTTGTGCTTTACTGAGGAAATTATAATTATTAAAACACATAAGGTCATGCTCTAGATGAACCTGGAAACAGTTCAAATATGTTTCAGGTTTGAAACTATTTTGCAGCTATGGCCAAGTGGTGAGTTCATAACAAAAGAATGGTTAATTTCACACTTCAGATAACATTTTCCCCAGAAAGCAGTAAAGCATGTTGGTACAGAATTATTAAAGGTGGAAAAGACTGGAGACACATAATCAGTCATTAGTCCTGATAATTAGATATTAAAGACAGGCTCAGGGATGGGGCAGAGTGGTTCTCCCTGAATGAGCCAGTGTCTGCACCTTGCCTTTTGAACTTTTGCATGTTTAGAAAGGCACTGTGTTTTTATGGACTGATAACATGAGAGCAACCCTACAAATGGCTCTTTTCCCTCTGCTGCAGATGACACAGTTACACATCACTGGACAACATCATCAAGCCATCACTAGAATTAAAATTTGCAAACCACACACTGAAATAGCAGCGAATAAAACATCAATATTCCTCTCCCTGAGCTACCTTCTTGCATTGGGATGGTGGGAGGAAAGAAATGGCAGGTGTTTGTGGCTTCTCCAGCATCTGGATCAACAGTGATCGCTGCTTTTCCCTTGGAAATGGGGGAAATGGGGGAAAGGGATTTTGACAAAGCAAGTTTTGAAAGATCAAACCTCCTTTGTGCAACAGCCTGAAATGTTCTCTGTAAGCCTACCTGAGATCTGTGGCTAAAGCAGGTTGATCTTTATTGGGTTTCTTTCAAAATTCAGGCTCTCCCATGCAAATCTCCCCTCCTCCATTAACCTGGGTGTCAGTGTTGAGGTTTATCACTAGCTTTTCAAAAAAGTTATTTAAAATAATGTTTTCCTTAAAGAAAACAAAACAAATCCCCCAAACGAGCTCTGCCTTCCTGGGCACTGACATTCCAACACAAATGCTAGGTGTTACAAATCCTTCCCCAGCAGCTTTCCCCTAGAAACTGCAACAGCCCAGCCAGGGCCACACCAAGAGCCTCAGCCATGCCCTTAGGTGCCTGGGGAAAACACTCAGTGCATTTGACTTTTGCAGGTGAAGTTGTGAAAATCTGCTGAACAGAAAACCAGGACCTGACTACATGCTGCTGCCACTTGTATGTCCCACTGCCACGATTAGGGGGGACACTGGAGTCCAGACTATGGCTTTGGGCAAATCAGTGACACCTCTAGCTGCTGGTGTGGGGGAGAAAGGTAATGCTTTGTCTGGCTCACTGCCCTGTCTGAGGGTCTCTTGCCTACTCACTATACACAGTTATAGACTAGCTCTGAATCATGCCCCAGTGCTGGCACAGCAAGGAGGATCCAAGGCTGAGCCTTACCTCTCTATTTTACTTCTTGCCCAGGTATCATGTTTGATTTTTAATTTAAAAAGATTTTGCTTACGTCTTAGGGGGAAGGGGGGGGGTTGGAAAGGAAGAGCAGTGAGCATTCAGTGCTAGTTTCATTTTTCATCACCATTATCAAGGTTTGGATTTTAACTTTGGAATGTCCTTATCTAGAACGAAATCAAATAAGCACTTTGTGGCAGGGGATCCTACACTCCCTCCTCACCTAAGGGAGGTTGTGCAATGTGTAGCATTTGCCCCACTGTTGTGTGCTTGAATCAATTCAGTGATGCTGACACACCTACACATCTACCTACATGTAATGCCTACATGCACGTGTGGCTGCTAGGGCTCATTATCCACTCTCAAGGGTTTACACCACAGAAGGTTTTCTGGCCTCTGGATACAGATAAGAATGGCTGTGGGTGCAATTATACTCATAGACAGATATTGAAGTGAAGTGAAATACATGGAAAACTCAAAGCATATTTTTAATGGCCCTAGCATGGCACATGGTAGTACACAAGGAGGACCCCATCCCTGTGATTCATGCACTCTGCAAAACAGCTCACACAGCTCTGACCATGCTGTGAGGACCTGAGAAAGGCTTTCACCTCATGCAGCCTCATGACCCATGTGCTCCTGAAGCACGTTGCCAACTCTGGCTTCTGTCAAAAGCTGGGTGCAGGAAGAAAAGGGCTCAAGGACTCTGAACCCACATGAACCCACGTGAACTCACCACAGGACGAGACCATCCAGAGGGGTTGTGTGTTTGTGTGCCCACGATGTGGAAATCTGACAAGTTGAAACTGGAGAGCAGCCTTGGGCCTGGGCCTGCTTGCAAATATGGATGCAGACACCTCGCTTCCTCTCAGCCCCTTTTGTATTGGGAAAGTACACAAACAAAAGCAAGCTGATTCTTGCCTCTGCTTCTGCCACACAAGGGATGGACAGAATGAGCCCAAGCATTATGTCATCAGCTTTCCATGGGGTGGGGAAAGCTTGACAGGATCCCACGCTTGGATCTGGGAGGCCTGACAGCCCTTTGGTTGCTCAGCAGCTTCCAGGCTTTCTTTCCTTCCTGAACCTAATGGGTGAAAGGCAGCAGAGCTCACGAGGATTTGAAAATGAGCTCAGAGGAGCTGGTTCATGAGAATTAAAATCCTTGGCAAATGACCCACAATAACTGATATTTTTTCCAGATTATGGGGGAGAGTGTTGTTTTCCAGTTATGTGTATTTTCTTGTTTTCCAGTTATGTGTATTTTTTAACTCCCATAACCAACACATTATTTTAATCCTAAATTCCCTGCATTCTCTTTGGAACCATACACACTCTTTTGAAGGACACATGTCCCTCTCTGAGAGATTCATGGTCTTTTCACATGGGTGTCCCTCCCTCCCATATATGAAGTTTGGCTCCTGACTAACCTAACTGGGATGTGTGGGAAGCAGAGTTGCCCCAGGCTGGCAAAAGGGAAGGGTGAAACCTCTAGGAGGTGGGTTAATGGCACATTAAAACAAATAGTTGAAGAACCTGACATACCAAATAAACAAAAATAACAAAAAAGGGAGAGGAGCAAAAGACAGGTCCCACTCAGAGACGTGCTGCCGTTGCTCTCCTGACTAGTAGACTGCAGTGAACTTACTGCCCATCTGCACCCACACCCCAGCACTGCCCGGCCTGCACGCTCTTGTCTAAGTAAATCTTGCTGCTTTTGTCTTTTCTAAGCCTTGGTGCTATTTTCTGCAGTATTCCACCCTCGTGTCATTGAAGAAGAATGTTCTGAAAATGAACTGCTGAAGACTATTGGCTTTGTAAATACCAAGAGCCAAGAGTCAACTCTCATGTAAATCCATTGTCTTGGACAGAGATCCTGCAAGGGTGATGCCTCCCTCCCCTCTTCCTGATCTTAATCAATACCATTTCATTCTAATTGCTGTAATAGTTTGGAAGTAGCCTGGGAAAAGCTCTAGTTGCTTTTTCTTTCTTTTTATTTCTTTTCAAAAACGTGGATTCAGCAACATTTCTACTCACTTTTTTTCTGCTCAGGCAAACAAACAAACATGCAGAAGAAACACCCTTAAAAACAGAATGTTTTGATTTTCCAGTCAGAACAAATATCTTAACACTTGCTGCTGTTCTTAATGTCAATTAAAATAAATAAAATTTTAATGAAATTTCTCAAACTTGAAGGGAAAATTGACATTTTGTCTCAGACAAGTTATTGTGTTGGCCTCAGAGCTGTCTTTAAAATTTATTTGCTTTCTTAGCTTGCTAAAATACATAAAACTCTGACTTGATCCATGGACTTGACCTGGTCTTCTGTGTCATTTGATTTGAGCAATAAGCAGAATTGTGTGATACAATATTTTGTCAAAGCTTGGTCTCATCTGGCTTTTAGCAGCCTGAATTGTAACAGAACTGTTAAAATCAGGGTAGCTCTATAAAATAACCCCAGGGCAGTCATCGCTCTCTATCAAAATCAGGGCTGGGAATTCAGCAGCAATCCCCTGATTTGGGAAAGGTTGCTTTTCTTGGATTTCCTTGCATGCCAAGAACCAACTTGAAAGCCAAGACCTCACCTTGGCTCACACACAGAAGTTGCTTTGTTAAACAATATCAAAAGTTTCACTCCATTGCTTCTTCTTCCGGAAGCAAAGAACCGGTTACTTAAAGATGAAAAGTTGTACAAACTCATACAAAATTCACAATTTACAGCACAATTTGCAGTACTTTAGTTCAAACCCAAAAATCTCCCGTCTGACTTGCACCAAGGCTCCTTCAGTATTTCTCTTCTGCATCTTATCTTTGGTAATTCCCATCAGTATAACTCGATGGCAAGGATGTTTTTTTTCATATCTGCATATTTTTCAGCATCTCACGTTCACAAACTGCTCAGTTGAAGGTGTGGCTTTGGCATTTCATGGTCATCTTTGGTGGATTCATTAAGGAATATACAAATACCAAAAAAAGAGGAAAAATTTATGGATGTGGAGAGAACCATGGTGAATATCTGAAGAACACTGGCTCACTTCCAGACATCAAAACTGTTATTACTGCATGCCCACTGCCTTCTTCAAAGAATATCCCATCTCCTTGGCAGCATAAATTAACAAATATACCTTGAACTGCAAAAATGTGTAATGTGTATACAAATCTGATCTTGTTTACACTGCCGAGAGGCAAGACCCTCTTTTCACTAAAATTAAACCACCATAAAACTAGTGTAAATAATAGGGCACTCTGACCCTGTTTATTTTGGTAAGGCCTGAAAATGCCATTAGTCTGTAAAATTATGGTCTACTGCCTGCTTTTAGAAGAACATCTGGGTTTCCAGTTAGGCAGGTAAAATATTGGTCAGGTTGCAAGGACAATATACTCCCATAGCAGCTTCTTTTATGGTTTCCTACTTTCACTTTCACTAGAAGAACGTGCTGGAGACAAATATGGCAAACAGAAAGTGTCTTTGGAGTCCATAGTCCAATGTAAGTTAACGTGGCTCTACCATTTCTCCATGGTCAATTTTGCATAAGAACAAAATAAGTCCATTTAACTGGTGTAAGAAGTGCTGCTTTATACGTGAGAGCGATTCAGAAACCAAGGGAGGGAGCCACTTGCTTGCTGTGAGAAAATACAGCTCCATTCAAATTAATGGAGTTGCACTAATTCACTTCCATGGGGATTTACTTCTGCTCTCAGAAGTTTCAGCTCAGAGTAGTTAATGGGCACTTTGGCACGAACTTAGGAAAGCCTGAATATTGTCCCAGTTAGTAGGTGGTGATATTAAAAATTAAACCAGGATCATATTGAACAGGTAAGCCATGATTTCAGTATTATTTGAGACATGCAATCCAAAAGATAATTAGTTTATTAAAAATACACTAGGACTGGATATTCCAAGTACAGTTGGTGTTGTGTCAGCATGATGACATCTAAGTGGGTTATGCACTTCATGACTTGTCAAACAGTAGCCATCCTGCTCCTATAAAGCTCTAAAATTGATCCGGTTAACTTTATCATTATCTAAAGAATCTGAGTAGCTGAACAAAGTGCTCAGAACTCCACGGTTCCATCCATCATCTTGTCCTAAGGTCCTTGCTGTCTCGCTTTCTTGGAACTGGCTCCTGTTCAGAAAGGGATTGAGCAGCAAGTCTTCAAAAGCAAGAAGAAAGCACAACTATGGACTGTGCTTGGCTTTGCTCAGCAGCTCCACCTCCTCTCTTCAGAGCGTGGAGGAGTGGCTGGAGAAGCCGGGCTCTACAGCCGAGCAGGACACGGGGTAGAAGTCACAGCGTTGGAGACAGCAGTAGGTGCTGGCACACGCCCAGTTACAACCGCGTTAACAAGCGGATGTTGTTCAGCATGGCAATCAGGTTTATCTGCACAGTGTCCCAGTTTGGGTTTCACAGCCATGTCCCTTCTTCCTGAAGGAATTGGCTGAGACACCAGCTACTACCAACGCGAATAGCGTGCGCTCCTGGTGTCAACCTGACCCTCCTTTTACTCTTGTGTCACTATGTTAACCAAACGTGTTTACTGCAAGGAAGTTCTACCACATCTAAACATTCCCTGCTGTCTGAAATACTTTCTGTCAAACACAGCTGAGGCAATGCCCAATGCCCAAAGAAATCAGGAATTTCTAATGCTCTACATGATGGCCAACCAGAGAAGGGGTTAATTAAGGTCTTGTGTACTGGGAAGGGTTATAACACCGAAGACTGGATGTTGCTTAATACTGTTTGATATATGAGAAAGGAAATCTTTTGGAAAGGGTCACGTCTGTCTTCTGAAAGACCAGCAGTAATACTTGTAAAGCAGACTAACAGCCAGCTAATCTTATCTATATACCCCAATAAATCATATGATGGGCCTGATTTAAATGCTACTCAATCAAACAGTGCTGCTTAGGACAGCCCCAGGTGTGGGTGTTGGTAAGCTATGTGACCCTCATCATCTTCCTGTCAGGATGCAGAAACTGGGTGCAAGTAGCTGACTCCCAGCACTGGTGGATGCTGGAAGGACTGTGAGGCAAATACTCCAGGCGTATATAAGTGCTGTTTGTCCTACAGAAGCATCAGTTCAAGGCATAATATACTCCAAACATGAAAAAATCAAAATAATAGGCACAGCAGCTGAACCCTCACTACCTCCTTGCTTTCCAGTTTTGGGGTTGAATTTTACCCAGCCCTCCCTGGGAAAGGTTGAGGCAGCTCCTCCTGTGTCTGCCTGTATGTGAATTGCCTTGCAACTGTTGACTAGTTTTCTCCTTGATGGATTTACATGGGCTCCTACAGTAATGATTAAGGTGTCTGAGGAGAAAATCAGGATCAGGTCTACATCTTCCTTAAATGTGTTGTTCAGTTAGCTAAATGGCAAATAGACCATCAGACACCTGTTAAAGTGTGATACAAAACAACAGCCCACTAAATTGGCTTGCTGATTCCTTCTGCTTTGTGAGTTTCAATTCTTACATATTACTTTCCTGTGTGATAATTGTTAACCTGTTTAAACGAGGCGGTTTCAATATGAGATTCCAGCACTATTTCTTCCCAATCCTTCCTGAGTGATTTATATTAATTGTTCAGGAAAAGCAGTATAAAAATACCATTCCCCGAGACCGCAGGCTCAAGAAGAGCACAAATAACTGGTTGTAAATTTCTTAGCAGTGGGCATGCACTCTTATGCAATTCAAATGGCCAGGAGTGGAGTATTTTACTCTTTCAGTTTAGTTCATCTGTCCAGGAATGACATGTCAAAGGGTTGAGAAATGAAATCCACTGGAGTAACCGATGCGCTGTTGTTGTTGGACTTGCAGGGAAAGGTTTCAGCCAAGATTCCTCCTCAGACACAGAGATCAATTTATCTGATGGCTCCTTTCTTGGAATCACGTTGCATTGAAGATTTGAATGGTGAACAGCTTTGTCTCCGAAACGGAGCCACCGGATGGGCCAAGCAGTGCCCACAGGGACAGCGACTCAAGGGAAGCTTGGTGTCGTGCATGGTGTCGTCACCATGCTCAGCCCAGGTAAACTAGCACAGTCCTCCTCACTTCAGTGATGTTATTGCAGTTTACAGTGCCTGTTTGACTTCCTCAACGCTGCCTGGGGAAGGAAGGGCAGGGCATGGGGTTTGGGAGAGAAGGGATGAATGGTCATGGTGGAGCGATGTGCTAGGAGCTGCCTGAGATGGTGCAGTCTGGGCTGGTCGTTCCTTTGCTTGCCTCCAAACAGAGACAGCAGTAGGTGACAGGACTAGTTGGTAGTGCTGCACCATTTGATAACTACTCCTGGGTTTTATCCAATGACCATTTTTAAAAGCCTGACTCTGGTGACATCTCATTTCACCCAAGCACCAGAAGGCGATGGCAGTAGGAGCCACTGTATCCTGCCAGTCAGGATGTGCATGGACACTACCAAAACAGTGGCAAAATAGACTGGGCAGCTGCCAAGTGGTCCTGAGTGATGCAACTGAGTGTGCTGCTCCCCCTGTTACAGTGAGTGGGTGATAGCAGGGTTAAAGTGTGTTGCTGGGGGCCTTCTTGCTAAATCTGCACCTGTCTACTTGCACATATCTACACAGCAGATCGAGAGCCTGGGACACACAAATAAAGTGCTTCCTGGCAGGTCATTTGAGATGGTGTAGGATGGTATGTTTTTATATCATTCCTTCCAGTCCTGGAGATATGAGATGACCTAATCACTGAAGATAAGCAACATCAGGTCTGGTCGGTATGGAGATGAGAAACCTCCAAGAAAAACACAGGTGCTCCAGGAAATGCCGCTGCTGTTCCAGCGCTGCAGACGACGCTGCTTGGGGCTTCTGGAGCACGGCTGCTGCAGCAGCAAAACCCCTGGGAGAGCTATAAATCCCTGGCACTTCTCACAGAAATGGGGTGTTAACTCTTGTGCGTGCTCCCATATTGTAATTCCTGATGAGAGAGAGCTCCTGCTCTGTGCTTCTTCTCATACAACGACTGGTGCACCGGAGTGACTACGGTGAGCGCTCTTGAAGGCCTTCTCCGTAGGTGTGAGGTGGCTTTGAGAGGCACAAGTCTCAGACAAATCACAATATGCATAATTATTTGACTACCTAAAGTATGACCTGCACCTTGTTCTTCCTTGGGCTTGCTTTCCCCCCTCCCCTATAAAAGCTGTTCACTGTGCCTGGTGCAAACCAGATACCCTGCTCCACCCTGGAGAAGGGTGAGTGTCAGCACTGGATTTATATTTCTGCAGAATGAAAGATGACAGGAATTTGTTATTACCTCTAGAAATGATGTTGCAATATTGGTCAGTCACCACTAGCAACTGACTCTGGATTTATTCTGATTTTTTGTTTTGGGAGGAATGGATGACAAAATAGTACTTTAGAGATGAAATCATACTTCATCTCTAAAGTATTGGGTTTTCATACTGTTTTCTCATACTGTTTGGTGGTTGGGTTTGAGTCTTTTTTTAATATTTTGTTTTGTTTTGTTTTCTTCTGCTGGTAATTAAACTGGTAGACAAATATCTGACTTTACTGGAAGATTTAGGCAACCCTTGTGTTTTGAAGTCTCCCTCGTTTGCTAAAGAAAACTTGAATGTTGCAATTTTCCCAGTTCTGAGAACACAACCTTCTGCGAATTAACATTTCACAGAAGCTGCAATTATGTGTTTTGGAAGAGGAAAAGGTGGGAGGGAAAAAAAGAAGTGAAGAAGATACTCAAATAAGTGTTGGAATTGTCTGTAGTCCTCAACAGACATGTGAGGATGAGAAGTGGACAATTTCTAATAAGGGAGCTGCGACAGTTGGTTTCTCAACACAGAAAAATAAAGCTAAATTATGCCACAAGGTAGACTGAACAGCAGCTCACTTTATAATTTAAATGGCTTGGGAGCTTCCAGAAAAATCTTCTGTGTCAAACCTTTACTACTATTGCCACCATGTGGTGAAATCTGACAGAAGGCTTCTCTAGCTGCCACAAAATCGATTTGATCATTATGATTGGTCTTACATCAACTGTATTGAGCAACATTTAGCAACCACTATATTTTTAATAGTGACAAGAATTACAAGCTTTGTTTTGCCTTGTGATCAGGCTGAAGAGTTTAATTGGATCCAATAACTCTCATGACACGCAATGTTGTGTTGTGCTCCTTGCTTGAAAAGACATTGGATTGAAACCACAGGGCAATTCTTGCAGCTGTCTGCAGAGCTTTACTTTGCTTCCCCTTAAATATGTCTAATAGAGATTTTTCAGAGAGGAGGAGAGCAGGTGCCTTACTACTAATGGAAATCTACAAGACTTTCTCTTTTGAATACCACAAAGCCTGTATTTTGGTTATTTTAGCAGTTTGCTTAATATTTTAGCTGGTAGACTGGGGAATCCTCCTACAATGTGAGTCCTGGTTGGACTCTCATGCTCATTTCTGCTCAGGTCTTGCTCCTCCACTGCCATTGAGCACATTTTAGTGGTTAAAACAGTTATCAAGCATTTGAACCATACCTATCCCCTTGCCCTTTTCCTTACAATTAATCTTGGCCTCTGTCCTGCCTTTTTTTTCCTTGGCCATTCAAACCAGCCTGGTTTCAAATATTTAAACTGAGATACAGGTTTTCCTGTCTCCTCTTTGCACGTCCCGAGAACAAGGATAAGAGCAGGGACTGTGGGCAGTGCCTATATTTGCCAGTGCTGTGAATCTAGAAATACAACTATCATCTAAGGGATTTTTATGAAAAGAAAACCAATGTTTGCAAGTCAAGAAGTCAAAGAGTTTAACTTTGGGAAGCACCAAATCATCAGGTGCAAAGGTTTTCAGAATAAAACATTTAGTATAAAAAACCCTAAGAGAATCTATTTAATCAAAATTATTTCCTTGCCTTTATTCCTTTTTAAAAAAAAAAAAAGAGAAGATTTCAGAACAGCTTTTGTCCTGTATTTTATTTTTACTCATTGAAAATGTAACAGTTGACTTGTTTGAAAAATAACCAGGTTGGGAGAGTCTAAAGAGAGGTCTGTAGATGGTTATAGGTGTAAGAGCAAAAGAATAGGCTGTGGGGAAAAGAAGACCTCTCCACTATCCTGTATTTATCTATTTATTGATGTGTGCTGTGGTCCATGAACCATGGCTACTCTAACAACCCTTTTCTCTGCTATCTTATTCATCTGTTTAGAGCTGCTGATCATTTCAGGTGACTCACCCACATCCCAACACACAGCCACTTGGCCAAAAAGCTGCTTTGCTACCCTCACCTTCCTCTTATCTAATGAACCCAGTAGTGTCTTTATTATGACTCACATTATGCTTCTGCCAACCAGCATTTGTGCTTCTGCCCCAGCCACCTCCCCACCCTCAAAGCTTGGGGTGAGGAGTGAATATTTTTCTTTTTAATCTACCACATGTATCCATGGAACCCTCTGAGTACTTACAACAACCACAAAACCCCGTCAATTTACCAAGAAAAGCTGCCACAAGTCTTGTCAAAAGATAATAGGGCTTTAATCACAGCAAGACTCACCCTTTTGAACTGTGCTCTTAAGCAAAAAAAAAGTACATGAGGCAAACACAGTCTTTGGCACCTCTACATGGAAAAACTTCAGAGTGCTTCATGGCTTGGCCTCTTCAGCAGGAGGAGGCTGAGCTCTTGCTCTGTCAGTCTGATGGGATTTTTACTACAAGTTGGGGGGTTTTGTTTGCTCCATTTCTGGGAGACAGGGAATCTCTAGTTGCCAGATACCAAACTGTGAATGATCTTATTGAGCAGTCAATAAAAAAACCCCACATTTTCTTTTCTATACATGGTAATGAGAGAGCTGTTTCTTTCTTCAGGCTTTAGATAGTTTCTTTAGGCTGGATTTAGGTCGTTTGCAATGACAGTCACTGAGGTTCAGGATGGAAACTCAGGCCCAGATTCTCAGTCAGAAAAAAGTTATTTGCAATTAATGGCAATTACATCCCAAGGTCTCAGAAACATCAGCCAGGCTAGAGATACTGTTCTCTGCAAGGAAAGCTGCTAGTAGTGAATTTAGCAGCTATTCCAGCTGAAATAACATTAGGACTTTCTTTTTCCTCTTTATGAGTTGAACTTCAGCAGAGTGACTCCAGCATCTTTCCTTCCAGTGTAGTTCACCCTGTTTTTTCTGTAAATATCTGCACATATTAATATTAGAGACAAAAAGTGTGTTAAAGTGACATTAAGAATTCAATGCCAGTAAAAGCAAAAAGAAAAAATCAACACTGAAACGATTACTTGACTTTAAACTCACTGCTTGTTTCTGGCTGGGTGCCTAAGCATATGATTACCAAGGTCATGCACTTTGATGAAGTTCCCTGGCACAGTGGGAGAGTTAAAATAATGTATCATAGTTCCTTTTGCTGTGGGGTAATACTACAAACGTTGTTTATTTGGTATCACTCCTGCCTCCAGCCATCCCCACTCCAGACTAGGAAGGAATCAACTCTCATGAGGTAAACAGAGTCAAAGCTGGTGAGATGTTGGGATGTGAACTGGGTGAATGTTTGTGGCCAAATATTTTGTTAATAAAAGAAAGAAAAAAATGTGGATGTGAGTCCTCTGACAGGCTGGTAAGTTAAATCAAATTTCTCAGGTGTTTCAGCCAAGAGAAGATGATAGCTAACAGTAATTCAAAATAATAATTCATAATGCTCCAATCTTTGCTTTACAAGGTTCACAAGATGAAGTTTTGCTTTGCTTTGATTCCAACATTTTTTTGGAATCTTTTGTTTAGAGGTGGATCTAAATATGCTTATGCTTCAAGGAGAGAGTAATAATGGAAATTCAATATTTCATGGTAGATTTTTTTCGCTTGGAATGTCTTGTTTGAATAAAATTTACGGGTTTTTTTTTTCCAGTGCCAGGTTGCATATGTTAAAAAAACAGGTGGAACATCCTCTCGTAGGGCTGGCCAAAAATTGAAGTCCCTTTCTACAACATTATATGACGGTCCTGCTTCCCAAAGGGAATAGTTCTGGAGCTCTGATAAGTGAGTGCTTTCCCTTCGATAATGTTGATTCACTGCTTTGGGAAGTTACTCCCTGACACCTCTGGTTCAAAGCTAAATATTAGGTGCTTTTTGCTGGTAGATAGTCATCCCTTGGTACTTCTGGAGAAGACAGGCAACAATCCATCTTTCTTCCAGCTGTTCCCTGCATTTTGCTCACTACACCTAATGAGACACTGGTTGCTTGCCTGGAAGTGGCTTCCTTTCAGCAGCCTTTCCTGGTCTTCAGATTTGTTGAACAGGGCTAGAACATACCTTAGCATGGTTAATTTATATTTGTTATTGCCTGTCGTGGTAACTTTATTTATAGTTGATTAAAGCCCTTGGTTAGGCTAAACTCATACAAGCAGCTCTTGGCTGCTCTACATTAAAGTGAGGCCAATATTTATGGAAAACAGAATATGGCAAAAAACTTGGGGGTTTTGTGGTTACTACAGAATGTCCCCATTGTTTTCTTTCTGGAGTGCTTCCTTCACCACTTGCCTTCAAAGGCCAGGTTTGCTTTTGTTTCTTGACAGAATGGCTGGCCAAACCCATGTTTTCTGATTAATATCACAGTTTGACAACACTTTGGATGAAAGATGGAACAGATCTTCTCTCTGCTTCTTAAAAATAAGCCAGCCCTGAAATCCTTGTGCTGCTCCCTTCCAGGTGAGTGCTGCAAACAGCCAGCTTTGTGTATAGTCAAAAGCAAAAACAAGAGGCTGAGAGGAGTAAGAGGCTTTCAGCTTCTCCCAGGGAAAAAAATAGCACCCTCAGACCTAGATTTTTCCTGACTGGAGTGTTGCCTTTCTTTGCATTTTGCCTTGCAGAGCTGGGACAGAGCTGGCGAGGGTGGATCACGGAGGAGATGGGTACCTGCAAGGCATCCCTCACACAGTGGGGGCTGTGGCTTCTGCTGCCTCTCCCATGTGGTTAAAGGACACGGTGATGTCCTAAGAGACCCTCTCTGGAGTCACTTCCCTTTGAGGGTTGTGATGGGCTCTGCTCAGTTTCTGTTCATGCATGGCTGGGGTTGACTGCAGGTTCCTGCGGGTGGGTGGTTGTGTGCACACTCCTCACACACAGCACCCTGACAGCAGTGCTCCCTTCCTCCAGCCTCCCCCTTCTGCCCCACAGATCCCACCAGAGTCACTCAGCCCCCAAACTCAGCAAATGCAAACCAACAAGAGTGGCTGTGAAAGCCCAAACTGGGAGCCCTGCTTTTAGTCAGGAGATTAGTCTGAAGGAGGAGGAGAGGTCCTTGCTACTCTCCTAATTATAACTGCCTTATTAATGAAACATTTAACTTGTCTGGGACATGGGCTTGATGGGGGGAGAGATACCCCAGGCCAATCAGCACTGATGGATTCTGGGCAGAGCATTTCTAAGTGAGTGTGTGTGATTGCTTCCAGATTTGCGATTACTTCCATCCTTTTAATGCTGGATTAAAAAAAAAAAGTACTCCAAAGAAGTTGGTTTGGCATAATCTGATTTTCTCATGTGAAAGAGTTTGTAGACCAGATGACCCCAAACAATAGGAGAGTTTGTCTCAGCCTGGCTGTTCTTGCTGCAGGCAGCCTTTCTCTCTGCTGCCCTCCTGTAACCAAATGTGACAACTGTCCCTTATTTATATGTGTCCCCTCTGCTTGGGGACTTCTGTGCTTCTGCCTTAACCAGGTTCCAGTGCTGAAGAGACTGGATACATCTCCTGCCAAGGAGAGGACCAAAACCAGACTAAGTCAGAATTTTTTCTCCACTAAATATCAAATTTTGGAAATTCTCTGTGAGGTTAACCAGAAGTTAAGGGACGTGACCTTGGACCAGTTAAGATGATACAAATGGACTTGAAAGCTTTTAAAACCCATCTAAGTCAATTGCATCTTAAATGTTTTTCAAATTACATAAAACTTAAGTCAGCATAAAACATAAGAGAAACAGGAAAAGGCCTTGAATATCTGCATTCAGATAGCCTCTCTCTGCAGCCTTTCTTGCCTTGTCATTCCTGGAATTTGCTCTGGTCCATGAGAGAAGAACATGGCCATGATAAGTGGTAAGAGATTGTAGGAAGAATTCCTAAAAGCTGGTGGATTCAGAGCTCCCTCTCTATCCAGCACTCTTCATTATTCACGTCCTTCAGATCTAACCTAGCCACATGCTTTTTTGTGTTTGTCTTTGTAGTTTATTTTGCAGTCCTTCCAATTAGCAGACGAGTGAATGACACTGTGAATACTAGTATGATTTTCATTTATTTCCATGTGAATCAGCAGGGCTCTGCTAATCTATGCTGAAGATTTCAGAGTTGTTGAAGCTGGTTTAAAAGTCATGGGAAATGGTGGCTGTGAGGTAGCTCATTATACACTCATTACGGTTCCATTCTTGAAGGTGAGGAATATTGAACAATTGATTAGAGCACTGTATATACTCAGAGTAAAGGTAGCTCAGAAATCTGGTTTGTAATCCTTCATTAAGAGAAAAAGGCAATAATAAAAGAAATGCCCAGACAGAGGCAGACTTCTGTTAGCACAGAGAACTGCTTTTCCCAGTGAAGTACACGATAATGTTTATCAGAATGCCTTTCCTTCCTGTGGATCTGCGGTTCCTGTTTGTATTGCTTCAGGTTACAAAGACATTTTCCCACTTCCTTCTGAGAATGAAACCCTGAGCTGCAGGAGCTGCTTGGAGGTCAGGGTGGTCTTAATCTCCTTCTGCATCTCTCCTTCTCTGCCCTCTGCAGAGGACCCGATTTAGACAGCCTCGGCAGGCCGTCCCCGGGCTCGTGGGTTGCCAGCACTCTGCAGGTGTCCCAGCCTGCCTGTGGAGCCACAGATGGTGCTGGAGCACACCACCCTCTGCCCCAACGCTCTCTGCCTTTTCCCCAGCTCACTCAGCCTCCACAAGCCCCTTTGAGCTGCCGTGGGATGAGAGAAGCAGAAGATGAAGCCAACTGACTTTGAGGATATTGTCTGTATTTGTTGCCTTCTCCTCTAGCTGTCTAACCTATGCCCATCGTGGCCTGTGCCCAGGCCGGGAAGGACAGCAGGAGATGCAGACAGGAACTCACATTTATCCTGAAATTTCCCTCCTCAAACTTTGTGTATAGACCAAGGTCTGTTGGAGGTTAAGTGTATATTACTGAATTGGAATGTCATTGCACTCATGAGGCATTTGCAAGCAAATATGAAAACTAAGGAATGTGTTTTCTCTCGTAATTTCTGTGCACAGAGGGAGGGAGATTGACAGTAAAATCTCCTTTTTAAGGGTTGATCAGGTGGTGGCCATAAAGAGTTAAGTGGCATGGGAAGGTGCTGGCTAGGCCATCTCCAATGCTGAAACACTCAGCTGCCACTGCTGAGCTTCAAAGAGCCTCGTTACTGCAGAAGGAAGAACTTCTGGGCCATTGTTAAATGGACAGAGTCTTGTGTCTTTATAAGTCTTAATCTCCCTACAAGCATTCTGGATGTCTGTTTGGATAAATGTCCCTCGGGATTTAAATTCCTACTGTTGGCTCTGTTGAATTAAGCAGAATAAAATGATTGTGACCTTCTACCTGACTGCATTTAAAATATTACCCCCACAGATTCTTTCAGCAATTATCCTGTTAAAATGTATCATATGGGATTCTCCCTATATACAGTGTAAAGATTGAGCCAGCAGCTCTGCAGTCTTTGGAAGTGCCTCATTCTCCCAGCTCTGGCAGCCTTCAGCACCCTGTCCACCCAAGTACCAAGAGTGGAAATGGTGGCTGCCTTCTCTGGCTGATAATCACCTGGGATGCTCCTGTTCTTCAGCACTTTATTTTGCAGTATCCTTGGATAGATAAAGCTCAAAAG
Organism: Dromococcyx pavoninus; assembly: GCA_033558185.1. Classification (NCBI taxonomy): domain Eukaryota; kingdom Metazoa; phylum Chordata; class Aves; order Cuculiformes; family Neomorphidae; genus Dromococcyx; species Dromococcyx pavoninus. Next base: position 386,815 of record JAUMJL010000871.1, read on the forward strand.
GTTGGTGTTATTTGTTTATATTCAGAGGTCCTGATTCTCATTTTCACCAAGTGAAGAATTCCTTGGCCTCCCATTTCTTTCATGAAGAGTAGTGGAAAGAAATGTTTCCTTAAGTGACCATAATGATCTTTTCCTTGCTGTTTTGGCGTCAGTTACTGTATTCCATTTTGATCTAATTTGCAGCATTTCCTCCTCATATTTGTCGTTTTATATTATATATTTAAATATGATGTATCCATAATATAGAAAATATGTTCTATGCTTGCGAGAACATTTATACAAAGGCTAATTCTTATTCTGTAATTTGAAAAACATGAATCATAAACAAAAATTAAAGGGAACAACTGCCCTGGACATATTTAAGGTAATGGCATGCTTTCAGGAAAAACAAGTGTATTAATTTTCATACCAAATCAAGTATACCCTAGAAGAAGTTCTAGGTATTAATACTCACTTATTTTAAAATTGGTGATGCATCATAACTTAAACAGAATGAGGTAATCAATCTTTATATGGCTATGTAAACAAAACTACTTAATTTGTTTTAAGTTACAAAGACCTGGACTCATAATAGGAATCGAGTGCATTTGTGAATTTATGTACCAAACATATCACTACCAACACCAAATTACATCTCAATCAATGTTAAAAGGCATCTGACATTTCCCTTTGATTTATGGATTAACCTTTACAGTTAATACAGTCGAGCGTTTATTGTTTTCACCAGTTTGTGGTTTGGTAGCAACCTGAGACCTCATTGCAGGGAACTGACTAAATTAATAGCTTTTCCTGCCATGATCAAACAACTAATGAAAAAGGTTTATTTTGCACAGCTGGTGGATGCTAATATTTAAACAAACAAACTTCTATGGAGGACAAATGAGTCTTTGGTCTTGATTCTGCTCAGTAAAGTTATTTATCTGGGGAAATCAAGGTGTGCCAATAGATTGAGGTTAAACCTGGCTGAAAATGTAATGTATTAAAACCAAAGTGGCAGCCAGAGGAATACATTTTATTTCAGGATCAATTTGCAGGCAAAAATTAGAAAGTTTACATATCTTGTTGTCTGAGATGTTCTATCTTTGGCTTGGAAAAAAAAATAGTTTTGCCAAGTTCTGGTCCATTAATATTGTTCAGATGCTGAAGGATTACATATTAGGATGACAAAGCATTAAGCAATTATCTGCATCACTTTGTGGAAATAATTCAAGTACAGAAGAGCTTTCTTCAATAAAGCAATAGACTGCCTTAAAATAACCCAGCTAGTGCTCCAAATGAGGAGTAATTACTTTAACAACAAAAACATCATGCAACTTAAACTGATTTTAGTGATGAAAAGTCAGTTAACTGGGGACTTTTCGTTTTAAGCATCACTTTACACACATTTAATCACTATGAAATTCCCATTAAGTTCTGTATTGCAAGTAAAAAGGGATTAGCACCTGTCTGGGAATAACACAGTCTGGCTCCACATAAGCCATGGAGAAGACACAACAGGCTTCCCATTTGCCAGGTATTCCAGTTCATAAGGATCAAAGGTAGACTGAGCCTACAAGCTTTGAGAAAATTGATTGATTGGGTTACATTTGTACAACTGTTCTGAGTTTCTCTTGGTTTTGTCCTAGACAACTTATGTCAGTGGTGAAATTTCCACTCTGTCCCATTTGGAGGAAGGAAAAGTTCACCAAGAAGAGTCACTCACGTCGTGTCTTGCCATGTCTGCTCCCTCACTCTCTTAAATATTCATCTTTCTTAACGTTCACAGAAGGTTTTCAAGCCTTGAAAAAGTCAGTATTCATTATAATTGAGCTCTTCTTTGAGTTGCAAACATCTGGCATCCTTATTACTACTTACAGGGACCCCAACAGATGCCAGTTCACACCTCCAGCAGTGGTTGCAGGTGGATGATCTTTGGAATTACTTTTATCTGTTTTATTCACTCTCACAGACAGTTTTTGCTGTGACTTAGTCATACACACAAAGCTCCAGGACTTCTGAAGGACAGAGGAGGGCAAAGCTCATTAGTTAAGGCTCGTTTCTCACAAATCACAGAGGCAAGTTAAAAAAAAAAAAAACCAACAAACCAGCCTGAAGAACTTTCCCATTTCTGCTGAACTTTAGAAGAAAAGTTTGGCTTGCAGAGAAGCCACAGTCCATGACAATCCACTTTTTCTCAGCCACTATGTGATGGCCATGGATCATTTCTTCAGGATGGCACCAAGACCAAGTTTGTAGCAAATACTAAGTAACGAGCTTATTTTGGCCTGGGAAATTTCTCTGAAGGCAAAATCAAAGCTCTTTTCTTGTCAAGCCTGTATAATTAAGATATTGAATCCTCCCCTCTTCTAATAGGGATAGGAATATCCCACGAAGAGCCAGGCTGAATTCTTCAGGAGTTTTTGCATCCAGGAAGCATCCACTATGGCAAAATTAATTTAAGCTCCTGCATGGATTCCTTGGATTTGAACAAATCTCCTGACAGTATAGAGATTCTTTGAAGAGAGTGGTTTAGTAACATTGCAATACCATTGTCACCAATGTTAGAGAGTCCTCTTGAAATTTTACTGCCAACACAAGGATTTGGGGATTTTTTTTTGTGGGTCTTTTTGGAAAGAGCTGGCTCTAACGTGCTTCCTCTTGCTATTATGGCACGAAGTTTGATAGCGCAGGTGGCAGTGTGAGTTAATATACAGTGCGAGTTGGAAAGTTTATTTCATTTAGTTGGAGACATAGGTCTGTTTTATTTCATCTTGAAAATGAGGAATGAGAAGTTTATTAAAAAAAACAGTAACAATATCTTCAAGTTTTATCACCTGATCCTCGTTATCTTTGTACTTTTTTGTGTGTTTCTTAAAATTCCCTCTCCTGGAGTCTCGTGAAAGTGGGAGAGCTGGTAGTTTTTACACATTTATGGACAACTCAGTTCTCTGCAAAACAGATCTGTGGCAACTGGTCAGTGGCAGGATAGATAAAATGTTCCAGCACTAGAGGAGATTAAAGCAGAGGCAGGAAAGGCGACAGCAAATGAAGAGGATGTAGGTCAATAACAGGAGCTCACTGACACAGCGTATTTCTAACAAAACGCTTTGCGAAGGTGATCTCAGCACTGCCTTGTAAAAGGGGATGTGGAAATATAGAGACGTAAAATTGACTTGCCCCAAGGCATTGCCCATGTTGGAGACAAAATAGACCTGAATCTCTGGAGCCAGAAGGCTTTCTTCTTAGACTGTTCCAGAGAAAAAGCTGAAATATGGAAGCAAACAAACAATGTTTTCTTTGCTGTGGTTTAAAAAAGAAATATAGGATTTCCTGCTATCTGGAATGACTGCATTATAATCAGAGTATGGTCAAATCTAATAAAGGCATCCATGTGCCACCACCAGCAATACTCCTTTTGTAATTGCCCCCAGCTATTGCTAAAAGTAGTTCAGATTGCAATTTCCTTGTACTGGATGTCAATATTACTGGATCACAAGCGAGGAAACAGGAAGCCTGATAATCAATTACAGTAGCTGTACAGTCATTTAGCTTGAGAGTTTGGCACTTGGAAAAATTGTAAACTTCAGCTCCAGTAACTGCAACCCACAATTAAGGCAGAGATATCATTTTCATGTGTGTTATACATGTGCCAGAGAGTCCAGTACACAGGGAACTCACTTGTTAATAGAAACATTCCTTACAGGAAGGAATTGCAATTGGGTTTGCAGCTCAAGTGTAGTCTTCTATCTCCAAATTCAACACAGTTATCGTGGTATAAATGATTCAGATTTACCTAGGTTTAGAAGCAAAGAAAAAATTCCTATCCATTAAGGAATATTCATTTCTTCTCCCTGAAATAAGTGTCTGGTGAAAGCAGCAAGCTACAGCTTTATGATGCTGTAGCACAGACCTGTCATGGTTATTCATTTTGTCTTGCAAAACATCCACTAAAAGGAGAGCTGAGCCTCCTCTCGAAGAAACATCTGGAAACAAGGAGTGTTTCCAGCAAGAGCTCTTTGTTACCCTCCTCTGCCAGTGTTGGTGGACAGGCTGGTTGTCCCCACACCCAGCTCCTTGGCCTGTCCCCACCATGGACTGCAGAAACACGGCCAGCAAAGGTCCCACAAGGAGAAGAAACTACACTGTCTTCCACCCAAAATATGCTATTGGTTTTTCCCACCATATCGCAGACCCAAGCATGGATTGGGTGGTGGTCTCTGGAGATGAGGGGTCCGATCCCTGCATGTTTTCCCCAGTGGCCCGGTGTCCCCTCTGCTTTCACCTTGTGGGAAGGTACATGGGAGAAAGCAGGCTGCTGGGAGCAGGGATGGCCTCGGAGCAGTTTTGGCTTGTCCCCTCCATCCACTGAAGAGAAGTCAGGTGTGACCAGGCTAAGAGTGGCCTTTGAGGCACACGTGTCCCAGCTGGCAATGATCACCCTTGTGTCCATAAAACAGCACAGGATACCATGCCTGAGGAAAATATGTTTCCCATTCCAGAGAGGAGGTTTCCTTAAAAATAAGAGGGATCTTTTCTAGAAAATAGCTCCACCTCTGTCATGTCAAGGTAAATGTGCACCAGCAAAGACCAGAGATATCTTGACATTAGTCATTCCTTTGTCTACCTTGGTCTGGTATGGGAGCAGAATGCTACTGCCTTTGGATCATTTCTTCTCTGATGGACAAAAATCTGTCTTCTCCCACCTCTGGAAACAGGTTTGAAACTGCCTGCCTGGCTGTGCTTTCCTCCTGGTCTAGGCTTGTCTTGGTTTCTTGTACTGGGATGGAGAAAGAGCCAAGCTTCCTCTTGACTTTAGTATCAGCACTTAAACTGGATTAAAATGCTGCTGCTTGAATTTTAAAATGTTGTTTTCCATGACATGATTACATGACCTACCTTTGTTTATTATAAATCTAATACCACAAGTTACAGTTCAATGAATTCACATTTTATTTGAAATCTTTGTCTGGGGTAGCCTAAAGCTCTTCAAGAAACAATTGCACAAAACTTTATGAGAGCTGCTAATTTATAATCTGCAGCATCACAGCACAACTAGCTTTTCATTTGGTTAAAAAGGAAATGGTTACTTAGAACAACAAAGCAAACCATGTGTCCATAGTTTATATTAAATGCCCTTGGTATTTATTAGGGAGACACAATGTATCATCTTGAAAATATTTATTTCCCTGTAATTTCAACAACAGCAAAACAAAATAGAGAGTAATACAGTGACATCCCTTTGCCAAACTGTAGCAGAACTTGGGATAGTTTCCTGTTGAAAGAAGACTTGTTAACCCAAGTCTGGGTATTAACTTAGTCTAACTTCTTTATTTGGGTGTGTACACCAGCCCCAGAACAGAGGTGCTCTCCAAGAACACAGAAACATCTTTGTATCAGGAACCTCACCCCAGATGCCAACATCTGGTTCTGCTGTGTTCAGCCCTTGGGCTCTGGGGAACCTCTTCCCTATTTGGACACATTTCACATTGAATTCAGGAAGCGTTTTGTCTGGCTGAAAGACAGACCCAGAGAAACCTGTGGAAACAAGCTGCTCTTTTGTCTTGAGAAGACACCAAGGAACTGCTAGAAGGTATTTAATTTTCTCTGCAGTCCACATGGCCCTTAATCTTGTTAATCCTGGTCCTGGCAACAGAAGATGAAGTTTTGGTCCCGCAAACCTGATGGCAAAACTCCCATTAATTTCATGAGAGTCAGGACACAAGCCCTGAAGCCAGTCCCAGATGCTCCAACACAGAACAATGTTATGGGCTGATTAGTACTGAAATGCCTCCCAGGGCTCGATAATTGCTCGTATAGCCCTCAGCCTCGGATAAGACTGAGACAGATTAATCACACAACACAGCTCATTGCACTTGTTATCTTCCACATTCACTTTTATGGAAAGAACTGCTTCTTTTTCCCCACTCTCAGAGAGGCCATACTGGAAGGAGAGGATGGCAGCAGAGGATGCTGGTTGCAGTCAATACTAGCACAGCGTAACGCCTTGAGGCAAAGAGAGGAGGACAGGGAGAAATTTTGATGTAGGAATAAATATATGTGGCATGAAACCTCAAAAAGGATTTTCAGCTAAAGCAGATCTTGCTTGAGACAGATGGTTAATGGTCAGCAGAGCCTTTGGGCTCAAGAGGAAAGTTGATTCTATCCTAATTTTTTTTCCTATACAAATGAAAACAGGACAGAAAACATCAGCAGCTATGGAAACTGGAGCTGCAGTAGGGCAGTTAGATCCATGCCCATGGGGCTGTAAGGCCAAGTGTTAGTGCAAACAAAAGGTTTTCATAGCTGAGGGAAAGAGGAGCTTCGTTGTAGTTGTGCAAATTTCAGAAAGCCTCATTTTATTGAAGTAGAGCCACTGATATCACTGTGAAAATTGAACAGACTTCCAAACCTATTAAGTTTTCATCATGTCTTCAACAAAGACCTAATACAGAGCCACATTTGTAAAGGAAAGGTATATTGTGGAGCTGTAGCCAGGAGAAAGCTGCACTGAGGTACACCTTACAGGCTGACAAGTCAAGGAGCGTTTTGGCATCTTATTTCCAACCTGCCCAGAGCAAGACAAGATGGTATGTCCCTGTGTAAAAGTCCAAAGCATTTTTTCTGAAATACTGCAGCACAACAACCCCTAAAAGATGAAAAGTTGTTCCCATTGCTCCACACTGCCAACCCCTGCTACGAAGTGACAATGAACACACAGAGAAACACTCATGACAAAAGAAAAAGAGTTGGTGGGGCTCACTGCAACTTCTGCCTTTCTCCTCTGACAGGACTCTGCAAGTGCTTATTTTCAGTGTCATAGTTATGGTGAGAAAAGTGGTGTGTTTTGATTCCTAATTTAGCCTGTTTATCCTGAGAGATTCCAGGATCTTCGTTTGAAAGATAAATTCAGACCTTGTTTTCCCTTTGCAGCACACATTCCATAACAAAAACATTGCATGCCATACTTCGTTACAGCGCTTGGAAGACCTTCACCACCATAAATTTAGGAACTTGTGGAACACAATGGACTTCAGGATGGAAAGAAGCCAGTTGGCCTATCTGGTCAGGTTCATCCCTTCTGTTTGAATTAACAGCTGGATTTCACAGTGGGAGAAATCCAGCAGTTTTTTCTCAGGCAAAATTCTCACAGTAGGATTTGCCTCCAACCGTTGTAGCTAGGGTGGGAGGGAGCACAACTTACTTTGTTATTTAATGTTAGCTCTCTGGGTAAAAAAAATTCCAGTGCAATTTCCATAGGGCTTGGACCTACCCTGTTCTTTAATTTAATGACCCTAAGTGCAATAAGAAAGACATTCCCAGCAAAACAGGGACAGAGGCTTTGCACTAGATTCTTTGAGCACTGTAGTACATATGGTACCCATGTTCTGGAGAATTAGAAGCTGAATGTCAAGGCAAAATAAAGAGGCAGGATCATTTGTTCCCTGAGACTCTATCTAGGAGGTGGGTTGCTGGTGTGGCAGGCTGTGTGGGTACAGATGTCGGGTATAAGATGGAAAGTTCAGTTTCACATGTGTTATTTCAGTTCCCAAAGACATTGTATGAAAGTTAAGGGATTTGCAAGGATTTACATCCCCACAGCTGGGAGGACCCAGAGTGGGGAGAGGCCAGCTGGAATGAGCAGTGCAGGATTTCTCTGTCTTGGGCTTGGGATCTGAAGTGCTGGTCACAGACAGGGATTTGTGTTACACTGCCAGAGGTGAAGAATAAGGCCCTGTTTGCTTAGGGACACGTGGGCTGGGTTCCCTCTTTCACCTGTGCTTGAGTGTGGTGGGGACACTGGGGAGATGCTGCCCTCAATTTACAGCACAGAGGTTTAATACACAGTCCCAAGGACCATTGCACTGTACCATCTGCAGAGACCCAACCAGCTTTTTGCTCCTGGAAGATGTGTAGCGGGGCTTTTCCCAAGGCTTGTCCTTCCAAACCCCTTCCCTTCCCAGTGTGTCACCTCTATCGGAAGAGAGCAGAGAGCACAGACAAGATTTGGACCTGAATAGACAATATTTACCCAAAGGAAAACCCTCTGTGACCAGAAAGTGGTACAAAAATCTCGATTCAGCTTTGAGGGATCATATAAAGTAGCTGAGGACCAACCTGCTGTGCAGCTGAGGAAGAGTATGGCAGCCCAAGCAGCACGATGAAGCACAATAAAGCAAAGGAGTGCCAGCTCTCCCCTGTGTTTTGACTTTCAAATGCCCCTCAAACACAGCCTCTGTTTATATAGGGATTTAATAGGTCTCAACTAATAAGATCTATCTGATTGGCAGAAAAATAGGGAAACTTGGCTTTACTGGCAAAGTCCTGATTTGCATTAACACTGCCATAATGAGGAGGAATTTCTGCTGAGGGAAGGGTTCCCATAGGTGAGGTCAACAAGTGGCCTTCTGAGGCAGAGAATCACCTGGCTGTGCAAAACCCAATTCTGTGGTACTAACGATAAAAACCTAAAAAATTCAATTGTTAGAAGTCAGATCATTGCCGAATGACCTGGCGTAACTCCATCAAAATCTTTGTTTTATGGAAAGCCTGCCTTTAAAAGGATAAATAAGCACAACACCCCAGGGTCCCTCAGTGAGGCCTTTCACATTTCCTTTGCAAATGTATCTAACATTCTAAAAGAGGAGGACAAAAAGGCTTTGCCCACCAGCCTGGCAGTGGCTCTCCCGCCTGCCTCCATCCTCATCCTGGCCTGGGGACAGGGAGTGTCACCCCCCAAGGGAAACGCCTCTTTTGGGGTTAGGAAATCCATGGCTCATTGGGGGTCTCTTTTTGCAATCAGGAAGACCCTTTGAGATGAGGAATTGAGCCAAACAGCACAGCCCAAGCAGCCCAGTGATGGCTTTGGTGGGCTGCAGGCTCCTGGCCTGGCCTGGCCTGGCCTGGCTTTAGCTTGACTTTTTAACCCATGTACAAACCCAGCTATGTCTGGAGAACATTCAAAGGGCAATGAAAGAGGTTCCTGTGGGGTTTATTGGGATTTTTTTTTTTGCTATGGCTTTATTTAAGAGGCTGACAGGCTGTGATGGAGCTGAGGAAATAGCTCTAGACTCAGGGCGCAGGGATGAAAAGAAAAAACCCAGACTTTTTCCCCTCCTTCCCTGAGAAAAGGTAATTTACGTAAATTTATCCACGACCAACACACGGCAATAGCTCACAACTTTGTTAATGGAAACCTGGTGATCCATAACACTTGTGTGGGAGACATTTGCTCGGGGGTAATACAATATTAATGTTAATATCAATGATCGATCAGAGGATTTGCAAGAAAGGCATAAAGTATTTAATTATAATTACATTGCGAATGGCTTTGTAATGGCTACGACATTTGAATAAGGTCACGTCTAGCCCTCACCCCTGTTATGTTGTTCTATATTAAATGCCATTCACTTTAAGTGCTGGAAACCTTTCTGGAGTCGTCAGAATATAATATACTGGGTAAATTGAAATATGTCCCTTCATTTTTTGAAATATGATTGATATCCTTTGCAAAACAAATGTTAACACCTATTTGTACACAAATTTCTTTGATTATATGTTAGGGAAACTCAAGTATGACAGTCTCTCCTAGCAGGCACTTTACTGTGAGTAAAGGACATGGCTATTTGTGAATATTAATTCAACTTACTGAAAATGGTTTCGGCTCTCTGCTGTAAATCCACCCGGGTGTATTTCTGCCTTTCCTAATACATTAATCCTATATTGCTTAGTAGCCATAACTGTATCTCCATTGGTCTCAGCAGCCCACTCTGTTCACCCAGGTAAAGTGTTGCTTAGTAGGAACCTTTGTAGTCATTGAGTTACCTTTTCCTAACAGCATTTACAACAAACACATAGTAAAAATCACATTTGCGCATTTCACAGCAAAAAATAGATATATTTCATATATACTGCAGATGTGGACTATAACAGTCTAACAGCAGCATTGCCATGGTTAAAATAATCAAGAAGACAATCTGCATATAAAGCATGAATACATAAATGTAGGTAGGATCCTAGAGGTGCACACAAACCAACCCACAAGGGAGTGCATGCATGGACTGAAGTACTAAATGAGGACACGCTCTTCCCACACCTATTTACTACCGAGCATAAATACTAAAGGAGCAAATTCTCAGCCCTCTTCAAATGAGAATCCATCTATCCAGTGACCCCAGAGATTTTCTATCATCGGTGTAAACTGCAAATCAATCAGGTGTAATGAGTCAAATTTTGTTTTCAGATAATCACCCAGAATAGCCATTGATTCACAGAGAACTGTAAACTCTCGTTTGAAGACAGAATTTAGTCCCCACAAATCATCCCTTCAAAGTCTGGAATACATGCAGTGATGTAATTGACATGATTTTCCATTTGGGCTTTTCTGAAGAAGCAGCAAAGACTTTTGCATGCTGTGGAAATGCCTGAAGATAGCAAGTTTTATAGTTTTCCAAAAAATGAGCATTTATTACCGATCAGTGTGAGATACCACTGATGGTAAATTTTAAGTACATGGCAGGAGTTCCAGCATCATGACCACATATATCATGCATTTTTACAACATATAAGTGCAGTAATATTGTTCCCTTCTCAATAACAATATATAAGAATATATAGTATAAATGTACAGTATATATTAGACACAATGTAAAATAACTTAGTGAAATGTCAAAGCTTCTGCATAAAAATTCAAGTCATGCCTGAGCACACCTCTAGCACAATTTTGCTTTATCTTATCTCGTATACCTTCATTTACCTTTAGTTCATGTTGCAAAGATAACTTTATCTCTCTGTATATAATTACTTAAAACCACCAGAATCCTTGTCTTTTTTCTTTTATCTGCAGTAGGTGAAGTCTGTGGTAGCCAAGCCAAACCCAAGATATTCTCAAGTCTTTACGAATGCTGCCATTAGGTACTGGGAAGGAATTCATTGCAAACAGTATAAAAGCAAGTTCCTAAATGCTTGTTACAGTTTATCATTGCCCATCAGGGTTTGGTCTGAAATATCCCATCTCATGGAAATAGTAATGAAATGGCTTTCTTTAGAAATGGAGCTCATGATCTACATTGCTATCTGTAAATTATGACTCTCACCAGCTTTGCCAAAATCATATCAAGTATCACTTTGGTAATTGCTTGCAAGAAGGATCAATAAAAAAATCTACTTAACAGGAGTACAGGGCTTGTCTCAAAGCAAGTCGGTGGAATCCTGGCTTTGGTCAACACAGGATACAGCTCCTTGCAAAGCCAGGTCTCCCTTCACACTTGCTAAATGAAATATGTTCAAGGACTTTCTGATAGTACGAGGGGAGAAGTTATTATTTTTAAAACCAAGACCCTATGCCTCTGTCACATTATCCATCAGAGCCTACCAGAGTTCAACAGCCTCACAATTAGCTTTCTTGGTATTATTTTGAATACAAGTTCAACAGTTTGAAGAACTCTGCCCCAAATATCAACAATAATACACATTAAACAGATATTAATAATTACGTTTTCTAGAAAATGATGAATTAGAGATTCAAAATGGTTTGAAACATGATCTTGAAATAAAAAATAAGGGGAGACAGAGTGCTTTTCTGTGATTCCTTTTAAGCAAACAGCCCCCTCACATTCTCAGCCAGTGTAAATCGACAGAATTACACAGTTTTAGATCAGCTTAAGTTCTGACCTATATACTTCTGTGGAATTAATCCTAATTTCCACCAGTGAAAGTAGAATCAAATTAACTGTGTTCTTAATAAAGCAATGGGTGACAAGCAACCCTCCTTACTTGGATTGTGCTTGAGAAAGGAAATCCTTTGTGGTGTTAAATGATGTCCGTGACAGTTTAGAAAACAAAGCTAGGATTCTGTGAATTTCAACAGAGTGAAAACCAATATTGGGAACTGTTATTTAACCAAGTTCTTTGGGTACAGAGAGAGAATCGGCTGCTGAATTAGTAACCCTTTCTGAGTACTGTTCAGGAAGATAATGAGGAGGCAGGCAGCTGATTTTCAGTGACATGAGGCTGCTGAATATACTGCAACTCAGACTTCGTTACCACAAATAAATGACATCACATTGTCCAGAACTGGAGATTAATTTGCTGGGTCTCCAGTAGATGATACTTATTTTCTTGCATATTATATTGAGATCTCAGAACAGGCAAAGGGTCAGGGGCTGAAAGGATGTAATCAATACTGAACTTGATTTCAGAATCCGATTTTGCCAAGGAGGAACTGCTTAGGCTCTGCCTGTTCGGACCAAACCCATGAGGCTCCAGCAGTCTTGGGCCCGATTCAATTCTTTCATGTTTACTTTCAGAACAGGAAATGCTGTTTAAAGCAGAGTCCACAGAAGACACATTAGGGGATGAAGGACTTTTCCCTCTGCTTGGTCTCTGCTCCTTATGTTCCCTTTTCACGTTCCTTCTCCTCCGTCTTCGCCTGTAATTCCCATTTTCGAAGAGATCCAGCATGGATTCGCATCCCGTTGCAAAGCTCCAATAGTTTCCTTTCCCCTTCTCATTCCCTTCTGTTCTGGGAACCTGTATTTATTTAAAGGCATTTGTATGTGTTACAGATGCTGCTGCTTAACATCTGCATTCATTTACATTCACGAATGGTGTAAACACACATGACAACTTTTAAGCCTATTCTCCTTCATTATGTGGATAGGATGTAAACTCCATCCTCTTCAATTTGTTATCTATTAACACACATCAGACAAGGACATACTCTTTATCTCTGTAATTGACAACTCAGACAGATTTTAAGTGATCTGCAGCTCAGCTGTTTGTTTCCCTTCTTTCTTGGTGATGAGATTATTCCTGCATGTATTTTTTCCTAGCCATGCACAGTGTGTATGTAAATACACAGTTACTGATCTTACCTTCACAAAACAACTGTTAAGCGATAAGTTATGACGGATGGAGTTCTGCCAGGCTCTTTGATTTGATCTGTAGTAAGGAAATTTCTTCATTATAAAGTCATAAATGCCAGAGAGGGTGACTTTATTTGAAGGGCTTTGCTGGATGGCCATTGCAATTAAGGCAATGTAGCTGAAAAAAGGAAAACTTGCTGTTACACCATCACCTCACTCACACACTCAGATATTAGGACCACATGGGTACATGTGTGCCTTTGTCCTGCTTCCAGAGTTCTCCCAGTGGATCTGTGACCTGACCTGAGAAGTCCCAGGGATGAGCCCTGAGTGTGGTTGGTGCCTCTTTACCCCGAGCCCCCGGAGTGATGCTCAGATTTTACTTCCAGGTAACTGAGTCCCAACCAAGGCTGTTCGCCCTGGCACTCGGCACAGAGTGCTGTGATACAGGAGGATTGCAGAAAGATCACCCACCTCTCAAACCCCATCAGAAAAGTTTCCCTGAGCTGGAAGGCTGCAGTGAGACAGACCAGGCTCACAGACACTGTCAGTAGAGACCTTGCCTGCTCGTGGAAAGGAACTTAGATGTCCCTCTGAACACCTACACAGCGTGCCTTCCCACCACACCGGGGATTATCTGCGTCCAATTCACCCATTGGCACGTTGCACATTTAATTCCCCTTCTCCCAGGGCTACTGGAGGTCACAGGAGATGATCTGAGAGCTGATGTCTCAATGCATACCAGAGTTGCAGGAGGAAACAAATCATGACCACTTCAAACACAGAAAGTGGGGAAAATCTGCTCGCTGTGGTGCCTGCGCCGGGGCCAGACCCACGGTGCAAACCTAAGGAGATGTCCCACGCTCCCCTGAGAACTGTGATCCCACCATCCCAGAGCTCAAAAACCTCCCGAGAGACGGGGGAACTTGGAAAAACTTCATCTTACCTGTATGCTGGTCTGGTGAATTTTTTCTCTTCGTCAGAGCTACAGGTCGGATAATCATCCCCATCATAATTAAAGCAGTTATAGGGGTACTGCGTGTTGTCAAACATCCTCCTGCTCCTTGCTCAGCTCCTGTGCAGTGAGAGAGATGGAGTGATGTTTCTCAGAGCCTGGACTCCCTCCTCCCTTCTTCCCTCCCCTCTGTCTGTCTCGTTCCCTCTCTCCCCCCTCCTCACGCTCCCTCTCCTCCATGCACACATTCTCCCTGTGCTGGGGTGGGGATTGGTTTTGCAGTTCTCACATCCCAGACAGCTCCTCCGTTAGGATAGAATTTTTTTTTCCAGTGGGGTGGGTGTTATTGTTGTTACTGCTGTTACCTCCGAAGGGGTGGTGGAGCCAGGAGGCTGCTGGCTGACGGAGCTGGTGAATTGGGGGTGAACCTTTGAACTGGGGTGTGCGCAGCCGGTAGCTCCGCTCGGCTCGCTGGGTGGTCCCGGCTGGAGAGGGGCCAGCGCTTCCCCTGCCACATCCACAACGTGACAAAAGCAAACAGCATGATGGTCATAAATCACGCTTCAAGGTCTCTCCTTGGAAATTAAACTTTGAGAACACTGTGCGGCTCCCCCCCCAGCCCCCGAGTTCCCCCCCACACCCCTCGTGTTTTGCTCTCCCTAGAGAAGAAGTGGCTTTTTATTTATTTATTTTTAGAAATCCGACGTAAAATAAACAGAGGTTCCAGGCAGTAATGCATGCTTGTCCTGATCTGCAATCTATAATACAGCATAATAGACATAAATTATATTTCCATGACTAAAGGAAAATGTGTGTGTTCAAAGAAAGTAGAACAGAGGGATATGAGGGACTACTGTCAAGCAGGAAAGTAAAAGGAAAATAGCTGTAGGCAGGAGAGCTGCCTGTGTGGGCTTTGATCTGAAGGATGAATTAGACTAATAGCCCTGTGTGTTGGCATCCAATACTGTAACAATTTAATAGTTTTTCAATGCTTTGGAGTGTTTTCCAACAACTGATGTAAACCAAAGGCATCACGTACCGTTTCAGGGGGGACTAAAAAGGTGTATGCCACATGATAATTAAATTATTTGAAGACAGCTCTGTCCCAGAAACTAGCCCCAGGAGGAAATGTGTATTGGAAAAGAGAAAGTAAATTGGTGTGCAGAGAGTTACCTGGATGGTGGAAATATAAAAGCAGAACCACTAGCAATGCAACTTTTGTTTTCTATGGCATCTTTCATACAAAGTATGTCCCCAAACCCCTTTTGGAGTTAAAGGATACAATTAAGGGAAAATTCATCTGAGTGATAAAGAGCTCTTTAAAATGATGCTTAAGTGGCTCCTAGAGTTTTGACAAAGATGGACGTAAGAAAGGTTTTTCTGTGGAATATAACAATACATTCTAGTGGGGAGCAGGGGAGGCAAAAGTGGCATGAAAAAATAGATACAAGAAGTATTTCCTTGGAAATATGAAGCCAGAGCAGGTACCCCAAATAAAAAATTATCACCAGTCTAAAATACATCAATAGGCACATGCATGAGGCATCCACTGCCCAGGAGGTCTTAGTACAAAGGGTCAGCTGCTGCTGCCTAAGGCGTTAGCAAGGCTTTAATATTAAGTAACATAGAGCAGATTCAGTGGTGGAGAATGAAACATATGATGTCTGATCTTCATTCATACTTTGTCCAGCTGGACTGAGAAAGTTTAAAGTAAAGAAGGAGCTGGGCCACAGACTTGGGAAAATTTTCCATCACTAAAACCCACAATCCTTGAGACACAAGTAAATGTCCACTTTGATCTTTATAGCCATGTTTTTTCTCTTCAGAGGTGTTTTTACCTCACTGAAATTCCAGTATTTAAACAGTCTTGCTTCTGATTTGTAACAACTTTTTAAAAGCAGAGCTGAGTTAGTGGACTGTGATTTTACACAGCCTGTTGGCACTTGTTTTCAGTTCTTCATACTCTATACATGAAAATTGCCTTGCTAAGAAGGTCAGACAACACACTTTGACCAAAATCCTTACACACTTACTGACAATATGGAATAGCCAAAATTGTCTGTAATGAGAATTAGAGCAAATTATTGTAGTGTCATGGATTTAGCACTGTTATTTACCTTGATTCCTGTATTTTCTTGCTGTGGAGAGTGTAATCAGCTCCCCCATGTCCAGCACATCTATAAAGTGCACTGTGGCTGGTGGGTAGCTCTACTCTCTGTGCAAGAGCTCGTGATCACTGTATTCCCCACCCATTTCAGTGGAAAATAGCACTAGATTAAATTTACATCTCAGTGGCTGGTTTGTGGGACTGGATTCAGCAAATGCAGGTGGGTTATAACAGCCAGTGCTGGTGTCCTTGAGCAGCATCTCAGGAGTGAGCGGGACCAGGGGTGGGTGCAGAGGTAGCTTGGTGGGATACATAGGAAACTCCTCTTGTTACCATTTGTGTAACATAATCTCTGTATAACACATAATCTATGAATAAATATGATTTCCTGATTGATAGCTAGCAGTGGGCTGGAGGATTTAGTTTCCAGCTCTGTAAATACCACTGAATTCACCTCCTGCAAATTCATACAGACCATAAGAATGCAGACCCATTTCTGAGTCCTACAAGATCAAAAATGAATTACATATTATCTCTCATAAACTTGCTTCTGAAATCCAGATATACAAAACTGACTGAGCATTTCTCAAGATACTTTTTTAAAGCCTGCAGACTATTTTATCCCCAAATGGACATTTATGGTCCAATTATAATCCTTGAAAATAATATTCATGAAGAAAGGCTGACATGCTCTTATCTGTGCCATGGTGGGGCTAGCAGGTGCCGTGCTTGTGGTGGCTAAACATGTACAATAGCTTTTTCCTAGCATCTGTGCAGCTATTACAGTTTAACTACAGTAACTATAACTCATCCTTGTCATTATCATAAAAGAATAGTTTTGCCCAGCCAGTGTTTTCTTACATTGTATATTTTCAGAGCACAAAGTTGTAAACCATTTGATTTGAGATTGTAAATGGGCAATAAAAATTCTGTGAAAGATCTGCCTTTTTTTTTTTAACATTGGTGTTAAAAAGTTATTTGCAATTTTTGTAATTATGACATAGATTATGAAAATTGTACATGAAATTCAGACTGGCCATAAATCCAAAGAGGGCTGAATTACTAAACTTTATAGCTCCTCAGAACAACAGTGGGTACCTCAGTGTGTAGACTGGAGTTCCTCAGCAGCACAGCTTCTCCTGCTCTCTCACTGACTTGGGAGCCACAGCTGGTTGCAGTTTAGGACTTTGACCCAAACCTTTTAAATTTGTCATAGAATCATAGAATGGCTTGGGTTGGAACGAACTCTTTAAAGATCATCTAGTTAACTTCTCTCAAGTGACAAGTGATAGGACAGAAGGAAATGGCCACAAGTTGCACCAGGGCAGGTTTAGACTGGATAAAAATTTCTTCACTGAAAGTGTGGTTGGGCACTGGAATCACTGCCCAGGGAGGTGGCTGAGTCACCATCCCTGGAGGTGTTTAAAAGATGGGTTGATGGGCTTCTCAGGGACATGGTTTAGTAGTGGACAGGTATGGTCAGACTTGATCTCAAAGGTCTTTTCCAACCAGATGATTCTATGATCCTATGCACTAACCCCCTGCCATGGGCAGGACATCTTTCACTTGATAAGGTTGCTCAAAGCCCCATCCAACATGACCTTGAACACTTCCAATGATGGAGCATCCACAAATTCAGGACCAGTGTCTCGCCACCCTCACCATGAAGACATTCTTACTGATGTTCACTCTAAATTTACCCTCTTTTGGTTTAAATCAGTGGAAACAAGTGATTGCCTTCAGCAGGTACTGGGTCACTCAATAGTGGTTTGTAACACCAGTGGATTATTTTGGTTTTACCACAAGATCTGTAACTCTGGCAAACAAAGAAGGTGGGGAAATGAAGGTGGTGGTAATCACTCTTCCAGTCGCTCTGATATGAGACAAGGAGAGTTCCCCAGACTTGGCAATGGCACCTGATGCTTTGCAGATAGATGGGATAAAACACAGCAGGGATGTGCAAGGTTGCACAGGAGACCTGGCATTTATGTTGACGGGATTGTTCCTCCCCCAGCTGTGAAGGATTCCAGAATCAGTGATCTGTGAAGATTTTGGAGACAAGTAGGAAGAGCTGAAGGGTTTGAAGAAGGGATAAATTGAGAGGTGATGCCCATTCTTTGTCACTGAGTGGACCTCTTGGATCTGCACAACAACCATTGCTTGACTCAGTCCACACTTGTTTACCAAAAACGGACATTATCTTGGCGCAGCTGCTCTACCTCATCCATCTTTGGCCATTTCTCTTTTCAGCTCTGTACAAAACCATTTGGCTATAGGCCTCACTTCATACATTTTTTGAATTCTGCACCAGACACAGCTAATAGCTTGGGCCAGGAAACTTGTTCCAGATGTTAATTAACTCCCTCTGCATTAACTGGAATCACACAATTAGGGCCTGATTATTTATAAAACCATTTTGACAAAAGAATTAGGAGATTGAACACAAACATCCCCGCTCACACTTCCACACAAATGTCCATGTGCTGTTAAATTGTGGAAACTGGCACAAGTTGTCCCACACATTTATTTTCAGGCATCATAATTATTCCAGAGGAGAAAGGACAACTGTCAGCCAGGCGTGGAGGAGCAATGCTGAAGCAGAACAGCTAATTCCCAGCCAAGCTAAGGTCTACTTGCAGCATCAAGAGGCCTCTGAGATGCCTATCAAATATTCCATGGGCAATGTGGCTCTTCTACTGCCATAAATCTAAATGACAGAGCAGCCTCATTTTACCCAGTCACAGACTACAATGTTTAGGAGCTTGGTAGCTACTCGGGGGCTGAAGGGCCTGGTCATTGTCTGTGGTGCTTTGTGTTGTGCTCAAACACACGTTTCTTAGTTTAAGGGACTTTTTCTGGGGAGTCACACAAACACAGCAAATTCAAACCTGTCTCTCCCATCTGCTTTGCACACAGCTTGGAGTCAGTGGATCAGGGACTTTTTGTTATCTGATATTGCAAAATGGATAAATGCAAGGCAAGAAAATACAAGATGCAAGCAGGCCGTGCCCAAGTTAACCGACTGGTAGGTGCAAATGGAATCACCCCGTGGTGATGTAGGTCACTGGCTTCTGGATGGATGAGGAGGTGGGCTCTGAGCTCCTGGAGCACAGTCCCAGCTTGTCTATGTTTTCTGTATCTCCAGACACCAGAGATGATGGGTGAGATGGCCATAACCCTCCAGCAACCATTTGAATGAAGTCTGAATCAAGGGGCCATTTGATTCAAGGGTCTCCTGACTTCTGATTCCTCTCCTGGATGAGCCTGTGAGGTTTGATGGTGCATATTGAACCAGGACCCACAGATGCAGGGCACAGGGAGGCCGAGCAGCTGGTGGTCATTTACTGCCTCTTTTTGCACCCTATTGGCACCTTTAGCATTACAACTCCTGCACCTTGTGAGAGCAGGAGGGGGGGGAGAGGCAGCACTGTTATGTTTTGCTAATTCTGTTTTAATTCAAAAATAGTTCTTCATTCCAGTTCACTTACTCATAACTCTCACCCACGCAGAAGTTTGCTGGGAGCTGCACAAACAATCCCAAACCAGTGTAGATCAAACTGGCAAGACAAAAGTAACTGGAAACTGGGCCCTAAGCAGGTGCTCTTACTTAAGAGAGTGATGATAGGCAGTGCCTCCATGTTTGTTCATAACTGAGCTGCAGGACTCCTCTCTCCAGATCCTCCACCTACTGATTCCCTTTCAGTGTAATCCTTTTAATTTCTCCATAAGGTGCAATTTGTGCCTTAAAAACTCCCAGGATATTCCAATTTCCTACAATACCCATCTCTAAAATTGGATCGTGCTTCTTAATGTGTTTCCCACCTCTTAGTTACCAAGAAATATTTCCCCATTACCAGTATGATTTCTTTTTCCCATAACCCCTCCCTCCTATCTCAGAGACCCAACATGATGTATTTCTCCCCATAAGCAAGTTCAATTGTCAAAGCTTCTCTTCATTCTGAAAAAAATTTTGTGTTTTGATAATACCAGTTAAACTACTTGACTTCTTTCCAGGATAAACACTTCATAGTTAATGTGTCAGGGACATCCGATTACATATTCCTCAGTGCCAGACATAAGCCTTCTTCTCTTCCTCTGAATTAGAATAATCATCCAGTGTTCATCATTTATCATCCTTCAAGTATTTGGCTATCTATCACATGAAAGCAACTCTCAGCAGAGAACCATCAGCTAACATTGTATTTTGAGGTCTCTGCTGATAGCTCCTTAAAGAGGTGTAAGCTTCCTTCTTGCTTTTCCATCCTTTTCATCTTAGGAGAGGCTTTCCAAAGCACCCAGGGGAGTCTGAAGAGAAAGAAGCTTTGATCTCTGCCACCTGAAGTGTGTGATCACCATTAGCAGTTCCAGGTGAAAATATTTGTAGTGTAATGGTAGTCCTCAGCTCTGCTGTCTTTAGGAAGGTTGGGAGCTGTGCTGGGTGTCTGTCTGTGAAATCAGATTTTATGTTTGAACTGGCTAAGCATGAGAAAAAGAATATATATATAAAAATATAACTCAGTTTTCTTTCTACTTCTTTTCATTGTTTGACCTTTGATTGCTTTTCTTCCTCAGAATTTTGGTTTGATCAGTTTGAAATGTCTTTGGGATTTATAAGGGTCTGAAAGCAACTTGAACACTAAAAGTTTTTCCCTTTCCTTATGCTCAACGTGCAGCTGCTTTCCTTTAGACAGCTGAATTTAAACAAAATCAACCCTTTAAGAAACTGGATATTTACTTCTCATTAATCTGGTGTGTGGTGCTTTCAAGTATATATAGGTAAGTTCTTGGTAAACTGCATATCTTGATTGAGTGTTGAAGATTTCTGTATTTTAGAGTCAAATTCTATGTATCTTCTGACTAATCTACTTTTGTAAGCAAAGGGATGTTCCTTTACAATCATATGTCTCAGTTAATGAGTATTTGAGAGAGTAGTTAATTTTTCTTTATTGTTTTATTTTCCAAGTTGTTGGTCAATTCTTGCAAATAATTGTCAGGACTTCAGAATTTAGAAATACTGATCCTAATTCTTGAGCTCTGAATAGAACACTTTTTGGGTAATAATGTATGACTTCCATGGGTTGAACTGCTGGTGTGAATTTCTAGGCAAAGAGCAATTTATGATAATTCAGGTATTCAGAGGCTTGGCTCTGTGCTCAAAAGCTAACAAACAGGATCTCAAAACTCACAGGGGAGCAAAGGCAGTGCTTTTACCATGCAAGATATTTCTGAATCCAGCTGGTTTGTGCCCCTCTGCTCTAATACTGGTGAATAGCCCCCAAAGGGAGTGCTGCACAGCCTCTCTCCTTAGAGCTGCAACCAAGCTTTAGGGGCAAAAATGGCACTACATGACCTATTCTGCAGTGTGAAGCTTCACAAGGACCAGAGGTGGGTTTGTGTCCCCTTTGCCCACACAAAAGTCTCCAGCCACAGCTCCAAGGGCACCCGACAGCCCAAGGCTGTGTTTGGAAAATAGAGCCACAAGGAAAGGACTTGTATCAGTTGACTCTGCACCAGCTGCTTGGGGTGAATGGGAGCAGAGCAGGAGGAGGAGGAGTGTGGGTGGTGACATAGGTACTGATGACCTGGAAACAACAAGGAATGTGTCTCTGTTTAATTACAGATCCTGTTGCTAACGATAGTCTCAAGTAGAAAACTTCAGTGTTGGCATTTGTAGACTGGTCCATAAAGGGGTGATCAGTGGGTGGAGGTGAGACACAGGGATGATTTCAGCTGTTCTTTCTTTATGGTTGCCTGGGAGTCCTGACAAATTGGGAATTTTTTTCTTTTTTTTAATAAAAAACAACTAATATAAATATAAAAAATAACTAAAAAGATAGGCATAATCATAAAGAGGAACTTTCCATGCTCTGAGAATAATGAGGAATATGCTGACCCTCAAACTCATCTAGAACCATAGAATGGTTTGGATTGGAAGGGACCATGAAGGTCACCTAGCCCAACCCCCTTGCAGTGAGCAGGGACACCTTTAGCTCAATGAGGCTGCTCAAAGCCCCACACAACCTGACCTTGAATATTTCCCGGGATGGGGCCTCTGCCACTTCTCTGGGCAACATTGTCCAGTGCTTCACCACCCTCAGAGGAAACAAAATTCTTCCTAAAATCTAGCCTAAACCTCTTCTCTTTTAGTTTTATACCTTGTCCTATTGCTACAGGCCCTGCTAAAAAATTTTTCCCCACCTTTCTTGTAAGCCCCCTTTAAGTATTGAAGGGCTGCAATAAGGTCTCTGCAGAGCCCTCTGTTCTCCAGACTGAACAACCTCAGCCTCTCTCATAGAAAAGGTGTGATTTGATCCCCTTCTGGGCTGCAAGCACACCTTGCCATCTCATGGCCAGCTCCTCATCCACCAGGAGCCCCAGGTCTCTCTCAGCAGGGCTGCTCTCAATCTCTCCATCACCCACCCTGTATTGATACTGAGGGCTGTCCCGACCCACGTGCAGGACCTTGGACTTTGTCTTGCTGAAGGTCAGGAGGCTTTCACAAACCTTGTGAAGGTCCCTGTGGATGGCATCCCATGCCTCAGGCGTGTCAACTTCACCACTGCCCAACACAGCATTCATCTGAAAGGAAGAAAGGATACAGAACCATCCTGAATATTTTACTTCACCTCTCTACTTTTATCCCAACCAAACAACACCGTGCGCGTGTGAAAATGAGCAGAGGTCTGCAGTGGGAACACCTCTGCTGTGAGAGCTGCTTTTTCCAGTGCAGGTCCAACAGCAGCTGAATGAGCAGGGCTCCTTGCTGGCTTTGCCAGGCTTTGGTGGCACTTGGTATTGTTTATTCAGCATTCTTGGGAAAGACTTGAAGCAGCCTCTTACCTGACAGTGGGCTCTGGGCTGCTAAAGACAATTCACGCTGCAGAAGCAGCCTTTAAACAGAAACAGTCTTTAAAATTGCTCAGATGTGGAGAGATGCATCGCTATTGATAAAGGGCATTTGGGTGGAATTAGGACTTCTAGGAAGTGGGATGCAAAGAAGACAAATCACACTTAAAATAAGCAGAGAGTTCTGTTCTGACACATAATGCAGAGGTACTTGCTGATAGTGCATCACTGTGTGCTGGCAGTTGGGAAAAGTGGAGCATGAGACTTTTACAATGTACTTTTGAGTTATTCTGCTGTAATTAAACTCAGACAACGCTTCTTTGCTTGTTTTATTTAAGAAGTAAGAATCAGACATCAAGATCATGGAAGAGCTGTCTGAATCATGAACTCTTATTTGCATTTTGAAATAGAACTCAAGGGAAATCGTGGGTCCCAATAACTCTAAATTTGTAGCATGCAGGATTCATCTCAGTTTTTGTGGTTAAGGGTCTATATGTCTCTTGCAAGTTTTTGTGGGGAAAACTTCTTAAAAAAGGCATCACAACTATTTATGTTTATTTGTTTGGTACAGGGTGGAAGAGCATCAAGCAGAGAGCCAGAGATGTATTTAGATTCATTTCCCTGGAACATGGGTGGGGATGGACATGTTCTTGATTAAAACTTGGAGTTTAGAAGATTGTTTCCCAAGGTTATTTTTGGTTCCTGGAGTCTGCATCTGAAACTTGTTGCCTGGCTCCAGCCCCAGTGCTTTCATATCTGATTGGGTGATTTAGAATTTAATCTTTATTTGGAAGAAAGGAGAGTAATCATTCACTTCACAGATTTTAAGGGATGTCTCAAATCTTCCTTAGGACAGTGTAAAGCTGTCTGAGCAATCTGAGTCTTACAAATGCATCCACCTTGCAGCTTGTCAATGTATTTTGTTTGTAGATGGGGGGTAGATTGTGCACTTTGGAGGCAGAAATTAATGGTCCTGCAAGACTTACTGCTCCTAAGTTATCCCTTGCCATTTGTAGCAGCATCCCAGTCCTCCCCCAGCTCTGAACACCTAAGGACCATTAAGTGATAATGCTATTAGTCAATAAGAATATTACTTTCCCACTGCACCACTAGATGCCCACTTTTCCAGCTAAGTAGTCCAAGGGCTGGAAACAGGTTTCTTGGAAAGTTAAATATTCTCCAGCTATTACAGTGTTTAAGAGTGGGTTTTGCTTCACAGCTCTGGTTAAAGTTTCATGCATCACTACATACCCTGGCAAAAACATTCAGTGCATTGGTTAATAACGTGGTATGTGCTAATAATGAACTGATTAATGGTTTGTTAAATCAGTTCTCACGAGGCAAACGGGGAAATACTTCCCTTGCTGAGTAAGAGGTCTGCATCAAGCTTAACGTGGATTTAATAAGAGCACACAAGCAGCTGCTGGCTCCAGAGTGGTGGTGTGCTCCTCTACAGGACAAGCTCGAGCACAGGGAACTTTCATACAGGGATGGGGAGGATGGGTATTTAAAAAAATAGATGTAAGCAGAAGAAATGGACAGGATGTATGCGTTATACTGTATGAAAGCTTCTTGCTGGTTAGAGGGTGACCGTAACAGCTCCTGCAGAGCTGTGCCTGCTGCAGCCACGAGGCGGTGGGAATGTAGAAGGATTTTCGGTACAGCGGATAGAGAACTGTCTTTGCAGCCCCGGTGCCCCCCAGCAGCGGGTGGGTGATGCTGCTGCCGCCCTCTAGATGGAGCAGCCCGATAAAAAATGGGAGAAAAGACTTAGGTGCTTCGCTTGGGGTCTCTCCCTTCTGGTTTTGGGAGATATTTTTTGATTGCATTTACAGGAGGGCGGATTGCCAGTGACTGGGAACTGGAACACTGCGTTGCTGATAATTCCCCGAAGTGCTGGGATGAGAGCCAAATCCAGTATGCTGAGTGCATTTTCCTAAAACTTGGTGCACTGTATTGCATTGTTTCTTGAGGTCTTTATATTCCATAATGAATTTGTACCTAAACCATTCTACTTTATTTATTTATCTATTTTTATTTATTTATATATTTTTATTTATCTATTTGTATTTATTTATCTATTTTATTTATTTTTATTTATCTATCTATTTATTTATCCATCTATTTATTTATCTATCTGTTTATTTATTTGAATCCAGGAGTCTGTGTCAGGAAATGCACAGGCTGGGAAGTATCACAGAGTAAGGCACCCGATTCAATGGCTTTGGCTATTTATTGCTCAGACCCACAGGTTGCTGACTGCAATTTTTTTAGTGAACTAAACCAGTAGTGTATATGCTGTGTTGCAAAGGAGGTGTTTTACAAAGCTGGTCACTGCCAAGTAGAAGTGATTGGAAAAAAAAAAATGTAGGAAGGAAATGGGAACAAAACCTTGCCAATTCTTAAAATAAAAAAAAATTCACTTTGGGCAGAGGACAGAAATTGGAGGTGAAAGCCTGCTTTTAACTCACTGATGAAATCAATGCACCAGCTAGAGTGATGTACACGCTCTCTCTCATGTGGTGTGTGAATAGACAGCAGCCAACACAAACTGGAGATCATTTGGTTCAGAAAATGAATGTGAGGTGGAGATATAAATATCTGAATATCCAGAGCAGAAAGGGTTAAGGTAAATAAAAAGGAAATTTGTTTTGAAGCAAAAATATATCCTAGCAACACCACAGGCCTGCTGTTAGGTGGAGATACCGAAGCTGACACAGCCATGAGAAAGGGAGAGTTACCCAATAAATACCTGTTGTATTTGGAGAACAGCTCTCTTTTCACATGAGCTTGGATGGTACTTTCCAGTCCATCCAGCTTGGAAAATGTTAGACATCATCTGCTAGTGAAAAAAATCAGACTTAATTGTTTTTGCCACTCAGCATCCCCCCAAAAATGGACAAGGAAGTTCCTGGCCCATGAGAATTTTTTCTTTTGGTAGCTTGAATGTGGTGAAGTCCATGATTGGAAGGATGTTACTGCTAGGATAGCACTTGGGTGGGGCCAGCCAGTCCTGCTGGTGGGACATCTTGTCATCCAAGAGACAGATAATGAACCCTATAAAGATAAAATGTATGGACAGGACTATAATTAATGCTAAACAAATAGGAAACAGGTTTTCTAGATAAGCTAAGATAGTAATTGCTTAGAAGTGGTCTGATTGTTGGACTGCAGTGTAGGTAGATAGGAAAAGGTCCTTTTTCTTCTCCCTGCTCAGGAACCTGTGATGCTAAAGATGGGACTGCTTAGTGTTGAGTGGTTTGGGATTGCTGATGGAAGCTCAGAAGAGACTGGCACTGCCAAAGAGAAAGATCTAGCTGAAGGGAGAGTTGCAAGGGAATGTGATTGCAACGTATATAATGTGATGAAAAAGGACATAGAAAATTAAAAAGTGACACATTCAAACTTGGAGACATCATCCATGTCAAATGGGAGAGCATCAGGAGAAGATGCCAAGGGAAGAAGGTTGTTTTGCCTTTTCTTTGGGGCTTCAGATCAGTTGTGGTTGCCTTTGGTTTGGGGATGCCTGGTGCAACATCGACATAAGAAAGATCAGGTCTAAGGTACCCTCCTGGCCTGTAACTCCAAGATAATGAAAATTGTCTCTGAAGAAAGATTGATAGAGAGGAAAGGATAAGCTGGGCATTTTCTTTCCTCCCCTTGTTCATGTAACTTGAATTTAGTGGCTTCTTATCTCAAGCTTGGTAGGTCTCTTATTCTGAAGAAGAAACCAACAATGTTTGCAGAGGAGAGCCCTGAGGCATTGTTAAGGAGGTTCAGCACCTGTGTGTATTTGAGGACATCCAGCACTGTTCTGACCCAGCTGCCCTCCAGGAGTGATACAGGTGTGTTGGATCAGCCTTACACCTGAGCTCAGAAGTCCCATTGAAGAGCTCCGTCCCACACGTGTAAGGAATTCAATGTGTCCTGCCAGGTCACACGTGCCCTCCAACACCTGGCAGGTCAACCTGCCACCGCTGGGGATGAAGATGTCAAACCTGAGCCTGTGCCCAGGTATGGGTAGCTGAACAAACCACTTGCCTGTGGGATTGGCCAATCAGCAACAATCCTGCCCAGTGAGGCACCAAAAGAAGAGCTCTGGTGCTGGAAATTCACCTTAGAATTTTAGTGGGGTTTTATTTTTTAATCTTCTCAGTGTGTAACTGCTATTTACCACGAACTCTTCCTCTCCTGCCCTTTGAAGTGACCTTTGCTCAGACCTCCTGACCTCTTCAGCAGGCTGCAAGGGAGACAGCATGACTGGAGGAGCTGGGACATCTTCAGATCAGGGAATGTGGTGGCAAAGAATATGGCTGGGTTTTGCAATAGACTGTAAGCTCCAATCCAGTGGGTTTTTTAAAGTATTATCAGAAGTGAAAGGCTACATTTAAAAATGTATAAGTATGGACTTTCAGCACCGCACACCTTCATTCATAATTCACCAGTGCTCATTTCTAAAGAAGATTTGGTATTTTTACAAGGTAAATGTACTTTAAAACCTTTCTTTACTTTGCAGTGAATGCGCGATTAAGTGAACTCATGGAAAAGAAGAGGGAAGCAAGGTTTAGAACAGGGTCACCCAGATAGCCATGAATTGTTTGGAATTTTCATGTAATTCAGCTGTGATTGGGAAATGTTTTGCATTTCTGCTCATAGTATAACTATGGGTTTGGTGGTGGTAGAGTGACTTTTCTGAAAAGATCTCCTAATTACTGGCTTGCAATTATGATTCTCAGCATCTTTATGCCTGAAGCAAAGGAGCTGCTTTGTGGAGAGGACGTCATTCTCATCTCTACTTGACCTGTTGGAGACCCACGTTGATGAAACCAGTTCAGCAGACTGGTCTGGCCTGAACGTTGCACCAGTGTCCTCATACCTAAAGCAACCCCAAAGACCTGTTGATATGTAAGTAGGAGAGAGCTCTGCAGATGCTGAGCCGGAGTGAGTGTGGAGCAGATTGTCCACTGCCTATAGGACAATTTTCTCAGCAGACCAAACAAAAAGGTGACCCCAGATCTCTTGTCCATGAAGGCAGAAAGACTCTGGTGCAGGACATGAAGTCTCCTGAAGTGAAGGTCTTGGTGCTGGTGGCAGTTCATAACATCATTCAAGTCCCTCATGCTCAGGCTCCTGCTGGCACGAGCCAGCTGGTACCTCCTATGCTCCCACTTGTACTTGGTCTTCTTGCCCATGGCCAGTGTTGGCACCTGCATAGATCTGAGCAGGGGGAAGGACAGAGATGTTTTCTCTAACGAGAGATACCCACCATTTAATTTTCAAGAGTAATTAGCACTCTCAAAGCACCTTCCCTGCATCTACTGTACAGGCACAATGTGAGGGGCAGCCATTAATCAGCCAAGCTGCTGGAGATAACTGCTAATTGAGAGCAGTCTGACTCCCTGAAGCTTCCCTCCCTTTCTCTACCCATGCTGAAATATATAATTTGTCCTGTACACTGGTGTTTGGGAGCAGGTTGTGAGTTTCCATTTCTACTCTGTGGGAGACTGGAGGAGGGGATAAACAGTGTTTATAAAATAATAAAGTGTGCGTGTGCTACATGCCCCGTCCACACCTGTGCAAGAGTGGGTGCTCTCTGTTCATATTGCAGCTCCTCAGGAAGAGGTTAAGTGTGGGTGGCTGAAGGGAAGCGATTGGAGAATTTCCATGGACACCTGGCTTTGAATGTCCAAGTTGGTGGCCACCAGCTGACCAAAGCATCATCACTCTTAGGAGTGTTTCTAGGTGGTGTCAGAGAGCTCAGCACGCTCAGCTCGTTCACTGGATACAAGATTGTGTTGCCATATCCAGTTCTTCAACATAAGGAAGAATTCTTTTGTATCAGCAATCTTAAAGTCAGAGAGCCATTTGTGGGTGCAAGTGCTGCTCACTGTCCTCTGAGCAGGACTACCTGAGACTACACAGAGAAAGGAGAAGGGAAAAAGAGAAAGAAAAGGAAGAAGAGAAGGAAAAACGTGATGTTGTGTGGCTGGATAAACCAGCTGGAAAATTCGTGGGAAGCACTAGAGTTGCAGCACTGTGACACCAGAGCCAGAGGAACGGGTGAGGCCTCACATCCCTAGATGTGCTGCTCCACATTCAGCAACCTCTGGATGAGGTCACCACTGCCCTGAACGCTGTGAATGAGCGCTTACTGCTTTGATTTCTAGCCAAAACCACCACTTTCATCCTCATTTTCATTTGCTACCAGTGCATGTGTTTTTACCCCCTTGTGATCGTGCATAAAGGGTGCTCTTGGAAACTGTCCTAACTCAGAATAAACTGCAAGAGGCTTTGGACTTGGCACACCCCTCTTAGGCACTCTGATCCTCCCACCCTGCTGCTGCCTCATAGGAGGAGGAGAGGCTTCGGCCACCTTGGCTCCCCTGTGTGGTGGCAGAGGGGACAGGGGTGGCCCCCGTGTGGCATCGGGAAGAGAGAAGGGAACCGTTGCTGGCTGGACCCAAGACAATTCTTTGTGTGGGCTGTTCCTCCTTGGTTTTGTCCTCAGCAGTGTTGTTTTTATCCAAAGGGAAGTCCTTCTGGGGTAAAGTTAGAGCAAAAACCCTCTCTCCCTTTGGGCCATGTGGGGACAGTCTCTGCCTAAGCTTGTTCCTGTGTAACCCTCGACTGGATCTGGTGGCTTTTCCCCCCTGTGCTGCTCGCTTCTTCATCCTTTAGGAGTTGCCTAGGTCTTATTGCTGAAAGCCTGCCTTGTTCCCTCAAAGGATCAAATCCATTTGGCCTGTTTTCTAGCCTGATTGATGTTTATATCTATTAATTGTTATCTCTCTCATTTTCTGATTTCCTACTGGTATCACAGAAAGCGCTGAAGAAAACAATCTTTGATGGAGAATAACATTTCAGAAGACAACTTCCCACCTCCAATGTTTGTGGATAATTAGAAGATTGAGTATAAATGGCTTGCAAAGCTGCTTATTAATGTGTTTTTCCTTCCACTACCAAAAATAGTTCATCTCTCTTTGCATTTTAGACATCCTAGGCTCTTTTCCACATAAAAGACAGAGGTGCCCCCCCGTACCTCTTGACCATGTCCTGCCAACTGTGATATAAATTTTTTAGCATCTACTGTGACAAAGACTCCTGGTGTTTTCTTATTGCTTTGTCTTCCTCATGCATTAGCAAGAGAGAACCGATTAACCCTCCGCTTTCCAAGGCAGACGGGTCCTGTGAGTTTCCACAGATGAACAAATCGAGGTGGAAAAACGCAACGACATCATGAGATCACAGGAGTAATCAAGATGAATTCTGGAAATGGATATTCTCCTACCCAGTAACTTTAGGATCTAGATGAAGGTTGACATTAATCATGGGATGAGACCTGATCTAAGGTTAAGGTTTTCAACTTGTAACAAAGCCAGAGCTGGGAATTCAGTAGAAAAAAAGCCTTTGAGTCGCAATATATTGCAAACTCATATTCAGGACAGATGGTGTTTTCTAAAAGTAGCTGTTTACTCCTAGAATTACTCCTGTTCCTTCCTGTGGCATTTCTTCTTCTTTCTATGGTACTTCTGCCCACAAACTTGTCTTTTCCAGTATATTTCTGGTGGCAGTTTCAACAATCTTTAAAAAATACAGCTATAAAAAACCTCTTTCCCTTTCTTTGTTTTCTTACCTTCATGTTCTTGTCTGGAAAAATCCTGTCTTAATTACAGATAAATGTACAATATTTAGTTGTTTCAGAAAATGTCTTCTGTTTTCATATGGAAGGTATAATCAGCAGCTCATTTCATCTTGGTTTTTGTTCAGCTAAATGCCATGCTCTCTATTTGTGTTGTTGCCTTTGTTTCCATCTAAGGAAGGAGTCCAGGAATACGTTGCAAAAAAGAAATATATCTCGTTTCATTTTCTTTTCAGCTGCACTGTCCTCTCCTCTTTTCACCTTTCTTAAAGGACAGGAGTCTGTTTCAGGTCTCTACCACTGTGACTTCTCCATTCTAACAAATCCCATCTGTTTTTATGCCAGTGTGAAAATTCAGAGATCAGGATTTGGCCGAACAGGAACTGTACACAGGGCTTGACCCAAAACTTTAGACACCTTATGGGACAGGTCTAGACCCAATTTAATACCTTAAAGTTGCCATTCTGTGTCAGTCTCAGAATCCTGTGACAAGACACTGCTTTTGTATTCTTCAGCCACAACCCTGAACACTTGATTTTCTGTTATTTAAGCCATATTATCTTTCAGTTTGGACAAGGATGACTTTCCACTGGCACCATGGTTCTTAAACAGCCTCTAAGTCCATAGTAATATTCACTGGTGTTGCTCATTAAATTTTGGAAGGCAGACAACTTTCCTGTTTTATGTTGTAGAGGATGAAAGCAGTTGCAAAATTCTTCCTTATAGAAATAAAAATAGTCCCAGAAGTGCAGCATTCTTTTTCTTCCTATTCTACACAGGTTGCTTTGCTAATGATTGCAACTAATATTGTCGTATTTTATTTCTAGATATATTTATGGTAACCCCAGAATAATTCAGCAAGGATTCTTCTCCTCATATAATCAACTAATGTTCTTGATGTAGTGTCTTATTGGTACCCATTAGCCTGGATTCAACTCTAATTTCAGAGGTAAAATTAGAGATACAGATGCTAAATTTTGCAGTCTTCACAATGCTAGATTTTGTTTTGTCTGCTTTTACCTTTTAATTCTACACTTCTAAAACTACGGCTATCAAACGATGGAGATGCATTTATTTTAGGTGTAATGGAACTGCAAATGCAGTTTTTAATTTGTTTGCTTGAGAGAGAGAGGGAAAATACCAAGAGAATTATTGTTGGTACTGCAAAAGAAAGATGGGAAAAGACCTGGGTTCAGTTTATGTGTAATTTGTGTCTGAAAAAATGCAGCCAAGTGGGAAACTGCAGGGCCAAACTGTTTGTAATTAATCCCTGCTCACCAAAGCTTGAGAAGCATATTTTCAGCTCATATATATTACACAGCACCCTGGAATGGGCAGGCAGAGGCTCTGTTCCTCTGGACAAACAGTTGTCTGTAAAAGAAGAGTTGATCTGTGCAGGAGACTGAGCTTCCTCTGGGGTTACACGGTGCTCCTGCAGCAGAAGAAAAGGGCTGTGGGAAACCCTGCTGCCCTCTGCTTTGATCCTGCCATGGAAACGCTGCTTCTCAGGCTTTGCCTTCTCAAGTGGAATCAGGGTAATGGGGTCGGTTAAGGGGAGAAATAAAAAATCCCCAGGGAGAATACAGAGTGTGAGCGAAAGCCCTGCGGCAGCGCCGCGCGGGACGGGCAGTGCCAGGGGCAGCAGCACCACCGCAGCCCCAGAAAACCAGAGGGACAGTCTCCAGCTAAACACCATAAGGCCACTTTTTAGGAAATAGTTGTGTTTGTGGGCATTTTTAGCGTTTTCTTCTTGTTGCTGGTGTTTTTCCCCTGTGAAAGAAACCTTCTTTTTCTCACTTTGCGCTCACCTTTGCTCTTTGCAGTGCTATTTTTCATAACCACTTCCTTTAACTTTTTTTTTTAAATGATTACGCTTTCCCAGATGGTGCAAGGTTTGGGATTTTGGGAGAACACAAATTTCACTTTTACTGTTAGTTAAAAAGATTTTTGAATATATTGTAGGACACTCCTGCTGCTGAATTCCCAATGGAAGATTTTATCCATCTTCCTTACCTGGGTGGGACCATTCCCAGGTCTGTTCCCAGTGTTCCTGACCTTGGGTTTAATCTTATGTCTCCACCTCTGTTTTATCTGTTGCTGAAAGGAAAGCATAAAAAATCTTTATAGAAGTAGTTGGCTTAGTTTTTCACCATCACAACTTTTAATAAGTATGTAGAACTTCAACAGTCCTTAAAGCTGCTTTAAGGGCAGGAAAGAGCAGCCTGTTTCATTCACAAGCACCAAGCATATTCCAGCAGTCAGGCACAGACCGATAGCCTCATGAGCAACACTTATTTCCACTATTGTTCCTGCTCATGCAAAAGATTAATCTTTTTGCCCACAGCAGACTACTTGTCTCATTTATTTCTGTGTATGAAAGGGATTCTACCCAGGGCTCTGGCTCTGTGCAGTTATTGCAAGGACATCTGATTACCAGCTCATCATTTTAGCTTGATTAAATGATAGTTATGATGAACAGCCCCACTTGTATTGTGTCCTCTGATCTTTTGTCTTGCTATTAACACACACTTAGCACTGGCTGTGCAAGAGACCAGCCCTTGCCTGAATGCAAAGCCAGCTGCACTCAACAAGAGCCTTTTTAGTGACTTCAGGGGACCTTGGATCCAGCCTCTGCTATGAAGTATTATAGGCTGGTAGTCATAATAATTTGCTTTTTCAATCACAGGAAACTCCGTGCTTCCAGCTCAAACAAATACATATTCAAATGAGAACACACCATAGGTGGGAGGGTAAATATAATTGCACCCAATTTTGCACTTGCACTTGTCCTTTAGGAGCTAAAATCAGATTTTTAATATACCTTTTATGAATATGTGCATCTGCTCTGCCATTTTTGCATAATGAGCATATTCCAGATACTTAAAGAATTAGCTTCCTCTCTCTCTGAGATCTGCAAAACAGGGCATGCTGTTATTCTTGTATTTATTTATTCATTCATTATTTTTTTCCTGAAGCATACCAGGCAATCCATCTTGTTCCCAGGAAAAGCCCAGAGGATGTGGAGAAGGCTCAACATTCAGTTCTGAACTCAATTATAACAAATCTCATCCTATAAATTAGAACATGGTTGCAGAGAAACAAGAAAATGCAGCTTCCCGTAGCAAATTCCCTAAAAAACAGAGAGAGAAAAATGCTTTTGGACAGTTGCCTTGAGAAATACAGGGGAGGGAGAGTTTCCAGCCTCCCTGAGACCTGTGCTGAGGGAAGACAAGGGGCTGCTGGCTGCAATTCCGTTTTGCCATGTCATGGTTTCATACACTGAGCAAAGTCCAAAGCAGCCATGATAAACACAGACAACACACATCAGTCTCGACTCAAGTATCTGGAACTCAGACACGATCCTTCCCTGAAATGAAAGCAACATTTCTTGCTTGATTGAACCGAATCACGAGCTTTTATTTGCCCCTTCAATGACTCAGGAAATCATTCTAAAAATATACTATTTTCCAAAGTAATTCAGATGCTAAAAAAGCCATCAGGAGAGCAGCTACAGGGTGTATCCCTGCAGCAGGATTTAGGTCTGTTGGGTGTGACACATATCCCCTCCTCAGTCTGCCAAAAATCTGCTCCACAACTGCACAGTGTGCACCAACATCTCCAAATGCTACAATTAAGCCAGTTTTCCAAGAAAATATCACCAGCTCACAGGCTTGGAAAGGTTTGGTAGCACCACACTCCCCACTTGCTAACGGGTTAGTACAGCTGGTATTTTCCTTCAAGTCATGTTGGTAAGCAGATGGGATTTGTAACCAGGGTGGCTGTTGTAACCCTCTCAATGATTTCTTTTACAGCAAAAGCTGGACACACACTTGGGCCTGGTTGAGGGGGAACAGGGTGTGCAGATTGTGCTGATGCAGCACAAAAGTTGTGGAAGAGGAGCTGCTCTTTGATACTGGTGCATTGCTGACCTCTTAATGCCTTCACTTATTTAAACAGTGGTCCTATTTAAACACATTTCTTTGTTGCATATCACTTTTTCAACTTATTTGCTTTCTGACTTACTCTGGACAACCGCAGTGGTCTTTGTTGCAGGTTCCTGGTACATCTGCAGTCCAGCACTGAAAGCTGAAAACGCCACAACTGGGCTTCAGATGCCCAAAATAGCAAGGACAACCCACCTGGGGATGTTGTGCTGTTCAGGTGAACCTCTGCAAAGGGGTCTGAAGGCTGATGAATGAGCAAGAAGCTTGTTGCCTGCCTGAAGTGGTGTCTAACCAGACAGATTGCCACAACTTCTACCAGCAGAGTGGAACGTGTAAGGAATGTGCTCTCAGGATGCTGTTAGCAGGGAAACGAACCTGCCAGTCGCCAGCAATCAACGTCTGGATTATCCAGTCTGGGAGGCAAAGTGTGGAGACCTGGAAAATAACTGTTTGAACATGTTAAAATGCTAATTAAGCATGACAGGCTTGAGGTAGGATGCTCTAATAGCAGTGAGGATGTGTGAGATGCTCTCATAAATATGCAGCACTCTGCCAGCTGGTTTTTAACCTCTTTGCAGACTACACAGGACTGCATGGTCCATATATTTTTCTCGTGATTTCTTACCCCCTCTTGGTAGGTAACATTTATTTTCACCTGTTGCAAAACAGCCCCATGTAAACAGCCAAGGAGTTACTGTTTAACCAGGAACACACGTATCACCACCAGGTCAAATAAAGCACTGGCACAACCATTAAGCTCTTTTAATTTTTAACATCCCTATTTCCAGGGTGTTTCTCAGAAGCCCAGGCGAGCAGCTCTGTACCACTGGCCCTCTGCAGCTGCTCTGGGCTGAATCCAACAAATCTTGAAACCACTGGGAAGTTTTCCATTAACTTCACTTGATTAGCTCCTCTAGCAGGAAAATACTGATTATTTCTGGTGAGTAAGGAGTCTTCATGTGATGGCTCTGCCATTGCCTATTTAAAATGTGAAAAAAACCCACTGTGGGGACCACACATCCTGAACACCACAAAAACTATTTTTCCAGAGGTGTCATTCAAACACCTGAGTCACAACACAGGTTTTCTCACCTTATTTTGTTTTTTTCAGATAGAAGAGCTTCCTTCCACTTCATACATCAAACCTGAAGGTAACCAACAGGCTCCTCTTGCTTACCCTGCTCTTAACAGCTGTTAAGAGCCTTTAGGACAGCAAGGAATCAGGGGAACTGACAGCTGAATTTTACTTCATCTGTTGCCAACATATGGAAGAGAAAAGGCATAACAGCTACAATGGGCAGAACCACTCCCTCCAAACACTTTGGTGTCAGAGCAATGCCAAAGGCCTAAAGCCTCAGTTTCAATCCAATTTTCAGGATAACCGAAGCCCGGAGGAGCTGTAGGTACTGAATCAATGAAAATTATTCATTTCTTACACCAGACAGCTTGGTTGCTTGTGCCAACAGCAGTTGCAGTCCCTCCTGATGAAGAAAAGAGGGGGGTTGCTATAGTGAATGGAAGGAGTGAAGTTCAGCAAGGCTTTTCCACACGTACAGAGACAAGTTCTTCAGCTGTGCAGGTACAGATAGTGCAGATGTCCCCAGATATGGCCCTTAGATGGACAACGAGGGTAAAGCACTTGGTCAGACCCTTACGAATGGAGTTTGGAGGAAAGTAAATGATTTCAGAAGGATTATCACACAAGCTCCTGTAGAAGTCTATTGGATGTGTCACAAAGTGACAGAACTGTTAGATATGATGAACCTAAGGAAATGTTACTGCAAACAGTCGAGTCTAAAGGCCTCCTGCCAGCATTTACAGGAAGCTCTGATCACAACGCAAAGACTTGGCTATAGATGCCTCAATTTATAAATATTGAAGCTTGGAATTCATTCAGGACAGAAAAGCATCCATTAAAAATGGAAATCCTGTGCAAATCAGTGAAGCAAAGAGCTAGCTTATTATTATAAACAATAATGATAAATTATTTAAGCTTATAGCTAAGAAAGCCATGAGAAAGTCAGAGAGACTATTCATCTGTAAATGGGGCAGTGAAAGAAGATAATGGGCCTAAATTCTGCTCCTCTAAAACTCTCAGTCTTCACTGATTAGGAGGCAGTTGCTTAAAAATCATCAGAAAGGGTTCTGATTTGATCTGGAGAACGATGCGAGCCACTCAATGGACTAACCAGAAAAGCCTTTTATCTTCACTATTTATGAAGTGCTGCCTGCAGCAAAGATTCCTGATGCTACTCTAAGAGGTTGCACAAATTGTAATGGTGAGGAACCAAGGAGGATATGCTAGAAGGAAAGCTGCTTGCAATTTTGGATAGCCTGATCTGCTCAGTTTACAAATCAGAAGAGGGTTTGTCCTTCATTTCCAAAGCTCAGCCTGACATCAGAGCAGTAAGTGGTGCTCCTGCCTTACTCATCTGTGTCTGTGAGAAAGGATCTGACCATCAACTTGCCTTTGTCAATATGGCTTTGGTTTTTTTTCTCCCCTACTTGGATTTTCACAGCTGCATTGCTTACATTTTGCTGACAGCTTTAACTTTCATTTGTCATTTAGCTGTGCGTAAGGATTCAGGAGATGTGTGCGGATTGTAGTCCTTGCTTGATTTATGGCACCTTCTGCCAGCATCCAGGTGCTCCAGGAAGCAGGGTGGGTGGACAGAGATCACTCCATTTCAACAGCTCCAGCAAACAGCTCTGGAGGGACACGTGCCTGGTGTTAGCACAGCACCAGCACCCGGAGGGAGGAGATCTTCAATCTGCCTTTCAGGGGGATCTGTCTTAAGTCACCCTGGGATATATTTTGGAGCACGAAGGTGGTTTTGTACACCTCTCCAGTGAAGTGGCAGAGAAATTTATGCAGGGTTCCTGATGCCATTCATTATTGTGGCCAAGGCACAGTGTGACCCAGATTCTGACATTCATTGAAGTGGAGAGTGCTCTGATCTGACACCTTCAATCTCGAGATATTCTGCTTTAGCTCAAGCTGCCAATTCCATCTGGAAGCTGCTGGGTTTGGGCCCGTACCTGAGTGAGAGTCAAGGCATAACACATGCTGCTTCTGACAGGAGACAGGTCATCGTGTAGGGAGGTCAATTCAAAGGCAGGAGCTCATCTCCCAGCACCTAAGTCTTCATACAGCAGACAGGATGCAAATGCAGGCATTTCCCCATCCTGACCATGTCAACTACTCTGAAGTGGCATAAATGGGAAACCTGGGAAAGTATTTAATACATCTAAAAAGAAGGAGCAGCAGATAACCTGTTCCAGCAGCTCTTGAAGAAGAATCTCTAGACACAAACTTTTGCTCTGACCTTGCATTAAAAGAGGAGGTGCTGATACTGCCAAATCAATACCCTCTTTTTGTTTTGCTGATGCTTTCTTTTCTACCCCTGACCAGAGCTATTCTACCTCAGTTCTCAGGTCTTCTGACCCACCAAATTGAATTGCTTTTCTTTTTTTCTTCTCTAGGAAGTCCCCACAAGCATTGGATTGGTACTTTACTGATGCAAATGTAGAAGCAAGCAGATAATTCAGTTTGATCTGGTCACAGACTGTGTTATGGCTAGAAGGTGCCTGTGAACCACTTCTAGTTTAAAAAAATATTCTCAAGAAATCCAGCAGCTTCTAACTGGTAATAACTTGAAATTCCATGTGAAAACTTGTCACAGGCAACTCAACATTTTCCTCGAACACTCAATTTACAGATGAAAAAGAATCTTCCTGTGCATGTTCTTTTCCACACAGTGGGTGCCAAATATTTTAGTAAATGTTCTCTGGCAAGAAAGTCCATAGAAACAACCAGTGTCTGGAATAACTTCTGGAAAATGAATTTTGCAGTCCTAGCTTCAATACTGGAAGAAAATTTGCTCCATCAGGACATAAATTACCAAGGCTTTAATTCATCCAGCTCCAAGCTGGAAACTCAATGAGCTCAGGTGGGGCCCATAAAAGCCTTGTCTCAGGGACAGTCTTCGGATGCAGTCTGGATGTGCCAAGGGGCTGAAGCACTTGCTGAAAGAGAAGGCAGCAAGAGGTCCCTCTCAGACCCATAGATACCACACACACCCACACCAGCAGGACCCAGAATAGAACCATAGAATCATAGACTGGTTTGAGCGGGAAGGGACCTTAAAGGCCATCCAGTTCCAACCCCCTGCCATGGGCAGGGACACCTCCCACTGGATCAGATTGCTCAAAGCCCCATCCAACCTGGCCTTCAACACCTCCAGGGAAGTGACATCCATGACTTCTCTGGGCAATCTGTTCCAGTACCTCACCATCGTCATTGTAAAACATTCCTTCCTAATATCTAATCTAAATCTCCCCTCTTTCAGCTCAAAACCATTACCCCTCATCCTATCAGTACACTCCCAGATAAAGAACCCCTCCCCAGCTTTCCTGTAGGTCCCTTTTAAGTACTGGAAGACTGTTACAAGCCCTCTGCAGAGCCCTCTCTTCTCTAGGCTAAATAAGCCCACCTCTCTCAGCCTGTTAACTTTCTACAAAGCTAGAAAATTGTGGACACTCCTCCCTTGATCACCCATGTAAGACAAGTTCACTCTGAGTTCAGCAACCAAAGGCAACAGCCAGGCTGAAATCCCAGGGTCCCTCCTCCTTGGCAATGCTTGCAGTTGCTTACACTGCGATCTCCTTCAGGCTTGCAGCTTGTATACACACCAGGGCCTCTGCCTGGCACTGCTGATCACAACAGTGACACCTAATTCAAACAATGAGAGCTTTTTTTTTTTAATTTGTGTGAATTTCCTTTGATGCTTAAACAACAAAAAAACAGCAAAGCAAAACAAAACAAGGCTCTCATCTGAATTACTCAAGAGAATACAGTAAAGTGTTCTGGAATGTGAGATACAGTTGTAATTAGGTACTTTTAGAAGTATGTTATCTATTTTTATCTGTTATCTGCTGTGCATACTGTATTTATTGTGCTGAATATGTTATGCCCCAATAGACTCCTGCAGATTTCTTGGTACATTATTGTCTAGGTGCTGTTGCTACACCCATTTTTGAGATTCAGGGAGAAACCAATGGGACTCTGACTTTTATTTATCTTCTTAGAACAAATCTTTTTCTCAGTAGATATGTAGGACTCCTAAAGAGATGTTACACTGTGTCATGCCAATCCTCCCTAGTCCATGGATTACTGCCCTGATGCACAATGACAGCCCTTTCAGAGCCCTGTCCTGTGCTGTGGCAATGGTAATGTGCTGTCACACCAAAGGGCACGACCTCTGCACATCAAACTCATCCCGTCCTCCCCACAAGAACCCCCAAGAACAAACTGTCCCTGTGCAAAAACACTCCCAAGTCGTAACCACTGCTGAGAGAGCTCAGGAAGCTCTCATTGCCTGAGAAGGATGCATTTTGCCCTGGGAGAGCAACACCTGAGGGCTCTCAAAACCTATGAGGCTTTGGGGAGAAGAAATTTAGGCCACCTGCTAGCTCTGTCTTGGGGCAATGCAGATGCAACCCATAAGTGGGGGTTTATTCCAGAGCTATTCTTGAGGCTCCAGGAGCTGAAAGGCAGAGCCACAAGTTCCTTCCCTGCTCCAGTTCCCTGTCTTGTTGTATCCTCACCCACACAGACACAAAATAACAGAACAAGGCATTAATTCTGTTGTCTTCCCAAATACCTAGAAAATTAACCTCAGTTAAAGCTCTAGCTGCCTAGCAGCTTCCTGGCAGACACTGAGAAGCAACTCCATTGCTTATTCAATTAATCAGCCTTTCCACTTCTTGCAATATCCTCCAGATCAGTCCCACATCCTCAGCTATCTCGGCCACACAAAGGGCCTGAACTCAGCTGCTGCCATTCATTGCCTGGTTAATTGACTCCAATTTCTCATCAGAGAGCTCATCAGAGGAAAGTTAATATCTGTATGTCTAATTTAGGACTGGAAACGAGAATATTCAGGTCCAGAAAGCTGTAACACAGAGGTTGCAAGGGGTCACAGCAAAGTTCAGTAACTGAGAGAAACTGGTTACAATATGGTAAGGATGAATGATCTTTAGTTAATTATTGTATAGAAATGCTACTGCCTGTACAAAAATAGAATTTGGATCATAACAATAAGTTTACATCCCTTTTTTTGGCTAATGGGGGAGAGAGCTGCAGTGCAAACACTGTGTTAGAGGCAACACCCTTGCTACCACAGGTTGAGCATTGGGAAGTGACAAAAAGCCATGGGATAACACAGAAATTTTCCGAGTCCATGGAAAGTTGTATAATTGGAGCTATTCTGCTGTCATTGTGTGCCATATATGTGAGAGTCATGGGAATTTGAAATGGGCAGTAAACTAGTAAAAGATGTATTTTTTTTAGTGATAATATATCAACCTAAAAAGTGAATGAGACTATCTAGCAGCTCCTTCTCTCATTCATAATTTTAATACACTGAAACACCAACATTTCAGTCTATCAGGCTACAAGCTTTTAAAGTACATGTTTATAAATCCCTGGGAAGAAAGACATAAAATGAAATAAATGACAGGTTTGAATTATAGTTGTGATGAATATTGTCATAATAAATTCTCTCCTCACCCAAATGAGTGATCAGGTACTCCTTCTGTACCACACTATGTTTTCACAAGTCAAATACAGGCACTTGCTGAATTTATAGCTTACTGAACGTCTCCACACATATTACATGAACTCAGCTGTACATGATTCAAAATTATTTGGTTAAGAATATCAGGTTTCTAGATAATTTAGGCTGAGATTTTTCTGGGTTGTGCAAGGGCTGCTACCTAAGTCAGAGAAATTGATGTATCTAAATCCTCTGGGCAGTGTGTCAAGCCGTAATCTTTCAGAGGTGTCGCTCCACAGCCTGTTTCTACAGCTATAATTGCAAGAGGAAAGGATGCTGAAATGATGGTCAAAACAATGCTTTCATATGAAAGATAAGCTGTTTTCAACACCATGGTCCTTATCAGAGTTGTAATATATATTAATCACCAACCTCCCACTTTATCTCGACTTGCTGTTGCTACAAAAAGGGATGACAATTTAAACGACTGCTTCTGGGATACTTGGCTATTGTGCACAGCTTGGCTCTGAACCACATTTCCAGTGAAAAATGAATCCATTTAGACACAATGGCTACACATTTTGCCATATCTTTATTGCACTTTTACCACGTTGCAAACAATTCCACAAAAATGCTGCAAAAGTAAGCCTAGAGCTGCCGAAAGCAGCTTTTTACCCATATATGTATATATTTACACAAAACTATCAAAAGCAAAGTTGAAAAGTAGCAGCTCAGCTATGACAGTCTAGAAAGGTAAGAGCTGCCACCTCCTTATAGACAAATAGTACAACTTGTCATTTTACATCACTCTGTAAAACCAACATTCAAGTATTCCTGTCAATGCACAATTAGTGAAATTCCCTTCCAGTAACCACTGTATTTGTTATTATAATAATTATTATTTTTTTGCCTTTAAAGTTCATAATGCCTTAACCCTTTAAATGCTGAGTAGCTGGGGGGGAAGCATTCAATTTAAATAAGATACAGTGGATTAGAGCAATTAAAGGGTTAACACAAAATACTAAGTGGACTGTCATCACAAATAAAATGTGAGTCACAAAACTATGCCGTCTCTCTTAGTTAAATTTGGTAGGTCTGGGGTTTCATAGATATACCATATATAAATACAAAATATTAAGTAAAGGCCTCCTTCTATACAAAAAGGACAGGAGGTGTTTTGCTATCAGACTGTTGTCTGTCAATGATCTGAGCATTTTCTGAATCTTTTCATAATCTCTCTTCAGGAACTAATGAAAAGCATCACATTAGACTTGTTTTTCTTAATGAACTAAGCCTTTGCAGAGTCTACACTTTACCTACTTTGGGAACAATTATATCTCGTTTCTGAATTCACTGAATTCACAAAGTGGCATATACAGTCTTTTGCAAGACTTATTGGGTATTTTTCTCCTCTTTGAATCTTCTTTACTTGGCTGGTAAAAACGTAGTCTTGCGATTTTACTACCTCTCGGTCGTAACGGTGTTAACATCGGTGT
The DNA here is from genome assembly GCA_033558185.1 of Dromococcyx pavoninus. Classification (NCBI taxonomy): domain Eukaryota; kingdom Metazoa; phylum Chordata; class Aves; order Cuculiformes; family Neomorphidae; genus Dromococcyx; species Dromococcyx pavoninus. Next base: position 429,201 of record JAUMJL010000871.1, read on the forward strand.
TAAAGTCATTTTCAACCACATTGTCATAGCCATCCTTTTCTATGCAGTCACTAACAGCCTTGAGGACAATCCGCAGCCGCCTGTCCATCGCCTCCAAGTGAGGCTCATAGAGAATGGGAGCTATTTTATCTTTCAGCAAAGATTCCTTCATCAAGTGGCTGAGTTTGTATTCCTCCTTGGCTAACAACTGTAAGCGCAGATAGGTAGACTTCCTTATTCTAAGAGGAAAAAAAGAGAAAAAATCCAAATCAGTATTTTTCATCACTGTTGATCTTGACAGGGCTAAAAGGCTTATAGTCAGCATAGTGAGAATAGTGTAAAAACCTCATTATGTGACCAGGAACGATGAGAAGGAGGCACTTCCACGGCCCTAATGGCACTGACACTGGTCTTTGCGAGGCCTTAGAGGTGGAGAGACTGTGGAGCACAGCTCTGCAGTCAAGTGTAGCCAGCCTTCCTGTTCCTCAGCTGGGCAAGGCCTTTCTGTGGTCATGTCCATCTTGGCAGTGAGGTATGTGATGCATGTGGCACTGAGGGGGCTCTGGCTGGGGGCTCCTGCTGCCCTGCCCTGCAGGGATGCTCAGAGCCTCCGCAGCACCGAGCTCACCCTGCGCTCCACTTGTGCAAAGCTGGAACTCTAAAGGTCGCCAGTCCTCTCTGAAATTCCTGGCCATGGGCACCAGGGAAAGGTGTTGTGAAGCACATGAACAAGCTGGGGGAAGTTTTGCCACTTGACTTCTATAGGATGTGTATTTCATCTTAATAAAGCCTCTCTCAAGGTCCCGACGTCAACAAAGCACTTTAAGTGTTAGAGCCAACGCTCAGGGCTGGGTCAGGCTCCCGGGGCAGGACTGTGACACCTCCTCCTCTCCACAGAATGCAATACAAGATTCACTTCAACATTTCAGTCCTATTAGTGGAAACTGTACAAAATGGGAAACAACTCCAGAGGTGAAACATACCTGCAGCACTGGTTTAAAGGCACCAATATGGAAAGTTCATCATGGGAATATTTTCCAAACCTATTTAAAGACAAGAGCAAGAAGATGACAAAAGCTGTTTTAAAAGGCTGTTTTAAAGATATTTCTCTTTTTTTTTTCCCCAGAAAGATAATTAAATGTATTTACCCTCTTCCATTATCTAAGTGGATAATGAATGTTTCATTTCCAAACTTCTCAAACGTTTCATAGTGATGTCGATCCATGTTACCTACAGAATAAAGAGAAAATAAGACTGTTCTCACTCTGGTTTGCTGCTGAGCCTGCAGGTCAGGGCAACAAAAGCTACAGCTCAGTGAGAAGCCCAGCTCTTCCCAAACATGATGGCTGTGTAGGGCAGAGAAAACAATGGGTCTACTGAGCTCATTTGCTTCTGCTGCAGAGAGCCCAAAGTGTGTCATACTGGAAGATGGCCTCATGTCTTTAGGAGCTTTTCAAGCTCTCTGTAGCTTTTATGCTTAAGCTCCAGAAGGCACATCAGGAGATAAAAAGAACACTCCCATCCTCCAGCATCCCCTCCTGGGATGCACCAATGAAATCCCTCTCAAGAATGATGGCATCTCAACTTGTCAGAGAGCCTGGTCATCCCTGAGGTGGCTATGTCCTAAGCCAGCAGAGCTTCATTGGTAAAAATCAGCCCTGCTGCTCCAGGCCTGGGTCAGTCTGGCATGGGAAGCAGCCATGGTACACATGCAAGGCTCAACTTATGGAGGGGAAAATGCATCCTTGAAGCAGGGATGGTAATCCATATGACTTTGCTAATATTGTATTAAACCTTTTGAATCATAACCAAACATCACGGTTTTCCTCTAATAAGAACTTTGTCCAAGTTTCTGGCTGCCTGGGAAGTCAAAATGATATCATGGCTGTAACATATGGATCGGGATGCTACTGCAGTGGCACAGCTGAACAGCTCTCTTTGGGCACCCATGGCAGGCAGACACATGATATAATTTTTAAGGTCAATGTGCAGAGTACTGGTGCCACCCTATGAATTTTGTCTTCATGGCAGAGATCTTGAGCCACTTCTAGATGTCACATATGGCTCCTGAGGGCCTCTCCACCTCAGCAGTGGCACTGGCAGAGGCTGTGTCCATGCTGGCCTGTGTCCAAGGATCAAGTGTGTGTGCTGGCCCCTTACAAGTATTTCAGCTGCAGCAGAATAGGTTTCATATGAGAATGTCTCAAAACTCACTGAGTATGCTTACAATAGGTCACTGTTACCTGCTTGTTAATGATTATTTTATTCTGATCAGGCTGTATAAACAGAAAAAAACCTTCCCAATACATAGCACAATTGCCTTTGTGACAAAGCAACACCTCTTTTCCCCCCTGTCTCTCTGGCAGTTTGTGAAATCTCCTGCAGGTTACAAACAATGTGCCAATAACAAACAGGCCTTGCACGTGTATCCAGGAGCCACACATTGCAATGGTGAAGCACTCACTAAAGCAGACTGTGAAGTCCTTAACTGTTGTGAAGGAGACTGGCTTGACCTGCATTCATCATCACTCTGCATTTCTGAACATCTTTGTTCCTTTAATCTGCACTGATGGGAATACATAACCATGTAAATCTGCATTTTCTCATAATCATCTCAAACAGCACAAGGAGTAAATGCAGCTTCAACCAGGCTTTAGCAAACTGCTGAGCTACGCAGAGCAGTGTAGAAAGAAATGGTTCTTATTCTAATTAAACATTGCATTTAATTTTTGAAAGAGAGGAAACATACCCATTAGGAAATCAAAAACTGTCATATCCATTATATCCAGAATTCTGGTCCCACTGTCATACGGGGGTGTTTGTTTAACTTCTTCACAATAATCTGGATCAACTTCCCATCTGGAAAAGACAATATTTTGATATATGACGTGAGGTACAAAGCTTACTGAGTATTGCAAAAAAAACCCTATGTTATCTTGCAAATATCTAGTTGTATCCCATTTGATTGAGGGCAGGGTCAGGTGGAGGCATTTAAATTCTTCAGGCTGCTCCCAGTAATGCAGGCAACTGACAAAGATTGTGACTGATGAAAAAGGGAGAAAATCACAAGACTGAAAACTATCTGGCTAATAGCTTCAAGATTTAGGAGACCAGCTGCACCATCAGTCATAGGATGAAAACACCTCAGACTTGTTTAGGGCTGCTGATAGCAGTGAATCTTTCTCCCTCTGATATGACTTATAAAAGTCCCACTGTATCCTGTCAAAGCTATGGGAGATATCTCTCCCTTGAGGCAATTATGCCATTGAAGGTCCTTTCAGGTTCAGGATCATAAGCTGGAGCTCCTTGCAAGGGTGAGTACTCTGTCCCTTCTCAGGAGCTGGTCCTGCTGAAGAAAGGCAGATGCTCTCTTAAGCCATAGAATCATAGAATGACCTGAGTTGGAAGGGACCCAAAAGGATGATCGAGTCCCTACACAGGACACTCCCAACACTCACCCCGTGTGACTGAGGGCATTGGCCAAATGCTTCTGGAATGCTGCAGACTGGGTGCTTTGATTGCTGCCCCGGGAAGCTGTTCCAGTGCTCCACCACCCACTGGGACAAGAACTTCTCCCTGATATCCAATCTAACCCTCCCCTGGCACAGCTTCCTGCCATTCCCTCTGGTTCTATCACAGGTCTCCAGAGAGCAGAGCTCAGCCCCTGGTTCCCCTCCCTCTCTTGTGAGAAGGCAGCGGAACAGCTCTGAGATCCCCTCTGGGTCTCCTCCAGGCTGAACAGACCAAGTGACCTCAGCCTCTCCTCATACACCTTCCCCTCTCAGCAAGGGCAGTACCTGCAGCACTGTTCTATTTTCCTATCACCATTTTCAGCTGGTGAGCCCTTTGCTCACCACTACTCACTCTGCTTTCTTGCGCTTGTGGTAGGAACGTCTCCAAGGGTTTCTCCAGGTTTTCCTTTTTGCTAAAGACAGATCAGGTAGGAAAGCAGCCAGAGACCCTTCGATCTGATCTGGTTTTCCACACAGGGCGTGCTCTGTTGAGCAGTAGTAGGAGCATTCCCCATAGAAGCAAATGTTGTTGGCTGACAAATAAAGAAAAAGAGTTTTAAAACCTTCTCTTAAATTAGTGTTCGAGAATTTGTAAAAGAACTGGTGTATGGATGAGCAGAAATAAATTTCAGACCCCAAACTCTGTCACCACACATACTTTTCTTCCACTAAAACCACTAGGAAGGTATTCATTTCAGTGCCTGAGATCACACCCTAAACTGAGCTCTCTGTGATCATTTCCAGTCTATTTATATTCCAAAAACCCAACCTTTTTTTAATCGTTTCCCTTTTCCTTTCCTTTTCCCAGATTGATACATCCTTTGGGATGTATTTATTACCCCAGGCTGGAATCCCAAATCCCACAGCTCAACAAGTGGCAATGCCCAAAATTAAGTCACCTTTCAAAAAATCTTGGCTCATTTCTTTAAGAACAGATAGTGTTTCATTCATTTACTTGCTGGTATGAGAAGAACTGGCAGTTTTACTAAGAATTATTTACCATGAAGATTCATGTGGGGGGGTGTGTGGAAGGTGGAAATAGCACAGATGTAACTGTCAGCACAAACCCCAAACACAAATTTCTTCCTCCACACATCACGTTACTCCAAGAACCACAGAAAAAGAACCTGCAGCAGGTTTTGGAGTGTGTGTTACCTTAAAACCTCCCCAAAGCTGCCACCACATATTTCTGTACTAACAGGAACAGCCTCTTTACGAGAATCCCCTCCCACACGATTTCACTGGAGGTGGGAGAGAGCAGTTCATCCCCAAACCCCATCAGTGTTGGGCTGTGAACAAGAACAGGAACACAATCTTGTCTACACTGCTTCATGCACATAAAATGTCCTTAAGAGGAAGACTGTGCCCTTTCCTTAGGGTACTGCAAGAAGCTGAGAAGTCACATTGCTTCCTATTTCCCTGCAAGGCTTTTAAATTCAAATATTGCTTCTAAACTGCCCTCCCTTTGGGCTGGCTCAGTCCAAACAAGGCAGGAAGGGCTGGTGAGCAGAGGGAGGTGATGTTCTGCTGGCCACAGATGACCCCGGGGCTCAGATAGGTAAATTGGTGGGGTTTCATTGCAGAGATGCCCTGCAGCACCACTGTGGTGTCCCCCCAGTCCAGATCCAACCCCAGTCCAGATCCAACCATGGCACAGATGCTATACTACTGGTGGGAAACACAAGGGAGATGAGGAATGAAGAGGACAAGGAGCAACAGCAGTGTAGCCTCAGTGCTATGGAGGTAACAGGAGGGAGAGAGAAACAGAGCAAGGAGCTGCGAATGGGAACGGAGGAGCAGAGGAACATGGAAGAGCAACAGGGTCTGATAGGGTTTTGATTGTATTATTTAACTGTGTTATCTGGGACTGACTAACCATGGAATCACCCCATATAATTGGACTATAAGGGTAATGTGTTGCTGCTTGACTGTTTGTCTTAGCTCTTCATTTCCAAGGGTCTGTCGATGGCCATCAGATTTGTCCATTGAGTTGTAATCACTTCACTCTGGACACAGCCTTTTCAAATCCCTGTGCTGTGAGCAACTCACGAGGGCCCCCCACCTATCTCTGCTCAGGAACAACTCCAATCCAACTGTGTATTTACATTCACAGGGTTGGCTCATACCAGTTAAATACATCCTGACTCAGTCTAGAAATATCTACCCTGTGGTCAACAATCTCTTGACAATTACTGAAGGAAAAGTACTTCAGGGAAGAGAAATTTAAAAAGGAAGGAAGGGAGAACTCAGCATGTCTATAGTTCTCATTCTGTAATTTAAAGTGTTTTACCAGGCAAAATATCCTTTCTTAAAAATTATTTTAAAAGCTTTTTCTTATATAGAAAGCATACTTACTCCCTTAACATTTTAATTAAAGGAACAGCAGTCTGAGACTTTCCATGAGCTAAAAAGCAACCACATCTGTGGCCGACAAGCCACTCAGCTTGGCTCTTTCCTATGAACCCCAGCACGAATCTTGGTGCTGCTCATCACAAGATGTGCCTATTAACTTCTAAAGAGAAATCCCACTCATATTTCCTATTAAGCAACTCATCGTTGAGAGTGAAGGTTTGAAAACCTTTTTTACAAATTGCATGGGGAAAGAGCAATCACAATTAGGGCAACTCAGGTTGGAAGGGACTATGGAGGTGTCTAGTCCAAGCTTCAGGACAGCTTCTCCAGATTAAACAAAGCTGAAAACCTCAGCTTCTTCTTGTACACCAGATGCACCAGTTCTAGGACTGTCTCAGTGGCCCTCCATCAAACTCATTTAAATCTAAAACCAAATGTAAAGTCAACGAATAGACAAACCCAGCCTGACACAACCCTTGTTCGTGCTGCCCTGCAGTCCACAACCTCTCATCGGTTTCCTTTTCAAAAATGCTACCGCAGCATGGACTTGGCATAACTTTTGCAGGGCTAACACAGGTACCTCAACTTCACCTTTGATCATCCTGGCACAACCAGGAGGGTTTCATGCCTCCCTGTGAACCTATTCCATAATTCAGGAGGCAAGTGGAGAGTTGCCCAAGCACCTGCGGGCCGCGCTGCCAGCTGCGGGCAGTCTGCAAACAGGGGGTCACACTGGGTCCTCAGGAAGGTTGGGATAATCTCAGATGATTAAAATGGGGGAAAAACACCTATGATGTATACACTTTAAAGAAATCATTGCAGGCAAAATGTTTCAAGGGGGTTCCAGGCTGCCACAAAGGATGATTGAGAAGGAATTGCATACAGATGCTGCTCGCTGCAGGCTGGCACAGAAGAGTTAAGAGGTACAAAGCCATCCCTTATCTCCCGGGCACCTGCTGCCTCAGTGGGAAGACAGGGCTCTCCCCAGCGCTGCAGGGTTGTGTTTCAGCCGATTTGAGGCTGCAGTGGGGTTCGTGTTTCAATTCAGCAGTGTCAGCATCATCTGCTTGTCTCTGGAGGGAAGGAACGCGCACAGATTCATCTTGATCGCCTGAGACAATGTGTCTTTCAGGGTTTCACTGACCTGACTTCCACCTGGCAGTGGGAGGGCAATGCTCAGCTATCTGCCACCCTAACACTTTTGTAAAGAGCAAAAGGCTCAGCAATGCCCCTCTTGTGCTATCACAGCCTCTGCTGCTCACTATGTAAATCTGACCTTTCCAAAAAGGAATTATATTAAACACAGCATTTTGCACAGTGGGAAGATAAATACTGTGTTTAATAGTTTGCTTCTGAATTTAACTTCGGGAACAATGAAATCCCGCTCTGTATTGTCAAAGAAAGCAACTGGGACTAATCATTTGACAGTAATCACACATTTGGACCCAGATAAATCTTCAGGAAAGCTCGGGGCCCGTGGCAGTGATGGCATTTGCTGTCACAGTGACACAGCTAGCACGCCTGCTGCCTGCACCATGCCGGGCCCTTCATCCCTGCTCCTGCTGGGCTCCTCCAGCTATTGATTTTCCCATAGACCCCCACTGCCTGCAACAGGAGTCCAGTCCTCCGAGCGGTGGCAGGATGTGTCCTGTCATTAAGACAGCAAACTTGTGGAAAAAACAAATTTGGTGAGAAGTTAGTTTCAATGCCAAAGCTTTTTCTGTCAGCTGTTACTGTCCCCGTGGTCCATAGTCTCCATGTCTAATTCCTGAGGGTAGTGGAGGTGAAAGGATGCTGTATCTCAAGTTACTATTACTAAAAAAATGAACTGCTTTGATTGATACAGAATAGATAACCTGATATGTCTACCCTAGTACTCATATAGAAGTGAAATGAGTTCTTATTAGAGGCAGTGAGATGAAGCAGTTTGAATTATCTGGGGAAACGTTCACTTTTAAGGTTTCTTAAAAATGTAGGGAAAAAAAAGAGGCACTAAATATAGAAAAACACAGTTCTCATTTAAAACTTCAAGGTTCAGCAGCAAGCCTCTTTGAAACCTAAGTAGGTGACCCACATTCTGCACAGCACAGGGTGAAACTGCAGCCAGAGACAGAAGCCCAGTGCTTCACCAGCAATCCCAAACTAAGAGCAGGGTTTGGCTTTTCGAAGGCAAAATTAAGAGGGAAAGGGGAAATGAGGTCTAATTGGAGTGTGGCCCTTCTCCTCCAATTAAAATTTCTCAGCCCATGTTTCTCTTGGAGGCAATACAGGTGTTTCTGTACAGAGCCCTCCTGTCCCTAAGCACACCTGCAAAAGAAGCCACTGCCAGAATCCGTGCTCCTGCAGAGGGGGCAGAAATGGCAACGGCAGCAGCGCTGGCAAACCAGAAAGGGAGGGATGTTTATACAAGCTGAAATGTTCAAATGCTGTGAATTTGCAACGTGCCAGCTCCTTCTTCATTAAAACCAAAAACTGCTTCCCCAAAGCACTACAAGAGAATCCTGAGTGGTGCTGCAAATGTCTGATTTTCATTACCTGAGGATAAATGGATGCCATTTGTAATGAAATCCACCCAAAAATCATGCTTTGGTGACTGAAACTCCAACTAATGACAACTGGTAAGAACCAGAGTGTCTGTGTGCTCATCTCCACATTTTTTTTGTGCATCATCCTGATAGCTGAAAAATAATTCTTCTCAGGAAGAAAAGGAACAAGTGGAGATACCTTAAAGCAAATTGCTTGGCAGAACAATTCCTTTTGTGAATTTGCATGACTCTTAATAGAGGACATTTAGCAAGCCTGTGCAATTGGAGTACTACAAGGAATCCTGAATATTTACTAAAGCAAGGCATGAAAAGATCTTTCTTTTACCTGCTCAAAATAATAGCTAATTCAGAATTGCTATTGTTGGTGAGAGGGAAAAAAAATCCATAATCCCTGGGAATTGGTTAATATGAACAAAAACGTAGTGCTTACTAGCTGTGTAACATTGATTTCTTTAAGCTGCTGCCTCAATTACTTCCAAAACGAAGGCTGACATCATTAATATATCTCTTTTTTCCTAGCAAATTACCACTCATTTGTAAAAGTAGCAGGGCTACTGCAGTCTGCCCTACTGCAAAGGATGTAAAATTAATTTAAATAATTACTGACCTAATTCCATTTCTCATGTTTAGTCCAAACTGCCTGGAAGTGCACTTTTCTGCAATCTGCTTTCTCTCTGAATGCTACTTAATGCATTGACTAACCTGTCTGCTCACAGCCATTTCCACTTTCCAATGGAAGAAGGGATGCTGCTCCGCAGAACGCTCTGAAGCTGCATCTGCCTGCAGCTTCCTGGCAGTAACAGGACCTGATTTCTACACCTGATGGGACAAGGTAGATGGCCCAGGTATGGAAATGCAGTGAGGCTTCTCCCAAATGCATCCCTGCCCTGGTCCAAGAAATAATAGTGTTTTGATGAGCATCATCAATATTTGCAAACAGTGGTCTCCCAGCCCAAGGGGAAGGGATTTGTATAAAATTAATTGCATTTAGTGCTTGGTTAATTTGAGAAGATCTATATGGGTGCATAGAGAGGGATACATAGCCAGCAGACAACGTGTCCCCATGACCATTGATTGTTGCCAGTCACTGCTGGGGATGGAGAGGCAGAGACACAAGCACTGGAAAGGGAGTCTCACAGTGGCCTCAGCAGCTTAATGTGGGTGTGCAGACGGGTTCTTGTAAGTATCTGTACATCACAACACAACTTCACAGCTCTGTAACCAGTTCTCCCTCAAAAGAACTGAATTTGCTGCCCCTCATCTGCCAGGGGCTCCCAGTCCCTCTCCATCCTCACTTCCCCAGGCCAAGGGGCTCATCTCAGTACCCTCCTCTTTTCCCTTTTCTGCCCTCAATCTGCTGCCTCAGCTGCCTGTTAAGTTTGTGAATTTGTTTCCAAATGCTTAATTCAGGACCTTTAACACTTTTTCATTAAGCATTAATTAATGCCTGACTTTTAAGGTCAATATGAAATAAGAGATGGAGGTTGGGCATATGTTAATGAGGATCCAGCTAATTAAACTGGGGACTTGTAGGGAAGAACACTGACAAGTAACCAACATGATTTAAGCAAAGTATATTGATTTAAGAAATGTAAAACTGAAAGAAAAATTAATTGCTTAAGCGTTTTATTCTCCAGAAAAGCCTGATTCATAGTTAATCAAATATTTTAATTGAACTTATCTGAGGCTTCTAAATAAATGTGAACAAAGGATTATGCTTGGATCATCCCTTAGATATTTGGAAGTTCATAATGACAAGATAAAGATCGTAGTCCGAGCTGGCAGCCTTAACTCTGCATTACCATGCTCTGGCTGCTGTAAGCTGCTCAGTACTTGAGTTACAGTCCTGTAATTCTCAGAAACCACTCAAGTTCACCCCCAAGACATGATACATAGCCTGGGAAGTCTAAAAAGCAAGCAAATCTACTAACCCATGCCTTACTTGCTAAGGTAGGAATAAAATAGCTTATAATTTAAAGGAGCCTAAGTACCTTGTGCATATAAACAGTCACAAGGTTTTTTTGCCATCTTTTGTGTGTGATTGTTTGCCTACAAAAAGAATGAAGCAAAAAGAAAGAGAGGGAGAGAAAGCAACTGAGATACAAATGCCTAGCACATCAGGTTTGGTGAACACTGTCACCATGTCCTGTCACTGCTGTCAGCACGACTGTACATGTGAAATTGGAACGCTTATAACACAGAGTAAGATGAAACCTCTTGTAATTATGTAATATATTTTACAAGTGAAGTTACTGGAATGGATAACTGCTCAGCTGTGTGTCCTGCAGAGCTGAACATAAATAATAAGCTAAAAATAACAGTCATAATAATGACTTTATTAGTGATCACAAAATTGGGATTTTAAGAGAGAAAGCTCTGCAATGGCAGGGTTCTGGTTTCTAGCTAACAGCAATAAAACACAGTTACATTGAAAAGAACTGTAATTAAGACTTTGGATCTTGACTTTAGGAATCTGGGATAAACAGCTCCTGGCCAATCACACACAAAGCAAGAGAGATCTCTGGAGATCTCTGCTCCAGATTGCCTGTTACACAAGTCACAGCTCTAGTTCAGCAAAGCACATTTGCATGCAGCTGAAATAATTAGAGTTAAGATCACTGGAACAGAGCTACATGCTTTAAATTAAATATTTCCCTATATATTCTTTCTCTAAGAACATATTAAGGATGTATTTTTTTGCCTTACCTCAAAGCTTTAATTTCTCCATCTCAGTATCCCAGATGCTAAACAGAGATGATGCCACTTTCTCCCACTCTTTGCCCATCTTTACCTACTTTAGATGTAAATTCTTGTGAGCAGGGCATGGTTTTACCCTGTGTTTGTAAAATTCCCACCCTGTGGAGCTCCATCCTTAGCCTGGGCCACGAGGTGTTGTGAAAGAGTGAAGAGGAACAGAGATAGACAGTGGCATTGGTTCCTGTGCTCAGCCCTCAAAGTAAGAACAAGGACTGGGAACACTTCTACTCTGGCCTCTACTAAGTGGAGAATTTCAGCTGGAAGCAAGACATGTTACACATCTATTTGCTTGATTTTTTTTCCAACTCCTGTTGTAACAAAAACTGAGGTTCACGAGTCTGAGAAAATTAGGTTTTGGTCCTCCAGTCAAAACAGAGAACTAAATGCATCTGACCAACAGATGGATCACATTGCAGTAGAAAAAACCTTCTAAATAACTAATGGGCTAAGTACTACAGTTTTGGGTAAACTGAGAGCAGCAGAAGAAGTTGTTTCAGAAATTACTCTACAGAAAACCTTTGTTGAATACATTGCTTTTGTGAACATAAAAGCCTGTCTCTGTGGATAATTTGTCAAGGGGAAAAGGCACTCAATTCAAAACAATGAAGTCTTCTTTGTAGGCTCTGTCTCCACATTTATTTTTATTCAGAGGTCTAGAAGGCAGTTCCATTAGAAATAGCTGAGCAATTAAGCAATCTACACATCGTTCCCTTAAGTACGCGCGTTCCGTGGGATAAAAAGAATAGAGTTATTTCCAAGACTACCTGGTGAGATGAAAAATGTCCTCCACAGTTTCTTGTCACGAGTAACATCTCTTATTTCTTTTGTCATGTTAACCAGTCTACCTGCAACCGGCGGCACACGACGGAAATCCAGGATCCTGGAAGAGAAAGAAAAGAGATAGTTTATGTAAAGGATCAAAAAATAATGATAGCAATAGGTTTTAGGAAGGTTCATTACATTCTGAAGGCACATTAACCCATGTTCTTCAAGGAGTTAAAAACCCATCAACTTTAAACTGGATAATCCTTCCTCTAATATATTACAAACTATGTCCTGAATATGATCAGGTCTGACTTTGGAGTGGATGGAAAATACAGAGGAGTACGGGGACACATTTTTCTGTTAAAAAGAACAAGAATTCCAGAAATAAGACACAGTACAAACTTATCTTTGACTTTGCACTGCTTCAGGATTGTTACAGCATGCATTTTGCTCACCAATTTTTTAAGTGAATTGAGGAATGAGTTTTCAGCCTCTTTCATCCAAACACCATCTAACAGATCTAAAAACCAGTATTTTTTTTGACAGTCTTAGTATTTGTTTCATTTATTTGCTTCTGCTCCTCTCTGTTTTATTACCCTTACAACAATCCAAACAACCTCCCTGAGACTAAAAATCTTCCCAGGGGCAAAGGCTGGATGAAGAGCTTTTCTCTACCCTAAACTTAGTAGATCATTAAAAATTGCTATTTTTTTTTTCCTATTTTGCTATTAGGTGCAGTAAGAGAACAAAGTTCCCATACAAGCATCCCCATAGGTGGGATTTTTATGTCCATGTTCTGCTGATAAGAATTTCTACATTGGGTAGCAACTGCTTTTTCTGCTTAGTGTGTAGATATTTAACACACCTCCCTGCAAGAACTCCATTACTACAGCACCATCTGCTTAAAATGGCAATATAAATATAAATATAAAGCAGAAGGGATCAACACCAATAAAACAGAGAAGATCCTTGAAGGATCTGACCAGTACAGCTCTTAATGTCCAATCTACCCTGTGCCACCTACTGACAGGTTCTCTCACCCTAACCATCGATCCAGAAGGCAGCAGCACTACAGCCTGCAGTTCTTTCTGAGCCTTGGGGTAACCACCACACCCCGCAGGGGACACTTTCAGCTAACAGGAGCCTGGGATGACCATCAGTGTCCTCTCCTTCCTACTAACTTGTGCCCTAAATATGCTCCTGAAATGGGATGGCCCCAGCTTTTTGCTGCGAAACCACAACTCCCTTCCCATCTCAATTATTCCTCTCGGAATACTCGCACGTCTAGCTCAGATTTGCATGCCCTGGAGCTGATTGGAGTGAGCCAGACTCCCCCTTCACACTTCTGCCACAGATTCCCCAGGAGACTGGTCCTCTCCATATGCACGTCAAGATCACAGGGGAAATTCATTTCTCAGCTTCTCCTCAATATAATTTCTCTTTCTTTTTGAGAATTACTTACTGCCAGGTTTCTTATTCCCAGAGCAAGCCACACTTCCTAATTATTAATCTACCCTTTCATCATCTGCCATTTCATTTATTCATGGCGTTTGCCCACCTTTGTTCCATTTCCCCCTTTCTTTAACATAATTCAGTTACAGGACTGGCCAAGTGCAGAAACTTATCACAATATTTCCTCTTTTCTTTTAATGCAAATCCATTTTACTTGCCTGTCCAAATGAAATGCTGCTATTTCTGCATTATGTCTTTCATAGTCTGAGAAATAAAAAAAGTCAGGCGGGGTTTCTTGTTCTCTGGTTTGTCTGCAAAGAAAAACAAGGAAAGTGTTTTAATGATGGCTTAGCATTTCTAAGGAGCTGTACTCAGTCATCAGCCTGTTATTCAGGAGTTCAGTATTGTTAGCTTAACAGAAAGTCTTTAAATACTTCATGTGTGCGTTATTTGCTGTGTAGCCTTCATTTTAACTTCTTCTTAAACCACTGTGACAAAAAATAGGAATTCAAGGCTTGTGTATACAGGCTGCTGTCACAAAGCTATTCCACCCAAGACTCCTGCTCTATTTAACTAGATTTGTTTTATCACTCTCAAACATTTCATTAGTGATAGCGGCGAAGACAATGTCATTTCATTAAATTATCATTAACTGTAATTATGAAATTTCCAAAAGTAATAACACTTTTTTTTCATCTTTGTCAGCCATCCAGCTCCTATATAAAATATGACTCTGCTTTTCTATTACTTAGAGCCAAAAAGTGACATGTTTTTCTCATTTCAGAAGAAATGGGATCATTGCAGTTTGATGGCCACGACACATGTCATGTTTCAAAGAACATTAACAAGACTGTGCTCCAGAGAGGACGCAGAATTTGTTGTTTCTTCGGTTTAAGAACCAATAAAAATGTCATTCTGATGGAAACAGAAAGGCTACAGCTTCAACACCAAACTCCATGGAGAAAGAAAAGGTTTATATAATAAAGGAGAAAATCTTGGTCCCATTTTAGGCTGTTTCCAGTCCCGATGGCTTTTGGATGGAGCACAATTCAGGCAGTCGACCAGTACCAGCTGACAGCTCCTGCACACTGGCCATTAAAATACAGCTTCTAAACCAGGACCTGGTTGCATGAAAGCCTTTGGGGTTGTGCAGGTGCAGAGCTCAAACCTCCACAGAATTTGCAGCACCTACCCACCTTGCTGAAGAAACCAGATGAGAGTTACGGTTTTTGACTATGGGAAGACTTTGCTACACAACCAGCAGCATCTGAAAGGCTGATAGCCTTTCTCAGACATTCTTCTGGACATCAACATCTTGACCAGGTACTCTATCTCAACCTAAATTATGAACTATTGCCGTCATAGAGACAACATCAAGATTTTTGACTTGTGTCCAATATTACTCAAGGTCAGAGGGGCCCCCAACGCCCCAGTGATGCTCTGGCCAAAGCAGCACTGAACACTAACATAGTAGTGGTCAGGGAGGTGGCCAACACTTGGCAGAAGCCCTACCAGGGCACTGCTGTGGCTGCAAAGGGTTCACAAGGAGACAAGCTAAAAATGAGCCTGGCATAAAGTAAAAGATAATATTTTGCTTTGTCTCCATAAGAAACGCAAACGGAGACAAAGCACACCCACAAAGTGGAATACAGGAGAGCCAGAAATCCATGGCATGTCACAAAATGCACCATGCAATCAAGACAAGAGCTAGGAGAGCTGCAACCCCATTGTGCATATTCCCCTCAAAAATGAAGAAACGAGCCCTGAATATAACCTCAAAGGAAAAGATTAACATATTTCTGTTGGGCAGAACATTACACATTTGTGTCATTTTCCTTCTCCTCCAGTCTTTAAAATATTCAATTTCTTCAACAAATCTAAGAAAGATTCATCCCATGCTTTTGCAAACTTTACACATATCAGCACAGCTGATAAGTTGCAGAAAATATTACTAATTAGCTAATCAATGCCATCTGCTTTTTATCTCTTAAAGACTTTAAACAAATCGTGGCTGTTCCTTTACATGAAAACCTTGCTCCAGAAAATCAGACTCAAAGAGGGGCTAGATTGCAATCTTGCAAGCACAGCTACACCCCCAGCCCAGCTCCTCTGCGTTGTCTGCTCGACACGCTGGGCAATCACAGCACATCACCGCCGGGGTAGTCCGGTCTCTCTAATTTCACTTTTCGATTTGCTCCCTGCCACCCTCGGCAATGGCTGGGGGATATTATTCATTTGGGAGGAAGTAGAGCTGTCCTGCAGGCTTAGACTTGTTTGTACATATTTCTCTACTGTCATAATGTATTATTAAGTCGTAGTGCACCCTCCTAGGAAATCATGAACTTGATTGTCCTAAAACCTTCAAAAATGGACAGCAAATCCGCTCTCCAATCTAGACAATGGAAATACCAATATGTTTTGATTATACATCATGAAAAAAGCTCCCAAGTTTCTTTGGCACTTCAGGTGCTTCCCTCTATCTATCTACACTCTCCAGACACAGTCCTCATGGTCCATGCCCATGTCAAACAAGTATGGTACCCACTTTTCTATCTCCCGGAAACATTGGGTAATTCTGAATGTAGACTGGAAGAAGGATTTATCAAACTGCCAAGGTGCCTGACATTCCTTTTGTTCCTTTGCAAAGCTCTGCAGAACAAAGACATAGCAGATCCAACATGAAACCCTCTCCTGAAATAAACCTGAAACCCCTTTCTGCTGACTTATTCCAATATCCCATAGATAGAATAGGAACCTTGTTGCTTGGATCTGACTTTAGCCAGCAAGAGTTTAATTCAAACATACATGTATTGTTAATTTGATATTTTCAGCAGCACCTAAAGAGAATTCCTCTCAGTAAGCTGCCCTACCAAATGCTAACACATGATGATCATAGCCTACAGTACAAAACTGAATTTAAAAAGCTTTGAATCAATGGAATCAATGGACTATTATGAGAATGGCTTTAACTGTTAAAAGGGCACCTACATCATAATCTATATTTTTTTACTTTATCCAAATGTGTTTATACATGATTTCATTTCATCCATGTTAAAAAGGTTGCTATTTTTTTAGTGTTCACAACCTAATCAATGCATTGCCTTGTTTGGTGCTGATTCTTCTACTGATCTTCTCTTATGTGAACGTATAAAGAGGTGGAAGATCAATGGATGTACAGTCAGGAAGTCCTATCAGTTACTCCAGCTTTAGGTGGTGGTGATTGGCCCTCAGTCTCTAAGTGACAGCCTGGGAAAGGGGCACAGACTCGGAGCCCCTTGCAGCTCAAGTAAATTACCTCATAAAACAACACTGGAATCGATTGATACACCCCACAGCACGTGTTAAATCAGAATTGCATATTAAAGGGGAGTAACCCCTCAAGTCATTTTGGTTTTATTACCTGATGGCTACTGAAGGCTATTTGCTAACTAAATGACACCCATCATGAGATGTTTGAGCAAACAGACCAATATGCTGAACCCTCTGCAGAAGGGTACGCTTCCGAGGGACCACAAATTGAAGCAACGGTCAGGGCTCCTCAGTGCCAGCAGAAACATCTCACAACGTGCAGGGGGACAGATTCTGCACAGGCTGCAGACGGTGGGAGAGGATTTCTGGCAGCAGCTCTTATTTTGCAAACAGTTGGAATCTGGTGATCCTCTCTTTGGAGAGGAAATTGGCAGATATTTCTAACGGCAGGCTGGGAAGCTCTGAAGGAGAGACAGATGGAGGTCTGTTGATACTGCACACAGTTAAAAATTACACAGTGGCACCAGACCAATTACAGCATGAGGAAAAGACAAATCAGCACGGTAACCCTAGTAGAGGAGAAATAAGAACTAAAGGGAAATCAAAGCCCATGAAAAATCCCCCACCATGGCACAACTCAGAGAAAACGCAGGATGTAAAGAATGATTTCAAGAGGGAAAAGTTTGTGTTGACAAAAGATGAGGTGCAACTGTGATCTAGTCTGGTGGATGGAAAAGTAAGTTATGCTTACAAATAGTAAAACCGCTCTGGTAAATGAAGAGAATCATCAATAAATCTGGTGAGACAGCTCCATCCCAGCTATGGTTGGGACCTGTTTCGTATTCAGTAGTATTTGGACAAACCAACATAGTGATGTGCTTGCACAAATGATTGCAAAGCCTCAAGTTTTCCTTAAATGTTTCTGTAAATATTTTTGGGGCAATTACTTGATCTCCAAAACCCAACATTAGTAATTTCTTGGGGGTTTTTTTCTGCCGTTCATGAACCTCATCATCAGTGAGACTGCAGGCTCTGCAGACTCTCTGGCATTTCAGAAACTGCTGTTATAGAAACTGAACATGGAAATCTATATTTAGTTTCCAGGATCCCTTGCATACACCTGCTTAAATTGCCAGGATTAATACCCACCAGGGCCATGTATTACTCGAAAGAATCCTGCCTCGATGCCAGACTTCCTCTGCACTGGAGGGGTCCTGTTATCTGTACAGTAGCCAAAAAGCAAGAAAATAGGGCAAACGGCCCAATCTGACTCAAGCATTATCCTGACAGACACATGCTGTCTTCCTATGCCGCAGTCCAGAGACATTTCAGACACCTTTTGTGTCAAACCCGTGTACTTTAACTAGTGAAAGGACGTGCTGCTGATTTGAAAACAGCTCCTATTATAGGTTGCACTCCTGTTCTCACATGTAATCAGGAGAATCAACTGCAGGGATCAGGGATGGTTAGGGATCACAACAATGAGCTTTGCTGCAGCAGGGAGTGGGTTTGCTTGAGTTAGACCATGTGCAGATGGAGACCCTGACCCTCTCTGGCTAGGGAAAGCTAGCAGCAGCAAAGCCACTAAGAGACACAACAGGCCAATGAGACATGATAATTGCATTGGCAGGGACATGACTAACATTAATAAGAGAGTAACTTGGCTATCAGAACAGAGAACTGGAGATTATCTGGGTGTATCCACAGCTATAGGTCACTAGTCTTCTCCTTTGGAAAGCAGTTTTCGATCTCTTCCTGGGGAGTATTCAAGGCCTTTAAATACCTGTCCTGGAGCCGAGTCACAGTCTCAACAATTAATATACAGTGCCACCTAAATGATAAAATATAGCTAATACAACACTAAAAGGCTGCCACTCAGCAGTCTGCTGCTGTTTCAATTACTTTGTGGCCTGGGAAGGAGTTGGGAGATGTCTTGCATTTGGAAGCACCACAGCGGGGCTTTGTAGGCAGCCCCTTGCTCCACCAAGCAACTGAAGCACAGATGCTCCATCAAGTCCAAAAGAGCCTTTCTTCCAACACACACAGGCAAGAAATCTCCCCAGTCCTTGCCTATGAACTTCTTTGTACTTGTGGAAAACTCAGACTGAAAGTCCAGTGTCTGCTTGCAAGATTCCCCCCTGCCTCCCCGCAACCCGTATGTCAAATTGGATTGTGCAGCAGTGGGATCTAGAGTGCCCTGAGATAATCTAAAGCTTATTATTCTAAGTGAAGGAGGCAGCCCGTGGAAAAAAACGATGTCTCTGAGGCAGCTGCAGTCCTTAGGAGGATATTTAGATTTTGCATGCAGACTCGTATCATCCGGGAGGACTTCCTATGTGTTTGGCACCAGTTAGAACAGGTGGAAAAACTGCCTCTGAATTTTAGGATACATTTTAGAGGCTTAGTAAGTCCTTAGGAAGATAAATGATATTGCTAATGCAGCTACATCTACAGTAGCAAAGATATCTGCTGCCTATTTCTGACTCCTTATGGAGTCTTGGCAGCTAATGGCTTTGGCTTTATCAAAGCGTTCTGCTGCAAAGAGCACTCCCAGGAACAACACGAGCTGTGTACAAGAGCAGAACACGGTCCAGAGAACGAGCGGCCAATCCAGGAATGCAAAGACATGCAGTTTAAGTGGTACAGAAAGGATGTTTGGCCCATTTCATCACTATCATCCAGATGACAATATGGGCCTCTGCAGGATATTCAGGCTTCTCCTTTTTAACTAGCGGTTCCGCAGCTAGAAAAATGAGGGGATATTTACTGTGACAGAAAGACAGAATTTCACAGAGGGATGTGATAGCAATAGGAATAATTAGCAAACTGCCAAAAGGATAAATACCAAGATCATGCTATTGTATGCCAGCCCTGGAGTGCTTTTCTCCCAAGCAGACGAAGAGAGCTTGACAACAGCACATGCTCAAGGACCAGTTAGCTTAATATAAATCATAAATTTCTGATGCAGAGAATGACAATAAGCTTCTAAAAGAGCATTTGTATATATAAATATCTTGTTACTTGGCACAGGAGGATAGTGAAGGGAAGATAAAGTCCACAGGGAAAGTGAATTAAGGTGGGTTTTCTTTTAATTTCCAGTTGCGGAGTCAAAGATAAAAATAAGGCTCAGGAGGTCACCCAACCCATCCCCTGGCCCCAGGGTGAGATCAGCGAGACCTAAACCTCTCTTGACAGATGTTGCTATAACATGAACTTCAAAATGTCCTTTCACAATCCTATGGCTATAGCCCTCTCCTCCTTATCCCCATGTGCTGGCCTTACTCTTCTACTCATTTCCAGTCCTGCTTTTCCTCCTTGCTCCACAATCAAGGCCAAGCTCATCACAGTCTCCAGACTCGCTGGGTTTGACCCGAGTGCCCTTCCGAGGAGGGAATACTTGTTTAGACACGGCAGCACAACTGCCTCCTATTCCTGAAAAGAGCACCTCCAAGCCAAGACCTGGGAATTAAGCATTAATCCCTTTAGACTGCAGATTCCTCATCTCAGAGGCCCCTTTTTAACTGAGCACAATTAATTTGTTATCAATTCATTAAAATCCCAACCAACCCAAAGGCCTTTAAAGCTTGCTTTAGGCTTTCCCTTTAAAACCAGTGCTGCTTCTAGAGGACAACAAAGCAACCTGTGATTACTCTAAATGGATCGGGGTGTTTGCAAAATGGTTGTGCAAAACCAGTCCCTGACTCGGAGCAGCACCAGTGAAAGGTTCCTGCTGTTCCACAAAACAAAATGTAGCAAAATATATAAATATATTCATACATATGTATATAAAAAACAGATTATCACCTGAACAAAACATGAGTTACCAGCCCAGACTACATAAGCAGATATGATGTGAAGGGATGAATAATCAGGCTAACTAATATGACCCAAGAATATGAAAGATTCATTTTCTTTTCCTCTGAAATACAAAAATAACAATAAACCCAGACATATTCCTCTTCTTTAGGACTTTTCTGTTCCTTCTAGCCCTCTGGATTTGATGTCAGAGTGTACCCTCTCTATACTGTTGCCTTTGCTGGCATCATGCCGACAGCAAAGGCAAGGCATAATCTCACCAATCGTAATTTCATTGTCTACCAGTAGAACAGCTCTTTTTTCTCATTCACTCTTCTGCACTTTCAGATACAGAAGACATGAAAAGAATCTTTGATCAGCACAAAACACGTATGAGTTTGATCAGCTGGGAAAATTTCCTTCAGCATTTCAGAATATTACTTCCAGCTCTGCCTAGTAAGTAGCTGCCTGTCACTGTGGGAAAAGCAAACTGAAAAAAAATATTAGTGTAAGCACATTTGTCAGGATGTCTTCCCTACTCGTGCTTTTGGATGTGACAGGCAGCAGTCCCCTTCCTACTCCCAGGGAACGCAGCTAAAGAGAGGGTCCCTGTGCTGGGGGCTGCACTCTCAGCCTGGTCAGAGCTCAGATTCACAGTCGTTGTTGTTGTTATTATATTTATTATTGTGGTTTTGTTATTTATTTATTCAATTATTTATTTGTTCAATTAGTTATTTATTTAGAAGATGGCTGAAAAGAAAGCCAAATGAAATGCTGATACAAAGCAGGTAAGCCATACATAACCAGACAGATGGGCTCCAGTGCTACCAGACCCTAGAAGGATGTATGTAGGTGCACTCAATGCATAATCCCACACGTACATCAATATCTAGTACTGCCTGCTCTGGTACCGGGCACTGCACCCCACAAACGTCTCAAATTTAAGAGGTAGAGAGCAAGAAAGTTTAAAACACTCGAGGTGAGATGAGCTGTTCCCAGCATTATGGGATAGAGGCTGCTCTCAGCTATCACCAAAACCCACCCCCACTGGATTCTGGGGTGAGAGAAGTTAAGATGCTTTTCACAACTGCCTGAGTAACCTGTGTGCGGGGCTGTTTCTGTTGTAAGCAATGACACGCCCGGCTGCTTTTGGGTCAGTAGGGGGGATTGAAGTGTGCATTTCCAAAATTAGACACTCAGGTCTTCACACCCTGATTTAAAGAAGCCTCCCCTCTGTGCCGGGGGCTCAGCAGGAGGTAGATAATCCCTACTGGTACGCTGATTGCGCAGGAGGAGCACGTGCACGCAGAACTGCAGGTGTGCAAGCGTCTGGACTTGCTGTAAATTCACCTTCAGCTCTCTCTTTTGGGGAAGAGGGGCCCTTGGATGTAGAACAGATGAACTGCCCCCTCTCTGGAGGTTTTCAAGGCCAGGCAGGATGAGACCTTGAGCAGCCTGGTCTGGTGGGATGTGTCCCTGCCTGTGGCGGGGCGGTTGGAACTGGATGATCTTTAAGGTCCCTTCCAACCCAAACCATCCTATGATTTTATGATTCTGTGAATGCTGATGCCACAGAGGCTACATAGCAGTTCCTGTTGGCTACAAATTTTTTTCTAGCATCCAGAAAATTGAGGGCTTGTACAGAAAAACAAATGAGTCACAGTATAAAGACAAAAGGCTCTGGGAAGCTCCTGTCACTAATTTACTCTGCAGATAAAAAAATTCTTAACACAGAAATAAGGTTTGATTCATCTTTGAGACAGAAACCTGACTTGACCCACAGGAGTTGAAAGATTAAGAGGTACTTGACAGCACAACAGAAGAGTTCCCAGTGCCAACATTAATAGGGTCAAGGCTGTGACCACAGCAGGCAGAAAAAAGCCTCACAGCAATCAAATAAGCAGGGGACATCATTAATGAGGTGCTACAATATTTGGTGCCTTTCTTTAAGGTATCTTCATTAAGTAACTGCACCACCATCAATATTTTCTGCCCCCATATGGCTGAGATTCCTTTCAGCTCTCAAAACAAGTGGTGTGAGCATTTTTGCCATGCCAAGCCCATGATGTCTGTCATTTTTCCCCTCAATTTATCCCTCTGAGGCTCTGCTGTACATTGTCTGCTACACACAAATTGCAAACATGAAAAATGACACAGCTGCAAAACTATTTTTGAAAAACAGGGAGTACAAACAGAGCTCCGTGTGAGCCCAGGTAGCTTCAGCCTTTTTTTTCAGGAAAAACACTGCAGAATATTTTCTACAGAGCTTTTTCAATATTTGTAGAGTTCTGAGAGCACGGGAGGAAAAATATGTGTAATATTAGAACTCTGAAGCATTTCTTCAGTCCTGAGAATGTTATTTAATATGTCTGGGGTCATTAAGGGTAGAGATTTAAAGGAATAGTACCATTAAACATATTAGAAGCATAGCAGAGCTCAAATTTCTTTCAGCTTGTTGGATTTTTTCTTTTCACTGTACGTGATGTATGTGCCATTGAAATTCCAGGGTTCACAATAGGTTCCAGTTCAAAATAGGTTGGAAAAAGTAATTGCTGTGCATCTGATGTATTAAGTTTCTTTCCCATCATTACAAGAACCATGAATGCTAGAAGCTTGTCCTCAAAATCTCCCAGGAAGCAGGAAAATATTAGCCCCGTTTTTCAGCAAAAGCTGCAAAACATTGGAGCTATTAAGGATTCAGCTCTGCCCTAAGCAAAGCACTCTAGCCTCATTAAGCACATGCTTAACTTTGGGCACACATATAGCCAGTGAACTATGTGTGTCCTTGACAGTCAAGCATAGACTTAATACTTCCTCGGAGCTCTTTTGTGCTCAGCATTTTGCAAGAACAAGCCAGTGATAAGCACCAGATCCCTGAAGCAGCTCTGGCCCCTCACCCTGTCCGCTTCCAGTCTCACAGTTGGGTTTTCTTCTCCTTCTTCCACCAATAGCAACAACTACTTTGGGAAAAAAAATGTGTCATTCTGCCAAAAGTACAAGTGAGTTTGGCCACGGGCTTTGGTAGATCTCAGATGTCACCCTTCAGGCTGACACTAAGGTCTGCAGGTCTCAGGTGTGCTCAAGACTCCTCGTACCCAATACCTGCACCAAGCAAAGCACTGCAACTCCTCTGAACAGAAAAATAATTAATTTCTTACTTATATTGCCAGCCTAACCAGAAATATGACTCAAATTCTGGCTTTCCCACACAGGGAAATAAAAATAGACCTAGAAAAGCTCAGACAACTTTTACGAGCTCTTGTGTTTCACAAATGCTATTTGAGCTGTGCCAGGTACAGGAACTGGCTGAATGGCTGCAGGCAGCAAGCACGAGCAACACAGACCCAGCATTTTCCTCTCCAGCCCAAGTGGAAGAAGTTGTTTGGACTCAGTATGAACACAACTAGAAGCACCACAGTGTCTGCACTCTCTATTCAGCCCACTCGGTACAGGGTCTCTCTTTCAATTTGTGGTTCAGAGTCTGAATTTCTCCTCTCTCTCTCAAGTGAAGTGTTCGCAGTTCTTAAGACCATATAATAGGGATAAAAGCTAAAATAATCATGCCTTTCTATTAGCCATACAATGAGTCTGTCTTTTTATCTTGGCTTGGAAGAATAAATAAATGGATGCTCAGGATTCAGTTATGAAAGTGAAAAATCCTTTGAACTGTCACGGTTTTGTGTCATGAGTGACCCATACATCTGCAATCATATAGCATGGCTTTTTAGTTGCAGTTTACCATTCAAGAGCTACTGGATACTGAATTGCCCTGAGTTAAGTGTCTGAGATTTTACAGATTTTTTAATTACCATCAAAATCATTAATAGGCCAGAGCCTACATGGTGTGCATGTGTAGAGCAATACATAAAAAACGAGCATGAAATTCTCATTTGTACAGCGGGTTGCTTTTACCAGCTATGGATCTCAAAGTCTGGATACTGTTCTCAGATCCAGCACAAAATGAGAGACAGGGGATTGGAATAGCGAAGCATCTTTTGCAATTTCCTCCTGTAAACCCCAGATCTCTGAGTGCCAGTGGCCAGCTCAGCTCAAGCCACTACACAGCAGTGTCCCAGGAGTGCCCCACACAGGGGACCAGAGGATGTTTTGGTGCCCGTCCTTCTGATGCTCCGAGGGGGACATTCACCAGGAGAATGGCATGTTTTGCTTTTCAAGCTTGTTTCAATCCCAAAAGCTGAGAATCTTCCATAATTATGCCACTGAGGACAGCAGGCATGTGGTTACTTCGAGCTAATTGCTCCCCAAGGCTGAGTGCTTCTAATTCCTGGGAAGTGTGATTTCCCAATAAAGCACACGCACCCCTGAACTCGCCTTACCGCTGCTATTAACATTCCTTAATGTGTGCCAAAGGGTGATGTGCCTCTCTGAGCTGGAAAGAAGGTGTAATTGCCTGTTTCAGACTACTTTGTGGTTACAAAATAAATGGGAATTGCTTTGATATGGTGTGGTATTTCATTGTTCAAATAAAGCAAACTATGCAACCTCTCTCCTTTGTATTTGTTTTATTTTTACTCCTGTCCCATTACTGCCCCTTCTGTCAGCAAACACGATCCCTGTGAAGGGTACAGGGTGCTTATTCTTTGCCCTAAGCTGGTTCTGCAGTTCATGGGTAAACTTCCATTTTTTAATGTGTTTTCTTCCCAGCCAGAATTTTGCCTAAATGAGGAATACAGAACAGCACTTTGTTACTTGCTGTTCCCTGGGTGCACAAGGGCATTGGCCCCACCCCACTGCACACATCTCTGAGGCTGATTTTCCCTGACAGATACCTGTCCCACCTGGGTTATTCTCCTCTGCAAAGCTTTACATGTTTGGGAATGTGCTGACTTCACCACTTGGCCATTTCGAGCATTTCTCAAGTAGTGGCTTTCTGACCTGTGGCTGCCAAGATGATTTACAAGTGCAAACACTCCAGGGTGCTCCTAAACCTCTTGAGTACTTGGGAACAGCATTTCTCAGCCTTGGTCAGACCATACTGTAACTATTCAGGAAGAAAGGAAATCCATGCATTGCCTTAGTATTAACCACAACATTTCACTCCTTGGCTAAATTTGAATTAACTAACTGCATCTTTCTCAACCTTGGTTGCTCATTTAGTGCATGAGTGAGAGAGTACATGGCCAGGAACCCTCTTTTGTAGCCATTTCACCAATTAATTGTGCTGCCTTACAAAACCATCAAAAACTTGACTTTCTCTCTAAACTTCTCTTCCAGGCTGGAAAAAACCCCCACCACTGATGGATCCTTCATATTAAGGGAGGTATGTGAGTCACAAATTACATTGGAAAATACACATTTAACTTGGAACTGTGTGGATAAAGGGTGGGTTAATGCTCGGCAGCCCGCAGGGAGTCACTGTGCTACTCCCAGGGGAAAATCAAGCCGTATTAGCATCTCTTCCCTCTTCTGCATCTCCATTGAGAAGGAGGATTTTAACCTCCTGGGTTCCATATGGGCTCTGCTGGCTGCAGCAGAGTGAGGGAAGCAAGCACAGTCCCTGCTCTCCATAGAGCATTATCCCTCTCCTCTTTTAATCCCAGTTACAGACACAGCATTTTAGGAAAGAAATGGAGGTGGAGGTTTTGGGGAGCATCACTTAAAAGGACAGTAGATACAGCATTTCAAAAGGACTCAGTATTGGCTTATCCTGCTCCTCTTAAGTAAAAAAAAGACCTAGTGAAATGTGTGAAAAACACCCCTTATGAAAACACAAAGAGCAGAAGGATATTAGGGGAAGTGCTCTACAGCACTGCAAGGGAAGAAAGACTCCTGCTGCCTTGGCTGCTTACAGCAACTGCTGGTTTATATAAACATCTCCCATCAGGTGCAACGTGCTCAGTGAACTCCCCTGCTCAAGGTGCAGAGAAATGTTCATGCTTGGTGGATCACAGAAATGCATCCACCCAAACCTGGAGTGAAGTTAAAGAAGGGGGGCGGTGGGGATCTGCACACCTGTGTGCGTGCCTACAGGCATCCAGAGGGGAATGCTTCTCACCAGTGAGACCCTGAGTTAGGGTCCGACCTCAAACAGGTGTGCTCCTCCAGACAAGACTTAGTAATTAGTTTCAGCTAATTTAAACTTAAAAGCCTACCTATGTTGAGGTTGCTTGGTACAAAAAGATCAAAATAAATTATGCAAGGGTTGATAATAAAAGCAGAGCTTAGAAAACACAGCCCAAGAAAAAAGAGGCAAGAGTGGAGGACAAGAGAAGGGAGGAAAAATCTGCAAAGGATGTGCAATAAAACCCTTGGAGAAATGACATTTTTGCCATTTTTTTTTTACTGGAGCTGATTTATGACATGCAGCTGCTTTTCTCTATAAGTGCATGTCTGGCTACTTCTCCTTGAATTTTTGACTGCATTTAAATGTCCACAAAATATGAAGCTTATCTATTCGACAGATAGATACGTGTGTGCATGGCCCACAGGAGTTTTGTGGGAATCTGGTTTTAAAGAGAGGACTATGTTTTTCCCTGAAACCAAGGACTGTATTTCAGTTCTCCTGCCTTTTGACATGAACTGTGAGGATAAGTATATGGTGGAGCAAAGCGACTGCATGATTTTATCTTTGAACTGCATCACCTCATTCCTTCAGCACTTACTGTTTTTCTCTGGGCCTGATCCAACTCTTCTTCTACTCGATGAGAAGTCTCCCACTGAGCTCAAGGTGAACTGGATCAGGATGGACAGAGCCAGTTCATAAACTGGAAACTGACCTGCCTATACTCAAATTTAAAGGCCAGCAAAGTCATGGGAAAAGCTCCCCCTTGACTGCAGTGGAGTTGGAGCAGATGCAAATTAAAGTGAATAAATAAATGAGCTGTCTGTGATGGCAAATGCTCGGTTCTTGTCCCTGCCTGGATGTGGGGGACAGAAGAAGTAACCTCTGTTTTTAGTGTTTAGTTTAAGTATGTCCATGGCACCTTCCACAGCTCTTGCTAATATCAAGGCGGATATTGCAGGATTAAGCAAGAGTAGGAGTAGAAAGGTCTTAAATTAATACTGGAATTTCAACTCTAGCCAAAGCACACTGTGTGTCTGACACTTTCAGGACTCAGATTTTGGATAAAAAAGAATACAAAGGCCATCTTCTTGTGTTTTATTACAGGCCCCTCGAGGTCCCTCCCCAGCAACCCCCAGTAGGCTGCTATTACTGAATGCCTGAGTAAATTCCAGTAAAGCTGAGTGGAGAGCTTCATTTTATCACAAACATTGGTAAGAATGAAACCTAGTTTTTTCTTTCCTGGGCACTGTTTTCCGTGCATCTCACAGGCAATGATGGTGTTGACAGAAATGCTCACCAGCAACATGAATGTCAAGAAAGTATTACAGGATTAGTTATAGACAGTCAGACTACTTTCTGACTGAATCGGCTTATTGGTTCAAACAAGGGGAAAACAAAGGAAACAAAATAAAGTGGGTTCACTGTTTGCCTACAGGAGTATCTGCAAAACGACCCAGAAGTGCAAAGCAGGATTAAATTTGCCATTCCATCTTCTATACACATATAGATCTTTTTAGTCACATCTTCAAAAATATTAGCTTCACCCTTTGATTTCCAGCATCGCAGACGCTGGTGCCGTCCCATCACATTGATCACATTCTTTAAATAAGGGATTTCACCAACACAACTACTGTGCAGTCTAAGATGAACTGCCCTGAGAATTTTGGGGCATCACAGCCTCCTGCTCCCACCACCCAGCTCTGACCACTTCTACTAACAGGGAGCAGAGGACAGAGAAGTGCAAACATTGAAAACCAAAGAAAAATCCCTTCAGTAAAGTCCTATTAAAATTAAACAATGAATTATTATTAATCTTTTACACCCCAAGGAGAGAATAAGAAGAAAAGAGAACAAACTATACCTGGAAGATATTAGTCTCTTGGCTCAGTGCTATTGGAAAGCACTGGGAAATCTGTACAGACTAGACTAGACTAAAGCAGTCTCAGGCAGGGCTGGAAAACACACTTTCCAAAAGCTCTTCTCTAGTACAGATTGCTTCATAGCTTGCTGGAAAGGATGGGGGAGCAATGGAGCGAGTCAGTCCCTAAGAAAGTGCACTCATTACCACTAAAAACCCAGTTCACCCCACTAAAGACTCTTTATTGGGCACTGCCTGTGAAGTTAAGTCTTATAGGACATCTTTCCAGATATACCTTTCCTCCCCCAACATACAATAAGTCTTTAAATCACACCCTAAATCCGAGTGCCTTTGTAGCAGTGGCCAGTAAGCATTGTGGCCAAATAGAGGACCTTTCTTTGATACAACCTTAATAGTCAAATCCTGCCATTAGGGCCACGCACACAGCTCCTGGGGGCACAGCCAAGGCTTCCCTTGCATCTTGCACTGCTGGTCTTGCTAATGATGAATATTCAGTTTTGTAAGTTTAATGAAGACGTTGTTTCCACTTATCTACAGGTCAGATGGCCACTGCAAAACAAGTCACTTGTTAGATGGCTGTGGATTCCCTCCTGATAATGTCTGATTATTTATCCACAATGTGCATTTCCAAATAGATGACCATATTAAATTATATGCCTCTACCCTCTTATTTAACGAGTTTTAATGGTTTTCCATTTTTTCAACAGAAAGAAGCAATAGTCACTCATGCTAATGATGTGCTGTAATGTTCTACATTGCATCTCTAAACTTATTGAAACATCTTTCTAAAGCCATATCAAAGAGCAAGTGCCTGACACTGTTGATTTTTATCATGAAAATAAAGATAAGAATGCAGATTGAGGCTTTTTTTTTTTTTCAAAGACAGTGAGATGTTTTGGCATTTTGAACTATTCTAAGAAATCCAGCCAAAATTTCATAGTCAGCTGAATTCAATCCTGTACAAAGTCCTTTTGTACCAGTTACATCTAACTCCAACTCTGAAAACTAATCTCTTCCAAAACCACCAGGTAAACAGATGCACTCCACGTGGGTACCACCTTTGAGGGACGGGAAAATTGCCAGAGAGCAGACACAGTCCCCTTCCAAACCAGAGCCAGGTGGCTCCAAGTCGTGAAAACCCATCAAGTGCTCTGCACTCAACTGGGAGGGAAGAAGGAAAGCACAGACACACAAAGCTGCTTTGTGGGAGTTTAAAGTCTGTCTCTGAGCTGCAACTCGTTGACCTGCAATTCGATGGGCAGCCCCAGGACATCAGGGATTCAGCTTCTCCTCCTGGGGCGCTGAGCGTGGGGACATTAAGGTTTGAAATGAAACCCAGCACAAAAGATCTCTGAATTGCAGAAGAACTTTCTTTCTTCTTTATAAATGCAACTACTACTGTAACATTATTTAACTAAAAATAACCAAGTCAGATCTAGCTCAAAATGTGTTCAGCCCATAAATAGTTAGATAAACTCCCTCCAGGCACATCGTGTACTTGATTTCCATTTGCAACACGTACTAAGGCTCCGCTTATGCATAAGTAGTGCCTACGAATGGTAGATGGTAAATTTTCCTTCTTAAACACACAAAACACTCCCACCTCACTGAGCACAGGGACACGACTGTGCTGTTACACACCAGCTGATCTTTGCCATCTGAACACTGCAAGAGTGACTGCTATTTTTGCAGAGGAGACATTTTACCATCTAAATTGCAGCTTTCAAATAGCAACACGCGCTCGCAAACAAAAACAAGTCTGTGAGGAATTTACAGGGACCTTTTATTTCCAAAACTGCTCAAATGAAGTTGCATTTTCATTATGTTTATCAACTATGTGTGTTTGGAGTGCCAGGGGAGGCTCCAGAGATCTTCATTTTGCATCTGAGTCCTAATCCTGGGTTACAAATTCAGACCCTGCTTCGATGGATCATAGTTTGACTGCCATGATGTTAAGCTAAACAACAGTCTCATTCTACACCATAATTATTGCAAACAATTTCATCATCTGAGGTGTGCTTCACAGGGTAATGTATTAGCTGATGCTGCTTCTGTCACTGTTCATCACATGAATATTCTCTTTACCTGCTGTGTCTGTGTGGGCCTGAAGGAACCGTGGCATTTTTAATAGCATCATTTCCTGGGATGAACTGAAAAGCAGCACAGCATGGTCTGCATTATTTATATAATGAGTCCTACAAATGGCAAGGAAAAAACCTGCAGATTTCCTGGAAATAAATATATTCATTAGACTGAAGCCTTGTGCATAATAAACTATGTCACTAAAATGATTTAATTAGTACCTCAAAAGTATCTGCATTTTGCTAAATTTGTAACAAAGTGTCTAGACACATTTTAATTCAAAGACAAAAGACTCTTTACCCACCCAAAAATATCCCACGTTGATAAATCTAAAAACGTGCCCTACTGTTGCTGCTAATTCAGTAGAAGAGTCTTAGCATTCTTCCAGCATGAAATAAATTGCAGATTGAGCCAACTGGGAATACTAATGACAGAAGCCATAAAACATTTCGTAACATCAATTACGACTAAAGGAAAGGGACTTGCACCATAGATCAGCAGAATATTTTGCAACTGTGCTCCATTTAAGACTGTGATTCCTGAACATGATCTGGGAATTGATTTGCCAAGAAGGGTGTTCAGGAATATGTAATTTGGAGCGGTGCAATTGTGGTGCTCCTGCAGTTCAGCTGTAGCAGCAGAACTAGCTTAGATGGGAGGATGAGGTCTACTTGACCCTACCTGACAAAGCTCCAGGCTCTAGCTAAGTTTTCCAAATCATATTGGAATCAATAATAAATAACTTGATTTTGGATAACGCCTTAGAATGGCAAGTTAGGTTCAGTCCAGACCTAAAACGTGACCTGAGAACTAACAAAATCCTCTTCTTAAAGCTTAGATTTACTTTTATACCTCCTTACTGTTACACACAGACTGCTTCCTGACAATGCTCAATAGTCAGATTCCAGGGAAATTACTGTTTCTGCCTTCTGTCATGCAGGAGTTATCAGAGGAGGCCACTATTTTCTGTTTTACACACTATCATATATACTAAAATTAATTTCAAGTTATGACTGTAATTTTGCCAGCTTGTTTTTAAAAACCTGCCTCTGAAGGTGCTTCCACCCAGATGGAATTTCATTTTAAAAACAGAGAGGATAATGAGGAATAAATTGAAATGGGGGCTGTGACACAGAGAAAAGTTAGGAGGAAAAAAGAGCCAGGCTTAAATTTCCTTCCCTTCCTTCTTCCCCATCGTACGAAAATTATCTCCTTGCCCCAAAATAAACAAATCAGTGAGTTCTGAAACAATGTATTTGAAAAAGCCCGTTTTCATCCTGATACAGAACACATTTCCAAAAGCTATGCACCACAGGAAAATCATTTCCCACCCAGATGCAGCTCAAATTCCTCACACTAGACCTGCTGCAGCTCCCCACTCAAGACAGGCAATATTTGGTCACAAGGTGGTTAAACTAAAGCCCTCCTCAACACAGAGGTGTTATCCATGTTCAGCCTACAATGTTCCCCCCAAATAATGCTTTGCTAATGATGTCTGCAGTTAGATGACAAATCAGGCTGTTTAAATGGCTTCAGCACATACATCCCTCACAGGCAGGGTATCCAGGTAACCATTCTAGCAAGGCTTCGAGGTGGGAGGGAGAAAGCAATAGCTAATTTCTTCAGCTAGGTGGAAAATTAATCCTGCAGAGATTTGTCTGGTTTGTTATGGTCAATTTGAAGAAAATAAAAATAAAAATAATTATTTTAAAATGTATTTTAAAATGTGTAGTTGTGCAAGAAGGGACAAAATAATTGTCCTTCAAAAATACAGTAATGGCTATGTTTATTTCTGAAAATAATTAAAAATATTTTAGAGCACTGACTAGGAAGGCTTTCTCTGCATTAACACAGAATCCAAATGCTTCAAACAAGAGGGAAAATATCAGTTCAGAATGCCAGGTGCTACTACCAATCACCTTTTTGTAAATTTAGTGCTAACTGAAATATCAAATACTAGTTTGCCTGGTTTTTTTCTGCCTAAACCAAGCTCAATAATAATTTTAATACCTGGTTAAGGAAATGTTATTGCTGACCAATATAAGATGCTATTATGGCTCCACTTGAGAGATGCCTGTTAATGTCCTTGAGAGCCTTTGGAAAGGTTTAGCTGAATGGGTGATGTTGGCTTGGGTGGAGACGGGGGATGGAGTGCTTTTTTCCTGCCCTGTTCAGGGCTAATGCTTGTTCAGCGTTTTAGAAAGGGTTTCTCTGGCCAGGAGGTGTGTGGAGAGGCAGGAGATGGGATAGGCTCCCCATCCTCACTGTGGTCTCCAGCTTGGGGGCCCCTTGAATTTCTCCATTTTCTGTGATTTCTCCCTCAGACATCCCTGAAGATTTCAGGCCAGGGGACTCCTTAGGCTGGTCCACAAACAGAAACACTGAGATAAAGCAAGAAGCCAGATCTGGCTCCCTCTCAAGAGACTCCTTCCACTGTGCCCACAGAGACTCGATACCCCAGACCCCAGAGAGCAATGTGGCCCCTCTAAGAGTCCACCCAGGGGAAGAGGGAGGAGGAAGACCCTTCTGCTCTGCCTACAAAGCTGCCCAGGGTTGGAGACCTGCTGCTCTCCTCCATCCTTCATGCCAGGAGGATGCCCAGCTCCATTCCCACACCAGCCCAAGGGACAGCCCCGGTATTTGACCCCACACATGACAGAGGGGAGGGAAAACAAAGAGACCATCACAAAATATTCACACTCTGCTGTTGTTTGTGTTGTGATATAGAAAATTTTCAAGTGTTGTTCACCAGGAAGATACAAACAACTTCTGATACCCCTTTCCTTGAAAGATATTTTGGAAAATATGACTCATTTACTTCTCTCCTAAACAGTAGAAGTAACATTTTCCAGCACTCCCTGAAGATGCATTTAGACAGAAGCTAAGCCAGATGTAGAAATGTCTTCAGAGGTTTTCCTTCCTTTCATAAAAAAAAAAAGAGAGAGAGAAAGAAAAAACTGTAAAGGAAGACTCAAGGTATTATTGTGTTTTAAAGCACTGTTGGCCTTTTGATTACCCTTAAAATCAGATCAGATCACAGAACAAACACAGCATATGACCAGCTGGAGAAGGTCACATTGCAAAAGAATGCAGGTGGTCTCATTTTTTAACAGCTAACGTAACAGAAGCACAAATCCTCCAGCCACCAAAGAGCCTCTACTGGTTTGGCAATTGCCACATATAATATCTGATGAACTCTGCTGTCTCACTGTTCAAGGATAAAACCCCAGCAGGCAGAGGCTGAAGTAACAGCTACACAGTAGGGAAAAAAAAATCTTGTATTGTTATAGCAGCCACTTATTTTATTCACCAGAATTAAAACCTCTTCACAGATAAGACCGGGGATATTTTTTTCATCCCACCAACCAATTTTAGATTTCTATAGAATCATTCAAAAGCAATTAAAATCCTGCTCCTGTTGATGGATTTATATTTGTTGCTCGCAGTGATGTCAGGCTTTGAAATTCAGGGCTGTTGAGTGTAATTCTTTGGGGGTTTGGAGACAGTGGCTGAGTGCCAGAAAACACCTTCCGTAAGTTCACAGATATTAAATGCCTTTGGTAACACCAAAATAGTTTCAAGGCCTGTAGCTATTAAAATCTAGAAGATATTGCAATAAAGAATTGGTGCAATATCAGGCAATTCAGCACACTTCACCATTTTAGAGAAAGAATTTTTAGGGGAAGGGAGAGAAGAGAAAATCCAATAATCGAGTAACAGTACAGTTAGATAAGAAGGATCAGGGAGCTTTTCCAAACTGTCCTAGTGCATCGAGAGTGATGGACTTATATTGCCAGGGAACAAAAAGAACAAAATCCTTCACAAACAAGCAAGTAAACAGCCCAAACCTAAGATTTGCACAAAACAGATTCACAGCTCACATCCATTTACAGGTCTGTGTTACTTAAACCACAAAGTGAGCCTCCAACACCAGAGCTTGTTTTGGCTTCATTTTATATAACAAAGGAAATTGTTGTTAAAACTGCAATTCAGATGTCAGCAATGTGAGGCTGTTCCCAGTTGCAAAGACATAAAATGGCAGGATTAACACTGCTGTGCTGAAATTGTATGGAAGGGATGGACCCTGCTATATGAACCTGAATAAAATGAACAAGCCCTGCCAAACATAATGGGTATTCAGCACCTCCTGTAACACAGGTACCATTCTGATTCCATCCGATGTCCCTGGCAGGTCTTTCTCCTTTCAAAGGAAGCAATGCATAACAGGAAAAGCATAAGGTCAACAATATTGGACACAAAACCTTGCCAAAACATCAGCAAAATACATCAGTGATTATGACTATTGGCTTATCAGCACCGCTGATGTCTTATCGAGATTGGCACCACCCCAAGAACCTGGTGTTTGTGGATAAACAGGACAATTTCTTTTCTTAGGCCACGCTTAGTCTACAGAATTGCTGCATTGTTGCTCCTTGAAAGGCAAATGCAGATAAAGTAAGTTAAATAAAACTGTAACTATGCTCATGCCTGACATATGAGATTGTTAGAGGCCACCAGGCAGAACTGGCAGAAGATATGAGCTGGCTCAAAACGATTACAGCAAAATAAACCCTTCAAGGACAACAGCAAAGCCCAGATGAAGTCAGCATGGGAAGAATTTGTCCCTTCTGCTGCTGTTCTGGGTGCTCAGCACGTCAGCATGGCTGGGCTAAGGCCTGCAGAGGAGAGGTCATCACGCTGCAGCTAAAGAAGAGACCCAAGAAAGGTTTTCTGTTTTAACTTTGGGGTGAAACCTAGCCAGCCTTGAAAGAGATATGTGACCATCCACACACAGAGGCGGTGTTACACTACAGACAGATCTCATATCCTTCACAGCATCACATCCTACACAGCAGGGAACAAGGTGAGGCTGAAAGGCAACAACAGATTTTTATTTCTTTTTTCATGTTTCTCTTCCTCTAAACTCAGAGTAATAGATACAAATAGTCCCACTCCTGCAAATATCTGTTTGAACTGCGGGTGTCAGGAAATGAAGGCAGTCGGAGGGGGCTATAAAAGGTTCTTCATTAGTCCTGCCTTCTTTAAGAACTTTAGTCTCAAAGACATATGGGTTTGGGAGTGCAGCGGAACAGGAGACTCGTGTGTTCAAAGAAACAGGCCTGCAAGGAACTGCTCCCCCATCCCTTCAGATTAGGGGGTTAATTAATAACACTTAATTAATGATGTGTCAATCATCGTGAAATGCATGCCTGTGTGAGAAAAGCTGCCCCTTGGGGCAATAAGCATTAAGGCCTTTCCCGGAGTTATGTTTTAAAGAAAGCTCTTGTGACAATTTCTGTGAAGCTGCAAAGAGGATGTTTTAATCCTTTTATCTCAGGATGCACTTCTGGCAAGAGCCAGTCTCTCATAGGAAACCACCTCGCAGAGGTAGTTAAAAAAATATTGCTGTGCTGTTGCCTTCAAGGTGAGTCTCTGGAGGACAGAGGACTGTGCTGGGTTCTGGCTGTCCCCAACAAAATGAGGCTCCTTGTCCTTGGTGATGGAGTAGCAAGGACCATGGGAGAACAGGGGGAATATCATTTCTGCAGTGAAACACCCCGTGCCCAAACCAGACACCCCATCACTCTGCCTGCTCTTTGTGTGTTAGCTTCAGCAGAGATGGGCATTTGGACACGAGCATCGAGGAGCTCTGCTCTCACTCCTCTCTGCCAGATGAACATCCCAGGCTCTTGGCTGCCGGGACACTCATGCCCATCTGCTTGCATGGCACGGGGCCCGCTCACAAGTTGTCAGACAATTTCACGGGTGCCAGAACCGCCTGGATCTGAATAGGTGGCCTGGATATGCTGCAAACCCATCTCTTCTGCATGGCCTCGCCGGCTGTTAACAGAGCAAGACCTGGCTGTGCTCACGCTGCCCCGAGCCATGGACTCGCTCCGGACTGGCTCCGCAGCAGGAAAGCGGAGGCTTCGCCGCTGCTGCAGGCGAAGCATCAATGCCCTGAGCACTACAAAAGCACATAAAAAGCAGCTTCTGTACCAAAACACCCAGCGCAGCCAAGATAACTTCAAGGCACTGTGATACAATCAGCAGCACAAAAGCCCGAATCTCCAAAGCAAAGGCTCGAGAGGAGCTTAAAGCCCCACGGCTCCCCACGGGCAGTGACAAGTAGGTCAGGCAGAGCAAAAAAGGGCATGTTCTGTGCTAAATTCCCAGTTACCCAGCTCTTGTACCTGGGGTCAGAAGGCTGCAAAAACAAAAAAAAGATGGTTTCAAGTTGAAGCTGGCTCCAGGAATAGGAAAATCAGGCAGGCAATGGGAAAAGCAGGCTCTGCCCTTCTTGGGCACCCCTGTTTTGCTGGTGTCGGAGCCCTGAGATGTCAGGTGGCTGCTGCTGGAAATGGGGGAGAGACACAGAGGCTTGTGGTGGCACTGGGTCTGTGCCAAAGGGGACAGCTGCTGCCCCGACCTCGCCCGGGGCCGGCACAAATCCTCCTCGCTGCACCCCGTCCTTCTGCCAGTGACAACCTCCGGCCCCACACCTCAACCTTATGGAGGAAACCAAGGTTTTGTTTTGTTTTAAGCTCTCTCTGCCATCGTCAGCCCCAGGAGGCAGAGTCGGTGTTCAAACCACAGCATTGCTTTCCTCTCCTCCTCTCTGAAGCTCATTCAGGGCCCTGACACAAAACCTGGGCTTGCAACATGAAGGACTGAAAAAACTCTGGGTTTTATGCCCTAGGAACTAGATTTTCTGCTTAATAAACCCCTAAAGAATCAGAAGCAGAAGAAGATTTTTTTAAGAAATTATTGGCTGGATTATCATATCACAGTGATTCAAACAGGCACAAAACACAGGGAAACACAAATACACTGGGTTGAAATTCTCTTCATGAGACAGAATCGAACAAAATGTAAGTCAGCCATACTGAAAACTGAAGAAAATAATACCAATCACTGTTAGATTCCCCCTTAAATCTACAGATTAATTTAATCTTCATTTCTTTTGCTCTTTCATGCCAGCTAATCAAAGCAGTTTAAAACCCATAAACAGACAGTGTGCATCCGCAGTCTGTGTGCAATATTCCTGCTCACTATTACGGGTCTCTATGGCTTTATTTGTCCTCTGGCTGGGTGACCTCCCCTACATGAAGAATTTGGACCACCGATTAGCAAGGTTTACAAAAGGGGCTTGAAGTGCTAACAGGATCAGCTGGATGTTGCTGCTGTGAACAGTATCTGGCTTACGTGCTGGCTTGGGTATTTTATTATCCACAGTGCATAATCCAGCCCTTTAAACTGCTTCTATTTACAACAGTTCCACTGCTGCCCCCCCACTCTCCAGCTCCCACACATTTACAGATGCTATTTACTCTGGGTTTCTGCTACTTCTTCACATGCAAATGAGTCTTTCAGGATTTCATATTTTTATTTACCCACATGCAGAACGATACAGCAGGGTGGAAAACTGTAAATTATTAAGAAAAGTACTAACAGTGTTGAACCAGACACTGAAAATGGAAAAAAAGAAGTCAGAAATGTCCAGCATGTCCAGCAGCTGTGTTATTAACAGCTATTATGGCTATTTTAAACACACTTTTTTTGTTTGTTTACAGCAGTGAGTCACCAATAGCACCATGCCAAGGGCGTAATTTGGACGTGTGCAGTGCACTCTCTCCTAAGAGTCTCAGCTTTGCCAAAACCTTCCTGTCTCGACCTGCAAGCCACTGTTACTGTGGCTCTGAGTCCCTCCTGAGTGCCACTCAGCCTTCACATCGTCAGTGACCATGGAATTGTGTCACCTGAAGCGGTGACCTCTGGCCAAGTTGGACGTGGGCCCTCAGCCACCAGACACGCTGTTTCATCAGACCCATTTCACTGCTGCTTATCTCCTGCCCCTTCCAACAGCCACCAGCCCCAACTCAAGAAATCTGTAGAAACACTGAGGGCTTTAACGTGCTGGATGTTAGAAGAGCAAACACACTTCAAGCAAATCTTGGCACGAGTGCCCAAATCCCCATCTACATCCTCCAAGGCAGTGGATATGCCCAGAGCTATCCCTGTGTGAGATAAGGACGAGGGGCAGAGGGGGAGCAGCCAAATTCCTCCCAAGAGGGAGATGAGCACGGCGCAACTCATCTTCAGGATGAGAGAACTGGGGTTGT
Source organism: Dromococcyx pavoninus (assembly GCA_033558185.1). Lineage (NCBI taxonomy): Eukaryota > Metazoa > Chordata > Aves > Cuculiformes > Neomorphidae > Dromococcyx > Dromococcyx pavoninus. The sequence continues at coordinate 467,717 of JAUMJL010000871.1, forward strand.
TCAGTTTAGAGAAAAGGAGGCAGAGGGGAGACCTCATCACTGTCTACAACTGCCTGAAAGGAGGCTGTGGTGAGGTGGGTGCTGGGCTCTCCTCGCAAGTGACAGGTGATGGGACTTCATGGCCACAAGTTGCGCCAAGGCAGGTTTAGACTGGATATTAGGAAAAAATTCTTCACTGAAAGGATTCTCAGGCACTGGAATAGCTGCCCAGGGAGGTGTTGAATTTCCATCCCTGGAGATGTTTAAAATATGGGTTGATGAGCTTCACAGGGACATGGTTTAGAAAGGGGACAGGTACGGTTGGACTCGATGATCCCAAAGGTCTTTTCCAACCAGATGATTCAATGATTCTGCTCTATGATTCTATGCTGCTTCAGAGAGAAAACAGCTTTAGCCTCTGGTTTATGCCACAAGTGTTGCACAAATCATTTCCCTCCCTGCATTTCAGCCTCTTGAGCCTAGTTTAAGGGTCATAAACTGTAGAGAAACGGAGAAAAAATTCCCATGAAATATTTCAGGGTAGCAGTATCTGCATATCCCACTGAAAACATTTTGGACACATTTTTTTGCTTAGATTTACTAAGGGCATCTTAGCTCACTGCTACAGCAACGAGTCCCCCATGTGCCAAGCCATGTTACTTTGCAGTAAATTACAGGTTATGCATTTTATGATGCCAGCTCTTTCCTCGATAACATTTGCTGCTTTGCTGTACTGCTGATACAGGGTAAGAAATAAGAAGCTGAGGAACTGAAAGTGGGTCTCTGATTAAAAGACAAAGCCACAGGACTTCTTTTCTTGGTATGTAGGAAATTAAAAAGAAGAAGTAGCTTGATTAAAATCAGACACTGAGGATGTCTCTTTCTCTTTCCTAATACACTGCAGTAATATGTAAAAAAAATGTTAGCTGTTGAAATAACTGACTTTTAAAGAAAAAATAAACACCAGTATGTCTTTGGTCCTGGAGACTAATTAGGAGGATTCTACAAGCACACAGATAGAAGGCAGCTAATCAAGCAGAGACACTTCACTACTGAAAAATATGACTGCCCAATCAGCTCTCCCTTAAAAAGTTGATAAGGGGCAGGTACAGGCAGTACTTTTGGTCATTTGTGTCTGTGTAAGACAAGAACAAAAATAGATATTGAGCATCCTATTCAGATGCCAGAGAAACCCGAACAAATGAGCTGAAGAAAAATGCAAGGCTTGAATTATTTGTGCAAAAAGCCCCAGGGACAGCGGCGGTGGGGATGAAGTTGCTGTGAGCTGTGAAGTGTTCTCCTTCCAGGAGCTGAAGATGCCATGGAGAAGTCAGGGGAGAGGGGTTTTGGGGAGAATTCACCAGCAGTGGTGAATGGCAGTTTCCCAGTGCTGGGAGGATGGGGCTGAACCCCATGGACATGGTGATATCCAGTAAAACAGCCCTGGTTTGCTGGAGGAAGGTCTGCTCCCTCCCACCACTGGGACTCACATTGTCCCTGTCCCGGCTCCTGCCTCTCTCCAGGAAGGGTTAACCAGGGGCTGCTCAGCTTGGGACAGCACAACACAGCTGGTGCAGAAAGAGTGGGAAAGAGATTTATTTTCCCCTTCCTGGCTGCCAGCTTTGTGAACAACTGCTGTCATGGATACCTGCTGATCTTAATCTAAATGGACAACCTTTGAGCTACCTGGACTTTGCAGACTTTGACTCTAGGGTCATTTCATAAACATGTTTGCAGAATTTGAGAACAATCCCTGGGCTCGATGGGATTGATCAATATTTCAGCCAGCAGTTGCTGAGCTGTGGCAAGGGAAAATGCAGTGCACAGTGACAGAAGACTGGATTGCACTGCTGTCCAGGGCCATCAGTCAGCCTCAATCCTGATCCAGCTCCCCTTGAAGTCACCACAAATTATCCAATCTGCATAAATGAGATTTGGAGCAGAGGCACTGCTGAGCGCTAAAACACAATTTGCATTGAAATACTGAAGAAGTATGATCTGATAAACAGGATTAGTTATAAAAGCAAAAACAATTCATGCATGATATAACAGAAGTTAAAGAATTAAAATACTACACGGCAGCCTCTATTTAGGGCCACATTCATGTCTCATGTACTTTAAATATTAAGTGATATCATTCATACAGCTTTCTCCAGATTTATTCCCCATACAAGTACAATCAAATCTGCCTGTCAGTCTCACTCAGGTAAACGTTTCAGCAGAAAGTTGGCAGGTAAGGATTAGAATGCCCTGACAAAACTCAAAATCTCTTCACTGAGGTCCACACAATATCTGATTACCTAATGTTATACCCAGCAGCAAAGAAAGCATTTCTTCTTCACGATGCAATGAGACACAATTTTAAAATGCACCTGTATAAAGAGAATACCAGGATGGGATTACTAGCTTCAACCTTCATTCTCCAGTACCACACCCTGTGCAGAACCAGAGCTCTCCAGTGACCGGTACAGTAACACAGCCTAAGCCGAGCAACAAAACATAGCGGCTGGGTTTGTACTTTGACCAGCAACTGCCCAGATGGGTTTCATGCAGCACATTCCAGTGTGCTGAAGTGTTAATCCTGGAAGGCTTCTAGCACAGCAGCTACTGTACGGCATATCTCACTTCTCTAGCTGCTCAGAGAAAACACTGCAATTTGATTTAATTGCTATGTTGACTTATAGCAGTATGTTTACACTGGATGACTGCCAGCTGAAATGCAACAGGTTTGCAAAATGTATTTCCTCAAAACACCATGGTATGCGATGTAATAAGGAAAGCAATCTTCCACTGGCCCCGATTCTGAAGTTGATTTCAGCTCCTCTGTCTTGGAAGCAACAGCTCCCAATTCGGAAGAACCCCACCAGCCTAATTGATATGATAATCAGGCCTGGAGGCTGCATTTTGCAGGTACAACAGTCACACTGCAGCTTCAGAAAGGGAATGGAACTGTAGGAAATGAGAGCTATTAAGAGTTGTTTGCACTATGGGGATTGTTTGGCCTATTTAATATCCCTTTCAAAAGATGCATTATTTGTCGAGGAATCCTAAAAGGAAATCAAAGAGAAACTTAAAGAACGGTGCCAATCCTTTGTCGCTATGACATTTAAAAGCCCGTAAAAAACTGTCCTTTGCCAATCAAACCGAAAATATTATCTTCCCCATGACCTTGGCTGCTAGATTTCAGCTCAGCTAACAGTGCCCACGTCTTTGATCCAGAAGATATGCTATAGGAATGTTACATGCTCAAAGGTGTGAGCTAGTTTTATTTCTGTAGAGCACTAGCTTTGCACAGATTATTTTGTGACCAGCACTGCGATGTGTCCTGTCTCTGAGGACTGCAGGAACCAGGAGATGCTCCCATCTGGCATTATTTCTACAGCAGTGAATTTCAGGAGGGATAGCAGTGCCAAAAAGTACAAACAACGTGGTCAGCAGAGTTTGGTCAATTAATGAATGGGTGAGACAGTCGCCTGTGACTCAAGGAGACTGGATTTTGTGACCCCAAAAGTCTCTTCTAAGGGCCTGGTGTCGCCCTGATGCTAATTGGTTCTACTTTATTAAAGACTTTAACTGTGTACTTCAGCCACTAAAAGAAACAGCCGTGTGGCTATTACCAAACTTGTACTGTGACTTGTAAAAACAGAAGACAAGAAAAAAGATCTTAAAAATATCAGCAAAATCTAAAGTTGGAACAGAACTGGCTTTTATCTCAGTCTCAGCCCAAAGTGAGTTCATGAGATACAGTATTATTTCTTTGAATGGAACAAATAGACCTCAAAGATTTTATAATGAATACTCTTTCTACACATTTCTACAAAGCAGTCCATAAAACTGGGAATGTCATTCTTAAACATACACCACAGGACACATTTCTCACTACTCCAATAACAAGGTATCACGTTCTATTCGATCCTACTTGGCTTTTCTGTAAGGAACTGTAAAAACCTCTCTCAAAATCCTGGCACCATTGTATGCAATAGGAATCCTAACATTGACTCTGCTGGACAAGAATCTTCCCCTTCAAGAATAAAGCCTGGGAAAGAAAAAAATAGTGTGTTGGTTTTGCTGCTAAGCCAGCTATTTAACTCCATCAGCCAGTGGAAACAAAGGGAAACCAAATAAAGCTGTAATAAACCAAAACTCTTTGAAATGTATGGATCTACACCACCCCCAGCTGATAAGTCATATAGAAATCTTGGGCTGCAGATACCAGTGATCATGTAAATAAATTTTATTATGCTATACAATACTAGCACAGTTAGACACACTAATCATGGGAGAAAAGGGGTTTGCTATTTTTTCCCGTCTCATATGGTAATATTTTTGTATGATTTAACTGTTATGAGCTAAATAAAACTACATATTAACTGTAAGATACATTGCATATACATTCAACCTTTCCTGGAGTTCTAGCAAATACTCGCTTTTTCTATGATGCATTTGGAATTAGGAAAGGAATCCACACCGGGCCACGGGATTTATAAATAGATTTGGCTTCCTCTGCAATACTTTATGGACAATTATTTCAGAAATGAAGATGCAGAGCCACAAATAAATAAAATAATTGCCGTTGATCAGGCTTTATTTACCAGTATTGTATTTCCCTGACTGTTAAGCTTCCCTCCTCTCATTTGCTCTGCTACCCTGAATCAATGACCAGATGAAGAGTTGTCAGTTAATGTCAAACACTGAGCACAAAAGGTGCCAAAGGCAGATTCTGTTCTCTCCATTTCCAAACCCTCCCTGGACTTTTCTGGAGCTGGCTTGCTCCCTGGATAAATTCAGTGTGGAATTGGGAGGCTGGAAAGGGCAGAGCAAGTCAGATGAGTTCTGCGGGGTTTCAAGCAATTTGCCAGGGAGTACATTTTGCTGTGACTCCCCTACAAAAGTCACTGCCAAAGGTCTGGAGAACTCCCCTTCTGCTAGAGAAGGCTCTATCAGGGAAGGGTTAACATTGTCTCCCCTATTTGCTGCAACCCTGCTCCAAGGGATATCATTTCAGTTTGGAAGACACCAAGTACAGCTATGTACAGCAAGAATAGCTTTCCAGGTAGTTCCAATGAATCAAAGCCAGGTACAGACTGGCCTCACGCCTGCAAATTGCCCTTTTATGTACCTCATACCATTCAGCTTTCAGTACTTTACATCTCAGGCAGGGTGGGAACCTCAGGATTATCAATTTTCCTTGGGATTCAGGCCTGAAATCCTACTATAACAAACTCTATTCTCTAAAAAACAGTAGCTCAGTTCAGTTTAACATAGAAATGCAACTCATATTGCCTCCTCCAGCCCTGAAGAGACAAACTGAGGCTGCAGTTTTCATTTGCAGCTGGGCTTTAAGTGCTGTTTAACACTAGTGTTACCTGGGATTCATGAACAAGGTCACTTGTGCTAAGAGGTTTATCAACTCAGAAAAGAGAAAAACCTAATTTCTCTTGCTTTGAAAAGCCATAGAGCTGATAACCCAGTAAAAACTGATGCACATAGGATGAACTAGATGATCTTAAGATCCCTTCTGGCCCAAACCATTCTATGACTCCACCTCATGGGGATGTCCTGACTATTCTCTAAGGGCTTCCTTCAAAACCCAACCTCCGCAGTAGCCGCCAGGATGATGTTTAAAAAAAATAAGTTATTTAGAAAAAAGGTCCTTTACACCAGTCTTGAAGACCAGAGATGTTCAGCCCTGAGCTGTGAGCTCCCTACAGCCTCCTGTCCTGAGAGGGCACACCCAGTATTGTGAAGCCTGGATCAGAAGGGTACCCTGTGGAAATAAGGGAGCACCAGAAATAGCCGGGGAGGCATCTCGGGCCTGGAGAAGATCCTGTAAGAAGTCCCATAGCTTCAAAGCCTGGAGGTTTCTTTATTTGATAATTCTAGGCTGCTTATTTCTGCATAAAGAAATGATGCTGCAAACCTTTCCAAGAACTTCAACAACAGTCCACAAGTTGGTAAAGAGGCCAATGGGACCAGATGCCAAGGTAGCCAGGAGGATTTATGCCAGCCGAGCACCTGGCTCCCTGTTCACTGCTATCGGAACGCAGACAAATACTTGCAAACCTCCTTATTCAAAAGGACAAATGCAGCAGTGTTTCTACTGCAAGGTGTGGTGCCTGGGAACACAGCTGCTCAATGCTCTAATGCTGCTTTTTCCAGTGGTGTATGCAATGCAAAGACCAGGGAGAAAACACGGTGCTGCTGCCCTTCAAACCGAGCAAAGGCAATGATTAAGACATCATCATTTTCTACTATTGTTCTAGAAGATGGTAGCAATTGCTTCTACATAGGAACGTGGCTATACCTCTACTGTCATCCACCACCTTGCTGAGGCTGTGTAAGTGCAGCAGAAATGGCAAACTTTGACTTGACCTCATTAGCCTTCCCAGAATTACAACGTCACAGCGATGATAAGATTGAGACTGTCTGCATCGCAGCAAACGGAGAAGAAACTGATCACAACACGACGTAAAAAGCCAACAGAACAACCACAGCTCTGCCAGACAATTCAAGGGTGCTCAAACCAGCTTAGTTCTTGATTTCACATGTGGGACGGGATGAAAACGGTGCCTATATGCACCAAACTTGCAGATGTAGGAGGATGGACCATGCACTGATGATCTGAGGGTTCAGGGAAAGGGCAAAGAGAGGAAGGGAAGATGTTGGAGTGGATGTTCTCTGATACCACCTTCCCTCTGACTTGTCAGTACTATCTGTGCTGCCTCGGACCTCTCCCAGGCAATCAGTGATCCACTAGAAACAAGGAGAAATGTGTGTGTGCAATTTGGGAAACAACCCAGAGGCCTTTGGCCTTTGCACAAATGCCATGTGCTGCCTGGAAGTTCAGAGGATTTCCTTGTGATTCCCAGCTTAAATCCACACAAGGAGTGTTCTTGCTCAAACATGAGTTGAAAGAAAGTGGGACCAATTATTTGGCCCTTCTGGCAGTGAAATAAAATCAATTCAAATCCTTATTTGTCTGAGGTTAGTTTATAGCAGAATCTATAGTGAAAGAGGGAATTTCTCAGTCTCCAGCAAGCAGCTTATGCCCCAAGATGTGCTCCCCACTACAGCTGTAACATGATGCCAACACATATTCCAAACCACTTGGTCTTGGTTACTTTAGTCTTTTATGGCCCATCCTATAGGAAATTAACTGAACTTCCCTACAGTGGGAACAAAAGAAGGAAATGAATTTACTGTTCCAGTGGTACCATTGACACAGATATTGAGTAGCTTCATTAAACATTTTGCAGCTTTGAGTGTCTTTACTAAGCCCTCTACAAAAAGCAGAGTCATTTTCCTTATTACAACACAAATATACAGGTCAGGATTCAGAACTCATTTACATCTGCTTTGTATCTGAATAACTTCCCTGATTTCAATGGGATCTGGGCAGGTGCATATCAAGGCTACATCACCCTAGTCCTTCCCTTTCTCTCTAGATTCATTATTTTGCAGCACCATGCTCAGACAAACTCATGTACACAGAGTCAGCACAGCCACAGCCAAATAACTAATACATCCCTTTAATACAAACAACAATAAATCAACGGATTAAATTATAATTTATCAACCAGATATTATTTAGCTCTTCCCAAAGCTTTTCTGAACCATGTCTTTTGTCTGGCCATATTCCAGAGGAGCACTGGCTCTGGATAAAGCTCAGACCAGCAGAGTAAGTTTACATAAGAAAGAAATGCTGAAAACATCCTGTATTTACGATGGGTGATTTCACAGAGATCAGAGTAACTAACATTCCTGAGAAGACTGTAATGTATCTGAAGCCTCCTCAGTACCTTTTCCAGACCAGTCCAACAGGGCAAGGTTTCAACACCCCCTGAAACTCTACATTCAGCAGCAAGCTTAGGGAACCAGACACATTGAGCTGAGAAATACAACAGCAAACTTTTGACAGCATAGAAATTGTCAGCAGGCTGTTCCACCACAACTCCACTTCACAACACAGACTTTTTTTTACTTACTTCATTGGTTTGAACAATGCTTGTCCGTAGTTCTGGAACGTCATGATCAGCTTCAGCTGGGTACCTCCTGATTTCATTGCTGTGGGGAAAAAAAACAAAACCATTTTCAAATGCTCCCTATTGATCTACTTGCATTCAGCTTCCTGGAAACAAACTCACATATGTTTCACTCCGTATTAGATTCAGCACCACAGCATCCAAGCATCAAGCAGGGTAATCCTAACTGGACAACAGATTATTCAGCAGGTGCAGAGTACAGGGGAGGGCTTTGGGCTGCCAACCAGGACTACAAACAGATTGTACTCCCTGACATGTCTTTGTCTTCTTCAGTTGGTGACTATCAGCTCCACAAACATCCTTACTGAATGGCATGTACAGGAACAGACCACTGCAGTCTTGTTTTTGCCATCTTCAGTCGCTTTTGGAGTTCCTTATAACAAGGGACACACATTGGAAAAGAAGATGGGATGCTTCCAAACACGACTGCAGCTGGGCTGTACAGTCCAATGCACAGCAGACATCTCCTTAATTAAAACTATGAGCAGATATTATAGTGATCTCTGATCTCTGCTGTGATTTTCATAATTGTTGCTGAGCAGTGGAGATATGCAAATGCATCTTCTCTGTGCACAAAGGAGATGTATCCAAGCCCATCCCAAGGGATCCCAGGGTGGTTCATACATGAGAGCAGAGCTACGCAGAGCGGGCTGCTGGCTCTGCTGGGAGGGGAGGAGAGGGCACATGGAGGTGGCAGGGGCTGTGGTCCAAGCTGGACACGGAGGGACATCTTTGCTCAAACCTTAAATGTCTTCACTTCCCAGCTGAGAGCTAACAGGAACTTAAGACTGACATTTATTCCTATCAGTCTGAATGAGTTGGACAATACCATGTTAACAGCCAGATTATGTGTTTCTAAAGTCAGAGCGATTTTCTTTTTAATAAAAGAATTCATAAAAATGCATTTTACTTGATGATAAGGGTTACTTAAAAAGATAAATACATACTTTGGCAAACCAGATACTTTTTTACCAGCTCAATCAAAACTGCTCTGAATAAATGAAATTACCTACAACCTAACACCTTAATTCACTTCTGTGTTTGCAGAGACAGGCCGTGGCAGTCGTGTCTGTGTGGATGAGTCAGTCCTTTAAAAATGCTTCCCACAAATGATCAGATAATCAACCCCTTTCTTTACAGTTCTGACAAAACCCATGTCAGCTGGAGAATTACATAAATGCCAAGCTACCTTGCTCTGTAAATTTTGGCTTAGAGCTGCCCTTGTTCCCCCTATATAGCTTGTACCTTTTTTTTTCCCTAGCCAATGCCATCAGCTGCACATCCTCTTAATTACTCATCTCTGTGCCTTATTACTGATAGGTCATCAGCTCTCTTTCAGCACTTGTAATCTATATTTTTGCAACAAAATGCTATGCAAATCTGGTCAGTGTAATTATACTTCCCCTAGAATAAAATCCCTCCTGCCTTGCTGTTTTGCTGACCCCAGTCTTCTCTTGCATTTCTAGTTCATCCCGAAGGAATAAATAAATAATTAGAAATTAAAGGGCATTAAATAACTTGCACTGAACAGGTAAAGCAGAACCCTGTGGTTTTCACATATCAAACTCCCTCTCTTCTGCAGAGCAGGTCAGTTGATCTGCAGCTGAGGGAAGAAGGAGCAGTAGACGTCTTTATACCCAGCCTGGAGCCTGAAGGCAATGAGAAGCAGTAACCCTACCACCAAAAACCTACATATGCTGCCCTAAGACCACCACAGCCCAGCTATGCACTCTGGAAACACTTCTGGTTAGTTTGGACAACAAACAGACAGCTGGAGCTGCCCTTGCCTCGTGCCCACAGGGGATGGCCATGCCCAGGACCAGCCCCTACCACTTTCCCTGCCCAGGTGCTGCTGAAGGTGTGGGGTTTGCCTAGCAATCTAAGGCATAACCTGTTTTTCCACCCCTATTCGTGTGGGCCATCTCCATTTAGGCCAGTAACATCAGCCTCACTACTAAAGAGCAGAATCGCCTCCTCTCTGTCAGACAGAATTATCCCCAGCTCTGCCAACCTCAACACAGTTCCTTGCAGACCGCTCACACCAACTGAATACCAAACATTTCTTCTCTAAAATAGATGTAATATTTACATTTTCATTCAATTCTGAGGAGCTCAGGGCTTAGAGATTGGGTCCCTACCCTCTGTGAGACATGTATACCAAAATATATCAAAGATCCTCTAAGCTATCAAAGAAAAGGGAAGGATAGAGCCTAATCTGAGGTACAGTTGAGAAGCCAAGCAATTGGGAAATGACAGCAAGGCAAAGAAGAAAAAAGTATGTTCCAGTGTGCCCTTTTCTAAGTACAAAGTTTCAGATACACTAAGAGGACTGGCTTCTCAGCAAACTGAAGCCACTCAACAGATAATTATTTTGTTAGCAGCTGAACTCAACAATGAGTGTGTCATCACCAAGCTGGGAAATGTATGAAGAAGATTAACAATTCAGAATAATTCTTCCATGAGACACAAATGCCTGGTCTCCTGTCAGAAGGAATTGAGCCGAAGGAAGACAAAAACATCTCCCTGGTCTTTTTAGATCCCTCTTATTGTATTGCCTTAATTGGTTGCAATAGTAGCCTCAACCAAACACAAGGTTTGCTGGCATGTTTCCCCCCCACTGCTGCTAGGAGTAAACTTGGGACCTCCTCAAAACAGAGGATGATATTGGTGGGAACAGTGTCCCATTGTGGGTTACAGCAGCCCATGCTGGATGCCACATGTATTGTGGACAACCCGTGCCAGAGCTCCTCGTTGGCCTCCAGCCGCCCCATCATCTGGACTCGCACCCTTTGGCTGCTCATTCAGTGCTGGCCAGGCTGGAGGTGATTCAGAGCCACCTAGTTAAGAGCCACTAGTTAAGAGCGTAACGTTGTTATCAATGCAGGAGGGAAACAGGGTGCTGAGCTTAGACTGTCCTGTTGAACTCAACAAGATCCTCCAGGCACCTCTAAACTATGCAAACTTGGGAGCAGGGCCTGGGGAAGGCCACCAGGGTGCCCAAACCTTACAGGTGGCAATGCCAGAAGAAGACAGGTCTCCTTGAAGATGATTCACTCACACTTCTAGGTCAGTTTCCTTCCCTTGTCCTAACCTAGTGTTACATCTGTGTAGTGGATTCCCTCTCATTTTCTGAGCTGCATTCCTTCAGGAATTCTCTTTCCTGCTTAGACCTTAGTTACACACATCCCTCTGACCAATACAGCCAAACAGGAGTAGTCCCATCATCTTCCAGGAGCTTATACTGAACAAACACTGCTTGCTTATCTGGAGATGCCCTTGTTCCTTCACCTACTGCCCATAGGAATCAGCAGGCTCAGGTATTTTTAAGAAGGCCTTGCACATAAGGCTGTATTGACACCACAGGAACCACCGGTCACACTCTGAATTAAGCTTTTTTTAAGCTTTCTGAATATAACTGTAACATCACAGGTCATGAACAGCTCTGTAAAAGACTTCATAAAACTGCTAGCTCCCAGCAGGTACCTCAAATCAAGTCTTATGCACCTCCTGGATGTACTGGCATAATTTTAAAACCAAATCCCAATACAATAATGAGTTTTTATCTTCAGACAACTCAAAGCCTCTCTTTCCCCCTCAAAGCATAAGGAAATGGAAAGCAGCATTAACCTCTCCTGCTAACCCATTGCACGGGCTCTTGGGTGTGATCAGCAATCTTCCTGACTTCAGGAGGCCCTGCAAATAAAATTCCCTGAAATACCTTTTTGCTCGAGCATCTGTGGGATTGGGAGTCTTGTCCTAAGATTAGTGAAACTGGTGGGATTCCTTCTGCTTTCTCTGACAGACTTTGGATCAAGCCTCCAAAAATCCCGGCTCCTTTTACACCTATGGGCCTGTTGTCATGGCCACATGCCACGCGTGCTCCTTCCCCACCTTGACCCCTCACAAATACAAGAGCTGATTTCCCCTCCTGATCCACAGACACCATCCAATATAAAAGATGCAGGACGTATCATCTCTCAATTATCTTTTATAACTATGCTCTGACTCTCTCTTCTAAAGAGTCTGGTGCTAACACCTAGTAGAGACTCAATGTTGCCCAAAGTGATCTGACCCAAAAAGATTTGTAATTTGAATAGATCTGTCTTTCCAACCCCTCTGTTTTGCTGCACGGTAGCTCTCATCCTACTGGCCTGTCTAGACCAGTTCTAATGGAGAGCAGGAGTCCCAACAGGACCTCTGCACCCAAGACCGGGTCAGAATTCAACAAACATTTAAAAATGCATTTAACTACGCAATGCTAATGCCTGAGAAGTGAAATCCAATCAAAGCCTGGGATGCAGAAACATCTGAAACAGAGGATGATCAGATCCATTTTGGACTCCTATTTATAGATTAAGCTTGAATCTAACATAAACACGTAGATTGGCTTTAACAAGTAATACACAGCCCCAGGCTGGAGACATGGACAAGCTGCAAAGAATATATTTCAAAATAAATTCAAGCCCTCATCATCTCTTAATTTGTTCTTGTTCAGCCAATTCTGCTAATTTGTTTTTAAAGGCCTTTCTTGGTTTAGTCAAGAGAGTAAAAGACTTCTGGGGAGGAAGAGATCTGTGAAATCATTCAGAGGTATTGCTGTTCATTTTAAGTCCCCTTCTTTCAACAGCACTTTTCCCCTTCCTTTGGATGAGTTTTTTATCATTTCCTTTAGCACCAGAATTTTGTTTCAATATTTAGCATCTTGTCTTTTTCCTATTTTTGTAATTTCCTGACTTGAAGCAGAGTCCACCTGAGTTAATTGCAGCATTTATTCACTGTGTGAGTAATGTTGTGTGCTTGCTTTCTAACTACTGCCTGTACAAACTGAAGGCATCGCAGGTTCAGAAATGAACTCAGCTGGGTAATGTTTTCAAACCTTTCCCACCAGAGAATTTAAAGAATCAAAAAATAAAACCCAACTAACCACAGGAATTACAAAAGCCTTCCCTGCTCGCAGGCAACCCCACAGCATAGATCCTCTAGACAGCAAGGAGACCAAGATCAAGACCACGCTGCCCCTACAATGCACCATGTCATATTTGTTGTTAAAGTACTGACAGGGCTGACACAATTATGCACAGACATCTTGCAAATATCCAAGAAAATAGCCAACTATGATTATTTATGCATGCAATAAACAGTTATGAAAGGCAAAGGAAACGTGCAATTGCCTGTGCATGTGCTTCTTCTGAAAACCGGGTTTCAGTGCTCGGTGGAAAACCAATTCTCTCTAGGCAGGAGGAAGTTTTCAGTGAATTAAATCAAATTAAGAGCTATCCCTTTATGGTGAACAAAATGAATAGGAAATACATATATTGATGCAAGGCACAGAACACATCCTCAGCTTGAAAGCTCTGGATAACCCTGTCCTTTTCAAGGCCAGCTCTAGGTGTCACTGTGGGAGCTGGATGTGATGCTACCTCCCACCCATGATTTGTTCCATTTAAACTTTAACATCAAGAAAATGTCACCTTGGTGCTCCCTGCTCTTGGGAATTGCTTCTGTCACCGTTTTCATTTTAAAATAACACTGCATGTTACAGAGTCGTGTGAGCGGTTCGGACGGATGGCAGGGGGATCAACGTGGCCACTGCTCTGCTCCTGAAATAACACCAGCTGAGCATGGAGATTGGAACGTGGCTAAGAAAGTTGTTTAGCTGCAGTTTGGATCTAATTGCTGCAGGTATAAAGAACCTGCATAGCAAATCACCTAATGCTAGTAGAGCCAAGGCAAATCTGGAGACTGGAAAGAAACTGAATAAAGCAGTATCACATCTCGTCTAATACATGTGAGTTTGTATAATTAATCATATATGTAATTGTCCTGCTTCCAAAACGAAGCCTGAAGAGTGGGTATTATGAAGATTCCACTTTATTTTGTACTTCTAACCTGGCATCTTTGCAGCTGCCTTAAAAAAAAGAAAATAGAAAGCAAAACAACAGTTGACCACAAGGAAAAAAAAAATACAGTAATTAGTAAATATGCAGGAATATGCAAAAGAAAGCGACAGTCCTTTAACTGTCCTTTGGTCTAATATTTTACTCTTCATTAATCAGCTTACATTCTTTTGAATCCCTGCTGTTGCTTTGCAGAAAAGCTGAAAACTGGCAGGTACTATTTTAAAATATGTATTTTTAAACACCTAAAAACCTAAGACATGCTTCACCGTGTAAAAAATAAAATTATATTAATAATATGCTGTTTCTTGCTTTGTAACCTGACTGAAAGCTTGTGAAACCCCAATGAGGGATGCAGTGGATGCTACAAGCAAAATTCAGATCCTGGCATCTTTGTATTGGCAAAGGTCCCCTTCCATTTGCATAGGCTTGATTTTAGACTGGGATTTACGTGTAGGAATCATGCCTTGTCATTTCCCACAGTGATCAATACCAATACCAAAGGTACCTGATGTTTTAGATTATGGGAATTATACTGAACCATTGACAGAAATCATGGCTCTGTGGTTTTTTGTTAGGGGCACAATTGGCCCTACTGTGCTCTGAAGAACCTTGTTCAAATATTAACAGAGAGTCAATCCCATAGGAAATTGCTGATAACCATCATAAATCTTCCTCCTTGAGCCCACGGCCCTCTCTCCTCGTTGATCTGAAAAGCTCTATCAAACCCATAATTAATGTAAACCTCATGACACAGCTATATGACACATTAAGTGAAATCATGGCCCCGGGGAAGTAAATGGCAAAACTTCCACTTACATCATCAGGGTCAGGATTTCACTGCTGCTTTTTGTAACAACCACTTTGCTGCTAGGTTAACCGAAGCATAGAGAGGTTAAGCAACATGCCCAGAAGCACAAGTGAAGATTAGGCCCAGAAGATCAAGTGAAGAGTGACTACTAAACTATTATTTCTCATTCTTACCTCTCTTTTTCTCCCACTACCTTCTACATTCGTACATGAACCTTAACCACCCCACTGAAGTGACAGACTTCATGGCTCAAACGCTGCCGAGTTTGCTGCAAACACTGCTCTCCCCCTGCACAGACAACACCGCTGAGCTCTAACGCCTTGAAGAGGCAGACAGAGATCGATGCCCTTGGCAGCCAAGCAGTACAAAACACCGCTACGGACAATGAGCTTTGTGTAAGCCTCGAAGAGGAGCCAGGAGATGGTTTGGTTGAGCATCACCTCTGCACAGAGCTGAGGACAGCCTGGTCACTGCTGCTCTCTGTGGGGAACAGGGAGGGGCATAGCCTTCATCTTTTCCTCCTCAATGGATGTGCTCAATGTTAACAGGTGAGGGCAGGCTCAATCCCCATTTGCATGTCACTAATATTCCAGAAATAGTTTTTTATTGAAGGGAGAAGTCAGGAAAGATGAAGGCTATGCCAAGGAGAAAATCACTCTGACCATGTCTGTACGGTGCTCTTGTTGCCCTCCAGCGTGGGCAGTCTGCTGCTACCTGCAGTGCCACCTCTGAGCTAGAGAAGGGAAAATAAATGGGTCAATTGTCAAAGCTGAGCTCCTTAAAGAAACACTCCAATCCAGAGTTTTGGAGACAGGTTAATAAAGTAGCCCATGTCTTTCATGAGCTAAGCATCCACTGGACCCTTGAAACCAACACACGGGATGATACCTGGGTACCACAAACTGCTTTATCCGAAACCCTGCCCCAGAAGATCTCACAACAGAGCTGTGTGCTGAGTACAGCCACTGGACAGCTCAATTCATGAAAGCAAAGTTCTCCTGTGGCATCCTGCATTTTACACCTATTCCACCCGGATCGGCTAAATCAGCCCACTTTTGATGACTGAGGATCTCCCTTATTACTACTCAGCAGCCTCTGTGATTCACACGACGACGGAAAATGTAAACCTTGGGGCTGCTCATGCTATTCTTGCACAGGCCATTTCCTGCTGAAGCCAGGGGAATTTTTGCCTTGCAGGGTTAAAGACCTGCTGACCTCATCCTGTGGTACCAACACACCATCAGCACTTTTACAGAGCTCCTGCTATTTCATCCCTCTAAAACAGACTTAGCAACTTTGTGGTCAGTGCAAGTAACTTTATTTTCTGCATGGCTGATGCAAACCACTGGCTGCGGTGCAGCTCTCTACCTCTGGAAACCACTGGATGTGCATTTGCTTAGCATCCTAGGGCTTTCATTTGGGGTTGTGGTTTCCTTGCTCTGTGCAACTAGGCAGGTAAATTCAAGGAGGCACACGCTGTCATTAAACAGCCCTGGAGAAAAGCCCCAGATCGTGTCACCTTGTTTAAACAGAGCCAAAGACTAACAGAGGCACATCCCTGTTGTGGATTTACAAGCAGAATAAACAGAGCTGACCCCCCCCCAGCATGAGGCGAGTCTGCCTGCAGCTCCCTGAGTGATGCCCACGGAAGCTGCAGCTCTGCTGAGCTGCAGAGCCCCACGGTTCCGGATGCTCCCGCAGCCGTCGCTGCAGGGCTGCAGGTCAGCTGCCTCTCTCCTTCCCTGGAAAGATGAACGCTGTCAGACACAGCCTTGTAAATAATAATCAGCTAATAATACAAATATAGCTCGTGCAAGATGCCATGTGCTTTTTGCCATCCTTTTTTCTATTATTACATTTATTTTCAAGAACGGAATAGGGCACTTTCAGCCTGATTGTGACTAAACAATCTCTCAAATTAATGGGGTTTACCTTGCTGGCAGACTTTTCAATTATTCAGGTAATACAGAACTGGCAATATCCCTTTATGTTTAGCAGGGAAAATGAGCACAGAAGTGAGGAATCAATGGTGTAGGCACACCAGAGAGAAGCCATGCAAAATATTCATTAATATTCAAACAGCAATGAGAGCCTGAACAATGAACAAATAATCATAAAAGAATGATATATATCTGAACATACCAACACTGGTTATCTTTTGGGAGACCAGGTCTTGTAGTAAAGCCTCGATTGCCGGATTATGTCTGGAGTACAACTCGTACCGATTAATGCCAATGTGGAATTTTAACCAGTTTGGGTAGGAGTCTACGGAGGTTTCTCCAGTTGGCAAAAATTCTTCGTTATCTTCATTTTGCCTACCACCAGAAAAAAAGAACAACACAACAAAACCCAAAAATGAGTAGAAAGAAATAATGTTACAGTTTGTAACAGGCATCAAGAAACAGGGCTTAAAATGTGACAACTTGGAAAGACAAAGCCCTACAGAGGTGGGACAAGTCCTCAGTCTGTCCCTGCACCGGCTGGGCGCCAGGAGCCTGCTCCCACCTGGGGTCAAGTGGGAGATGGATTTTGACCTCCACTCTTCCTGTCCCATTTAAGGCCCATGAAAAACAGGAGCAAAACTCCGAGTGACATCACTGAGTATTAGAGAGGCCCTTACAGAGCATAAACACGGAGCTGCAAGTATTACATTGTGCTTAGGTTGCACACGTATTATGTTGCAGACATCTTTTACAAGTTTGACCCAAAGGACAGCATCACCCTGGACTTTTATTTAACCTGGGGCTGGGAACTGAGAGTGCAGCAGTAACTTGACCAGTGGTACCAAACGCTTCCACTTTCTCTTCTTCTCTTTTATTTTTAAACAGAGAATGAGCAGAAACAGGATCACTGACCCAGTTGCTAAAGCATAACACCAGTTGGTTTTGCCCCTTACTTAGCAGTAGGATATTACAGAAAGGAATTTTTCAAATGACTTCTGACTCCTACGTTTCATGTTAGTTCTGTGAACTATGGCTGCAGCCACTAAGGAAAAATATGTACAACAGGCAGCTGAATTGTGGGCATCAACGATCACCTCATTCTTCAGCTACTGAACACACTATCACCTATCTTCAATCCAGAAGTCCTCTGTGTTTTCATCCATCTCAAGATGTTCACACATTTCTGACTCTTTTCTACTTTTTTTTTCCCTCTCAGAGAAACTAGAACTTTTTCACTTCACAGTCAGTTTCGATTATTGGATGGAAATGGGCCTGGACAGTTCACACGCTCACGGGGTGGAAATCAGAAATATTTATCCTCTTCTTTCCAAACGTTTAGATCATGCTGGCTGCTCTGCAGCTTGACAGAGCTTTTGCAGGGTACAATGCAGCTGTTTAAACATTACAGTGTCAGCGTGTTTGGAAGAGGGTGCTGTTGTATCAGACATTCAGATTTTTCAGTCATTGAAATTTCTCAGCATTTCTTCCAAGCCAATAGGGCACACGATTCACAGGGGCAACGAATTGCTCTGAAGGCTGGAGAGAAGCAGAAGTGCTGGGACACAGGGAATTAACTGAGGATGAAAAACGTAGCACAGAACAGATCCCGAAGGCACACATACGTGCTAGGATGAATGTGTTTGTGCTATTAGACCTTGCTTCCCAGAAAAGTTGATGTATCACTGCCTGGTTTCATCGCTCAGCTCCTCCACCTCTGAGTGCGAGACTGGGAGGTACTGGAGAGGGAGGCTCACTGTGCACTGTTTTTCTGGTAGCATCTGCCTCTGGCTCCAACCGGAGCTGGGATATTGGGGCATACGGACCCCGTGGCCTCAGAATTCCAGCCTCCTCGTGCCCCTGTCTTTATTCTGCATTTCACGGCACTTTTCTCCGATGGAACCCGATCGGCCGAGCCTGTGTCCGACTCCCGGAGACACCGCACCGCTCTGTTTAACCCTCTGCCTGCTGCAAACCTGTCACTGCGGGGTAAAACCCTCCCCTAGGAACCAGCAGGCAGCGATGCGGGGCAAGCGCCGTGCCACGTTTCTACACCGAGCGGGCCCCCCCCCGCCCCGCACCCCCGGCGCGACCCGCACAGCCCGGAGCTCCCCCCCACCTCCCCGGTACTCACCACTCGGGCTGCTCGGCCGCCCGCGGGTTGAACCTGATGTCGCTGTTGACATTGAAGAGGAGGTCGCCCTCGGCGAGCGGGGGCAGGGCGGCGCGGTACAGCGGGTGCTCGAAGAGGGCGGCGAGCGGCGCGGCGGCGGCGGCGGCGGCGGCGGCTGCGGGGGGCGGCGGGCGCGGCTCCCCGGGGGGCATCAACCGCCTCGCCCGCGCCGCCTCCCCCACCGCCTCCGCGCCGCCGCCGCCGCCTCCCGCAGCCCTCTCCGCCGCCGCTTCCCGCGACTGCGAGGAGAGGTTGGAGGCCGGCTCGGCGCTGAAGTCCTGCAGGATGCGCAGCGTGTGCTTGCTCGGCCAGCGCGGCGCGGCGCGGGGCGGTGCGGCGGGCGGCGGGCAGGAGCAGCCCGGGCCGCCCCCGGCCCCGCGGCGCTCCAGGCGCGGCAGCAGGTCGATCATGATGTGCATGGTGCAGGCGACGAGGAACACCATCAGGATCAGCACCCGGAACTTGCGGACCAGGAGCATCTTCATGGCCGGGGCGGCTTTAATAAATTACCGGGGGAAGGGGGGGGGGGGGGGGGGGGCGACCGGGAGGGCTTTATCGCGTGGGTCTTCCAGCCCCCGGGGCTTTGGCTTTCTCCTTGCGGATCGGGAAGCGAGCGATCAAGTCAATAAAGTTATCTCCATAGGCGCCGAGAAATAAGCAGGCTAAAAACAATAGGTCCTCATTTCTCAGTATCATCAAGAACTTGGGGGGGGGGAGGGAGGAAAAAAATAAAAGGAAAAAATAAAAATAAAAGGAAAGAATAAAAAAACGAAGCACCGAGCCTTTAAAATCAACAGGAAAACAAAGCCAGCGGCATTGCAATATGTAAAGCCATCCGCTCACGATTTCTCTCTCTCTTTATTACAGGGATCACAACAAATAGGGAAAGCTGGTTCTTGAGGAGAAATCGGCATCTGACAGTAGCTCTGGTTAAATAAAATTTAAATAATAAAAAAAAAAGGCACGGGGAGCAGGAGAGGGGAAGAATAATATTAAGAAAACCTGTACGGAAAGGCGGCAGAAGAAAAAAAATCATCCATAATATTTGGCTGTGCTGGGAACGCTGACTCCCTTCCTTTGAATTTGACCAGTGATGCAGCAGAAGCGCTCTCGCTCTCGCTCCCTCTCTTCTCTGAGACTCTTTAAGAACATTGGCTGGAAAATAATTTTCTTAGAGCGGTTCCAGTTTCTTCATCCATCGCGTCCAGTGCTTGGGAGAGATTAATACGTTCAACTGAGATCGAGTCTGGGAGGCTGC
The DNA here is from genome assembly GCA_033558185.1 of Dromococcyx pavoninus. Taxonomy (NCBI): domain Eukaryota; kingdom Metazoa; phylum Chordata; class Aves; order Cuculiformes; family Neomorphidae; genus Dromococcyx; species Dromococcyx pavoninus. Next base: position 487,817 of record JAUMJL010000871.1, read on the forward strand.
TGTATCCGAGCTGGGCTTTTGCTTTGGCTTGGGTTGGTTTTTTTTGGCTGCAAAACTGTCTGATGGCACAACTGCAACATAAAGGTTAAATATGGCACAGGAAAAAAAAAGGGGGGGGGGAAGGATTAGAGGAAAGAAAGTAATATAAATCAGTAGAGGTTCTTTTTAGCAAAGAGGTCCCGTCTTTGATCTCTGCTGGGTCTTACAGATCTGCCTTTTAGAGAGAGAGAGAAGGGAGGGGAGAGAAAGGAAGAGGGGGGAGAGATCTTTGGCAGGTGCAGAGTGAAAAGCTCTTTCAGCTACACTGAATTCTGGAGACTGGTTGGACTAGTAGCTCTGCAGCTCCAGCTTTCAGTGGGTGTGTTAAATATTATGAGTGAGCCATGATTCCTGCCTTCCTCACGTCATAGTTAGGAGATTGGCTAAATAAACGCTACAGTGATAGTAACAGGAAAACCTCAACCAAAAGCGTTTTTTTTTTTCCCTGCTCTCCTCCCTCCTTCCCACCCCCCTTTTTCATTCTACTGCAGCTCCAACTGGGGCAAGGAGAGGGCGTCTGTTCCACAAAGGTTTGCAAAATTAAAAAAAATAAATAAAGGGGAAAAAAAATAATAAAGTGGTAGCGGAGAGGGGAATCTGTGCTAACAGCGTTGTGAGGGCCGAGCGTGGTCTTTGTACCCAGGCTGGGAGCAGTGATTCTGCTCTGTCATTGTCTGGGTGCTCGCTCCGGCCCCTCACCGGAGCAAGGTCAACACGGAAAGCTGTGTGCTCGGCTTCCTCCGGAGGAACAGTCTTTATTTTTAATCCGACATCCTGTGGGCTGTGATAATCCCTGAGCGTGCTGGGGGGTAATCTGCCCTCCCTTCTGCTGCCGTTAGCTGCGTCGGAGCCTCTGTGGCTGGGTGGGCCAATGGCTAATGGAGCTGGTGGTCCCAAGGCCTGGGCAGCCTCCAGAGCCCAGCGAGTGCCTTTGGTGGTTGTCTAAGGCTGTGGGCAGACTGGAGGAAGGGACAAGCTGCTCTAATAGTCTTAAAGGTAACCAGGCCGAGATGTTCTGGGCTGCTGATTTTATCTTTGGAAAGGGGCTCCCCTGCATTTTCTGATCCTTAGCAGGGCTCTGACACTCATTGAGTGGGGGCTGCAGTAGGAATGAGAAATGCCACCACCTTTCCACACATTTCCACAGAATCATCTCAGTCTTGGTAGTGCTGGCCTGTTTTAGTCCAGATTAAAAGTTCTTTCCCGAAATAAGTATCCTTCCTCCACATAATATTCCCTCACTGACAGCTTCTGAAAACATGTGTTTACCTGAAACACATCCACTCCTTGTCACAGTGTCACCGTGTTTTGGACAAGGGAAGCCACTGCTTTTCCATGGCAAAAAGAAGACTGGGGAAAAAAAAACTTAGGAAAAAAAGAGCTGTCAAGGCCATGATCCTATGGACTGCTCTGTATCTTTATTGAGGAAAACTTGCTGTCCCAGGGGGACCTCTTGGTACCCGGGTTCAGATGTACAGCTCGCCGTAGATGCAGCACTTTGATTCCTGTGGAAGCCATTATGTCACCCTGGAGCTTTCAAGTATAGATGTACTTAATCTAGCAAAACATTTGCCAGAAGCAAGGCTTTCCATCTTTTTCTACTTTTTTCACCAAGGTCAGCTCAGTCAAAGGATGCCTGATTTGTTAGCTGTGAGGACAGACACCGGTTCCTCATGTGCCATTGCCTCCCACCACTGTTCAATAGCAGGTCTGTATGGTTCTGCTTGGAAACTGCATTCAGTTCATAATTTAACTACTTCTCTATGCAGTGAGCTGAAGTTCAGCTTATTTTAACCTAATTTAGCAAGCTGGCATTTTAGGCCCATCAGGAAGAGCCTTGCAGATTTGGTTCAGCTGGAAGAGGGCGTGACATTTGGTGGGGGTGCAGCATGATTTGCAGGTGGAAGATCATCTCTTTGGTTAGGGGTTTGGGTTTTTTTTTGCCTGCCTGTTGCTACAGCCTTTCTTCAGCTGAGCTTTTGCTGCTGTCTCTTAGGGAAGTCAGCTGGACTGAATTATCAATCAAGACCAAGGAGACAAAAGGAGGCAGGTAGAAGCTAGAGCTTGTGTCCCAGAGAGTGGAGTGGAGGAGAGCAGCCAAAGCGAGTGCTCCAGGAGAGGTGAGTGCAGACTACACAGTTCTCTGTATATTGCTATGTTTTGTTTGCTGTTGGCTTTTTTTAGGGGGCTCTATGTGAGTTGCTTCTAGCACTTTGTGTAAGGATGCAAAATACAACACATTGTCTATTTCAGCATGGCACAACAGAGTTTATAAGCCACAGGTTGTAGCTACAGGGATTTGTTTTTCTCAGTGCTAACCTACTAAAGCTGAAGGATATGGCATTAGATGAGGGGTAAACCTTAATGAGTGTGATTACACATTAAATGTGTTTTTCAAGTTAGTTGTTTGAATAAATGTATTACATTGCAGTAAGGGAACATTGTGTCAACTATGTCATAACTCTGCATGCAGGAGTTAGATAATGAAAGTGAAATTAACTTTGAAATACAATGTAAGCAACTAAATGTAATTAATTATGTGGTTTCCAGAAGGTGAAATAATATAATGAAAAAATAACTGATTCCTTGAAACTGCGTGTTTTCTTGTTCTCATCAGTATGACCTTTGGTTTGTATTAGCTACCTGATTAAGCAGGGTTTCATCTAAGTTATGTCTGCCTGTGATCTGAATCTCCCAAACTCCTCTGTGAGCTTTTTGTCCTATGAGCCTTTCAAGCATTTGAGTTTTATCTGAAGATGGGGAACTAGTGGATGTGCCTTTTTTTTCCTCTCTGTAACTGACCTTCGTGGACAAGTTTTGTCAGGACAAAATTCTGCCTCCCTAGAGGTGTTAATATAGGAGAGCTGTCTTAACTCTTGGCATTTCTTCCTTATTTCTTGTGGGATTCAGAAGAACTGAGTCTCACTTCTAGAAGAATAATTTGTGTGGGTTCCATCTCTGGCACATCTCATCACAAGGAGGGTATCACCCTCTCTGCTTTCCCTTTAGAATGAACAGGTGCAAGAACACAACTTTGCTCTTGTTTTGGAGCCTCTGTGCCTTGGGTGTGAGAGAAGGGGCTCCTCCTGCCTCTCTAATAATCAGTTTGGGAATACAGAGTAAGTGACAATCTCACACTTGCATTCCTGTTGGTGTCCCTGTGGGGCTGGCAGGGAGCCTGATGTTGGGGCCAAGCTGGAGATGGGAACTTGAATGTCTGCTGAGTTGTGAGAGCTGAGGTGGCTTGTGGTCAGAAAGTCACAGATTGTAGATGCATGAAGCCGGTGAGATAAGTCAGGAGTGGGCTGCAGGTCAGGATAGCCTGGAAATTGGGCAGCAGGTACAAGATAAGGACCTGGAAGGACAAGTAGGCTCGGGGATCAGGTCTAAGGGCTGGTGCAGCTTCCCAAGGTGACCTTGCTGCTGAGACTGGGCGAGTGTGAGCTTGGTGCAGGAGAGCTTTTGTACTTGTGCTGAGGTCTGTGTAGTGTCTGACCTATGCTGGTTGAGGAATGGTTCCTTCCCTTTTCCTGCTGCAAGGGGAGAAATGGGGACCAGCAAGCTGGATTTCAGCTCTGCCTCCCTATGTACCTCAATGTCCTGGCCCCTTTGCTTTCAGCGCAGTGCAGCATTTGAATGCAAGTTACCTCCCCCTGGTTTCAAACATTTGCCTTCAGGACTTGGGATTTGATGGGAAAACAATTTTTGATGACTGCTGGCTGTTGTTCAACCTCTTCTTCAAACAAGATTTTAACCACAGAGCTGGTGTGTGTAGAGTCATAGGGTCTTAGTAACAATGCCTGATTTGGGTAGTTTCAGAAGTCTGTTTATTATTTTACTTTCCAAGGTCATGGGCTCTCTAAGAAAAATGTAAATATTTTCTCCTTATCTATACTTTGTCTTCATATGGCATTCCAGTATGTGACCAACAGTTTTCACTTCTGCTGTGCTGTGTGTTGGACCATATATAAACAAGGAAATAGTAAGTTCTTAATGGAATATTGTGACACAAAGTTATTGCATGCATCTTATTTCAGTAATTTCAATGAAATCAAGTCCCTTACATCAACTCTTTATTGTCCTTTTTGACCATTGAATTAAAACATCTTTCCTGTTTCCTTGGAAGTATTTGAACACTATTGCAAATTTCACATTGAATTACTGCAATCACAAACAAAAATTGCTTTGAGTCTGATAGGCTTTTTAATTTGGTATTACAAATTAAGACTAAACATATTCTTTGTATGGTCTATGTTTTTTGCTTTTATTTAATAATACAATCAAGAGTTCAGGAGTGGTTATTGTATATCCTGGCATTGCTTTGTTTTGTGCATGAATTAATAGCTTATCTGCTGGTGAAATCTGTGTAGATGTTTATTTTCCCCATTTTTGCCTGCTTGCCTCGCTGAGCAGTGACAATGGTCAGTGTACATGATAATGTATTCAAGTAAATAAATGAAGCATGGTTTGGGGTGAGTAAACATACCCAGCTATTATTTTCCATTGTAACAGTTTGCAGCCTTCTGATGTAAAGCCTGAATGCAGCAGGGCAAACTAAGTCAGGCCTGAACACACATTTTCATTCAACATAATATTTTTATTGTTACTTGTAATGGAAAAATGAGTTTTCCTTTCTGAAAATCTCTGTGATGCTGGGAGTCCTGAGGGCATCATGTGCCTTGCCTGGCCCCTGCTGTGATGCTGCCTGGGGTGCTTTTTCTGCTCTCCCTTTCTTTCCTTCCCTCTGTGAAAAATTCATGTGCTGACCCGATTTATTGGTGCTTTGCCTAATAAACACTGATCCCACTGCCAGTCTAATGGGTACTGCATATTAACCTCCCACACTGTGAAAATCACCTTTATTGCTAAGGAAAGTACTTGATAGAAGGCAGTTTCATAAGCTTAACTTCATAGTCTCCTTGTTGGTGTCTGGAAGATAAGTGATACCTGTTTGAAGTGGTGTGTTAATAAATGTGGGTTTTTTTAAAAAGCAAGCCAACCTTGTCATGGTTACCTTCCAGTCTAGGATTTTGTTAGCTATGTGGTGTTTTTTTAACACAACCTGACCAAATTTCCTCCCCAGGTCAAACAGGCAGCATGGCCAGCAATTCCTTCCTTTAGTGGTTTTGCTAAGGCTGACTTGGAGGGGCACTGAGCTGTGAGCTTGAGCTAAATAGTGATGAAAGGAGGGACATGTGATTTGCTTCCCCTGCTACCAGCAGAGCTGGCTGGTGCTGTCAGATCATTGGTGTTGGGCAATGGGTAGCTCATCCTGGAAATGCATCACCACCCTCAACTGACTTCAGAGAGCCAAAGCTTCCAGCTTCAGTCTTTTGCTTTGAGAGCTCCCATTCTTTAATTTGAGATACAATGTTCTGTATGATCTGAAACCCCAGGGATTGCTTGATAAACCTGTTGAAAGCAGAGACATCATTATTATATCAAGGCAATGGAACAGAAGGCATTTCCCTGCCTGTTTATTACTCCTCATCTGTTGCTGCTGGGGATCAAGGGTTAGCTCCTCAGCTGGTATCAGCTGGCCTTGATTTCAATGAAATGCCATCTAATTATATCAGCTGAGGATCTGATCCACAATGCTTAATTCTTCTATTGGCTGGAACAAAGAACTGCTTGGCAATGCAAGAACAAAAGCTGTTATTGTTGCTAGAGCAATGTGATTGGCCTGTGGGGGGATCACATTGGCTCTACTCATTCAAGTGGAGTAGTAATCTTGCATATAGCTACATTACAAAGGGGATGAAAAATTACCTCCTTAAGTGGTAGGATGTCATAAAGAAAATTAGCTGTTAGGAGGTTGTGTTCTTATCTTAAAATGGTTATTTAAACTAAGTCAAAACAAATTATCTTGATGTGCATGACATAAAAGCATGCACTACTTGATTTATCGTAGTTTCATCTTCCTATAATAACTGATTCCTTTAAAAAGAATTGTGATCAAATAACCTGTATTCCTTGTGGGCTTTCTGAGCTCAGGTAATAGTGCATGAATCTTTTTAAAGTGTATAAAACATGGCTTGCTAAATTACACATAAAATCAGTTTGCAGATTCATTGAAATCGATGAAGCTACGTGATTTATGCCTGGAGAAAATGTGTTCTGATGGTGCAACAAGATGTAGTTACACATGCACACAGAAAGCTTCTGCATGCTGCAGTGTGCAGAGTCACACAGACCCACTTGAGTGCATACAAAGACATGAATGCCTGCACACACAAACAGTTTAATTGTATACTGAAAAAGCTCCTCTGGAAATTCTTTTTTTTGTTGCTGTCTAATTTTGATTTGTATGGATGCTTTGACTTCACTTGTGCTTTTTTTCCTCTTGGATGGCTAAATTATCAATCAGATACTCTTAAAAAAACCTGAGGAAGTAAGAGAGCAAACTGCAAAAATATTTTAGACATGCCACAGCCTGAAATAGAAACTAAAATACTAACAAAAACCCCTTATGGGAGAGTCTTACAACTAGGCAGTGTAACCTAACAGGCTGTGGATTACTGTGCCCCCAGGAGACACCAGGACTCTTTCCAACTTGAATGCTCCTTGTCTGTGATGCTGCAAAGTTTCTTCAGTTCTATTTCCTCATCTGATATGAAGAATACCATGGAGCATTCAGTGATCTATTAATAAAAGCCATTACAGAAGAAAGACCACGATGATATTTTAGGTCTCCCTTCTTTGGAGAATAATTCATGCTCCTGATTTTAACATCACAAGAAACTCAAACTCTTAGAAATGTTCTATGTAGGAAGGTCTGAAATGCTGGGACTTTGAGTCCTTGAGTCACAAAACCCCTTAAACTTAGTAGTGTCCTTAGGGGTATATGATTGCTTATATACATAAGGGGAGTGATGTGACTGGAAGTGCAAAGCATGGTGAGCCTCTCTAATGAGAGGGGGTCTTGTGAGAACCCCTTTGCATCATGTCTTTTCCTCTGTTTTCCTGCTTTCCCACCTTTTTCTCACATCCTGTCGTAAAGTGTTTTCTTGATATTAAAGGTAATGAAAGCCTTAACCATGGAGGATTTTTGTGCAATAGCTGTCACTTTAAAAGAAAATCCCTTTTTTCCCCAACAGTTAATGATACTTTTGTTGTCTAATCAAGCCTTGCCATAAAACTTGCCACGTGTTTAGAAAAAGGTGTGCAAAAGGCAGGTACTTGCAAAGGGTGCTTGAGTCTCCAGCAGTGCTTTTTTTCTGTCCCACCTTATGAACTTCTCCTTGGTAGGTCATAGTGAAACCATAACTTTGTAAAAAAATATAAATTCAAAGATGTACCCTCTGTGTTCCTGGTCCATAACAAATCTGTTCTTTGAAAAATTTATTAGCTTGGTGTGAGATTCCTTTCTAATGAATTGGTGCTTGCCTTGTGGTTCAGGCCTCTTCTTGCCCCATTCTGAGGGGTTGTCCTAGTGTTGCTGTAACCCTGCCAAGGCAAGCAGCTCTAATTCCAGCCTTCTCCGTTCCTGCTACACACCCTTGACACCTGAATTAAACCATTCTAACCCGAGTTAAGGTGGGCCCTGGACTCAATGAGACTTTCCCTTTATGAAGGAGTCTGCTGTTGACTTGCCAAGGGAGGTGGTGAAGGTCTTCAGTGTCTCTCTCTCCTTTCCCATCAGCAGGATGCGGTTTTCAGGAATGGTTTTCCTGTCAGTGATTTCCACACTTTTAGCCCAAAGTTTGTCTTTATTTCCTCAGGGGTTTTTCACACTTATGTTCTTGGGTTGCTCTATTGATCATGATAGGTGGTCTATTGTTGCAATAATAAGCTCAGGCAATTAAATCTGGTTATTTTGCATTTGTTATTGAAGGTGGGAACATCCTGGAGGTGTTCAGGGCCAGCTTGGATGGGGCTTTGAGCAGCCTGGTCATGGGATGTGTCTATGCCCATGGCAGGGGGTGTAACTGGATGGCCTTTAAGGTCCTTTCCAACCCAAACCATTCTACAATTCTGTGATGTGTTTAGCCCTTACGGTAAAGCAGCCATGCTGGCAGGAGAGAAGGGTGATGTATGAGTGTGGGAGTGGGTCAGGGTGCTAGGAGCAAGTTTGTTTTCTGGCTCTTATCTTGTCAAGCCTTTGGCTTCTCCAAGGCATGGGTTGGAACACCTTAGACAGCTTAGGGACCCGAGCTGGCAGTATAATTACCATAGAGTCCCTTGTAAGTCAGACCTAATTGCCTCTGGGGTTGTCATTTAGTTGAGACACCAGCACAGATTCATATATAGGTTGGAGTAATAAGACTTGATTTATCTACCTTGTCTTTTCAGAGAGGGAATGCTTTGAGGCAGGGCCTATCCTTTATTCTGTGTTTGTACAGTGCCTACAGCAAGAGAGCAGTGTCTTTGGATGGAATACAGGGCAGCAGGAGGATGGGGATAATATATATGCACAGTGTCCGTAATCCAGTGGTGAAAGCAGTTGCTCACTTACCTTCTCTGCTGGAAGATAAAACTTTGGGCAGTTGCCAAGGAATGTGTCAAGGTTATAACTCTCGGGTGGGCTGCAAACATGAATGTCAGACACGCAAAGTGAAAGTGGTTTCAAGTGCAGGCTTTTTCCTTCCCTGGCTCTTTGAACACTGAGGTAACTTAAAAAGAAGAAAAAAGGTTTCCATGGAAATTTTTGAAACCAAAGGAGTGAATATTAGTGTGTGCTTTGTTCTGCTCTTCTCAGCTGATAGAAGTCACAGTGTAAATGGACCTAACTGCTGAGTGACCTTTGACAAAACCAGAAAGGAAGCCTTTGTTGTTGTTGTCAGTAATGGTGAGTTCATTTTTTTCAAGGTAGGAAGTCTTTTTTCAGTGGAGTGATTCACTGGTTTTAACTGAAACTTTCAGACAGGGACATGGTGACAAGATAGAGATTGCAGTGAGTAACAAGGCTCAGTCAGTTATTGAGTAGCCCATCTCAGTACCTTTGTTTTCTTTGCTGACAAAATATCATGACCTTTGTATAGAGAGCTGAGCCTGCAGGAACCAAGCATTGACCATTCTGGGTGTCACTATGAGAAATGAACATTTTCTTGTTATAAAGTGAATTGAATTCTCTCCTTGCAAAGCTTTTCCTATTATCTTTTAGATTAGCATTCTGTATATGGCTGTCTGCTCTGATTTCTGTCCTTTCCTAGAGGAAAACATGCAGAATAGGTACAAGGCTGTGCAGTAGCTGCTGTCTTGTAAAATATTTCAGAAACCCATGTAAAACCAGCTAGAACAGGACTGGTGTGGCCCAGATCTCAGCTGGGGCCCCTTAGATCTGACTGCTGTACATGCAAATGATAATATGGTGACCCATAAATATGGCAGTTTTATTTCTAGTGGAGCTAATAGTTTCAAGAGCATGTATGGAGTTTGTGGGAACAGTGGCTGCAAAGATCTGTTATGCTAATGTTTTGCTGTGTGAAGGTATGCATCTCCCCTTCTCCTTTCCAGCTGTCTTCAAAGGTAGATCATGTCCTTCTAGCAGGTGATTCAGGGCATGGGGACTGGACTTGTCTGTGCCTTTTGCACAGGTGTTACTCCTTTCAACACTGCTGCTGCTAGAAAACTCTGGAAAAAGGGCTAGTACTTGAGATTCCCCTATGGGGCAGTGCCATGGCCCTGGACATCCTTGACTTGAAGAGGCTGTTGTGGTTGGATTGGTTTCCCTTGGCTTGAGGTGGCAACAACTTGGCTGTCCTCCTTAATTGCTTGCTGAAGTCAACAGAAGCTCTGATCATGGATTTTCAGCTTGGCAGTCTGATATGCAATGGTTGAGCAGATTGAACTGGAAGTCTGGTGAAGCCCTTGTGCCTAATGCTGTCACTGGGAGTAGAGGTCCTGTTCACCTCGTGGTGGGACCTTCTATGTAACACCAATACGAGTAGAGGTCCTGCTCAGCACTTTGGACTAAGTTCTGCAAGGCCCCCATTCAAATTATTGGAGACAACTGTATGAAATGAGGTAGTTAAGGGTAACAAAATGAAAATTATTTTTTAATTAAGATGTGGAATGATGCAATAAGGTCCCCAGAATCTGATTGCTTCTGTGCTGCAGATAAATAAGGCAACAAGAAAAATAAAAATCGTGTGAAGAGCAAAGACTTAACAAATCCACAGCACATTGAAATGGGTGTTCATTTTTAAAAAAAGCTATTGGAAAGAAACATTAAAAGGATAAACATCAAAGCAAGAACAAAAGGAAACAGACAAATTAAAGAACTTAATTATGGAGCAAAAGAACAAAATGCCTTATACAGAAGGACTGAAAATGAAGGACATGAAGAAATAAGGAAACAAGGGAATGACAAAGGGTATGAGATGTTGCTTTGAGTATCATTTACACAGGTGCTCACAGTCCAATATGAACACTTGCTTTATATTTCATGTTTTATTTTCTTTAACTGATTGTTTTGTTCCTTAATGCAGAAAAGATAATTATAGGTTCCTCCTAATAAAGATTACAGGCATGCTGTGACCCTCACTGCCAGTCTCTAGGGATAACACAGAGATAGCACTGTGGTTCATCAAGAACTGCTTGGATGATTTGCTTTGTACCACTGGCAGTAGTGGATGAGGGGGTGTAGATTGCAAAGGACAGCACTAATATGTGCTTGAGTTTAAGACTTGGGGGTGTGGATAATAGTAGGGTGAAGGCTGAGTGAGGATGGGAAGGAGGAGGCTTTCCCAAGGGAGTCTTTGGAAGTCTGTCAGTGCATGACTTATTCCCTCTGTCACCCAGGGAGAGATGCAGAAGAACATATGAAATATCAGTGCCAATGAAGTCTATAGGGTTACTTTATGCACCAAGCAAAATGATATTTCCCAGCCTCTTGGGATGTAGCTGTTACTTAAACTTGACGTGGAGACCAAGATATAAATTAGGGACAAAAGATCCTGCTGTGCACCTGCTCCAAATGTGCTCCCTTGGCACCAGTGCTCGGCATGGTGGTGGCAGCGCTACGTTAAGGGACAAAGCTTGCTGTGGGTGTGTGGGGTGTAACAGATGCCCAAGCACACTCCAGGGTGAACCCATTACAAAGGCAGCCAGAAGTCAGAGTTTGATCACTTTCCCACCTGTTTTTGTTATAATCCTGTGGTGAAATGGCAGTGAAATGGCCAATGGATCTCACGAGTCCACCCAGACCCAAACTATCTTCCTCTTAAAGGGCTTCACAGAAAACAGTTGACCCCACATACTTGGTCTACCATTTGAATTTATTCTCAAAGGGGAGATATCAGCATTGCTGCAAAACAGTACAGGAGGGGTGAGGGTGCTGTAAGGCACTGAAATACAAGCAGCTTTATCCCCAGGGGAAATACTGGCAGTTTGTATAACCCTGTAGGCTCTTCTCTGCCACTGAATTTATAGACACTGTGTTCTGATGCAGCAGCACTCTCATCTGATCCTTTGTTGCAATGGCAGCAAGAAATAGGTGAAGCCTACAAACATGTTCTGTTTGTACCCCACGGTAGGTGCCATCTGAAGTAATTTAGTTCTTCACTAACTGGCACCTGACAGCCAGAAGGGCTGAGAAACAGAGCGAGAGGAGGAAAGAAGAGCTGTGGCTGAGAGGTGAGAGACACAGCAGGGGCAATTGCTTCTGAAGTCTTTTAATAGAAAGGTCTGTACAAAATGATTTTCTGCTTTTCTTTGTCCAGTCCCCAGTGTTCAGAGGGCAGATGGTGAGACTACTGCCAGCCAGATTCTCCAGAAGTGCTGTTCTTTCCTCTTGGGCAAGCTAAAGCTAGTAGTAGTGTTCTACCAAGTGCCCTTGGTGTTCAGTTTGTACATTTGCATTCTTGAAACCCAAGCTCAAATTTTATTTTGTCCTTCTGAGTTGTGATTAAAAGAATTATGCAGGAATCACAGTTGTAGAGAAAGGCAGCAGAAATGGCTTTCTGGCACAAATGTATGCAAGCCATGCTTCTCCAACAATAATTTTCCATGGGAGTTCAGCCTCTGAAGGACACTGAAGTTCAATTGAACTGTAGACTTTGTAACATAAGATGGTATTGTCAGTCTGGCAAGTCTGACAGCTGTAGAGCAGCACCACAATATGAGAAATGGTACACCCATATTTAGAGCAGAAACCAAGGAGGTCTTCCCAGAGCCAACATTAATGCTGCCATCCCTGTATGTCTATGGCCATGTCATTCAATTTCGTTGTATGATCTGAAAATGGGTGTGAAATTAGTACCATATGCAGCTGGCACATAAAGGCTAGGGGAATAAATCATAGTGAGAGAAGATCACTTTGTCCTTAAAGAGGGAAAATTTGAGATAGTGTGCATCTGACACAACTGGTGGGTGGGTACAGAGTGAGCACTTGCCCTGCCTGGGGTAACCGAAAGGCATCTCTGTCATGATCTGCAATGGAAGGTAGACAAGTCTTGTAACTCACTCTGAGGGCTGTCCCCTAATGGCACTGGGCTGGGACCTACATCTGCTGAGGGCTGGCTGGCTGGGATGGCCTGGCCAGCCAGATGTGCCTTTGCTAATAATAACAGGAATTGCCTTATGAGCAAAGCTCCATCTGGATCACTTGCGTAAGCTGCAGGGTATTGGCTCCTCTTCTCCTGGACAGGTTATGTAATCATGTCAGAAATCAAATATACAATTTGGATTTCACCTTTTTCTGAACATCTGGCTGTTTGTATTTTAGGCCTGCTGATTTTATAAGGATCCTGGCTAGAAGGAGGTCTCTGAGCATGCAGGCATGGAAAACAAATGCTGAAAGGTTGCTAAGAAAATGACCTTGGAATTAATTTTTGAATTAAAGTGAATATATCTTCCCCACTAAGCTGAAGTTACAGTAAGAACAGCGTTGTAGTGTGTTGACCTCTCTAGCTCTAATTCAGCACTTATTGGAAAGAGTCCCTCTTTTCTCTAATGCTGCATTGCCACATTTGAAATCAGCTGAGAGGAGGGTGCTGGAGCCCTGCAATGAGCCAGGATGTGACCTGAAGCTGGTGGTGTCTGCACAAAGATTCCAATTGACCTCAGCAGGCTTTGGAGCAGCTCATAAAAGGCTGCTGGCAAGATGGTCAGCGGTGCCCTCACAGTATTTTAATTTCCTCCCTTTGCTGCTCTGGGATGGTCTGAACCTACTGACCTTTGGTGCATGCTGATTGTCTTTTCTTTTTCACCAGGGAAGCAAAGCTCAGGAGAAGTTTTGCTGGAGAATTGTCAGAAGTGATTGCAGCTTTTAATTTGCTTGACTTACTGGCTGAGGTCCACATTGGCAGATATTTCAGTAGCACTTCATTGTTGGAGGCTTTCCTCAATGTGTCTTTAAAGCTATGCTCAGGGTATCTGGTACACCCTGACCTGTGTCCCTTTTACTGCCAGCTTCAAGATCCCATTCTTGAGTAAGCAAAGTCCATGGGATTGGATGTTGCAGCAGCATGTAAACAGAGAGAGGTTTCACAGCCTTGTTCTAATAGTTTTAGACTTGGGGGAAATGAGAAGATAAGTATAGTAGTCTGTTCCTTCAAAGTCCCCCCCAGCATTTTTAAGTGTTTCTAATTATTGTAGCAGATAATAAATATAATACATGTACCCATGCACATAAAACACCATTATTGTGTGCTTAGCCCATGTGTTTCATGTAGAAGTCTGGATGACAGCCAGATCAGTAAATGGCTGATTTTCAATGGAAATCCAAACCACAACAGATGTGCTCTATACTGAAAGGAGTTAAAAATAACTGTTTGCAATCACTATGCTTACCTTTAAACAAAATAAATAGTAGACAGAGCAGTGGTTGTTTAGCATATGGAGATTTTACCATTAATAATTGGCTCCAGTATTTCTGGGAGCCTGCCAGGTTTATCCAGGGTGGGCTTGAAGTTAATGATGAATTTCACAGACAGGATTTCTGCTAACATTTTAACTCCTCTCACCATGTTCAAACCTTCTGACTGTTATGAGCTGTGAAAATCTTTTTATGATCATTTGCATATTACAGTAGCTTTTGTGAAAAGATGTGCAAGTACCTAATAGAAGTAAACTCCTGCCCCTGTCCTGCTGTGAAGCTGGGTATTTTTATTTGCTCTGTATCTGGGTAAATTGAGAAGTTAATTCTGTGTCATGCAGCAAGATTTTTAATGCTGGTACCTCTTTTTTCTGACTGATACCAGTTCTTTCTTGTCACAAATCAGAATAACTAGTTTAGTGTTACATGGAGGATTGGCTGCATCTGGTAAAACTGGATTAACTCCAATGTGCTGCATAACTCTAGTCTGACTGCAATCCTTGTGAGCAAAGGATTTGTCTTTAAGAGTTAATTTAAGTTCTGTCCCAATGTATGTGTCTTCCACTGAGCTTGGCCTCATTGCAGCTGTTGAGGGACTGAGGAGCCTTTATGTAAATCATTTTGACAATACTTGTTCATAAGCTGCTGTAAAGAAAACATTTTCTTCCTTCAGGAATATTATAGTGCAAGGGCTTTGTCTCTGCATCACACTTATGCTTTAATGCAGCAGTTTTAAATAGTCTCCATGTAAGACACTGTAGACTTAGAAACAAGTTTTAGGAGTAGTTCACTAAACTACCTGAAAGGCTGATTTTTAGAAGAACTTTACCAGTTTCTGCTAACTTTCATAGAGTATGTTCTTGATTCAATATGTTGCTCTTGTTTAAAAGAGAGCTTGTTTTCATAGAATGCTAAAAAAAGGCCTTTGCAAAGCCATGAGAGTGTAGTGACAAGTTATGCTGGAGAAACCAATATTATATCTTTCATCATTTCCCTGGTATCCTTGCCAAACTTCTAATTTAGCAGTGCACAGTAGTGCACCAAAGTGAGTCATGAATTCTTCAGTATAATTACCACGCCATGCAAAACCGAGGCTACAGAAGTCTGAACCTTTTCCTGTCTGTCATTTTTCCCTTCTACTCACTTTTCAAATACCATATGCTTTGTAGGAATGCTGTGCATTGCATCACCGCTTCAACCCTGTTCTGAGCAGATATGATTAAAAACTAAATTTTGAGTTAATAACTAAATGTCCTTTTCTCTGTGGGAAAATCATGAAAGAGGAAAAATGTGTTTGGAATTTTTTCCACCTAGAATGTGTTTTTTAAGGGAAAGAACCCTAGTAGAGACAGTTACTGTAGAGTTGTAAGACTTGATACGAGATCTGAGTAAATGCGGAGAGATAATTTTATTGACATTTGAAAATTAGTTTTTTCCTTGTTGATTTTTATATCCTCATATTTGTCTTCCTCATGCATTTTGGAAAGTGATCCTTACACAAGAGTCAGTTGCAAAGGGTGACTGGAAATCTCATGGGCTCATTCAGGGCCCAGCCCCATGGATAAGTCAATCACAAAGGGCTCCTGATGACTTTGTGTGTTATTGGTGAGATGTGAAGGTTCACCTGCAATCTAGAGTTCCAAAATTGCTACTTTATCCAAATTAATTAGCATTTAGGTGAGTTTGAGGATCTTGCTCATGTGAGTGGGGTCGTACAGATGCAGGAACATTGACACTTTCTAACTGTGCTCTACCCACACTGCTAACAAAGCTCTCAACCACCCTTTTTCAGTAACTGCATTAACTAAATTCCAGCAAATTCCCAGATGTGTAATTTCTTTCCCTTTCATAACTGTGCTTTAGGAATAAACTGTGATGAGAAGTTAATTCTGCATCCATGCTGAATGTCTAGGGATTTTTGGCTGAAACAGACTGTTTCAGAAGTGCAATGTTGCTATTGTAGGAGCTTATGTAGAGGTGAGACTAAAGCTATGGGTCATTCTGTGCACACTATTCCTTTGCTTGGAAGCTGAATAATAAGTTACACATAAGGAGTATCTTTTTGCAGGTTATGGAGATGTTAGGCTGTTATCTCCATTCTGTGATCTGCTTTCATTGCTGCAGCATCATGTTTTTCATACACCCACAAGTAATTTTTGTGTGGCTCCACAGCTGCACAGATTTTCAAAACACAGGTAAAAACTTTTTTGAGGAGTCCACAGCCTAAGTGTGAGTGTACAACAAGAAGAGATAACAGCAAATGATAGAGCATACTTGGTCTGGAAGACAATGTAATTACATGAGAAGCATAATCTGGGGGGGGTGAACAAATCAATTGTTTCAAGAAGAGCACGTTGGATGGAAAGCTTAGACAAGAGCTGCTGAGGAAGGACTTACACCAGAGACGAGGCATGGTGGATCAAATCCAGCAGGATGCTTCAGGCACCAGGCACTGGGACAGCACAAACAAACCCTCTCCTACTCACTGATTATAATAGCTGCCTTAGAGATGGATTCAGTCTAAATGCTGCATTACTTTGATTTTTGTCAATTAAAGTCTGATGCAATTAGATGAAGCCCTCGCTCTGTCTACTTGACACTGCAAGATGCTGAGGAGGCTGGCCCTGATCCAACAAAACACTTAAGTGATTCCATTAGCTTAAATGGCTCTACCTGTATGCTTAAAATTAAGCATGCACTTAAGTGCTTTGCTGGGTTGGTGCCAGTGTGTGTGCAATGGGTGGCAAGATCAGATTTGTAGAGCCTTGCTTTGGTTTTTGCGTGCAGGAGGACTGTATGGTTTCATTTATTGTCTCTTTAGGCATGCTCTTTAGGCTGTGGTTTTGATAAAAATAAATGGTGACACTAAATAAATCACCCCTAAAAAGTGCCTCCCTCACAGAATTTTTACAGTGTGCAGTATCAGAAACTGTTCACCCAGAGTAATACCAGACTGAGCTGTTCCAGTTAACAACACTGAAGTGCTTGAGGCAGTTAAATAGTGATGCCTTGTAACCTGTGAACATTGTTTGGGAGCACTTGAAGAATGTTATTTGAAATGGCTGATGTTCTTGACTCAATGAAGGTCACACAACCAGATGCTTGATGATATTTCTGGATTTAATGAAGCTGTAGTCTGTGTATAATTGTGGTAAAAGTACTGTAATTATTACTCCTTGGTTTATGTACTGTTCTTAAAACCCAAAAGCACTCTTAATTCAGAAGTAAGCACGTGATGCAAACAGACCCACAGTCAGTGAAGGAAGAGTTTATATGCAAGCAATTACAGGAGCTTGTCCACTACAAACTGATAGGCTCTGACAATATCCACCTGAGGGTGTTAAGAGAGCTGGCTGACATTGTTGTGAGGCCACTCTTTGTAATCTTTGACAAGTCATGGAGATCAGGGGATGTCCCAAAAGACTGGAAGAAGGCTGATGTCACCCCCATCTACAGGAAGGGGATCTGCTCGAAGGAGGATCCAGGAAATCAGTCGTGTCAGTCTTCTGTCCCTGGGAAAGTTATGGAATGAATCCTCTTGGGGTGTATCACAAGTCAAATGAAGCGTGTGATTGGGAAATGCCTGAACAGATTCATCAAGGGCAAATTGTGCTCAGCAAACCTGGTTGCCTTCTATGACAAAGTAACCTGCTCAGTTGATGGGGGGTGAGCAGTGGGTGTTCTCTACTTGAATTTCTCCAAGGCTTTTGAGATGACTTCCCACAGCCTCCTCCCAGAGGAACTGCTGTGTTATGGTCTAGACCAGTGGTCTGTGGTGGTGGGGATCTGGCTGACAGGCTGCAGCCAGAGGATGCTTGTAAATAGCCTCTTTTTAAAGTGGCAACCTGTCACAATTAGGGTCCCCCAGGGAACTCTATTGGGCCCAACACTTCAATATCTTCATAAGTGATCTGGATCATGGGATCAAGTGCACCCTGATGAAGTCTGATGATACCAAGCTGAGTGGGGAAGTGGGCACTTCAGAAGTGAGAGCCAATCTGCAGGAAGACCTGGGTAGGCTAGGAGAGTGGGCTAACAAGAACCTCATGAGGTTCAACAAGGACAAGTGTAAGATCTTGCACCTGGGAAAACATAATCTGTGAGTGCAGCACAGGCTGGAATCTACCCAGCTGTGGAAAAGGAACTGGGAGTCCTGGTGGACAACAAGCTCTGAGTGAAGAGTGCACTGAAAAAAAAGAAAGCCAGTAGGATGCTGGGTTGCATCAACAAGAGCATTGCCAGCAGAGATAAAGAAGTTTAGTCTCTGTTTAGTGCTTGTCAGGCAAAACTGTGTTCAGTTTTTGTCCCCGCTCCACAAAATGATGTGGATAGGCTGGAGAGGGTCTAGGCAAGGGCCACAAAGAGGGTCGAAGGACTGAGGAGCCTGCAAAATGAGGATAGACTGAGAACTAGGTTTGTTCAGCCTTGAGAAAAGAAGGCTTAAGCGAGACCTTATCACCCTGTTCCAGTATTTAAAGGGTGGCTACAGAGAAGTTGGAGACTTTTTACAAGGAGTCACATGAAAATGACAAGGGGTAATGAGTACAGATTACTCCTAGGGAGATTCTGATTGGACAGAAGAGGAAAATTTTTCACAATCAGCTGTTGGAATAATCTCCCCAGGGAAGCAGTGGATTACCCAATATTGGACACTCTTAAATTCAGCTGGGCTGTATTGTCTAGACTATGCTTTTGCCAAGAAAGGTTGGACTGGATGATCCTTGAGGCCCCTTCCAACCTGATATTCTGTGATTCATATCCACTAAGTCTGAAAAGTTAGAGGTTGTACAGGTGCAAGAGACTACAGAGAAATTGGAAATTATTTACCCTAAATGAAAGAAAATGGGCTTGGAAGGGACCTCAGGAGACAATTTAGTTCATCTGTCAGTTTAAACCACCAACACCATATATTCCCCAGTCTCCCTAAGCTATCTGTTCCAGGGCATAACAGTCTTTACTATTAGAAAGTATTTCCTGATGTCTGAATTGAATTTCCCTAGCTGTAATTTTATCTCATTATTTCTTGTCTAACCTACCACACACACAAAGAATAAATTATTCCCTTCCCATCTGCAGCATTCTTTTGCAGCAGTCTCAGGGCAGCACTGAGCTACTGTTCCTCCATGTGCATCTCCATTGCTGCATATTTTTTGCAAATTTTATCACTTTCCTCATTCTAATTCCTCTAGGATCTTGCTCTGGACAACCACCTGTGAGGGACTAGGAAGGGAGCTCAGACTCTGCTCTTAGGGTTTGGGCAACAAGAAATTCTGGTGCACAGAAGAAATACGGCATCTGTGCTTTGCCATGTCTCAGAGGGTAGCAAAGTACCAAGTCCCAGTACACAAACCTGTGCATGTGACTTGGAGATTGTGTTTTTATTAAAGAAACATTTAATTCTCAAACTTCTAATTTCTTTTACTCAGCATTCATTGAATAGAGGAGGCAAAGCTCTGGTCGAACACAGCTGTTGCTGGAAGGTCTGTTTTCCTCAGGAAGGCAGGTGGTGGATTTGCATTCTTGTGACTGCTGACTCGCTCCTCACAAAGGAGTCTCAGTTCTGATGCTGAATTTTGGTTCTGTTGGGTGGCAGACAAAAGGCTAAAACTGTTGCAGTTTACAAACCACACTGCAATTTCTGCAAGCCTTAGTGAGAACTTCAAACCCAGTAAGACCCGAAAGCTTGAGGGAGGTATAAACCAGAAGAAAATAAGAAGGGAAAGCAGCTCCTGAAGTCCTCAGCACTGCTTTAGCTCAAATCCAAGACAGCCCACTTCAGGCTTGGAATATTTTCAGTTACATTCCAGTGACTGGCTAATTATTTTTCTATTAAAGGTCTTTTTTCTAGCAGCTTGACACACTTGATTGCTAGTCCTCTCTCTGCATTTGTGTGTAGTTTTCCTCAACTGGCTCTACCAGTATTAAAAAGAACTTTTTTCCCCATATCCCTGAGGACAGCCTGGGAACATCAGGAACTCAGAGGGCAGCTCTTGCATTCCACGCCTTTACTGAGCAAACCATTTCCCATATATTCATGTGCACCGCTCTTTTTATTATTCCCAAAGCACCTCAGAAAACTTCTGCAATGCCTGGCCCTGCCTTCCTTGCAGCTTTGATAACACACTCGTGTTGACAGATGATCCCCACGTGGGTGCAAAGCTGGTTATATTTACACTGTCCCAGAAGGCTCAGAGCAGTTGTCACAACTTGTCAGTGGTCAGGACTGAACCGTTCGCGGTTGGTGTAAAGATCCTTTTCAGTTACAGAATTTGGCGTGTTTAAAAGGGAACTGGGTGACTGTGATTATTAAGATGTAATCAAATGCATTAAGGCAATGATTTCCTTTGCCATGAATAATGAGAAACCTGGCAATATAATCTTCCCTTCACTCTCTTGTTTCACTTTTGTGGTGAGAAATGAAATGAAAGCAATCAGGAACTCCAGGAGCCTTTTTGCACTCTGTATTTTTGTTGTCATAAAAATCATAAAATAAGTAGTTCTGTCATGTAAGTTTAGTTAAAAATTTTCCTGGAGAAAATCTTTCCATTATCATAGCTCTGAAGTGTTCCCATAAATAAGAATTAGGTTCTTAATTCATTGAAATACTTCGGAAAATTCACCCTTAAACCTCACTTGCAATAAATATGCTTCCTTCTCAGGTACTCTGCTTCATTTTTAGTTTCTTATACGGGATATTTATTTGTTTACTAAAGCTTGTATAATCTATTTGAAATACTCTAAGTGTTAAAGGATTAGGAAATGATGGGTTATAGCAATAACTTGAGATCGTGTTTAATATCTTAAACACTCTTCCACTACAGCAGGTTAAATAGTCACCAGCCCTTACCTTACAAAGCCTCATTTAAAGCTAATACTCAAAGCTAAATGTTGTAGAAATTACCATTTAACAACTTTGTTTGACATAGGCTCACAGTGTTTTCTCAACTGAGGAAAATGAGGAAACCTGAGTAGAAATGGTTGAATTCCATTATCTTTGATGCTGTTCTTTTTTTAAAACTGATGATCTTTTTACAGTTTGTCTAATGACTCCCTTGAGTTTGTTAACCTTTGCAATTATACCATTTAATTTTTCATCTATCTCTTAAATCAATTTAAATAGCAGATTCAAGAGAATTTCTTCATATTCTAGATTAAGCACTCTGTTCCCACCAGAACCTGTACTTCTAATTAGACCCCCAAAGCTGAGGTCTTCTGGTGTGCTTTGCCCAGTGCTGGTCTTGTGCTGATCTAACAGTAATTACACAGACTGGCAATTTCCACTGGGAGACCTCAAAGGTAAACTGGGAGGTCTCAAAGGTAATCCAGTCAAGTAAAGGAACGCTTTTATTCTCACTTTCCAAAGAAATAAAGTGAACAAAATGGAGGTGAAATGACTTGTGGAAGATAACAGAGGTAATCCAAACTGTGAATGGCAAGACTCCATTTGAGTGGGTTGGAGCTGGTTTTCTGAATCAGGGAAAATGAGACTTGGTGGCTATATCTTTAGCCCTCGTGGAGGATGTGTACAAACCCTTTTCTCTAGCTCAATTGGACTGCACTTCACTGCTCAAGTGCGTGCAGGTGCTCAGCCAGACGAGGGGAGCTTGCTTGAAGGGGAGACCCACCTTCTGTGTTCTGGGTGAATGAGATCTGGGTCTTCTCTTTACTGTTTCCTCCCTTTTCTCATTGGTTAGACACAGAAGAATGAAAAGAATCCTGGAGCCTTGAGGTGTTTTGGTTTTCAACTGCTGAAACAATTCAATAAAACACAGCTGAAAATGAGGGAATGAGACTTTTATGGTTGAGAAATATGGGAGGAAAATTCAGGTGATGAAGTGAATGGTGGTGTCTTCAAATCACTTTTCCTTGACTTCAGTGAAGTCCTGGATTGGGGCTGCAAAATGTTGTGTTTTCAAAAACAGACATAAAAATGGCTTTGTCAGAAATCAGACTTGACTGAAGCCCCTCTCTTCACTTCATGTCACAAAGCAGCAGATCTACAAACAAGTAGTCTAAAATAAGAGAATTTCATTGTCCTGTGAAGCCCTACAATCCATAAAACCAGGATTAATAATATCTTATCCTACCCCATAAAGGACGTGGTTGGCTTTACTAGCAGATTAAGTCACTTCATGGTGTTTATCACAGTGAGTTGCATCTGCACTTTTAAGACAGCTTCACTTTCAGCCAGGAAGTTTGTTCAGAGACATGAATGGGGCTTAAAGTTATCTTATGGGAATTGAAATTTCAGTTCACTGAGTGGTAGAAGTGTTGATCTCCTAGCCTTTGAATCCTGTTTTCTGAGAGCTCACGTACCCTTGGCAGGGCAACGTAGAAAGGAGGGGCCGTAATGGGTTAGCCCTGGATCTTCTCACTGGTGTCAGAGTAGTTGCCCTCAGCACCTTTGCTGCTTTGTCTCTCACAGCAGAAGTCTTTTCTCCTGGCTGCTTGAGTGATGAGGCTTGCAATTACAGGTTGAAATGTTTCATCTCACCTGCTTTTTTGATTTATTTTTCAATTGCCTTTGAGTAAATGTTGTAGAGACAGTGGCAAGAGCTGGAAAAATACAGATTATGGGAACTTCTTCTCTTGGAGACAGTTGAAGTGATCTTTGGTTAAGGCTGATGAACCAAACTTCAGGCAAAAACATGAAGCAAGTTTGAGCTGGTGTAGTTGTAAGATGTTTGCCTTAATGGCATTGGGAAAACTGCTGTAAAAGCTGCTTTTAGGCTGAATGAAGAATGTCCTTGAGAGACATCAGGCCTCTACTTCTGTGCTGCTCTAGCTTGTTCTGTGCCCACCCCTGGCAAGGGTTTCTTATGGCACCTCTGCCAAAGTGAAGGCTCTCAGGTCCTTCTCATTGGTTCCCCATCTTATTCTGGGGAGGTGAGAACATGTTTTTTAGTCATCCAACAGGAACATTCTGCCTATGCACAGCATGCAATATGCTAAAGCCCTTTATTCAAGGACAAGCAAGTGTTTTTCCTATGGCACATTGCTTTGGAGCTGTGTCCTGCGAGTCCCCAAAGCTGCCAGCATCTTTTATGAAATGTTGATCTCCTGTTAGCCTGGGGAAGAGCCCACTAATCCCTCCTGAGGTGACACCGTGCTCAAAAAGAAACATATGGAAATAGGCCTGTTCCCAGCAGCTTCCTCACTGCCTCCTTTCCACTGGTTCCAAGTTCACAGTGGCTGGGAGAGCCTGGTCACCTCCCCACATGCCACTGTGATCTGCTGTTTCTGTGAGGCTGTCAGGATGGCTCCTCCAAGGGAATCATCTGTTTCCAATGATAAATTCTATGATCCAGCTTCACCTTCCAGCAGCTGGTGGCTCGAGGAAACCAGTTGGCTGGTCCTTGAGATGAGTCCCTCTCTGCCTAATGCCCTGTGCTAGTGAGCGTTTGCTTCCAGCTTCCTGCTCCCCAGCTCACAGGGGTTGTGTCACTGCTGAGCTGAGACTCCTGATGTGGATTTCTGTCCCTCCTGAGATGAGAGCATCTCCCCCCACCATGTTTCCTCTTCAGTACCTCCCAGGCTGGTGCTGTTGCACCTTCCCTGCTGGACCAGTATCACTCTCGGCTCTCGTTTTGCTCCTGGCCTCTGCTAGGGTTCACTCTGCTTTCCCACCCACAGGCTCTTGGAGCTGCTCTAGATGTGGGGTGGGAATTGGGAAGGGGTTGGTTTTTTTTGGAAGAGGCAATCCTAATTGTGCCCTACAGGAGAAGGAAAACATAATATAGACTAAGGCCATATCACTTAGTCCCTGATTCCCAGTGTAGGGAAGACCTTCCTTAAAGACAAGACTGTTCTGTGTGCTCTCAGCCCTCACCTGGAGGGTTGTATGGAAGTCATGTCCTCTCCTTTCAATGCTGGAGTAGATGAAGGGCTTTGCTCAGACTTTTTTCCTTTACTCTTTTTTTCTCCCCAAACCCCAAATTGTCAGCTCTGCCTCTTGAAGAGGAGCAAAAGAAAGCTTCCTTTTATTAATTGTTGCATAAGAAAGCAGCAGCAGCACTGTGAGGATGAATTTATCTTCCAGCTCTTCAGCTTGTACTTTAGTCATACTTTGTCAACCAGACAAAGCTCATCATTTATATATAAAGCCCTTCTAGAGAATATACAAGTAAGGAGAATACATGTATAATGAAATAATCAGCCTTGGCATTTCCTACAGAAGCAGGGAAACATTCAGCTGTGATCAGTTTTATTAAGAGGAGAATCTGCTAGAAATAAGAGTGGCCCAAATAATTGATGAGAGAAGAATTTGATCTCTGGCTGGTGGCTGTAATAAATTTCTCTTGTCGTTTCAGTTCATTTACTGCAGGTAGAAGCCCTGTGCTGTGATTAAAAAAGCAAAGTATTTTAGGCACAACACAATGTTACAATTCTCCCAGTGAACTGGACCAAAAATAACTCCACGGGTAGATAATGGAAGAGGAGGTGCTTTTATTTGAAGTCCCCCTTAAATTAGGGAGCAGTTATTTTTGTTCCTCACCCCTTGCAAGTGACAGTGAAACAAAATGATATTTCTGTTGCCTTGTGCAGACTGTGTGCAGCCTTTTCCCTGGCACCTGGGAACTGAGGCAGAGGAAAGAACAGGCATTTTCTTGGTGTGATCATCAGGTAGGAAGACCTGGGGAGGTGCCCAGGCAGGAGAAGAGGGAAGGTGACGCAGAGGAGGGGAGGGAAAGCTTGTAAATACTCATGTTCTGGTTTGTTTTAATGGTAGGTGGGGTCTGGGATCTGGATTGCCTCCCTCTCTGCTCACAGGGCTGGTTAACTGCTGAAAGGCAGAAATAGGGAGCAGAGAGGGCATGGGAAGGACGCAGTCCAGAGAGAGGCAATGCCTGCTGGGTGCCCTGTCCTTTGTGTTCACTCCTTGCATATATATAAAAGCATAGAAGTGCTCTGCTCTAAGTGTGAGGCTGCTTTTTGTGAGGGTTTTTGGGTAGCCTGGGTTGGAGTCATATGTTTAAAGAGTATTAGAGCCAGACAGAGAAAATTCCATTGCTTTTCATCAGGGCAACATAAGACCAGCAAGCACCATCAGGGCCAAAGACACCAGCATTTATGAACAAGTTATTTAATCTGTGCAAGAAAATGAGTAAATAACAACGATTTTCTGAGAGAAAGCTACATTTAAAATTTCATTAATGTTTCATGGATTTTGATAATTGTTTTTACATAATTTAACACGCTGGGCTCTTCCACCCTTGGAGTTCTTTCCAGATGGGATAGAGAATGTGGAAGCAAGCAAGCTGTCACGGCCATCAGCGTGTCACTAGAGTTAATGCAAGAGTTGTCAAAGGGTGCTTGTTTGCTGTCGGAAAGCTCTGTATTAGCACAGGGTTGCAAAACAGTAACATCTATCACCAGTGAGTATTATTTGAAAAGATCATTCAATACCTGTCAGGGCTGCTGCAATATTTTTTTGGCCAGAGAATTTAAGTGGGAAGATGTGTGTGTGCACGCCTGCACTTCTGATTAATTGTAATTGTAATCTTGCATAATGCACTCCTCAGCTTGACATTTTTAAAGTTAGGGTAGGTTGGTTGATTCCTGAAATTAATTATAATTCAGATTTTAGAGTGTGAAAGGGATAGAGAGCTTTCTATAAACCCTTTAGACCCAGCTAGAATTTGGACTGATTTATTAAGCACTTCTACTATGCTCTGCTGCTCATGTCATGAAATCTTTAGGAATTTATTGCAAGAAAATGGCTCCTTTTCACAGATTTGATGTACGGAGAAGATGGAATTGGTATTTTAATTACATTTTGATAAAGGAAAACAAAGCCAGTCAGAGCTCTGGCACTCGATACACCTAATGAATTGATTCTTTGGTGTATCTAATTCAGAAAGGGTAAGAAAAACATATCTGCATGAATCCCTGTGTGAAAGTTTTAAAAATGTAAAAGCTAACATATGCTGGGATAGCTCATTTGCTTCCCCTTGCAAGAATAAATTAGCAAAGTCAAAATACTTCCTAGCACTTCAGCAGGAATAGTCTTTCAGTGGTTCTCCTTTAGGTCTTATCAATGCATTTCTTTAGAAAGATTAAATTGTCCTCAAGTTACTCTGAAATTGTGGCAGCAGAGGTATTAACTTTTAATTCAACAAATGCCCCAAATAAAGATCCACTCTGGAGAGGATGTTTTGAATTAGTTGTGCACAAGGAGTTCTTGAGAAAAGGGTATGACAGCATGAAAGCTTCATCTGAATTGCCTTTTTTTGTGTAAACACTAATTTTATCACACTTAATCTTTAATATTAATGAAGAAACTTTCCAGGTACAGATTACAATGAGGTAATATCTTCATGATCCGAAGACCAGAAGATGGAGGAAAAATACAGTGAAATACTGTCTGGTCACTTTTAGACTAAGATCACTCAGATGTGTGATTTGGGTCTAAAGAAATGTTTGTAGCTATGTGATGGGTGTCAGGGTATCTCTATTGGATATCAGGGCCTCACTGGGAGCTGCAAGCAGATTGTTACAGAAGAACAATAGGATTTCTTTCATTAAGCTCTTCCCTGTTGGTTAAGAAAGATAAGGAAGCCTCCTCCCCTTCTTGACTCACGCAGTAGATAAGATAAACATCTATATATAAGATAAAACTTAAGTGCAGCACGAACTTGGAAGAGCCATTTTCTGGGAGACAAAGCCTAGCAGGCATCAGTTTGAAGAAGAAAATAGGCATTGATTTATAGTCTGTTATAGAGGAATTATGGGTTTTGTAGTAAAAGGAAAATCCCAGTTGTTGGCTCCAGATGTACTTTCTGTTGGGGACTCTGGACTGTAACAAAGGCATCGTCTGCAGGTTGTAATTCTCCCCTCCAGAGCTATTGAAGGCTGGAGAGGTTTAGTTGTTTGCTCTGAGATAGCCTTTAAGCCATGTTAACATGCACAGCAATCATTTGCAAAACTTGCTGACCATAGCAGGCTGTGAGGTTTGGGTCTTATGTGGATGATTTTCTTGAATTTGTGTGTTGTGGCGAGGACAAAAAGACCTTTGCAGGTTTATTATCCTCCAGCCTTACCTGATCACTGTAATGACAGCATCCCCAGTCATTAGGATAAATTAAAACTAAGCAGGAGGTTTTTCTTTTTCTTAGAACACTCCCTCTTCAAAACAGTGACAGAGCAAGAGAGATTGTCCTTTTTCTTCTTCTTAGCAGAATGTATTTGCCTTTTCCTTATAATTATCTGCATTGCTGGTCTTTGCATATTATCTACCTCTTGCTCTCATGAATATAGATTCTAGGGCTTATGCTAACACGTTTTCCCTTGCATTCAGCAATCCTGTTGGTGCTATGTGCAATACTTTAGTAGTGTATATGGGTCAGATTGTCTTCTGAGTTTGCATGATGAGCTGTGACTGAAGTCCCTAGGGACAAATAACCCAAATAAAGGCCTGTAGTTGTCTAGTAACTTGGTTGTAATACACTGCTCATTACATGACTGCTTGAGTACCTATATTTTCATGATTAATGTTATGCAAAATATAATTTGGATGTTCTACTGTCTGCTATCTCAGGGAATACTTCCATTCAACTATACACATTATCTGAATTCTTGGGATGCTCTCCACCACTCTTCCCTTCATATAGGCACCCTGCAGA
Source organism: Dromococcyx pavoninus (assembly GCA_033558185.1). Classification (NCBI taxonomy): domain Eukaryota; kingdom Metazoa; phylum Chordata; class Aves; order Cuculiformes; family Neomorphidae; genus Dromococcyx; species Dromococcyx pavoninus. The sequence goes on from JAUMJL010000871.1 coordinate 515,237, forward strand.
TTCTCTAGAGAATGAGAATTGCACCCAGAAACCCAGAGATAAACACCTTAATGTCAACTAGGTTTAAATAGAACATGGGAACATGTACAAAACTTTCATTTAAGCAGCTGTGTGTAGAGGTGTCATCAAAAAGATGCTCAAGGACGTTTTAATGGGAAGGAATATGTGAATCAAAGGGGTCTGCTCTGCAGTGCAACCCTTGGCTAAGGAAGAGGCTTGGGTAGAGCAGGTACTTGCTCTTGGTGGGCTTGGATGTGCTGGAGTCCCTTGCTGTAAGAGCTGGTTTGTCAGCAGCTGGTGGGGCAGTCCCAGTGTGAGGAAGGGGCTGTGCACACTGGGGCTGGCTGGAACCATTAATGAGAGGATGGAGGGGTGTTCAGGTATGGTCAGCAGGTGTCTTCCAAAATGGACTCTAATAGAAAGTGGCAGAACATGCTGGCAATAAAATCTAAAGATGAATTGCATTCATTTAATCAATTAAGATCAATTAGTGGAGTCAAAGGCAGTGTATTGGTGGTAGCTAATGCAGAGCTTAAAGCATTTTATCATTTCTAATTAAAAAATTGGCTTGATTTCCTATTTCAGATCTGTGTCCCATGTTTGTAAGAAGTATTATAAATAATGAAGTAGTATTATGAGTTATTTAATATTTATCACCCATCTTTTAGATGCTTGAGTAAAATTGTAATGTATTAAGTTTTCTCTAACTCTAAATAGCCAGTTTCTGCCATCTTTGTGACCTCTCTTCAAAAGTCTTTCACAACAGTATCAACCCACAATTTCTCTCAATGGAGGAGAAAATGATCAGTTTCTATATATTTCCTTCTAAAAAAAATTTTAAAATTCTTCTCTCTAATGCTGCCCCTTGCTTTGCTTCTCTACTAAAGTAAGATTTTTCTTCATATTTTTAATTTTGGAGGAAAGCCTTAATGAAGATACATTTACATAGCAACAACATCCTTTTATTGTAATAAGTTGTTTGCTCAGAGAGCCAACCAAAGCTGCCCTGACAAATGAATTCTTTCATGGGTGTGAGCTGTATTTCCCTTAGGGGTGTGCGTGGTCAAGTTGCACCAGCACATCCTTCCTAATGCAAGCCAGTCCTAGGCTTGGTGGAATAAACTACTTTGGGACAGACACCCTTCTGCTGTGTAAGGGCACCCACAGCAGGCTGAGTGTTGAGCAGTTCATAGCTCGTGTGTGAGCACAGGCTCAAAGGATGCTTCGCATTGAGCAACCCCTTATGTTCCCTAAGGCCCCACTAAAACATTTTCCCATCTTTTTGGCCATATCAAATAAGAAAAGTTTGACTCACAGAGAAAGATGGTCTCAAATTATTCTTGGCTTTCAAACCCGGACTCCACCCTCTTCAGAGGGTGTTGATTTGAATGCAAATATAAAATTGTACTGAATTCAGCTGAAAAAATAAGGGTGGCTTCTCAGCTGGAGCAAGGCTTTTTTTTCACCTGCACAAACATGGTTTTGTGCAGACCTCTTCCCCTTGCTGTCTTTCTACTGGTGACTCAATTCTACTGTTTATGAAATCAAGTTTAGTCTTTTGTGTGTCTGGGCAGGGGGAAGATGAGAAAACTATAGCTGCATCAAAATGGTCCATGGCTGCAGTAGTGAAACAAGGATCTTCAATTACACCTTGGGGAATTTCAAATTGGATTTTTCCTACTGTCATAGAAACTGTCAAAAATAGAAATAAGTAATTCATGCAGAAACCAAATGTTTTGATAAATTCAGAGCAAACCTTTCTTCCAAAATTTCAATTGCAAGGAATTTTGAGATGTTGGTGTTTTGTTCTTATGTGGAGCAGAAATTTACATGAAACAAGGTTCCAGTTGTCACCCAGGGCTGCAATAAAATGCTTTTGCAGATAAAATTTGAGAGGTCTAAGCACTAGCAAGGATTTGGTGGATATGGCTTTAAGTCCTTCATCACCACAGACTTTCTTATCTTACATATAAGTAGTTCAGTCTTTCTGCACTTCATTTGTCTTTGCAGAAATGACCACCTCTTGTAGTTCATAGAGATCTAGATGAAAGTCATGAGGATCTAAAGATTTGAGGCAGAACTGAATTACCAGAGATGCAATTCTAGAAAAAGGGTGAATTCTCAGTTTTGGGAAGCAAGGCTGGATATACAGTTTTGGGTGGGTTTTGAAGGAATGGGCGTAGTTTAGCACAGGTAGAAAGTATCTGTAGTTGGCTGGGCATCTTTATCTAACTGAATAGTGGGGAGAGGGAAAATACAAGGCATTAAGAAAACCCCATCTGTCTAAAGCAGGATAAAATCATAATCCATCTTGTTGATTGGTATGAACACATTTTCTCATTTTCTTCTTTCATCTGTATTAAAAAAGATGTAAGTGTAGCTATGTCCTATCTTTCAAGAAACATGTACAGTAATCAGGATTATGTTATTCTCATACAAACATGAATATTAAAGTATTGCTCTTCATTCTGTTTCTGCAAGAAAGCCAAAGCAGGTCGTGCTGTAGTGTCCTCCTTGTAATACCTGCTATGTGCAAACAAAGTCAGGGTGTGTACAAATGTCTGCATAACTCCCACCTTCCAGAGATAAAGATGATTCTTTGTTTATTTCCTGATTTACAGCTCTGCATAACTGAACATCCTTGCAGTCTCCTGGTCTACAACCAGACTCTGAATCCTTATCCCACCAAAGATGATGGGAATGTAGGCAGCTGGCTTGTTGTAAATTAGCTTTATTTCTGAGGCTGCTGCTTCTGATCATCTCAGTGCTTCTCTGGCAGCACCTTGGAAGGGTGAAGCTGCATACAGGAGCTAGGTAGGCATGTTCCCCCTTTGGGAGATGCCTCAGAGGAGCCCAGCAATGACTCAATTCCCTTCTTTGTCCTAAGCATCATCTTGTGTCGTTGTGGTGTTTCTCCACAGCAAATAGCTGGACACAGTAAGATGGAGAAAATATTTAACTGCATTGTTCCAGACCTGATTGCAATGTGATCTATTCTGGGAACAAGGACCATCACTTCAGTACATATTTATGAGGATGGCGAGGGGCCCAACAGGAAGCATGACGTGACTCTCCGAAGGAGGGCAGCCCTCCAAGTGAGTTTATATTAACTCATATATATTGTGGAGAGGAACAGGGAGCTGAGAGCAGCAGCTGGTAGGGGTGAATGGATACGTGTGGGAAAGAGGTATTTTTCCACTCCTGCTGCTGAGCTCACTCTGGCTGGAGGCTAGAGCTCAGCAGCCGTTTGTCCAAACATGTCTCATGTTGGGTGTTTGAGGATGACCAGCAGTGCAGAGAGAGCACCAGCACGGGCAGGGCTGCCTGCTGGGAGAGCTTGTCTGTGCCAGCAGTGCGTGCACCAACCTGCTGCTCAGGGGATGTGCTGGCTGAGTCACAGCATGGAGGAACTGTCTGATGTAGATGTGTTGGGCAGACTGCGGGTGTGCTCTGCACCCTGACTTGCTCTGCCCAAGCAGTCTGAGCTTTTATCCTTTAAAAAATGCTAGGTAGAAATATAACTGCTTTAGTTATAAAGGCTGTTGTGCTCTCAAGCCTCCTGTATGATACCTGTGCCACAGGGTGGTAAACTCAGCTGTTGGACTGAGCTTAAGGCCACCACAAGGTCCAACCCATGCTGTGGCCACACTGCCCTGGGTGACATAACTATCCTGATGAGAATCTGGCTGTTTAGGAGCTGTTTTTCAGTAGTTTCTCCTGTCCTGTCATACCCTTCAAACTGCCAAGAGCCTGCACAGGTAGGGACAGGCAAGTATTCAATTGCTTCAACCCCCCCACCAAGGCAAGAGGGGCTTCTGCCCCAAAGAACCCATAAATGCCTGCAGTGAGAGCTGATCTGTGTAGGGTCTGAAACCAGGCTCTGGGTCTTCTCTAGAGAAGCTGATGTTCATGAGAACTGTTTTCTAAACACGATATTTTAAAAAATCTGTGGCAAATTTAGGAAGAACATGGAGATGTTTGCCAATACTTCAGAAATGTCAGTTTCAGGGGCAGTTTTATGACTCCTTTCAACATTGTTTTTATTGTATTTTATAGTAAAAGCAGGATTGTAGTGTCACCTTATAAAATAAGTAGGTGCATCAGTATATATTAAGAAAAGGGACAGCTTTTACTGATGCAGATAAGTCTCCAATCTCAAATAAGAAACATGTATTTTCAGAGCCAAACAATGCAAACAGTAAAATGGATGTGAAGTTGCACCTTTTTTTTATCAAGCACCTGCCCATTCTTTTAAAGGCAGTCCCAAGCAAACACTACCTGGAAATTTCCAGGTGCTGAAATTAAGAGGGAATGGTGTTAAGTGTGTTAAACATGTGGGAAGCACCCTAAGGCCCATGCTATGCTTATCTGTCCTGGGGAGTTCTGCTCTTTTCTTTACTACAATAACCAAGTGAAAGCATTTGTTTGTAACCTGCAGCACTTGACATCTGATTCTCTTCTTGCTGGTGTCTGTGGCAAAAGTGCATTCATAAAATTTGGCTCCTATCCATTGAGATCCTCCAAGGATTCAGTTGTCTGAAAGGCAAGGAAAAGCAGAGCAGCCTCACAGACTCTGACCTGTCTCCTGTAGAAAGGCTCATGCAATTAGTCTCCACTGGTGTCTGTCAGAGTGAGGTCCTCCTGCCAACGCAGTGCTGTGAATATCCTGGGGATGCCTGGCTTGTCCTGATGCCTAGGAGAGGAGAAATGGTGTTTAGGACATGTCTGTACTGAGAGATGAGGCTTGCAATGTAGCAGGGCAAACAGAATTGACTTTAAGGTAATGAAATGGGCTATTAAAATTACAGGGATGACTCAGGAGTTGCCAGGGTCTTTGCCAAACAGCGTGTTCAGTGTGGGCTTATCTATTGCTTGAGTCTGATAGCCCTGCCTTGCATGACAGCAAGGATCCAGCTCAGGGCACTGTGGGGTGCTGGAGACCCTCCTATGCTGTCACCAGAGTTCCTCAGGGATGCATCCAGACACTTTCCTACAGCTTTCAGATGTTTTTCTGATCCTCCCCAGTTATTCTGTGCCCCCACATCATGCTGCAGCCACTGAAGGAAGATGAGTCTCTGGGAAGACCTCCAACAGCAGCACAAATTATGTGAGGATTCAGACAAGTCCTAACCTGACATTTTTCAAAGTGAAATGCAAGACTTGCTGCTCGCTGATTGCTTTTGCCCTGTAACAGCAGCTGAAGTGCAAACAACATCATTTGCTGTGGATGGCAATAAGGAGAGAAAGGAGAGGGATGAGGAAGGAGTGAGGGGAAAAAAAAAGCATTGAATCAAATTATGGAGGAAAACAAGATTCTTCATAGAATTTTTTGATGCAACTATTAATTTTGTGTGTAGTGCCTAGAAATTATCATGACATATCCATTGTCCCTGCCAAAGCTAGAGAGCTAATTATATCAGATACAGAGGAAGATGTAATTATCTCTCCTCCTTCAGCAGGGCTTGTGGCTGCCACCAGAGGAGGACAAAGTGAGGGCATCCTGCAGCCCACAGCAATGGAGGAGGCTGAGGAGCCCCTCTAGGATGCTCCAGGTTGAGATGCTCAGAGCTACATCACATGAAGAGGTTTGGGCAAATGGGGTCTATTTTATGCAGCCTCTTTGTGGACATTTCTTTCTCCAACTTTAGCCAAACAACCAACAGGCTCTGTAAGATTATTCCTAATGAGATGGAACCTGTAATTAGGTGGGGTTTCTCATGAACTCCTCCAAGCATTGCCCAAACCTTGCAAAATTAACTTATCCAGAAAACCTATAAAAGTGGGGAGGGGGGAGAAAAAAGATTGCATTCCAATGGAACCAAAGACCACGGCCTCTTTAAATGTTATTAAGTCAATAATTAAGTGAATTTAGAGTGTGAACTGTGTATCCACTTTAAATGGATTAATGATATGAGAATTCATACAAAATTGCTGTGTTGATTTTATGTTAATGGCTGTTTGAATATAAGCTGAACTATTAACCAAGGATAAGTGGAACTAATGTGCCAGCATTACTATAGAAATATAATTGAAAGGATGGTCTGCAATTTGCAAAGGGCCTTGTTTCTCTGGAGTGGTTTGGGGGGAACAAAGGCTCACTTGGACAGATTGGAAAGATGTCAGGGCGGGAAGACTGTAAATGTAGGGATGCTTAAAAGAAGCCTGAATGCCTTAAATAGAAGCTCAAGGAAGGAGTATAATTCAGATGTCAGTAGTGACACTGGAGACACCCAGCAAGGCAGGGTACCTAGGCTGGTAAGATCACCAGCTTGTGCTTTAAACCTCTCAGTCCCAAGACTGCTGTGTTTTATGCCAGCGGCCAAGGAACAAATATTCCCAATATCTTGGAGATAAATTCATGCTTAATGCTGCATTTCACACACATTGACCTTTCCCCTCGCTCCATCCAGTCCCAAGTGCAGCACAGTAGGAACAGGGAAGGTCCAAAACCATGGGAGAAGTTGTGTTTGGTGGAAGGGGGCATGGTGAGCAGGAATGGCATGAGGAGGAGCAGAAGGAAATGTAAGCTGGCTGTCACTGTATTTTTTTCCGAACAACAAAGCCTGGTCGATCCTGAAATCTCCATTACTTGAATCATTTAAATGTAAGCTGGATAAAAGCCCTCAAAAAATACTACAGAGCATATTTCTGCTTTGGCAGGCAGTTGGCTGGGGTAGTTCTTGGGGGCTATGATTAAAATAAAGATAGGATTGAAGCAGAGAATGACCTTCTCTGTTCTTTGCCTTTGGGGTTTTCCCCCTTCCCCATTTGGAGACAGCATCCAAGTGCTCAGTGGACTTTTGGGGTCACCAGGATTGTTGAAGCCTTGAGCCTCTCCTCAGTTTTATGTGCTCATGTGGTTTGTCTTGATTCATGTGAGTGGGGGTAAATCAGGTTCAAAGCTTTTGATGCTGATAACTTTTACATAATATTGGGATAATATCATGGCAGTGCTATGCAAAAAGTTGGCTTTGGATGTGCAGAAGTGTGAGTTTAAGGTATCTGCTGCAAGCTTGCTAAGCAGGTGGCAAAAATGGGTAGTTTTCTGCTGTACTAGAGGGTGGAACAGCCTCAGTGATGTTTCTCCCAAGGGATGTGCTGTGCAAGGAGGGGTCTGGAGCTGCAGGAGCAGGAGGTGAGGGGCAGAAGGAACAGTGGTGGAAAAGGGAGCAGGATTCCCACATCTAGCAGTGGGAAACTGATGGATCTGCTCAGGCATGCCCTGTAACTTCATGCTTAGTTTGCCTCTCTGAAATTTAGGGATTAAGCTGCTTCCCCTGTACACTGATTTCAGAGCTACTGCTAAAAAGCCACCTTCAAGAGCAGCTCTGTTTGTAAAGTGAGCACATTCACCTTTGCCTCTCCAAGGACTGGCTTCAAACTGTAAATTTAACGTGACTTTAGATATTGAGATGAAGCTGCAAGTTCTGCTGCTCTTGTGTGATTGCTGGTGATTGAAATAACACCCTTAAGACCTGCTTGAATGCCCAGAGGTCTAGGAGAGCCATTGATTCTTGACTCTAATGAGGGCGAGATCAGGCTCTTTAGGTTTGCACATAAAACCAGCAATGCTTTGTTAAAAAATAAATCAGTGCTCAGGATTTATGGGCAGTGTTATAAACACAGAATTGGGCAGGTGATTAAAAGCATTGTTCATAATATAATGCTGCTGATATTTAAAGAAAATGTAAATAAATCCTTAATCATGTTTTTCATCCTTTTGAGGCTTGGCTGCCAGAACTACAAACAAACAAACAAATAATAGCAGCTTATAGATGTTTGGAAAATAATCTGTGTGATTAGTTAATCTCATCTGACTGAGGCATAGTGATAAACTGGATCATACATATTTTGTAGTTTATTACTATTAGTATGACTGCATTTCAAGGTCAGAATTTTTATTCCTCTAACTTCATAAAAATGCATGCTTAGAAGAAACTAAAATTCTTTTGTATTATAGGTTGTGAGAAATACCAATATTCATTGCTTAGAGGCATGAAAAGCACAACACATCTTTTGGGTGAAATTCTTCCATTATTGGTTTGAGTCTGACTGTTAATACACCAAATCTTGATTTTATTTTTTCACTCAAATAGCCAGATCCCCACATTTTCAGAATATTCAGTACACTTAAGGTCTGTACCATTGTGTGCAAATTTACATTTTCAAATTTACAAATGTGAATTTGCATATTTACAAGTTCAATTTGTCAAAACCCTTCTCCCAGTAATATTATGTATATTACCAGGCTATAAGACTTTGCTTTCTGTGTCTCTCCTCCTGCCTGGGGCAAAGCTCAGCTGAGCACAATTCTCCATTTGTACTGGGATGAATGCTTACTTAGTGCTGCATTTTGAGACATTTACTCATCTTCCTTGAATATTACTTTATTTTACTGGTAGTCCAATCTAGCAATGGATGTACCAGTAATCTATTTTGCACTTAGAGTAATAAACCACTCGACAGATGCAAGGATACATGTGAGGAGTTATAAGGAAGAGGAGGAATAATTGCAGGTCAATCCAATAGCAGAAGTGGGAGCCTCTACTTGGATGTGGAGCTTGGCAGGGTGGAATCACTGGTGGAAAAGGTTGGGAGCAGCTTACAGTTGCAAACCTCTTTTTTTCATTTTCATAGTACCAGAGCTATGTATCCTTTCACTGCCAGACATATGGGCAGCCCCTAATGAGGCTTACATTATTGCTACTTAATATGCAAGTTGTTTTAAAGCAAGTGAAACTGGCAATGGTAATGAACACTTAAGCAAAACACATTCTTCTTCACTGGCCCATTACTATTCAGAGTTAGCTAATATCTGCTAAATGATTTTTTCTTCAAAAATAATGCCCAGATAAGCTGTTAATGCCTCCTCCCATGCAAAAATGATGTCAGGCCCTGTAAAAGCAGGAGGCTGACTTTTTGTCCACAGTATCTGAAGGCAAAATACAAAGTCTGGCAACATTTCCACTTGCCTTTGACACGTACGGGGAATGCCCAGGTTATGTTTTTTGAGGTTTTCTCCAAAGTCATCAGAGCTAAACAGTTGCTTTTGTTTTGTTTGTTCTGAAGGTTAAAATTATCAGTTAATTAAATGCTTTCACAACCTAATGCTTTCAGAAAGATGCCAGGTATAGCAGTACCCATGTTGTGGCCACCAGCTAATGACTGTGCTGCAGCTCAGCAAGGGAACAGACACTCACAGAATATTCTGCCACGATGTTGTGGGCAAAGGCACTTCCTTTATGAACAATGGTCCCTATTGCCCAACTGGTGCCAAAGCAGCTCCTCACAGAGAGGACAATGTGACTTGTGCACAGCCTCCTGCCCACCCCTGAAAAACCCAGCAGCTTTGGTCAAACCTGGCTATCTCCCACAAATCCCCCCCTTTATGGGAGCTTGGCTGCTATATTAACTACACAGAGTTTGGCCCTGTCAGCAGCGTGGTTTGGCTGCAGCAGACTTCAGCAAAACCCTTCCTGAATGCCTCACAAAAGAATTAAAACCCCCATTGATCTGCAAGCCTCTGTGTTTTGAAGAGCAGTGACGCTGTGGGTGCATGCACAGCCTCTGGCACCAGGAAAGGCAGAGGAGAAACCCAGCTTGGAAGCTGGGGAGCTGCAAGAATATGCACCATTTACCCTTCTCGGGGTTCAGAACTGGTTAAATGTGGACTCCTCTTTGCCCCAAGAACAGTATTTTCTTGGCTCTGAGCTGGCTGCAGTTGCAGTCCTGTGGAAAGCAGAGGAAAAGTAGACTCAGCTGTGTGCATTGGGACCTGTTTTGCAGAAGGTGCCTTTGCTTCCTGCCAGCCCATCAAGTCTCACCCTGAAGGAAGCAGCAGGAGAAGCTGTCCTGCCTCTGCTCTGGGGGGCTCAAAGCAGAGCCTTTTCCTTCAGGGAGGGCAAACTCTTCTTTGCCTTTCCAATTAGGACCTAGCTCCTTCCCTTCTCCCTGTGCCAATGGTGCTGCTTCACATCCACAAGCCTTTTGCAAACACCTGGGTTAAAGTGACCCAGCTTGCTGTTCTGCCCTAGATACAGAGACTTTGTACTCCCTTTATTTAATAATCTAGACAGTTAAATAAGAATAATATTAAGGGGCAGCTTAGTGGGGATGAAAAACAGTGCTGCCAACTTCAACAGAAAAATTATCTTGAGTCAGGTTTTCATGAATTGCAGAATAATCTTAAAAATCAGTTAATATTAGTAAATCGGCCTTTTCCCTTTGTGTTCTGGTTTCTGAGTCTTTAGGGTACAATCAAAGTCTAGAAAAGTACTATTAATAAAAATTAAGGGAGGACCTAGGTGAGTTTCTCGTGTCATTGCGTGCTTCTGGCAGCCAAAGCTGAAGAATGCTCAAATCATAAGACTTGAAATAAAAATCATGTGAGTTCTGTTCAACTGTTCAAAGGCTCCCCGAGAGATCCTGTACCTCCTTTCAGAGAGTGTAACTGTGCTTTTAAAATTACACCATTGCAGAATTAATTAGGGAAGAGGATCAGATGGAATAAATGGAAGGGAGTTTTGCAATGACTTAGATTTATGGCTGGAGGAGGCTGACTCACGCCTCACTGTGGCTCTGATGCATGTCCTGTCGTGCTGCTTTGTTCAGGGCTCCAGATGCCTCTGAGATGAAGGCATGTTGCATGTCTTGACTTCCCTCAGAGAATCAGCAGAATCGGTGTTCTCTGGGTCAGGGAGATTAAACAGTTTCTTATAAGCTGGCAGCTGGGAGGTGAAATCTCTACATGACCATGGAGTAGGAAATTGTTGTTTTCTTCCCTTAATAAAGGAAAAGGCCAATTTTCGTCTTCATACAGCCTAGGTAATATTTCTGAAGTTAGTTAAACTCACTTTAGTGACTGCAGAGTTATACTTAGTCTGTCAGACCCTATTGAGTTCCAAGTATCAACATTTTGTTGCAATATTAAGTATATTATAGCTGTTCAAATAGTACTTTCCGAGGCTCTGTTCTCTGGTTGATCTGTGAATGATTTACAAACTGCTTCTGGTTTCCAAGCTTACCATTAGGTGCTGGCCCATGCATTTATTTGGAGATGTGTATGATTTAAGCAAATCATTGACAGCACACGAAGTGTTCAAGTGAGATATTCAGAAGCACAAAGGATATGAGTGACAAAGCGTTGAGAGGCTGGAAAACCACAGCTTCCATGTCCTGTTTGTACCATTTTCTAGGTGATTTCGTTATTTATTACTTGTGGAGTGTAATCAGCCACATTGTTTTTTACTTTGATTTGAATGTTGCAATCACCCCCCAACAGGAAAACAATGTGAAGGCAAGAAGGGGTGGTGAGTCAGCCCAGTGCCCACCAGGCAAAGCCTCTGTCTTGCTCCTTGGGGTCCCAGATTGATTATTTTTTTATATTATTACAATTGATGTCTGGAGCAGGAATGTGAAATGAGTTTTAACTGTTGTCAGCAAAACCAAGGGGTTGAGTTCCCTGTGGGTGGAGGTGTTTCCAAGCATTGTAAGCACTTCATCTATCTGTAGTAAAGGAGTTGAAACATAGGGTAGGCTGTCTAACAAATTATCTTCTCAAAGTTGGTAGATGGGGAGAATGTAGTGAAGGTACTCATAGTTACTCCAAACTGACACCTGGGATGTAACCTGACCTTGAGTCCTGCACTTCATTTGGAGGGAGGTTGGTATGAAGTGTGCTGTGTACTTGTTTCAAATATACCTTGAGCAAATGTATGGAGCAGGATGTCTTTGGGGTATTTTTTGGTGTGTGTTTGTTTTGGTTTGCTTTGCTTTTTTTCACTTGGTGCATACAGTGCTGGAAAGATGAAGAGCAGCTGTAAATACCCAGTGTGAGTGGGAGATGGATGGAGGATAACACTTTGGTATTTGGTAGGGAAGAGTTTTAGAAAGAGCACACCTAATTCCCTTTTCATTGATATTGAACAATTCAGGAATAACTCCATTACACTCAGTAGAACACTGAGAGGAAAACAGAGTGAAAAATCTCTTAGCAAAAAGGAGTGCTTCCTGTCAAATGCACACCAGCTGTGGCCTGTAGGTTGCAGCAGAGGGTATGCTTTTATTAGGAAATAACCACTTCATCCTTTGTTTTTCCAAAGTGGAATTCCCCAGTGAGATAAACCAACAAAAATATTCGACAACATCACCAAAAAAAAAGGACAGCCTTGACCTTGCTGGGCAGACAAAAGCATATTGTTTCTTTGGGGTTTTGCTGTGTGGGTGTGAGCTGTGTTGAGCTGTTCAGACCAGTGCCTCGTGCTCCAGCAGCCTGCCCATCATAATGGGAAGGACTAAAAGCTACCATAAGCAATGCTGGGAAAAACTGGTCCTAGAGGTCCCACTCCATTAAGTCAACTGAAATTCTCCATTTTCCTTCATGCACTTTGGATCTGGCTCCAAAATTAGTGCAAATCCATGTCCTGGTACATGAAGCCAGTATATTGTGAAGTAATGGACACTTGCAATAAAATATGACATCACATACAGTGCTGCAGGGAGAAACTGCTCCATGTTAATATGGTCCTGGCATGTGCTACAGAAATGAAATCTTTAACAGATACCAACAATGTAATTCTGACTGCAAAGGTAGGGAAAAAACCCACTTCATACATCAGGTTCATTCACTTCATTGATTGCTCACAAAACATTAAATACAGGTAAGAAAAATACAAGACAATTATATGGATGTTTCAATAAGTGTTCAGGGTTTCACCATGAACTGCTGAGAGGAATCCAGCACACTGTAAAGCCAATCATAAACATATAAAAATATGTGAATGCCAATGGAAATTGACTGAACAATCTCCTTTTTGGTGGGAAATATGTTTTATCAATATTTGTACTAACCTGCTTGAAACACTCAGGGCAGAATATAGAAACCAGTTAAAACTCTGAAAAATTTAAAGCATGTTTTCAGCTGGCTGAAATTCAGAAGTCATGTGATTTTTTTTTAAATAAAATCAGTCTCTTTCTTCAGAGATTCATTTGATTTTAAGGCTGGGAAGGACCATTAGACCATTTCCTTTGACGTTTTGCTTAATGAAGACCAGTTACCCCTATATTTAGCTTGAAAGCTTATATTTGATTATTTTTCCAGAAAAGCAACTAATATCTAATTTTGATTTGTATACACTGAGAACTGCAGAATCCACCACTTCCTCAGTATTTTCTGCTAGCAGTTTATGACTTTCCTTCTTAAAATGTACTCTTAATTGCTCACTTAAAATTGTACAGCTTCACATTTCAGCCCCTGCTTCTTGTTATGCTTTGCTCCTTTAGGTGAAAGCATCCTTTGGTACCCAGTGTTTTCTTTAGTGTGTACAAACACACTGTAATCAAATCACCTTTCCATTGTCTTGCTGGTTAATTAAACTGATTGAACACCACAAATAACATAGGAAAGATCATCTAGTAGAAGATTTTGGACTCTTTCTCTACTCCAGCAACCATAAACAATGTGAGTGTTAGACCAGGATAGTTTTACTAATGCTATGAGGAGAGGTAAAAATCCTCCTCCCCCAGTTCTGTTCTTTTAGCATATCCAAAGGTCAAATTTGCTTGTTTGTGGGTTTTTTCCCCTTTTCCTAGAATGAGGGCTCATACTCAGTTGACTCTGTCCCAATTCACATGGTTTCCTCCTTGCTGCAGGTACAGCCCTTGCTCCTCATTGATAGCCATGAAGCTTTGCATTTGGCTGGATTAGAGTGCATCTTAAGAGCCCCAAATTACCCGATAATGTATGTTGCTCTGTTATTAACCTCTTGTTTTCTGAGGCTGGTTCCTGCATTTTAGATGCTCTGGCCCATAGCTGGAGCTCCATTGTCTGTGGTTGGCCTGTAACCATATTGTGCCATGAACAACCTCTCCTACAGATATTTCATAACATTTTGGTAATCAGCAGCTTGAGTTCTGCTAAGTCATATGATTCACCAAACTCTTGCATCTATGCAGTTGTTTATCAGACTTGTAATCTCATCAAAGAATGAAATCATTTATAAACTGAGGCCTGTTTTCCATAAAACTGTGATTACTGGTGTTAATTATATTTATATACTATATTTTAATTATCTTTTTAAATTTGATTTTCATCAACTTTGTTACCTTGCCTGCCATTGTTGCTGGCCAGTGGGCTTATACTTTAGCTCCATTTTTGACTCTTGGCATCACTAGGTATTGTCCAGAGTTGAGTAATTTCCTTTTTGTTAGCATATTTGTTAAAAGCAAACTTCAACAGGCTCTGCCTTTGAGGCCTAGAAGCTTAACATCCCTGGTATTATCTATGGTCTTCAGTGCCAACAGCTTTGGGAGGGGGAACTGCCACCACAGCACAGCATCACTCAGGAATTCCTCTTTAAACAATTGGTTTAGTTTTACTTGTTATCATATGGATAAAATCAGATGGGAGAAGCATTCAACCCAAAACTTCAGGGCAGGTGTGTGATGTATGAGCATCAGCAGCACGAGTCCCCAAAAGCCATCCCTTGGGTACAGGCTGCTGTAGCTCTGCCATAGTCAGAATTACAAGAATCTGCTCTGTGCAACGTGAGGTGAGAATTACTCTAGAGAGCTCAAACCCCAGGAATCTCCCAATAGTCCCTGCAGACTGACATCCGTTATCCCAGCAGCACAAACCACGAGGCTGCATTCCTGGAGAGCAGTATCAGTTTTTATGTGGATCACAGTGGAGACTTGCGTGATCTGATGCTTCCATGTGAGCAGCCTTAGGCACGCTCTTTCCCTAACAGAGCTTGTATTTAATTTGGTGTGTTATGGAAAACTCTGGGTATGTTTTCCATTATATAGAGATACATTTAATAAGGGCATTCTGTGAAATACAGCATTCTGAGAAGTACATAATTCTGTATTTTTTATCATGTGTCTTTTGGAAAATAAAGAAGTCCCTATAGCAATGAAATGCCTGCCTGTTATTCCCAAAGAGTTATGGTTATATGGCAGAAAAGTAAACTAATTTCTTTATCAATCGTTGGATATTTAGATTCAATGATCAAACAGCCAATTCAATGCAACAAATATTTGAATTTGTATGACTAAAGGAGAAGGAAAATAATGATGAAAACACATTTTTGAGTACAACTCCTAAACATGATGGGGAAAAAAATTAAATGCAAAATTGTCCAGATTACCCCATGGATCCATCCATCTACAGATTAATGTATCTCCTCTTCTCCTCTTGGAAGTGCAGATGACTTTGTGGCAGACTTGCAAATTAATCTAGCACAGAATGTGTGATCAAAATCAGCTGTGTGACAGTGAAGAATTTTGCCTGAGAGGCAGGTAATTTAGTACAGGTCTAAAAATCTCTAACTTGGGAATAAGTAGTAGTCTCATTAGGAAAACCTCTACCCACTGCATATCCCTGTTGTTCCGTGAAGACCTTAAAAGAAGAATCTTACGTGTAAGCAATGGGTGCTCAGATTTGGACTGTATCCATAGGATAGTTTTATATCTGGCTAGCAAATACCAAAAACTTGGCTAAAAAGATGTGCTATAAGAAGCAGTTATTAAAGATGCCTGCAAACACATCTCAGCATCCACATTTGCACACCCAGAGGTTAACTCAAACAACTGACAATAATGTCAAGTGTATCTTATTTATGCTATAATAATTTTACTCACATGTGTCACTGAACATAATTGTTTTCTTAGTGTTTTAAGATTCCTCCTACAGATAGAGAGCTGCAGGAATATTTTTCTAACATGAACTCAGGAGTAGTTGGAAAAAGCTGCAGCTAAAGAGGGGCTGGGATGTGCACAGCTGTTCTTATTTCCAGCTGGTTTTTGTATGTTCTCTGGGTGGAGCAGACATGGATAGCTCTTCCCTTATAAAATATGTAATAGTGTACTTTATGACCTAATATATTTTCCAGGCCTAGAGCCTGAGCCTGATCCAGAGTCCACTTGGGTCTCTGAATAGGCTTCCAGTGGCACCAGCAGAGCTCTATCAAGTTCTTAATGGACCAATGCAAGTGAGAGATAGTTTAGGGCAATTTTCTTTGTAGGGTTGCATATGCTTTGGTGGTGCTCTAATATTTGCCTCCAGACCTCTCTCCCTGCTGCTGCTTCATTTGCTTTCACTGGTTGTTTTTCACCAGCCTTTGGAGATTTATATACAACAACTCTGGGTCTCTTAAGCTGTCTGAGGCTGCTTGTCACCGAGTCGCAGACATCATACTCTCTTGCTTCTTTGGCAGGCTTCCCCAGGAAAGCTCCAGGCCCAAGGGCAGCTGATGATGTCTGATGATGTTTTGTAGCACTCCTGCAATCTTGTCACGTTTTTCTGTGTCGTGTTGTCAACCACAGCCTTGACATTTAAGTTCATTGGCAAAGGTTGTTCACTTAGGGTTAGGATATCCACTTCAAGAGACTCAGAGTGAGAGCACACTGGAGCTTTTTGTTATGGGAGAGTGCTGCAAGTCTTTTCACAAGAGGCTAATTTCTGCATATAAGGTGTTGGCTGAATCTGGGACATGGGGGACGTAAGTGAATGCAAGAGTCAGGCTGCTGAAAAGATACCAAGACGAAAATCAACCAGAGGGAAGAGGAAGACTGTGCTTGCTCCAGTGCTTGGGACTGAATGTCCTGTTTGAGACCCATCTCTGCTTAGGTTTGCATCTTTAGGTTGCAAAAAGTGACTTTAAAAATAGGATCCACCCATTCCAGCAGCAAGCTTTGTGTGCATGGTCTACTTAAACAAATATTGCTTTCTCTCTTCTGCAGAGGTGATTGTACTGGCTTTTTCCTACTTTGGATATGATCCAAAAGTGCTGAAGCTTTTTCAAAACGAGTACATATGTGCCAAGCACATATGTATCTCCCCAGTTTGATGTGGTTATGCTGAGGACTCCAGATATTTCACATCTACTGGATGTTTCTGGGAAATGTTGTTTCCACTCCCGCAATTCCTTGGTTTTGCTCTTGTTTGTTCTTGTCCCGTTAGATCAAACGAGGCTGATGACTGAAGGATAGCCCCGCTTCCCAGGGATTTGAGGATTTAAATACTTGAAAGCTATTAGCAGACATGCTCTGCAGTTGAATACATTGAAGCCTTTTGCTGCAGGGGATCATCCTAAAGGCTGTAGGAAAACAACAGCTCAGTATTTTGACTTTAGCTCACAACTTTGTTTTAGCTAGAACAGCCTTTTTTTCTGATCCTAATGTAGGTCATGGCTGCAGCTTAATTTGTTCCATGTGCCATTATGATGTAGGATACATTCAGAAAGGCAGAGTTCTCCCAGGGTGAGAAAAAAATGTTTACTAAGCAGTTATAGCCCGTTTTATTTTTCTCTCTCAAATTTCCCATGTGCTTTCCCATGCTTTGCTTTGCCCTCCTCCCTCCTCCTTGTTTTCCTGCATTAGCAGCCTGATTCCACATCACCAGTGTAACCAGTTTAACTCCCTGCGCTCTCCAGGGCTCTGGGTGTGCAGACAGAGCAGCCCTATCCCAGTCCCCAGCAGGGCACACGGCTCCTGCAGCTCACTCTGAATATATTTGCAAGTTGGAGTAGGGACTGCACACTAAACCCCTGCCAGGCTTTCTGGGACTGGTGGATCCCAGCCTACGTGCCATTAATCATCTTGTCCTTTGGGTCCCTTACAAACGGACCCCAGGTCCTCTTCATCTTCAATGGAGCAGGGAGAAGGTCTCCTACGGCTTTTGGATTTGCCTGAACTTCACCCAAACTGATAAGAGAAGTATTTGTTTACTCTGCCTGGGCTGCATAGACCCCAGATTTGTTTCCTGTCTGTCTACTCTGTCTGGAGGAGCAGCTGCAGGGTGGGTTGGCACATCTGGGCATAGATATAACCAAGGTGACTGATAAAACTCTATTCCTAAACTCAACTGGCAAACTGCCCTGAGCAGAGGCCTTGGGCTTTGGACACTACATAAACAGAGTGCCTTATTTCAATAAATATCAGGTATTTATTTAGTCATTTTTAAGGCTGTTCAGTTGGGATGATAAAGAGGGGCTTTGCATGGCATCCCTGGTGCTGTTGCTCTGATACCAGGTATGCAGGCAGAAGAATGAGAAACCTAATTAGTGTCACCCAGGATGAAAGCCCTGTAATCATGACTCCAATCTCAGAACAATTAATCACCCACCCACAAGAAGTCACCAGACTCATTTTTCTGTTTTGTCTCTAACTGCTTCTGCAGATTTAGAAGAACTAGTGGAGCAAGCAAGGCGATGTGGGGTTTGGGGTCCCACCTCAGTAGAGCTGACTGGTTAATCACAGTGGGAGTAGAACCACAAAAACCCAGGGTGGCCCAAGAGCCTTTGTCCCAGTCCTCTGCTGCCACCACTCAAAACTTCACCTACTGTATGAGCTCTGTGTGCCTGAAAAAGCTGCTTCTGGCAACTTTGAAGACTGCAGAGCCTGGAGAAAGAATAACTTTCCCATACATATATATACACACAGGCTGAACTTCTGTCCATACAGGGTTTTTCAATTTTGATTTAGAGTGTTTGTGCTGAAATGCCATGAGACAAAAGTATCCCAGGTCCTCACTGTGGAAGAAAATACTGAAAATGTAGAGCAATTGGTTGAGAGATGATCAAGTCGAAAGTTTAATACTATTGCTCAGTGTCTTTTTCAGCTTCTAAACAGCCACAATGCTGGGTGCCTTGTGAATGGGCTGTGCAGTGAAAAGGCAGTGAAGGATCTTGTTTTCCCTATTTAGCTCTTAAGTTCATTGTACTGCATTTCCAGGAAAACTTGATTTTCACAGAACATTAGACTGGGCCTCTCAGTTGTTGGTGATGTAGCTCTGCCTCAGTCAATAGATCTTTGGTGGTTTGTGGTAGTTAAGGGTGACACTGATCTTCTGACAGAGAAATCAAAATGTTTAGTTTCTCTAAAGTAAAATAGCAATTTATTGAATGTTAAAATCTGAAAGAAACACAATCTTGAAGTAATTTGTGCTCTTGACACTCAAAGGGGGGATTTTATCACTTTCACCCTATGTCTGAAATTTTTGTACAGTTTTAAGAGCGACAAAAGTGTGACCAACAGTGAGACAGACACCAGAAAAACAGCGTTATGAGAAAATGTAAATATTTATAAAAAGAATAGTCTGCAAAATAATCTTACATTTGAGACATTGAATGCTGTCACCAAGGATAATATAGAGAAAAATTAAATTCCACTTGTAGGAATTTTGGAATAATCTAATAATGTGTATGGCTACACAGTACAATTCGGTTCTGTGGTCTCAAATTGAGGAAAATATACCTTAAGATGACACTAGTGATAACATCTCATACCTGTGTTCAGAAAGATGCTGCTTACCCCCCTCAGCTCTCTTCTCTCATGTTAGACCCAGACTTTCATTGCTTATTAAGGCAAACTCACATCAGCTCAGTGGGTTGATTTCTCTTCTCATTTGCATGGAAATGGGAGACCTGAAGGATATCGTATGCAGGTTACGATGTCAGATTTCCAATCAGATCATCAAAATTAAAACCCAGTTTGATAAACCCAATTTTCCAACTGAAAACACAGTAATTCTGATAGCTGTAATCTTTGTAAGTGATTTCTGACCCAGTTTTCACAAATAAATGTCCTTGTGGCACAGGCATTTTTTGCATTCTTTCTCTTTTCAGTGCCTATTTGCAGTTTCTCGCTGAGACATAAAACATTATCATGTAAATTATAGTTTTCTTAGAAAGCAAATCCACTGGGGTTTTTAATTAGAATATCTTTGTGAACATCTGAACCAAACTGTAGCACACTGTGAAGTCTTGAAGTGATGTTGAACATTAATGCCCACATTTTTATTTCATATTTACTGATAGAACTGTTTGAAAATATTTTAAAATACACCACTCAGTCACATAAAAGTTCTTGCAACTGTGAGAGAGTGAGGGAGCTTGAAATGTATACAAAAACATTCTTTGGAAGAAAGAGCAAAATGTGCAGTGAGAAATTATATTATAAAAAATCTTTAATTTATTATGAGGGCAATTTTCAGATTGCAGTGTCAAGGTCCTTCATGTTTATGAACATTTTCTGCACTTGCCTAATAACTGAGAGTCAAGGAGAATCTATCAAATTAATTTTAGTCTTGGCTGGAGAGTTAGACTTTTTAAAGAATGCTAATGATTTTATCCAGACATTAATAAATCTGCAGTAAAACCCAGCATGCAAAAGACAAATGAAGGGACTTTTTTGTCCTTCGTTCCCTTTCTCTTCTTGGAAGCCTGGGGATATAATTCATCTGTGCTGCTGGTGCTAGGGACAGATTGAGTGCCTGGGACGAGATTCACATGTGCAGTGCAGGTTAGAGGGACAAACCAGCATGGAGAATGCTGGCCTCTGCTTGCAGGGAAATGCTGTTGTCCCATGAACACAGAACAGACTGGAAATTAGAGAGAATGTGTTCACCTTCACAGTGCAGAAACAGAGCTCTTGATGGCAGCAGGGAGGGTGGATCTGGGAGTGGTAAATCTATAAGGAATCCTCACTTTTAGCCTCTTTTGCTGAGCATCACTGGAAACAGGCAATTCTAGTATTTTGTTCTGCAGCCTGGCTGTTTTCAGGAGCTTTTCCTTAATTGCAAAGCAACCACAGCCATTAGTGCTCCCACAGGAGCAGATATCGCAGCCCAGCGGCTGTGTCCAGGCAGAAATCCATTTAACTGAAAGGAGAACCTGAGCATCTTCAGCTCCCATTTGCCTCACTGGCAGCTGAAGACATTCATCATCTTGCACAGGATCCTGAGTGTCTCTTGTAATCCTAAATGAGGATAAACAATGAAGTTGACTTTGGTTTTTTTGCAGAAAAGTGGATGTTACCGAATGTGGAGCCCAAAATACAGCTCAGACTCTTCACCACCTCTGCAGGGAGAAATGTAATTATGTTGAGCTTTAAATAACTTAGTTTGGGACAACTTATTTAATCTTTTGAAGTATTTGTCCAAGCCCCAGAGCATTAAAAAATGAATGCTGGTGTCCAGTCTATTGCCATAGCAGCCCTGGGAGGGTTTGTGATACATAACACACTCAAGTCTTTCAGTAATTCTTCTGTAGGTTAATAATGAAAACAGAGCTGTATAAAGCCTAGGGCTAACACAAAATGCAGAGATACAGAGAAGCCTGGGCAAACGTTTAAAGTGAAGGAAAGTAGTGGCTAGAAGCCAAAAGCCCAGCTTTTCTCCATTTTCATTTCCTCATAAATACAAATGCTTAACATCCATTGCTCCCCCCTGCAGTGCCACACGTTTGGATCATATGCTGAGTATCTGTTTCTGCTATCAGTGATGGATAAATTCCTAATAAACTGCATCAAGGCAGCACATGGATTTTCCTAGGTGGCATCACTCAAGAAGCTTCTTGCCAACTCTATCTCAGTTCAAGTGACTAAAAGATTAATAGAGTGAGACAGCAAAGAAAGCAAGCCCTGGGATTTGAAAACAACCAAAGAAAGCGTCTTCTGGAAAATGGATCTTAGGATTTTGGGTACATTTGGGTAGATTTTTTTTAAGAGCTGGGTTAAAATGTGTTATGGGTGGGGTTTAGGAATCTTTCTTGACTCCAGCTTTCTGTGTAATACTTTTTCCCCATAGATACAGCACATGTTCTCTTTCCTGAGCATTGTGAGTGAGGAGTGCAGACTCAGGATAAAATCTTTCCAGCATTATCTGATGTAGAATAAACTACTGGATTGAATCCCAGGTCCATTCTCATCTCCTAACTTGCACAGCCATGACAAGGCTCCACAGAAGAGGCTGAGAGCTCTGTAGAGTGCTCACTCCACCCAAATAGCTTAAAAATTGGAGATATTGCCTAAAGAGTTGGCTGTGCAAAGGAATTACATATAGCAGGCAACAAAAAGACAAACATTTAAGTTGATGTACAGAGGAGTTCATAAATTGTAGCTCCTGGGTGTAATTTCTGCCTCTGCTCCCCTTTCCTCTTTTGAGGTTCTGGGCCTAAAAGGAGCAAAATGCTTAGAGTGTCACTTCACAGGTGTTTGTGTTAATGAAAACTCAAAAATAGCAGGTGAGACCCTAATCCTGCAAGGACCATGACATGCACAGAGCTCTCTGCTGGTGCAGTCACACCACTCTCTACTCCTATAAGAATTTGTGCAAAGAGCAGCTGAGTAGGAATTTTCCATCAAAGTGTTTTTCTTTTTCAAAAGACTACACCATTTCTGAAGGTGGAGGAATTGATGTCTTTTTGCAGTTTTTAACTGGAAAAAAAATTCCTTAGGAATTATGGCCTCGTGTTGTCTTGATAAACACACACACACATTCTGGCAAAAGGTACAATGTGGATATGTCATCTCCTTGTCCTGTGAATAAGTACCAGACCTCTGGAGTATTGGTGAGAAAAAACAGATGATTTTTTGGCTTCATGCTAGTGAAAATTTCCATTCTTGAGCATCTTTAGTAGGCACTTCAATACTTTCCCATAAATCATTTGGAATTTATAGGATTTTCTCGATTCTTTGGCAAAAATGTGGAGGAAAGGCACCCTTATCTGGTACTGGATGATAGTGCAAGAATTTTACCCTACTCAATAACACAGATCAAACTCAAACTGTCTTGTGGGTCTCTTCATGAGAGAATTAGCATTGGGTCAGTGTGCCAGACTACACATCTGGCTTGCAGGTTAATGTGTTTGTGGGAAAAGGCACATTCCATTCCAATTTATAATATAGAACAAATGCTTATTGTTTTTTTAAAAAGAAACAACCCACAAGTATTTACGATTCCAAAAATAAACTGTGGGAGGGGCAAAATAATAAAAAGAAAAAAAGGAAAAAAATAAAGGAAAATCTTTTATTTTTCTATGGAAACCATAATCCTGCATGATGGAAATGGTAAAAAATGAAGCTCACAAGGATTTCTGATGATGGGATAACCCTAGGTTCTTTGTTCTGAATATAAATTGTTACATTAAAACGTGCTCATAAGAATTGCAGCTTTACTGTGAGTAGCCGAGAATAAGAAACTCAGCTTCATAGAATGACACCTAATGTGAAAGCTGTCCAAAAGATGTTGTTCTATATAAGGCTCACTTGCTTTTGAAGCAAAAAGAATGGATGTAAAATGCAGACTGCACCAGGAGCTTGTTGTTCAAAATCGGGCTTGTACCCCTGTCTCAAAATTGGTGATCCTTTATTACAAGCTTTTATAACTCCAGTCAAGCCAATTCCAATGGAAATTAGCTTTTGCTGCTTTATTTTCTTTTATGGAACAATGCAGGACATGAAAGCTCCCTTCTAAGCTGGTGGAATCACTCTTTCTTGCTCCAGAAAAAAAATCATGGTGAAATTATTGCCCTGTACGTTCAACTACAAAACTGAAACGAGGATTTTTACGCATCTTCCCTGGATATGGATATATTTTCAGATTTGCTTTTAGTCCTACTACTACAGTGGGAGTCATTCTACCAGCTGTACTGAGAATATTCTATACCTACCCCTTATGCTGTGTAGTGAAGCCAAGATTTTGATAAACAAAATTAAGTGATACAGATTGAATTTCCATTAACTGATTCTCAATTTATGCTGGTTTGGTGTCAGTATAGTTTCAGGGATATACAAACAGAATTTGAAGTGATGACAGTCTTTTGGGAGATCAGAACTGAAAGCAAAGTGTAATTTTTTCCCAATGTCAGTAAAGCTGGTTTGAAACTGATTTTATTAGGCTTTATATGCTTTATGCTACAGCAAATGAAGATATGAATGTTTTAAATTAGTGAAGGCAATTTCTTAGTGGAAATGAGCCTTGGTGGCCAGTTAGACAGACAGGTAGGGAGAATAAACTCAACACATTTCATGAGTGTAGGCAGCTGGCTAAAGAGTAGAAATCCTATTAGTGTCCAGTTAAAAGAATGGCTGCATCATGAATTCATTGCTTATTAGAGGATCCAGAGGGACTCCTGGCAAAGAGAGGCAAGTCCATAGGAAATTAGGTCCCTGCATTCCAGTGGTCCAAGGAATCACTGGTTTTGTGGAGGTGTTTTCAAATATGAATGGTGAGAATTTGGTTTATATTTCTGTAAATCAAGAATAATCCTAGAGCAAGTAGATGAAGTCATAATTCTTAGATATTTCACAGCTCATGTGGCCGCAGAATCTGTTTTCTCTATCTACATAGATCAATTATTGTCTGTAAACTGGGGAGATGCTAATATCCTCATTTCACAGATTGCATCTGAGACAGAGAGGCTGGAATCTTGTTTCCTAACAAGATTTAAATCTATAACTTCTATTGTTTTCATTACAAATCAAGGGACTTGAGATGCTCTGTAGTAGGCAATTCACTGCAGAAAATATGTGCTGGAGGATGGAATTGAGCTGATATGTTTTGCATCCATGGTTACATCTTTAATCACAGAGCCTACTTCCTTGGCTGGGGAAGACTGTGGCTCTCCCTCACTATGTAATAGCCTGCAGAGCTGATGCAGGAGGTAAATGGGAACTGGAGGGAGGGTGGAGGAGAATGATGCTTTTATTTTCACTTTATCATTTTGGGAGGTTATCAGATGCTGCAGTGTTCTGCAAGAACTGGGTAAATAAAGGCATCTGTTGTCTGATGGCAGTTGCTCATTTGCAGTCTCACTTCAGGGTGTTGTTTCTTTCCTGTGTTTCCAGAGAAAATTCCTCCTGGGGTAATGATGAAAAACTAGTCACAAATCATCACAACTCAGAATATATGAGAATCATAAAAATTGCAAAATAAAGCAAACAATACAAGAGCCCAGTGCTTTCATCGTGCAGAGCAAGACCTCCAGAACACCAAGGAGTTTTGGAGCTATTTCAGAGACTCAGAAATCATGAAACTTGGCCATCTTTCCTCTCAAAGCTTTTTTCATCTCTCTTTCCTCTCTCCTCCCCAATGAATCACCCAGTAAAAAGAATACATTACCTGGAAGCACAGCAGGAGTCTTGGCCTTGGTATAAGAGCAGATTATAATGAGTGTTGTACTAAAGAAGGGAGTAGAGAACATCAGCAGCCAAAAAGGTACTCAGTTTGTGGGTTATGATGTAACTCAGACGAGATGTCAGTGATGAGGTGGAAATATGACAATGTCAGCTACTGTGAATTAATTATTCTCCTATAAAAACAAATTAGTGGAGCAAGGTACCACGGGGTTGTGTCCAGTCATGAGATTTGGCTGTCGGAGGAACCTGGTCGTTTCGTGCTGCCTGAGGGCACGAGTGCTGGTCTGGTAGGGGACTGAACATCTCAAGGTGGGCAGGCCCTCAGAGTTGAAGCAGAATTGCCATTTCCATTATAATTCCTTTATATTGAAGAGCTTATAAATCCAGCCAGAAAATTTTGCTTTAGGCTGAAACTGAGCTGACAAGGTCTTAGCACAAGAGCTGGTGTATCCAGTGGGGAATACTCTTCATTGTGCTGAGAACAAGGTTTGATTTAATGAATGAGAGGAGGTAAGACCATAATTATTCTCTTAGAGGGAAGGAGGACAAGCAAAACATTAAAATGTATATGATCCCATTTCATGTGACATTTTTGGAAGCAGAGATGTGCAATACATCAGTAATAGATTCACCTGCAAGGCAACAAAGCTGTTGCTCTGCCTCATGGCAGAGTTTGGCTTCATGCACTGATTGGTACTCTGAAATGTGTAATAAAAAGTGTTTATTGTGCCTTGGCCTGAACTTTTATCTCCACCTTCAAAACTGGACTCACTTAACCTTTCTATTGCATCCTCAACTGCATAAAATTCACAGGTGAAATAATTTCACCTTCCTCAGATGGTGAAAGGCAGAGGCAAAAAAATCCTACTGTGAGTGTCCACAGAGCAAAATTTGTCATCACATCTTGCTGTCTCTATCATCCTTTGGGCAGCTGTAGCACAACTGTCTATTACTGGTGTAGGAGATTAAATTGCCTGAAGACTTTGGAGGTTTCTAATAGCACTCCAGTACTTTTTATAGATAATCTGGAAACAAAACTGTGTTCTTAATCACAAGGTTAACTTCATGCTGACAGTGCTTCCCATCCTAACAGTTAACATTCATTAAAAGGTAACCACCAGCTGGAGAAGAGCTGAAATGGGGATGGGAACAGGTATTCAGTTGAGTGGGCAGAATGGGTGTGAAGTTTCTATCTGAATCTCTCCAGCTCTTACATTTTTCCCCTCTTTGCAAAGGTTTAACCTAAAGAGGTGGGTTCAGAGGGCCACAGTCAGTCCCCTGGCTGACCATTTGGATTATGCTGTTAGGAGCTGAGAAGTCACTGCAGTGAAAATGAGGTGCAGCTCTTTGACCTCTCCTAAGAGCTGCTCCTTACCAGTTACCCAGTAAACCAGCAATACTTCAGTTAAGAAGTCAGCTTTCTCAGGAGCAGGAAATGCTGTAGCAGCTAGAAACAGGCAATTACTGTGAAATAACTGAGTGCCCACGGGCCCATACTGAGGGTAACTCTGCAGTAGCCCCTGTCCACACGCTTTGAAGGTCGCAGCCTCTGGCTTGTGCACTGGTACCACGAACACAGAGGTACACTGAGCTCTGGCTGGAGGCAGCACACCACCTTATTCTTTCACCAAGAGCTTCCTTTGAGATTTTAAGCAGGGGCAGATCATTACATCAAAGTGTGCTTTGCTGTTTTGTAACACTCATGGGTTTTATTACATTCACAAGGGTGAAACCATGAGACTTACTCACACCTTCCTTGGTCAAACACAAGTTCAAACTCTGAAGGTGAAAACCAGTTTTGCTAATCTCCTGTCCTGCTTGGACTTGAAAGACAAGCTTTCTGTAACTTGTAAACTTGTAGGCAGAAGGGGATTCACATTTGCTCCTGCATAGCCTGAGAGTTGATGCATTTACTAGATTTTACAACCTACTGTTTGCTGATGTCATACAAACCAACTCTATCTGTACTCAGCAGAGCAAACATTTATCTACTTTCTGTGTTTTTACAAACATTTTGGAGTCCTATGTGAAATGTGCTCTTCAGTATTTGCCAATTAGTAATCTAAAACCATCTTGGAACTTTTACAAAGGATCCCTAGCAAAATATCTTATTTCACCCACATATGTATTTCAGCTTATGATTTAGAAACACCTACTGGATGGGCTTGGTCCACCTGTATATCCCTCAACAGCTTTTCTCTCAGGGGTTCCCTAAAGTCTGCCACCAGCTCTCTTGCACTGGGATTTATCCCTATGGAGTTTTATAGCTCAGGATGGGGCAGTCTAATACTAACAGCATTCAAAAGTGCATCTGCAACAAAGCACTTACACAAAATGCAGGGGGCAGTGGGGCTGCTTGCTTGAAGATATTCACATCCACACAGGTGATATTTGGGCCAAGCTACACATTAGGTTAATGTTAAAACCACAGGGAATACATGTCAGACATCTCCAATGGTGCCCTAAATGAAAATACTGTTTTTAAACAGAGCATCACTCACTCTACTTAGGTGAGGACATGGGGTAAATATATTTGTAAATGATGATTGACCCAAAGCACTATTAAATGATCCTTTCAGCCAGATGTGCAAAATCCTCCATTTTCCCCCAAATACAGATATTTCAAGGTTATAAATGGAGAGAAAATCTCTGGAGAGTGAGATATTGCAAATAAAATTTAATCTATAAATGTCTCTCTTTAAAGGCACAGTCCAAGCTCTCCATTTTATCTTCTTGACAAAGCAAAACAACTCAATTTTGAACTTGCTCACATTGATTTTACATCAGGGAATTCCACCAATTTCTGGGAAATTATTGATCTAAGTGAGATCAAAATCCATTCTTTTCTTTCTTTTCCTTCAAAACTCTTTTTCATCTATTGGCTATGATTGTGTGATGTGGCTTATTGACTCCACACTAATAATGACCAAGTGCTCTGTGACAAACCAACCCAACTTAATGGGCCACAATGCCAGAACCGATCCCTGTAATAACCCAGAAATTAATTAAATTAATCATTCCCATGTAGCCATGTACCAAAAAGCCCCTAATTGTCACCCACCTGGCTCCAGTGTTTAGGCCCACACAGGTTCCAGCTGATGAAAAATGTGAAGGGATCATTCACCTCTTACATCTCAGGGGGGTCAACACTCAAAGACACTCAGTGTAACCTTAATGGTATCAAATCTCTGTGTAGCACAGTTAGGATTAAGCCAACTGTAAGCAATAGCAGTTTCTTGGCCTTGTTTGTTCTTTTTTTTTTCTTTTATGAGGTCAGATGGTTCACATTTCTGAAAGGGTGTATTTCTTGATCTCTTAAAGACAGTAATAATTTCTTGAAGTGTTTACAAGTCTTGGTGTTTTTAAAATGTATTTACGGTGCTTGGCATCCTTAGTGAGCGGATCCAGATGTAGGATAAAAGCTGCAGCCCAGTGAGGGTGTGTGCTGAGTAGAGTTGTAGCTTGTTCTTCCCAATCCAAAGGGAGAAGACTACAGATTAATTATGTGTAGTGACGTAAAGCCCTGCCAAGTGGCAGGCAGCAGCTTGTTTGCAGGGCAAACCAGAGTCCAAAATCAGATTTGAAATCTGCTAATGGCAGTTTCAGCTCTGTCTTGGTGGGTGAGTGAAGGTATCTTGAGGTCATCTGACTGCTACCATGTGAGGTGAGAGTGTGTGGCCGCTGGTGGCACTAATGGGGGGGCCAGACCCTCTCCTTAATGCTTTTGGATAAGTCTGCAACACGTTCTGGGTTTTTTCAAGGCTAAAAGGTCTACTTTTCTTCTCTGCTCTGACTTCTGTCCATTTAACTTCACCAGCTTACCAAGTTACTCCTGATTCCTACAGGCTACAGTAAACTTCAGGCTGGGCCCTGTATTTTGGTAGGTTTTTTTTACAGAATCCTTTTTTCTGTAATTCCACACGGGGCTCTCTGCTTCCAGTAAAAACACTGCAAACCAGTAAATTTCAACCGTGTAGAGCAGCGTGGTAGAGAATGAAATATGGTCCTTAAAGAAGTCAGGACATTTAGGAGTGGAAATACCAAGGCTGAGGGGGCAAAATGCCTCTACAGAAGATGGGAAATGCACACTCACAGGCAAATATCCCTTCCCCTCTTCACCTGGATGAAGAGCATGTCCCATTCCATAGCAGGACCTGACCCCTCTTCCTCTGGCACTTCATTTTTGCAGTTACTGGCAAACCCCTTGCTAGCAGTGGCATACGAGGATGCTCCTCTGGCACCTGGAGTAATGCTTCTGAAGGTAACTGAGTAATCCAGTTCACATGGCCCTGCACCTCTCTACAGAGTGACCCAAATCTAGGGACCTTTGGGAACTTGTCTTTAAAGAGTCTGGGTGATTTGAACTATCACACTAATGCAAATTCACCATCTGATTCCTCTATTCTGTACGCTCCAGACCTACTGAGCTCAGCATCCTTCAGGAGCCTCTGGAGACTGGGTTTCATCACAAGTGATGAAATCCCAGAAAAGAAGATACTTGAAATTAGAAGGGGAAACCAGAATAGCATGTGATGTGGTCACTCTGCAGGGGAAGAGCAAAGTCTGGCTGTTGTTTCTGCTTGGAAATCCAATTTGTTTCAGGTGTGAAGTCAATAGCAATCATGTGCACAAGGCTTCATGAGAAGGCATCAGTT
The DNA here is from genome assembly GCA_033558185.1 of Dromococcyx pavoninus. Taxonomy (NCBI): domain Eukaryota; kingdom Metazoa; phylum Chordata; class Aves; order Cuculiformes; family Neomorphidae; genus Dromococcyx; species Dromococcyx pavoninus. Next base: position 544,810 of record JAUMJL010000871.1, read on the forward strand.
CACGTTCTGTCTTATTATTCTTTTATTCACATTCTGTCTGCTTTAGTGCCTGTCACCTTCATTTGGGATTAGCAGGGAAGGGGTTAAGTGCTTCTTTTAGCAAAAGAGAGACCACAGCTGCATGCCCCAAATATATGTGTGTGTGAGAAATACTGATGAAACTTACTAATAGATCTGAGATAAGTTAGGGCATCTTTATAGAGAGATTTATACAAAAATGTCTGCAGGCTTCAGATTTCTGGTTTTTAACACGTGGTGCTTGTTGGTGTCTAGATCTTTAAACAAAGAGGTAATTTCCCCAGAGAAAGACTCAGTCTTGATAATAAGACCTCACTGCGGCCCTTTGTGCTTTGTCTGTTCTGCAGGGAAGGAGCCTGGTGTCTACCTTGCTGCTCATTTCTGCAAGCTAAAAGCAGATTTTCAAAAGTATTCTGGTATCAGGGAGATTTATAAGGGATGGATAAACCCTTAGAACTGTGGAGAGTCTGGGAAAAGGGCTTTATTTTAACTCTGCTGGCCAGGTATAGTCTCTGCCTGGAAAACACTGCACAATATGAAGGAAGAGTGAGCAATTGTGTTTTCTTTCACTCTTGGAAGGAGAAATTGACTGTATACAGCTCATTAATTATGAATGTAAATGTGTAAAAGGGAAATAAGGAGATTCTTTGTCTCTGTGCAGAGCAGCTCTGCAGAAGGGAACAGATGCTGTACGTGTCTGTTCAGTCCCACCCTGGGGTGGATGCCCAAGGAATGGGCTGAACCTTGTGTCTGTCATTCTGGTGTGCTGTAGGCACAGGCCAGCTGTGGATTAGCCTTGGCAAAGAAACAGAAGAATAATTAGGCTTTGGATGGCCTTTTAAATCCTAAACCACCCTTGCCTAGCACTGCCTTAAACACAGGTCTGCCTTCCATCTGATGCTAAACCGGAAAGTTTCTTTAGTGGCTGAAGAGTGCTAAAATGAGCAACCTATCACAGAGTGAGCTCTAGGGTACTGCTTGGGATCCTGCCAGAGTAAGTGGAGCAGTGGAACTCGTCTTCTCTGTCCTGTTGGGTTGTGTAATGTGCTCAGACAAAGAATAATACACTCGGCCAACTTCGGCTTGTGAAGGTCACTGAGGGCTGCTCCTTAGGAAGTAAAGATGAAAATGCTGTTGCATCCCTTAATTCAAGGGCACTAGATGAGACTGGAATCGATTGTTCAATAGTGCTGAAGATAATAAAATTGAGATATTATAGTTTCTGCCTTGCTCAGCCAGGACACACAAAGAACTGCAGAGCTTTAGCTGTGCTTGGGGTGAAAAAACCCTCTTCAATTCACTGAAATCTTTTTAAGTAAGTCCTGCTGCTCCCTGAGTGCTGTTCTTTTCCTAGAAGTCTGCCTTGATGCAGGAACCTCTCATGACCAAGGGGTGTAAATAGGAGAACTGCTTCTCAGAAAGGTCAGGCAGGGAAAGCACTTAGGGTACATAACTCTGGAGGAAGTAAAAGCTGAGGTTTTCCATGTTTCTGTCTTCAAATATATCTTAACTCTCCCACAATGAAGAAGGACCTGGTTTAATTTTCTTGCTCGTAAACATGACTCACTTAAAAACAAATTGAGAAATCTTATTTCTGCTACTAAATCTTAAACTGCAATTATCAAAGCAAATACAAAGACTAATTTTCCTACTTCTCACTCAGGGCTAAAAGATTCACTGGCCAATTAAATCCCTTTGGCTTTGAAAATTCCAGTCACGATACTTAAACACAAGGAAAACCTTTTTCTGCTGGGTTTTAACCCTATTTAAAAAAAATTAGAAAGCATTCAGTTTAAGTTGGTGCTAATTCACTTTAGGCCAATTTTATATAAGCTATTTGCAACTTTAAAATCTCCTTTTTGGAAATAAGTGAACTCTCACAGCTGTTGTACTCCAAGACCAATTTGTGCTCAAACTTTTTGTACCTGGCAAAGTCCTACGTGGTACTGTCCAGGCATTGTAGCCTTTAATTTTAAAAAGCTTGTTTTATTGGTGTTGCTGTTTACTGATGTTGTTATTTTTCTCCAGGGGGTGTGTGTATGTAAAATCATAGATGTGTTATAGCCTAAAAGATGGGCTTGGGTGTAACAGAAAAGTGCCCAAGATTTAAGCCAAGCCAAGAGATGAGGGTTTGTGACTTGTGGAAACCTGGCTTTGATTAAAATGCTATTTGTACAGTGTTAACAGCACACACTGCCTTCTCTGCCAAGTAGTTTTCTTTGTTGCCAGCTTTGCTGGGCCTCTTGCTATGTTGGTGTCACTGAACTGTGCTTAATTAGCTGGAACTTGTACATATATTCAAACTTTTGGTTGTACAGTGATGTTACAGGCAGCTGGCTGGAGTGGTTTACTCCTGGTTTACACCCATTTGTAGATGACACTAGCTGGATGCAGATATCTTGTCTCATCAATGCAAACACTGCGTGTCCAAGCTCTTGAGTTCCTAAAAGGATACTTGAAATGAACCTGAATGAGGTGGCAATAGGAGTGACTCTTAGGTCCTACGAGCAGAGGTCATTAGGACACTTCTCATCAATCTTGTCCATGTATTGCCAAAGAACATTTCAGGAAATGCTCAAGTGGGTAATCAACAGCTTTCAAGCAGAAAGAACCTCTTGTTTGGCTTGATGTAATGAGCCAGTTCTAGAGCAGGGATGCTCCTGGCCTCAGGAGAGCCCTGTCCCCTCCTGCAGCCTGGAGAAGGACTTGTGAAGCACAGTAAGAGTGAGCTGCCTGGCTGCTACTGCTGCCCAACCATCACAAAATAGAGCCAGCAAGGAGTTAAACAACATGCAGCAAGTAATACTTTCCTTATTTTTCTCTTTCTTTCCCCTCCTCCTCCTCCCATGTGCTTTTATTTTTGTCTTGAGCTAAGTAGATTTTTTTTTCTTTGGTTGAGATTATGTTGTTATTTGATTTTTATTTATTTTTTTATACCATCCTCAGGTACCTAATGAAATTGCCACATGCTCAAGGGAAAACAAGTTTCATAACAGAATGACAGTAAAATGTTGCTACAATCCTCTAGGATAGAGGAAGGATTAGAAGAAGAAAATGCAGACTAATGTAGACATTAGCTTAGAGAAAACAAAGGGTTCCCAGTGCTCTGACATACCAAATCGAACAGAAGTGTTCACAGTTACTAATAACAAAAGGCTGGTCTATTATAACAACTCTATTCAAACTAAAACACATGTAAAGCTTGTGTGCTAGTGAGTGTAGTTTGAGGATAGGTCTGGTTTAAGCCTAATCTGCTGAAATACAGACGGGATAGGAACAATGCTTTCTCTGGGGATCAACAACTTTGTCCCTGAACAGGCTGCCTTATATAAACACCCGTAATTGAGTTAAAATTCATGAAGACAGCTTGGATTAAAAAGAAAGAAATATCAAGCAAATAAACAGAAGTCATGAGCAACAGGGGCTGGTAAAGCCATTGTGGGGAAAAAATACTCTTTGAAGCACATGCCAGTGTATACTGAATCAAGAAAATTAATATTAAACACTGCAGGTCACAACAACAAACACATGTTCCACTTTCTGAGAAAGTAGCATCTTGGTTTGTGTGGCTTTTAATCTTACCTTTTAAAAACCCTTGAACTGTTAGCTTAGCTATTCACTGCCACTTTGGGCTTCACTTTCCTAAATACAGATAAAATTGTACACAGAAAAAAAAAATGCTTCTTTCTTGGAGCTGGCAATGCTTTCAGCTGGCACTATTTTATTCAGCTGGGAATAAAGGTGATTTATCCAGAAGACTCAGATAGCTATGGCTATAGTTACGGGGGTGTCTTTTAATTCAGCAAAGATAGAGATGAAATAGCTCAGTTATTTTTTTCCCTTCTAATGTCTCTTAGTTTATTAAAAGAAACAAAAGCCTCATCTCTTGGAGTTGATGCAGTGGCCTAAGATAATCCTAGACTCTGCTTTACCTGGTGGGATAGGGGCAAAATTTCTTCCTCCTCAGGGAGGCTGTGCTTGGCCTTGCAGAGGACATCTCTTCTGGGCTGCCTGTAGTAGGCTGTCTTTGGTTGATTTTTTTTTTCCTTTCTTCACACTCTTACAATGAAATAGATGGCCAGGAACTTTGGAGATGTTGGCGTTCCCCGTGTTCCCACTGAATGTGGGACCAGTGAATGTTCCTTCATATTTCTATTTTCTGCTTCTCCCGTGTACTAGGGATTTTTTTTTGCCCTTGTTAAAGGTATTGGGAAAGGTTGTGTGCGAGACATCCTTGATAGGACTGACTTCAGCCTTCTATTTTTAGACTAGAGATTGTAGGCACCTGACTTGAGTGGCCTCTGCTGCAGGAAGGATCAGTTTTAACATGAGTATTTCAAGAGATATTCCTTGCCTTCAGGTGTAAGGACATGGAGGAAATCTGTAGGAGGCTTTCCAAGCCAGTGGAAGAACATGGGAAAAAGGTAACTGTGGCTCTGAAATCAGCATGTGGGCAGGGACTGCAGGCTGAGGGCAGGCTCGGGGCTTTCTGAGCCAAGCAGCTGTTTATTTTTCCTACTACGTACAAAGAAACCAAACTCTGTATGTTTACAAATAAATGAGATGGCACTAAATGTTCTGCCAGATACTTGGTGTCAGTAATAGTAAATAAAAATAAAATCTTACAAGGCCTGACTAATTACAACAGTTCAAATAATACCCTTGAAAGGAAGAAGGTTTGATAATTGTTCAAGCAAATTCCTGGTTAAAGTGCTTTCTCTTTCAAAAGTTCTGTTCCAAACAGAATCACTGCAGGGAGCACAACCGTGCAGAAGGATGAGCACCCCTGAACTAACAGCCTTTCAGTACAGGTTTTACCAGCTTCTCCTAGTTCTTGACCTTATCTCCAACCTCTATCAGTGACCTTTGGATAAGATCCTTCTGTGATGCAAACCAGGATTTAAATCATGTATGAGAGCTCTCTGAAACTAAGACTGAAAAGAAAATTCAGCTAACCTTGAATTCAAAAAGCAATCTCTAGGGGCTTGGCATTTAGCTCAGTTTTCAGTTTCAGCACTGCTTACTTGTGTTGGAAAAGTTATTTTTGGTTGCTTTCTGTGCTTCATTATAATTCTGAAAATGACTAATTTGATGTGACATTTACTAATGTAGTATGATCAGACATAATTTGATCTTATTAACTGAGATCGTACCATATTAGCAAACATCGGATTCTATTTGAGAAATTTACACATGCTGCAAATGTGGATACACCTTGAAATCAGACTGTATTAGTATAATTTGTCAGCTTAATGTTGTATTTGTTAAAGAACATCAGAATATACTGCAATTTATAGCTACCTCCTTATAAATCTGCAAAAATCAGAACGACTATGCTGTTGTCATAGTTTTATCACTTAAGAAACCAAACTTCCTCAATGACACAAGGCTACTGCAGTTCAAATAATTGATGTCATCCTGGTTTTTGGAATTGCTTTCTCTGCCTGTTATATTGGTGTCTGAATTCTGAGTCAGCTAGGTGGGAAAAAGAGTTTATGCTCCCCACTCTGTCCTTGTGTGATGGTGACCAGCGTGGCCTGAGAAATTAGAAAGCACCAGATAATGAAGTAGTGGAGCCCTATGAGCTCTAAATCATCACATGAACCTGTGTGATAATGCCTGCCAGGCATCAACTAATTTCTTAACAGATTAAATATTTGTTTATATTGTTCATTAAAGGAATGGAAAGGCCAGTTGCTTCTTATGTAGATGAGATAATAACTCTCATATTCACTACTTCCCTTGTACTCTAGAGCTGTGATTTCTATTTGCAAAGCCAAACCGTAACTAAAAGCCTTTTTTTTGTGACTGTTTCATCCAGATGTTTTTCAGGAGGTTGAGTATTATGAGATCTAGTCAAGAGAGATAATAAATCTGTGCTGTTAATGGAATTTTAAAGAAAATCATGAACATAAAGAAAAGCTATCACTTTTTTTCCTTAAAATAATAGAAGTACCCTGTTAATTTTGTCATGGGATTAATAGTTCATCCACTGGTAGTTCAATGGAGAGAACATTTATCTAGGATTTAGTGTTATTCTGGTATTCCATCAACACTTATATCTGCGACCTGTTGTTGAATACAGAACAAATGTTGGAATGGAGTCAAATCTTTAGATTACAGACATGTGGACTATTAATTGGTCTTTGTGTAGCTGAACTTCTACAGATTCATATTGAAATGCTGCTATTAGCCTTTTAAAAGCTATTTTAAATTAAATCCAGCCCATAGTTGGTACATGACAATGAGCAAGCAGGGCTGGGGTTTGGTAATGAATTATATGTATTGAATGGGCAGCCATGTGGAACAGTTCTGAATTATAAAATCCCTATTTTGGACTGTGATTCTTTGTCTTGTGCTACACACAGATGTGTCTTCAATTAAAATTTATTCTGTTAAAAATAAATATAAGATGATGGGCCAGAATGTTTCTTTCAAAACTAGTGTTTGCTTTTGAGCAATGATGTGATGGTAACTGCCTCACATGGTTGCATCTTAATTATCATCTATATACAAAGGTATGAGTGGTGTAATAAAAACCTACTGGCAAAATCTTCCTGGGCAGTTTGCATGAATTTTCAGTCTTCAGGTTAAGAAATAAGATTCTTTTTTACTTCATACCATAGAGTGTGAGCACTGTCCTCTTGCCCCACAATTAGACCCTTAAATCTAAGTGTTGTGGTGTGTTCCAGCATTGCACTGGTTTCTGGTGATAGCAGTGACGATGCAAAGGCTGGAAGGATTTGTGTAGTGCTACACCCAGCTGACTCTATTCTTGCCTGGCTGTCCCCAGACCTGCACTTTCTGGTAAGGTGGGAGCAGTGTCCTGTCCCATGCACTGCTCTTTCTGTGGAATAGCATTCCACCAAGAATTAAGAGTTTCAAGCTCATTTGTATCATCAGCTTGAAAAACACCAAAGGTGGGCTTAGGTCTGTGAGGGAGAGAGCACCATTCCCCTTGGTGGGCATAGGAGGTGAACTCAAACACAGATGGAGAGCAGGATTAAACTACCCTGATACCAACACTGCTGCAAGAGGGTGAGTACGAAAGCAAAACAGATTGAATCTGCCATTCCTCTCATCTGCCCTTTCTGGAGTTACAGGACGTTGTTTCTGTGTCCCTCCTCCCTGCTCCTTCTCAAAAGTTACTGCCTGCAAGGGAAGTGGGATAGGAACTCTGATTTCTTTTGATGCAATTAAAGTAATTCCAACTCTATACGTGGACTTTATGGACTTATTTCTTCTTTTGAAGCTGCACTTGCTCAGTTGCTAATTCTGTACTGCCCTTGCCAGGCAAGGCACCAGAAGGCTCCATTGCTTTGTAGTGCTGCAGTCTTCAAACAGTTCTTCCATTTTCAAAGGATTGAGAGCAATGCACTTCTGTAACTGGCTATTTACTGGGTTGAGAAAAATCAGATTCATTGTTTGAAATCTGAAATTCTCTTACTGTAAAAGTACTATTTTTTCCCCAGTATTCAATGCTGTTGTTATAGAAAGTGGATCAAAATTAAGTTTTGAACTATCTACTGTGGTAAATCATGATCAATATCTCCATAGTTTTTCTTTAAAGTCGACTTAATCTTTCAATCTGGCTACAGAGCAAAAATCTGGTGGCAGAATTAGATTCTCAGTTGAAGTAAAGTTTTAATATTCACTTTGAAAGGTGCATCTTGTCTATGCAGTGACTCACTAAGTGAAATCCTACATGCTCAATACCAAATTTTCACTCAGGTTTTAACTATTTTGATGTACACTTAGCTATGTCTGTCTGTTAATACAGCTGCCTTAGCACGATTTGAAGGCCAACAGCACATTGTGCTATCCAAATTTTGCCAGAAAAGGGTTGCTCAGCAGTATGAAAATATGTAGCTTTTTCAAAAGCTTAAGAAGCTTTAATCTACTGGACAGAACTCATACCAAGATTGTGCCAGACTCATCTTGCCCACAGATCTTCCCACTAGATTACAAACCTACCTGAGGTGTGAACACAGCTGTTTAAGATGCAAGTATTGATTTATAGGTTCATGGATCAGTGTGTCTGGATATCTGAAGGGTGGTGGCTTGTGCAGATTGTTCTGACTGTTGATTAAAGCAAAGAAGACTTGAAGTCAGGCAGTAGGAAAAGCATCCTTTGCAGGCAGGGTTTACAAGGGTTGTCCTGTCTGAGAGAAGCTGTGGAGCCGCTCTCCTTAGAAGTAGTTAACATTAGATCACAAATGACATAAACATGATTCAAACTTCATTGCTGTATCTTTATGGCCTCTGTCACCTCTCCAGCCACCTTATGGTCCTATAATTCTGTGTTCTATCAGAAAAAGAACCAGAAATCTAGATGAAATACCAGTTTTACGAGAACACAGATATCGACTTTTTCCTCCCGGGTCATGGGCAATAAAATCAGGAACACTGGGCCAAAAGCAATCCCATGCATCAATGAATCTGAACTGCTATGGAAACACTGGTTATTTAATCAATTTGGTGATCTCTATAGAGTTGATCTCTAAATATAATTAACACCTATGATGGATATAATGAAGTTAGATCATCAGTGAGGTAGTAGAAAAGAAATTTATTTAATGTCACTGGTCACTACGCCGAAGCTGGTAGAGTTTCTTGCATAAGTAAGAGCATTCCTCTGCAGAACTGTTCACATGCAAATGTCTAATTCCTGGCTTTATCATAGAAGTTTAAAATACAATGAACCAGTCAATGTATTCCCCTTTTAGAAAAATACGTGATGGTAAATGCTAACACTTGAAAGTGCTTTTTTAAAAAAATCGCTACACTGGAAAGAATGAAATGTGATTCCACCTAATCTCAGAAGTTTAATATTATGCAAGTGTAGCTTTTCATGGGTGCAGGCTTTTTGTATATTTATATGGTGCACTTTTGTTAAAATTTGTCTGTTGTAAATGTTGAAAACATATTTTTCAGATGTAGATTTTTCTTACATGCATATGGTGGAAAATAAGGTAGTTTTGGACTTTACTGGAGCAAAGTCAAAGCTCCATTGCTTATGTCACATTATACAGCTGGGGTGAAGCATGTTTAGAATTCTTGGCTGCTCTGATTTTGGTGAATTCTTTTCAGCTAGAGCATCCTTGTTTGTTCAAAGTTGAATAAAGGAAGAAGGATTGTGGGAGAGCTCTTCTAGCAGGGACAAGGTAACGATCATTGCGGCGCTCTCCATGGATTAATCCATTAGTCTCTATTCTTCATCTTTCCAGGGTATGAATGCTACAATACATTTTAATGAGAATTGTGTTTCAAGTACCATCTATCTAACATGAATTTTTGGTATGGTAAGAGTTCATGTGTCTCCTGTGGGCAGGAAAATCTCTTCCATTGTAGAAGTAACTACATCCAAAATTATGGCCTCTCTTAATTTGAATTCAAAGCTGAGAGGTAGATCCTGAACAAAATTAAATTGCTTTTCTGAATGAATGACATTTGTAATCATTATTTAGTCCTGAAATTGGCTGGTTCATTCAGAGAAATTAAGGTTTAAAAGAGGCTTCTGTAGAACCACTTCAGGAAACTGAATGTGTTCCCTTTAAAAAAAAAAAGAAAAATTCAAAGCATTAATGGTGAGATAATTAAATAAATATAAAAATACCTTTCTGATTTGAAATTAGATTTGCTTGTTTTGATCTAGAAAGCTGGTTTGCCCTACATCCTCTTCTAAATGAACACTGCCTTGAGCTATTTTTCCGCTCACATAGACCATCACAATAAAAGCTGAGCAATTCTAACAGTATTCATTTTATCTTAATGACCTGTTTTGGAAATTAGCTTCTTTCTAATGTGTGGCAAACTGAATCATAGAGAAATAAAATCCTGGTCACAGCTGTATTAGGTCTATACAAGAGGTGGGAATCGAGCACACACCTCCTGAAGCCTAGAGTGAGAGATTTGATATTTTAAAAAGAAAACATGAATTAGGGCTGATCAGGTGGCTGAAAAAACATTGGATCCTAATCTCTGTCCTGACTCTTCCCACTGTGCTCCTAATCCTAATTCCCACTCTCTGCTCCTAACCCAAAGCCAGTGGGAACACAAGAAGGGCTATAATTTTTTTCAACATGTTTGAGAACCATAAATAATTCAGAACTTTACTCCTACATTACTCGTGCTCAGCCGTCACTTGGGAACAATGAAAAATAATAGTGGAGGTGGTGATTATTAGTTTCTGGGGTGACTGCATGAATTGTGATGAGGCTTGACTGGGTTCTAGGTGCCTGCAAAGGCTTGCAAATGTAGCTCTTCAACAGTATTTTCTCCTTGTGGTTATTTTCTGGTATGTCCTGAAGTTCTGCCTGAATATTGGTTGTGTTGGCCTTAAGGGATAGAATTCTGCCACACTGTGATGGCTGCAGTGAGATAAATAAGGGATTTTTCTCCCCCCCTGCTGTTTCTCTCTTAGTGTTGTTATGTTGGTTCAGAAAAAGTAGTTTTTTACCAGGCAACCCTCTGGAATATGTCTATGCTTGGATGAAACATGCATTTGAAGACGTTGTTTAAGGGCTGAGAAGAGATGTATGCGTTCCTGTCTGTCTGCAACGCTACTTTGAAGTATGCACTTGTTCAGGAAAAAATGAAGACAGAATGAAGTCCCTTGCAGTGGCTGAGAGCAAGGATGGGAGGTGTTGCTGGTGTATAATTTAGTGTTGATCCACTTGGCACAATGAACTGATGTTCCTGCCCAGGGATGGGGAACTGTAACCTCTGGGAGTGCTCGTAGTTCTTGAAAGAAGTGGTGCTTGTGCATCTCAGAGAAAGGAAAACGTTCTTAGGAGAGCTTTAATGCCAGTGAAAAGGCCTTTGGGAGGCCAAAGCAACTGTATGAGCTCAGTAAAACTTGCATGTGTTTGGTAACTGACCTCAACCCACAGACTGATGGAGGCTTGTGGAAGGAAAATGAGAAACACTGAGCATAGAATCATAGAATGACCTGAGCTGGAAGGGACCCAAAAGGATCATCAGTCCAACTCCTGTCCCTACACAGGACACTTCCAACACTCCCACTGTGTGGCTGAGGGCATTGGCCAAATGCTTCTGGAATGCTGGCAGAGTGGGTGCTGGGACTGCTGCCCTGGGGAGCTGTTCCAGTGCTCCACCACCCCCTGGGGGAGGAACCTCTTCCTGATATCCATCTAACCCTCCCCTGGCACATCTTCCTGCCATTCCCTCTGGTCCTATCACAGGTGACAAGAGAGAAAAGCTCAGCCCATTTCACCTCCCTCTCTTGTGAGAAGGCAGTGAACAGCTCTGAGATCCCCTCTCAGTCTCCTCCAGACATGGTACAGTTCAGCCAGGCTGACTCCCTGAAACAGAGACGCTGCAGTGACAGCTCTCAAGGTCATTCCAATGACGCGAGAAACTCCATGAAAATAAACCCAAACTGTAATCTCTGACAGGCTGTGTAGAAAACTCCAGTTGTATAAGAAACCCAAGGTAATGAGATACTTTCTGTAAGGCAGAAACCCCTTGCTGGTCTGAACAAAACTTCTGAAATCATCTCTTCCTCTCTGCTTTTCCTCTCCCTTCTGCTCTCATTTCAATGGCCATTAGATGATACGTTACCCACTGGCTTCAAACCACTGCAGGGATCCCTGAATCCAGGGGCAGACGTTCCCACAGCAATTCTAGAGGGTTTAGCAGAGCTTGTTCACTCTGAATCCTTTCTTCAAGGCTTTTCTCTCTTTCCCTGTGGCAGTCCTTTGCCTGGTGCTCTTGCAGACACAGTCTGCTCTTAGCATGTTTACTGATTTCTGTTTTTTCCCCCTGACAGCACAAATTCAATCAGAATTTCATATTAGTTCAGCAACCCACAGCAAAGACCAATAATATTGGAATATGATAATAGTCCTGTGCACAGGCTTGCAAAATTTACTGTAGCAGCTTGCATGCTGCTACCTAAAATCTCTTCACTTTTATGAGCCGCCTAACCAAGCAAGGTAAAAAATACTTGCATCCTCAGAGCTTTTTAAAGGCTGGGTTAGACAAACATCTGCTAGGAATAGATTTGATGTTGATTTGGGGTTGAGGACACGTATTGGGTAACTTCTCAAGCACTACTTTTCTATGATTTCATGTTTCTTCAGAGGGGAACAAAGCAAGGAGAGTTTCACCTATCATTTGGTGGTGGTGGTGTAAATAGGTTTCTCTGACTTCACTCCATGTGTGTGTGGCTGTTTCCAGGCATTATGCAAGGGAGAGGAGCCATTCCCTCAACTCCCAAATGTGGCCCAAGAGACCTGACCATGAAGCTCCACTCCTTTCCCACACTGAGGTTGGTTTCCATAAAGCACTCTGGAGAAGCACTGGTCCTGCTCAGCCCCTCACTGCTTTCCAGCAGCCTGTCCCCTTCTCTCCCAGCTCTGTGCCCATTTGTAGGGGCTGCTTTGAGGCTGATGGAGATAATCAGTGATCACATTGTCTTTGTGGGAACAGAAAGAAAATCAGAGACTGTGGCGTGTGTCAAGCTTTGGCCAAAAAGTCAACAGGAGGCCAATGCTGACCCAGAAGCACTCTTGGCCTTTGCTGCAGAAGCTCTGATGGTGCATCTAAAGGCTGGAGTGCCCAGTGTAGGGCTACAGGACCAACAGGTCCCTCCAGAGCCCCCACTTCATTCTGGCACGGGGAGGCAGAGGAAGCAGGAGAAAGTCATCAGTAGACTGCCAGGTGAATGCAGCCAAACAGTCTCCTGACTACTAAAATCAACCTTTCAGTGAGGCAGAGTGGTGTCTTAATATCTGCAGATCGTTCCTGCTTTGTGTCTGGTGGCACTCCCAAGGTATCCCTGATCTATCTGGGAAAACTGTTGGTGTTTGTCCAAAAGCAGTCTCCCCTGCAGCAGCACAGAGCCTCCCAGGGCCAAGGAGGAGGTTAGGCAGTTGTCCCCTTCATTCCTCACATCTTCTGGAAGAGAGCAGTTGTGGGCTAGGGTGATGATGGCTTGCAGAAATATGAAATCAGCTTGAGGATCATGGCTCATTACTCCTCCAGATGGGTGGAGACAGGTCTGCCAGCCTGGTGGGGCTATAAGATGTCCTCTGGTGCCTGTAAGAGTCTTGCTTCTTGGAAGGAGCAGAAGATTGGGAGGGCAAAAGTGTGGGACCAGAGGAACTAGGAATATCCTTTCATGGGCAGGCAGAAATCAAAGGCCGAGATGTCTAAACTGAAATAAACTGAGAACAGGACAGCTTTTGTGCAGGATGCCCAGGAGTAAAGCAACTAAATGTAGTTACCATCATTCTGAAAGCAGCAGCAGGTGAGCTCCTTCTTGGCTGTATGTTGCTGGGTCAAGGCAGTGGTATCTCAAAAGCCATGGTGTAGCTGCACGAGACTCCACGTAGGGCAGTGAAAACTGGCCCTGTTAGATCTTGTGCTTTGATTACTTTCCATGCTGGGCAGAGCTGGAATGTCAGACTGGGATGGAGAAGGGACTCATTTAAGCATTGGCAGAAAGGCTCTTCTGTGCTTGCCCTGGAGCCCTGAGTCATCTTGAAGTTTATGTTGCTGTGTTCAGCTGTGGTTGTGTTTGAGCTTGGGGCTGTGTGAATGCAGCACCGTTTATCCTAAGAGGAAAAATGCATGATTGTTAACCTCTTATTGATCTTGTTAATTACAGTAATTGATCTAGTATTAACTTTGCACTGGAGCTGTATCTTGTGAGTTTGCAGCTAGAGGTAGCGCTGGTTCAAAGACACAACCATGTGAAACACCAACTGGGTGGAGTTTTGTTTATTTACAGATCACCAATGATTTGAAAAGTGGTGACAAGTAGCTGATTCACCTGGCTGTGTTTATGGAACTGCTGAAAAGCCAAAGCTATTCTGTAATGTAAAGGGGTCTTATGGTCTCTTAATGAATATTTTAACGATTCATGTGTAATTATTTGAACTTTCTAAATTGTAAATTATACTGCTACAAATTCATCCTTTCTAGTCATACAGGAGCTTCGTGGTATTTTAAAATGCATTAACTTCCTTGAAAATCCCTCTCTCATTATTGTGCAATTTATTCTCCTGTTTTCTGTAATGAGTTAATCTATTTTAAATGAAGTTGAGTTGCTCACTGTACGACTACACTGTAAAAGCTGCTTCCAGTGCGTGCATCAGCTGGCTGGCACAGGCCCACACCCAGCTCCCCAGCATTATTGCTGCTTTGTGCTCAGGGCTGCACAGGAGCACGTGGCATTGTTAAGAACAAAGACAGACAAACGTGACAGTTGGTCTTCAAAGCTTTGCCAGTCTGGGGAATACTCCATGTGTTATAATTGCCTTTAAAACACTTGCTGAAGTGATTTAGCCTTTACCACTCGCCCAGCCACAGAGCAGGCTTTCACCATGCTCACTGCCTCCCTGACTCAGAAGGGAGATCTACTTCATAGATTTTACATGATTCAAGTCTAAGGAAATCTTTCCTATTGATCTTTTGTGGGGCAGAGGGAACTTATAAAGGTCACTATCCAAAGCAAATCTAGAGTTCTAGGCAGGTGATGTATGCACTCCATCCTTGATGTTCTTGTTACTGGAAAATGATGAGAAACTAAGGTAAATTACACACACCCTGGCATCCTACCTGGGAGGCGTGTAGGATGCTTGGAATATATAAGCATTTCTGCTAATGATAAGCCATCATTCTAAATGCTGCAAACAGCTGCAGGTGCTTTATTATTCAAGACAAATCATCACCTTCATTTGTTTCCATCAGAAACCGACTCAGAGAGCACATCTCTGAGGATGGGAAATGAAATAAGTGACTCTTTTGACAAGAATTACGTATTACTGTAGCTTTGGTATTATCAAGATCTGGTTTATCAGGGTAACAGAATTATACAGTTTTACAAAATGATGTGGTTTTAATATCAGGCTGAGATATTTAGTTTGGAGGGAGTATTTTTTGGGAAACATGAAGAGAGAAAAGAGTGATATCAGGGAAAAGAAGAATTGGAGAACTTTCTAGCAGCACTTGATGTATGAAAAAAGATTTCTAGGTTACAAAACTAGAAAAACAAACAAAGGATACATATAATGCTATTGATCTAACACATCTGCTGGGTCTTCTAAAGCACAATTCCAGGTCGACAAAGCACAGGAATTTTGTGTTCAGCTCAGCCTTCAGCCATGTGCTGAAGTGTTTTGTTCAGTCTTGGCCTGCGTTCAGATTTCTGGCTCCCATCTTTACCAGGTACCAAGTGCCTCGAATACCCTCGCGAACAGCAATTAATGACACTCAACTGCTTCAAATGCTGGGATAAATTGCACCATCTCCCAAAGGTGGCTATTAGAGCTAATCAGAAAATGCTGCACTTCCTGCAGAAAATGTCAACTTCTTGTTTTTGTAAACCAAAAGCAATCAGAATAAGTTCTTTCTCCAAGGAAAGCTCCTTTAAAATAAAACCGCATACTTTTTATAAATATTCTCTCTGGTCAAACCCCTAGACTTCTGTCAAAAGGTTTTTAGCTGGGTTTAATGATTATTGCTAATACTGCCAAATACTCTGATCCACTTGCAAGGAATTTTAATGGAGTTTCATTTTCAGAACTGCATTCCCTCAGACTGACTCCACAGTTAAGAATATTATGGCTTGTGAGGTTTTGGAGAGAAGTACTGCAAAGCAGAATATCTGTGTTTAAAAAGGATGACACTATAGAAACCTCTTGAGACTTAAAATTTATGACTGTATATGCCACGAGAGTGTTGAGTCAAAGGCAATATTTCAGTGCAAACAAATCAAATGTGATTATTTTGCTGAACTTGAAACAGATTTAGGTGGTTTTCAGATCGGGCATGAGTTCTGTTCTTATTTTGTTAAAATTGTGAAGTTAAATGAGTTTAAAGATTTCCTTCCTATGAACTTGGCACACAGAAGTGAAGTGCATAAGCAGGTGCTGCTGCTGAGCACTAACTGTGTTTTGGGAAAGTGCTACAGCTTTCATTTTATATTAAAGAAGTTGAAATAAATGTTATTATTGTGTTAGAAATCTGTTTCTGAAATCCAGCTATTTGCCATATTCTATTTCTATAACTTATTTTTACTGCTTTGGACTGGACATCCAGGGGGTTTCATTAATATTTTTAATTACTTCTGAGACAATATTTAATTGCTAATGAGTTTTGCCTCTCACTGATGTTTCTAGAGCAAGTTAAGTTAAACTTGCAAAAGGTATAGTTGATAGTAATTTAGCATCCTGGGAATGCAGTTTTACAGCATTAAATAATATTACATTGCATGTTATCACAGAAATATAATCACACACTTTAAAAATTACTCTGAATAAGCCAAGTATTCATGCTGCTTTCTGGAAGCTGTATTTATAAGGGAGATGTGTATTTAACCATTTTATCAGATTATTTTCTAGGGACAAATTGAGCATCAAAACTTACCTGTCAGCCAATAAACAAATCCAGAAGTCTCAGACTTCACCTCTGGCTTAAACTAGGAGTAGTACTAATGTAAATAGGAATAAAGTTTCAGCTATATTCTGCTCAACCATTTGATATCTGAGGGTGTTTGAACAATTCACTGGACAATATAAGCTTGAAAGGTTGATTTTTCAAACCAGATCTCCACCAACACCTTTGCACAGAGCTGCTTGGCAGCAAGGCAGTAGCTTTAGTCCAGGATTTTAATGAATGTGCTGAACATTCACCAAAGACAGCAGCTCTGCAAAGCGATTGCCAGGAGAGAACACCACCATCAAATGCCTAAAGAAGGGAGGGCATCGACGGGCAGGGGCTCCAGCCCGTGGCCCCCAGGCCACCGTGGACCCTTCATCTCCTCAGCACCTCGGGCAGCATTTCTGTGGAATTCACATGCCTTGCACCAGGCAGTTACCGGTCACTTTGGGCAGGGCTGGCCGTGCCAGCGTTGAGCGCGAATCGCTTGCTGCCTGCCACCCTCCTGCTGGCAGAGGTGAAGCCAGCCTGGATTTCTGTGGACACAGCACAGCAGCTCCCCGAGTGCAGCACAGACATTGGTGGGTGTAACGTGGCTCTTGCGTGGGCTTCGTGGCTCTTCCTGTGGCCTGCTTGCTTCCAGGTGTCAGAATGGGAGCTCTGCTCTGTCTGTGCTCTCTGGGATCATCTGGGGAAAAATGAGCAACTTCTGTGGGGGAGAAAAAGGGAGGGGTATGGTTTTTAAAACCCAAATTCCCCTTTCCAAAAGCTACAGATTTCCTGCAGTGCATGAGATAATCCAAATGAAATGAACTCGAAGCCAGCTCAGCTTCTGTCCAGCTGGTTTATACTGAGAACTGGTTAAATCAAGCAATGGAAATGGGTTCACTCCAGATCTAGTCTGGGTGTTCTGCCCCTCTGTGTGAGTTCACCCTGATTTCAGCAAAGGGAATATTTATTCCTTGGTGTTTATGGCATAGATTTTGTAAATAAAGGCTGGTAAAGTTTGTTTTTTTAACAAGAATAGGCTGATATTCTGACTTCAGCAAAATAAAGCAGCTTTTTAATATGAAGAGTGTAGAGCTATCATAAGATTCGATGTGTGGTAGGAAGGAACCTCGAGTTTCCTTCCAAAGGCAACACATACTCTTTATAACTTAGGAAACTGCCATAACTGGAGTAAACTTGATCCCACTGAGATCAATGGAAGCTTTGCTATTGAATTTCCTTTATTTTTCATCTAGGATACAGCAGACAACACTTTAGGGTATAATACTAAATTTTGTGTGGTGTTTTTTCATTTTGCTGCAGAGATTTTGCACTTACTTATGCCATGGATTAAAAATGTCATGGCAAAGCACTGTTTCAATCAACAGTTTTAATGATGTGTGATTATTCATAGCTTTCTGAAAATGTCAGAAGTGGTTCCACTTCACATAACGTACACTTTCTAAACAAATACCGACGAACTATCTCGATTCACAATTTCTTACAGTAGACTTATAAGCTTCTGAGTGAAGAAGGAAATAAGTATTTGAGATAGAGAGAAGTACAAGTCCAAAGAGATGAATCATTAAATGAATGCAGATGTCTAGTCTTCAGAGCTGTTGTCCCAGGATTTTATCTATGCTGCTTTAACTCCTCTGATCTGAAAAATGTCTGTGTTGCTTTTCTATATGAAATGCAGCATACATCTAAAGTGTAATAGATCTCTCTCCTTGAATATTACAATGAGTTGAACTCTGGCAAAATTGCTATATTAATATATCCAAATTAAATTTAGCATCTAAATGGAAGATGTGGTTGTCTCAGGCATTTCTGGGTACCTCAAGCCATGTGCCAGTGATACCAAGTAATACAGCTCACACCATGCTAAAATTTTATAAAACAGGCTGTCATCTCTGAACTAAAGATTACTCCTTTCTTCTGCTATATATAATAAAAGAGGGTGACAGCAGTCAGACTCCTACAGAATGATGGGCTGAGAGGGGGAAATGCCACTGAAAATCATCGGTGTGGCAGTGACACTTCACCTCTTTTTGTGTGCAAGATGGTCAGTCAGAGACAGAGAAGTAGGTGGGAGGAGTGGCAGGACGTGGGGCTGTGTGGTCACTTCTGAAAATCTCCATAATTCCACCTCCTGGGAGATAAGGATGATGAATTAAATGTCACCAACTGCATGCAATATGTAGTCAAGAGTGCCAAAAAGGGCTGCTAAGTGATCTAATCACTCCCAGCAGGGCAAAGGAGCCTCAGCATCAAACTACACCCTGTGCTGGATGAAGCCAGGATCACCTATTACTAAAAGTTAAGGAGAGCAAATTTAATCAATTTATTAATTAATTTAACCAATTAATTAGTTGGCTAACTATTTTTCTTACATGCTTGAGGGAGCAGTAGCCTTTCTAAATAACCTGGTTTGGACCAAGATCTTTTTACAGATTCCTTTACTTACAGGATCATCTCCAAATGCTTCACTTCCACAATAGCTTCTTCCTTGTGGGACTGAAACTTACTCTGTTTAACAGTGATGAAGCTGAAATGCTTTTTTTTGTGTGTGTAACACAAATAATAAACATAGAACCAGCCTCAACAGCCTTTAAGGCAGTTATGTTATATCGTAACTACATAGTTTATATTAAAATCTCAGTGCTTACTGCAGGGATAACATCCCAAAACAACTGTGTGGAAAATGCCTCTGTCTGTCTCATCAGAATAAATTATAGCAAGAGAAGGTGTTTCTATTTAATGAAAAAAATCTCCTACATGCCAAAATCATGCCACACACCACCTGTGGTCCCATAACCTCCAACTGTACTTCCTAGGAAAACAGTAGAGGTGAGAGTGCATTGGCATTTGGAGAGCAGGATTTTTGCATGTGTCAACTCATTCCTTATACTGCTATAAAGGATGGAGTATTGTTGCTGGAAAGGTATAGGGAGAAAAATGTCACTGATGCTCAGGATGTTTATAAATAGTGTGGATAACTGCAGCTGATGCACCGAGCTCCCGAGAGCTTAGCCTATGTGTTTCAGCCTAATTAAATGCTAGAAGGTCTCTTATATTTTCAGTGCAGGTTGTGCTAGGGATTCTTGTGACAACTGTTGTGGTGTATGGGTTAGATGTCTGCCCTAGTTACAGAAGCCTTTAGAAAGGTTACATTTCATTGCTTTTCACATTTCGTCCGGTTCCTACTGTGGAAATGCTGTGCTACAGAAAAATCATTATGCAGCTCAAGAAAAATGAGCATCTTGCTACCATAGGAGGAAAAATATAAATAATTAAGTCTTGTGAAATAAATATAAATAATTAAATTTTGTGTTACCTCTTTCAGTCCTAATCTCATTAATATAAAGCAATTTTAGAGTTGGAGAAGAGCAGATAACAGCATTGGACTCATGAGATATTTCTGTTTTCCATCCATCAGGCAGGTAATTGTGGGAGTTATGACTTTGTTAGGCAGAAATGTACAGCTCTAAAGAACCGATAACTGAGCGTCTCTGCTCAGCAGACAATGGAGCAGCATCCAGTAATTGAATACATCAATAAGCTTTCACATCTCATATCACTTCAGTGCCCTGGACGGGATAGCATTAGACATAATCATATTTTGATCAGGAGAAAATAGAAGTTGGATGAAATAATATCAATTTTATTTACAGGGCAGAGAAGAAGCCATCCAGTCTGTGACAGAAAAATGATTTTTTCTATCTGGCTTTGATCTGGCTCTGGGCTTTGATTTGGTGGCAAATGGGTCTATAACTCATTTACACCAGCTGCCAGGCTTTTTAAAAACACAGAACATTAAGCAGAATCTTACTTTGAGAAATAAATACACAATCAACATAATAAATAGTGACAAAAGAGCTCCAGCTCATTCTTTACAGTTTTAAGTTGCTACAGCCTACTCTGAACACTATAGATACTCCACTCAAAAACCACAAGTTGATTTATGACCCCCTTGGGCTAAAGAGCATCTTTTGTGAAAGATGTCAGTGTTTAGAGGTGGGGCTGGGGATGCTTTTGTTCGAGTCTTTATTTGCATTAACACTTGCTGTATGTGGTAAGAAGAGGAAAGATTATTGAGGAAAAGTAGGAGGGAGGGCAGAAAAGGGCTTATTTATGCTTGAGTGAGACAGGCCCCTTATCACAGCCTGCATGCTCTGGTCAGGATGGTCAAAGGAGACAGGCAGTGCAAGGCAGCACGAGGAGGCATCTTCAAGTGGAATTAGAGCTGCAATAGAGCAAAAGAAATGCTATCTGCCCGCATAGAGCCCGAGTGTTTCGTTTCCTATGGGGAAAGGCAGCAAACCAGCACAGCCTGGCACTTCTGGAGAGCTGTGCTTGCTTCCTGCTGGCCTGAGGTGCAGTGATTGCTGAAGGCTTTGAAACCCCCAGCCCAGGCAGACCTGGGTGTGTGGGTCTTGCTGTGTGAAGATTTGGGGTTTGAGCCTAGCCCACCCTTTAGGCAACCCCGTTGCTGTGGCTTGCTTTCCACTGCCCCTCTGCTCCGAGAGGTGGGAGCTCTCTTCAAGACAATTATAGTCTACTTCTGATCTAATGATGCACTTAACCAAGGGCTGCACTGTGCACTTCTGTGTGGGTAAAATGAGTGTCCTCACGAGGCTGCTTTGCAAGGGCTGATAACTGTGCAAAAGTGACAGCGTCTGCCTTGGCTGCCGGAGAGCAGATCTCTGGTCTTTAGCTGTTGAGAGCATCGAAGGCTCGAGCAGTGGTTTTCAGGGTAGGATCCATGTACTGAGTGAGGACTTACATTTCATACACAAGGGGTTCATAAATTGAGGATTGGGTTCATTTGTGCATTTTAATCTGTTCTGAAACTAAGTAGTCGGCTCTTTCAGGAGGCAGCAGCTGACGGATGGAGTCAGCCAAGAAATGAGGCACATTTTTAATTTGAGGTGGAATGTCTCTAATAACAAGATTTCAGGTGAAACCCTAAGCTGCTGTGGCTTCCAGTCAAGACAGAGCCAAAAAGGTTTTATCCCAGCACAAGTTGTGCCCTTAAGCCCCTGAGCACTTCATCAGGCTCACGAGTAGGAATTCAAAGTAAATTTTGGTGGCCCATGTTACATAGCTCAGACCAGAGGATCCTCTTAAAACAGGATTGTCTACATTAAAGCATATTTAATGATGTAAACACAGTATCATGGTTAGACGTTCCTCTGCTTTGGAGCTACAATAATTGGACTACATCCATTTTCTCTCTTTTTGCTCTCCTCTTGGTTTCTTTCTAGTCTGAGATGTGGATCATTATCTTACAATACAGACTATTTGCCTTGGCGGATTCCAGGGAGGAAATAGTTCAGTTCCTTGAGCTGTTTTGGATAGGCACTGTAAGTTTCTATGAAATCTTTTCTACAGTTCCTGTATTTTTTTTTCAGTAACGGGCTCTGTTTGAAGTAGCTGGCAAAAGACAAATTGGATTCACATTTGTGAACAATAAGGGAGATGCTTCTGCATCAAATCAAAGTATTAATCAAGGGCTCAATTTTTCTAACGTGGCTAGGCCTTGTATTTCTATGAATCAGCAGGCTGGTGGATGACAAGCTTTGACAGTGGAGTTCACTGTCCTACAGCCAGCTTGAACACTTCAGAGAAGAGGCTCACCCAGCATATAGGAGGCCAGAAAACACAATATAAGGCTCCTCTTAGTTACTGGATGGGAGAAGAATTACTTTTTGATTGAGGTTTCTTGTTTCTTTCAGGCTAGATTGTGGTATTCTGTTACGTGAGGGATGGCAAATGAAGTTTTCAACCCCCTACATAAAAGAAAATTATTCCAATTTATTCCTGAATCCCCATAGACAATTGCTGAAACTAAGAAAGCACTGAATTTTAGTGAGCACCATCATGATCTGGGAGAGCATCTCAGTTACCACTGCACGATCTGTAAAAACACTCACTCAAACAGATAAAATATATCGAGGTCATTGCGTCTGAGGCAAAGTTCCTGCTGTTGGTGAGCATTGCAATGCAAGAATAATTGATTACAGCACTGGTCTGGCACATCTCTGCTTAAATTACAATGTATTAGCTACCATAAAGTCCTTAGGTACCACCAACAGGGGTGGTATTGCAAACCAATGAATTAGATTTTTGCTAGCACAGTGTGAGGGGATGATAAAAATTTGACTTTTGAGTCTTATTAACAGAAGTGCATTTCAACTGTACATGCTCAAAAGTAATATGGTATCACACCAGGGCTTCTGGATTCATTCATTATCCAGCTACAACTTTGCTTTTATCGATACAAATTTTCTCGACACCGTATGCTCACTTCATATATTTAAAATAAAAAGATATGGCAAAACGGTTGTTCCAGGTTTTCTGCCTCTCAGGTTGTCCTTTCATCTCATCAATCTGTGCAATGGATTAATTGGCTTCAGAATACCCTGGAGAGAAAAAGAAATGTCAGCTATGTTTTTGCGTGCTAGGCGAGGGGTAGTTCCCTGGCAAGGGACAGCTCACAGTGATTTATGAAAAGGCTTGTGTTCCCACAGTCTGCTTTACATCTCGGTGTGCTGATGTGACATTGCTGAGTTCTGAGTTCCCACAAAAGGGAAAGACTTTATCTTGGCCATGAGATAAGCCCTGTGTCTTACTTGAAGCACGATGTTTGCCTTTATTTTGTGGATCCTTAAAAATAATCTACCACAACATCCGTTTGTGATTGGAAAAAGGTGGTTTAGGTGCTCTAAACCAGCAGAGATGAAGCACTCTCTGTGTGGTGACGAAGAGCTGGTCTTTGCTGCAGAAAGCAGAAGGGGTAGAATCATGGGAGGGTTTGGGTTGGAAAGGACCTTGAAGATCATCCAGTCCCACCCCCTGCCATAGGCAGGGACACCTCCCACTGGATCAGGGGCTCAAAGCCTCATCCAACCTGGCCTTGAACACCTCCAGGGACAGGGCAACCACAACTTCTCTGGACAACCTGGGCCAGGGCCTCCCCACCCTCATCGTGAAGAATTTCTTCCTAATGTCTAACCTAATCCTCTCCTCTTCCAGTTCAGAGCTGCTCCCCATCATCCTATCACTACCCACCCTTCTAAAAAGTTCCTCCCCAACTTTCCTGTCGGCCCCCTTCAGGCAGGTCACGATTGCATTGTGGTGGGGTTTCTCCTTGTTGCCACATGAGCTTCTTGCAGTCAGAGAGGTTCTCCACATGATGGAAATTCACATTAGATATTGGGTTAAAGTGCGAATTTGCATTTGAGGGAACAAGTTTTGAGTACTGCTGCCTCACCTATCAAGCAGGCAGTAATTTTAATTTGGGTTAAACAGTAAGTAACATGGGAAAATTAGGTTGTGTGGTTTAAAAGCTGGATTCTAGTTCAGATAATTGTAAGATTTCTGACCATTTCTATAATTTAATGAAAATGCTTTCTCAACTGACAGTTTATATGCTGAGTTTAAAATGGCTTGAAATTAAAATTTAAAATAGGACATTAAGCCAGAAAATAAATCTTAACAATGGCAATAATAATACTGTATTGAAACTGGTGAAGAAATCACAGAGCTGTGGACATAATTAATAGTTTTAATAGCTACATTAATACTGGTTTCATGCTAAACATTATATTTATGTTTATTTCCTCATATCTTTGGCAGTGTGTTTTGTCATGACAGCAGCCTTTTTTCTTGTTTTAGGTAGTCCAACACATAAATCAATTTTTAAAAGTCATTTTGGCTGAAATGGTCGTCATATGGCAGGTCAATAATCATCTTTGCCCAGAGATTTATTCTGTTATATTAGTTTCATGTTATTGATTTGTATGTAGTTGGTACAAATATTTCCCAATTAAGTGAATAAACTTGAATAACTTGAATGGTTTTTTAGTTTGATGTGGATTTTAATCTCATTTCTGTCTGCTCTAGATTATACAAATGAACTTAAAATACTGATTCAATTTAGTCTTTGTCTTCCAGTGCTTTGGACTGGAGGTTAATCTGTAATTACTAACTATTTCACTGACTTTCTACTTAAACATTAGTTTAAATGGTTTGTTCTGGTAAACCAAAGAATATAAAGATCCTCGTAAATAAAAACCCAGTTGTAGTTTTTTCTAGTATTACCCTTCTTTCTCAGCCTCACACCCGCTCTGTTTGAGGCATTTTCCTTTTTATTTTAACACCAAAGTGATGTTTCCCTTTGTCCTTGTTGACTGCAGAAAAAAAATCACAAAAACTCAGACTTCTTCCAGAAGAAAGGAGAACACCCCTGCCCTGCTTTTCCTTTTGTAAAGAACAGACCTTGCATAAGATTTTAAAAGCTTCAATTTGAAATTTTGAAAGATACTCACACACGTTTATTTATTTCACAAGTCACAGGGAGCTGGAGGACACCTGATGACAGAACCAAAGGGCAGGTGCTCCGTTCCGTGTAAGCGAAGGTCACTTGTCCGTTTGGGAAAATCAGGGCATGATTTTCAAAAGAAATACTGCCTAGGATGTTAGGAGCTCCTGAAATTCTGGGGATTCTTTAGAATAAGAAGAAATAAACACACAATTCTGTACTTACTCATTAAGTGTTTACTGGGAAAGAGAAAAAAACAAACTTTGATAGGAGTTGGTATTATAATCCTACTTATGACTCTGTGATGTATCAAGTAAACTCTAGATGCTTAAATGTAGAAATTATCAGAGGGGAAGCTCGTGCTACACACACCTCATAAAATGGTTTGAGTTGGAAGGGACCTTGAAGATCACTCAGTTCCAACCCCTGCCATGGGCAGGGACACCTCCCACTGGATCAGGGGGCTCAAGGATCCATCCAACCTCACCTTCGATGCCTCCAGGGATGGGGCAGCTGCATCTTCCCTGGGCAACCTGGGCCAGGGCCTCCCCACACTCATTGTGAGGAATTCCTTCCTTATGTGCAATCTAAATCTTCCCCCTTCCAATTTAAAGCCATTCCCCCTCACCCCATCACTCCAGGCCCTTGTAAGAAGTCCCTCCCCAGCTTTCCAGTAGCCCCTTGAGATACTGGGAGGCTGCTCTGAGGTCTCCCCAGAGCCTTCTCTTCTCCAGGCTCTCTCAGCCTGTCCTTAAGCAGGAGTACTCCAGCCCTCTGATCATCTTCATGGCCCTCGTGGATGAGGTTCATCTGCCTGTAAGCTAAGTCAGTCCACTCCATACTGCTAAAAGCCACTGTTAAATTTCTATATATTCTGTTTTGTTTCACTTCAGAGGGAAGTGTGTGGATTTGCCTTTTGAGGCATGAAGAGTGTAACATGCTTCTGGTTTAGCTGCTATTTACACACACAGTTGGGCATCCACACAGTTCAAAATTAAAGTAAGCACCAGTCTATTATTCATAATTACATTTTTTTCAGACTTGGAACAGAAAAATAAAACATTGAACCATTTTGACCCTGGTGTTAATTGTTTTCAACAAAAAAGGTACCACCTGTCAACTGTAGCAGAAAGCATATGCTCAGTACAATAGCAGGCAAACCAAGTGCTACACAGCTCATCTTCAAAAGGTAACCCCGTATGATTAATCTTTCTCTAATGAATATATAGCAAACATTGCCACAGAGTATGGTTTCAGTTTTCAGAAGGATGTATTTTCTACCTGTATGTTCTCCATACATAAGCAGTCCACAGATTATTGCCATGCACATGAGTCAGCAAATGAAATATTGTCTTGTTTTTATGGTAAAAAGCCTGGTTACTGGGATTTACATCTTTGTCTCTCTTTATGTAAATGACAATAATTGTCGAGGATGTCTGTGAAGTCAGGATTTCATTCTTCGCCAGGATTCCTCTAAAGTGGATCTCTTTATGTTCCTTTTTACCCAGAGGCTGGAAATAAAACATCTTTATTGCATGCTTGAGCCTAGATAACATCTAGAAGCATGTATGCTAGGTAGGTCGCCTGCCTCTGGAAGCAAAAAGCAGGGCTCGGTTCCCACTTGTACTGGAAGAACATTTTTGCCACAGGTAAATAATTTCAGATGTATCTTTCTCCTTCATCAGTGAGGGTGAAACCTTATGGAGAAATCAGACTTTCCTGAAGTGTGTAAATATAAGATCGTGGCTTTAAGAAATTCTTAGAGCATAAAAACATTTTTCTTCATCTTTATTGTCCCAGTTTGTGAGGGACAGAGTAGAGGAAGGTCGAACAGGGAAAGGCAGTGATGGGAGAAATGGAATAGCAGACAAAGTACATAAAAAAGGGAAATATACAAAGGAAAGTAAAAGCCTTAAAGTCTTAAAGACTGTGCTAACTTATGGGCAGGTATAGCACCAAATGCACGGGGATTTAGGTACTGATATAAGAGATCTTCTGATTCTGATGATAACATGAGAGCTGAAGTTTCTTTTGTTGCAACTACCATCACCGATATCTCTCTTTTGTGATGCTCTGAGAAAGAGTGCATGCATTTGCAGAAGTATCCAGCCCCTGTAGATATAATTGTGGCTGGGAAAAAGGACACTTCTGCTCCAGAAAATGTGGGATTGTGTGCACTCCGTTGGTGGTAAATGGAGGCGAGTTGTGAGGGCGACCTCTGCCTCTTGGTGAATCGTGGCCCTTATGATTGAAACATGAATGGTCTCTCTTCTGCATTCCTGCAGATTATTTGTGAGCAGCGTTGAAAGAATTTTCAATGAGCAGTAAACAACTGTTCCACTGCCTGTCAGACCGTGGAAGCTGTCGTTTTCATTCAGAAATAAAACCAATAATTTTTCTGGCAAGTATACTTGAATTCTGAACACTGATGCAAAAAGCATTCCCAAATTTGTGTCCTTTGATTGGTTAAGAAGCTTTTAAACAGCATTTATTGATGGACAGCAGCAGCACACACAGCAATAGTTCTGCGTTGGGGAAGATGCCTGATCAAGGTAGAACTCGTGTAGCAAATGCATATAAGGTATTATTTAAGCTTCAAAGCAAACATTGGCCAAGTTCATGCTTTACAAGCCCAGTTTTGTTTCTGCTGGCCAAATGGGCAGCAAACACAGAGGACAGCAACTGCCCAGTGCAAAAAAATATTAGCAACTCTTCAGCAAATTCCTGGAACAGTTTTTGGATGGATTTCCTTCATTCTGCAGCAGCCCTTCCACTGCCCTTACCCACCTTGTTCCCAGAGGGGGCTCTCAGTTTATGCCTCCCCCTGCCTGCAGCCTTGGCTTTGCCATTGATTTACACTCCCATCAACTAGAAATTTTTTATTTATTAAATGATTCATGTGCAAATGTGTGCTGAAAGAAGGGCTGGGAGAGAGCACTAACCTTGGCCTGCTGGAGAAAATGAAACTTTCTGAGGAGCAGCAGGGAAAGGTTGCCAGCCTCCCAGGCAAAGAGAGCAGAGTTATAAGCAGGTCCTTGCCCAAAAAAGCGCTGAAGGCTTTTCTTCATATTCTTCCCTTCACCCTCCATGCCTCTGTCTTGCTTTGAGATCTGGATAATTCTTTATCACGGACTATGTTTGCTGAGAAAAATGTTCTGTGATGGCTGCCTCTTCCAGAAATAGCACGTTTCTGCAAGCAGGTTTGCATAAATAAGGGTGTTTTTTTTTTGCCAGTGAAATACTGATTTCCTAATGCTGAAAACATCGTGCTTGAAAAGAGCTTATTTCAGTAATATTTCACAGTGGCAGGTACACAAGTAAAAGGGAATCATCGCATTAGATATTAGTGGTCGGTATTTTATTGCTTATGCCTCCTGTAAAATCAAACTCATGTTTTGCTCAGCAGAGAAGTATCTCCTTTCAGAGAGCCCATTGATTAATGGTCTTCTAACCTGCCATTTACAACTGGTGGCTCCACTGAAGTTGGATTTGCTTTTGTGATATAATTAAAGAGAAAATAAAATATTCCTGGAGACATTACTGAGGCGATGGCATTTTCCACACGCTCCTTTCAAAGCTGTGATAATTAATTGATACCTCATTATTAGATTATTATGAAAGATGGGCTAGAGTGTGAATTGCAACTAAACCTACAGCATCATCAACGAACACACTAGTGCAAAGGTTCATAAACCAGTTGATTAATTATCCTAACATGACAGATTATAAACATACAGTATGTCTCATTCTTATCAAAGGTGGTTGCACAAACAAGGTTTCTTGGAAGAGAGGATTATTTTACTGCTCTTTTTAGGAAAAGTTATCCCTTTTGCTCTGTTTTCTGCAAGTTGCTACATATAATAACCTGAGCTTAAGTGGGAGATATGTTTTCAGAACGTATTTAGAAATAAGTTACTTGCATTCAAACTCAATACACTTATTTTTCTGCTGCTATTTTGTAAGTTCACGTCAAATCTTTATATCTGATTTACCTGTATAAATGTCTGAAAAACAAAATTACAAGAGTCAGGAAAGGCACCTTTAAAGGGCTTCCTATGGTGACTGTTGCTAAGGAAACCTTCATATTGCACCAGGTTTTGAAATGCCGGTGGCATCTGAAATCCACAGCTGAAACTTGTACATTCAGACCAAAATTGAGGGTGACAGGTAAGGGGGTATAAGTCATAGTATGTCCCACTTATAGAGAAATAACAGATAGCAGTTGGATGCAAAAAATACACAGGGATTGATGATTTGAGATACTGGATGCTTTATGCTCCTGAGAGTTTTAGTTTCTGAGCAGAGGAAAGCTGCCTGAGTTTACCAGAAGGTAAATCAACCTAGACATGAGTGACTAGCTAGGGGTCATATCAACATCTGGGTAGAAAGGGAATTTAAGTGCAGATTAGTACATCTTATTAATTAATATAGTAGAATTATGCAACAGACCTGAGGAAATTTCCCAGAGTGAGGCGATTTGCACAGATGCTACTGGTGACGTAACGTGTTTTGGCCGAGGGCTCACCATTAGATACTGGAATCCGTCTTCCTTTCCTTCTCTTTGCATTTATCTGCATATCTTGGATGTATATATTGTGTGGAAAAGGGGGTTGCAGGGTGGGACATGGGTTATTTTGCTCACAGCTGACAAACAAAGGGCCTCAGCTCCTGGTGACTGTTCCTCCTTTCCCTCCAGGCAGCACTTTCTCCCAGGGGATTTTTGCAGCCTTTTCAGACCTGTTTGAAGGGCAGGGCCAAGCACAGCAAGTCCAGGGCTGCGGTGTCACTGGCTGCCACCTGAATCCAGAGCATCCTGTCTTGGCCAGACGTAGAAAATTCTTGAAACAGGGAAGTGCAATTGAAATGCTGTTGCTGCTGTCCTTCTGCATCCCTCCAGCACAGAGCCTGAGCACAAGCCAGTCAAAACAGGTCTAGAAAGACAGAAGGCTTTGGCAGCTGCCTAGAAAGAGAGAGACTCTTAAATTGTGTGAAGCACTCACGCTTGTCTGAGAGTGCACCTGGACTGCATTGACAAGAAATCTTTTTAAAACAAGCCTTAGTAACTTAATAAGGTATAAAACATCTACCTGCATATCCTCTCTACGTGTAAACGCTAAGTAGAAGTTTGGGCTGAGCTTGGAAATAAAGCCTTCTGCTGGTTGGAGAGGTAACAATTGCATCTGGTTGGAAAGTGGCTGTCGGAGAGAATCTTTTCTTAAGAAACGAATTTAATCCATAGAACAGGGATGAGTGCTGTACCCAGAGTGTCTGTAGACCAGGTTCATTGATCACTGGGAAGTTTTACTATCCTGGAGATAGAAATAACACCTCTCCAACAAGGGATGGCAGTTCAGGTTCTTCAGAAAATGCTTTTAGCTTATTAATTTCCCCTGAAATATCTGAACTGTTTCCTTAGAGACAGCGTTGTGCTGGTGTGCAAAATGCACTGCTAGAACCTATTTATTTGAGTCTTGAATTGCTGAGCACATGTTGATGCTTGCAAGGATAAATGGTAATGAAAGCTATATCAGAACATCATAACTAATTGTATATGTTTTTTACCTTTCCTGTTCCATTTCTCTTTTAATATCACTTCACATAAACAAGCACCGAAGCATAATTCATGACAGCTGAGAAGTGTGGCACAAATGTTGAAATGCGTGTAATACGGATATAAATTTCAGGGACTTGCTAAATAAATGATAATAGCTCTTTGTAGGATGTAGCAACAGATTCAGGGCTCTGTGCAGGGAAAGGGTGTTTATCTCTTAGATGTATAACTTTCCATTTGGAAGTGTAAGTAGCTGACTTTGTGCTCATGCAAAGCAGGTTCAAAATCGGAGTATTTTCAATGCATATTATGAATTACCACTTTAAAGCCTTGAGATTTTGCCTTTTGGCAAAAGCATAGATCATATTTTCTTTCATACCAGTGTAATCAAACCAATATTTTCACTACTTCTAGGAACAGTGCATTATATTTTTTTATTTGTTGCCAGCATTCCACTGCAATGGTATTTCTCTCCTTGACAAAAGCTAAAAATAAGTTACAAGACTGATCTGCTGACTGTGAAAAAAACTGTTGCCCAGGCAACCTGGTCTTTTTCTTAACTTTGGGGCTTCGGCCATCAGATGGTTCCAATAGGTAAAACTGTAAAATCTTCAATGTCTCCGTACTGCAGGAACTCCCCTCGCTGTGAACAAGCTTTTATTCAGAATAGTGATGAAAATGAACCTATTTTTCCTCTTGGGAAAAAATGGTCAATTTTATTTTGAGAGTGAAGAAAAAATGTTGATGTTCTTTCCAAAACAAAGTGGATCTTAAACCGGATGGGGGAAAGAAGGGGTTAGAGTTTTCTTCTGTGCAAGGGGAAGCCCTGAAGCATTTGGAGCCCCAAGGCTGGACTGTATAAGCTCTGTCTCCTCCTCAGAGCAGCCCAAGCCGTTTCTAGCAGGGATGCTGATTTTGGTAGCAAACTGGTAGTGATTTCTCAGGCTGCTTTCCCTCAGGGACCTCCCTCTGTTTTCACTAAAACTTTCTTGCGATAAGAATTCTCAGAAAGCTCCAGTTAAATCTCCTCCCAGCTCCAAACACTTTGCCAGAAAGCAAGCTTACGAAGCATTGTAGATTAAAGTGGATTTCTGCCGTGAGAATCAGCCACGGGCACTCAGATGTCACCATCAATGAGAAAATGCCCATTGGCTTTGTGAGAACTGGGTGAGCCAAACCCTACCTGTTTCAACTGGTGCACAGAGCTACAGCTTTAGTAAGGGAAACTTCGTCTACAGTCAAAGTGTCAAGAATCCTCCCCCTTTTTTTCTGGAAGTAGATTAAAGAAACAAGATCAGTACAGCATGTAACATGTCCTGAGAACTTGCTAGCTAGTTATCCACCTTATTAACAGCAAGAATGAAATAAAGCTCAATTTAATTCTGCATAGTTTATTTGAAGTGAATAAATGAGCAGGCAGAGATTGCTGTGTTTATACATATTTCATAGAGGCTTTTGATAAAAAGCAGAACTAACCATTTACATTTAATTGCATCCAAATAAAGAACTATTTCCCACGGCTACTGAATAATACAACATTGTTTCTGTTCTACTCTGTTCAAAAACAAAGGCATTTCATAGTACTTGGGAGGTAAGATGTAAAAGCTTTTATTTATATGTACTGGGGAAGGGGTGGAAGGAAAATAATTACAATACACCATTTCAGAAAGACTTGCCGAACCTCAGATACTTGGAGATAAATGTAGTTTGAAATAAGAACATCAGATAAAGGGGATTTAAAGGGTTAACATTCCTGCCTGTGCAGTAACTGCAATAAGATTTGTGCAACCAGAGGCAGTTATGACTTTTGTATTGATATCTTGTACTGTGAAGGATGGAATTCCCCAAAGAACAGCTCTGTACAGAGCTTGTATGAGACTCTACAGTGTTAGGTCCTCCCGGGAGCTGCAATTGTTGCTAACAAGGCATCAAGAAGTGAAACACTGAAAATTGGGTTACACATACAATTTCTATAATGCCAGGAAAACAAACAGGATGTTAAAAATTTGTGCCATTTCAATGAACCTCAGCATATCTCAGAACATAGTGGCGTGTCTTCTTTTGTTGCTTACTAACGCCGTTTGATACTCAATCATCTGACTGCTGAAGCTGTTTTACTGGGGCTTTTGCTAATAAGATCATTTTTTAAGCAGAAGGGGAAAAAAAAAAGAATGTCAGAGAAAACTCTTGCCAATAAACTCATTTATGCAGACAGTCTTCTCTTTTGGCAAAAGAAAGTTTCATATTTTAAGGAGAACTGTTGAACCACCAGAGCCAAGTTTGTCAGTGTGAGCAGGACACTTGTGTTTATGTGGTTGGCACCTGCCAGGCTTCAGGAGCTCCAGGAGGGGAATCCAGGGACCTTAAACTGGTTTCTCCAACCAATGCCTCTGCTGGTTAGTTTAAACAGCAGACCTAAAAAGCATTTCAGACTAATGAGAGCTTTATATGGAGCATTGTTGGCAGTATTTTGTTGTACTTTTTCTGCTCGTGTTTGTCTCATCCTCACCACCCTACAGCATCTGTTGCTCTAAAGCAGTCTTTTTTTCCCCATCAAATCTCCACCATTTCGTAAGCAAAGATCTTTTTCATTTCATGTGATCCTCCAACCCCGCTAACACCGGTTGCAGCAGCTTTGAGAGGTATCAGCAGTACAGTTCAGAGTAGCATTTTTTGCCAGGAGTATTCTTCAGGTGCTATGGTCCATATCCTGACAAATCACCGTTGGATTAACTCCACGTACTTGCATAGCAAACAGCTTATCCAGAAAAAAATACTGTCTCCATAAATTACCCCAGGTACATTTAAGCATTGTGCCTGTTCTTCTGATTAACTGCCCGTGTCTTTCCATTTTGGACTGCACTTTGCTTGTTTTAATTCTTTCATCTCCTGTTCTACTGAAAAATAGAGCACTTTGTGCTGTTCTTCGTGTGCCAGCTGTAAGCTTTGGCCCAGGGCTCTGTGGCTGACAGGAGCTGGCACTCACACGGGCTATGTAACCCCGTTGAACTGGAGAAACCATAATATTCCAGCTGAAACAGGAGGAATTTCAGTAATGTAAGAAATGGCACTGCACGTATGAAAGCGCAGCCTGCTTAGAGCTACTGAATCCCTTTGGGACTCTTCAGAATAAATGTGCTGCTCTTTACAGCTGTACTTGCTGGAGCACCCCAAAAGGATGCTGAAGGTACAGGTAACGGATAACAGGAGCTGAGAGTGCTCATTGTTCTCTCTTTGGCTTTACGAACACACTGAGAACATTTAGTTATATTTTCTGTTGATAGTTATAATGTTCTTTGACTTTGGAGTATGAATCCCATTAGATTTTCTTGGGAGAGAAATGGCTTCTCTTGGGCAATATAAAGATTTTTCAGCATGTGTTTAGTGAGGAGGCTCCATTTAGTTCCTGACTGTGGTTTAACCATACCCTCTCGAATCTATCAGCCACTCACATGCTCCTTCAGCTGCTGAACCTTAAAGTCCTCCATGTAGAAACTGCACCAAGGCTTCTCAACATCGTGGAGTATTGTGGAGGATTTGGACTTTTCATGGAAAGCTTCCCTAGAACAGGTTGAAGTTTTTGATCTTCAGATGTCAGTGCTGATGTGCCAGTGCCATGGTTCAGATTCAGATTGTTCTGAATGAAATTCTTGGATCTCAGCTGAATACAGAGGGCTGTCGGTTTGTGCAGGAGATTTAGAGATCTGATGTTTAGGACAGTCTGTTATCAGCTTTGGTACTCTGCTGTACCTGCAAAGGTCACTGCTTTCTCTTATAATTTGTTGAAAATCCAAGTGCATATGCTTAGAAATATAAATGACCAAAACCCTGTCCCCCAAGCTGCTGGTTCTCTTTCAGTGAGCTGTTCAGAGGATGAACACCTCAACAGTGACAGATGTTGAAGGAGCTTCCAGCGTTGCAGTGTACCCAGAAGGAGCTTTCAGGCTGTGGGGTGGAAGATCCTTATGTGTTTAGCCTCGTAGTTTGCTGAACGTAACAGAACAACCCCAAATACAAGTGGTTTTGTTTTCTGTGTGAAGGAATGATGGCTACAGGCAGCAAAATATAGGTCTTTAATTGACTTCAATGGGACTACTCAGTTGTTTGAAGTTAAATATGGATTTTACCAATTACAGACATTAATAGACGGGGTTGGAGTTTGCTTTGCTGTCAGAGGAGCTCAGTGGGCTCCTTTTGTTCCCTGCCTGAATGTCCTGTGTCTGACTGGAAGCACCCTCTGTGCTGCAGACCTGCCTTGCTCCGGAGCTGTCTCACTGCTCTCTGCCAAATTGTGTCTCTCTGCGATTTTGTCTTTTTCTACATGTGCAAATACAAAACAAGATGAAACCAGTAAAGTCATTTTCATGTGTGACCTAACAGAGTTTTCAGAGAGGCAATAATGCTCTTTCCTCCCTCACACCATATGAGTTCCTAATGAGACATTAATGAGACATTAATCGCTTATGCAAATTTCGAGTAGTAGACAATGAGAGTTGTTGTACCAAGAGTTTAAGGGCCATATAACTACTCTGGATGTTCACATAATTCCCATTATCATTAATTGGAGTTGCATGCAGATCAGAGCCTGGTATCTTCAGAAGTTATATAATAAACCATTGAATACTAATAGGCCATCTTGTAGCCATGTATCTTTCTTATAAGTACTTTGTTTTTCATACTGGTTGCTAGCAAGTCACCTAGTGTTAAAATGCTCCAGATGGCATTGGAAGTAGTGTAAAATACAAAAAAGAATTATTTTCACTTAATATCTGAGGAATGTGAAACTTTATCCCGCATGACTATAAATAAAATAGAAGGCCCATATATTTTAACCCTTTGGAAACCTCTGTGGAATGTTTTAAACTTTCCTGGTGAAGTATATACAAATAAAAAATGTAGCAAAGTTGCATTTCTAAAAGTAACTGATAGGGATTTTGAATTGATTTGGTGACTCTAGTCAGGGTCTGCTGATGAGGAACTGTGAGTACAGTGACTAAAACTCTTTGACCAACCAGCTATTTGACACATATGCTGGTAGCTCCAAGGCTATCTCAGCTGTCTGCCCTAATAACATCTCAGGTCTCATTTCCATCTCTCCCCTCCCTTGCTGCTCCCACGTCACTTTATTTAACGTGTTTCTTGCAGCCCACTTCCCTTGCAGCTCAGTGCATCTTTGTCCATAAGAGCACCAATGCCTCTACTTGGAGCTTGGTTTTGCCACGACAGATTGATAGACAATCTGCGTTCATTCCCTGCTGAGAAGCCTCATTTGGCCTGTTTAATGCCAGATCTTTTTAGGGTGAGCACTGGGAGTCCTTTGCCCCGCTCCACTGAGTCCTAACACAGAGTATATATCCCCATTCTGTGGAGATGCCAGAATTGATGAATTCAGCAAGCAAGGCAAAAACTGTCATTTATTTATGAATGCTTGTATGTTGTTACAAGCCTCTGGCCCCCTAGGAGACTTTGCAGTTGTCACAGGATCATTATAATTGTAGAAATCCAAAATTTCAGGTTGTGACAGCGAGCTTCTCCCCCGCTGCTTGTTATCAGCCTGTGGTGATTGGCACCTCACACTCACTCACCTGCAGACAGGGCACTTGCAAACCTCTCCAGTCCGTGTTACCTGTCACAGCCAGTCCATTCCACTTTAAACTGGTTTGTCTGATTCCCAGTCTCTAGTTAGGCCCTATGACACTGTAATTCCCACAACAGGTGCGTCAGAGGGAACCCGAGGTGTTCATGAGGTCAGTTAAAATGCCGTGCAACTCTAGGGGGGGTTAATTAGAAGGTTTGGCCAATATGTAAGATAATAAGCTATAATTGTCTGCAAATAATAAAAAAGGTCTGAAATAATGTTATTTAGCAGTTAAATTACTTGAGCAAGTGAAATTTGGAGTGAAGGAGAGCGCTTGGCAGTGCAATCAAAATAACTCACCTGTAGTGGTGCTTTCATTTAGTGGATTTGCCTCATGTTTCAGTGCAGCTGAGAATTCTTAAAGCAAGAAGACATGGCCATTAACTGTTATTTTCTTAATAATAGCATCCCATTATTAAGCAAACTGCCTACCCCAGTTGCATTCAAGGCACTGGAAATCCAAAGTTAAGGCAGCATAAAACGGGTTCTCATTGCATTCAGATGCTAATGCATGACAATTGTTCTTTTTTGCAATCCTAGCATGTACTTAGTATGTTAAATCAGGTGAAACAGAAAAGGGGGACAGGGTGGGGGGGAGATATCTGAGGAAATACAGTACCCTCCATTGTACATTTTGGGTAGTGCCAGACAAAGGGTGAGGAGCTGTGATGTGATGAAGGAGCTTTTCTGTGGCATTAAGGTGGAGAAGGGTACTTTTATGAACAAATATATATATAATATTACATTAATAATAAGAAAAGCAATTTTAGGGTTTTATTGAACATTTTGTAAACAGTAACTGATGAAGCTGTAAAGGTTTGGACTGATGAGCAAGGGCAAGACTTGCTCAGAGACCTTCAGACAGGCTATAGTTGTTCTTTCTTTTCCTCTTCTCCAATGATGGAATTTAATGGGAAAGTGATACAGGCCTGCCTACCTGACCTGTGTTTGGTACCCCAAAATATGTCCGAAATATGGGATGCTTTCAGGTTGTGTGTTTTCCTGGTTTTGAGTGAGGAAAGACGGCAGAACAGGAAATGTGGATATTCATAAGCACAGGGAAACAATCCTTTTTCTTAGTAAACAGCTGAGAGATCTTTCCTATCTAAAGCAGTTACAAAAAAATGTCAGGAGAAAAGTAAATTTGGAGGGGGAAAGGACAACATTACAGCAACTTGGGTAATGACAAAACAGCCCTACAAAGTGCCAGCTCTAGAGGAGCTGCACAGTGGAGTTCTATTAAAAGGAAAAGAAAAATGAGGAGTTTGTCCTGGGTCTATGAAAACTCATTCATCAGGGGAAGGATTAAGCCAAACGACTCACAAACATCAAGCAAGCCCTCAGAACATGCTGTAACCCCTGGCAGTAAGACATTTCAAAGGCTTCATCTGCTCAGTGCTGGGGTTACCTTGATGCCAGACAAGTCAGGTGCCTCCCTGCTGTTTAATCACTGGAATTTTACATCTGAAATGACAACTTCAGGGAGGGAGAAGATAAGAAATGAGATTCATTTAAAAGAAGAGGATCACAGTGTGTTAACTTTCCTCTTACTCTGACGGTGCGGGTCGCTCAGTTGGCATCCAACCGTTGAACCCCAGGCAGGCAGAGAGGTGTGGTAGAAATACAGTCAGGAAAGACCTGAGTGCCAGCTTCTGTCAAACTCCTTCCTTTATTCAACCCAAAGGTCTCTCTCAGCCTCCCAAGAATTTGTAATGCCTTTGTAATGTGGTTTTCCTTGCTCCAGGCCATCATTTGTGGGCTCTGCAGGAGCGTTTTGATTTTTCTTCTGAATAATTAAATTCTGTGCTTCCCTTTTCCAGATTTCAACCTGGGGGAAATCAGCTCACATGCAAAGGTTTTCCTAACTCAGGGAGACTAAGAGTTCTCTGTGATGACATCTTACATGTTCCCATCTCTTAAAAACATTCTATCTGTGACTGCAGGTTTCACCATGATGGTTGCCTTTAAGTTCCTGTGTTTTTAATAATTTAGGAATGAGAGGGGAATTAAATTTTCTTTTTTTAATGGAATAAGTGTAGAAAATGGCTAAAATGCGTTCAATATTGAGAACAGTAATTAAAATATTGAAAAGAAATCAACATGCTCTGATTGGCATTATTCACAGCTTTAAAGGTCAGATTGCAACAAATATATAGGATTAGAATAAAAGATACTCTTAATGACACTCCTGAGAATTCAGTGTACAATTATCATTGATCACTACTGTCATTATTAGTTTGCTGAAAAAGAACAGTGTAAGAAAAAAGGAGAAACCCAGAACAGAGAGAAGGCACATCTGCAATTTAGTTTGTCTTCTGCTCTTCATTCCAAAATATACAAATCTACAACCTACTTCCAAAACACCAAGCGTTTTATCAGTACACAAACAATCTTTTTCACTCCATGCTCTGATTTTTTCCCATTTCCCTCCGTATCTATGTACACTGCAGTGCATGATCAGAAGCACATGGGATGCTTCACTGAGGAATTGTAAAGCTCTTCATGTGAGATGAACAGTGGAAGGTGAGATTTTAGAGAGTGATGGTGTTTTAAGGGTGAATACAAGCTGAGGGTGAGACTCTGGGGGTCTCAGACTGGGGTCTGAGATGCTGGAGAGCAGCCCTGTGGGGAGTGACCTCGGGGTTCTGGTCCATGGTGAGTTGAACACACGCTAACGGTGAGCCCTGGCAGCCAAGAGGGGAACTGTGTCCTGGGGGGCATCCAGCAGGGCATCGCCAGCTGGGAGAGGGAGGGGATTGTCCCGCTCTGCTCCGCACTGGAGAGGCCCCACTTTGAGCACTGGGGGCAGTTTGGGGGACCACGGGATAAAAAGAACATCAGACTACTGGAGAGTGTCCAGAGAAGATCACAAAGTTGGTGAAGGGTCTGGAGGAGAAGTCATATAAGGAGAGGCTGTGGTCCCTTGGTCTCTTCAGCCTGGAGGAGACCCAGAGGGGATCTCAGAGCTGTTCACTGCCTTCTCACAAGAGAGGGAGGGGAACCAGGGGCTGAGCTCTGCTCTCTTGTCACCTGTGATAGGACCAGAGGGAATGGCAGGAAGATGTGCCAGGGGAGGGTTAGATGGATATCAGGGAGAGATTATTCCCTCAGTGGGTGGTGGAGCACTGGAACAGCTTCCCAGGGCAGCAGTCCCAGCACCCACTCTGCCAGCATTCCAGAAGCATTTGGCCAATGCCCTCAGTCACACGGGGTGAGTGTTGGGAGTGTCCTGTGTAGGGACAGGAGTTGGACTCGATGATCCTTTTGGGTCTCTTCCAACTCAGGTCATTCTATGATCTCCAGAATAAACCCCACAGTATAGAGATGTACTCATCCCATCCCGACAAGAGGAGCCTCTTCCTCTCCCTTTTTTGTCATTCCAAATTGTGCCAGGTATGCGTCTCTCAGTAAAACCAATTTCCTTTCATGAGGCATTAGTGTCCCCAAGATCCACACATGGCCCTGGCTGGCACCAAAGCTCCTCACTCCTAATAACATAAAAGTCTCTCAGCAGCTCTGCTGAGTTGTACTTTAACAATGTTCTACCTTAGAGCATCACTGAGTGCAACCAGCAAGTGAACTGCAGTTTCTTCATCCTGCAGCCTCCTGCCTCAGCTTTATACACCTTACAAGTCTAAGGAAATTGATTTAATTTACTTTTTTGGGCAGATAAGTATTCCATTAGTGCTTACTCTGACCTTTGCACACAAGCAAAGCATTTGCTTTTCCTAATTCTAGCATCATTAGCCTTGCGTAAGTCTTGAAATCTTCTTACACCAAAAAGCAGTAATGGTTATCTGCTGTACTTGCTTAATGAGACATGAAATGAAACAGAGGATGATTTGTTCTGCATACAATTAATCCAATAGTTAAGTAATGGCCAAGACTGCTGAAAAGGGACAATAAATCTGGTAACCTAGACAACATCTCAAAGTATTGGCTTTACTAATCAGAATCAATTAGACTTTTTTTCACCTAAGTTTAAAAAAAAAAAAGGAAAAAAAGTTTTAGCTTTTTTGTTTCCTTTGTGAAGTTTCAATGGCAATTAGGGTTGTCCCTGTCATTCTAAGGAATGCTGGCCACATTGATCTTTGTTTATTTTAAACATGTTAGAAGGGTTAAGCCAAAGACTCAAAGAGCACATAGTGGAGCTCTGAATGCAGCTGAGTGCTTTTATCCCAC
Source organism: Dromococcyx pavoninus (assembly GCA_033558185.1). NCBI lineage: Eukaryota > Metazoa > Chordata > Aves > Cuculiformes > Neomorphidae > Dromococcyx > Dromococcyx pavoninus. Next base: position 584,920 of record JAUMJL010000871.1, read on the forward strand.
TAATGAAAAGAAATTGTTGAACAAGATTAGGTGCAAGTAGGCATTCAAGTCTGTCTCCATGATCTGTGTGTACCAGGGGTTCACGTAGATAGTAAGGATGGACTAAAATGAGAAAAACTAAATTAATCAGCTTGGAAAACTATTGCTAGTTATAAGTAGCACTGTTCCTAATATTATTGATTGTATACTTTTCATGAGCTTCACTCATGGGACAGGATCCAATTATCGAAGGCATTTTACAAATGCAGTCATTGAACAGGTTCCTGCCCGTTAGAGAGGGAAAAATTTAAGATCCTGAGCACGTGCATATCCTTCACAGGAGCTGTTTCTGTACTGAGTACGTTGTTGACCTGGATGTTGAGGCAACTGGTTTTCAGTGAGCCAGCTCGTGGTGATCTAATGCTCTTTGTAGTGGGTTTTAAGATGCTAAACTGGGTGTGCAAGTCCAAAAGGGGTATTTCAGCAGCTAAATATTATAGCCAAGGTTGTAACAGAAGTGAATGAATTTACTACAGATGGAAACTTAAGTAAATTATCTTTCTGGCTGGGAAGAAAGCTTGTGTCCTACCCTCCTGCCCTAAACCCATAAGTTGCCTCTCCAAGATTGTCATTAAAATGTGCATATTTGCAAGGCTGGAGGAAATTTATTAGGCATATGAATACATAAATATACAACCAGCTGGATGCAGGCAAAAATGGGTTCCCCTTGTTCAGTGATAGTTTATTGCCACTTTTATTTTAACTGATTGAATTTAACAAATCTGTTGCTGTGTACCACAAATAAATGACAATTTGATTCAGACTTTAATTGTGTAAGTTTCAATAGCTGCATAAATATTTTAAGGTTTCAAAATACATTTTTCATAACTGTGTGGCAGCAGAATTAGATTCAAGTTACAACAATGCAGGATATATAAAGGAAAACTAATAGACTACATTTGCTCTCTGGAGAAGAGCAGTTGCTTGTGAAGGCAGATGATTATTTCTGAGAAATTATTTTTAATAAATACACTCTAGAAAATATTGCTGTGTGTTTCAACATTACTCCTCTCTGATATTGTACATGATTTTACTATCATAAAATTTCTGTGTTCCTCTCAGTCTCCAATCCTGCATCCTGAGTTTTCTAAAGGCCTCTATTGTATTTATTCACCCTTTGCTATGCCATCCTCTCTCTCTCAGCAGCTTTAAGACCTTGTTCCCAAGCCACAGCCAATAAAATCTTCCCCCTTATTTCCCCCCCACTTCTCTCTCTGTTTTCCATCCCAAAAGTGACTTCTGTTCACGTTTTGCCCTTGTGCCCAGGGAGGCAGCTGGGTGTACAGATTACAAGATGCACCAGTTTGATTTGTTTGAAGCAAACCAATCCAAACCTCAGCCCTGATCTGCCGTGTGTCTTTGGAATGAAATGGGAAATCAAGGGAAATAGCATTTGGCAGGGAGTTGTCTCTTCATCACATCTTTGGGATATGGAGACACTGGCTGATTTCTTCTTCTTTTTCTTAGGCTTTCCTAAGGAGCTGAATTAACCCAAAACCCCCAATTTTACGTGTGACCATGAGGAAACCACTTAATTATTTTCAGCAGTTTTTTTCATATCTGCACAATGTGTTATATATTTCAGCCAGAACAGTTTTTCACCACGTGTATTTTAGATCATCACTGAATTCATTGAATCCTTTAAGGCCATACTTTCGTTTTATGGGGATTTCAGCAACAACAATACAGGTTCAGGAACTATTATACAATATATTCCGAATATAATGTTGTGAATGTATTCAAGGACTGGTTGCAAAACCATCCACAAATGGTCAAGATTGGGAACTCTGAGAATAGAGCTACCAATCCATAGTGTGACACTTAGCTGATACAATTTACTGAAAGGATTTTTGATTCCTAGAAATAAGTATTAGATTAACATTGCAATTTTTCCCCAAAAGCAGCTAAGAATAATAATTACTTTTATAGCTTTCATCAATTCCATTAATGTTTTTTTTGCTTTTGCTTTTGAATTCATTCAGATTATTTACAAATTAGAAATTTTCACTGCAGCAAATGCTTTACTTATAAGATAAAGAGATGTTCAGGATTGATAAAGAGCCAACCTTTTGAAACCATCCAATTATGTGACCCAGAAGCAAACAAGGAATCTAACAACTTTTCAATGAAAGCTGCAAATACACATCTTCATCTGAGGAATGACTTGGGTGTGATGTGTTTGCACACAGAGATATTTAAGCTCCATTTGAAACAGAATGTGACCTCCCTAGATTTGAATAATCCCTCTTGTTTATTCGTTGTGTGCTTATGTAGTAGTTTAAAGATCCAGTAAAGTTTTCCCAGTGTTGTATTTGGTGTCCAAGAACTAGAGCTGTTCTCGTGCATTCTACTGTTAGCTGCAGAATCTTTTAAAATTACTATCCACTGAAATTGCTCTGGGTTTACTGCCACCTACATCTAATTTATTTTGATTTATAACCCTGTAAACCAGGTCAAGACTGATGAAAAACAAGACCAATATCTTAAATTCATACAAAAGAATCTGTGGACATAAGCATTCAAGAACACGTGTTCCCGTGCACCTTATCACCAGGCAGATGTTGTTTGTGTAAAATGAAAAATGGGCACATATGTTCACACTAAACATAAAAGGAAGTAGCTGTGTTTTCAGGGGAGAGCCAACACGAGGTGCTGAGGTTTGGATGCAGGTTACTCTGGGTATTTTTATTTTAAGAGAAGGCTTGTGCACAGCTGTCAGTTTTCAAATCTCATTTATGTCTGGGTTCTGTAGAGAGCAGCCCCTAACCTTGTTGGACAGTGGGACGGATGTGCCTCCAAAGGTTTCATCTTTCACACTCCACACATGCTCTCAAGCCACCAGCACTTCACATTTTCTTCTGCCTATTGGATTTTAGAAATGCATATTCACCAGGAGTCCTGTAAATATATTTCAGTTACGATCTGAATAACTGACTCTCAAAAGGTTACCAGGATCTGCTTCTACCTCTGGCCTTTTGAACTTGGGCCTTTCCTTCCTTCTTCTTTTGCACTGGTTATAAAGTTCATCAGCAGTTTATGTGGTATATTTTAAGATTTCTATTTTACTTGGATTTTTTAAATTTGAATAACTGTTGTTTGGAATAGGAGATGATTTTTTATTGAGACATCACTGGGGCAGATGCTGGCAGGAGCAGAAAGCTCTTAGGAGGATACAGACCACCAAAGTCTGAATGGTATTTGGAGTAGGCTTTGGCTTCACATCTTCAGGGTGTGAAGTTCTCAGTTGATATTGCAAACAATAAGACTCCTACAGAGTCTGGTGTAAACCTGGGGATGATATCTGCTTATTTTGTCTCAGGGTTGGATTAAGAGGCTGGAAGTGCAGAGGACCTGGTGGGAATAAGAAGATTAATTAGAGGCCTGGAGCCATCTCCATTAGTTAGTGGGCTACTGGGCTGTGTTGATCATGAAGCTGGTGTTTCCATCAGCTGCTGCTCACATTCTAGGTGTGTTGTTGGATATAATAATGCCTGCATGACTGGGGTGAAGGCTGGCAGTGGTGGGAAAACAGCACAGACTTTGTTTTTTGGAAGACATGGATTGCTGTGGTATAAATAATGTTTTCCCACTCTAATGCATGCAAAGGAGCTGCCAAAGAGGACGATGAGCGAGCTACTGGCTCCTGTTCAGATGTGGCTTTTCAATTTCTGTTGCTCTTTATGCTAAGCCTCTGCATTTTCCAGTAACACAAGTTGTTGCATGTCCTGCCTCCCTTGCTTCTGAATTAAATTTTTCCAGCAGCTGCTCCACCCGTGCCCCCAGATGTGTTGGCCCAGCCCTTGCCACCCTGCCCTGCACAGCACCCTCTCCCCCAGGAGCAGGAGCCCCCGGTGCAGTTGAACATTTGCCACATGCAAGTAGCAAAAAGTAGAGACAATCTGCAATCCTTTCTGCTGTCTGTCAATAGGAATAGTCTGAGATACAACTAAATATATCAAAGATTTTGTGTATCTGCTGAGTTTTACTACTTCAGATCCAACTCCACATTCCCCGACTAAGGAATTCATAACATAACTGTATAAATGAATGTTTAAATTTTCTACTTTCTACTTGCCTTGAATCACTGAAGTGGTTTCATGGATTAGACTGTCCTTGTCCTTACTGACCTTGTCTGTTGGTTTTAAGTGTTTCTGAACTTGCCTCGCTGGATTTGTTCAGGTAGTTCCTGGAGAAATTATTTTGCAATCTAAATTTGCATAATGGATGCAAAACTTTACACATCTCCTGTGAAAGAAAGATCAGGAAGTTTGTCACAAGCCCAGCTATTGCACATTTTAAAAGGTCATAAAGCTGCTAGGTACGTAATAAATGTTAGAAGAAACACTGGCTTCATGGCAGTGTGAGGGAAATTCTTCCCTGGAGGAATTTTATAGTGTTCCCAAAGCTATGCGGTGAATTTCCAGCAATGATTATTGTGAAACATTTGTGTTGGAATCAAGTTGTGTTTTTTCAGTTGAGAGTCCATCTTGTAATGCTGAACTGCAACCAGAAATGAGCACTGACAATACAACTACTTCATGAGTCTGTCATCAGCAGTCTGTAAATTTCCTCCTCTTTTATTGAAAGGTCATTTTCTTTGCTTTTGCTCAAGCAGACTGTCCTCAGTCCACTAAAAATTCGGGACAGAGATCTCTAAATTACTTGGATGGATCTTGGTTGGAGGCTTCTCTCCAGGACCAGAGATCTCACCAGGATTCTGAGCAGGAACCTCACCACGCTTGGAACACAGAAGGGCTGTTGTGATGTCTTTGAAAACGCTCCCTTGTGGGACAACTAAGGATAAAAGTGTTTTTAATGACTCAGAGATTCCTGGTTAGAGTGTATGGATCTGGATGTAGCCTGTGGATACAAAAAGCACACCAGCCTAGGGAAGTGTAGTGGAGCTCTGGATTAGTGACTGTTTGTCTGAGAGGCTGAACATGGGAGAGGTTGAACATCCAGTGGCCCCTCCATTGAGACAAAGCGAGTGACAGAGGGATCATTTCTGTTGATTCTTTCTTTGAGAAAGCTGAGGAAGACAGCAGGTTGGCAGCCACTGTTGAAGAGCAACCAAAAATTTATGCAAAGAGATAATTTTCTTCATTGCTCAGATGATAGTAAAGCCTCAGGAGGAGTCAGAGGGGTTCAGAGGAGAGCAGAGGTCCCTCAGATGCTACCTAGTGGGGTTCTGGGGTTTGCAGTACAGGTGAGTCTCAGTTGCAAGGTTTTCCTGTCATGAGACAACTTTATCAAGGTACAATGTTTGCTTTTTTGAACTGCTTTGCTGCTGGAGGTCCATGTTGGAGCAACAGTGAGAAATTGCAGCTGTGCAGAAACTCTCACTGTAGAAGTTCTCTCTTCCTAAGTGAAGTTTTTGGGATGAAGCTACCTGCAGTACCAGGGTGGTGCTGTTCCTGGATCCACTCCAGGTATATTCTTTGAACTGTGCAATTATCAGGTTCTTCTCTGCATAATAAGAGGGAGCGCGTGGGACAGAGTTCGTGCTGCACATTAATGGCAGTGGGGAAGGGAAATTGTAGCTTCATTGTGCTCCTGACAATGTTTGAAAGGTCCTTTTTGGGGTGAACAGGAGCACTGACACTATTGCAGACAAACACTTCCCTCCAAAAATGCTGCTGGTAATGTTTTGAAAATTTACCTTTGCATTCTTCCAGGTTTGTCCTGTTTATAAAGCTACACATTATCATTTCCTTTGCTGCCTGTCCCTTCTGAGCATTTTCAGTTAAGCAACTTGAATATTCAAAGATTTGGATGAACAAAAAGGAAACTTGTTTTTTTCCACCTGCAAATGGAAAATACTTTCTATGGTGCTAGTACACATTTCAGTAAAAAATCAACGTTACACGTGCCTGATCACTTTCCCATGGAATAATTTTCACAGAATTCTTGATATTAAAATTCAATATACTCTTTTGTCTAAGCATCACTGGGGATAGCACAGTCTCTCATTATTCTCTTTTTGGCATAGACATAGCTCATAGTATGGGTATGTAGATTTTTTAATGCAGCAATGAAATTGTAAAATGGAGCTATTTTTCAGCTATCACAGAATTTAGCAGCCCCAGTGAATTATGTCTCGTAGCCACTTTTATTTCACACTGTTTTTTTAAAGGCCTTTCCTATGCCAACTCATATCTTTTATGTCAAATATGAGACATAAGGAAGCATTCCCATGAAAAATTGTGTCCACTACCTAAAGCTTTGCTTTAGGAATTTAGTCTTTAAAACCAACTCAGCTGTGGGGCAAAGGCTCTGCACTGGATGCACTGGCAGCACAGTAAGCATGAGCTGCAGAGGATAAAACTGGAATAGCAGCACTTCACCTCCAACAACTGCCTTGGAGCCCACCTGCAGAGTTCAGAGTGACCCTGGGCTGCCCCCACCTGCACCAGGTGATGTGCAGGAGTAACGCCTGTGGGACAGGGCTCTTGCTCTCCTTTAGGCCATTCCTCAATGCTAAGGGATGCTGACTATAAACCAGATGCAGAGCACGCCACGGGCTGCATTCAGCCAGGCTGCTGCTCCCTCACCTGTGTTTGGTGTTGGCACTACATGGGATGCCAGAAATGAATTTGTTGCTAAAAACAAGAAGTTTACTTCCTTAGGTTCTTCCCCCAGTGGGTGGTGGAGCACTGGAACAGCTCCCCAGGGCAGCAGTCCCAGCACCCCCTCTGCCAGCATTCCAGAAGCATTTGGCCAATGTCCTCAGCCACACGGTGGGAGTGTTGGGAGTGTCCTGTGCACGGACAGGAGTTGGACTCGATGACCCTTTTGGGTCCCTTCTAACTTGGGTAGTTCTATGAGTCTATGATTCTAAGACCTTTGCTTATGGAGTACTGCAGTTCTGTCTGTCTAATGAGGCTCCATACAGACTTGTCAATACAGAATCTGAGCAAGATTCATTCACTTTTTTTTGTCATTTCTTTGTGGCTGATGGATTAAGAAACCAGAATCCCCTCCATCCTTTCAATTGACTCCCAGCTCCCCAGCGTTCCTGAAAGCTGGTCTGGTAACTGGGAGTTGGGGTTTTGTTTATCAGCCCAGATTTTCCTACCTGTAAGTTGTGGGGCACATCTATGGTCAACCTTTGTTTCTTCACTCCAGAGGGTCCTGGAATAGAGATGCAGCATCCCTGCACTGCTGGAAGGGTGCAGCTGAGGGAAAGCGATGAGGTGAAGCACCCAAACCTCACTCTGTGTCCCAAGATATAAATCATGACAGAGGGAGACAGGTAGCAGAGCTGAATTTCCAATTTCAGGGATCTATCTGTCAGAGTAAATATCTAACAGTTCATGAAAACACATTTTAGATGTCTTTCTTTCCAGGTCAAATGTTGCATAATTTCACTACGTATTTGACGTATCCGCTTCCAAAAACTTACTTTAAAAAAACAACCAAAACAAACCCCAACCATTTCTCCCATCTCAGTTCTATGGATTTTGCAAAAGTTTGTGAAAATGAAACTTTTCCTAATACAACAAAAAGTAACTTTACTGCAGCAGATCTGATGGCTGATTACTGTGGGTTTCAGTGACAGGGGTTAACCAATTTAGTAATCTGGGCCTGACAGAGCTTTGCAGAATAAGTGTCTCAGTGCTTTAGGACTAAGTGCTTCACTTGGATTCTGGGAACTCAAAAGATTGATTTTGTTTGCCTTTTGATTAAGAGAACAGGATTTGGACATGAAAATCCAATTAGATGATTGCTGGGGGTGGGAGGGAGGCAGGGAGAGAGGGAAATGGATGGCATACAAATCTTCTGCAAAGAGACCTTATTCTGAAATCTGGACTACACCTCTGCTGGCTTTCAATTAATTGTAAACCAGCTGTTCTCTCTCTGTGCACTGAAACAAAAAAAATCACAAAGTTTTAGGATTGCCAGGTGATAATACTGAACACTCACAAGAAAAGAAAAGTTGAAACCATTGAAAATAAATAACAAGAGTCTTAAAAAGTGAGAGAAAGCAATAATATGTTTTCTCCAGTATTTCTTGCAGTTAAGTATCTTGAACAGTCTTATGTGCTTTGCTATCAACAAGCCTTGCAGCAAACCCCATCTGTCTATCATTCATAAAATGAGATGTTACCATTTTGCAGAACCATAAACCACATTGGGAGTTTATCCAAAAAACAGATGATAAAAGTCAAAGTATAACGATCCAAACACTTTCTAAGCGAAAGACTATCTGAAGCAGCTGTTTTCCTTTATTATTAGAGATAATTAGACTGTCACATCAGAAGAATATCAACTTTTCCCATGTCTGGTTCACCTGTTTATAGAGTGCTCTCCAAGTGCAGACGTGCCAGATGCACCATGCCAAGAGTGATGGAGAACAATAAGGCTCTTTATGAACCCTGGGACTGCTCTATTTGTGCAGAGCAATCAACCATCTAATCCATCCAGGAGCTAGAAAATGCCCTTGGGAGAAGCTTGCAATGGTCCCTTATGACTCTGTCCTTGCTTCATAATTTCCTTCTAAATCTTGAGCATGGGGTGCTGTTCTGGAGGGAAGCATGCTTGGTTTTTTCCTCCATTATTCTCTTTTTTTTGGTGTTTAGCCCTGAAAATTGATGTTCACTGAACAAAGCACCAACCTGTTTGAATGCTGCTGAGCTCTTCAGTCTAAATGAGGTCTTGTGGCAATGTGTCATAGACTTGGTGTCTTCATGGATTAACTTGCAACAGCAATATGATTATTGCTATTTCTGTAGCCATACCCTGGTTGTAGGAGGAAATGGACAAGACACTTCCATTTTTTGAGTTCTTCCTGACTGCATGAAAAAAAAAGACTTACTGGTGGAATTTCAGGGATTATTTTACAGCACCAGACAAAAAGGCAGATGAAATACAGTTTTAGAAGAATAAAGACAAATACATACATAAAAGAACCATTTCAGTTTTTCATCTATCTAGTTAGGATATAAATCAGGTAGAATTTTTCAGGAGTGAGAGCTGAGAATTGTTGTGCATTCCTTAATTAAAATCTACTGAGTTTTACACTAGTTTTTTTATAGAATCATATTTTAGGAAAATAGCTATGTTTCTCTTTAAGTGTGTCCTCAAAACTCTGTGGTTATTGAGATTGAAAAACTGCCTCTTATCTGGGGAATGTTAACCATGATAAACAAGGAAATAATCAGGGCCAAATGTGAAATTTGGCAGTTGTTTTGGATTTTCAACATTTGGTGCATTAGGGACGTGCACAGATCAAAATCCTGGAGGCTTTATAAACGTTGTAGTCCAGAAGATAATGTGTATTCTGAAGCCTTTATTTTCCTTTGTGAACATAACCTGGTTGCCAGTGATTAGTGGTTGTTAGGAATTCATCTAGAAACCACTAACTGCAGTTAAAAAAAAGAAAGGTAATAAATCCACATAAAGTACATTAACAAACCAGTAACTGTGTGAAGGCAGCACATCTCTTGCAGCTCTAACTGCAATTGTCCTTAGATATGCCCATAAAAGTGTGTGTGTACATGCAGAGGGCTACCTGTATGGGATCCTCAGCTGACTGGGTCATCCAGGGTGTGTCACCCTGGTCTGAGCTTGGCAGGGGGAAGCTCATGGCACTTTGTGTGACAACAGAGCAGATCAACAGTGAACTGCTTGAAAAAAGGCATTTGAAATCAGTGACTTTATTTTACCATCAGTGCCCTTCTGAAAAGGAACTGGTTGGACAAGAACTGCTTTTAATACAAGAGGAAAATTACACATCCCTCATGTACGTAAACTTCCTGGTGGGACTTGAAGAAGCCTCTGAAACTCTTCTCTGTCCTCCTTTGTAGAATGAGGAGTGAGAGTTGAACTGTGTTAGCAAATGGCTTATTCTGTGATACATCCAATGCTTATCTTGACAGACTGTGCTCTAAAGAGGGAAAAAAATTACATGTACAAGACTTATATTTAGGCAAAAGAAACATTGGAATTACCTTTTTTTTTTAAATTGTCATTTGAATGCAATGAGGAGGCTCCTATCTACAAAAAGTCAGCATTATTTTACTTAATCAGCTGTTAATTGATTGTGTCTTGCAGTATTAGGTTCATTTTTCTCTTTTTCCCTTGCCATCTCTTATGCAAGTCAATAATCTACCCTCTGATTTTTCAAAAGACTTCATATCACTACACTTCTGTTATTTACCAGTCATCTGAAACTCCCACCTACTACTTATTCCCTTCTATGTATTTACCTCACAGCTACCCAGCATATATGTCAAAGTAGCTTTTCACATTTTCTTTAAACAGCAGTAATTAATTCCTGTAGTGCCACACGTTCCAAAAAGCCCAGAAGGTATTAACTGAGACTTACTCACGTTTGCTGCGAGTACACGGCAGATTGCGCTGACATCTTAGCAACAAAATTAATTGAATCTCTTTCTTAAGTGTTTTTCACTACAGAAGGACTCTCTGGATTGAAGGAATGCCTTCTGGTTAGTACAATGTGCTTCATATTTTCTGTGTTCAGTATTGCTATTGTTGAAAAAAATAATACCCAAGGTAACTGAATATGAGTGTGATGGTAAATGGACACCTTCAGAGTGCTTTTACGTCAGTATAATCAAGGGCTATTGAAAAAAATAACATGTAGCAAAATAAGAATTTAGCTCAATATTCTTTTATCAGTCAAGGCTTATAGGATATTCAAGTGGGTGAATTTAGTAGATAAACTGATAGGCACGACGGGGAAATATTTGTAAACATGTATTGTCATTTAGTCTTAAAAATTCCCTGTGACAGTAATAGTTTGTGTGTGAGCTGAGTATGCTGATGGGCAGCACCTACACCTGAATCCTGGAAACTCTGATTTCCAGGCTCTGGGAAGGTTTTCCAGCCATTCACTTTGATTTCAGGCAGCTACCAGAAACGTGAGCTGTCTGAGGGTGTGAACTCCAGTTGCTGAAACTGCCGCACAGCCTCTTTTGTACCTATAATTGCTGGAACGTTGTACACAGGGAAGACATTTAGATGATGAAAGGATCCTGGGTTTTGAATTGGCAGCATACTTAAATAGAAAGAAAGCAGAAAATTAGTTTTTCTCTGCTCTGTTATGTATTTTCTGAGAGAGAGTTACAATAATGTCTTAAGGCCTCAGGTAAGATCAGGGCTCCATCGTGCCGGTCTTTCGTGTCCCCATGCAAGAGAAAACATGTTCTTCTTAAAAATTATTTTCTTTACTCTCCCCCAAAGATAAATACTCACACCAAAAGGGCTGGAGGGAGAAAAGAATATACAGATGTGGGGGTGCTGGCAGGATTGGAAATGGAGATGATGGGATGGGCACTTCTGGCACCAGCACACCAAAGCGTGGTCGTGACCGAAAGAGCCGGTGAAGCTCGTGAACACGGCTGAAATCTGCCAGCTCCTCAGCTCTGCACCAGGAAAGACAACCTGGAGCTCTGCTCTGAGCCAATGCTATCAGCAATTCTAGACTTTTCCATGTCCTTAACTCCACTTAGGATTCACACAATTTCCCCATTTGCATGAACCAGTAGCTGAGCCCGGTCTTTGTGGTGTCCCAGAAGGAATGTGGTAGTTCCGAGGGCAGAGGTTTCAGTGAGGGTGTGCTGAGGTCTCTCAAAGGATGCTACAAGGGCAAGAACTAAATAGGGACGTCCCTTTTCATCTAAGCTTGTGACTGGGTGGCATTGAGGTGGTGCCACAGGTCTGCAGCCATCAGTCCTGGAAGTCCTTCAGACCCAGAAGCCGTGGAGGCAGCAGTTTGGATGGTTATGTGGGAGGACATTTCTCATAAAAATTGATCATTACCAATATGTATCCAGAAAAGAGATTTTTATGGCCAACCAGCACTGAAATTCCTGCTATGCTTCGTGAGATTTAGCTTTATCAGAAAGCCCTGTTCTTCTGTGTGATTCTGTAAAATGCTAAACTACTGTTTAATTTTGGTTTTATAATTCCACTGTAAACCTTTCAAAAAATCCTAAACAGCATAAAGCCAACAAAGCACAGCAGCTCTCTGCTGTTTTCATTTAAATATTTCTTAAGCAAGCAGATTTCCAGTAAGTAGAATCCAGAATTGTTTTGTTTTAGGAAAGGAAAACAAATCCATGAGCTAAATAATCGCTCATTTTTCTCCTCTGTTTTTGTTTCTTTTTAAGTGACTGGGTGAAGACTTAACTCTTGTGCTTTCCCTCATTTGCAAGGGAGTTCAGCCATTTGGAGAAAATGTGTTAAGCTGATCGCAATGGATTGTACTGGTATTTGCATAAAATAATTGATGTACACACATCTCAGAGTAGGAGTGGAGGCAAAACGTAAGAACAAATCCATAGTGCTCATTAGATGTTTCTGAGGCTCAGATATCTTTGAATATCCAGATCATTTGTCAGTCAGCTGGGTTTGTGTATTTTATTTTTATTGAGCTGGGCATGTATGAGCCAGAGTAAAAGAAACTGTTTTCAACAAAGAACTTGTTTCCTAATGTAAGGGCTCAAATCCTGCCACCCTACTGACCAGCAGACACGATCCAATCGGTGTCATGTTTATTCAGTGTTCAGAATGATTAAAAAAAAAGAAGAAGATGAAAGCAATCATCTGGACTTTTTCAACATGTGAACTCTGTCTTCCACTCTGATATTCAAATAAAGTGACAGCGGATGTTTAAAAACAGACATTTCAATCCCAAACACTCCTTGCCTGTTTGTTTAATTACATTTCTGGAAGATTACAGCTCTCCAGCCAATCTGGACTCTGTTTTTATAGGCTGCTTGAATTCTCCACTTTCTTTGACCCTGCAGTCTTTGGTTCAATTTAATTATTCGATACAGAACAAGCCCAGTCACCTCCGCTGAAGCCAGTGCCAGCTTTGCTCGTGAATTCACCGGGGACTGAACGGTACATCAAGAATTTCCTCTTTGTTTTCTCATTCTGAACTTTACATTACAGCTCACAGCAGCTCCTTAACACCCCCCCTGACATCTGGAAGGTGGTGCTCGTTCTTGAAGGCCGTGCAATATATAGGAAGCACCTCCATTTGTGACCTTACCTGATCTTGGCTCTGCTCAGTGCCCTGCCAGGTGAGCACGTACAGATCCTCCCCATTCCCATCACAGTCGTGCTCTCATTTCTTTTATTACAATTTTCTTCTCCCATCACGGGCAAAATCCAATGTAGAATAATTTGGAGGGCTGACCTGTACAAATGACCAGAGGCAAATGTACCAAAAAAATACAAAAGAAGAAGAAAAAGGAAAAAAAAAGAGTCACAAAAGGAAATTTTTAGGTTTAATCTTGGATGGGATAAAACGTATTACGACAGTATCTATGTTTGTCCTCACCAGCAGTTCATTGGACTGATTTCCTTCTAGGACATTAAACTCATGCTCACAATTATGTCTGCATTTCAACACAATGAAGTTCCCTTTCCCTCCATATATTTTTCTTCTTGTACATAGGGCTTATCACATTATCATGACTCTTCTAAAGGTTCTTGCAGGTCCGTGGTAAGGGAAACACTTTTATGCTAAAAACATGTATTTAGATCTTTGTAACTGGAATATATGCTTCCTGCTGAGGTCTGAGCAAACCTTTTCAGATATAGTTTATTAGCATTTTAATAGCATGCTCGCTCTAGGAAGTCTTTTTGTTTCACTGGCTAAGTATGAAAATATTCTGTATTTGCAAAACACTGATTTGATGCCGTTTACCCATCAGATATGATCCACATCACATGGAAAGTCAGGCTATCATAAACATTAACAAGAAATAAATAGCTGTCAAATGACATACAAACCTCTGCTTGCAGAGCCATACATAGACTCCTTTAAATAGCTTCATGGTTCTCTATGCTTGAGTTGCAAACATTGGTAAATGTTGATGTCTCAATACTTATAATGCAATTTAACACCTCATTTTAGGAGCATAGATGCATTTTCAAAGCTAGTTGATTTTTTTTAATCTCGTGGGCAAACATTCTCCCCTAGATTGTCTTACTATCAAGTTTCTTACGCTCATGAGATCATTTTGATTCCTTTTGCCCACACAGAGAAAGACTCTTCAGTGAAAGATCACTCAGGGAATTAATTGCTTCTATCTGATTCCTGTGGAAATGGATATGAAAAGGGAAATTGTTTGTAATTGCCCCATTTATCAGTATTAGGGAAGACATTTCTTTTGCCCAGACTGCTGCAGCCCTGCCCTAGCGGAAAACCCATGAAAAGAGGGGTGGGTTTGCATCTGAAGACAAAACAGGACTCAGCATAGGTTTTCTTGATGCAGTCTTTGGCAGAAATCATAAAGATTGCATTTGTTTCTTGGAGGTTCTTTGTTTCAGACCTATCCAATGAACAAACTGTTTTGTTTGTAGTCTGAGCAAGACTAGCAAATGTGCAAGAGCTGCAAATCCCTTTTGCTCTCCTGTGATCTGATGGCACAGAGCCCTACTCGTTATATACGATTCAGAAGATGAATCAAATCTTTGTTTTCCTGTGTCTCTAATTGGTATGAAAAGATATAATTTCTATAGAAAAATACAAGTCCTTCTCTGGCACTGCGATTCCCCAAGCTCAGCTCTGCTGTAGGCTACACTCAACCTTGAATCGACAGCTGAAACAGAAAAGGTCCTAAAACCCATCAAAGTAACTTTGCAAAAATGACAAATAACTTTGTCCTGGTAGAACGTGGAAACAACTTTACAAGCGAAGCAATAAAAAAATGCATTGTTATTGCTTGAGTATATTATAACCCTCATTTGAAAAGAATGGCAGTCTGGTTGGAAATCACTTTGTGCATATGTTACAGAAAGTCTAGAGACATTTTGTTCTTTATTAATGAAGCATGAAGAAAATAGTACTGAATATATTTTGTTAGAAGTTCCAGCTTCCTTATGTATGCTGTACATTAAGTGTTCCCTAATTAGACTTTGGTAAATTAAAACGCTCAAGGGGGCAAACACACAGGACTGTTTCAATAAACACATTTCCCCCTCCCTGCCAAAAAACATCCTCTGTTGCTTGGCACTCTGTCCTAAAAGATCATCCTTATGTCAGCTGAATGGAGACAGGAGGAGGCTTGTCAAAAAATCAGTCTGTTTCCATGCAAATATGGGAAGAATACTGGAAAGCAGGCATGTTCTGAGGCTAGAAAAGGTGATTTCTTGCATGAGGAGTGCAAATTTGGTCAGTGATGGTGATTTGGTCAGCCAAGGTGCTGGGGAAGCTCCCTCCCACCCTCGTGCGAGTCAGCGCAGTTCCTGTGCAACACTGGGCAGCTCTCACCGGGTTGATGGGTCTCTGCCACCATCCTTTTTAATTTCTTTCCCTAACTAACAGTTCAAGGAGCTGATCATCTCTGTACTCTCTGACAGTGCCCAAGTCCCTCGAGCCCCCTCCTTTGCTGAAAGAACCCGCAAGCCAAATGCTGAGGGTTTGGTCTTCAGAGGGGAATGTAACTGGTTAGAAAGCTGCTGGCTCTGCCCCTGACGAAGGCAGAACTTTCCTGCTGTTACTCCTAATGATTTCTGCAGTTACACTGAAATAATGAGAGCTTTGCCATGGTGCAGGTCAGGCCCAGTATCACAGCCAGCAGTTACAAACTGGGGAAAAGCAGCTTTACAGCCTGGTGGTCTGGGGTCCGGTTTCAATCCTTATGAAACGTTTTGGGGTGAAAAGATCTAATTTAATCTCCTCGAGAAGGACAATTTTTTCTGCTGCACAAGCACCAGGGCTGTGAACTCGGTGCAACTGCAGAAACCAGAGTGTTCCACGGGGCAGGATTCCAGCTTTCAGGGTCTGAGGCACTGCACAACAGACAGACAGCTCTTACAGACAGAACTCCACAAAGGGATGGCAGCGTTACCTGGATGGAGACAAAGCCACCAGTCCAAGAAACAATAAATAGAGGATTTGAAAAGTCCAGTGAGCCAAGGGGCATGAGAGGAGGTGGCCAGCAATTCCAGGGCTCTTGGCCAAGGTCAGTACCAGCGGCCCTGTCCCCTCCCTGTGCATTAACAAACTGTTTGGAATTGCCACGTGTGATTTGTCTGCCTGTTCAACGCGTAACCCCCAGAAGCTTACGCCCCAGTTTATAATTCAAACTATAATGAAAAAGGAAATTAAAGTCTTTCTAATTTATCAAAAGAATGAAAATTGCATTAAGAGGGGGGAGAAGAGTTTTGACTCTTTTGGGATTTGAGAAAATTAGTCCTGCAATATTTTTTCCTGAAGAAAAGGAATATTAAATATTTTAACTTAATTCTTTTTGCCCTTTTTTCTTCAGTGTTCTAAATACTTCGTATTTAGGAAAAATTAGGTCCTATCCAACTCTGAAACTGATTCTGTGTTTCTCATTCTGTGGTATTTTAATTGCATATTTTATTTGTTCTGCAGAATATTTTTCTCAATAACAGTAGGATTCTTACAGATAAAATAATTGTTCTAAAAAAGCAACCTCTGTGATAACTTTCATGTGTGTGAGATGTGAGGGTGGTATTTTTATATATGAGATGCGTTTTAACACTACAATGAAGCCACTACTTCACATTTGCAGCTGCAAACTTTTTTCCAGATATCATTTCAATAAAAATTGAAAAGTATTCCCTGGAAAGGATGGAGGTTCAGATTCCTGAGTGTTTGCTGGTTAAACACACAAGAGGATTTTAGGACTGTGGGTTCTAGAATTTGTTATTCCTCTTCTTTGTATGTGTTTTCAAGCTTCTTATCTCAGACAAGTGCTACTTGTCTTATTTACTGTATAGAGAATATAGGAATGGCTTGGCAAGGTGGGGTGCTGGTGGCCCCTGAAGCATCAGGGCTGCTGTTCCCCGTGCTGGGGTGATAAGATCTGCATATACAAGGGACTGAGCAAAGTAACTGTTATCCCTACTCAGCTGCCAGCAAACTGACAAATCAAAGGACTTGCCCAAACCAAGTCTGTAGGAAAGCTGAAGGTAGAACCCAGTTTTCCTGAAGCCAGAACTGATGTCTCTGCCACAGGGACTATGAGCATCCATCAAGGACCAGTATGACATGTTTACATTTCTTAGTATTTATTTCCTCAGTGAACTGGACCTGGAGAGGGAGAGATCTTCCTCCTCAAGTGCTCTGATTGGCTTTATTTTGTCGTGCTCTAAGAGCTTTTTGCGGATGAGCTCTACGTTTTGAGTGCTGGTACCCTCTGCAACAGAGGGGATGTCACTGGAGGAGAACTGGACACTGAATATAAAGGATGTGAGCTGCTAGGGCCCAGTTTGGCTGTTTGACACGACAGGGAAGTGGCCCGAGGCAGGGCACTGGGCTGGGTGTTGCTGCAGGCACTGCCACCAGGAAGATGTGGGGCCAAATCAGCACGTCTTGCAGGTAATGCACGAGACTTGATAGAGCCACTATTTTTACGAGGCAGTTTTCAGGAGACACAGCCCTGTGATAGGAAAGAGATGAAAAGCATCACAGAAATTTAGTGCAAATAATCAAACCTTTTATTTCCTCATTTTGGAGCTCCCAATTTATAACCAGAGCTGCATGGGGGGGGAGGGGGGGGGCACAGCAGCTCTTCACGTGAAGTGACCTTTGCAAACCTGGCTTTGAAAGTTTGTTCTCAGAGAGCATGGAAGAAATTCCCTTCTTCCACTTCTTGGAAGCAGGTAAAGATGTTCTCTGATGAGAAGTGTTTTGTGGAGAGGCTCCTCTCCTTAATGCCAGCATCTTGGTTCTCTGGCCTGTCTCACCCCCGATAGAGGGAGGGACCACACAGCGGGACATGAGCTAAAATGTGAACATACTAGTTCTCCAGCTGAAAGAATTCTGTTATGGTGGAACCTGTCTTTTGAGCAAAGAATAATGTTATTTATGACTTGAAACATTTTAGTGTCTATGCTGGCTTTTTTAGACCAGCTTCTAAGATATACTTAAGATTGCATTGTCTTTGTGCCTGTCTGTCAGTCCTTCAGAATAACATTTAAACACAACAGCTGATTTCAGCTACATTTAACAATGGAATTGTGTTTAGTTCCTGCACATTTTGTGAAAATAGCCAGCTGGCCTTAGGGAAGAGCATCTATTAATTTCCAAGAAAGAAAATAGTTAATAAGTTCACTTTTTTCCTAGATGTTGGAGGATCCACACATGAAGACGAGATTACTTTATCTCTGTTTCTCTCAGAACTATTTCATCTTATGAACAATTCCTGTGAGGGACTGGACTTGTGGAAAAGAAAATTCAGGAATAACAGCTTGTGTAAACCAACCCATCTCCTTTGCTTCTCCTGAAGCTATTTTGATGTCCATCAGTTGAGGATCCAGCCACACCAATGTGGTGATCAGCAAACATTATCGTGTTTTCCTTCTGCTTCTACCAAGCCTGTGTTGAGGGAAAACACTGAGTTTCTCCAGTTTAGGGCCTCCCAAGCTCTAGTACTCAGCAGCCTTTTGCATCAGTGCTTTCTCCTTTTGGCTGGAGGTGTAACTCTTTCCATTTTGGCTTTGCAGAGAGCTCGTGTGTCCTTGAGGCGCTGCCCAAGCCTGCAACAGCAGCACCTGCAGACAGAGGGTCTGGACACTGCCATCTCCTGAAGGCACTGTGAGCCAGTGCAGGTGTCCCAGGTAGGTCTGCAAGACTGTGGGCATCACCTGCCCTTAACAGTCTCAATTTCAGTGTTAAGTCATCAGCTTTGAATTGCTTGCTGCTTCTGCACAGTGCAAAAGAAAAGAAAGCACTACCAACAGAAAAAAGGCTTGATCTATGGAAATATTCACATCTGTATTTGAAAACCTCTGTCTCAATGTGCCCAGGGAGAACCCAGAGCAGACCTGCTGGTGCATGGCTGAGCTACAGGGTGTCAGCTGAAGCCTGAGAACAGGGCACAGCAGAGCTGGCACTACCTGTGTCCTTGTAGGAATGCATGTGTAGACCAGAGTGTGTGCCCTGAGTGGAAATGCACCTGCAGGGATAAAAACATCTGAATAAAGCTGTTAACTTACAAGCAAATGGAATACTGAACCCACCTAAAAGAGATATAAGAGAGAAACAGTCAGGAATCGTATCAGCATTCAAGTGGCTATTTTTACCTTGTATTTACTAATTGCCTTGGAATAAGAAAAGTAAGTGTAATTACGAGGACAAATGTTCTTGGTAAGTGGAATAAGCTTTTTCTGCATGGTGTCTCCTTCAGAAGAACCCATACATTTATATCTGATGTTTTTCTAAGAACACAAGGGTAAGCTTCCTAAATAGGTAGTAATTGGTATGAAATGGGCAGTCAGTTAAAGCTGAAAGCACTTGTACCTGCTTCCCCCTCCATTAAATTTTTTGCTTAATGTAGATTGCAGAAGTGCAATAGGCTGACAATTTACTTGATTAAAAGTGACATTGTAAATACAGTCAAAGGCAGTATGTATTAGAAACCATTTTTTATAAGAAGGTTGTCATCTGTAATGTTATTAGCCTTTATGAGATGAAAGACAATGGAACCCTAATTTGCATATAATTCAGCTTAGTATTTTTTAATAAGCTTTTGTGTATTATGCAAACAAGGGGTTTGATTTGCACAGATGGGACCAAGAGCAGGGACATTTTCAAAAACTGTAAATGTAAGGTTTGTATTTTGGGTGGGTTTCACTGCTCATTTCAACAGCATTCATACAGGCAGGGAGAAATAGGAGAGGTCAAAACCAAAAACCATCCATGGGCTACGTAATGCCTTCAGACCATGCTCAGATCTCTCACTGATTTCACTGTCTCTCCTGGCACAGGAGTTATTGAGCCAAATGCAGAAACTGTATTACTGTCCCCAAGGCTGTTTGTATCAGTCTTGTTTGTAATAAAGCAAACCAAAACACATCCCTCCCTCACCTCCAAAAAAACCCCCAGAACTGAACAACCCAAACCAAATTCGTGTGCAAGCTGCAGAGACTCAGCTATTCCAGACATGTCTAAGAACAAAAACACTGATCATACTCCATGTGCTATTACAGAGACAGAAACAAGCAACACCATCATCTCTAAACATGGTACATCAGACTGTGCAGCAAGTGTCTTTCTGTTGCTCCCTTATCAAATTTGCTGTGTTTATTAGTCCAAGGACATTTTTTCCCAACTGCCAGCACTTCTAATCAAATTGGGAAATATTAAAATCAAGCTAACAGACCTGACATTGGTACTCATGGCTGAGACAGGCACTGCAAAATCCCTCTCCTCCTCTTTCTGCTGCGTTGACTTGGCAGAGGTAAAAGGCATAAAACCTTCCTCCTGCCAGGAATATCAGATAATTCCGTTCCAATTCTACACTCTGGAAGTGCACAGCATATGTTTATATACTCAAGGCTTCAGGCTTCCACATCAGTAAAGAAAGAACGAATCCAATTTTTCATGGCATAGCAGTTTACTTAGTCTGGAACAATTTACTGAATCAGCTCATGTTGTTTCCCCACTCTGTGCAAAACCAGTCTGGGAAATTCATTGTATATAAATATACAACAAAAACACAAGAAAGCCCAATCAAACACATGAGCTCCATTCTTTATATTTAGAGAAGCCAACACGTAGAAGATACTCAAAGAACAGGTCTACAAATGAACTGAGGAGCACTGTTACACCTTCACCCAGCTTCTTCAGAAGAGGCTCTTGCTCTTTGCTGTTTTCTTTAGGGGATGCCTTTCTCTCACAACTGGCAGGGTGAGGTGAATATCCTGCTTACACACAACCACAGGACAGGTTTGAGTGTTCTCACTATCAGCTGTATCAGCTCTTCTGACCTGTGCACACATTTAAATCTGACCCTTCACATTACTCCTGCTGTGCATGGGATTCCCATGGGCAATTCTTCCAGTGCTCAGGAAAAATGCCTGGCTTCTCAGCCCTGCTGATGCTGTTTTGAAGAGGGGCATGGAGGGGAGGATTCCAACCTTCTAATGGAGAAATGATCTGATTATTCCTGTAGTGTGTAAATACTCAAATGAAGATCCCTTGGTGCAATATGTCTATAGGAATCAGTTTGGAAAGATTTCTCATTCCACATTTGTCATCAGGTGTCATTTCTTTTATTCATCTGCTCTTTTACTCTTCATGAACCTGGCCAGCAGCTTCAGCAATGCTGCTGAACCTCTGACCCATCACCACCTGCCTACTCAGGATCAAAAAACAAACGTGACACAGAAACTTTCTCATTTTCCTTGTCCCTATCCTCTCCACGCACTCCTCTCACGTTGGCAGCGTTCTGAGCAAGTGGCAGTGGCTGGAGGAGGACTTGGGCTCAAGGGTGTGTAAATGTAGGTATGAGTTTGGTAGGACCTAGAGGAATGGAAAGTTCAGCAATGCAGGGTTAAGCAAATGAAAAGAATAGGCAAATGCAGACGATGGACTGCACGGGGAGCAAGGGCTCAGGCTAAATGAGTGGGGAAAATATAAATTATACAAATTATACTATTAAAGAGCTGCTGTTGGAGTACAAATGCAACGTCCTGTGAGAACAGCAATGGGCACCTCTTCGGTACATGATTCCAACATCACCACCTGCTGTGGTCAGGGAGGTTGAATTAAAACCTGAACAAGAGGCAAAATGACTACTGAGTATGCCCAGATTTCAAGGCACTGAGAAAGGATCATATCCAAGTCATGTCTGTTGGGCAGAGACCAGGAAAGAGAGTCTGTTGGCAAGACAGAATTAGTTCCTCAATTACCATCCCAGAGGAGATGCCTCCAGCCCTTTGGTTGAGCAGTGCAGCCTCAAAATGTCATTACCCACAATTGCTAAAATCTGCATGCTTTGCAAGCCATCCCCTGAATTTCTGCTCTATTTTAATCTTGGGCTGGTTGCTCTCTACCTCTGATATGAATATTGAAAGAGCGGTAACAGCGTGAGTTATGTGTTGGGAATGCTGAGAGCAATGAAGGTGTGTTAGGAGCTGGTTGGGAGGAACTGGGAGAAGCGAGGTGATGCTGAAGCATCTGGTAGTGAAGATGGTGATGCAAAGGAAACTCAAGCTGCTCCCACCCAGAAAAGCTGATTGACAACAAAGAGTATGGCACAGGATGAATTGGTAATAGAAGAGGATTAATGGCCGAGCACGGCAGCTCATTTTGGGGTTGTCACAAACACAAGATGGATAGAGCATGGAAATATTCATCAGTCAATGCATTATTTTGGGAAATTGTGAGGGAAGACAACAGGCTATGGGAAGAAAATTGATTAGAGCAGGCTGTAGAAGAGGGGGAATTAGGGTGGAAGATGCCAAATGTCAGAACTCACCTGAGGAGCAGAAGGAGAAATTAAATTAATAGTGTTGTGAAGGAGGAAGAGTTGGAAGGAGGTGAAGGAATAGGAAGGCATCAGAGATATGAGAACAGCACAGTCAACCAATATAAAAAGAATATTTGGGAGAAAAAACAATAATGGATAGAAAAACTGAAGAAGTAACAAGGAAAAACGGTAAATGCATGAAAACATGTAAGGTATAAAATGGAGGATAAAGGTTGGAGAATACAGTAAAGATGCACTTGGAGGAAGAGACAATAAGGTCACACTTTTCACACCTTTTTGTTTTGGGTTTCTGTTTAAGAGAAACAACAAAGCACAATTGGGGAAAAAAGTGCTTTTAAATGTCATGGCTGTTTAACGGAGTGGTTGGGACATTAATTTAAGGAAATACCACACTCCTGTAAGAGTATTTGAAGAAAATCTCAAAGGGACTTAAATTGTATAAGACAGCATCTTGTCAGTCCTCATGGAGGAGATAAAACATCTTTATTTTGAAATACAAAATTTAAAAGTGGGAAGCTGGCTCAGATTTCTAAGGATACTTCCACACTGCATTGTAGTATCTACTTTTAGAAGAGCTGAAAGGGTTTCTTCAGAGGTTATGAAAATTATGTTCCTTTTAAAGTTATATTTAAACACTCAAAAAATCATTAGTCACTTCAAAAACCTTGGCTACTTTTTGTATACTACATTTTTCTTTGAGTACTTGTGTATTATGCAAAATATACAGCGCTTCTGAGCCAAGTTTTTTGGTGTAAATTTAGTGGGTTCTAAACTAGAGTTACAAATAAGTGTAATTTATTGCACTTACACTCTCTTACACTTATCTTACACTCTCTTCCCTTCCAACCCTTAGTCAAAAAAATCTAAACCAGAGGATTGTGTGCTCCAGAGTTTGAGAGAGGGGGGCTCTTGACTCTTGCCTGAAAAGATTACTTGCATTTCCACAATTCCCAGTTTGTGGCATTGGGCATCTGGATCTTTGATCTTTATGGAGACAGAAACTTTGAAGGCAGTGAATGACTTCCAATCTGCTGGAAATTCCCATCCATTCTCACTTCATGAATCTACAACAGGCAGCCAGATCCTTCACAGCAATTCCCTTTATTCCATATATAATAAGGCTCTGTTGATTTCTGAAGCTCCCGTTGAGGAAGCCGGAGCATAACAAGATCTTCCTTGTTGCTCACACCCTCGCTCTCTCAAGAGCACATCACTTGCACAGGAAACTGCTGAAGGGAAAGGAGCTCTCCCAGATCAGCACCTGAGGAGGGAGGAAGGCTAATCCTCTCCATTAGCTCTGCAGCCTCCAGCCCTACTCCAAGGCGTGGGAAGCACAGGAGAGTGGGCTGGGGGAGGCTGTGGTTTGGATTTTACACTACTTCTGTCAGCTGAACTATCCTTCCACAGGCACAGAGTAAACATTATCCAGTAGTACTAGACAAGAAATAAGAGGATAAATCAAGAAACACACCCATCTATAAAACTTACCAGGTTGGACAGAGGCTTGTGGCTCTCCTGCATGGAGGAGCTGTACCTTTAGACCTTCTCAGCCATTAAAAACACACTCTTTCTCCTCGTAACGAAGGCTCGGGTTTGAAAGTTAATATACAACTCGTGCACACACCCAGATGGAAGTGTGATACATTTTCATAACCATATGGTGCAACATGAAAGACAGTCGAGGACAAAGACTTTAACAATCCAGAAATTAATTTAGTCTTAAGCTTGATCTAGATCCTACTAAAACCCAAGGCAAGCTTTTTTAGAGATGCTTTGAGTCGGGTCTTTCAGGTCTCTCTGTGCTTTTTGTGGGTAACTTAAGATTGTTTTTTCAAAGGTCAGCATAGCTAAGCATAAATAATAAATATCCTCAAAGCACTGTCTGCCTTTAAATCTGCCTCCAAACCACCTTTAGCATTTTCAAGGGTTTTTTTACCGGTGTACTGTCCCCAAAACAATCATTAGATAATGCTCCAGTTGCAACTGTAATTTTGCTAGCAGATAATGAATGGTGAATTGTTCCTCTGTGAATGACCAGGTGAGACTGATGATGTATCTACTGAAGTGAAATTCAACGTTTAAATATAATATACAGCAGATTATAGACTATGATTCTAGGGCAGTCTGTACTCTACAGCCTTGAAAATACCATTGGTTATCAGAAAGCAGGTAATTTTTCCCTGTTTTGGAATGCCAGTCATTTTCAAATGACTTTGGATCCTTTTTAAGAGCAAGGTGTGGTGATAAAAACACAAGCCTTTAAAACAAAAGACTGGAACATTGCACCAGTGAAAAAAATTGCCAATAAAAAAGCATTAGCTGAGTAAATATTACCACCCAGCTCCACTTAATTAAAGGCTTTGCTAAACACATTTGAGTACTTTTATAGACACTAAATATGCAGGGCAATGCCAGCTGACTTACTGGATTTTTATTTAGTATTTCCTTTTTCTGGGTCTAAGTGTCTTCACAAAGCTGCTGAGCTGCACGTCACTGAGATCCGTCGAGTGCTCGCGGATCACGGCGCTGCAGGCACGAGAACACCAAGGGCTGGGCAACGTGTGGGTCTGCACTTCACAGGACCCTTCACAGGACCCTTCACAGGACCCTTCACAGGACCCTTCACAGGACCCTCAGCACCACCTTCTATGGAGTTTTACGGATGGAATCACACTTTGTACGCTTCTGCATCGGTCTGAGATCAAAGCTATGGATGTCTGCCAGCTCCCCTGTCTCTGACACAACCGTTTCTGATCATGGTCTGCATCTCTCTACTCTTCATCCTCTCTGAGCCTTGTTGAGCAACAGCCTTTACCTTGGAGGGGACACCCAGCTGGTTGAGTTTTGGCCCTGCCATGCTGTGCCTGGGGACCACAGTGCCCGTGTTGGTTGCAGTGACTGTGGCATTGCCTGGTATGTCTCTTGGACACAGGTTCCCCCTTCGTTTTTGTCTCTGGGTTTTAGCTCATCCCCCTTTCTCTGCCCAGCCTCCTCCAGCCAGTGCAGCAGGCAGAGCTTCTAGAAACTGTTGCCTTGGACAAGAGCCAACTTTTTGACTAAGAAAGATCAATTTAAACGGATGCTCATCAGAGTTTAATGATCCTTGTTAGCTCTGTGCCAGGGGCAAGACTGTCTCCTGACACCTCTGTGGGTATTATCACTAAGCAGAGGAAGAAGGCAGCAGAGAGGGGTCCTCATTCCACATCAGTTTGCAGTCTGAGACAGAGTCCCTGTTATTAACCACATCAGCCACAATTCCCCATCCACGTGCAGACTGCCCCCTTCCACACGTTTCTAACACGGTGTTCAGATCATTGGTTATTCTTTTCCCTAAAGGGGCTTCAAGTTTTATTTATGAGCATTTGTTGTTCCTGAGGATTTCTAGATTTTATTATGGATGCTTGTAATCAATTCCACACTATCTTCTGGCTCAGTCACTAGCAGGGTTTGCTCAGGCTGCCTGTTTTCAAAGAGCAGACAGTGCACCTACCACCCGAAACACGTGAACAAACTCATTCCCAGTAGGATCATTACCTGCATTTCAGGGAGTTGTTTTTTCTGCAGTAGCTTCAGTTTTCCATGGAGTCCTTAATTCACATCTTTGAAATCTGCACAGCTGCCTGAACAGGCATTAGGAACCCCTGGAAATCCAGCCTTCAGTTTTGTACTTGGTGTGACTTTTTGTGGTGTATAAGGTGGTGAGACTAATTGCTGTCAGAGTTGAATTCACTGGAGTTCTGCAAAACATACAGAATTACGTGTAGTGAGGCAGTGGAAAATGTTATGCTCTGTGTAAAAGTGCTTATAGACTCAAGTCTCATCAAAGTCAGCATTGGTGGTCCTCTAGAACCTGTAAACTTTTCAAAGATATTAATTTTTCCTAATTTACATGTCCATATACCAGGATCATGGTCCCTAGTGCTTGCTTTTCTGCATTAAGGGTGTGTTCAAAAGGGCATAAATAAAGAAATAGTGCCTAGGATTTGGGAACTGAAATTACTTTCTTTGAAATCTCTACCTCCCACCTTCTCTGGGTTTTCTTTCTTCACATCTTGGTAAAGGAAAGAAGATGTAACAGCCCTTTTCACTCCTGTCCTTTTATTCTCTTAAAATCAACAGTTGCAACTGCTTTGCTCTGATGAGGCTCTCAAGAGTGCTACCAGATTGCTGGATTTGAAACTGAGGATGAACTTCCTCTGCCACTTAATCCCAGCAGAGTTCACATTTTGCTTTCTAATCCTGAAAGACCATTTCTTCCTCCTGGATCTCTGCTGTGGTTCCTGCTGCTCTGATGGTGATCTAAGCACCAGCTGGGAGCTACTGGGGCTTTGCAGAACTACAGGTGGTGTTTTTGGGAAGTTAAGTCAAGCCTTTATTCTTGAGGTGAATGCATCTGAATTCCCCTTAATTAATAGCCAATGGGATTTTCAGCTATAATCTTAAAAGCTGAGAGGATGAGAGAGGACTCCCCTGGAGCAGGACTGCCCATCAGCTGTGTGCTGCCTTTCTTGGAAGGGATGGCAGGGAGCAAGCCTGCGCGAGGGCAGAGGAGAAGCTGAAGTGCCCAAAGGAATCTGCCAGCAAGGGTTGCTTTAGTCCTGGGATGGTCTCCAGGTACTCAGTAGTTTTCTACCCTGCCCTCCACCAGGCTCAAATAAAACTCACAGGCTCTGTGGTCTTTAAAATCATAGGATCATCCGGTTGGAAAAGACCTCTGAGATCATCCAGTCCAACCGTACCTGTCCACTACTAAACTATGTCCCTAAGAAGCTCATCAACCCATCTTTTAAACACTTCCAGGGGTGGTGACTCAGCCACCTCCCTGGGCAGTGATTCCAGTGCCAGAGACCCCTTTCAGTGAAGGAATTTTTCCTGATATGCAGTCTAAACCTGCCCTGGAGCAACTTGAGGCCATTTCCTCTTGTCCCATCACCTGTCACTTGCGAGAAGAGAACCACCACCTCCCCACAACCTCCTTTCAAGCAAGTGTAGACAGTGATGAGGTCTCCCCTCCTCTTCTCTAAGCTAAACAACCCCCTTTAATTCAAAAGAAAAACATCATTTCAACATTGCAGCCAGTAAAGTCCCTCACGAAGTGCCAAGTGACAGCAGGCTGCTGCGTGCAGTGCTGTCCTGAGGGCTGACAGCTCTGTCCTTTGCACTCAGACTGCTCCAGGGAGGTTTAATTTCTTCTGATAAATGAAAGACATTAAGAAATGTCTCCTGCCCTTTGAAGACACAACCAACAAATTTCCCTTAGTTTAAGCACAATATAATGGGGTTGTTACTCCCAGAGATTACACTCAAAATACACCTTTTAAATGGTTTCAATGTGCACTGTAGAAAAGTCACCAAAATGGCTCGTTAATAAACAGGTATTTCTCATCATCCACCAGAACACAGAGGCTTAATTTCTCAGTGGTTAAATAGTAGCATTAGAGATGAACTACTCTGTGATTTTGTTTGCAGGGTAAATGAATTTCCAAATATACTTTCACTGAGGAAGAGCTATCTAACCATTACTGATAAATAATTGCAAATGTTGGAGTCATAATCTTCTTTAACCAAATAATGCACAACAATTAAGTTTTAAATTATTGATGTTATAAAAGGCAAAACAGCTGCTGGGCACAGGAGTTTCCATTACTTCAATACCAAATAATGAAAACTCTTTTTTTCCCCGTTTCTGTTGAGTACATTATTAAAATGCAATTCTTTTTTTTTCTCTTTTGAACTTTGAAGTCTATTTAAGCAAGGCCATTGGGGAAAAGTTAATTAAATTGGGAAAGTTGGCTGGCATATTTACCATTTCAAGGGGACAACTGTATTTTTGCAGCGAGGGATGAATTAAGTTTGCATTCAGCAGAGTAACCAGTCCAATGGCAGCCTTGAACAGCAACAGAGAGGCAGAGTTTGGTTGTTGAAAAAAAGTGCATGGCTAGAGAGGTTTGTATTTTTATTTCATCTTTAAGACTAGTTAGCATTTTTGTGTACTGATAAGTAGCTATGAGAAGCCCCCCGGGGTTGTTTCTGTGAGATAACATTTTCTGTGGAAGGTAAAAGATAAAGATGATGGTACAGTGGTTCTTTTTGTTTAGCACAGAAAAACTGTAGCAAGGTTTAAGAAGTGGAAGTTGAAAGCAAACATATTCAAACCAATTTAGACACTTTCATTATGCAACCAAGTTCTGAGGAGAGGTCTGAACTGTCCATCCTTACCTGTCTTCAGGTCTGGAACACAGGATTCCAGACTGGGTGATCAAGGGACTGTGTCCAGGACACGTGTGGGATGGGAGGGATGTGGGACACCCAAGCAGAACAACATTTTAAGAATTTAGGATGGCAAAAAGGCTCAAAGCCTGGCGGTAATGGGCACAGCTACACATCTCTTGTGGGAAAAAAGTAGCACATTGGGAATCTTTGACAAGTTTAATTTAGTAACTGTGCCACAACCTCGATGGGGGTTTTGTTTGTTGGAGCCTTGTTTCTTTGTTTTTTTTTTTTCATAAGTCTGCTAAATTATTTAGGGCCAGAATTTTAAAATTAGAAGATGCAGCATTAAAAAAGTGATGAATATTTTATGAAGGGTTCTGGGATTTCGTGGTATCAAAATACATGTTGCAGCCTTGGAGACTCCAGCGCGGAGCCACACGAAGCGCTCGCTCCCCTCCATCCAACCACCGACCCCGTCACAGCCGCAGCGAAGAGCAAAGGGGTCCCCTCAACCCCCAGTGTTGCCCAAGGAGCCCAAACCAGGGACCCACTTTGGATCAGGTTTCAGTAGTCTTCCGTTTTGGTGGTTACTGGGAAAACAGTATCTTATGTCAGTGGAGTTTCTACCTATTTCTTTTAGGTGTGGAGTATGTTTTATATACAGTGACAGAGGTGAGGGAGTGGCATTTGAGACTGTTCCCAGCAGCACCATGGCATCAGCAAAGGTGCTGGAGGGTTCAGGGGGTGCTGGAGGAGTAGGAACCTGTGCAGGAACTGCAGCAATGGGAAGCACGGGCTGGCAGGGCCAGAATCCTGGGAGCTTTCTCTGCGAGGGAGAAGAGCAGCAGCAATAAAACCCAGGAGCCTTTCTCAAGGACGCCTGGCAGGGATCCTCGAGGGGTATGTCTGAGCAAGCTGCTGCACACCAAGCTCTGTCTGTTCCCCAGTGGATCCCTTGGCAACTTCTCAAGTCAGATGGGACCTGCAGCAAGTACCAACGGCCACAGCCAGGCTTTCTGTAGCACAACTTACCCGTGTCTAAACACAGGTAAAGTAAGTTCTGATGACATTTTTCCTTATGAATTAGCAGTCTTGCTGACACAAACCAGGAACTCAATACAATATTCAGCAAGCACATTAAATCTCCTTCTAACGTGCTGCATGCTGAGACACTCTTCGTTATTACCTTAAAGTAGTAGAAGCTGGAGTAATGCCAGCTTCTCCCCTCTGATGGCAACAACAACGACACAGGCAGAAATAATTAGCTCTCTGCTACATGACTGGCATGAACAATGCTCTTCTTCAAAGCACATTTCTCTCCCTTTAGCTGCTGTGCAGAAATCCTTGATAATTAATCAGCTTTTGGTGACACTGCAACACTACCAAAGGCTGAAGAGGTGCATTTACTGTGCTGTGCAGGTGTGCAGAGCTCACTCTGGTCACCACGGTTTGCTGCAGGCTGAGCCTGAGCTGGGCCAACAGCACAGCCCTGCTGAGGTCAGAGGAGCTCAGAGGACTCACCTCAGTGATGATCTGCCTTCACTTGCAGTGTCAGAGCAAGCCCTGTCCTTAGACCTGAGAAAGCAGAGCCCTTTGGGTCTCCTGCTGTCTTTGACCACAATAGTTGGGAAGAAAATATCTTCTTGCAAAGAGAGTTTATTCTGATTCAGTGCAATTTTAAGGGAGCTAAATTATCACCCTAAAACACAAGCTGAAACTTTACACTTACAAAAATTACAAAAACCACACTACTTTTTGTTTAATCCTATTTCATTTTCATATCTGTTTTTCCTGCTTTGTTCTCCAAGCCAGGAGACCCTCAGCTCTTGGTGGGATGCTCTGGCAAGAAGTTCTGGCAGTTGGCTGGGGCACTCACCTGCAAGCAGTGTCACTCTCTGCTATTTAACAGGTACTGGGGGCTGACTGCACACCTTTTCTTCTTTCTTTTTCAGGAGTGGGTCCTTAAGAAAAAGAAAATCGAATGAAAGTTCTGCTCTGAATGTCTGACCATGGAAAGAGAACAATTTGTTGCTGAAGGATGACTTCACCAAGGGCACGTCCTAGGACAGGCAAGTTTGTAATCTCATAATCTGAAGGTGAGAGAGCACCTCAACCTTACCTAAATATACCTTTATGATAGCTAAGGTTGTTCATGACAATCCTTCATTATTTAAATCAAGAGTATCATTTCATAACACCACTAAACAATTCCATTGACCATCTCAGAAGAAGGGGTTAATTTTTTCTCAACAAAACACTTTGCAATCACTATATGCACCACAGAAAACATTATTCCTCCACTGCAATGCTTGGAGATGCCTTCTCACTTTCACAGCACCATTTCTCCCTGCTGTTGGCAAATATTGTAACAAAGACCAGGAAATGGTTTCAAATGTGTTCATTCTACTGCCATGGACTGTAATGAGAGTAGAAAGTGGGCCAACATGAGCTCTCAGAGTGTCAGTAGCATAAGCCTAAGTGCCAAGCCATTTTAATTAATGATATGCTAATAGTCTCTGGGCTGATGCAGTGTTCAGAATACTCTACAAGTTATCCTCATCAGTTCTGTTTTTTCTTTTTGAATAAAAATTAACAGTAATCCTTCAGTTCTGTGGAAGCCTTCTGTTGCAATCCAAAAGTCAATGCAGCATTCAGGCTTCATATGTACTTCAGCATTCCCTTAGGCCTTTGTTTAGATGGCATTTTTAGGGAAGTTAAACACCATTAGTATCCTGTGTCCTGCTTTGGCACAGCAAAGTCACTCCATAGCTGTTAAGGGTAAGGTTTACAACTACTCTGGGGCACCAGACAGCCAGAACAGCAGCAGCATAATTGCAAATAGGATCCTAATAGCCAGAAATTCATAAGAAAGGTTTTTATTTTGGCAGATACTTTTTCGTGTTGTGGTTTTTAATGCCACCTCTTTCTCTGTGGAACAGCTGTCTTGGTGTCTGGGCCACAGGCTGATGGAAAGTCCCTCGTTTGCAGGAAATGGAAGGATGTCCTCTGTGGACATTTTTCCCTGTGAAACTAAATATTTTAGAAGTGTCTGAACTGATCCGGAGAACTCTTACTGTGATTAAATATAAATTTGGAGGGAAAGCAAAACCTGAATATGGTGCTGTGGCAAAGACCCTGGAACTGATGGTGGTTTCTCAGCTCCTGGAGGAGGGCAGCTCACAATTCAAGGCTGATTTGGAAGGATTTGGGAACTTGCTGTCTGGCTTCTGTTTTAATTGTTGTTTAGCTGTAAACAATCCCTCAACCCAGGGTGGATGGCAAATATCAGAATCAGAATAATTAAATGATTGCAAGTACTAATGAAGTTCCTAAATAAGCAAAGACATTCAAGTGCTTTAGAACCACATCAGGTCTTTTAAAAATGAGATGCACTTTTCTCCTGGCTTAAGAGAGCATAGCTTTTTTCAGACTAAAGTATCTCTTCTGCCCAGGCAGGACAGCTCTGTAATACGCAGGGTATTCACAACACAGTAAATGTACAACAGTCGTGGTTATTTTGATTATTCTCTCTCCCAGTCAATATTTATTTTAACAAGATAGATCACAGCTTTCTGTGCAGATGCATGAGGTGATGTGCCCTATAATCGGATTAGTAGATCGTATTCGTAGCTTTCTCATGCAATATATCAAATATGTACGACCCAACAATAAATTCCAGCTCTTTTCTTTTGGTGACACTTTCGGCTACGAGGAACACAAAAAAGGCTCTGACTAAAAATCCACCTTCCTTATCCATGTGTTCATTCCATATAAAATAAAATCTCTTTGATTTTAGCTGCCACCCCTACCTCAAAGGCTGCACAGTGTTCTCTGGGTACACAACCCCCCCAGTACTTCTTCTTTCTTAAGGACCTTTCCATGGGTGCAGACAGGGGATGTGCCAATGAGCCTGTGAGAAAATCACTGCCCTGCTTGGGGAGGGAGAGCTGTGATTTCAGTTAAGGCTGCTGTCTCTGCTGCTTGAAATGAAGATGAGTAGAGCAGGAGGCTGACTTTGGGAGTTTCAGTGGTAAATATCCAGAGACTACTATCCCTGTCAAAAGGGATGGATGTTTCAACAGCTAGTCAGCCAATTTCACGCTGAAATTAAAGTTGTCAGTCATCAGGTGGCCTGCTTGGTAGATAAGTGATATTCCAGTTTCACACACCCAACCCTATTCCATTGGTCAGAATTTGATGCAGAAGCCTTGCTGGCGTGCCATTGACACATAAAATGTAGCAATTATTGCTAGCATTTTTATTCTCAAGGTTTTTTGGCACATTGAGCTGAGATTCCCATTTGCTTGGCTTAATACATGTAAACAATCCCATTTTTCATCAGTTCTGCTCAAGAGCTCATCAGTGACTACATATGGGTGTAATCAAGTAAGCATCGTTTACTAAATTCAAAGCTTAGTTCTTTCATTTCCATCAGTTCTCATTTCTTTTCAGATTTCCTAGAACAGCTCCACATTTTCAAATGGGATTAGTCAGGATTCTTTTTTGTTTGTTTGTTTTACCGGTATCATTTCAGTTCTTGGTTTTTTGCAGCTTGAAGTGTAATTCTACTTTCCCCACATAATTTCTTTGCAAAGCCAGATGGACAGAAATGGTCCCATGCCATGCTGAAATACTCTGTGTTATTTATACAATAAATCTTGCTCCTAAACAATTCTGAAGAATATATTCATTATACAATATATTCTGAATTTGTCATTCGACTCATTCTTATTTCATCTTTTGTCATTTTGCTGTTCTCTTTACACGTCCTGAAAAAGGGGGAAAAAAAGAGCTGTAGAGAACATGACAGGAATCTTGTGAGAAGGATGAATATTTCTACTACTATTTTGCTCCCATGATGATGAATGGGGTGGGGTTTTTCTCACCCTTTTTTCTCTTCTGCTTTAGCAGAGAGAGGGCCCTTGGGTTCAGCAGCAAAGCTGCTGGGGAGCAGAGTACAACTGCTCAGTGTCAGGACTCCTAACCAAGTTGCTCATTTTCTGTGCTCAGGGTCCTGATGTGCATTTCTGAAAACTCCATCCATGGAAAGAATATATTTATTTCATCAGGAGAGTACACTGGACTTTCTGGGAACGTGTATTTGCAGCAAGTTATCTGTGGTGAATACCTGGTAGCTTTCCTTTATTCAGGTGCAGCTCTGCAAAGCAGCCTTTCAAAGGGCAGAAATCCCCCCTGTGGAGTTCAAAGACTGGTATTTCAAGGCAGAGGGAGTCAAAATGCTCCTGCTGCAGTTACACATCTCAGTGGACACCAGTGTCTTGTCCTCCTTCGTGCAGTGCCCACTGCTGCACTCCCATGCTATTCACACCTGTGAAGACAGACTGCATCTTCATTTCATACAACAGCAAAACTCACAAGTTCAAAAACAGTGGCTGATTTTTTGACCACTCTGCCTTTTCTATCTTACAAAGCTTTTCAGCTTGGCCTCATTTTGCCATCACCAATCTCAAAGACCAAGAGGAGACCATTTGGGTTGTGCAGCTCTAAGAAAGCGGCACAGAATTCTGCTCACGCTTTCACCCCAGCCCACGTGCCCAGGAGCAAGGCTGTACACCAGAGCCTTGCCTGGGCAGGAGGAGATGTGCTGGGGAATTGCAAGAATTTTACCCCCTGCCACAGGTATTTTCACACACACCTGGATCAGCACTTTCCTTAACTGAAACCATCCTGTCCTTGGTATTCTAATCCCATCCTTCCACTCCACGTGCTTTCTCCTCCATCTCTGCAGTTGAGTGTCACTCTGATGGGAAGCTCCGTGCTCTCTTCCAGTTTTCTCTACCTCTTTGAACTGATAAATTAAAGCTTTTCCCCACAGGCCTTCCTATTTCTTCCACTTACTTCACAAACGCTGCATAAAATACTGGGATCTCCCTCACCGGCACCCAAGTGCTTTGTGATGACTGTTAAGAGATACCTTACAAATTACCTGTTGCAATGGTGAAGACTTCTGCAGTTTCACTTTTCTCCCTTGCCTGGGATAGACTCCCTCACAATTTTAACATCTTCTTGACAATAAGGTTCTTGAAATTCTGCTTCCAACAAGAGAAGTTAAAAACTGAGTCAGAAAAAGAACACCAGTTCCTCCTGTCCAGTAGAATCAGACTCTTCAGCTTACTTGGATCATTGTTTGTTAACTTGTTTCACCATAATTCCTCATTTCATCTTGCTAGTCACACGTTTTATTTGCTGGGCTGTTGTGCAGAACTGCTGTTTCAAGGTTCACTTACTGTAGCAGGCAGGAAATTATGTTTTCTCCACGACATTCAGAGTTTCCATCTCCAAAAGGTCATCTGTAGGAAAAGTCTGGGTGAGGAAGTACAGTAAAAGGCATGGAAATGATTATCTAAATCAGTGTCAATGGTTCAGAGAGGGCACACAGGAATATCCTTCCCTGTTGGGTTTAAGATGGAAGAGGAAAGACACTCCTTAGCTCATGAGTTTCCGTATTAAGCAAGAATAGTGTTGTGTCAATTAGCAGAAGTACAAAATGAGCTTGCACTTTTGAAATTAGTCATTTTCACCACTCCTAAGGCCCTGAATTAGCAATGCAATAAAGATGAAATCTTTCACAGGCATCTTGTGAGCATAACTCTCAAGACATACCTTCACTTGCTACCATGACTGAAGAAAATAACCTGATCCCTTTGAATGCCTCTTCAAATAATTCAAAGGACTCTTCCAGGTACAGAATTTCTTCTGGGGGCACCCTACAACAAACAATGTGTTTGAAGTGTCCTCGTCTCACAGATGTGGCCACGTTGCAGCACTGTAACTGTGGTAGAGCCTTTACAGTAATGTTCTAGAGGTCAGGTTGGAAACCGTGGTTTGCCTCTAAAATCCTATGTTTATAACTCAATGATGCAGCATTTTTTGAGCAACTTATCATTGCAGTGATTTGCTACTTAAGTTAATTCAGCTTGAATGCTCTATTAAGGAAAAAATCATATACTGCACAGAGCAATATGGTTGAAAATCCTTTTGCAGTAAGACACTCACATAACATTTCTAATATTTAATGAGATAGTGATATAAAAATCGTAATATAAACATAGAAAACTACCGTTCTTTCATGTTATTTCCTTCCCAGTCATTATTTATAAACCTGTTGTCTTAGCCTCCAGTTATTTAGCAACTATATATATTAATAACTGCAGTTGTAAAGGTACCTTTATGTTTATGGATTGTTAGGCTTTGAATCCAGTACAGGTAAAACCAGAGCTTTATTTATTTATAGTGTCTTGCACCAACAGGCTAAGGCAGACTTGGGTTTTTGGACCCCCTCATCTTTAGCTATGGAAAAATGTTAATTAGTCAGAAGAGGTGATGAACAGCACAGTGGAAAGTTCTCATGAACAAACACTTTGGAAAAAAATGTGAACTTAACAAAACAGAAGTTGGAAGCATTAGACATCCTGTGAATAGTCTGGGTTTACAGCTGCTAAAAGGGTGGAAGAACAGATTGCAGTCCCTGAGCTCAAGGCACTGTCATGGCCAAAACTGCTCAGGAATGTAATGAAAGACTTTTCCTTGAACACCCTGAACAGCATCTCAAGGGTCACAAGAGCTCTCTGAACGGGCAGGTCAAGGGCCAAGAGCTAAGGGGTAAGAACTGTGGCACTTCTCAAGCGCCCATAAAAATGTGACCTCTTGTTGTGCAAAGGTTTGCATTGTTCGTAGCCAAGCATGTGAGAAGAGGCTGTTCATTCCATGCACTTAAAACCTGTGATTGCTGTTACTGCTTTGTTTAACCAGAAGTACAGAGAATTGTTTCCTAAGGCTGCGTTAGAGCTGATGTTTGATCATGCTGATAGTTGGTGCTTTAAAAGCCATTGGTATTAACAATTACTCTTGTTGGTACAACTTTTTGAAAAAGTTTTCTTGCATTACATAATTCCTTGAGAAAAAAAGGCTGTTCTCTGCGGGATCTCTCAACCTGAAAAGCTCTCTTTGCTTTTGAAGATTTCTAAGTAAAGTTTCAGATGCATGAGACAAAAATAAGCAAAAAGAGGCAGTGATTTGGTTTTTTGAAAAAAGTTTAACTACAAATCAAGCACATTTTTATGTACAAATTGGAGCTTTTTGATAGATATGGACCAAGATTTTTTTTGGTTTTTCCAGCTTTTTTCCTTATTTGCAGAAGTGAGTTCACATTATGAAATTGCATCTTGACTTGGAAAACTGACTCCTCCCCAAACCTGGCTATTATCTCAATATGATGATAAGGTTTTCATGTCATTCCTTCTTTGAGAAACAAGTGTCAGTGCACTTTCACTCCCCACTGAGTGAAAATACCAGTTCTCTTCAAAAGAAATCTGGACAGAGCCAGACACAGATGCTGTGACTTAAGCACAGAGACCCTGCAGTGCTCAGTCAAGCTGGAATTTTACAACACTGATGAAATGCCCACGTTAGCAAAGAACAGATAATTCCCGAGCATCTGATCTGTGTGTTATCTTTTTCTAAAACCTCACGCTATGTAATTTAAGAAATTAATTAGTTTTCATAAGCAAAGCATATTAAACAGGAATTTTGAGGTTTGCGATTTTAAACACCGTTAAAAACCCACCACATGCACAAAAAAAACCCCAAACACAACAAACACATACAAAAAACCCCAGCCCAAAACAGAAAAAAATAAACCAAACCTACTCTCCTTCCTGATCTCAAGTAAGAGCTCAAATAACTTGAGCAGTAGTTTCGCAGTCAAGTGAATTCCCCCACGTGACGCGGTCAGCGTCTGCGGGCACTGAGGGAGGGACAGGCTCCCCCGACCCGTGACTGCACCCCACAAACCCCCTCTGTCCCCAGCCCTGTCCAGGTGCCACTGCTGAGAAATCAGATCAAATAAAAGCTTGATTGTTTTGCAAGGAACTGCAGGCAGGCAGCCCTCCCGGTTTAATTAGCTCTTAACTCCACACACCAAGCCTCTAACAGAGGTGCTGGGAGCAGGCATTAGTGGAAATGAAACAAACGATGGCAGAGCTGTTCCTAACAGGGCTGAGGTGACAAAGAGAACAGGGAATGGAAAACGTCTCTGCAACTCACCGAGCCCATAACCGGCCACGATCCAGAGCACGGAGCGCTGCGAAAGGTTACACGTGTTGAGCTGGGCCTCCTACAAATTACTTGAGGGAGGAACTTTAACAAAAGAGCTACACAATATAAGCCTATTTTTCAACAAGATTCTGACATCAGAGCCCCTGTGCAGGTCTGCTAAACCGGGTCAGATATAACCTTAAAGGATTTTAAAGGAAAGATTCCTAGAGGTGTGTCCTGAATAATAACCAATCTCTCAAGGGGGCCTAAATTTGCAGAAGAGCAATTGACTAAACTAAATTCATGGTTGCTTACTTCCTCACCACAGCCCATGGGCTGTTTCAGCTCCTGCTGTAGCCAAAGAAGGTGGAAATAAAGGCAGGAATTTAATTTCTCTGACAATCCTGTCACTCTCACAGCTTTTTCATAGTGGAAGCAAATCTGAACTGTAGGCAAAGTGCTGCTGACTGAGTACTGGCACAGGTTACAGGGGGAGGCTGTGCAGTATCCATCCTTGGAGACACTCCAAAGCCACCCAGACATCATCCTGGGCAACTGGCTCTGCTTGAGCAGGATGGACCAGCTGACCTCCAGAAGTCCCTTCCAAACTCCAGCATTCTGTAATTCTGTGGACTGGAGCAGTGTTCAGTGCACAACAGGCTCAGACATCCATGTTCACTCCTGTAGAAATGAGCTGCTCCGGTCAGTTCCCATTTCCTGAAGCAGATCTTCTTTCAGCTGGGAAGTCTTGGACACAAGTGACCTATTCCAACGACACGTGGGCAGGTGGATGGTTTGGGCAAGTAGGAATAAATATTGCTGTGTAACAACAGACAACCCTACTCTACTTCCACCTTTATTCTTTCTCCCTGTAAGGAATAAGTGAGGTGTATCCAGGCACCTGGGTCACCTCTGGATGTCTGAACAGGGTGAATAATAAGTAATTTTTATTTGAATGATTTTGCATTTTTTCTCCCTCCTGGCCACCTGAAGCTCTACTGAGCAGATGATAACTTCCCTGAAATGAATCATCTAGCACACCCTTCTGCTAACAGATTTTGATACACAGGTATTTCACAGCATTTCTTGTTCAAGATTGTAACATTTCATTGGGCTTTTCAGGCTTGGGCAATACCAAGACACCCTCACGGGAGGGACAGTAAATGCACAAATTAGATCTTTACCACAATGAATCAACCACTATGAGTTTTAAAAACTTCATTTTCTAGAAGTTATTTGCTCCCTCTGCTTGGAACATATTATTTGTGCCAACATATTTGCTACGGTGTTCACAAAAAAAAATCAAACCCAAAACAGATTCAGAGGAAGCACATGCTTTAAAATGGGAGTCATTCTTTTAAAAACATTTGTTTGTCTGCATCTCCAAATATGAGCATTGTTTTCATTTTAGTGAGACAGACTTGCAGCCCAAGTGGACTTGACATGAGTTGACAAGAAGGAACCTCCAAAATCTGCTGCTACAAGAGGAGAGAAATTCCAGTGGTGCTGCCAGGAGCTGGTGATCCAGAGACACCCATCCTCCCTCTGCAAGTTAGAGGGGATCCGGTAAGGCACAAGGTGCTTAAAAGCAATGTCTTTGCACTCTGTCCTGTGCCCTCTAATGGATATCCAACAGCTGCAACTCCACAGCTCACACCTGGAGTTGCCAGCCCAAGGAGCTTTCACTCCTCTTTCCTCACTCTCTAAGTGAGCTGCAGGGAAGCCCAGGAGCACAAAGCAGCACCACTCGTGTTTTCAGCTCCACGAGCTCCAGAAGAGCAAAGCAATGTGAGGGGAGAACAGGGAACCAGGCTGTTGGGACACCCATCACAGCTGATTTACTCTAAGGTACCTGATGGAAGAGGTTATGGCTGGGTAGCTCTGCACGAGGAGAATTTGGGTTTGGAGAACTCACTGGTTTGGACTTCTGTGTTCTACTGAGTAGGAAAAAAAAACCCTGTGATTTTCTGCTGTGCTGTACGTGTATTTGTGGAAAGAAGGCTTGGGGCTGGCAACAGACTGCAGAGTTAGTGACTCCTGCACATACTCCACGTGGGACAGAGGTGGCTTGTGTCACTCTCCTGGGTTGTTGCAATGAGCCAATTTGCCTGCTTTTTGGGAAACAGCAGGGGGCCTCTTTTCCCCAATTTTGTGAATAATTAGATCTGTTTCTATATTTCAAAGAGGTTGCTGAACACCTCGCTATTAAGAAAACCAGGAGAGGCAGTGATGCTGTGCACGGGTTGCAGCTCCACAGGCGGAAGAGAAGGGCCCAGCTCTGATCTGTAATAGAGACTTTCTCAGCCTCCTTGAGGGACTTGATCAGGCTCTTAAATGTGCTCAGGTGGGCTCTGACCTGCCCAAAGCCCAGGCCCAGCTGCCTAAGATCCTCCATTTTCAAAGGTATCTTGTTTCAGAAACTGCTCTTTAGCCTGTTACTGTGTTCTGTCTCTACCAGCCAACTGGAGCTGCAGTGTGGTACCTTCTGGAAATTGGGAATTTGATTTCCACCTGTAAGTTAAAGAGTCCCAGCTCCTCCCTACCTCAGAGGTGTGCTGCACAATGAGTAGTGGTGGAGGCCATGAAGCATCGTGGTGCATAAGGTAAGAGAGATGCTGCCAGTGTTTCGGGGTTTATTTGTTACAGGCCCTGTTCTCTGTGCATTGCTGGAGAACAAGCTAAGGGGAAAGAATTTATAAATTACTTCTGTGGAAATTAATGTGGATTTATTGGTTTCATGCTGAGGGTTTGGGTTGTAACATGGGGTTCCTTGTCCTGCCTTTTGAGACTGAGAGCCATGACTGTGCTTACAGACTTCCAGATCCAATATGACTTACGGGGTTTAATTTTGACACGTTTACTGATCTGTCACTTTGGAGAGAAATGATAAGCATCCTTCTTACTGAGGCCTTCCTGGCTTTCTAGACTTGGCATGATATCTGCTGCAGCCAGTATTTTTGGCCCAAAGGTGAGAGTTGGATGTCTTTTTGGAGAAGATTCTCAGGATTTCTAGGCCAAACCTCATTAGCTCCTTTCAACAGGCAGTGAAAACAAAACATGAGCTCCTTAGGACTGGGATTTCTTCTGTTACTTCTGTGAGACTGTGGGTGCAGCAAGACCTCACTCTGCACGTGAGGACCTGAAGCATCACACAAATAACCAAGGGATCGTGGCTGCAAGACACATCTAGAAGTCAGAGCAGTCTTGCCTCAGCTGTGTCTACACTGCTCCTGACTTTTGTGTCTGTTAACTGTCCCCAGAAACATCCTCCAAGAGAGGCACTGATGGTGCCCTCGGACAGGGAGGAGCCCCCCCAGTCCCAGATGCAGGGAGTGCTGAGCCAACCTGAGCAGCTTCTCAATATTGCTGCCCACTTTGTTGAAAGTGGAATGTCTCATGGAATGGCAGTCATTATTATGTATTTATGGTCAGATGCCAAAGAAAATATGTGTGAGCTAAAGCAAGAGGAATTGTGATTGTATTTCTATTTTTTTTTTTTTTGGACAAAACCTATTTGAGGTCAATTCACAGAACAGTTTCACATAAAAGCTGGTCAAAACTTGGAAAAGAAACCAAAGATTTAGTCCCTTTTTTCCATTCCAAAATATTGCATTTAAATGTGTCCATGATAGTCTTTTTTTCTTTTTTCCCAGAAGATCAAACAAACCAAAAGTGTTTCAGCTTGGGGCTGAGCAAGAAATCTTTGACTGGCCCCAAATGATAGTGTTTTGTTTTTCAGTGTTTCATTTTCCTGAGGCCACCAACGCAATCATTTGACATCAATCAAAAAATGCTTTCAATTCTTTGCCCATTTGTGGTCTGATAGATCCTCCCTGCTTTCTTATTGCTTTGGTCTGTCACACTGTGAGACCTCCACATTTTCAGGGCTTGTGTCTTCAAGGCTGCAACTGCTCTAGAATTAAAGAAGCCAACATTTCTGGATGCCTGAGGCAGTGGCTCCTGTGCTATTGGACTCTTGACATCCAATTTGTTCCAACCATAATTCCTCGTGCCCCCATCTTCCAACATGAAGGAATTTCACCCATCAACACAGTAAGAATATTTCTCTTTTCACCACCACACTATGTAGGATCTTTAAAGAAAAAATACTTCTGAGAAGGAATTTGTTCCATTATTGTTTAGAATTGTAGTAGTAGTAATAATAATGATGATAAATATTAATAACCAGCTCGGGCCAGTGCTGGGCTGGGCAAAATTACTGCAACTTGTGGGAGCAGCAAAATAGCTGTGACCCAGCTGTTGTGTGCCCTGGTTAGCAGATGTCTGCCTTGCCTGTGGAAGAGTTCTGGGAAGGCAGCACTGCTGTGGCTGCGACTTCAGGGGGAAAGAGAAAAGGCTGAGGGGCACCAAGGACTGCCAGAAGGGTGATCCCTCTTAGTCCCCTTGCTTTAGGGAGGTAAGAAACTGTTCTGACTACTTGACCACGAACCCCTGAGCTGCTTCCACCTACGCAGTGCTTTGCACCAAGGAGTTTTATAGATCCAAATGATAATCTCTAGACCTCAGAACAGTTTAACAGAGGACGGCTCAGAGCACTTTGTAAATCTATTTTTTTCAGTCATTCCCTTTAACATGGAAAGTCTGGTAAAGGCAGGGTTAATTGGTTGACTCAAATGAACCTACCAGGCCAGTGGCACAGCTGACTGCAACCTCAGTGTTCCTTCACAGAGCCAGGAGATCATCCATGAGTCAAAAGCCATGTCCTACATCCTAGAGATAAGAAACAGGACAGTCAGTGGTATTTTTTCTTATTTCTATAGCAAACCAGAGCTATTGCTTAGTTTGGAGGTTTTGTTCTCAGGGTGGGATGGGGAAAGAGTTTATTTATAATACATCTTCTAAATATTAGTGTGCTTAATGCAAGAGTAACTGATCCATGCTCAGTTCAGTTCCAGCAGTGTGTTACCTAGAGCAGGGGTGAAGAATGTTGTCCTACACGGTGAGGGGAAGAAGGGAGTTGTGCAACCAAGCGCAGTGTGTGATGGGTAAGGCTTTCCCCCTACCCCACCCCTGGACATAGCAAAATCTCAACAGCTGTTGGGCACAGGCAGGGCAAGGAGCTGACTGCTCTTTGAATTTTGGGCATAGCCCTCAGTGGGAGGGTTTTTTTCAGAATTAGTCCATGTTTGCAGAGAGACACAAACGCAGAAAGCTCCTGGGAGTCATCTGGACCATTTCCCTCAGCTGGACAGACTTAAAAATACATGTGGACAGGAGGCTTAAACAGTCTCTCAGGAAATGCAGGTTATACACTAAGAAAATCTTTCTATCAGTGGAGACAGTTGAATATTAATAGGAATTGGAATAGGAGGTTGTGCAATTTGTGGAGGTTTTTACG
Source organism: Dromococcyx pavoninus (assembly GCA_033558185.1). Lineage (NCBI taxonomy): Eukaryota > Metazoa > Chordata > Aves > Cuculiformes > Neomorphidae > Dromococcyx > Dromococcyx pavoninus. The sequence continues at coordinate 627,814 of JAUMJL010000871.1, forward strand.
AACAGGTTAGACAAACACCTGTCAGGAATGATGAAGGCAGCCTTGGGGAAGAAGTATGAATTAAATGGCCTTCCAAGTTCCCTCAGCCCCATTTCCTCTGCTTCTGCAATGTTGCATAGCAGTGGTTGAAAAATAAATCCTTATATTCCTTTGTCTTTTCTAAAGTAGATGTTTTGAGTTCCCTCTCCAATGTAGCATGAATATGGGTTTCAGTCAGGAAACTTCCATGAGAAAATAAATCCTAAAATTATTAAGAGTCAAGCTAGAGGAGCACCCTTTGTTTTAAAGGGAATAAATTTTCAAGAGTAATAGCAAGGGCCCAAAGAAGTTGCTTCAGTTTGGGAGTGTTCTTCGTTAAATTAAGAAAAGGAATCTAGAGTGGACCAAAAGTTCCTATCTTTAGGGAAAAAAGAGAGAGAAAGAAGAGGAGGAAAAGCATAGATATCGCTACAACAAAACCCTGAAAGAGGAAAAAGTCCTAAACAAATTAAATTATACATCTAACAAGCACACACAGACATCTACTTTCAAAAGAGATTTAACCCAGTTCTTCAAAGAAACAAAACCCAGTAGTAATTAGTAAGTGCTTTTATCTCTTCTGGATTAGAGTATCCAATAATGCTGAATTCCTAGAGGTGATGTTCCTCCTCCCCAAAATATAAATCATTAGAAGATGTTGTGCAAGCCTTGTTTTCCTAGGATGCCACAAAAATCGAACTGCTTGAGTTTTGTGCTTATTTTGCTTATCAAAAAAATCAGCTGTGACCAGACCCTGAATATGAGAAAAAGAACTTCAGGCAACTGGGACTTCTTTGCTGTTCCTCTGAGTTTCCAATCAGGCCATAAAGCCCGACTGCTCTCCAGTGTTCTCAGACAATACTGAAGTTTGTAACTTCTTCAGGCCAATATAGTGTGGAGGGGAGTATGATTGACACAATTCATTTCTGGTCCCTCTGCGTGGGTCCCCGTGCCGTGGCCACACAGAGGGAAGCCAGTTCCTTGCTTATAAAGTGCATTTTGTGCTCCTGCCGTGCCAAGCAAACAGAGGTGGCTGCGAAGTGCACACCTGGATTTCTGGTCACCTCACAATCCAGTATCAGCGAGCTCCAGCAGAGCAGGATGCAGATCCCTGTTGTAACCCCAAAGTTTCACACCAGGCCTGACCTGTGAATGCCTTCTGCCTGTAACTCAGCAGCTCTTTTTTTTGACATGAATAAATCCGCCATAAGTCCCCGCGGGTGAAGTCTGCGCGTGGCTCACGCTCACTTGCACTCACGCGACGCGCATTTCAGTATGTATCTGAATCCTCTTTATGCCTTTGAGTTTTACAGAGCATCCCCTGACTCTGTAAACAAAAAAGGCTGACAGTCCAGGAGCAATTTGTCCCTGGGGGTCATTTTTGACACGTGTTTTTGCCTTTTTTATTCGCAATGAGGGTGGGAAGATGCAGCCGAGGCCGGAGTTGTGCAAAGCTCTTGCAGTCTGGCTTCCATGGAGAGGAAAAAAAAAGAAAATAAATCATCACCAGAAATATAGGTCAGGGTGGAAAAATACAACTCAGAATATGCTTCCAAACTACTTAGGGAAAAAAAATGAGGATCAATCTGTGTGCCACTGCCTTTGACTTTTCGGCCACTAGATGTGATACCGGCAGCCCCAGATGTGCTCGCCGAGCTGACCGGATGTTAAGCACCCAGATAGAGAGTGGCAGATGTTGCCTGAAATTTTCTCCAGCCACCTCCTCCAGCTCGAACATGCTCCATCACACTTGTATGGATTTAGACATTTCCCAGTGGGCAGCTGCTTTTTCTTCAGTTGCTGTGTTTCAAGAGACTAAGTCAATCTGTTTCAGCAGAGGTGCTCAGGCTCTGAGCTGTCAGCAAGGTTCATATTGGTAGCATTAATCATCTGGTAGTGGCTGTTTCTTCATTTCCTTTTGCTAAGTTGTGTTCTCAGCTGTCTTTCCCTCCTTTGAAGGCTACAATCTCTCTAACTGACCTGTATGAGGAATAAGAGACAAATTCAGACTGAGCTTTGGGGGGGAAACCTGCCACTGCTGCACGGGCTGTGCTGCTCCCCTGGGGGCTTTTTAGCTGTGTCTGAAATATTAACTGGCTCCAACCATCACAGAATCCTCACCAGTGAGCCTGTTTCTGTGAATCTGGGTGCCTCCTGTGGCTCTGCTGCACAGGACTTTGTCCCTTCTGAACTGGAAACTTCTCACTTGCCCCAAACCGCACACCTGTAACCTTGCTGCTGTTCAGCGTTGCAGCCCCCACGCTGTCAGTGGGTGTGTCCCACAAAAACAAAGATTATCTTACCTTTCTAGATTTTTTTCCTTGCATAAATGCATCAAGTGTAAGTTAGGGGTTTGGAACTGCTTTTTTTTCCCCCCAGACTCATATCTGAACTAGAAGGTGTGTTTATTACATTCACCATGGTTACCACACAGAGTGACACAGTTCTGTGATCCTTAGACATGTCTTTTTTTTTTCTATTTCTACTCCCAATATTTTTTCCCTTACTATTGAGATAAATACTTGACATTAAATGAGTTGAAATCATCCTGGGAAAGCTTATTCTTCTTATTGAGATAAGTTCCTGTCCGTAGTAACAGGAGCAATTCTAATATTAGTAATAGCATCATTTACTGCTTATACATTGTTGTGTGTACAGTACTTTCAAAACAGGTAAAAAAATACTGAGACACAATTCACAAATTCAGCAGCTGTGACCACTGCTCTCTGAGAATGAAATAACATCTTTGTAAAACAATGTGCTTTTACAAATAAAATGAGCTATCGTGACTCTTTCCAAGCCAAAGGCACATGTAAAGTGAGTTATGAAATCTGGACTGTGCTGGTGAACACACTTCATCACAGTGTTTGGGTAGTATGAAGGTGGGAGAAGGAATGAGGGAGAAAACATCACAGGAGGAGATACAAGGAGGAGCAGACCAGAGCTCCATGCTCATGGACTTGCAATGGGAATGTGTCCACATTTTTTTTTCCTTCCAAGTCAAAATGTGTAGCAGAACCAGCAGTAAATAATGAATTTGTTTCTGTGCTTTCAACTCAACGACCAAAGCAGTGAGAGGCACTGAATGGCCACATGTGGTTACCTTGAAGCACAGGGTTGAAATCATCAGAAATGCAGAGATCTGTTTCAACTCAGCTGCACCCAGTGAGTGGAGCCTGAAACCCTGGTTACCAACCCATGTTTGGCCTGTTAGCACTACTTTTTATCTCCTGCTTTCTCTTTTCAGGAGGTGTGGCCCCATCACACTGTGCCAGAGGTGACAGCACCCTAATGAAAGGTGGGGTGAGCATGTCCTGGTGACAAGCTGAGCAGCAAAATGGGAAGCAACAGTGAAAACACCCATCAGTTCACCACAGCACTCATAAAGCTGATGCTGTCTGTACAGCAAAGGTGTGTCTCTAAATCAAGGCAGCTTCCAGCCAGAGGAGCCCATATCCATAAAATCCATGTTCTTCACTATCACAAACTGCTGAGCTTGATACAACCATCATTACAGTTCATTCCTTGGCCTGTGTTATGCAAAGACGCAGCCAGGACAACCACAGCATTTGTCCTGCAATTACAGTGTCTGCTATGGAGTGGCTTTTCAAGTGCTTGGGATTTTTGTTTAGTTATTTGTATTTCTATTTTTCCTTAGGCATCTCTCCAACACATGCATCAGACCACAGTGGCACTACTTTCACTACTAGAAAACCAAGTCTCATTTAACTTTGTGTGGAACATAAAACTGACAAATAAAAAACATAAGCAGAGTAAAGGCCATAAAGGTGAAGACAGACAGTTGAAATTTAGTGTACAGATGTGTCTGTTGTAGCTACCTTTTTTTCAAAATTTAAATGTAGAGAGGCTAAAAAAATCAATCCTAAAGCCTTTTCTTATTCCTAGGTCAGCTTCGGAGAGGCAAGAGTTTAACTGAGCCCCAGCAACAGGGTCTGCTACACTTCTGAACTCAACTGGGAAGCTCCCTTGTCGTGAGGCTGAAGATGGTCTTGGAAATGCACACCCAGCGTGGTTAACCATCCCCAACCCTGGCATCTCTCTGAAAAGCTGCAGTCCTGGTGAGTGGTCAGCAGTCCTGAGCAATGAGAGGCTGAGCAGTCAGAGCTGGTGCTGCCTCTCTTTGCAATACCCCTCCTCTTGTTATATCATCTGCAGAAAGCACCATTTCTGACTCTGCTGCAGCTTTAGATAATGCTCAGTAGCTGCTGTTGCTTCTCTCCCATAATTACCCGAAACATTGCTTTAAGAAGTTACAGCTTCCTGGAATGATGTGAAAAATGAACCGTTTAGAGCACCAGTGAGTAATAGGTAATTGCAGACTGGAGCATCTTTAATCACTTTCAACCTTAAGTACATTTTTGAAGAGTGTGGCTCATTATTACCTTGCAGATCTTGATGGAGCTGTACATTTTTGGTAGCCTAGATTACAAATTAAGAACTAATTTTGTATACAGGGTGTACTGGTTGGCAATTACAGCACAGCCTGGCCCGTGGGGCCAGAGGTTTAATTCCCTGCTTTGCCGTGGCCTTTTCTGCCATCACAGAAAGCCACAGAGGTGCTTGTGGGCAGAGGGACTCTGGTGCTGCAGTGCCCACTGCTGCAGGTGCCCTAAAATCTAGGTCCTGTGAAATCTGATACCCAGGGCATAGAAATGTGTAATGAGTAAGAGTGACCCTGAGAGGCTGTGTGTAGACTAAGAATTATGGATGTCAGCCAGCAGAAAAGGCCCCACATCAGCTCTGTTACTGCTCTTCTTCTGGGATCTCTGGTCAAGAGCCCTCCAAGTCCTGATGCTGATTTAGTTCTGTGTTTCCTCCAGTACAATTTCTGCTCTATAAAATGAAGATAACAGGTGTCTTCTCATGTACATGGAAAAATACATTGATACAAGGAGTTCAGCTCTAGCTTTCAAGTGGGATATATGTAGACATCTAATTACAAAATGGTGAAACAGACATTCTCTCTTCACCAATACTCACACAGCATGTTTGGCAGAGCTTGGGCACGTTCTGTCCCCGAGCCATACGGAATCTAGGCGTAACCATGACTGGAGTGACGGAGTTTCCTTTGCAGAAGGCTCCCAGGCCTCCAGAGAATTGCTCTTCCCATGCCTTTTATCAACCCCTACACCCATCTTTTCCCATCCACTGGCTGCTTTTTCTCACCCAGCACGACCACTGGCCAGCACGTTCTCAGCTAAGGTGATGCTTCTCTGCTTGAAACTCTGAAAGCAAAGAAACCACACCACCTGGCTGTAGCGAAGAGAGCTGAAACCCTGCTCCAGCCACAGGCCTGTGATGAAGGCAGATTTCTTCATTGCATTTTCATGACATTCATGTCTCAAGCAGCAGGATGGGCACAGCCTGTTGTGCACTCCAACTCCATGGCCTAAAATACCCCAAGTTGTGTTATAATCCTCATTCTGTTTATCTGGAAATGCCCTGCATTCATTACTTTGCCTCCCACCTAAAATACGTTTTCCCATTGTATATTCAAGACATTTCTTGCCAGCAAATGGAGTCCCTTTTCCTCTCTTCTTGAAGGCAATAAAAGCCTGAATGGGAATACCAGGTCCCTGCTGATAGCAGTGCACGGGGCCGTGTCCTGCTCCAGCTGAGCACCTGACCCTCCAGGGGGTTTCCAGGCATTATATACTGCACAGTGACCTATTGGCAACCAAAGAGAGGGGCAGCAGGCCAAGGACTGGAAGAATTACGTTTTTAAATAGGATTTATATTGCTAGAGCAGAGGAGGACAGTGTTTAAAGGACTTCCAGCACCATCAGGAACCTGGCCATGTATATGATTGGCGTTTGCACTGCTAATGAGACCGTTTCTATTCTAATGAGTTCATTACTATTTTTATTGCTATTGTGTTTTGCATGTTTCACAAATCATGCAAGGAGCTGTTTTTTATTTCCACTTTCTCTTTCTACCTTGGAAACTCTCAAGGCAATTCCAGTGTCTGCATAACACAGATGAAGGAATTAACCCCTGTGGAGAGACCGAGGAGGGCTGGCTGCTCTTAACTGGTCACAGGGGGAGGAGGAGAGAAAGGAGAGGATAGAGTTGTGCCTGGAACCTAATTCAGTAAGGAGTTCCCATGCTGTTCTGAAACTCAGTGTCAAGACATTTTTATGCATGTATCTCCTGTTCAGGAATGCCTGCTCAAAATTAGTCAGTTCCTACGAGGATGCTTGGTGTACATATTATACTCATTGTCAACTACTTCTTCCAAATATTTATTTGGATCAGACTTCATTTCTCTGCCATTTTGCTTTAATAAATGAGAAGGCAAAGAAGTTTTGGCTTTGCAGCAATGTTCAAGTTCCCAGTGTTGCTCAACTAGTCTGATTCCTGCCACTCAAGACCCTCCTTTCTTTTCTTTGAGCTCCAAACATTCGTGGGGTACAACAGTCCCCAGAGACAGCTCTCAGTGGCCTGCAGAGATCCTGTTGGCTTGGCTTGCTTTGGCTTCAGCTCCTTAACCATTATCTACTCCAGCTGGCTTCTCAGTAGCCACTGCCTCAGCCTGGTGAGAGCCAATACCCTGGAAATAACCCTCTGCTGACTTTCAGGCTACTTGGTTTGAATGGTGCAACTCAAAGTGGGGATCCGTGTGCGAAGTCCAAGAACTTCTTAAGAAATTAACTGCCACCAAACAACACTAAAAACTATGCTGCTTCTTTCTCACTCCTCTCCTCTGTGTCCTCCAGCTGCTGGGACATCATCACTCTGTCACATCCAGGGTTAGGGCTGGCCTGGTTTTAATGTTTTGCAGACTCTGGTGGCATCTGCCAGATGTTGCAGAGAAGCTGAAGAAAGCAAGACATCAGAGTTATAAAAAAACCATGAAGCCAGGTGACTGGGTGTGTTCAAAGAATCAGTCTCACAAATTTATACTGAAGAAAAATTTGAATGCAGAACTTCTGTGCATTTCAGATGCTGAAAGGTTAGTGGCTGCTGATTAAAACTTCTTTTCCATCTTTTTTTGTGTATTATAGTTATTACCAAAGCTCCCTGAGTTAGCCAGTGCCTGGGGTTCAATACATCTCACATTGCAACGCATCTGTAATGTTTGTATCACCCAGGACACCGGAGTGATGCAGGGAATTACAGTGACAGGGTGGCTAAGCACAGAGAATAGCCAAGAATTCCAGGAACTTGATGACAGCTGAACTTTATTTTTAGAAGGGGATTGATAGGTGATGACTGAGTAGTGCTGTGTCCAGTTAGCTCTGCTGGACCCAGTAAAACAATGGTGACGACACTGACAAACTGGTGTCATTGCTGACTGAAGATAATATTCTGGTCCTGCATGGCATTTCTGACATGCAATGATCCAAGTGTCATCTCTTGCTCATTTTTTTTTATGGCTCATTTCTCTTTTCTCTGGTTCTTTTGCTTCTCAGCTCATGACAGGAGGAGGATGAAATGTCACCCCAGAATACCTCTGTAAAGGTCCCTGTTGTGTTTTCCCTTTTCCTTTGAAGGAATGAAAGCATTTAACAGAACTAAGGTGTTACTCCATGGCTGCAATGAGAGAGAGCCCAAACACCAGGCCAAGCACCAACATCACGTAGTGCCAGTGGGCACGGATTCTAAACCCTTCTCGTGGACACAAGGGCAAGAGATGAAGTCAAATGAAACTGAGGAGAACAAATATACTTTTGCAAAGCCACTACCCCCTGTGTTTTTTGAACAGTTTGTTTCCTTTTGCTGTCAGCAAGGGAATGTTTTATCTATTTCTCTGAATTACAGCTGTGATTCTGTTGTGCTGTTGTTTTGGATTTGGGGCAGTAGAAAATTGTTGTTCATTAATGCTTCTTGGACTTGACCTGATGACCCATTATTGTGCAGAAGACAGCTTAGAGTTTTCTTCCATGGCCTGGACTGGCCTAATTATTGCAATTCTAGAAGAAGCAGCAGTGTAGTTAGGGCCCTGTTTTACACGTTTGCTTCTTTTCTACAGGTCCTCAGCAATGGACATACTGCAGTGCAGCACCGATCTGGATTGCTCCACCACCCACATCGAACCACACCATCAAGGATATAAATCTTCCATAAAGTTCTGGCCTAATTTCAGCCAGTTTATGTGCTATCTGAAGTACATTCAGCACCGAAGTGCACTGGAAGCTGTTCTTTTGGACTTCGTGTGATGCAAGGTGATTTGAATTCACATCAATGACCTTGCCAGGTTTGCCCTAGGTAATTAATTATATGCAGACATATAATGTCATCCTCTAGAATGGTCTGCAAACTAAATTGAAGTTTACCTCCTACAGGTAAGATTTTCTAAAATGTGGCTCTATGCATATGGGCTCTACATTTTGCATCCTCATTTCAGCTATCATCAGAACCAAATGTCTTGACTTCCCCCAGACAAAACCACCTCTCCAAATTGCCTCATACTGTGATACTATGTCACTATGTTGGATTTCCAAGCTAGCCAACTGTGCTGTTTAATTAAGAGTGCCTTTCCAGATCATCTTCAATAGCATCATTGTAACATACGGTTGAGATTAAGCCATACAGTCCAAACACAGAAACAAAGAATGCCACTAATTGTCTGAACACAGAGAGAGAGCCACAGCACACAGGCAGTGAGCTCAGATAGGCAGAGCCAGGAAGACACATCCTGCAGTGTAGGAACACCTGTATCTTTATTTTTTAATACGATTTATATATATAAGGAACAGCATTGAGATATTTCTGCTAGAGAGAGATGTTCAGAGTTTTAAAATCCACCTGCACTGCTCACTAATCTACTGGACTTGGGACAGCCTGGGAAATGCAGTGCTGCCTTTGAACCAAGCTCCAAGGCACTGAAGGAAGGGCAGACACAAGACAAGCATTTTACTTCGAGGTGGGGCCTTTCCCAAAGGACGTAATTTCCTTCTACTTCGAGTTTTAACAGAATTAGTGTTGCAGGGTTGCAAATAATCATTGCCTTTTCCTGTGCTCATGGCAAACCAAGTCCTGCAACTCCCTGCAAGACACAGTCTACACTGCTGAACACACCTCAAGCAGAACATTTCCATCCCTTCTTTATTCATAGGCAACCTTTTCTTCCAACGCAAACAACCAAGAGCCTGCCCTCCAGTCAGTCACTTTGATAGGACATCGTGGTGAACAGAGAGGGATGTCAAAAGAGAACCAGTTGTTACTTCAGTTAAATTAATGATAATTTTATAAAGAACACGGAGCCACATGAATCACTAAGGTACACAGATCAAAAAATGCATTAATCCGAGTAGGTACCCATCTACTTTCAGGGATGATTAGTGGGCAACAGACAATCAGCTTGGAGATAAGGAAAATATGTATTACTTATTTATATGGGTTATGGTTATCAAAGAAGTCTGAGGGTATTTCAGTGAGACTGGGTGTCAGTAAATGCCTATGAAAATCTTTTCCTGATTTATTAATTCAAAATACCTTCCAGAGATATTAGTCAAAGTCAAGGGTTATTTCTTTTCAAGTATTTCTAGAGCTCTCTGTTAATAGTGTTAAGAATAAATATCTCCTTAACATCATGTATTTCTTACTATGACAACATAAACTCTTCTTCCCCAGCCAGGAAGAGTTAATCTTATCTCAGAGCTGTTTATTAGACTCCTAAATTGAAAAGGGATATGAAGCCCTTGCCATACCTTTCAAAAATCAGACCCTGAGAAAAAAATCTGAGATTGTGCTTGAAACATTCCCTGTATATTCATCAAAGATCTTCCCTGCTTTACCATTGGTGTCCTTGTGGGTTAAGCTGAAGACAGTAAAACCATCCCAACTTCAAATTCTCCAGATAGCAAAGGGAAAACAAAGAGAAGGAGTTGTTGAACACAGACAAAAGTAGAACAGGGATGAAGAAAGCAATCCAAGCTAGAAAATCTGGCCTTTCAAGAAAGATTAAATTTGGATTACCTGCAAGGCTGCCAACTGTCCCACATTCAAAGTGCTGTGGGAACCACTAAGAAATCTGGGGCTAGAAACCTCCAATCCCTTTTTACCAGGAAAATAGACAGCATCACTGGCAGACCCCACTCACAAGGGGAGCTTCCTCCAGCCTTCAGTCTCCTGGCAGAGGCAAGCAGAAGATTTTGCACGTGGCCCTGAGAAACAGAAAGCCCAGCAGGAACAGAGACTTCAGGGACCAGGGCTCCCTTCCTGTCCAGGTAAGAAGGAAACTTTTGTTTAGTTTTATGGGGAAAGAAAATAACTCTTTTTCCTCTCCTTAATGTCCTGGAGACAGAGAAGCCAGCGCTACTCTATTCTTAGTGGTATTTTCAGATAAACAACCCATCTTTCTCCCTTTTGCAATCCCATTGGTCAGCTTCATTCGGCCAAGCAGGAGTTCAAGGTGTTCCATCGGGCCTGGAGAGAGAAAAACCGGAAGAAACCCTTACAGGAAAAAAAAGAAAAGAGCAAGCAAAGGGACTTCATGGGAACAAGGAGCGGGAACAAGGAACGGGAGCTCCCTAAATCCAGCGTGTGATGATGAGTGAGTTGTGTAGCCCATATACAGGATATCAAAGTGAGTATTTTCCAGCAGTATGGAACTTGAAGGTAGGATACACTGGATAGATTTGACCAGTTGATTACCTGGGATTGAATCCCAGTCTCTTTCAAAAGCAACTTGTGTGGAATGCATATGAGATGACATTTGTTTCCTGCCATGGCATGTGCTGGGCAAGTTTTTCCTCCTTCAGCTCCTTGGTCACGGGAATTCCGCACTCGCCAGCAGATGCAGGGTTCAGCTTCACATTTCAGCCACTTCTCTACCCCTCCCCTGCCTTTTCAATCGACACGAGCCAGGAAAGCCTCGATGAAGGCTTTAAAACATAGCTGGATGTTTCACAAGATTCACTGCTGGAGGATTGCAGTTACATTAATAATAGAGCTCTTCCTGTTGACTTGGGACCACGACCTAATTCAAATTTTAACCTTGTAATACTGATGCTGTGGATTTTCTGGCTGATTTTTGTTCTTTTGTGGTAGTTTATTTGTTCAAAAAGAACAGACATAATCTATAGATCCAAACTGGGATTACTGAAAAAGGTCACAGTCTCTAATTTCTTTTCAACGTCAGCAAAGCCTGAGTTTTAATATTATTTGTTATATTTAGGGCAGTTGACCTACCCAGTCAGAATCAGGGATTAGGAATTCATCTCATAAGGCATTATGCAAAAACACAGCAAAAATTTTACCCTGGTTCAAGCTCTGTAAGTCCACTTGAATATAATTGCAAAATCAGCACCACAATCTGAAGAGAAGAAAATGTAATTGTTGCTAACAGGTATTTTTGGGGCTTTTAATATTTTTTTCCCCTCTACACGAGAGCTTCTGTTCACAGAATTATTGAAATAGTTGATGGATCCTTTGAGAATTCTAATATTTTGTACCAAACAAGATTACTCGGGAGCAATAAGAATGACCCCAGCTGCTGTCTGCTGCTAGAAACATTTTAAATGGATAAGGACATAGAGTTACTCAGTAATTATAAGGAAGGAAGACCACATGGCTTAAAGTGACTGGGTAGTAATCAATTCCTGCTGTGAAAATTTTTGTCCCAGCTATACAATATGTGTGGAAAAATGAAAAGCGTGTGTAAAAAAATCAGAATTGCTTCATAAATGGAAAAAATTAATGTTCATTCAAAAATGAATAATGTGGCCAGCATGGTATGAAATTTCACTATTTTAAAATAATATCTACTTTAATTGCATCAATCTTTTAAAATAATTAAGAACCTAAGAATAGTAGTTTCTCCTTTCATTGTAGAGCTTTTTGCATATATTTATTAAACATTTTTTATCTGGTTTGCTTCCACAGCTTCAACTTTAAAGGTCGTCTTGTTTTATCAAGGTATCATTTTGTGACACTTTTTTGGTATTCTCAGTGGTACTAACAGCATGCAGGGGATGATCCTTCCTCAGAAACACTAAAGGAAGTAAGTGATGGAGACACATAACCCAAAAATAATGGATATTCCTTTTGCATTTTAATTTAGCACTTGGTATTTTTCGCATGCTTATTTAGGACACAAGGAACAGCTCTGGGCTTCTGAGTAGATTTTGTCACCGAGTTTCAGGAAAAAAAAGCAACTCTAAGCCTTCATAAAAAGAGGACAAATAAATGCAATAAATTCTGCAACAGAAGAAATTGTGATTTTAAAGTTCAGCAACGTATATAATGACAATGACTGAAACACCTCTGAGATGTTAAAGAGCTCAGATTGCCTGTTGACAGCTGCACACATGAAAGGACAGTGAGGTTTACCCTACAGAAACCATATATAAAAATACTGAAATGTTCTGGATTAGTGGGAGCAAAACCTCCTTTGAGATGAGGAAGGCAGCACTTCCTCATGTTCTCAGGGGGTGCCCTCCTGCTGCTGCTGGAACCGGCGGCTGCAGAGCAGCCGTGCACTTCGCAGAGCAGTCCAAAAGCAAAGGCAGTGGTGCCAAGGCATCTGTGTAAGCAGGAACAGGTCTCAGGTTTCTCAGCAGAAATTCTTTACATTCATCCCCTGCCTGTAGCCAGTTCTTTTTATCCAATACAAACAGAATTGGCTGTGAGAAAGAGCAAGGCTGGAAGATAAAATGAAGAGGCCAACGTCCCAGGGCCCAGCACGCTGCCCGTTAGCTCTTCCCTTGGGCAAGGCAGGAAGAAGGGCTTTACAGCCCTGGAAAAGTTACCAAAGCAGGAGTAAGGAGACTCTACCATCCTTACAGATCTCCTGTTTGACCTTGATTTGAAGGCAGGATGGCAGTACTGAATAGACTGGAAATCTTGATTCGGTTCCTAAAGCCAGCAAGGGCTCTGTGATCCACAGCGAAAAAAACAGCCTCTCTCTGCTCAGCTCCCCATGCAAAAACCACAAAACCCTCTGGAGTAGCAGTGACCTCCCATGATTTTGTTTTGTTTTGTCCTCCTAAGGGGAACCGTCCCTTGGTTCAGCTCCTATTACGGCAGCAATATGGAATAGTTCACTTCAGAGGAGCACATAGACTCAAGTGTTTGTGTTTCCTTGTTCATAAGACATTTTGAACGCTCTAATTTTCTTCAAAGGATAATTTTTCTTTGAGATTAAGTCATTTGCTTGATGTTTAAAATGTTTTCTCCCCAGAAAAGCTCTCAATAAGAGTCATGATGTAAATATGGTTTGTAAATGAAATATAGGTCTGGGTCAATACCATTCTCCTTGCTGCCGGGTGGCATAATAACCGAAAGATGCTCTCGTAATTATTACGAGGACAAGGGGTTGTTTCATTTATGCAAGTGAAATGTGTTGTTAACTCATCTGATGATAGGAGTTGACTCGGAGTTTTCTCTACTTGTAGAAAAATGTCAATACTCCTAAAGCATCTTACAGTCAGCAGTTTCAGAGAACAGGTTATTTGCAAAATAGCCTCCACGTTATAATTCAGTGACACATAAATCTGCTGCTCCCTAACTTCCAGCACTGGCCTTTCCAAATCCAAAGTTAAATGGATTCTACCCCAAGAGCTGAATTGTCACCTGAACTGTGGTGCTTGAGAGATTTGCTGTTACTGAGGAAATTGGTCTCCTACATATTTCTATTGAATGATTTCCCAAGGACCTATCTTCAGTGCATGGTAATACAGTCTATTGCAATGTTGTAGCTTCTGGATAGTCTAATAGACATGTAATCTTATTTTAGTGGAAGCCTGGATGCTCATAGACCTACTCACACAGAGCAGTAATTTGCTGTACAAATAGTCCCCCTGCAATCAATGGGAAACCTTGTGCAGGTATTGTTTAGTATATGAAATTATACTCACACCTTATTAGCTTATACAGATGACTTCAGCAGGGTTATTTCTTGCCTTCTGTTACAGTAAAGCTCAGGCCCTTTTCTGGTGGGTAAGGTACATTTTTCTTTGTGTAATAGAGAAACAGAAAATTGCATTTGAGCACAGTGACTTTCCTATATATTTCAGCTCTCCTTAACCCGTGTTCATTAAATCCTGCCTGCTTAAAGTATTCACAATTACTTAATTCTGTAGTTATTCATACTTGCAGTGAACTCCCTGGTACCCAAGGACTCCTGCTCCTCCATAGTGAGCACTGGCCACGTTCTGTCTTGGATCATTCTGAATTAAGAGGGAAAAAACAGCAAACCCTATATATCACTTAGTATAACTGTATTAATTTCTTATACTGTGCTGCCCATTCCCACTTCCCTGGAAACCAGCAGCAGACACCAGTCCCCCTCCTATCTCCAGCTTCCTTTTGATCTTCCCTATTTGCCCTTTTCCTACAGATTCATGGATACAAGACACGCTCTGCTGCTGAACAAGATCGAAACAGGCATCTCTGAAAGACAAGACTGCAACTTGTCACCAGCTTTCATTTGCAGCAGAGGATGAAAACTGGGGCAGTGACAAGTATTTCCCTCAGCAGGTGGAGAGCACCGTTCGTTCTGTTTCCCTTACACTCAGCACAGGAGCTGCTAAACGTGAGTGGCTTTTCTTTAGCATCTCTACTGTACTGTGCAACACAGCTGTCATGTTCAAATGTTATCACAAGCACCATTCTTGCCATACCTGGACTATCCACTCATATCAAAGAGGCTTTTCAACACAGATCTGCAACCAATCTTAAATGGGACCTTTCCCTGACCTGTGATGAGCAAGTGCACATCTTGCATATTGCACGCTGGGACTTGCAACGGCCTGAGGTGTGAATCTTCAGGATCACCTTGGCCTATCAAGAAGGCCCAGACATTTCACTCTGATAAGCAAGGTGAGGGACCTTGTATAGCAGCCTGGCTATTTGTAGATGCACTGCACGGACTCAAAGCCACGTGTGTGCTCAGCTCTCACCCGGATAAAATAGCCTGTGCTGAATTCCACAGTAAGGGCAGTAAAGAGAAGCAGTGTGAATAGGGTTTGGAGGACCAGATAACATAACTGGAGAGAGCACTTGAAACAGCCTGTCAAGAAAATGCAGTCGTGCATGAGTTTCAGTGGGTGTTCTGGAAGCCTCACTTTCCCGTCTCTTGCTCCTTGCAGCAAACTGTTCTCTCCCACGATGAGTGCTCTGCAGGCAAAAGATGCCACAGCAGGTCAGGTGCCAAAATCAAGCCCACTCCCTTTATTTAGTTTGCCAAATACAGCTCAACAATGAACTGCATTCATTTAGCAGGCATCTCTCTTATCTCGTTTGATTTGATGCAGTAGATATACTATAGATAAAATCAGCACAAACAGTTCTTCATTGTGATCCTGTGGTACAGAGAACTCAAAATAATACACTAATAATGAAAGCACCTTTAATCATGGACACATTCAAACCCACTTAAAGAAACTAGATATAAATCTCCTTTTCCTTGCATTGGTATGTACATTTTACCCTTACTTATTAGGTAAGACTCACGCTTGTCTGAACTGTTTCTCTTCTATTTATTCTGACTTAATTCCTTTGCCATAGCCTCAGAGACTGCCTTTATGGAAAGAACTATTGGACTGTTTCTCATTTAGAAAAAGCAGGACACATTAGGAATTTTGAAGTCCCAGTAAGCTGAAACAATAGTAACTCCCACTCCACAGCACAACCCACCACCTGAAATTCAGAAATGTAAACAAAGGAATTTCACTGCCTACTGTACAGGAAGTGATAGGGGGATGTTTTCTGCTAAAACAGGTGAGAAAGAGAAACAGAAAGAAATACTTCAAGGAAAATACAAATGATCAGAACACTTAAGGGACAACCTGAATAAACAGTGGCATTACAGCCTTGCTGAAAGCTTAAACAGAGAGCTTTTTTGGCTGGGTGCTGGCTCAGGGAGGTTTGGTGTTGTACATAAAAGCACTTTCTCATATTGCTTGATCTCTGTGCTAAGAATTAGGATTTAATGTTATTTTCAGATAAACAGAACTAGATGAGAGATACCTGACTCTACCAGCACCTTTTTTCTACTTAAGGAAACAATAAAGTTTTGTTTAACTTTTAGGGGCAAAAAGAAGTAACATTAGTGAACACCTCACCATATCAATTTCCTGTTTTGTTTGATGGGATGACTATGATATACAGGATTTCTTTATGAGACCCAATTAAATATAGGATTTATAACATTCATGCAGTTTCTGTGCCAAATATACATAGTGCTGATACAGCAGGGATCTCAAAATATCAAACACCTGCATGGAAGGAACAGAATTATGAATACATCTCCTTAAACAACAATTCATCATACTCAGAAGCCTAAAGTTAAGCTGCTCTAGAGCCAACACAGCTGCTTTACCATCTTATTTGGGGAATACTGCTGACTTAAAATGCTGGGTATCATTCTTGCAACTCATGGCTAAGACTAACTGCAAGAATTTAAAAGTCTAGGAAGCAGCACTGACTTGCTATGAAGGATCCTGACTTTCAGAGGGGAATCCAGAGTTGGGAAGGAGAGGTCCGCATTTCTCATACAAAGGAAATCAAATTAGTCAGCTCAGGGAACCACCCAAAGTTCACAGCATCTGTGGGGAACTGGGAGAACCTTTGCATACCTCACTGAGGACTGCAGGAAAACATCCCCTCTCAAGGATCCTTATCCTTGCACATCACTACCTCCTCCAAAACAACAACAACAAAGATGGTTATGAGGTATTCTCTTCCCTAACTGGGGTCAACTGAGGTACCAGCTCAACAGAGTCAAGGAGACAACTTTTTCCCTAAGGAAGGCTGCTCTGCTCAGAATAATGAAATTAATTTTAATCCCCATGACTTCCTCATGAGAGGACCTTGATCTCACATAATTTAGGTATATGGTATTTTTTTTTCCAGACAGAAGTAAAGCAGACTGAAAACACTCACACTGAGCTCAGAGGCCCTGCATTCAGTCCAGGGATATATATGTGTGCAGCAAAAATGAAATCTCAGGATTTGAGTGAAGTTTGGGGGGATAAATAAAATAGCACCACAGTCTAATAGTGACTTTAAGTCCTTTATCGCTGCGTGGAAGCAGAAACCTGCTGTGCCCATTCCAGAAAGGTGTTAGTCTAATTGGTCCTTTATAACTTAGATTTTGCAGAACCCCTTGGAAGGCAGGTTCACTGATTAAGTATCCTTCATTAGGAAGCTTTTCCAAATCTCTAATTTAAAACTTTGCCACATGTGGAGCCAACCACTTTTCTTGCGCCCTTGGTGACCAGGACAATATTTCAGAAGTACCCTCTTGGCAGACCTTCTGAGAATTAGGAGACTATGATCATATCTTTTTATTTCAAAGCTCTATGAATTCACCACTTGCAGTTGTTTCCTTATGAAAAGGAAATTTATATTCTTTATAAGGTCTGTTCTCTCCTGAAACCAGGGACACTTTAGCCCTTTCTGTGCCTTTTCACCAACTAAATGCATTTCAGAACTGGATATCAAAAGCCCTCTTAGTCAGCTACTGGGGTGTCACGATGCCTCACGAACGCTGCTGAACTGTTTTGACAAACTGGGACAAACAAAAACCTTCTGAGAAATTTAAAATAGTCCCAGTGTAAGCCAATCTAACATTACAAATGCAATCTGCTGAGCAATATCAACGCTATCAGTAGCATCCATGCTTTAACACAGCTGCTTTTTTTGCCTCTACCAGGCCTGCCTTATTGCTCAATCTCCAAGTTGTCTTCTTGGGACCATGTTAGTCATCAAGAGCTTTTCCAGACAAGTGATGGATTTGTTGGGCCAGCTCTGAAAGACAGAGACATCTATAAGGGGATGATTACTTGCTTGCCTTTAACAGCCACTCCAGATGACACAGATCAGGTCTCTTTGTACTGAATACCTGTGCCATTGTGAAGGCAGTGACCACCCTCTTATCTGCAGGAAATAATCTTTAGGGTTCTAACAAACAAAAAACCCCACAGTGTTTTCAACCAGACTGTTCTTGCCTAAAGCATAAAAATAGACTAAGGGCTGTTTTCAGAAACAAAATGCATGACAGACTCCGGGTGGGATGAGAACACAGCAAGAAAATTTCACTTTTTTTTGAGATTAGGGGGATATTTGCTCACATCATGCAAAAAAGCTCTTATAATCAGCATTTTCATCATTTTAGCTATTGTTTCACTTTACCTTTTGCTCCTGAACAGTGCTGGAGGCTTGGTTCTAGGATGGCTCTCTCTGACATTCACGCTGTCTGCCTTCCCCATTTGACTGAAGCACCATTTCAGTGATGCAGAAAATTAGTTACGGCGTTTTATTTCCTTCGTAGGTAGACGTAAACACTGTTTCTAAGGGTGCAAATATTGTAACTCTGTAAATGAATAATCACAAAATTAGACTTCTTTTCATGATTTCTAAGCTAAAAGGAAAAAAACCCCATCATGAAATAGTCTCGACCCAGAATCTGCTGGTTTAACCATACTGGAAAAAAAATCCTGTGTGCCAATTAGAAAGATTATTTTGCTCAAAGTGATGCAGAGAAGTAAGTAATCAGGCAAATACTAACCAGATGTCACCTTATCAGAAAAGAGGGAGTTGTTCAACTGGACCAATGCCACGTGCACCAGGGAGGCAGTGGCTGTCTACAAGTTGACCGACCCCCAGGTCCTGGGCACCTGTGGTCACCTCACCTTCTCTATCAATGCACTGGAATGAAGTGTGTAAACAGAAGTGGGGAAAACACAGATTCACATCTTCAGCTTCACTCATTACAAATCTCCACAGGGCATGTCATGGCACAACTGACATGCCACTGAAGATACAGAAAGAAATAAGACCAAAAAAGAGATTCATAATAACAGAGATTACGAGGTATCACCACCTGTGCTCAGATGTTGTTCTTCAACAAGCATTTGGGAATACTGGCCATGTTTGGGTGTTTAGAAGTCATGTATTTCACCAGATGAAAACCTTTCTAGTATTAGTACTCCACTACTGAAATATAGTTGTTTTCACCCATATCTAATAAATACACAGTTGAAGCTTAAGTTAATCTAATATGAATTCATGCTCAACTGCGCGTGTGATGTTTGGGTATAAACATCCTTTTCACGTTGTGCAATACCAACCCCGCTGCTCTTGTGCCTTTTCTCAGCCTTAGTTTTGTATTTTTATGGGATTTTCATCTCAGTGGCCGACAGGTAACATTAAAATGCTTGCACTGAAATGTGCTGTCCTTAAACTGGGCTAAAGATGTCAAAGCGTATCTATGTGAAGTCCAATTAAATTGCTCTGACTTAGCTAACTTGCAATGAAATGGCACCTTTTCTTCCAAAATAGGCCAAAAGGTTTTACACCAGGTATTGTTGGCAAGGTTAGACCGACCAACCAAACAGAAGGCCATACCCTGCTCACCTGCAAATCCTCTGTGTGATCCTGGCTGCAAATTATTCCAGCCATGCATTAGGAAACAAGTTTTTCATTGCAACCAGTTCAAGGCAGCACACAGTAGAAAAATGCACACCTGCTCAGGAGTCCAACACTGAGCTCCTTTCTGCTCAACTCCAAACGTGTGCTGAATGCTTCCCAGTCATTTCACTTGTTACTTTGTCCTTGTCTGTTTTAAGACAAGGCAACAAATCTCAGCCCATTTGAATCATAACAGCTGCAATGCCTTCAATAGAGTGATGAGTATTTATTCCAGCAGGAAGTCTTACCCAAAATCTTTCCTAACTAAGAACACCCTGACTGCTAAACAGGATATTCCATATTGCATTATGCTAATGTAGTGACATGTTTTCAGCAAGCACAATTCAGTAATTCATTGACAGCACCACGGTGACAGCAATGACCACAATCCCCTGACTCAGCCTCCCATTGTATTCAGTAAATGCTATTGCATTTTGAAGTCCTGCACAGGTAATTTTTCTTAGCAGCCACAGAATTAACAGATCTGTGAATAAGCTCCACGAATAAGAACTGAATTCTCAAAAGGGTAAAATATTAGAGAGGAGTCTGACTAGGGAAAGCTTAATCTATGAGAGGCTCATCGTAGTGTGGATACTGTCCTGAGTCATAATGTGCTTCTATATAAGAAAAGGCTAGGCAGGGAAAGAAGGCAAATATTTAAGCTATGTCTTTATATTCTCTTCATTATGTATCTATAAAAGAACCCCAAACCTCCAAACAAACAACCATTTGTATCAAACCAGGTGCCATTCTATAGCAATGGAGGACTAAACAAAACAGCATTTCAAAAATGTAAAAAGTATGGCCTTTGTTTAGTAGGTGGAAGGTTCAACAGGAAGGTTACAACTGTACTTCCTTGGGCCTCAGATCACCTTGTATTTCCATAACCTGTTTGGATGCTCCATAGCCAGCCCACACTGGGTCCTGCAGCCCAAGCTGTCAGCAATCCCCTGTCCCCTGCCCAGTAACAGCTCTCCTCCCTGTTGTGGGCAAAGGCAGATTAAGCAGAGGGGTAAGAGCTGACGGAAAAATGCATCTCCATGCAGTAAACACAGCCTGCAGACAGCAGTTTCTCTCAGCATCGGGTGGTAATTATTTCTGTGCAACAGGCAGTCACCCAATGACCCTCTCCTTCAGCATGCAAAGCTTTTACTGTCAAATATTAATCCCTTTGTTAGCTACTCAGCTGCACATTCATTTAGGAGGGCTAATGACTTACTTTTCCTTCTCTGCATGGTTTCAATGGACACGTAATTAGAGGTGAATGGAGTCTTCAGAGGTACAGCAGCCACGAGAGCCAGGGGAAAAGTCAAAGTATTTGTCTAATTTTGCAATCGGTTGGTTCACTGAACAAAACCATGTGGTCAGCTGCACCTAGAGGAAAGTAAAGCAGGAAAGAAGAAGAGCAAAAAAAAAAGCAAAAAAAAAAGCAATCAGCCTTTAAAAATAAATAAGGAAGTGGGTTGTCTGGCACTCACAAAGCTGAGATGAAAAGGAACGTGTTTCAAAATATTTTTGGTTGGGGTGTCAGAGAGCACACTGTTAAGATAAATGCCAGCGAGGAACCTGTTCTTCTCATACAGATTGAAAAAGTATCTAGAGGTGAAAAGCTTTGTTTTAAAGTGCTTGAGATCCTTAATCATTACCAGAGTACATGTGAGAGCTGGAAAGCAACAGAAAAATATATGAAGGTGAACTAAAGAACTTTTCATGTGCCACAGCTCTGGCTTAAAGGCTTGAGCTTTTTATAAAAAAGCCACCGACGCCTGCAACGCCTCAAGAAATACCCTGCAGCCCTTACCCCACATCCTTCTGAAGTCCAGCAAATTTTTGCATATGTATTAATATCACAGAATGAAGTAGGGAAGTATAATAGGGAGCCATAGTCCTGACTGATAAGATTTGAGATGAAAAAAACTCTCTCTGCTCTGATTTCTGATTTTAGGGACAAACTACACTCACCCTGTTTCAAGCTGTCACTCCCTTTCCAGCATGCAGGGGTTTGTGAGGCTGGATCCCAGCAAGAAGGGCTGCAAGGGGCTGTTGTTGAGGCTGCTGTCCCATCTCCCTACACTTCATCCCTGACAGGTTTTTTTCCCTTGTTCATTTTGGAGCATGGATTCTCCTTTCTTCACATTCTTGGATGATACCAGTGCTTGCATTAAATAAGACCCACTCCTATTCTCTCTCAGTTACACAGCAGCCAAACAGAGTGGTATTTTAATAAACTAAAACAACACACCTTCAGTAGCACTTTGAATTCAGGAGCATAATTTCATTAAAAATTAAAAACAGAATAATAATTAATTAATAATTGTTTTAATTCAGTCTGGGCTTATGAGCTAATACCTCTCACAGAGTTTTGTAATACAATTATAAACATAATTTCATGCTTAATGAAATATAAATGAAGCAATTGAATGGCGTGCTCCAAAGAAATCTCCCTCTCAATCAACTGCCCTCCCGACCCTTTCATCTTTCCTGCATGCTTTAGTAAGCTGTTTTATTTGAAATGTAGCTTGTCTTTTGGAAAGATGTGATTTGAAGGCCACAAGCAGCAGATAACCCATGATATCCTCAAGGAAGTGAATTGCCATCATGATTCCAACTGTGTGTCTGATTACTACTATGAGGCAATTTTATTTTCCCACTCTTGGCCCTGGTAGTGCTTCCAACACTGTAGGACAGCTCTCCAACAACACAGCCTCAACTGAGCTGACACGCTGGGTTTCAGCTTCCCCACCCAAGCAGAGGTGTTCCCTGCCTCATGTCTGGCTGGAAATCCACGTGCCTCAACATTGCAGTTCTGTGCAAGAGCTGCTCCTCGAGTGAGCACAGCACAGCACAGCCTGTCCTGTGCCCCCACAGCACCCCAGTTCCACGTTAACTGCACCGAACACACGTCCCTGAAAGTCTCTGCTGTCACTGCAAACTATTTCCCATCACATCATCAGAGCCAGAATGCTCTTCTCTTGGCAGTTTTGGTTAAGATGACTGTGGGCAGCTGATGAGGATATTCTATTTTCTGAGTGATTTGGGATCTGCTGATAATCACAGCAACTGCACGCTTCTGGCTGTTAATTTTAATTTATCACTAATATTACTAAAAAGTGATATCGTGATCACTTTTTGAATTACAACAGTAATTTCTCTCACATTTTGACTAGCAATGCCCCGTGGTGTCACTGTGACAAACCTTGGGTGCAGTCCCATGGCTTGCAGCCCCAAACAGGTAGAACTGTACAACGTTTGCTCACTGATTTCAGGTGTACCCATTCCAAGAGCCTCAGTGCTGCCCATTCTCACCGTGAACCTACACAGTGGGAGGGAGAAGGAAAACTGATCCTTTTTGATTGGAGCTGTAATGAGCCTAACGGGGTGGTGGGGGGGAACCCACCAAACTGAGCACCAGTTGGGGGGCTTGGGTCTGTGCAGTACACATACATTTTATTTTCTGAGGTTTGGATACAATTGAATCAAAGCTCATTGGAAAGAGCCCAGACTTGCTGAAAGCTTCACACAAACAGGCAGTCTTGCTTGGTTCAGGTTTAATTTGAATGGTTCACTCAGACTCAGTAATGACCCCTATTCACTAACTGTCCTATATATGAGATGTGACAAAAGTGTAGTTCAGATACACAAAGTATAATTATTTAATGATGAGGTAAAGTTAATTAAGAAGCCTTTAAGCTATTACACTCTTAGTAGGCTATTCTGCAGCCATGGAATAAATGAACATAATTTAATTCTTAAAAGCTGTATATCTCCTGCTGGCTTTGAAAATGGTATGTAGCTAACAAGTCAGGCCTTTCCATTATAAAATTCTATATACTACAACAAGGAGCATACCAAATTCAATGTATTACCACTAAGAATAGGGAAAACTATTTTTAGTCACTATCCAGACTAAAAATGACGGAACTCGCACATCCAGTAACAATCATGAACCTGACAAATCAAGCTTGTAAGCCTCTGGAGTGATCTGAAAACCTAACAAGCTCCTAAGAAGGATTGCTGCTTTAAAAATACATTCATTCTTTCTGAATCCTCTTTTTTTTCCATGAGATGTGCAAGACTGAACAGCACAAGAACGGCTGTGCCATTGAAGGGATACATCCACATATTATGTAGCTGTGTTCCAATTATGAAATTGATCCAGGGATAAAAAACCCCTTAAGGGTGGCTATTAATGAGACTGTCTGCTCTTAGTGCATCCAGTAATAAGATTAGGTATGCATTTATCCTGAGCAGAGATAAACCAATGACAAGTTCATGCCAAGATAAGGCAGTTTTGAAAGGCAATTAAACACGGGCCATAACGTGCGTGCTGCAGGATGGAAAGTCAGTTTTCACCTACAGAAGTGCTTCTGAGTATAACAGATAGGGTACAACAGGTTTAACAGTGGTGAAATTACACTTGAGCTTAAAAGTAAATATATTTGAATGTGGAATTTACGAATTAAGTTTTATAAAATGTGTAACCTGACCTTTTTTGGCTTTTCCTTCACTTACAGAAGGCATAATAACACCCTTGACAATGACCAGCTGCCCAGTGACACAAGATTCAGCCACTGCAGTTGGACTTACGCTGGATTTCAGAGAATACAGCACCTCAGCAGCATCCAGGCTGCTACAGAGCCTCTCACACTGCCTAACTTAGGCAAACGAGGCAGTAATGTTCTGGGAGAAAATGTGTCAAGTACATCCTTCAGCAGAAACACCTGCACCACAGTCACAGCATCATGTGGTTGCAAAATCCTGCACCAATCAGGACAGTCTGTGTGGTGCTGGAAGAACAGCCAAAGTCACAGGGAGCTCAGTGCATGCAGAAATGCACCTAAAGCCAATGGCCACAGGGCAGCAAGAGCTTTTCTCTCTCCATCTTATGGCCATTGTGACTGTTTGGTTATTCATCAATCTCTTGCAAGACAGATAAAACGTCCCCTAAAATTTTACCTCGTTTTCACAGCGCTGAGAAAAGTTGATCCTTCTTGAGCTGTTATTACTGCTGTCACCCAGGTCACTGTTTGGCTGAACAATAATTGGTGCCCACAGGTTGCAGGACGGCCAGAATCCCTCCAGAAGCTGAATCCTCTCTTGTACATAAATAACTCAAGCTCAAATAAAATTTTTAATTACTGGGCTGATTAAACAGATCTTAAAATCCTTCCTCTGTTTGCCACACTTCACAGATCTGAACCAGAGCCAATTAGTCAGAGCCTACATTTGTGAGGCTGAAACCCCCAGATGTTGATCTGGGCATTATCAGGCATCAGGTAAAAATGTGAAGGAGGAGGACAATTATAACCCAATTTCTGGAGTAGTCTCTGAGGAGAGAATGGTTGGGAAGTAAGGTGAATACTGGCATGATTTGTGCTCCCTTTGTTTTTTTGCCAGGTCAGCCCAAGGTTGCTCTGTTAGCACAAATGAGAGCAGCTTGGAGCATATCAGGACCACATCAGTTGGCAAAAACCTTGATGTAGAAAGAGAGTGGAGCATTTCCAATAATGAACACAAGCATCTGTCTCAGGATATCTGGAAGAATTCGTAAAAGCAAGAATAACAATAGCTTGTAATGACAGAGCATGTTCAAAAATCCCGTACTCCAGAAACACTGGCATTTCAACCATGTGTGAAAGGAAACTGAGCTGCATAGGAAACCCCCTTCCTCTTTTTTTAAAATGTGAAACCCTCCTATTCAACTGTCAAACACCCAAAATTCTTAAATTAAATTTCTTAAGAAATTTGGACATTAAAGATTTCATCTAGGTGTGACTGAAAGGAATAAAAATACTTTATATATTCACAGACCTCAAATGGATGGCTCTAAGTTTTTAAAATATCCACTAAAAGAGTATTCTGGCTATTAAGTGGTGAGTTTATAAAGTGTACACAGAAAATGTGTGTGATTGGGAAAGTCTTGAATGTAGTTGTGTACTTTCATGAGCCTTCTGTTAAGAAGCTACAAAAAACATGTTATCTATTAATAAATATATTTAGCATTTTCCTTCCTAATTTATTCACAGGTAATTATTTTCTGAACTTATTTAAAGTGGCCCAGAACCCACTTCTTACCTGTTGTATGTCAACATCTCTCAAGTAAAACACTGGGATCCTTTTGCCAGCCCACTGCATTTGAAAGCAGCTGTGCACACAGCCAAGCAAAGCCACTGTACTCCTTATTCAAAAATAATTCCTAGGCCTCCTTTTCGCTTAAGAATGTTATTAAGAAGTACTAAGAAATTCAATAATTGAGTACAAAATACTGGGTTCAGCTGCTCCCCCATTAGCTGCCTCTGCCCTGCCAGGACAGCTGGTCCTTCCAAAGTCTGTCCTTTGGATCACACATGGACACACAGTGCTCGGCAGTGACAAATTCTCTTAACAGATATTTTGAATCATCAACTTAGTTTTGCCTCTTGGGTAATTTAAAAAAAAAATCAGCTCTCTTCCAAATTAATATCAGAGATTTACTAGTTGGTTGCAAGATCTCTGGTTCTTTTTAAAAGCTCTAATACTTTTCCTTTTCTTTCTACTCCTTCCCTCACTGCCCCCTCCTGCAATCAGGATCCCAAAGTATGTGCTTTCTGATGAGGATTAAGCTCTGACCCATGCATGATTGCAGGAAATAAGCCTTTAAAATATGCCTAAGTTCTCTGCTTGTTTGAAGTTACTGATCCTTAAAATAGATGTCTGAAAAAATGTGTAGTTTCAAATGCTTCTGCAGATTTTGTTCCAGTGTGTGTAACAAGGAGGCACATCCAGCCAAGTGACATCAGTTCTGCTCCATTATATCATGAACTGAACCAAATTAATCAAAATACACAGTAATACTTCAACTGAAAATGCAGACAGACCTTGTACAGTTTCTTTTCCTGGTCAACACTTACAATGCACTGAAATATTCAGCTTGATTGGGGGGGGGCTATTTTAGCTATTTATCAAAAACCTCCTCAGTATAAAAAGTGTGTTGTATATTGTGAGAAAGGTTGAATGATTATTCCCTGTTTATGTCCTCAACACCATTCCTGATTTGAAAGCCCTGCAGGAATCCTCCACCACCGCGGAGTCTGACCTTTGTTCAGCTCATCCCATATGGATATTTCTACCTTCCAGGCTCCTCCTTGTTTTCCTGCTCTCCCATCCTTTCTTGTTCCCTTCTACCCACTGCCAGA
This sequence comes from Dromococcyx pavoninus, assembly GCA_033558185.1. Classification (NCBI taxonomy): domain Eukaryota; kingdom Metazoa; phylum Chordata; class Aves; order Cuculiformes; family Neomorphidae; genus Dromococcyx; species Dromococcyx pavoninus. The sequence goes on from JAUMJL010000871.1 coordinate 654,387, forward strand.
GAAGATGACCACAGGTGCAGTTTGCAGGCTGCCACACCACAGACCGATACAACTGAAATTAAGAAACACCATTACTTTATTCCTCAATGCTTCCCACATTATTCCCAGCACTGTTTCCCTGGTTGATCACCTCTGAGCTTCGAATGGAGTTCAAGAACTATATGCAATGACTCAGATAACTCTTTCCTAAATACATTTTCACAATGCAGCCGTGTAGACTAAGAAATCAGCTGAACCAGCACAGGAACACGGGCCAGAGAATTGTTTCTTTCTCTCTTTTGGCTCAGTGCACAGAACGCTTCTGGGAAGCTCCAGAAAGTAGAGACAACGCACCAAGACCAGGGCTTCTCCAGGAAACCCAGTTTCCCCATGTTTGTGTGACCCTTCTGCTCAGAGATGGTGGGAAAAGAATGGATTTCTTTTTTTTTTCCTTTCTCAGGGCCCTGTTGAGATATTGGGTACCAAACGCCACCACTGGATGCCCAGGGCAAGGCTGATGCCTTAGAAATCCTGAGGGACTATCTGGCATTTCTAGATCCCTGCACACTTTCTCAGCTCACTGGCAAAGCTCTTCCACAGTCATTTAATGTATTGAGTATATTGATAAAAGTAGTGGAATAATATCTCTCCCTCCTCGTTAGTGTCTCAAGGAGATTAGGATATAATTTTGTCCTATTTAATGTTACTTTAATCTTAAGAAAGAAGATAAGGTCAGATATTTTACCTTTACTGAAGTTCTCAGCCCCCTTATGCCTGCATGCATACAAACCTACGAGAAAAGAACATTTCAGTCATTTCCACAGCAATGATCAAAGAAAAACCACAAATACAATGGACTTCAAAGTAAAGGGCAATGGCCCAGACCTAGCTCTGAGGCAGTGAGCACAATGCTGGTGAGATCTGAACTGCATTGCTTACAAACCCTTCCCAGTTTGCAGCATGGGCTGTCTGAGGGAGGGCTGGTGTGGGCTGGTGTGTCCCTGCTGCTCGCCAGGATGGCAACTGACCTGGTGCAAAGCTGCTCCTGCCACTGCGCTCACCTCTGGCCAAGGATCTGCAAGCCCTGGGGAATCTTGAATTACGTGTGTGCTGCAAAGCTCTTGACTTCTCAGGTCTGGAAACAAAGGTTCAACGGAAGAAACCAAAAAACGCAGTTCCATGAAGAGAAATAGAGTGAAAAAAAGACGCCTTTCAGTGCATTACCTATCCCAGTATGATGGATGGATGGATGGATGGATGGATGGATGGACAGACAGGTGGAAAACCAAGGAACTATCCTCAGCTCTGGGTCTGATTCTGGGCCTGCAAAATCCTCTGCCCACCTTCACCACGAATGTTTATATTCTCATCAGTGACATGGGGAGGGGAACACAGTCACTAAACGCTCCACAGGGCACTTGGGAAGCCAGTCCATGCTTTTCCTTCCTTTCCCCAAGCTCTGCCAGGCCCAGGGCTCGTAGCCACACCACGCCAGAGAAAGGAAAGGAGGCTCTGCTTCAGACTGGCTTGTATTTGATATCATCTACTGGGGGTGAACGGTCACAGCCTTGAAAAGCTGCAGCTAAAGCCTGCTGTGAGCCAACACAGACCCCAGCAGCAGTTTAAACACTGTACACTTTATTTGCCTGGGTGTGCTGTATTAACACACCCTACTGATGCACATCACCAACACTGAAAGGCAATTTTCTGTAGGTGCTTGGGGAAAAGGGGAGGTGGGATAAAGGATGCACTGGCCCCACTGCGCCAGCAATTGGCAAGCTGGGAGGTGAAAACTCACAAGAGTTTCATTTGACAGAGTTAAAGCCTCTGTTTCTGCACATTGTGGTGCCTTCACACGCATGGAGAAATAAATCTTGGTTAAATTTTTGATGAGCTTTCGACTGGTCTAAATAATTAACAAGGACCTCTCTCATTTGAACACAGGTGCAACTTTTCATGTTTCAAATGCTTCCCACCTTAATCACAAGGGAATTGGACAAGTTATTCAGGTCACTTCACATGTTATTTTTGACCTCACTAGTTGAAATCTATTTTGAAACTTCATGGAGAGAAGGGACAAAGCAGTTCTCTTTTGATCTCACACCAGGTAGAAGACTGTGTCTCATTTCCAGTAGCTCAATATTAGAGATTGATAGGTTAATCAGTTCCATACAACTTACAGAGGAATAGTGGGTGGTCTTAATCTAAGTTTTGACATTCTCCAAGTCCAGGATGTTTCAAAGATGGTATCACAGGGTAGATTTTGAGACAGATGAATTACTAAGGTTACTCCTGTATCCCCTCTTCTAAAGCACGGGGGACTGATCCTGCTTTTGACATGCTGAGTGTATGACAGAGTAACTACTGAAGTCACTCCTGCCTCACCACCATGTAACAGCATAAAAAATGAGGTTTTAAAAACACTCATTCTGTCCCTTCATTAAGTGGCAGAAGGAGCTTGGACCTTGTTTTATGCAGAAACCAGGTTATCTTGTGAGCATATGAAGTGGGCATTACGTGTATTAAATATTGGATTCAGTCCCCTAACGAGGGACTTTGATCTCCTATCGTAAGACTCAGATGTGAAAACTGGGACTCTGAAAGCAGATTAGTAAAACAGCTCCTTCTTAACCACTCCATTCTACTGCTGCTCAATAAAGTCACACACGTGTGAAAACCTTTTGAGATGGAATTGTCAGTGTCCAGGCTGCAGCTCCAGTTTCTGCAAAGGGGAAAGAAGGGACGAACAGGTGAGATGGTGAAAATTTGGCTTCAAGCCATAATTCAGCACAGGTACCTCTGGGCTTCAACATCCCATCCACAAAACTGGGACTACCCACATCACACTGTCTCAGAGACATCATGAGAAAACAACTGTATCTGAAATTGCAGAGGGCTTCAAGACTGCACTCTCAGCTGAATTTCTAACGAAGGCCTACCCAGAGCTTTCAAACTTGTCAATAAACCCAGGATTAACGATCTCAATCTACACCATTTCATAACTCATTACTTCAGGTACCAGAGCCAGCGGGCTGTTTTAGAGCTCTCTGACATTCCTTTTTCTGTGGATGGTCACTGGAAAAATACCAGTCAGTTAGTTATTTCCTAGGAGTACTGGTTACTGTTGTTCAGCAGTTATTGTAAACAAGTTTCTATATATGCTGCTTTCACTAATTTGTCCTCTTCTGCAGTGAAAACTGTCATAACTGCTCGATTTAAAATGCAGACTGCCTGAGAAAGAGCCTCCTGAGAAGTGACAGGTTCAGAGAACTACTAAGTGTGGAGGAGAGCACTTTAAATTGGAAGTGGGTTCTCTCATGTTTCTGCCATGAGACTGGCAGAGGTACACGTTATTAAAACTGGAGTCTTAGAAGGTTTTCTTCAGAAAATGTCCTTTGGTGCTACCCATTTCTTCAATCAGTTCCTCTGCATTGTGCATGTATGCATAGCCATAGGTCAAAATCCATTTATTCTTCATTTGATGGTGTTGTTGCTAATGCATGGATTTGGCTGTAGGTGCTGAAAAGCATCAAGATCAGGAGCAACAGAACTGGATATAAACTGCAGCAGTTCCACTGCCTTAATAGTTAAGTTTCTCTATTCCAGCTGAGCATCAGCCCATTAAAAGGTAAGTCAGAAGCAACGTCTCACAACAGAGGCACAGTGAGATTTTCTTCTAAAAACACTGCCCAACAAACTGTTTTTGTGAGGCACCCACACGCCACACTGCCATGGAAGCAGAGGGGTGCCAACTGCAAAGCGAGCCAAGGAGCTGCTTTTCTTCTCCAGCGACTGATGTTGGTATCAGATGTGTCCAGCTCAGTCAGGTGGCCACTTGTCCACCAGACTCCCAGCACTAAGGACACGCTTGGCCTTCAGTCTCCACATCGCTTTTCGTCGTTACGGCAGACTCACGTGACCTTGGTCAGTCACAGAGGACATCTGAGCCTCCTCCAAGGCTTCCATCTCCCTCATCAAGAAGCACCAAATATATTTGGAAATCTGGCCTTTAATCTGTCTGTGCTGCAACCCTGCTCCTCTTCTCCTTGCCTTTCTTACATCTAGTCTAGAGCACGTGCAATCCCTCCACATCAGCCGCTATCTCCCGAGCTACGTGCTTACGGCACGACAGGACCTCCACTGTCATTTAGCAGCCACTGTAATCCAAATAAGAAAATCAAACTTCCCTGCTATCTCAGCATCTGCATTACCTTTTTCAGTCTTTTTCCAGCTTAATTTTTATCTATCTACATATGGTAACTCATCTCCTATTTCTGTGGTCTAATGCATTGTCATGCTTTCTATTTCAAAGTCTCTTGAGTGTGATTTATTAAAATGACAAACCACACTACAGTTTGCAATGCAGGGCTAAGTTATTCCTGCTTTTTAACACAGTTCTTCACATCATTTCCAGCATTTGAGAGAATATGTATTTATTTTAATCACTCTGTGCTGCACATATTTCTTCCCTAGGTGAAATCTCCTTTTAAAGGAGGCTGGGTCATGAGAGAGCAATTTTTTGAGTTGTGTGCACGTTATAGAATAATTTAAAATCAGCTTTCAGGTCAATCTTTTTAAATTATCTATTTTATCAACTGGTTTTGACTAGCAGTTTAAATAATTGTGTTTGCCTAATACCTGGAAAAGTAATTGCTTTTAGTGGCCTTTATTCTGGTCTCTGTGTCAGTGTCTTTCTCTGCGCACTGCGCATGTTTGCACCTGTCTGCTTGGTGACAGATTTGTGGTGACAGCTTGTGTAACTTATTTATAAAATGACAAATTATTTTAGAATTTCTTTAAGTTCACAGACTGGAAATATGGAGAAACACCTGCTTGCTGCAGCAAGCTGAAGAGGATCTGCTAAGTCAAAGGGAAACGACGTGAATTGGTGAAGAGCACATTTCAAGTGAAACAAAGCCCCGTGGGCTATCCTTATGCTGATCCAGGTTTCACAGAGGGTTCCATGGATGTAATTTTTTAGCTACAAAGTCCTGCTGCTAAAGCCAGTGATCACAAGGAAGGTTCCCAAAGGCTCTGGGGCACGGAAACATCACTTTGAATCTGGAGTTGGGGGAAAAGCTGCTACTTCCAGTGTCTGTTCAGAACAGAAGCCAAGCTGAAGCGCGTTGAGTGGTGTCTGTCAAGCCCCCTCCACCGAGCCTTGCTGGAGCCAAGCAGCCTCCTGTGCTCAACACACACATCTACTCCCCCTTGTCTTCTTCTGTCCTGCAAGGAAAATACCTCACTGTTCTTTGCTTGGTGCTTCCTTGAACAGAGACTTCAGCAAGTGTCCCGCTGTCCTTTTGATCCCGACACTGAACCTGCCACTGTAATTGCAGCAGGAGCATTGCTATGAAGCCATCTCGTTAACAGAAAAGGATTAGCTCATCAGCAGGTGGTTTTGCAGTCTGAAATGTCCAGCTGATGTGCTGCAGAAACAGCAACGAGATCCTGTGATACCAATTAGTCCACATTCCCAGCAGTACAAGCAGGAATTAAACAAATGAATTGCCTTGCAGGAGCCAGAAGGGGACAGAGCAAATACTCCAGACACAGCCTGCATTGCACAACCAGGTTAACAGGTGTGGAACACACCACTAAAGGAACCATGGAAGGAGCAGCACACATACAGGGTATGTTCTGACCACAGCACCCAGGAGCACCAGTTTGGGAAAGTCCATGCAGGGCAGGCAGTTTCTATACGTGGAAGAGTCACAATAACTAGCTTAAACGTAAATGTGTCTGAATAGGGGTTATCTATAACAGCAAACACTCCTTCCTTCTCTCTTCCTGTTCAATTTTTTGGTATCTCTAATTCCTTTAGAGTCATGCCAGTGTTAACTCATTTTAGAGAGTGATTCCCACAGCTGTGGCCACAACTGTGCTGTGTATTGTGCATCCCTGCAGCACAGCAACAGCAACGTTCAGTGGACATGTATTAGGGCAGACAAAAATAATCCACTATACCCCAGCTGACAGAGTGGTTCTGCATTTAAAAAGAAGTTATCATGTCTCTGAATGAAGCCTACCTAGACATGCCCTTCTAATAGGAAGATAACACACTGTGCACCTTGCACAAAGTTCCTCTCACAGTCACTTTCTTACATAACACAGATATTTACCAGCATCACTCAAATAAATGCACTGGTCTGAACTGAGCATCCTGAAATCCTACTCATAGAAACACCCATTTACCAGCTACACAACAACCTCTTGGTTGGAGGGCAGCTTCTTTTCTAATCTGATGGATGGTTGCACATTGTACAGGTCAGTTCTTGGTTTCATTAAGCAGCCCTGTGTAAGAACATAATATTCTGACACATATTCAGACCTCAGTGGCCATCAGTGTATAAGCTCTGTGCCAGCTCTGATGATTGCTGGGTACAGGTCAAGCTGCTCTCTCTGTGGCAAACGACCAGTCTGGTGTCAGACCAAATCTGGCCTGGACTTGAACGTTTAACGCTTCAACACTCACAATAAGGCAACATAGCAGCATATCAATTACTATGAAATTAGCTGTAGAATTGCTGCTGGATGCAAGTGCACATAGCATTGACATTTATTTTCCTACTGAGAAAGACTTAATTTTATTTTTGAGAATGAGTAAGATATTGGCATAGTGCTCTGTGCTTTTCAAATTGACTCTATTTGAAAAATGAACTATCCCTCAAGGAAAATTAAATGAACTTTTTTCTTTGTTCTTTCAGTCTTTCTGCTATAAGCCTAGTGCTGTTCAGCTGGAAGTCAGAGATACACAGGTTGTTCCTTTGAGCACTGATTTCCCAAGAAGCATATAGACAAAGAAAACCTAGCAGGAATAAAACCAAATAATTCAGATTATCTGCAGAGTCAGAAAAAATGCAGGTTTCTACCTTGCCCAGGAAGGAATATAACTTGGTCAGGCCATGTGATGATGCACTTGGTAGCTCAATTTCAGGAATAAGAAGAGAGAAGGGGATGTGCTAACCTGCAGTTGTCCCAAAATCACTCCCAACTCCTGCAAAGTTTTATCTCCATTTAGGCCCATTCATCCCACTTGCAGCACCAATTTAATCGAACACAGCAGTGTTTCTGAGGATCTTGTTCCTATTAGACCCCACAAATACTATGGAGTTCCTCCATCAACACAAAACCTTCTTCCTGGCTTTATCTATCTCAGTGAAAAAGAGTGCAATGCACACAGGGTAAATACAGCTTCCTCCCAGCCCAGAACCAGAACAGTTTGTGAGAGTTTACCCTTCCATACCTGCCCTCAGGCCTGGAACAGAAAAACTGCTGGTGGCTGTTCTTGTGACACTTGTCCTCTACTTCTATATGGTTTTACACTCCAAGTCTTTGGTATTGTTTTCTACTTGCAATCATACTTTCTTTCTTCCTGTTGGAGTGTAAATATTCACATCTGTGCACATATTTGTGCTTTTCTCCATATACTGGTATATGTGACTGCATGTTTGTATTTCCCTTGTGACTGTTTTCTTCTGGCTCCACTGAACAGCTGTAAATATTCCAATTTCTTCTGGCACATACAAGCAGTTGTGATTACAACTGTGCAAGTTTGGAGATAACAGCTGACGCATCCATTGCTGATCACAACTTCTGTGGGAGGATTCCCTCTCCTGGGCTGTGGTTGGTAAGGGAAACATAAGGGTTCTTCACAGAAGATAAAACTGTCAGCCTTCACTTACCTAAGCTCTGAGATAGGTGGCCTTAATGCTGGGACTGAAGATGCACATTGTTAAGTTGACTATTACAAATGTATTTTTAGCTACGTTAAGAATCAGGGAGTTGCATTAATCTCCTGAAATAAATCCAAAAAGTTCTGCCTAAATACTAGTGAGAATATGCATCAAAATGGCATTAAAATGTATATACTCACATGGAAAAGGTTTCTTCTGTAATCACACTCTATCTCCACATAAACAGACGTTCACAGTACTTAGTCCTGAAATCGTGCAGATCTGAAGAGCACCAGAGACCTCAGAATACTTCATTTTACTTTGAAGTCCAGCTGTATCAATATTTCATTTGCATCTGTATTTTCATATCAAAAGCAACACTATGATTAGAGACATGTTAATTGTAAAAACAATTCACTGAATGAAACGTTCACTCTTCTTTTTCTTGTACTACTCATGAACACAATGCAGTTTACATGAATCAAACCCCAGTCCCATTTAAAAAAAAAACCAAACCTGAAAAAGTAGCAGAACTCAGAAGCTGATATTGAAAATGTGACACTTGAACTGGACTGGGAGGATATTCTGTGACACTGAAATTCCAGTGTTGAATGAATGGGTAGATAGGTTAAAAGAACAGATAAGACAGATAATGGAGATTTCAAAGCAAACAATTTTCCTGACATTTAAAAATATTCCCCCTTGCACTGCCAGGACTTCAGAAGGGAAGCTGTTCCCTGCCCACTCTGCATTTCATCAGTGTTTAATTTAGCTTAACTTCAGCCACTGGGTCTGAAACTGCCTCGAGCACTTGGAAGTTTCTGCAAGATAAAAAAAAATAGATCTGCTTATCTATTTGCTTTAGTGCTCATTGTGTAAAATCTGGGAAATGTGTGACTGGAATCAGCCTTCACTGGTTGGAAGTAAGGACAATGGGTGAAGTGCCCTGTATTTACTGCCCGGCATGAAATCAAAACACAGGACAGTGAAAGGGCTCCTCCTTGGGCAGTCCCAGAGTCTGAGGTCAGGACACAGCACTCCAGAGCTGCTCAACTAGGAGAGAGCTCCTGCACAAGCACCCTGGGCCAGTGCCTGCAGGAGGGCTGAGATGCCCTGGGTTTGCCTCACCCCGGGGTCTCTGCCTTCTGGGGGACACCTCTAAGAGCAAGTCCCAAAATCCCCGCCTCTGTGGGAAACAAGAGGGATCCAGGAGCCAGCAAGGAACAGGCAGGACCAGCAAATGCAGGGAGGCAGGGACACACCCTGTGCTGGTTCTGCTCCCAGAACTCCTCTGTGGTTTTTGCACTTGCACTGTGCAAGTGCAGCGTAAACCAAACCTCTTGGGTGAACAACAGCCCACCCAGGCCCAGACAGAGCCATTAGGATGTATTAAGCCAATACAGCACTGAGTCTTTCACATTTTTGTCCTGATCTGCAGACATTAATTGCATTCATAATAGCTCCAGGGGGCCTGCAGACTAAACACAACTTCAGTGAACTATCAGAGCTCTTTCTTGGAAAGGACCATTAAGACTGCAGAGGAAGCACTCAGGATGAGATGCCATTTGTACAAACTGTGTCACCAACGGTGGAGAGGGACTTGCTCTGTAGCAAAAAACCAGTACACGAGGCAGCATGGAGTGAACAACCTTTCTGAAGTCCTTCCAGACCCTCTTGTTTCTGTGCAGTGTTTGAGTCAGGGCTTAGAAGTAATTGGGTACATGGACAAGTCCCACTTCAATGCCACAAGACCTTTTAGCAAACTGAGGTGGTTTTAATAAAATGGAGCTTAGTAATCAATCCTGTTCTACCACTGTGCTATTCATAACTCTTTATTCCATCTCCACAGAACTACAAAAAATAGCTACCAGTCCTTTGGGATTCAATATTCAAACACAAATAACTCATATGAGATTTTTTTGAAGTGCCAGAGAGCACTGGCACTGATTAATCTTTTACTGAATGAATTTAGTGTTTGGCTTCTAAAACAAAGGCATGATCAAGTCCTTAAATTCCAGCAGCACAAACAGCATGGAAGTGTTTGCAAAGCAGCTCTGCTTACTGACCACACCAGTTCAGGTTTGCTGTGATGCACTGCTCCTAGGGACAAGAGTGTGTGCAGGAAAAAAAAGCACTGAAGTATGGAGGGGAAATTGTTACCACATCATTACAGACTTTCAGACTCCCCACACTTATATTTTTATGAATATGAAAAGAGATTTCTAATATGTTTATAAACACGTGTGGCAAATTTTCTTATGCTGCCTTGAGGCAGACACTGGGCCACCTTTGAAGAGGCATGAAAGAGGTTAATGGGCTGAACAACACCTGGTGGTATCATTTAAGACACTGAAGGTGATGTTTCTTGCATATTAAACTGCCTGTGAGAAACTGAGATGAGGCCCTGAGATTGTTTTTGAGGCTCTAAATGAGACAAGCCTAAAACCATGCAGTGATTAACTATGTTTTGCATTATATCCCTGCACACACTTTATAATTCATTCTTCTCATTTTCACAGACAACATGACCTTGGTAAGAGATGCTGTAGAACCACGGTAGTGACAATATACATAATATAAAAACAATCCTGGCCACAGGAAAAAAAGACAAGATTGGTTTTTACTTCCACCTAAGACTTACCTGGCTGTCCTTTAATTACTGTACAGGACATGACCTGGAGAAATGCAGAGCAGGGCACATAACTTTGTGAAGCACAGAACAACCTGGGTTCAGGTAATGCTGTTCCCATCCCTGCTGTCGTGCTGCAAGGTAACGGACAGTGCCAAAATCTGTAGGGAGACCAAAGGCCAGGAGAAGCCCACACAGCCTGTAAAAAAAGTGGAAAACCAGATAAAGCTGCTTCCTATCAAAAAGTGGTAGTTCTGCAGCCCTGTTTTCTGCACAACTTTAGGTCACGTGAACAATTTAAGAATTTCTCCTGGATCTAACATCAAAACATGAAGACTGTGTAAACAGCCTCTCTGGTTGTTTCCCAGACACTGGAGGGTTGGGCACTCTTCAGACTGGGCACTCACCATCACAGATGCTGGCACTCACAAAAAATTAGACACCAAGAATTTCCAGTCTTGCTCAATACCCAACAGACTCCTTTGTTGAACCCTTAATCCCACCATTAGGCACAAAATTCTGTTAAAATAATGTGGGTTTGGACATTCTGCCTTTTGACTGTTTTCAATTATCTTTAAAAAATTACTGTCTGACAGTAACCTGACTCACACCAGCCTGGATATTCCATCTACTCCCCTGCAGGTACCACTTGCATAGATATATTCTGTGCTACCCAATTAGCCATTTGGTCAAATATCCTCCCCTAACAATACATTTAATACACACATAAAGAACGAAGCCTGCCTCACTCCTCTGAGCTTGCACTGTACAGAGCTGTGTTGACTAATTTTGGAACATGAAATGGTCCTTGGAGGGCAAGAGCATGGTTTGGCATGGCTGGACAACACCAGGCTGAAGAGGCACGGGGGGATTGGGGTATTTTTGCTATTCCTTCATCCTTAGGACATCTCTTTGCTAGGCGAGGCTGGTGGCTGACAAACACAAATTTAATCTGGATACTTACAGTCTGGGTACAGATGATTTTCCAAGCTTTTTAGTCCAAATAAAGCAAAGCTAAGGAAAGAAGGAAAGGCAGGAACAGTCAGTGGCAATGGGAACCACAGTTTGCTGGGCTGAGATTATTGCCCCAGCCATGGCTGGAAAAGAAGCAAAAAGAAGCCACACTGGCTCTCCCCTGCACCCCCAGGTCACCACCTTCTCACTCTGCCCCACCTTGTGCCACCAATTCATTTAAGACACACACTTAGCAAATGACCATGACTGATCCACTGCATTCAGGGAGAAAAGGGGTTAGGAGACAGCAGTGACACAAAGGTCTGTCTGGGGACCAACAGCTGCTGCCATATGGACCCCCTGAGTGCAAACCTTCCCTTCTTGTCCTTTGGTAATTCACAGTTCAGAACGGAGTGAGTGATGCTCCAGCTTTCTTCCACCCACAGCACTTCGTGTGCTACAGCCCAAAATTCAATCTCTTTCGTAAAAGCTAATCTCTTTCTAACAGCATTTATACATAAGTTAATGAATTAAGATCAGAATATAAAGATGTTCATTTTTGATTATTTGCCCATTTACAGGAAATTCAGTTAAAATTGTTTAGTTTTATCATCACTAGACAAAGTAAGCATGACAGGCTACACTAGCCTCTGGATTATGTAGATAACAAACAGAAATGTCATTTACATTTTCATTCTTTTCACAGAGAAACAAACTCATGGTTGCAAGCAAATTAAAATTCAGAACTTAATTGGATTTTTATATTCTCTTTAACAGGTAATAGTGTTTTTCTTCCTTTTATTATTGTATCTGAACACTGGATTTCATTTTGAGAGTGTGCCACTGAAGGTGAGAGGCCCTCTGTGCTAAATGGTTCATTTAACACCATTAAAATCTACCTTCCTTCAACACGTCTGAGGATTTAGATAGCTGAATGCCAGCATTTTGTTATTACTGTTAAATAACAGAAAGACTAAGGAAAACCATTTTCTTGGATTTATGCATGAAGATATTCATGTGTGTGTGTATATCCACACAAGCACATCTATATATTTGCATGCTTGTGCACAAATACACTTACACACAATTATATGTGTATATATGCATGCAAATGTAGAGAAAATAGTCCAATAATTTATCTCTGCTTTCTCATATTTTTGCAATACTTTGACAAACCATTTGAGGAAAAAAAAATCATATTTTGTTTGAGTCTATGTATTTTTTCCAAAAATGTATTTTGTATGAAAACAATGGAAATCTCTCCCTATTTTCTGTTTATCATGAGCTTCTCCAAGGTGACACCGCCTGATACTGCACTTAAGACCCTGTCTCTGGTATTGGTGAGTAAAGTCTGAGCAGCTTCTTTGCAGATGTTAATTACAAAGCACAGATCTCCCCCTAAAGGAGGTGGGAATGAAGGGCTTGTCCTAGCTAGGGGAGAGTCTTACTAGTGCAGAACAAGACATATCCCAGAGAAAGCTGCACTAGCTATTTGTACTCTCATTGAAGAAGACACTGAGAAGAGGACTCTGACAGGAAACCAGATTTCTAAAGGTGACCAGAGGTGTCACGGTTAGAAAACTAATTCTGCTTTAGCTCACACCAGAACAAGAGGGAAGTGTCACCTGACAAACTCCATGTTACATCACCTCTCCTGACTCTCCACGTTGGAGAGGAGCACTGCAGTGCCACGCACCCTGCACTTGGAATGGTAGAATCAGCTGCTTGGAAAAGACCTTTGAGATCAACGAGTCCAACCACACCTGTCCACTATTAAACCATGGCCCTAAGAAGCTCATCTACTCATCTTTTAAACACCTCCAGGGTTGGTGACTCCACCACCTCCCTGGGCAGTGATTCCAGTGCCTGAGAACCCCTTCAGTGAAGAAATCTTTCCTAATAACCAGTCTGAACCTGCCCTGGCGCTTGTGGCCGTTCCTTCTTGTCCTCGCAACACACTTCTGTTTTGGGGCACTGAAAAGCGAGGTTTAACTTCACACAATTCATTTGCTATCAGGAAAACATCTTAAATTATGAAAATGTTGAACAATGAGGAAAAGCATTTCTTGGCCAGCACTTCTCCCTGTGAACGCCCTCAGCACAGTGGGAGAGCCACGAGGCCGTTCCTGTTGTGTCCCCAGGCAACACGGTCGTGCTTTATCCCAGGGTGACAAAGGTCTTCTTGCAAATACACATAAACCCACTCATCTAATGAACACTTCATTACCCAGAAGAATTCACTGAAGTGGAAGCTCGATTTAGATATCCTCAGCGCTGAACAAACACACTTGGACTAATCCCAGTTCTTCCTTTCTTCCAGTTACTTCTGGTCAGTGCATGGCAAACATCACCCCCCAACTGGAAACCTCCACACTGCAAATCTGCTTGGGGTGAGGCACGAGCAGAAAGGCATTGCCAACCAAGGCCCTAATTCTGAAACTGCCATTACGTTTGAAAAATAATTGCCCACAAATGGCAGCTGCTCAGCAGGGGTAGGAGCATTCTTGGTGAAGTATAAAATTCTCTCCATTAAGGCTCTGCGTCTCATGTTGTATCATTTTCAACTGCACGACTTCAAAATGATAATACAAGACATCTTCCCATATCCTCTCTGTTTACCCTTCACCGGTGATGCCAGTTTCAACACCTGCCACAAGCTACAGAAGTGTGTAAATTAAAAAGATACCTGGTCTCCTCTGGGTTGATCTTCCTCTCAGACTATTAATTACACTCACATCTACCTGTGACAGAACTTCCACACATTGAATGCAGCAAATCCGTTTCATCATCTGAAGATCTGCCCCATTTTATAAGCTGTGTTTCTTATGGATTGCAACTTGAGTAAGGATTTGGAATAACTTTTCAAAAATGAACTTTTTCCATACAAACCTACACCTAAATAATAAAGAAGAAAGCAAGGAATAGTCACAGTCTGGTGTTATTTGTTCTTCAGGATTTTGTCTGGCTAGATCTGTGCATTTCCTGGGAGTTCAGAATTAAGACTGAGTCTGTCAAAAAGTAATTTTTGTGTTATTTCTGCCCAACCTACAAAAAAAAATTAAATAAACATATAATGGGAAAACCTTTTCCGACCGGGATATCAAGTCCAGCTTTGCAGACATCAAAGGTTTGTCTAATTCAAATTACTTGGTGTAACTGCCAAAATTTGCTCTGCCACGCTCATTTACCTCAGTGGTGTGGCACTTCTCTCCTCTGAGTGGATGAACCGGGCCAGCCTCGCTCACACCTGATTTCCAGGACAGCACTGGGCAATGCTAAACACGAGCAGAAAGCGTTCTCACCCAGCCTCTGTGCCAGCCTCGCTCTCTGCTGGAATGGCCAGAGGACACGGACATGGAAGGGGCCTGCAGGAACAGTCACAAAACCAGTAATTTTTGATTCTGAAAGAGTTTTCTAAGCATTTTTTTCACTGTCCCATTTTTTTTGTTTTTAATGAAAACATCTTCTGTTTTAGTAAAAGTCAAGGCTCTCTTTAAAGCACAACCTCCTATGAAGTTAAAAAATAAAACACAGCTGGTAAGAGCATTTTTCATTTGTTTCTCCTGTGTCTCCTGCGAGATGACAGCCAAAGACACGTTTCTACTTAAAGTATTTTTGGTATTTAGCTATTCTTTTGAATAAATAAACAAACTGAAGGAAGTACTGAGCTTTGGCATAAAATTCTGACTTTTCTGCTGACTGCCAACACTTCCTGCTTCCATAAAGAAACACACATGAAACACACGGATCTATTCCTTCCCTTCTAGTCCTCATCTTTAGGAAAAAAAAAAAAAAGCCAAGGCCCTTTTCTCTGGGTGAAAATCCTTCCTTTTTCTCTCAGTCTAGTAAAACTATTACCCCTTAGCAAGCGGATAATAAATTTATCCTTACAGCTTACCATATGCCTACCTTCAGCTCCTGCTTCGGAGAGCAGCTGGTTGGCTACTGCCCTATAAATACCATCAACTGTACTCATCAATACGATGGGAACAAATGCATCTTGAAAGCATATGGGCAGAGGAGATGATGGAGGGCTACAGAGCTGAGATCCCACTGTGCAGAGTTTTATAACAGAGCAACTGTGGCACTTCAGCTGCAGCTCCCCCCACCTGTATCAGCACCACAGCCACGGGTTAGGAAGAAGGAGAGGACACCGAGATCCCCACGGGGCAGGTGCCAAGTGACTACAATGCTGCCATGATCAGTGATGGGAAGGATTGCAAAGGTCTGTTTAAACTAAACAGAAATTACAGACACGTTTCTCTTGTATTTATAACTTTCCTCATTGTTTTTTTAAATAAAGCACACCCAGTATCTAGTTTTCTACCTGTGGTGTGAACAGATAAAGATCATCTCTATTTATTCAATTTAAGGGACTGTACTGAACTGCTTAGTGCTCAGCAGCATCACCAAAATCTATACATGTAAGGGATACCCATCAGCTTTTGTCTATCCACTTTAGCTAATTGTATTAATAAGACTAAGTAAAATTCAAACACTTTCTGAAAGGAAGAGACACTTATCAAAAAAAGCAGGGCAGGAACATGGCATTATTTCTCTTTTCCAGCTGACAAAGACGACACACCAAAGCCTGTGGTTCCCCCTAGCCCCTCCCTGCTCTGCAGTAGTGTGGCAGCTCCTGTAAAGGTACCACAAGGAGCCAGTGGCTGTCAGCCCTGCTAGGGAGCTGCTACTTATCACTAAATCCTAGGGAGATTTATGGAGATGCAGAGCTGTGCAGGAGGCAGCTCGTCGACAGCACTAGCGGGAAGAGGAATTCACTGTGAGACAGCAGAGCTAAAACACTTTAAAATGTCAAGACAGGATGACAACTCATAGGCAGAGTTATCTCCACAGAGTTAGGACATTTCCTGGAGAGAGCATCCCACACAAGTCATCCTGGCGGTTCGACTGTAAACAAGTTTCTCACTGACACAGCCAAAGCGTGGCAGTGGATTTCCAGCAGATTTGATGCCAGAGGACTCCAAGGTGACCTGTGTGGTGAAGCAGACACAGACAGGTGAGTAACTGAGGTCTTAACCCTTCTCAGAAACATCGTGTTTAGTAATTCTGGACCCTCTGTGGCTCTCACAGGAGGTCTCTGAACCCCCGGGTGCAGCTGCTGAATAACTTTCTGGAAAGCTCAAATGCATGCTTAAAAAAGAAATCATGTTTCCCAAGTGCCATCGGCAGCACTTGGGGGAAAAAAATTCCCTTCTTTCCCACCTTACTTGGGAAAGAGATTGTAGAAGAGTTTTCTTCTTGAGCATTTAATATTGATGCTTAGGGAAAACGCAACAGCAGGAGAAGGGTGCCAAGAAATATCATCTTTCAAATCATGGCTATGGTTACCAGTACCTGGTGTTATCCTCTTCACTGAAAGAAAAACAGAGAGAAAAAAAATCCTTACTTTTTCCCACTAGGTAAAAACAATCTGATGTCATTAAACTATACTTTTCTCATTAAAACAGATGCCAACTGAGTGGCCATAAATGCAACTCCTTAAGACAGTGAAGTAAGTTAAATCACAGAGGCTTTTCACACACAGACACATTACAGAACTTCATTTAGCTGTGTGACTGTATTTTTAAGGGTATTGTGGCAAGAAGTTTACAGCCTTTATATTACCCCTACACCAGTCTAGTCTGGGCAGCCACATTTTTTGAGTTCCCCAAGTATATTTATTTTGCATCCACCCTCTTCCCTCCCACCTCAAATCCCCAAACCACAAAACACAATACAACACCTGTAACAATCCCAACACAAAGCCCCAGACACCTTAGGAACACGATGCAGGAGATGCCAATATTCCTGGCATTTATATAAATGTGATCAGTTATATTAACAGGTCGTTAAAATTTGCCACCTATTTGTTCCTGTTGCAGTGAGCTGTCAGAGGCAGGATGAGCTGTAAGTGACAGCACAACCACAGTGACTTTGTTCTTGCTTGCAGAGATCACTATGATGCCTCAAGCCTGAACCTGGTGAATAGATTAATTTGCAGCAAGATCCACAAGTCATGCATTTTCCATTCTTTATCTTCAGTCTAAAACATAAGCTCAATATCCCTAATGCTTGAGACACAGGAAAAATGTGGAACGTGCCCTTTAAAGGGTTTGTTTCTATTTTTCCTGTTGATTGCCATTTGTTGTTTTGTCACTTTGCTGACCCCACACAGCATCTCAGCACCTCTGGCACTGTGCTATGGGGAGATAACACTAATTAGAGTTATCAAGTCCATCTTGATTTTGACATGATGCTGCACACTGCTGTGCAGACTGTGCTGCTCCATCCCTCTGCCCCCAGACGCAGCACAGCTACAAATGCTCAGCTCAGATCAAGTTTTAAAGGCAAAGAGAAGGTCACCAGCACTCGCAGCAAATCCTCTGATTCTGTGCCAGAACACTACTGCTGTGCCCCAGAATAAGCCTAGCTCTCTAGTAGATTTGCCACCTTATACCTCTTTCCTTAAACTGCATCTCAATAAAGAAGTCACGTACGTACATCATTTAGTTCATTTTCTACTGGACCAACTCTAAAAGCCTTATCAGGAAACACTGAATGAACTGGAAATTAAGCTCCAAAACACACTATATCTGTGTATTAGAATACAGAAATCGACAGGTAAAAATACACTCACAAGTGTTAAAACAATAAATATAGCATGATGGGGAAGGAAAATAACTTTTTTTTGCTATTCTCTGGGCTTCTGAGTCATAACCTTGCTTTGGTTTAAACTTCATTAAGAAACAAGAGTGAACACCACCAAAGTTTCCTCTCTTTGTTTTTGGAAACACTATCGAAAGTACCGTTTGCTTTACAGTACCAGAGATTTTCATTCTCCCAATAATTCTGCTATCTAGTTGCTCTTCTTTAATTAGCTATCAGCAGCACTTAATTTATTTCTAGCATATTGTTGCCAGGTTTTCGCATATCTCTCCCAACCTGTGAAAAAAATCACAAAAATAGACCTATAAAAATTAATCTTGCTGTTCCCTGGGCAGAGGTATTAAAATGGTAATTGCATTCTTTATACCTCTAAAACCTGTTTCTACTTCTAGATACTTATCTGAAAGCCCAAGGAAATTGTGTGATAGCTGTTTCTGATGCTACTTACACATTACTGGAAATCACTGAGATCTGATAATAATCACTGCCTTGTAAAAGCTTAACACAGCGAGGGCAAAGTTCATCGATGCCTCTGATTTCTGTACTGAAGGGTGATTGCCTGGACAAATAAACTCCATTTATTAATTCCTAGCACCTTTGTTACAGCACAGGAAGAAATCCTGTCATCACAAGGTATTACATACTCAGCCTGCAACAGAGCAATTTCTTGAGCAGGTAGATTCTGCAGTCAGATCCCACTGTACTCCTTAAAGTGATTCACTGCCCCATAAGAACACCTTCTGTCTTCCCAGAGTCCACAAACTGCTATGACTTTGCTGCAGGTGATTCCTCACTCCATGTAAAGATAAGTCCCAACTCTTACTTCCAGGTTTAACTATTTGCTACCACTCCATAAAAGCACAGACTTCCAAAAGTATCTCACTTTGGGAGTACTTAACAGAAACAAGTCAAAGGTTTCACATTCTTGTCTCCTGCTCACTGAGCTTCTGTAGATGATGCCCCTGGGGGAGTTTTACACGACTGAAGTTGTGGCAGAGCCTGTGCACCCCACAGGGACAGAGCAGGAGGCACATGTCCCACTCAGCCCACTGCCAGTCCCACACACCCTGGGATGAACTCACTGAAAGGTGAGGGTGACTGCTTCTAGGAAGGAAACCAGCTGCCTCCTGGCTCGTAGGAGTCCATCGGCCAGAGAACTGTGAGCTCAGAGCTGCTGCCCTTTAGAAGGAGGCAGCATTAGTTTCAGTCTTTCAAAGCTTCTCTAAGTTGCAGAGTCTGACAAAACCAGCCTGCCCTTACCATTTGGACACATCACCTTCATTGACACATCAAAGCCATTAAAATAGGAAGGATGGTGGGGTGTGATAGGACTTCTAGATCAAGTTACTAAGTTAAGACTTTTATTTTCCAGAGACCCAAGCACAGAAAGGTTGAACAAGAATTATCAACAGCTTAACTGGAGGCATTTTTCTTACTTGTGATCCAGAGAGGTTCTTCAGGAATGGTCCAATTATTCATTCCTAAACCACAACCTCTGTGGAAATGGTGAAGCAAAGGTTCTGAAAAAAAAGGGGTACAGAATTAAGATCTTTTTGAAACTCGCTATTTTGTACGCCAGAAAAAATGACATCAAGTGAGAGGTGGGTGGTTGCAAAGGTTACACTGTTAAAAATTTCTCTAATATTTGGGTTTATTTTAGTGTTGTTTCACAAGCTCTCACAATGGGCAGCTTCAAATACCCAGGAGTAATAGCAAAGGAAACCCCATTAAGAGACCCTCATGAGGGAAACTATTAAAACTGGACATGCAGTTTGTTCTGATGAATTTATCTACCTCATCTGTGTAGCAAATAACACAGTTCTGTGCTGTTTCTTCCCTCACTAAAAGTGTGAATTACAGCCCCATAAATTCACCCTCACTGTCAATTAAATTAAATAAATATTGTCTGAGTGCATTAGGAAGAGATACAAAACAATTCAATACCAGGGTTAGCTATCAAGGAGGCTTTTTAATGAACAGAAACTGATGTAATTAAAATAAATCTGTTCTTATACCTTGAGCAGATGCCCCATAGCCATTCCTATAGAACACTACAGCAGAATAAACCCTGGGCCAAAGCTACTGTCTTTCCTCAGATCAAATGGGAGCTTCACTCTCTCTGCGACTTTGGAGGCAAGACTGGAGGATGCTGTTTACTTAAAGAATTGCTACAAGTATGTAAAAGAGACCAAAACTCAACTTTCTAGGGTGATCTTTTTTACAGAAGGAAATGAGTAAATAAAAATGTCTTTCAATATTACTCTTCATAGGTTGTTGGTAACTACATGACAGCTTCCATGAACTCTGCTTTTGGAAGGTATTTTGCATGTTGTGATAGAGCCGTATGTTAGGACCACATTTAGAACCAACATGCAGGGGTAGAGAAGTATTTTGCTGTTACAAGATCTCTTTATTTGTGTCCCAAAAATAGTAACAATAGGACCACCAACATTTTTTACTATTAAGGATAGGAGGTGTGAGTTAGCTCTGGACCAGCTGATAACAGGTATGCCTATTAATAAGCCATATAGAGCTGAGGAAAGTAGACAACTAAAGGAGCTGTTGGCATATATTAAATAATTTTAAACTGATTGAGATGAATAAAAAATGATAAAAGATCTTTTGACATTTGAATCCTACACTCTGATGATGCCAAATGTGACTCTGTGTGCATGCCCAGAGGTCCTGCCTTCAACTGCCCTGTGCTTACCCCACCAGGACATTATCATTAGCATATGGGTCTTACTGACAAAATAAAGGCCATTGGTCACCTCTGACTGCACAGTTCAGTTCTTGAGTTGCTCCACAAGG
Source organism: Dromococcyx pavoninus (assembly GCA_033558185.1). NCBI lineage: Eukaryota > Metazoa > Chordata > Aves > Cuculiformes > Neomorphidae > Dromococcyx > Dromococcyx pavoninus. The sequence continues at coordinate 675,105 of JAUMJL010000871.1, forward strand.
AGCATTTTGCTTGAGGGCATAGGTAAGGCGTAAGAAAAAAAAAAACCCATATGTGCCAGCACCCACTCACCTTCACTTGGACTCATCTGGGTTCTCAAGCTGAAGTCCCATTGCCTCTGTCAGATAAATTCTCCAAACCTGCTCCCATTTCAGGAGTTCACCTCACATGGCAAAATTATTCTGGCTGGAAAATAGAGAAGAGTTATTTTTTTTTGTGTTCAATAGCACCAGTGACAATTAGTGCCTTTAGCATCCCCTCTGCAGAGAGAAGAATTTCACTCTGTGAAAAATAAAGAGCTTAGGTCTCCAGGGTTGTCAGCTTTTAACAAACAATAAGTGCATGTAACAGTGTAGAAGCGAATACAAATCAGGACAGCAACCTGAAGGGTCCTTCTTAATAACAGAATGTATGTTTATCTCCAAGAAAAGAAGGCCCAGCAGCTGGCAAACACCACAAACTCCCCCACACCGTGGCATTGTCTGTGGCTCTTGGAAAGGTAAAATGTGCTTGAATAGATGTCGGTGTTCTTAACACCAGAGACCTGCTCGCTTTGAGGAGGGAAATCACAGCACACGGTTTCTCCCGAGGCAGTACAAAGTACTGCTCCTTATAATTGCAAGATTCAAACCCACTTCCATAGCCTTGGTGAGTGGTGTTGCACGCTGGCAGCACACCAGCCACTGGGCTGGATTGTGTCACACAATGCAAGTCCTTAAAACTCAATGCACAGGTCTTTCCACCGGTAGAAAACAGTGTCTTTGATAAAGGCACAGAGCCGGGAAGCACAGGAGTTCATTTACAGAATGCTTTTAGGGTGAGGCAGTTCTGCTCTTTTCAGTGTATGAATCTTCCCCCTTTTTTCCTTCTCTCTTCTGATTTTTCAAGGTTATTATCTCAATGCTTTTTCCTTGGTACAGCTTCCTCTGAACTTGAGTTCTCAATGACTCACAGCGGGGAGGCACAGACTGAGCTACCACCAGAAGCCTCCTCCCTGGAGAAGCTTCACAATACAGCCTATTATTTAACAACTTGAAATGCTGCCTTAATGGCACACATCTCTTGAACATCTCTTCCTTTCATTTGTTCACCTCAGGGACCCAAGCCATGGAGACGTATCTCTGCTCTCTCTATCCCACCCTCCCCACCGACCAGGTACACGAAAGCAGAGGGGGGGGCTCCCAAGCTCCAGAGAGCAGCTGTGACTCCCAGCACTGGTGTTCAGCAGGTCGAAGTGGTGGGCCCCAAAGCTCACTTCAGCCATGTGTTCACCCACCAGTGAAAGCCCTAACAATGGTTAGAACCACCCAGGACTCCTTCGGGGAGTTTTAAACTCGGGGGTGTTCTCATTCATCATCATTCTATCCCCAAAATCAGAACTGGAATGCAGTAAAGAAAACACTCCAGATTCTTGAATTGTTCTGGGACACGTGTAAAAAGTTTCTCTGCTTGTGCTTAATAGAAGACCTCCTTAGCAGAAGATCTCATTGCAGTTTAAAAGTCAGCCATCCCTCCCTGCACTCCCACACAGTGTTTATTGAGTAGAAGAGCACAGATACTCGGGATATACAAACAAAGTTCCAGAAGGAAATCGACTCCCCCGGTCTCATTAAGGATGACAGAAGTGCAGACCATCCTGCCTCCACGTGGGCTGTAGCCCTGCAAGCTTGAAGACAGAGTCTTGCAGGCTGACAACAGGGTACAGGGCCATCACATGGTACTGGCAATCATTTAAATCTGGCTGTGCTTTCTACCGGTTCTTCTAAATTTCTCTCTTCAAAAAACCTCCACGGGTGAAATCCAATACCATGCACTGACTCACAAATAGCTATTCATTTTCAAGAAATCTTTCACCTGAATCTTTTGTTAGAAGCTTCTAAGGAAAACACCAGGTAACAGAAAGTGTAGGTGAAGTGACGAGTCGAACTGATGGTGCACAATAAACAAAGCATCCAGGGCTTTGCTTCGCTACAGCTTTGTTTGGATGAACAGGATAATGGTGTGAGCCTAGCAGCAGCCCAGGAGTACAGGTACTACTCAGTTCTCCCATTAAATTCACCACGTGATGCCCAGCATGTCTCCTTACCTCTCAATTTTTTTTTTGCCTTGACACATCTCCTTCCGTTGTTTTCTATTCTAAGAGAAGGTCCTCAGGAGGTGGCCTGTCTTCCTCTGTCTCTGCTCTGGCCCTCGCACCATAATCCCTTGTTGGCATATCTAGTAAATGTCTTAACATGTATGCAATTATTATTAATAATAGTTATAGAGACAGAAATAATTACGGGGCATACAGCCATCAGTCACCCTGAGTCCAAGGCCATAATAGTAACATTCAACCCCTGCAATGACTACAGACAGGGTGCTGGTTGACTGCTTACAGCAAAAAATTGTTGTTTACAACATACTGTAGAGATGGCAGCACTGCACTATTAAAACCATATTAAATTAATTGAATCCAAACCCCAGCCCCAGTAATGAAAAGGAGAAAGTATGTTCTCTCATGAAACGTGGCGCACACAGAGGTGGGTCAGGTTGGTCTTGCTTTCTCTGTAACCTTCATGGGATGCAACAAGAGGAAGTGTAGAAAATGGGGAGTCTTCCCCTCCTCTCCCTTTAGCAATCTTAAGCACAGTGCAGATTAGAAGCAACAATTTTCATCCTGAATTGCTCCCCACAGGGAAAAATGCCTGCAGAATGGGTCAGCTGGACAATAACCTTTCCAGGATGACAGAGGAAGATGAGCTATGTGCAGGCTGCAACAGGCTTCCCATTCCATTCCATGCCACATAGCAAGCCCATCTGTGTGGGTCCACAAACACCATGAATCCAGGAGCTCTGAGAAAAAGCAGGATGAGGATGCAGGGTCTGAGCTGAAGGAAATCCAGAAAGCGTGCAGCAGTCTGACAAAAGTCAAAGTCAAACACCATAATATTGAAAAACCTCTCCCAAAAATCAGCTTCCTGGTGTGGGAGGTTAAGGTTTTACATGGAACTTTCTCCCTCATGCCATGGAGAAACACAAATTACCTTTCTCTTCAGTATGAGATCTGCTGTTTGCATGCGACCACATGACAGCAAGGAGCGGAGCTTTATCCAAAACAACAGAAATTTCAAACCTGGCTACATCAGAGAAGACAGTAACAGCAGTCTGTGGGCAAAAAGCAGCTGGATTAGGCATAAATCAAATTAACAGAGGGTGGGGAAAGAATATACTCCCTTCCCCAAGGACACGCTGTTAGAAAGGCTGCAGAGTGAAGGGCCGAACACACCCGCGAGCTGCTGAACTGAGCTCTATTCTGAGCCAACTGTCACGAACCCCTCCAAGCCCAGGCGGCAGCTCTTTTGGGCACTGATTCAGTACCCTGTCCTCCTGCTGTGCAGGAGGTTCCTTCCCTCCTTAAGGCTCATCTTGAAATTGTACTACAGCCCCGAGCTGGCCTGAGTGTGCTCCTGTCTCCCTCAGCCAATTGCTGTGTGGGAGAGGCACCTCTCCCCCACACGAGGCACTGCTTGGAACATGAATATTTCATAAATGAATACAGACTCTTCAAAAATTAACACATTTCTGCCATCCACATTCAAGGATTGCTGTGAAACAAGAAAGATCCTCGCTTTAAGGTCCTGCTTTCCTCTCTCAGACTGCTCCTGACAGTATTTACAATGTGCATCTACAGCCTTATTATGAAGTATTAATACAACAGATCTCAAGGATATTTATCGACTGCTTTCGATAATGTCAAAAAGTTAAGGAACATTCTGAAATGGTTACTTGACTCCCATTAGATCCTACACTAAGGTAACATTTCCCAGTTTATTTGCATTTCAGAGAGGAACACACTGACCATGTTCAGACTTTCCAATATTTCTTCCAGACACAAAGGATTATTTATCCACGCTTGCATGCAAATGCTGGTTAAATAAAACTTTTTTAGGGAAATAGAGCCTGTTTCAATTTATCTTAGTTGAAACTAGGACTATAAATCTTTTCAGTTTCCTTTATTGATCTTAGATAAAATTACAAATATAAATTACAGCTGCTGCAAATTAAATGTTCTAATGACTGTGTTTGAAAGCAAATGCAATAGCACCAATAAGACATGAGATAAGACCCAGTGAGAACAGCACAAAGCTACCACTCACTGCTGAAATCAAAAAGGAATCTGTGGAAAGCTACAGCTGGAGGGGACCTCCTCCTGCAACCCGATTTCTCTCCTACCTCTGATTAATTTATAAAATTAGCTACACCACACCTACAGGACTAGTCCAGGGTTTAATGCATCCACCAAGAAAAGTCAGGTTTTCAGTTGTTTTGACAGACACCATGGTTTGGGGGCCTAACAGACACTAGAAGTGCTGCTACTGGAAGTCTTTCTTGTAAATGCACTATAAACTGTAAGCTTTGACTGAAACTGTATTGACCGCCTTCAGGAAACCAGAAAGACTTTGCACATTGGACCAGGGCAAGAATCCAACACTGGCATGTGGTACTGAACCACTGTACCTGAACAGGAAATGCATATCCCGTAGAGCCCACACTGAAATACAAAAATACACCTTCAGATTAACAGTCCCATCAGTTCTCTTCATTCTTGGTCTCACCAAAAACACTGGGCAGACGGTCACACTCTACAAGGGCAAATACCAACTGATGCTGCTTCGGATACGATGCATTTCTTATGAAGAAGCTTCTATTTCACAAAGCAGCGCAATCATCTGTTTTCTACACCACTGACACTTAGACCCTTATGAACAAAGGTATCTGTTTACCAGGTCATGAAATTGCAAGTATAATAGCAATGACTTTGTTGCACTTGATAAAACTGTAGAACATTCCCTTTTGCTGCCTGCTGAGCTTTAAAAATACCCCTGACTTTGGAGAGGAGACAACATTCTCATTACCATCAAAGCATTTCACAATACCTGCTTTTGTGCTTGTGATCCATGGACACACATTTTTCTTTCACTCCAGCTCTGCCACACCTTTCTGGTACAGACAACACTGCAAATATCCAGAAAATCTGATTCCTTTCATGGTTTCTTAAGTTTTATATGATCACAAAGCCTCTCTGAGTATGTACATCCTGTGTATAGTCAAGGTATTAACATTCCTACAAAGTTTATGAAACAGGCACCTAAGAAATTACACAAGCAAGCTCTCATTTATCTGGAGCTAAATGCAGGACACAGGGAAAGGAAATCCTGTTGCCTTTGTTGCTCACAGAAATAACTGCTTCTAAGAAGAATTCAATTGGTTTGATGGACACTATTGTTTCAGGGCCTTACAGCCACTAAAAGTGTTGCTATTGGAAGTCTTTCTTGAGAATGCAGCATAAATGGCAAGCTTTGGTTGAAACTGTCTTTAAGAAACCAGAAAGACTTTGCACACTGACAGACCCTCCTAGGCTCCGAGCTGTACCATAGATGGTGCTTCTGTGTTTACAACAGGCAGCAGACCTTGCTTGCCTTCCCTCATCACATAAACCTAACAAGAAAACAGCTGGAGCAATCTTTGTTCTGCTGCTTGTCCCCTGCTGTCAGCTCAGCTGCTGTTAAAGACTGACCTCCACAGATACCTGGTATTGCTGGTACCTCTATGTGTCTGGAGGAAAAAGTTGGGTTTTTTTCCCCAAAATAAAAGCATTCAGCCAAGTTCCCCAAATCTGTTTGATAGTTCAGGCTCCATTTGCTGTTTCAATAGTGCAATTAGTGAGCATTCTCGTCATATTCTAAACCTCTTGCCAAGAAGGCTGGTAGTACCTCCGAGGTGGCAAGCACAGGAGCTTCTCTGAGTGGGCATGGATGGCCTCTGATCCAGGGATAGCATTTATGTAAAGTAGCCTCTGACATTCTCTTCTATCCTTCATTGTACATCAGCTTGAGTAATTTCATTCTTGATTTACTTTGACCTTTAGCTCTGTTTGATATCTTCCGGTACCAAAACTTCACACTTAATAAAGGAAATTTCAAGGAAACATCAGCCAGCAAACTAAATATCTGCATATATAAGGCAGATCTCATAGTGACCTGATAAAAACTACTGTCTTGCTAAAAACCTAGAAAGATCCTCACTACTTCAATCTCAAGTTACCCAAAGCAGGATCTCCTTCTGCCTTAACACCACAGTTCTATGCTGATTCTTTTTCAAAATACCCTGATCTTTTATTCAGCCCTTCTGGGTAATAGTGCTGTAAATATCCAGCTTTGGGAAGATTTTTCTCCTCCTCATTAACGTTACTTAGCCCAAGCTATTCTGCATGTATGCATTCAGGCACATATAAACTCCAGTGAGCATCTTCCATGGGAATATTCTGCAAAAATCATCTGCTGGATACAAAATTTCAGCTGAGAATTATTACCATCTAACAGTAAATGCTGTAATCTTAGTGTTAAATGGCAAAGAAGCAATTACAAAGATCAGGTTAAATACCTTTCACAATGCCTACAAGCTATGAGGCTTGAAATGTTTTCTTTGTGGAATATTATCTCAGTAGCACAGGGCCTGGTAACAGTGAGCCACAGCGGAAAGAACTGATCCCTTACTGGGCCAGTTATTTGCAGAAGGGAAAAGCAGATCCTCTGTGTTCAAAACTCTCAGGGAGCTTTGCAGGCAAAAGAAACATGAAAATCTCTTTGATCATGTTTAAATATTTCAGAGAGGTGACCAGACTTTGAAAGTTTAATTACCGTAAGCTATGAGTGGGCAGAGAACGAGGATAACAGGAAAGAAAAGGAGAAAAAAGGAACTTTTTCCAGGACAACAGGATGTTACTATTTATGAACCTGCAAGAGAATTGGAGCTGAAATAATTAGACAGAAAAAAGAGATTTTAATTAATGATGGTAATTCTTAGGAAAGGAACCAGACTGCCAGCCCTGGAAACTGCCAGTTCTTTTTATCCACAACGTACATACAACCTCAATGAGACTACTGCAAAGATCCCGAAGCACAGGACGTTACCCAGAGCTGAGATCCGACGTCTGAGCGGTCACACGTCTTGGCATTTGCTGCAGCTCAGCTTAGCAATGTCAACAGTTGTTCACTAAATCAATTTACTGGTTCAAGCAGATCCTTTGGCATAGGCCAGCTGATCTCTAATTACTTGAATCAGCTTAGAGCAGTGACCAAACACCACAAACATAATAAGCAGTAGATACAAATAGAGACCTACAGGTTCAAATGAACACTGCATCAGGATCCCAGCCTGAAGAACTTATGATAAATACATTACCAGTTTTCTCCAATACCTTAGTAAGCCATAAAAAAAAAGGAAGAAAGAAAGAAAGAAGTAAGTAACCTTTGAGTCAGATCAGGCCATTTTGTTTAACGTTCCATCACCCTCCTTCAAAACAGCCATCACTTTATCCCAGCCTTTATGAGTGCCATAGCTGTGGGGGCCACAAGGCACCGGGCGTTGTGAAGAGCAGCAGCTGCAGTATTTGAGCTGGAAGGTAAAGAGGAAGGATTGGTTTTCTTAGTTGTCTTTAATAAAAATGAGGAGCAATTTAATGTTAGCAGAAGCCTTTCACCATCTCCCTTTACATCCTCTTCTCCATGTCCCTGTGGCTGGATGGAGAATTCCACCTCCCAGAAGTGCTGAGCAGATGAGGAGTCTGGGGTACAAGTCCTCTGGTAGAAGGAAAGCTGGTCTGGCTGGTCCCTGCAAATCTGATTTCTAATCCCTGTTGGCTAACCAACACAGCTGGCTTAAGCTAAACCTGAAAAGCAACAACCTTGCTTCAGCTCTCATAACCCCCTATGGAATGGAAAGCAATGATCTTCACTACTTGAGCCTGATATGAAATAGATTTAAGTCACATGTATCAACTTCACTTCACATGAGTATTTCTATTACGTGGGTCAGAGAGCCCGTGCAGCCACTCTCTAAACCCCGCTGTTATTAATTCAGCAATTATAGCTTTATGGTTGCAGGGAATCCTCGATGTTTGAGCTGGCACTGGAAAGCTGTAATTCTGAATGGGACATGACATGAATTACTGGATTGCTGTAATTTTTCAGCTTCTCATGCATTTTCACTGCATGTATTAAAAATACAGCAAGTAATTCACTTTTAATTATGCAAATTCCAAGACAGTAAGACAAGAGATGGATGAGGTTTTCAATGCCTGCTCTGATAGCCACCTGTGGTTAGAATAGAAAATCCAACAGCTAATCAGGTAACCTGACCCACCACACTGCTGCTTGCCTTGGTGTACACAAAATTACCTCTCTTTAGCATTCAGCACCACCACAAGAGTACAGAGCACAGGAAAAGAACTGCCAAGCAGAAGGAGAGCTGGGAACAGGCAGATTTTCTCAACCTGCGCTCCCCAGTTCTTCAGGTGTTCAAGGACATTCAATCCATGGCTATCCTCACACCACACCTCAGAGGTTTCCAGGTATCAATATGCTTTCTAACTGGGCAATCATCTTCCTGATGTTAGGGCTCAGTTTTTACTGGGACAGCAACCTCACCCACTATTTCTCAAGTAAAGGAAAAAATTATCCAACAGGGATACTACAGATAACTCTTAACTAGAATATTCAAATCAGGACCATGGCGTGCATCAGCTGCCATGTTCTGCAGCCCTGCCCTTGGGTTCTTCATTGGCCCTTGGCAAAGTTTATGGCTGCAACTGGCTTTTACGCACCTGTGTCCACACACAGCTCTGTGAGGTCATTGTGTAGGAGAAATGAGTTGCACTGCTCTCAAAGACACTGTTGTTAAACTGTAAGGTAGCAAGTGCAAGTAATGATGGCTTGTTAAAAGTCTAGTGGCTGTATCTAATAGCTGCAGTGTTCAGTGCAGTAATTACAGAGGCGAGAGATTGCTGAACATGTGTATAAAGGAAATAATTGGGGTAGCAGTAATGCAAAAACTTCTCCAAGCCTAGAGCAATTGCTATTTTGCCCTCCTACTGACGTGCTACTTATCAAGGATACAGTGGTTAGAAACCAGCTCTCTTTAATGAATGCAAAGTTCAGGTGTTTTCTATCCAGGAACCCCAAGGCTTCCCATCCAGTACATCCACAGTTTAGGACACAGAGGTAAAATTAACACCTTATCACCTTGCCCTGAAAGGATACATCTGCTTCTTTTCCTTGGAAGACTGGGAGAACTTTCAAGCAAGCAAATTAGCAATGCAAATCTCCAGCAAGCTATTGAAAGAGGGTGCTAAAGAAGGTGCTCTTGAGGCACTGCTGTGCTGAGTTCTTCAGATTAATATTTTCAAACCAGGTGGAAACTTTTCATTTTCTCTAATCTCTTCAGCCTCCTTTCCCCACCCAGAGATGCTTCACTGCTGGTTTCAGTGTTCTCTAAAGGTGATTTCTGGCAGCTCCCTCAGCAGCTATTCTGTGTGCTGGACTCTACTGCACGCAGCTTCAAAAGAAGACATCTTCCTGAAGAGGAGAGGGTGGCTGGAGTGGTTTTTTCATCATGTCCTTGGCATCACTATTTCAAATCTCACTCAGATACGGTATTTGCCCTGAAACCTTGGAATTCAGCCTTATTCTCAAGGTTGTTGGAACTCCCAGCTCCATTTTGGCATACCTGCTGATCACAGCCTTTGTAATTCCAGGCAGAATTGAGCATTACCTTCACCTCAGAGCTTCTGCAGAACCCTAGTCATACATTACTAATTTGCTGTCTTGACTACTACTATTTCTTTTAAAACTATGTATAATTCCTGCTCTTTATAGAGTGAGGCACAGAATTAGCTGACTTACCCGTTCATCTGCTTTACTTTTCCATAGATGTGTCTTGTTGGGCAAGGGAAAGGAACCTTTTCAGTCACTTACCAACACGGATCACTAACCTGTTCCCTAATTTCACTTGCAAGTCATGGAGTGATTTCTCTCTCAGTCTCATCACGGAACACTCTTGGCTGCATCTGACAAAACATCTGAACACACTGTTTCTCTACAAACTCAGCACTGCAGAAATCTAAGATCATGGAGCTGAAGAACAGAGACACTGTCTTTCTGTTGCAGAAGGAAAAACAGCTCTTGCTCATCGTCAACAGAAGAGCTTGAGCTTCTCTGCTTCCCAGTCCTGCTAAAGGAAAAGCTGATTAATATTTATAATCAGAAGGCAATGAAGAGTGCAAAATGAGATGCTGACAGTGTGATAAAGGACTTCTTTTTAACTACAGAATAAAGCACAATTAATATCTGTGCTTGAGAGAGACTTAAAACTTGTGGATTCTTCCAGTCTTGCCTGATACCATCATTGTTGTAGCAATGGCTCTTATAACTCTCTTAAAATTAATACTGCAATACATGTCTGCTGCTGGTTCTACCAACCAAAGACTGTATAAAGATCAACTTGTAATGAGAATCAGTTTAACCCCATTTACTTTCTTAATGTCACTGGTACCATCAAGATCACTTATAAGTAGTTAATTGTGCTGCTGTATCAGGTTTAGACATGAAAGGCAGAATTAATAACAAATTCAAAGAAAAGGTTTAGGAGTTCTGAATGCAGAAAAAGGGCTGGAGTGAAAAACAGCTTCTAAATAGAAAGCAAGGTTAATATTTGGTTGAAAGACAAGACGAATAATGTTTTTTTAACTGACCTGAATGACAATACATGCAATGGGGGATAGAAAATAAACATTTTAATGAAAACAAGTGACAGAATCACCAAGGTTGCCTCTCTGTTTAAAGTATGGTTCTGAAACATCCGTTTCTGAGCTTTCCCCAAAAGGAAGTCTCATGTAGCTAGCAGACACCAAACAGACACTTCAGGATGTAATTCAACTTATGGGTATAATAAGGCAGACAGAACTTTTTGCAGAGGGCTGGAGGTGAAAGGGTGTGCAGCTCCTCTTGTTTTCAATGGATGTGAGTGGCCTACCTTTAATTTCTGGCAAAAAAAACCACCCCAAAGCATTGTGTGCTTATTTGCATCTACAGGCAGCTGAATACCTTCTTTTAATACCTTTATTCTTAAAGGTCTTAATACCTGCTCAGAGCAAGCAGGAGTGTAGGTTTGCAGAGAAAGATTAGAGACTTTCAGCTCATAATTCATTTCCCAGGCTGTTCCTAGGGCACAGCAATTATGCCCTTTCCTTACAAGCAGGACAGATTGTAAAATGACTGTATTGTCCTTAAAAGACTAAATCAAAGCAAGTGAAAGGTAAGTAAATGTTTTTTACAGGACTGCTGCCATTTTATAAAAAAACTATTGAACTTATGAAAGGTATCCATAGGTATATAAACAACTTTTTTTTTTTAATTTTAATGATCCAAGGCATTGTTCAAACAGCAAGGCTATTATACATTTACTTAGCTGATTTCTGAGTACACCAGAACCATGATCTTTCCAACAATGAATGTCACAGAAAGCAGCATTAGGCAAGTTACTGTGAAACCAAAGTGTATTTGTGCAGCAATAAAAAAGAAACAATTGGGACAATAATGAGTCACCAAATAGTAACACAGTTAAGGGTGCTGCTTTGCAGGAGACAAGTGACTATTCTGAACTCTGAAGTGTCAATGTAATGACTCAGAAGAGCCCACTAAATTGAGAGCAAACACATAAATTCATCTTATTTCAGCATGTATAACTACCAAAGCAATTTGAGGTTGTTAACCTCCACAGCTTGAGGACAATATGTTCATCATTACTGTACAGCACTTTCTTCTTCAGAAATTCTCTGTGTATTTGTTTTGCTGTTTCACTGAAGCATCATATATGCATGAAGAGAGGTCAGTATCAGAAAACACTCCGTAGCTGATAAAACCATGGACAATTTTCAAAATAGTGAACTAGGAAAGGAAGCAAACTGATACTCTACATTATTTCTGACAACGCAGATTGTGAAGAGATGCTAAAAATATTTGGATTTTTGCTTCCAAATGATTTCACAGCTCCTCATTTCCCAGAGATCTTCACAGTTCTAAGTTTATCTTTCACCTGCTCTGCTGCTTCACCTCTATGTGTCCATCTCCACAGCTTCAGCTGAAGTGCACCTATTCTGACCTTCTCTGCCCTGTTCAGAGTCCCAACAAGGACCACAACAAATTCTGTCCAAGATGCCTGTCATCAACTGAATTAGAGCACAAACTCCAAGAACAGGGAGCAGACGGCGACAGTTTTGTGAGGGTGGCGAGGCACACGACGCTCGCGGTACCCGCAGGGAACATCGCACTCCCCTCTCTCCCCGGAGCTGGCCAAGCCATCCTTTACTTGGGATTTGAGAAATACCTTGGCTAATGCAGGTCTTGTCTTCCTCTACATCACTGAAGGTTAACTTTCCAACAGACAAGACTGTCTGTGTCTGCCTGCTCTCACTGCTGCAAAGGTCATAGTCACGAAGGAAGGCAGAGCAGGGTATTTCAATTCTATCCTTGGAGATGTGCACCATGAATAAGTCATGTGCTATAAACCCACCTTCTAATTGCAGCTCTGACTGATGTGTACATGCACTGCTGCCACCACTTCTTTCTATATGGGCAGCCTTGTGATCCTGAACCTCACCTGTACAGAACTCACCCCCTGCATTCCTCACATGTGCCAAGGTAAAGGGTCAGGCACCAGACAGAGCTCCATGCAAACGGCAAGAACCCTCCTCCTCCTAGGAAATTCTTTCTCACCTTACTGAATCTTTGCAGAAACAGGTATCATAATCTGGGTATGAACATATAAATAGCAAAAAAAAATATCCTTCTTTCCAGACCTGTTAATTATCCATGGAGAACCAGGAAACACCAACAAAAAAATGCTTAGAATTCTTCAACAGGCCATCGAGTCTATTAAGAAACATCTCAAAACACAAACAGCCACTTCTTTAGTTGGAAGAGGGGAAAACACCATAAAGCTTAAGAAGCATTTTGTTCAGGAAATCACATCCTTTCCCAATTTCCATCTGACACATTGCATTGCAAGTCTGTCACAGCACATTATCGTGGTGATGTGATGTAATGCAACATTGCTGATGCAACCCAATCTGATGTGTCTGATGTGATACATCAGGTACAATATTTGCAAAGATTTTTCTGAAAACAACATCCATAGAAGAGATTCTTTCCCCATCTTTTCCAATTAAAAAAGCCGTCCCAAAGAATTGCATTACCTGGAAATAATTGCCTTTTCACAGGTAATTAGCAAATACAATTAGTTGTGGGAAAGGTTTGCTTCCCAGCAACTCACACCAAAAAATGAGAAAACAGATTATTACAGCTGACATATAACTGCTTCCTACACAACCAGGGTAACTCACCTGAGTAGATGTTATTTACAGGGCTACACTGTGCCACCATCAGGCTGATTTTTTTCCCCTATTGACAAGTGAGAATTCAGGTTTTGGAACTCCGTGCCCACAGTTTTTTTTTATTTAGGGCCCTGAATTACAATTATGCTCGGAGGGAAAATAACAGTAAAGTCACTCATCTGTCCAGAGATGCATCAAAAGTTACAAAACAACAGGAGATAAGGTTCAACCTTAGGAACTCTTCAGTTCATAAACTGACTGGTAGTTAAGTTTGTTAATTTCTGCAGTAGCAAAATATTACTGAAAATGGAATGATAAACTTCTCAGCAAAATTGTGAGAATAAGTGAATTCCAACGTAAGCACTGCATATTGAAGAGTAATTCAGGACTACCTAAAACCCTGCTCCACTGCGTTTCCAAACCCAACATCATCTGTGGAACACTGTTGGATTTTCACTTACAGAAGGGACGTGGCCCATGTGACAATGATCAGCTGAACAGGAAGCATCACTGGATACAGACTTTAAACAGCCCACTAAAGTGGTGATGGTATTTGTCAGCAGAGGAGACTCCAGCTGACGTGAATGCAATGGGACTGGACTGATACCATACATCATGCTGAGATGCCGGCTGTAGAAAGCTATAAGCAAGCTCCTCCCAGGGTAAATGAGAAATAAAATCCTCAGAAGACTTTTAAAACAGGTTTTAAGATGGGTTTCGAGGAGGAAGCATCAATTTTCAATGGCTTCTTTCCATTTTGCCCTCTGTACCCTGTTCTGCCTTGGCCATGCACCCCTGAAGATGCCTTGTTTGCTCTCTGGCCAGGAAGAGAGCAGCAGAGGAAAGCAGGGAGAGAGAACGCCAGACGCTCTCGCTCACTGCTTAGGCTGATTTTTCAAGTGTAAAATGTAATTCAAATATCCATAAAAAGCTATTTGCTCCCTAGTCTCAGGATTCTTATACCAAGTTTCAACCGTGAAATCCAATTGGGGAAAAAAATATCCTGCAAGACCCTTTTGGTCTCAGATTCAATTGCGTCTTAAATGGCATCTGACCAGCTCTGTTCTCCTTCTCTGAAGGTATGGCACAGTACCTCGTCTCTAAAAGCCAGGCACACACACCCCATCAAAGTGCAGATATTTACTGGCTATTCTTACATCCACGGAGCTATTCTAACAAAAGGATGAAAGCTGAGCTTTCCCAATTTTGAAACTACGGCCCAAAATGCACAATGGTACAAACTGACCTCTGAAACTCAGAGCCCGTGCAGTCCCTCAGGGCTGCTGCCCAGCTCTAGACACTTATGGTACCAGAAGGCCCTGTCTACAGCTGCCATCCAAACAGGGACATTATTTCATAGCAGCACAAGTATTTCTCACTGTTCTAACCCACCAGAGCTTTCCTTGCTGATTCAGATTAGCAGATTGCACGAGTCCTGATTTATTTCATAATCTGGACTTCCTTTTTCACTGTTTAATCTTCTCCCCTAGCACATGCGAAGCATTTTGTTCTTTTACACAGGCTTATATTTGAAATTGCCTTAAATCACTGAAGGATTAGCAAATGGGCAAAGAGATTTCCAAAGGTTTGAAATTTGGTCTCCTTTCAGGGTAAAATATTGAATGTATATCTGCATTTTCCAAACCTCTTGATTATGAAAATTTTCCAAAACACTCTGGAACACAGACTGGCGTTTCTGCCAATGGTAACCAATGAGATATATCAGGAACAGCCTTTCTCATGTTCTAAGATTTTCTACATCAGGAACTGTGTGTGGAGTAAAAGAACAATAATGTCTGAGTATTCTAATCCAGAAACAGGTAAAACATTTCATTTTCCAATTCCTAACCTAACTCAATCTTTCTCAACTAACATCGTTTATCAGAAAGGATACAATAACAATTTCCACTTACACCTGTGTGTTGTTCCAGTGCCATGAAGTCCTACAGGCATAAGATTAGATGGAAAAAACCTTATTAAATACAAAAGAAGTTTCTAACTATTATAATGTAAAGCTTGAACATATGATCTGTGCATATTATGAAGACTTAGAAATGAAACTTGTTATCTATTATAACATCAATTACACTTTATCCTTTCTTTTCAAAAATATTTTAGACATTCTTTGAGCTTTGAAATCATTCCGAAGAGCCAAGAAGTGATTTCTGTGTTCCACATGGGCATTACTCCACACACCTCCTGTCAACTTGAGCAGACCAACTGCTTTATCAATGTACAAGAACTTAAAAGAGCTTTTCCCAACCAAAACCTCTCTTTGGATTTTTCCAAATTTTCTCTTGTGACTTCTGATACTATCAAGTGTGAGAGTGTGCTGCTCACGAAAAAGAATTTTCAGGTGTCCCTTCTCTCAGTAATCTTTTGCTTTTTGCTGTTGTTAAACCCAGTACACACATACTTCTCAGTGAAATCAGCATAATACAGCTGCATTTATTTCTCTAAAGAACAAAGTTCACCTGATACTCTATGTTGAAAGAAATGTTGGCCTGGCCATCTGCCTTCTAATTAAAGAGACTACTATGTCTAAGAAACTGGGAAACCTCCTATCTGTGCCTGTTCATGAATTACATCTATGACTGGGAGAAAATAAAGAAAAACTCTTTTCCAGTCAGGGACTTCATTTAGCAGGAGCCTACTGACATGGGAGTTAGTTATCTGCTTCAATATCAGGTAACAGCACCACCTTCTGCCAACAAGTTACCAGCTCTTTAGCAAACTATTAGATCAGTTTTCTCGTTATGATTTCAGTAAGCTTCTAAAACGTTTATGGTGTAGACAGAAAACTTTAGACCAACATCCTTAAGGCTGTTTTAGAACACTCCAAGCTGTCCAGAAGAGAAATAGATGAAATAACATAAATTTAACAGATTCACTTACAAAAATACAACAAATCTAAATGTTCTAAAGCTAAATATGCTCTGCTTCAGCAAAACACTTAAATACATCTGAATAAATCCTCCAATATATTTTGTTGAAACAGGGCTTGAAAAGCCATTGTAAGGTTACAAGTCCTGTTTCCTGAACACTCCCACAGCATTTCCACACAATTTAAGAACCAGGCAGGATCACAGTATCTAGCTCAGCCTGAAAATAACATTTGGGCTCTCAAGTCATTTGAGTGCTTTTGAGCATTTATCCTCTGAAAAAGGAGAAATGACAGAAACCACGGGAGAGAAGAATGGAGCTCTCAATGAAAGAGGCACAAAAGGGACAGAGGTCTCCTGTACAGGTGTAAATGCAGCTCATCACCCTCTAGCCTTGCAGAAGTGAGAGAGAGAAGCTTCAAGTAAGATGCTCAGATCTGGCTCTGTGTTTGAGTGGCTCTCACCACAGTTACCTGTGAGTACCTGTATGCACACCTGGGCACAGGTACACAGGCAAATACACCTCCGACGAGATATAACCATACAAAAGCACTATCAAGTTGAAAGTTTGTATATTCACTTGATATATTAATAAGAATCCACTCCAATCTTTAAGTTAGAGCAGTCCTACTCTAAAGTAAATCAGAGCAGACAGCAAACTGTCTCTGACCCTTCGTTACCCCCACCAGAGCCCCAAAACTACAGGTAAAGAACGGGTAAATCGGACAGTACATAATGCTGACGAAAGGCTGCAGGCTGACTTTGTCTCTAAATCTGCCAGTTGTTTCCTCAATCCCTCCTGTCCAGAGAATAAAAACAGCAGCAATGCAATCATCTGGCCTCCTCATTCTCCCCCAGCTCCAATTTCACTTCCCATAACAGGGATGGCCAACACCCACCCAACAGCGCTGGCAACGGAGAATTCAATTTTGCACACTCTGATAGACAGCCCCGGACAAACTCTGGTTTTCTACATTACAGCAGTACATAATGCTACAACCATCCAGTGTAAAATACGTCTTCTCAACCGTCTGCATTGAAATAATCAACTTTTCCCAGTGCTATCAGAAGCTCAGGAAGGAATTAGCAACAGGCAGACTCCTGCACCTGCTGGTCATGCAGATGAACGCACCACGAGATGTGAAGCACTGCATTAAGCAAAGCAACTCACATCTGCCACGTGCTGTTTTTCACCCTCTCTCCCAGGGGAAAAGGGAGAGTAGAGAGGGTTTGGTTACAGGTTATGACCATCTAGGTTATTAACTGACATTTGCTGCAAAGTTTTCCCCAGCAATTCTTGTACAAAATCCGTAGCAGCTGACTGAACTGAGAGATATCACTTGGAAGTGAAAATAGTGCCCATCAGCAGGGAGAGGGCGCGTGGTGGGAAATACAGCACCGTTTCTAGGCAAACTGCTGTAACTACTCTTTCTTTAAAGCCAGTTCTTTGTTTCTAATATTGCTGTGTTTTGTTTTTTAAATTGGATTCTGGTGCCTTCCTTAGCACTCAGTAGCAATAATGCCTGAATACTCTGCAACCCTAAACTGGGTAATAAGACCTGCAACACAGAATAGGGGCATCAGTTCCTGGGAAGGTAACTGAACCTCTTCTGACTGAGTCTTTAAAGAAGACTCATTTCCCAATCCCCTTTTCCTCCATGTTTTACATCCTTTCCCCCCTACACTCCCTCTCTTGAACGCCTTCCTCCTGCGAGGTACAATCTAGAATGCTTAGGAGGGAGGTTCCACACCTGGTGTAAAACTACTGTCACTTCTATGCAGTGAGAATATGTGGAGCTGGCTAGATTTACATCAGTCCCCAGAGAGGATGCTCCTACATCTCCTGTGTATCTTCAAAATATTCCCACAGACTTTCAGGGGAAAAAAACCCTTCCTTCAAAGCATGTGAAGAAAGCCAGAGCAGGGTCTGACCTGCCTTCAGCTTAAGTTAGCTGTCTAGACAGCTAATTTTCAGAGAGATGAACCTTACACGATGTATATAGTGACTTGAGTCAAACTGTGCTTTAATTACAGGAAAACATCAAACTTTCATGATTAAATTGTCCCTCAGTGCAGGAAACACACCACTGGAGCCAAGGGATCCGTGAGAGATGGTGTCAGTGGACAGAGAGATAAAGAATAAGACACTGATGAGCCAATCAATAAACCAGTAATTAGGGCTGTTTGACAGGCTGGGGGTGTTTCAGGTTTGGTATTTTACTTGTGTTTTCTTCCTCTGGATTTGCAAGAAGTTTGCTTATCTAAGTTTTATAACCACTTAAATGAATCCCAGTACTGTGCAAATCAATGAAAGCCTTGGTGAGACAGCTGTAATTTTATGTGCATGTGTTTTAGTAAATTAGAGGGTTTAGCCCTAAGAATTCACTTTAGTGTAATCTACTAAAAAGATAAGTAGAAGCCAGATGTAGTGTCTTACAAACTGCTGGACAATTGCAATAGCAACTTAATAGCACAGGGAGCAGATTTTTTGACTCAAAAAAAAGCAATATTTTACACAAATAGTTGTAAATATTTTCTATTTACAATGCAAAGAAGGAAGGGTGCAAACAGGTTTACAAAAAAGTCCAAGTATTTGGTAATGGTTTTATCTTGTTCCTTTTGTGTATAACCATGAGAAATCCAATATGGAGAGGAAACTATCTAACTAAATTAAATTCTAGTTTGCATCTGGTTTCCCATCAATAAGAGTCTATATTTCTGAGGAGCCACACATTAGTGGCATTAATAGACCCATAAACATTTTAATAGGTAAGTAAATTTGTTGTTGCATTTCTGCTGCTACCAGGACACAGTTTAACAGAGTAATTAGTGCTTCGATATGTATTATGAAGAAAATTCTCTAATCAACAAAAATTCTGGAGAAAGAACATCCATACATCAGTAATATTTACTTATTCTGAAGCACATTTGCTCAACATCAAGAAGTTTTCACCTGGTTCCTCATTCTACGTAAATCTTAGTAAGATATTTTCATCAGCATTAGAAAGGGATTTTCAGGGTCACCAATTTTTGAACATTTCCTATGTCTTTTTTTTTTTTAACAGAATAGAAGTCAGTGCAGTTTTGCTATAAATCCTCAAAAACTGTTTTTTTTCTGTTAGTCCTAACTTCTTTGTAACTCTTCTGAGCCCTCCTGAGGGCTGTGCATAGAATAAGTGACTGTAATAAATCTTAAGAGATAAGCACTTACCCCAGCCTAACCAGACTTCTTATGTTCTTGATTTTTTATGTTTGGGTAACTACACATTTGACTATCTTGTTATTAACACCGTTTCACAGATGCACACACAAGGCTGAGCTCAGCAAGGAGCTGAACATGTGGATCTAAGGCTTGTACGTGTCTGCTCATCTTTAACGGATGAGGTGAAGCTGGATGCAAACCTGGAGGCTTGCCAGCACTCTAGAAATTGAAGCCACATCTCTTGACATTAAATCTAGTGCCATATCCATGTAAACCCATTTTCTTCTGGTATGCAGTCTGCCAGTCCTGGGGAGCAAATTCCTGTTGGAGTCAGTGGAAGTTAATCAAGAACAAGGACTGATGACAATGCAATTGTATTTTGGAAACTACCAAGCAAAATAAATGTGGTGGTGCATAACATCTGATTTTCAATGGCTGTGCCTCTAACTTTCTCATCACTATTAGGTCTGCAATTTCCAAAATGCCAAGCTCAAGAACAAATCTATAAAAATAATAAGCAAATTTCTTTCTGATCATAAATTATCATCAGTGACAAGCATTTTTCAGGGAGGAAGAAAGGATTGCGAAGTTATTTTAAGCATACATAGCAAAGAGCTCACTCCTACCCCACAGAGTATCCACAGAGTACTACAGAGCAGATGATGGGGACAGAGTGGAGAGGGAACTAATGAACTAACTTACAGCACTGAATCCAGGGGATGGGCAGCCCACTCACCTTGGCAGCAAGGTGTGTAGTTATAATTTGGAACACTCTGTAAAGAAGATATGCCCATTTAAGAAAACCAACCCTTTTCTCCTTGTAGGCAGATGGTGAGAGCTGCAGGATTTCACTTTTTTGGCTGTCAGGGAAGAGAGCTAAAGGAACTGTACTTGTTTCATACCAATACTGAAGAACTGAAAGGCCAGCTCAAGCAGCAGAGACTAAACATGGAGTCTGGGCTTAAGTGCAGCTCTAGATGTACAAGAATATGCATTCTTCATTCTTCCCAAATAGACTGACATCTGGCAAACACCTGGATGGAACAACTACCAGCAGTTATGCATTTGCTGAAATGCTTATCTTGTGCTCTTTTTAATTTTTTTCTTTTTTTTTAGTGAATTGGCAATAAGATTACATCTTCTTTATTGCCCCCTCATTGATTTGTTCCTCAGAAGCAAATGACAGCACTTCTGAGAAATAAATAAATAACCAAATAAAATAAAGCTGAGAGGCAATCTGCATGTAAATCAGCATTAGTCACTGACATTTGAGACTTGACAATAAGCCATCCCAGTCCCAGCTGTCCCCACAAAAGCTGATCTCCTTTGTAAGACAGAGAACACTGCAAGCAAATGGAACTAAGGATGAATATAGATAAGATGTAAACTCTCTTTGCTTGAAGTTTTTCCTAAAACCTCCTTTGTTCCTGAGCACTTAGGAATACTTTTACTTTCTGTTGCTATTGATGTGAGTTTTGTCTTTGGTACTTTCCTTCCAAGTATTCAGTTTCCTACAACACTCAACTGAAGTTGTTTCAAAGGTATTTTCTCCCATGTGCAGCTGCAGCCCTGAAAAAGGCTGCTTAAACCAGGGAGTATGTTCATTATTACATATGGTCTCTTCCAACCCCAAACTATTCTATGACTCCATTCTCCGCACTCCACTCCACATACAGTAAAAGCTATTAGGATAAACCAGTTCTTCTTATTGCTTTTCTGTATAAATCATTTCACTCTCAATATTCTAGTACCATTTAGACAACAGTGCTTTTAGTAAAAAATCAAGAGATTTGGGGTTACAACACAAATATTACTGGAGATTGTGCATAGCCCTAAACAGCACTAGAAATATTTTTTTAGGCCATGACAAACTGCTCAGCTCTAGCTCATACCTGTGTTTCTACTGATGGCTCAGCTACAGGTATGTTTCTGTGCTGTTCTGACCTTTCTCATCTACATTGCTGCAAGGAGATGCAGTGGAGAGTAAAACAGAGCTGTCTGTCCAGGGAGGGAAGCGTTTTGGCATGTTCTATGACAACTGCCCAAAGCCAGGGCAGGATTCCTGTTGCTGCCAGAACGCTAAAATCTGCAGGGAGTTACCATCCCAAAAGGCAGTGGGAGATCCTGCACAGTATGAGAACAAAACCTTTCCCAACATTTCCCTTAATCTATTACACAACAGAGAACATTTTGCAACTCTCACCCCCAAAAGCAGTTCGCCAGCCATCGAACAGAGCTCAACATCCCTGAGTGCAGCTTACAATGCCCTTCTAACAGGGAGACACTCTTCTTCTCCAGGAGATGTGGCCCTGACCCCACTACAACTGTCTGTGGAGTGACGTATTTACTGAAAGAGCTACCCTGGTTTCATCTGGAATCCTTCCCTTCTGTTGCCTCCTTTCTGTCATTTAAACTGAAGCACTTGTTGGAACTCTTATTTGAAGAAAGGTTAAAAATGCCAGCACAGAGCCAGACTGACATGGGGCAAGGACAGCTTTCAGGGAAGTCTTTCTAGATCTAGGGCTGATTCTTTTTCACTTATATTTTTGATTTGGGGTTTTTTAATTTGTTTATTAAGAATGCAGAAAACTATGAAAAGTAAATCCCTAGTCTTGAAAACCTTCATTCTAATTATGGATAAAACACTTCTAAATTCCCAAAGCTCTAATTATGTGCATAAGTTTCAGCATATTGTAGGCCTGGTGTTGCTAAACAGAACAATGAGGTTATGGAACAATGAAAATATCGACTTTCTTTGACAGAGGCAAGGAGGGCTCAAGCTTTGGGTTCCTGCAGCAGTGTTATCAGCTTAACCAAGTCTAATTAACTTCATCCATTGTGGTCAAAGTCAAAATACAAATAAAAGGGAAGTCTGACCAACAACAAAGAGCATAACTATGCTGCTTTAAAAACAGAGATAATGAGATGGAAAAGTATCCTCTAAGATAAACTAAGCAAGTTTGTTCTGGGTTCTTTGGCCACCAGGCTCTCTCTAGCTCCTGGGTGAAATAATCTAAACAAATAATATTATAACTTACCAATCAGACAAACTACCAGCAATCATTTTGCCTTCTGTCACAAGACACCCACTAAGGTGGAAATAGTTCCACCCGTATCCCAGATCACAGAACACTCAGAAGCCTGCAATCCTTTACTTCATTTTGCACTATTCAGAGAGATGTTCATCACCAGTCATAAATCTATGACATTGTCACAGGAAACCCTAAGGGAATCTTTGAACAAAGTCTTGCTGGTGTTAGCAGCTGATAAATTGCCATATGTTACAATAATTCCCTCTCCGATTCATCTCCTCCTGGGACATTTCTAGAAGCAGCCACACCTGCCCTGCTGTGGCTGTGTAATTACCTGACAATTGGCAGATTAGTGCTGTTCCAACCTGAAGCCACTACTCTGGCATCGTTTATAACATCTCCTACAGCAAGATGCAGGTTAACTCACTGGCTTAGCCTGCTGTCATCCTGCAGTGACAACACTGCAATGACAAGGGGTTGAAATGTATGCAATGAAATATCCACGATCTGGGATAGAAAAAAAACCTGGGGAGCTCCCTGGCACTTGAGCACTTGGCTAGGAGGTCACTGCAAAGGATCTCTGCAAGGATGGGTGTCCCTTACACCACCTGGTCTGCACAGAGGTTGGAAAATGCACTTCACCAACAGAACTCTCTGTGAGTGCCAAAATACTGCCAAAGAGACTCCCTTGGTTTTGCTTCCATTTTTAACGCTGAGTAAGTATAGCAAAAAAAGGAATGCAAAAATCAGGCTATAAATGAACTCCATGTCTGTTTATGGTCATGAGTATTGCTTGTATGCTGCTTGATATTTTTATATTACTTCTTTTTCAAGCCCAAGACAAAAGCCTCTCATTTGAGCACCTTGTTCACTTCCCTTGTCAGCCATCTGGGTGCTGCATTTTGCAGGGTCTCAATTTAGATGTCCTTTATTCTTACTAAACTAAGCAGCCAACACAAGAATGACATCAGCACCAATTGCTGCTGCTAAAAAGAAAAGCAGTAAGAACAAAACATAACTTGCACTGAATAATTTCAAAATGCTTCTGCCTCTCTCATGTCAGTCACATACATGAAGCCCTGCTCCTCACTTACAGAATCATAGAATTACCTATCTTGGATGACCTCCAAGATCATCAAGTCCAACCCTTAATCCAACATTATCATGATTATGAATTAGTGCAGGAAATTATACATGAAAAATCAGGATATAGTTCTGCAGTTGCCAAATGCAGACTTCAGTGATAGCCAGCTAAAAGCTGGCTGAATCAAACTGAAGCTTCCTGGCTTAGTTTGGATTTCTTATATGCACAACTTTATAACTTTCCCTAATGCTGCTGACATAATTTTACCTTTTGAGGCATTATCTGGATGACTTCAAGTCCAGTCAACGAACTTTGCCACTTCAAAGGCGAACCTTTACATGAGAAAACTAACAAAAATCGGGGAAGGGGTTAGTGGTGTTTATGTTTTTGCCCCGGGGTACCTTGTACAAAACAAACACTTGTACCCACCTGAGGAAGCTGTTCTCCTTTGTCCAGCTGAGGCACCATGGAAGGCAGCAGCACTTCTTTTGTACTAATGAGTAAAAAACGAGGGGAAAAAAAGCCTGGCTTCTGAATGAAAGGTGAGCCAGAAAAAGGACATTCAGAAGGGTGAACGCAGCCCCCGCCCCCAGCAGCTATCCCATGCCAAACCCCAGAAGGAGCAAAACAGCTGCAAGCAAAGCCAAGGAATGAGCCAGGTTTTGATGAAGCGTCTGTTGGAGATTTTTTTTTAATTCATTTCAGAACTTGTCATCTGGGCTCTGAAGCTGAAACTGAAGGGAACCTTTTCTTTTTTTTTTTTTCCTAATTGTAACAGCTGCTCCTGCTAGCAAACACCTGGACTACCTAGAGATTTCTGGTTACCTCTGTGGCTGCTGCTACCAGAAATAAGAGTAAATAGTTTGGGAGATTTCCAGTAGGAATTAATTAGTTTCACTTTAAAAAATAAAGACCAGCACTTTGGCTTAGAAACGTTTGAGCCTTTGCCTGTTTTCAGTTGGATTTTTTTGCCTGCCTCTGGCTGATCAGCCCAGCCTCATTTCACTCTGATGATCATCTCTAAATGCAGGGCAAAAAACCCTCACAACTTTCAACATTTGTTCCTACATCCCTTTTATGGTTTTCCAACTGCAATCCCCACCTTTACTCCCAGTATTATGCTTATCTCATCGCCCTTTCAGTGCCAGTTTCCTTTCTGCTTCTGCAGCCCCCCCATGGCCAGATGCTCACCTGCCAGTAGAGCAAAAAACACTGGAACAGATGGACAAAATAGGTGGAGACAGGCGCAGTGTGACCGCGTACCCATCCCCTCCGCCCGGGCGCGTCCCCGTGGCACGTGCTGGGGGTACACCTGTGCTTCACTGGCAGCTCAGGCAGGAGCACCACGGGGAGGCAGGCCCAGACCTGCAGAGCAGAGGGGGAGAAGGCAACAGGAGCACGGGGACTAGAGACAAAGGTTTGAAAAGGCTCAGCAATAACAGATGGAGGGGATAGCTGAACCACCCGCTACCCTCAGGACTTTGGAACATCATTTAAGAGTGGAAAATGGGAACGGGAATAAAAGATTTTGCATCCCTTTGTTTTAAATTCCAGATTTTTTTAGTACCGTGAGTAAAAGAGAAGACATTGACCTCTGTGATTCAAAGTCTATTTCTGCAAGAAAACTGAAATGGAAAACTGCCACACAGCAATCAGGGACTTTTTACAGTACAGGGGGGAAAAGTCAGATTACTTTGGATGGCTCATGACTCTGCCCTGACTCTGCAGCCCAGAAGCTTCCAGAACCATCCCAGCCTCAGGACACACCTGCCTGAGTTGTCTTTGCTCATAAATGCAGTAACACAGGTGCAAAGTGTGCCACTGCTGTTCATTTTCTTTAGTATCTCTTATTGACAGTACCGATTCTGCACTGTTTCATCTGGACCTCTTTCTAGAATCTGATTTTGGTCACCTAGAAGGTGGCTGCCTGCATTTGAAAGCCACCAGGCAAAAGCACTGAAGTGGAGGAGAACAGCCTATGCTGTGTGTATGAACTCTTAGGTCACAGAAAAACTTGTCTTGCAAATCAGAAGAAGACAAGGACAGAGCGTCTCGGAAATATTCAAAGTCCAAAACTATCAAAGTAATTAATAAGACTGAATTTGCTGCTGTTTGCTGAAAGCACTTGTTTTACTATTCCTGTACACCTCATCCTGGTAAGGGAATGCTGGATATTGGGTACAGACTACTGAATTTCCTCTTAGTCTTTCCAAAACACAGTTTGAAAGACGATGGCAGAAAATCCACTGATCAATTCCCAGTTTGGAACACTTCCCACATACTGACGGTGAGCTGCTCCAGTCTTTTCATTTTGGTTTCCAACATTTCTATAAGAGGCTTTGATTCAGACAATACTCATTACTGCTGCCTGCTGATACACACCCAGAAAGTGAAGGAGATTATATTGTGTAAGCCTGAACACGAATATCCTAGGTTAGTTAGAGCAGGCCTTGGCACTAGTTCAGATACCAGAGAAAAAAATGCTGCTAATATCCACTGGACATAAATTGCCAGTTTAAAACTAGCACCAGCTCATAGATTTAAATGGATTTTTAATGGACTCCAGTCTCCTGATTAAAGCAATAAGAGGATATGATTCCTCTATCCCCAGTGGCATCATAAGGGCTTCACTGACATGTGATTCAGTGATTTATGGCTGACTGCCTTCATCAGGGCTCCGAGCACTGTGGGAAAATGCCCACACAGCAAGACAGATCATGCAAAAGTGGGTGCTAATTTGGCCACCAGAGCACTACTCACAGGTATCAATCTGCCTGTGCTCAGATCCACCCTGCTCCAGTCTTTGGGAAGGTCACTGGAGCCTTTTCCTGGTTGCAGTGGAGTCAAATAATTTCTATGTGTATCAATGTTTTAACACCAGTATTTCAGTGATCTTGTGAGCTGCCTTTCTCTGTTTGTGGGTTTGGATTTTTGGTAGTCTTTTTTTTCCTTTCATTCATATCCCTGAGAATGTCACATTATGGCTTTAGCAGTTTTGTAATGAACAAATTCTTGATGTTTAAAATCAGAAAGAGAAGGGGGGCAGATCTCAATTGCCCTGGTCATTCATGCTGTGCAGAGTGGCAGTGAACACAGGAGACGGCATTAGCACTGCTGCTATCACAGAAAAACCAACGGGCTCGCATTCTCTTACGGGTCTATTTCTTTGCCTGCTCTACAGAGTTTTTTTTGACTGATTTTAACACAATGAGGTTGAGAGGAAGAGAAAACAATTATCAACAAGGGCCTCAATCATACAGTCAGGGTGACTGGGAGGCAGCAAGTCTCAGAAGGGAAAATGCTACGGATGCAGCCTCCCCCAGCCCTAAAAACCACATGGAGAACATGAGTAAATTGGATGTATTGAAAGGGGGTCATTGCTGTGGGCAGCTCCTGCATCTTATCCACTCCCTTGCCTTGAAGTGGTTAAATGGAAATACTACAACTACAGCTTCCCAGGAGTTTATCCTTGCTTTTGATGTTATAACCATTACAGCACAATCATTTTGAAGCATTGTGATTTCTTTCAAAAAATCAAAATGATTCGTACAGTGAATCTTTCTTCTTTTTTTTCCCTTTTCTCCAGAGGCAGTGTGTCTTATCTCAGCTTTGCCCCTCATTGGGAAGTCAAACTGTATCTTAGATGTCACATCCTGTCACACTTATCTACAATTTCATGCATGTAGCAATACTGGATTTTAGCTCACACGATTTGTTACTGCCCCAATCTTTCTAGGTCGTGACTGTGGTTAACTGTTCCATAAGTTGCTTCTAAATAAACCATAAAAAGTACCAGATAGTACAGAAGATCTCTCTCATTAACACACCTTAATTTGTTCTGTAATCACAATGCAAGTCAGCCTGGAACAATCAGGAGTGCTACCATTTTCTCTTAGGTGGATATTTATAAACCCAAAGACATTAAGTCAAAATTGGGTCTACAATGGGTTTCCAGTGGTTTAGTACCATGAAGACAGAACTGTTGGGGGTGAATCAGCTTCAGCTGGGATTAGAAATCTCTGGACTGCTGTGTCAGAACAGAGCATTTTCTTTCCTTCCACAGAAATCCATGCTGGGAGCAGGGATTCCCAATTCATGATTCTTACCTTTTTTTTTTTCCCCTCTTAAAGCAGGCCAGTCTCTGAGATGGTACCAACCACCACTGTGGTCTCAGACTGAAGAGTAACTCTGAATAGTCTGATGAAAACTTGACCTAAATAATTTTGTTTAGTGTTTTGCTAACAGACCATAAAAATGAAATCCACAACTGTATAAACTTACTCAAAACGCATAAAATCCTGGATTTATACAAAAAACAGACACTGGTTAATTGATATCAAACTAATCAAGACCATTAAAACCAGCTTATGAACCTCTTCCCAGCACACCAGGAGCACATTTTAGAGGTGACCCAGCTCGGAGCTCTCTGTGAGCAGACGACAGAGCAGCTCAAGGTGTTACACGACACGCTCTGACATTCTGGCTCCAAGCGCAGCACCAAGTCGTACTCTGCGGTTTAATTCAGAGAATACCTACAAAAGCCCAATCCCTAACAAAGCAATGCATCTCCACACTTTGCCAGCCTTTAATTCTGTCAGCAATGGGATGTTATTGTACGTGCTGCTTAGAAGGTTTGCTGAACACTTCTATTCTCTTTCTTTCTTTTACAGTTACTCTAAGGCTCCTTTAAACTGCCCGAATAGCCACGGGATTCCCTTCTAATCAATAAGCTTGTTATCATTATGTTCCCACAGGGATATAATTTTAAAATTAATTTGCTTCCCTTTATCTCAGACAAAAAGAAATATTCACCAACCAATATCCTGACTGAAATTTGAATGCTTTGTGTATTTTATTGGAGTTGTGAAAAATTCCTCTGACTGTACGTGTCTTAAAGAGTGGACTTCTCCCTCATCATCAGCTTCCTTCCTGGTCAGAAAAATGCAAGTCAAAATACTGTGATCTTCTAGAGACAAAGTCTGATTAGTAATTAACAGGAATGCTGAGAAATACGGAGAGCCTGGTTACGTGGAGATGGATCCCTCTCCACAGCAACACTGTGGATGCCATTCCTGATGTGCGTAAGTAAAGGTTGAGAGCCACGGCAAAGACTGGTGAGCAGTCACCCACCCAAAGCTGAAGAAGGCTCTCTGCAAGCCAGTGTGCAGCATCCCTAACCTCAAAGCATGAATATGTCATCTTGGATTTCTCTCTGATGTGGAAACAGAGGAGAAATATGAGGAAACCATCCACTTTGTTTTAGCTAATGGTAGGATCATTTATGAGCACGCTAGAAGCTGAGATTGAAAAGCTGACTGACAAGGAGCTGATCATCCTCACTTATCGCTACAAGAGAGCACATGAGTTAATATTTCAGACATGATTCGAGGTGGCAGTGGGTAGGTGAGGTGCTGGAAATGACACTAATGCTATTCTGACAGGCTGTGACTTTCTAAGTGCATAAGTGAAGGGTTCGGCTGAGCCGCGATGTTAGAGTCGACAGTAATGGCATCGCTATGGATCGCAACAAGAGCGGCTTGGAACTAGTTGGCTAAAACTTGCCCTTTTCATAGGCACTTACCTCATATACCTGTAATCTTCTGGCAGGTACACACCTCACAGGAGGAGAGGAACGAGGATTCTGGAGCTTACCAACTCAAACGGGTCTGTTATCAAGGAAACATGCTAAAAAAGTTGCACCTGCAGCAGTAAACAGCCTCTGCCTGGAATCATCCAATTCACAAAATGAGGATTGAAATCCCCTTAGAAGTTCCATACTGCACAAACAAGGGACTGAAAAAATGTTCTGATATCCCCCACACATTAATCATTTTTCCAGAGATATTCAGATTTACCTTTTTCTGGTCCCAGCTTAATTATAATTTAATTTGACTAAGAACTGTTACAGCACCTCTAACTCTCCAACGAGAACTTCCTTTTGCTATCAGGGCTAGAGAAAACAGCCTGAAACTGTAAGCTGAAAATTCTTCCTTTGACTTCAGTGGTGAATAATTCATTCTAGCACTAAATCTGAACTCACAATGCAGCAGTAAGGACCTACAAGAGACAGAGCCAAGCGGTCAAGCAGTTTTTCAGCCTTGCTGAAGACTTCAAGTTTCCTTACTTGCATCTGATATATAAAAATTCCTTTTTTGCAGCATGAATCACTGCAATTACAACAGCTGGTCCCAACTGGTCCTACACAGGTTCTGCACAAATAGAATGAAAATATATGCCCCATATTTCCTCTTCTAGACATCACAACAGCCAAAAATCAGTCTTAAGTATAACCAAAAATTATGACCACTGAAGTCTCCTCTTTATTACAGCTTCTCAGCAATGTCCACTTACACAGTTATGCCTCCTGTGCTGCTGCCAGGAGCCACAGGTCTAGACAGACAGACAGACAGACAGACAGCCTGCTAGAACTGCTTATACCACACACCAGGGTATCTGTTGTTTTCACAAGCTCTTGATACTGATTTTGCAAGACTTCTGCAAAAGTATGAATTCAGGAGTACTTCCCTCCTTCTTCCCAGGCTTTGCAATGTATTAAACAACCCCAAAGAGGGCAAAGCAGAGCATCTTCAACACACATTTCCCTGCATGCAATGCTGACTCCTTTTTTGGGGGACCAATTCCTGAAAGTGGAATGAGATGCAAACTGCTGAGGTACAGAAGTACTTCAAAAGCAGCAAAAAAAGTAATTAAAGAATGAATCAATTCTCTATCCTTACTGTGAGCACTACAAAACAGGGGTAATAAATTGAAGCCACCAGTGTCACAGCATGGTTTCACTTGTCACACACCAAGACGTGAGGCAAAAGCCAGAGGATTACCCAAAGACGAACTCAGACAAACACAATAGGACCATAATTTTAAGCATATTTCAGAGTAACATAATAGGACTATTTTTCAGAACAACACTTTATGAATATGAAGGATGTTTGCCACCCAGTAACTGCCGAGAGGGTATTTCTGAAATACACTGGCTCAATGTGCTGAGTACAACTTTCCCAGCTGACCCAGACACAATCCAAACATCAACTCAGTTGCAAAAGGCACAATATTTCATACCACTTCTGACTCAAAGATATTCATGGAGACAAAAAGTAAATGAATAGTCTGAAACATTTTCCCACTGTTTTAGTGAAACTGCACTTGTGAGGAATCTCATTTTACTAACTCTTGGGCATAAGATGCTGCTGTGGGTCTGATCACACAAGGTCTAATGAATTGATGAGGCAGAAGTCACATGAGCTACAAAGAATGCAGGTTTCAGATTCTACCAGAGTCTCTTGAGCCTCTTGAGACAAATCAGTTATCGTTCAGAGGTTCAGTTCAGCATCAGTAAAATGAAGGGACTACTCTTTTGTCTATTTTCACTACAGATATTCTGTTACTCAAAAAACCATTGTGACACTAATTAGGTAGTTATGTCCTGGTATAATAGCCATAATATCAGACCTAAATTTATTACCAAAATCACAAGAAACCTGAATAGTCCCTAAGTATTTCAGCAGAGTATAATAACTAACTATGAGAGCAGCAGGGAAAGTAATTAAAATAAGAAAATGAAATGTGAATTTCAAAAGCCAATTTAAATGCAAACTCTTCAAATGTGATCCTCAGAAGCATCCTACAAGGGTCCAGAAGACTGGCAAAGCAGATTAGTAAATGCATGCAACTGCACTGCCATGACCAGAGCATTTCATCTGCTGCAGAAATGCAAAGCCATCTGGAGTGACAAGCTGGAGGTCCTTCAGGCCTCTGCCAAGTTTCTATAAAGTGCAATGAAAATGGTGAAACAGAATATGAATCATTTAAAAGCAAACCTATATTAAGAAATAAATAAGCATGTGAAGGGATGAGACTAACACGGTTAATGATTTAGTATGGGTCAGATTAGATTTGAGAAGCAGTTCTGGTTTTTTTGCCTTTTAAATGTAACCTCTGAAGGGCAGAAAAATATAAACTCAGGCTACTACTTAACTCAGTCTTTGGTTATTTACCGAGACAGGTTTCCAGTCAGATCAGTGAGATCCAGAAAATGAAGTGTGAGATTCTTCTAAAGCATTCAGAAGTATTAGCACCCAGCTATCTCTGGACTTTCTGTGCAGAAACAGGCGGTCTCTTATTTGGAACAACTAACCAGCATGATTGCTCCAGAACAAATACATGGAGAAAACAAATTTCATTTATTTATTTATTATTTTGGATAGTGTCTTTGTTTTCTGAGGTTATTCAAAGAGTAAAGGTGGTGGGCTGGGAAACAGCATAACGGTAATATCAAGGTAATGGAAACAGCTTGTCTCCTGACGCAAGGCAAAGAGATGAGGCTTAAATTCCTCAGGACTTCTGGACATTTCTTGTAAATCTCCTAAAAAGCACCACCAGGACTTTGAGATTAACTTTGTTAATTAAGAGTCCTAACTGCTAAGCAGTCACTGCAGATAGGGCTACTTGTTACAGAAACGTTCAGCCAGAAATTGCTGCGTTACGTGACATGGAACCCTCATTGTGGAAGCAGACACTTCACAGCTGCTGTACACAACCTCCCCAAAACCAAGCCTGAGAAACCAGAGGCAGCATTTTGTCTTTGCTCAGATTCAGAGAGCTCAAAGCATCATCTTCGGTGCAGTGGGCAGCAAGGATCTCGCATGACTCCAGAAAACAGAGCTCAGATACAGCTAAGTTGCACGGACAAGTGCTCATCTTATCTGCAGCCAGATGCAGCTCCTACACTTGGGAACATTTTTCAGCAACAAGACTTTTATGATGGGAAAGTCACAGATCCTCTTTCTCAAACGAAGGCGTAACAGAAAGGCTGTGTCCAGAAAATAAACTGCAAAGAAAAATTATCACAGCTGCAGGCAGAAGCAAGAAGAGCTTCACACTGTTTCAAGCAAAACTTCCCAGTACATGGAGGAACGGACAAAAACAGGCTGTGGACTCTAGCTGGGATTGCTCCCCCAGTCAAAACCATCACAGGGAGAGGGATGAGAAGGCGGGAGGCACAGTCTGTATTAAAAACAAGTAAATTGCAATAATCAGCAGGTCTGCAGCACTGGAAGGGAAAGTCTCAGTGTGGAGCGTGCAGCAGCACAGGAAAAATTGACTGCAAGAGGAAAACAAGACTTCAGGGGAAATCATCCCCCTTGTGCAGAATTCAAACAAAATTGACAAAGCCCGTGCCAGGCAGCATCTGCTCCACAAAACCGAAGCACGTGGCTGGGGCACGGTCACCCTCTGTGAAGAGCGAGCCACAGAGCAAACAGCCCAGAGACGCGACGGCATCGGCACGGAAGCGGCCGGGCCCAGCTGCGAGCCCGAGGCTGCGGCAGCGCCGAACACGGCAGGGACTGCGGCCACGGGGCCCACAGCCCAGCCCCGGGCTGCCGGGCACCCGGAGCAGGCACGCAGGGCGGCCGACTGCAAGCACGAGACACGGGCAGAAACAAAGCGCTCCCGAGGCTCTCTTCTTCACGCCACGTACTGCAGAAATTCCATTTCCCCTCCTGGTAACCTTAATACAACAAATGCTACAGAGGAATCGCTGCCTACGGCTTTTAGCACGCTGAATTACTGGACTTGTTCTTGGTGTGCACCTAGAATACAGTTGGTGGAAAGAAATGTGGAACAAGACACGTTCCGAGCATGTCTGACAGATCCCCCATGCTTAGAAGCCACGCAGCAGCCTAAGGCTCTGACAGCAGCCCTTCTCTACACTCAAAATTTACACTGGACCAGCCAATGTCAGTAAGTTAAAAAAAATCTGTATTTTCAGTCCTTGCAAACCAGCACCACACATTTCCTCATGGCTATGATCACAATGTTAGTAATTCATTTTCTGTTTGTCCTGAGAATTTATATTTTTCCTTAGCCTTGAGACCCAACACTATTTTGAGGGATGGTTTTCAGCTTTTTAAGCTCGTAAGAATACACTTGGTGTTTGTGCTTCATTGCTAAAATGTTGATTTGGAATTTTTAAAAGTGCTTCTCCCACAAGAATTGAAACAGGCTTTTGACACAATCAAAACACTTAATCCCTTGAGGTTTTTTAATAAAAAGAAATGTAATCAAAATTGATTTTCCAAATATTGGGGGAAAATGGTTTTGTAATTGAAAAAATCCTCTTGATGAAAATATTCTGAGCAGTTCCAAACCTCTCATTTGTTTTCCAGCGTTCTTTCTCACATGGAATAGAAAAGTGCGTCATCAACAACAGAGCATAAACAAATATTCAGAAGACCAGCTCTTTCACAACAGCACTTTTTTAAAGTACAGTGCCTTCTCTCATGATGGACTTCTGCCACATCTGGCCTTTCCCAACAAAGAACACACGACATCTCAGTAGGAAAACCGTCTGAAGAGACCCTTCTGCTCACTGAATTCAGCTCTGGGAGGAAATGGACAAGCAACCTATCAACATCAATCAGAAAAGCTTTACTCGTGCATATGGGAGTCTTTTAAAGATCTCTCAGAATAATTCTGACACAAACCCCCCAAAATGTGCTCCTAGAAGAGAAATATTCCAACAGCTTTTCAAACTCTAGTTGAATTTGGCCACAATACAGAAGCCATTGCTTTCTCTCCTGCTGGAGCTCTGGTTCCAACCTCCCCACAAACCACCGTCACTGGGAGTGGCGAGGAAAGCAAACAGCTCTTTTTCTACCAAAATCCCATTTTTTTAATTTTTTTTTTTAATTAAAAAAAAAGTGATCAGATTAATTCTCATCTCTTTTGGCCTGATCTATGTTGCAGAGCCATCGAGGCCTGCTGGCAGCTGGAGTCAGAGTCACATCGATGAGGATCCTTGGCAGAGACACTGGGTGCACCGTGCTTTGACTCCTGTGCTTGTAAATGAGAAGGCAAGAGGAGTCAGGCAAAAAGCACTGCTGAAGGTGAACGTTGGCTGCCTTATTAATGCTTTTTCTTTTTTTAGTATTACTAGAAGTAATAGTAAAACCAGTAAAAACATAATAGATGAGAAGTTACAAAGCATTTAAGATAATAGCATAGCCCTAAAGCCCTTCATCAAATAAACACTGTCAGCATGCTTCTACACAGGGGGAAAGTGAGCTGCAGGGAGGAGAAGAGATTCACCTCCTCTCACTAAATCCTAAATCCTAATCTGGTTTTCTGCAATATTTTCTAGGAACAGAGAAGCGAAAGGGAAAATTTTAAGGACACTTTACGTAGACATGAAACTACATGGTAAGAATATAGGGAGGAAAACAGCCTTATCTTTTCAAGAAGCCAATTCTTAAAAAATTGGGGGTTTTGGCTCATTTTGACCTTTCATCTTGCAATCACAGAAACTGTCTCCCAGGAGCTGAAGTTACCAAGATCTGGGAGAAAATGTTCTCAGTTCAACCCTGTTGTGAGCTCTGCCCCTCTACACTTCAAGAAAAGCAAAAATTTTATCTAACCGATTTTTTAAATGTTCCTCCTATGGCCGATATAGAAATATTCAGTCACACCATGCTCCAAGTTCAGCTTCACTCCTGACTGCCCTGAGGAGAAAGCTGTGGCAGTCAGAAGCTGACTAGTCCACTCCTGCATTTGGGATGCTGGGGAAATACTAAAAATCAGAAATTCAGTTCAGGGGGGATTTCAGACTTTTTTTTTTTTTCCCCTCTTCCTACAGGGAGTATCTGTGCTGGAAAACACCTTACCTAGGATGGCACCAACTCAGCAAAACTGCATGAGAACACAGAACTTTTTTGCTGATTACTCTGTAAAAATGACACTTCTCCTGAGTTCCCAAAGGTAATTAGTAAACAGAATAGTGATTTTTAAATATATTTTTCTGCTTGGCTGCTGAACCACACACACTGTCTCTCTGCTTTAAAGTCTCTTCCTGGAGACTTGCACGAGTACATTTTTAGAGCTCCTCCCCAAGCAGCTGCTGTTCACGCTCAGCGCGCTGGGCACCCTGATGAAAAATATCCACCTGCTCCACAGCAATTCCTGGAGAACTCATTGTCTTCCTCTTTACCAGCCCTACATCAGGTATGTCCAGAGCTGTAAACCCTCAATACTGCATGACTTAACCATGGTTACATTACTTTGTGTTTTTTTTCAGAATTTGATCCTTTATGAGAATTAACCTCTCTTCCTCATCATATCTATAATTTCCTCTGAATTAGCTACTCTAGACCTGCAAAAATTGGAGATGTCTGGAGTACCCAGGGGAAAAGCAATGCAACTCTGGGCACCTAAATCTCCCAAACACAAACAATACAACACAGCTATACACACATCAATGATATAATAGACATTAGTCAATGAATGAGGAAATATGTATTTTATACTGCTGTAAGTGATAGCGACCAATTAAAATTGTATTTTAAAAATAGGTCACATCAGAACAGTATTTGTCAAACAGAGGTCACATTTTAGCACTTGAATGCCTAACCTCAAGACCACAGACCAGAATGCATATTCTTAATTAGAAATCAAGAGTTATAAAACTACTGTTCCTCTTTGCTGAACCAGTGGCTGGTGCCAGGTTGTACCCGTTTTGTTTGTAACAGCCTCTAGAAGCAACTATGCTTTGGAGACAAGTCATCAGCTATTAAAAAGAGATACTCAAGACTTTGTTTTACTTTGGTATGGTCTCTTCTGATGGGAGATGGATGGGCCACGGTAAGAAAAGAGCTGGCACAGTATGTTTTGTATGTATAAGCCAGCTTGTTTTGGACCACAGAATTCAGTTTAACATTTCTACAGTAAGAATACAAATCCCTAAAGGAACATTTTGAAAGAGCTGGCTGCTTTCTACTAATCAGTGCATTAAAAGAAAAAAGCAGTCACTCATAAAACTTCCATGATCTGCCTGCAGCATCCCATACACTGCTTTCAACACCCAGGAGATATTTCAACAGCTCGTGTCAGGTATCTCTGCCTTGCAGTATGTGATGTAAAATCACATAAATCTTGTAGAAGTTAGTTACAGCTACACCCCACTGCAGGGATACTGATATGAATTTCAGAGCAATCTTAAACCAGTAGACACATGTGAATCCTGGGAGATTAAAATTTTTAGGGGTGCAGTCACCTTCCACTTGGCATAGGCACGTTGATGCGAGGCACCTCTGGGAAGCATTCATAAGGGAAATTCTCATGTTCATCCTCACACTGGATATATTCCCGTAAAACAGCGACAGCAATCTGACTACACCACTGAGACTGAGTCCCTCTGTCAGAAACTACTTACAGAGCACTTTCCTCTTCTCATTGCATTTCCTCCACAGCACAGGACCTTTTCTTGCCCATCTCTAAAATGAATATTTGAAGAATATTATTGGCCTAAATACTCAGAAGAGGCCCTTTTACCCTCTCTGTAAACTCTGTTGACTCACAACGTGCTATGTAAGCAGACATTCACGATAACTGAAAAAGGCAATCAGAAGGAGGGGTAGGAAAAATGGGAAGCAGGCAGTGGTTTCCAGGTTCCCTGCAAGCTGCTGCTGGTTTTCTACCATCCTAGCCTCAAGGGAGATGAGACAAAAATCTTCAAGGTTACTACGAAAAGGAAAGGAGAAGAAATACCAAGTTTAAGTAGCAATAAGATAGATTTAACGTAGATGGTAAGAATATCCGTCGAACAGTCAAATGAAACCCTAATGATTACTTATAGAAACTGGGGGCTCTGCATCATTGGAGGGGTTTAAGTACAGGCTGGAAACTCCCTGTCATATACAGTTTAGCTACTGCTGAGCCTGCTCTGGGGCAGACACAGCTACATGACCTCTCAATGTTCCCTCTTGCCCTATCATCCACTGAATATCGAGTACAAGCTCAAAATAACAGCAATCCAGTGGCAAAACACAACTTTAACATAAATTCTTTTGCATGGTGTTCTTTCAAGAACAGTTATGTTGTATCTACAGTCTCCTCAATAGCCCACTGATGGCTCCTCAGACAATGGAAAGACTCAAAACCATCCCAGATCATCTTTGAAGAGAAAAGTAAAGGTGAAGATTAGCAAGATCTTCCTTTCTAGTTTCCATGCACATAAAGTCCCTGCAGGTTCACTTAACTTTCTACTTAAGTAAGTCTCTCCCTGCTATAGTTTGGAGTAACCAGAGGCGACCTTTGGCACGGTGATGCTTTTGCTACATGAGCAGTCTGGAAGAACAATTCAATGCCAGTATCAATGTTAACTTCAGGAAAGTAATTATGCTATTAAATACATCCTAGGCTATTATTTACAGCATTTCAAGGCTAGAGTGATAACTGAAAGATTTTGCTCTTCCTTCCACTCCATACTAAACCAACAGGTCTGCACTGTTGGACTGTTTTGTCCTCACATGCTATGGTTTTGTGGTAGTTAAAAAATAATCACTTTCAGAACATCTGAAGTACACCCTCTTGTGTATGTATCTGTATCATACTTACACAGATTTCTTAGTCACTGCACTTGAATTTATTCTCTCAGAAAAGCATGCCATGAACCGTGCACAGTCAAGGAAATTCACACTGGAAGATGAATATCTGAATACTTAAAACCAGCAGCTCTCTGGCAATCCCATATTCTTCTGTAGCATTTGAATATGAATCATTCTGGTGTTGTATCAAGCCCTTAATGTTCTTTTAATGCTGAGTTTCTCATCTGAATTTCACAGGGACTTATTAAACGCAGAGTTTTTCTTCCCCTATCTCATACTGACATGATTACAGTAACTATGTATAATTATGTGCATAGGGTAAATATGCTAATTGTATAATTGCAACATTCAAGTAAATCCTGGCAAACAGAAAATATTCTTAGGGCTGGCAGGACACATACTGATAGGTATAACAGAACTAGAAGCACTCCTCTTATTTCCCATTCTTAATATTTAAAGATAAAACAGAATATAATTATGGATCACCCAGGTGACCCTTCCATTCAAAGGCTGGATGGTGACCCCTGCTGTCATGAGAACAGAAGGTAATGAAGTACCTGTAGGAAGTACTGAATATCTTTACCGAGCAGTATCATCAGTATGCTGGAAGTAGGACAACCCAAGGGTTAAATTGGGTCTACTCACTAAGTTTCTCAAATCTGTAGAAGGCTGCTTGAAAATGTAAAATATTATCTTTAAGTATTTGCCTTTGTGAAGAATACCTATTAGGAAAAAAATAACCTGAAATTGTACTCAAGTACTGAGAAGGAGAGAAAGCCAAGGACACAAACCTCTCCACACTATGGTAACTTAATTTTTTGGAAAAAGAAACAGGGGCAAAGATACCTAAGAAAAAGGTACACATTTCAGTTGTGCCAATGACTTGATGTACGATGTTGGATTAATTACTTCATGTCCTTTATTTCTTTTTCTCCTTCTGCAATTAGATTGACATTTGTCACCCTGCATTTGAACACACTGCATTGAGACACTGTACTCACTTGGGTGTCCCAGTGCTGTCATGAGTTTCATTCACATAACCTTAAAAAAGAAGTTGAGATTTGATAAAGGTAGGCATGACCTTCAGATGAGGCAGAAGGAAGAGAAGAGAGGGAAAAGGGATTTATGTTTATCTTTAAAGAATGACAGGATTCAGCTGGGATGAGTTTCAAAATGATTAAAAAACAAACAAACAAACAAAAAACCAACAACCCAACCCTCTGAAAAAGAGTGAATGGAAAGGATGCTGTCAACAACTGCAGTACTACTGGGAGCTCTCAGAACACTATTCAAAATCATGCAGGTTACAACACAGTATTAAAATAATGACAATGTCCATCAAAGCACCAATTTATGAGGCAGTGGGAGACAGGCTGAGATATAGTGCAGCTTGGCATCCCAACCTGTTATGAGGACTGTGGATTTGTGTCCACTCTGACACAAGCTAAGATCATTGGACTTAGTGAGATTGCTGTCAATGGTCTTTAGGGTAAAAAGTTACAGCACACACACCTTTTTTGTACACAGAACAGAGAAGACGAGGCAATTTTGCCCTTCTGTGCCTGTGATGAGCAGCAGACCCCACAGCACATACAAATTCTTTACATAGATGAGATGTGCAGCTCCAGTCAGATACACAAAAATCCTCTGGCTCACTAAGAAGCGCCAACATTTTGCTTGAGGAAAGGTCAAGAACAGGTTCATGAGGTCTAGAGTTCAGTGCAGATGGTAAAGAATACATTATAGCAAGAAACCTGGGTATTGATGACTTTACATCTTGAGGCACTCAGATCTGAACATCTTTGATTAAATACTGGAATGACAGGTGCTCAGGGCATCTACGAATCAGACTGAAGACATCCTAAACTGGCTGTACCTACCCAGAGCCTTTTAACTACTGGCTCCCACTGCTATGCATCGTTACGTTGCTCATTTATAGATACACGACCCCTAGCTGATTACATACCTGCACCACGAAAGATCTGAATCCATTTTTAAATTATCACATATTGGGTCACACACGAATGAATTTTTATGCTCTACCAATTTCCCACGGATCTGAAGTACTATACATCACAAATAAGTCACTGTAAGCCCTGGGATCCAAGCCAAATTCTCTTATTGAAACCACATATTAGGTATTAAACCACAAAACTTCCCGTGTGACCGGCCTATTTTCATAACACTTGGCTTACAAAGGCCCTAAGGAGAGAGTGAAATTGCCTGATGACCTCTTCTGCTGACAGCCCCTGCTGCTCACCGTGGCTGTGTTTGATAAAACACAGCACATTCTTTTAAATATTTCATCCACTCAGTGATCATGGGTGAAAGAAAGGACTAACAAGAAATGACAAGTGAAATAACGACATTTCCGGACCTGACAACATTCTTTATCTTTAATTCTACCAGGGTGGTGAACAGATATTAAGGTACGACTTTGACAAGAGATTAAATGAGTTTAGGATTTGAATTCTATTATATTTACCCACCCTGATTTATAAAAATGCATTCATTTCTTCACAGTGACACCTGAACCAGGCATAAAGAAACAGACTGTAGTGATGACAGAAAAAGGTGTGTAACTAGATGAAGCAAGTTAAAGTGAAATGTCCTGATGAAATACGTCTAACAGCAGCTTTGTACTCAGTGTCACACCTAAATGCAGTAGTTTGTGAACAGTCTCATGAATGTTTCTATAGAAAACAACAATAAAATATTAGCACCATAATGTACCTACATTAATACGATAATCTACCTGTAATATTTTTCAAATTCTACTATTTCCTTAGTCCCTTTTCCTAGAGAGACTTAAATACAAGAGTGACAACTATAATGGGGTGGGGAAAGGTACAAGAGAAAGATTTTCATTCCCTCCCAGGAAGAAATTGTGAGAGCTTTTTCAAGGTTCCCATGACAAAAAAAAAAGGCAATTTCATCACCACACTGGGTCAGTGTCGATAAAATATTTTGCTTTTCTGTTAGTACAAGTCCACTATCACAAGACAAACATCCACTGAGCATCCTTTCACAGTGGCTCTGGCCAAAGCTGTGGCTGGTATGGAGTGACAAATGACTATTACATTTGAAGCTGCGTTTGGGTAGTTTGGAAATCTGATTTCACCGTGCTTTGGAAGAAACACATTAAAAAGATAAAGAATGCAGATCTCTTACATTGTCCATGGGCCAGATAGATCATAACACCCTCCCTCTGCTCCTGCCTTAAGGTGGTTTGAGCTGCCCACAGAACATCAGAGGAGCAAATAACAGGAGGCAAAGCATTGCTCCCAAGTGCCCAGATTCTCTCTCCTTGCAAGCAGCTCTTTTTTTATAAAGGCACAGAGCTCCTTGTGCTTTGCAGATGGCCTGAATCCCGAGATCTTATAATAGAGTGTTCCTTGAAATCAACTGTGTGTCGGAGGCGCCGGCAGTGCTCAGTAAGGAGGTCAGTCTGACACTGAATCGTCCCCTGGGGGAAGCAACCTTGCTATAAACAGCCCCCTGGCCCACACACCAGCCAGGGCCTGCTGAGATACAAAGTTCTAACAAACAAAAAGAAAAAAAAAAGGACAAACAACAAAAAAAGATTTCTGGATGATGAGGCTGACTCATTATTGGAACAAATAAAAAGCACGAGGAGCTCCAGGAGGACAGCGAGTGCCTGCTCCGGGTGCATCCGCGCTGCACTTGCAGTGACGCATCCTGTGCCTTGGCTCTCATT
Source organism: Dromococcyx pavoninus (assembly GCA_033558185.1). NCBI lineage: Eukaryota > Metazoa > Chordata > Aves > Cuculiformes > Neomorphidae > Dromococcyx > Dromococcyx pavoninus. The sequence goes on from JAUMJL010000871.1 coordinate 716,630, forward strand.
CCAGCAACCCCTTCTCCCCCATCGCTGCCCCCCACAGAGAGATGAGATTATAATCACAAATTGATGTTATAAAAAGCGAGTGTGATATGATCAGAAATTAAGACAATGCTTCCTAAGTGGTCATGCTGAGAACAAACTCCTGCTACCTTCAGCGAAGCCTGAAAGCTACCTAACGACCTGACAAAGCAAATCATTAGCAACATTTCACCTAGGTCTTAAAATATTTTCATTGCAAATGACTCTCCCATTAGATGAATGCTCGTGTCATAAAGTAATTACCCTTTCTTTGAACTTGCATTTTAGAAATTTGAAACAACTAAAAAAAAATGACAAAGAAGAATAAGCAGGTACTTTTTACGACTGCCCCACCCCTCCCTTTCCCTCTCCTGGTACCACATCAGCAACACAGTGAGGGGCAGGGGAACAGCCTGAATTTTCAGCATTAGAGTTCAAGGAGACTGCAAAAGATGTCACGACCACGAGGCAGCTCTCGCCAGCCATTTCTTTAAAACTGCTCCTCTGACGGATGTGAACTGACAGGACACTATAAAGGAGCTGCCAGGGCAGTTGGGTCCTACCTTGAAGCTCAAAGCTCTGAGGGCACGTGCCAAGAGACACAGCACAGAACTGCTGCCTCTCTGTAAATGCTCTCCCCGGGCAGAAAAGTGGACAGAAAAGACAGATTATTACAATTCATTTAAAATGTGCACCCTAACCGAAGGCTGAATTTTCTAAAAGGTTTACTTGTTATGTGTCCTAGCTAAGTTGACAGGAGACAAAGTCATGGTATCTGGGCAGACATTTACAAGTTCTCAGGTTCTCAGAAACAAACATCCTCTTGCAACTGCCCATCACTAAATAATTCATTTATTACTTTCAGTACGTGCATCTGCTGAGACATCCAGGCTAAAATTACGGTCAGTACTCTTTCTGTGTACGTATATATACATGTGTGTATATATATACACAGACATATTTAACAGGAAAATAAAGAAAACAGAACTGTCAATTAATAATGCTATCTTAATTCTTTGTGTTAAATTCATTTTGTGATCATTCACCCGGGTCTGACTCACAATAAAAAGTCTGTATGTCTGAAGAAGATGTATCCTAATACTAAATTCAGGACAATGATACAAGACCATGGTATTAAAAAAAAAAAAGACTATTCTCTGCACTGAGAAGTCAATATATCTCTTCTGGGAAAGTATGTGTGCATGTGTCTCTGTATAGGATTTTTCTGGGCTTGCGACAAAGCTATTACAGAGGATGAATCAAAAACAAAGCAACATTTATCAGCACTTTCTTTAAAAGAAGAGAAGAAAGAACAAAATTGGCCCTATCATAAAATATTTACGTGGTTTTTTTGTAAATCACAGTAGAGAGAAAATAATAGGACAGAAAAGGGAGATTATGTTCAAACCAAGACTTTGAAAGTGATTTTCTTCAGTAAAGGTAGAAGGAGAGGGAGGGGGGAAAGAGAAAGACTGAGACTCCGTGCATCATCTGATGGTTTGTTCCATGTGTGTTAATTCAGCTGCACACCCAGCCCTACAACCTTTCCATTGGAAACCGTAGCAGACATCAGATATCCCCAGAGGTACAGCAAAACACTTTCCAACCCACCTTCCCAGTCTCAAACATCCCCTGGCTCCCATGGTTACAGAGCCCTCAGCATGTACTTCAGCCCTTGGGCTGGTTCCTCATCTGCTGAGGGTCCCTGGGGTGCCCCAACCTGCATCTCAGGGCACAGCTGGAGAAAAGCTTAGTGGCAAAACCTCTGTCTTACTAATGTAATATTTATATTGCTACAATCACGAACAGGTTTGGGGTTTATTAATCGGGTTGAACTGATTCCCCATGTTTAAAGCGCAGGTATCAGTGGGTACAGGATCGTAGCATTAATTCAGAATTAAACCCCTTTGGATTTCAAGCAGCTTAAGCTTTCACCAGGAGTATTTCTACCATCTCTATTAATTGCACCCAGTGGAATATTCTGAAAGTACAATTTTATTTTGGAGGGGAGAAAAATATAATACATAGACTTTAAGAGGTCTGAATTTAAAAAAAAACCCAACAGTTTTACTTCAAAAACTCCAGAAGTTTTTCTACTCAGCCACTTCCAAAAGTTTTTTCTGTTCACTCTCTCAATCCTGCTCAGAGCTGCTATTTTGAGAAAAAAAAAGCTGCCATACATCCAATACAATTCAGATATTGTGCTGCAAAAAGTGTCTTTAAAGTGCAGATTTGGGCAAAGAACAACCTGCAGAGATTTGATGAGAAGCTTTTATACTTAAGTGATAGCCTTTGTATTGTATACAAGGAGGAGGAAATAGCTATTCAGACAGAAAAACACAGTGATCTATTCCAGAGAAAGAAAACTCTGAATATGGCAGAGATGACCAGCAGCACAGAAAGCAGAGTGGATCCCTGACACCTCTCACCTGCCAGCTGACACAGACTGAACGCTCTCATCTCATGACTGATTACAGTTTGCACCTTATGATGGACATTTACTTTTTCTCATCCCTTAAGTCTGCTTTCCAACACTGCGCTAGGGCCGCAGGTCTTTGAAGCGGACAAGTGGAAATGAAAATAAAGGCCACTGTAAGGTCTAGAGTGCTTTTCCTAGAGATTGTTTTCCAAGACTTGTATTTAATTAGAGTTGTACTGTTTCTCCAAAAAGGTGCACATGCTCTCTCCTCTCTATTATCTGTCACATCACATTTCTGCTCAACATAATGCAGCAAATGCGGGGAGTGATTTGTGGAATACATTAACATAGCTTAGCACACTGTGCCTAAGATTTGCATGCTGGTACTGTAAGGGAAGGTGATAGGTCAGAATAAAATGGATGATTTAAAAAAGTTGATTACTTTCTGTAGCCCTATTTCAAAAAGAAATAGGAAACTTGACTCGCTCCTTCCTAGTGTCTTAATCACACAAAATGAAAAGATCAGTGCTGCAGCCCTGATCCTCCCTGCACGACCATGCATCACTCACACAAAGTTAGTGGAACAATCAGTGATTTCTGTAATGTGGGGCTACTTCACAGCTCTGATACAAACCCCCTTGCTGGGTCCTCCAACTCAGATGTCTCATCTTGTAGCTCTAATCTTCCTTTATTCGAGTCACCCGAAATCAAAGCTCAGCGTGTACTGAGGTGTTTTCCTCTTCAAGGACAGAATTATGTGTAAGAATGAGTCTTTTTTCCTAGGACTGGCACTTGAGTAGAGGCACGGTGGCTTTCACTTGAGCATGTCAAGGCTGAATCATATCCAAATATCTGTACAGGATGAGTCACTCTAGGAGGCTCTTAGTCCCAGTGAAGCTGAGGGGATTTTGCTCAGCCATCGCTTCCAGTGGGACCAAAATTACCACCCGGCATCATCAGCTGCTTGGGTAGGGGAGAGCACTGCCACAGCCCCCAGACCTGGCTGGGATCTGCTGGCTTTGCTGAGGTAAGAAACAACAGCAATGCATAAAGGTAAATCAATTTGACCTGACTGTCAGTCCCTCTCAGCTGTGTGCACATAATGCTGAATAAAACAGCAGTCAGTCACCACCCCCTAAGCATCCATCACAGAATCGCTGCTGTTCTCCCAGTGGGTTGCTTCTTTCTGGTAGAACTAATTGACCTTTGACCTGTTTATTGCTTTACTGCCACCAATTTAGCACCAGTTTATTCATCAACATCTGGTGGTCAGAAAATTGTATTTTACATTATTAGCTCTCAAACGGATAGCTAATGCTGCCTAATGGGGCAGCTACGTGCTATTAGAGATTCATTTTTTCTCATTTTGCTAATGAGTGGAGAATCTTCAGCAAATAAATATTTGCCAGTTGGCTTAATATCAAAGTTGATAATTAAAAAGAGAAAAATGCTCAATACATGGAGAGCTGAATGGTGGTGGCGTGAGTTTTAAAGAAGTATCATTTCTGCAGCATTGTGCTTGCACAGAGGCCAAATTGGCAATCAAGGGATCAGTGTGAGGAAGGCTGAGATGTATTTACATATTGTCTCAGCAAAATGCTACTGATTTATTTCTCTGGTGCCAAAGACACAATACGGGCATAGCTTAACTGGGCTTCTGTTCCTGGCTTTTACAAAACAAATGGAAAAAAAGAAAAATATGGAAATAAACCATCTTGGACTCAGTCCTGAAAACATTTGATTTCCCTCCACCAACCAGCACAACTGCATTTTGCAAAGGGAACGTGCATAGATGGTGTGACCTGGCATGCAGAATTCATGAAACATCTCTACATAAACATGTGAATTTGGAGTAAATGCATTTCAAGCTGACAAAGTGCAGCACTTCAGCATCTACACCCCAGGGCTCTGTGCCTGGCTCAGGTTTGAGGCAATTCAAATCCAGGCTTTTAAATGAGCTCAAACAGTTTTAAAGAATGAAAGTTGTATTTTTCTTTAATACAAACACACATACGTATCTATTACTACTTGATTATTTCCAATTACACACTAATACTTTCTGGTGTCAGCTGGTAGCATTCAATGCACAGGAGCACTTCTGTGTTTATCAGACCAGAAGTCTTTTCCTTTCAGTACAAGATTCTACACAGGATCTTAGGAAGTCATCTTTGCAGACAAAACTACTGATTTCAAGAGTGTAGACATACAAGCACATTTTGTTTGCAGGACTGGGACTTGCTGTCACTTTTCCATGCCACGTACCTGCAAATACCTGAATGTTACCATTGACTCAAATATGACCACTCATGAGTTTAAATTCACACAGGAATTCAAGTGGGTTTTTTGCTAGAGTGCAACTACGAATGTGAGTGAAATCGAACCTGCATTACCTGCACACCATGGAAAGGTACACAGAGAATGCTGAGAACATTTTTGACTCCCCTATGTGATGTCTGACAAGAAGCTGTGGCTTAGGTTTAAGAAGCTTTCAGAATTTAGCATAATTCACCCACGTTTTCAGCACAATCCACGTGTATCTTGAGGCAAAGCAGTAAAGGCACAACAAACACAAATTACATAATAGTGCTGCTAAAATGCAAAGATAACTTTATTTTCCCAAACCAAATAATTCCTGTCATTTCAAAGAGAATATACTGTAATCTAAAGCTACCAAAGCTCACAGAAGTTGTGCCAGCTCTAACATGTCTATTGGCTTCAATGGACCATTAAATAGCACAGATGGCACTATGAATTATTTCTGAAAATGCCAATACGTTTCTAATACCATAAGCACAATTTTCCTAATCTTTGGGTGCACTCTCCCTGAGCTCAGCTCCTGAACACCCTCTTTTTCCATCTCACTTAGCAAGCTGCAAGTAGCTGGCAGCAGATGTAGTCAGGAACTGTGCAGCACAACACAAACAGGAGCCCACGCAGACCCCAGGAGGCTACTGCAATTTTACTGCCACAGTTTCAAAAAACCATCAAGGGTTCTGAAAGCATGGGATGAGCACTCCTCTAGCAGTGGAGAAGTGCATCGTAAAAAGTAAATACTAAAACCCAGGAAATCATTATAAAACTGTTTCCTTTTGGTTATGTTTAGAGCTCTAATGTACTCTTGAGTGAAGAAAACAAAGGAAAAAAAGAAATGGGAAAAAATTGTTTCAGGCAGATGTACATGGGTTGGTTCTGCCACTCTTGCTTGTAGATCCATTGGCACACTAGGATAAAGTGCAAAGTGCTTCACTAATACAGATTATTTGAATCTAGCGTTACTCATGAACTCATAATTGCTACAAAGTAGAGTAAAACCACGATATAGGCCGGGTTTAATATTTGTAGCCTGATGCTCAAGCATATCAGTATTTTTCAGAGCCTATGACTAACCTCCAGTTCCAAAATCTTTTATTCATTAGTACATCCATCCACTGAGTAAGGGGTTATCTTCTCCCTTTCTGTTTTTTATACTTTTGTTAACTAAAAACTCAGTTTTCTATTACTTTTCATGTCTGTATTCTACACGCAGCTTCCTACTTGCCAGCAGCAGCAGGTCTGGAGAGCATAGAAAAAAATCTGTGCCTTTCATTTCAGTGGACAGCTCTGCTTCAGTTGCACGCCAAGAAGGGGTTTGAAACTGCAAAACCTTTAACTTATGAGGCCATTTGTCACAGGAGGAACAAGTCCAAAACAGCTGACGGTTCTGCACCATCAATACATTCAGACCAAATTATATCCGCGCGAAGATCCTTTCTACCTGTCCTACGATATGAAATGACATGAACCTTCTCCCCTTGAGGGCTTTGTGTCTTATCAACTCCTTTCACAGAAGCATCAGCCCACCCTGCTGAACGCCCCCCCCAAGCTCTTCTGAAGATGTGCTGCAGTGGGGTGCACCAGAGCATCCTTTTCTAAGCTTTAAATGAGGAACGAAGATGACATCAGTCTGAACAGAATCTTAATTTGTGTCCTTCAGCATGCACATTGAAGATCAACATCTGCCTCCCTTTGTCACAAGGGGAAGTAAAGGTAACTGCAGTATCCACAATTTATGAGACAAAAATGAATTAGTAAAGGTGAAGGGAAACTAGAGCAGAGGTTTCTCTCTTTGGAGCAGAGAGCGCTCTCTACAAAGACCTTGGCGTGTGGGATTTTAAGTTCTGATTTAGTACATCCTGAAATTCATCTGCAACTTCAGACCTTCTGCAACAGACACTCTCAAACTGCTGTTTCATGTCTGATGCAAAGTACAATTTGCTCTAAAACTCTGCCTGATTTGCTCAAGTCTGATGTAAACAAAGACGAATTAACCCAAGCTTGCTGAAGGGCAGATTCAGATTGATTCACACTTGAAGGGAAGCTTCACTTCAATTTTCTAGTGGTTCAGAAACGCCTGACTGCAATTTTTTCCTGAGTTTGGAATCTGTGATAACTTCTCATGTGAGGATTTTGTTGCAAAACTTCTGGGGAACAGTTGTCAAACTGTAAAGTGAATCTCTATACTGCCTCTTTTTCAGTGTAAAATAACTTCCTTTTTGCAAGAAAAGTGCCTAACTTGGCCAAAAATATATATAAAAAAAAAGAGCAGCAGTTATGTATAAAACACACAACATTTCAGCCAGGAAAGATTTTTTCTTTATGGATATATAAAATACACTCTCTTGTGACAAGCTTGTAGTTTATTTATCATTCCCATGTGGCTACTGAAAACTCCTTAAATGTTGTTTGATGGAGTAGTGATTCTTTTCTGCCTTCCCGGTGTAAACTGAACTATCTAAGAGCAGAATATATTGGCAATAAAAAAGCTTCTTCTTTCTGAGATCTATCAAAATAAAATATACTTGGGAAGCTTTGAAGTTAAATTTAAATAAAATCTTTGGGAAATTGCCTTTCATTTCTGAGAGCACAATTTAAATTCAGTCTGAGGGTTTGCATGAGACACCTCAGGTGCTCTCTGTTCCAAATTCAGTTGATTAATGTTGCCTTAAAAGATTTGCTGGAGAATCAGGCAGATGTAATTAGAGGAGAGGTAGCTAATACTATACGTAGATCATCAAAGAATAAGTATGCACAAAGGAGATAAAGAATCTCAATACAATTGTAATAATCTCTGCAGATTTAAAAAAATACAATCATAATTAGGAGAAAGTAATGAAAGCCTGCATGACTGCATGATCCAGGTTCCCTCAACATCTTATCACTGGCACAGAGTTTGCTGGGAAGGAGCCCTTTTCAAGTCAGCAGAGCCATCCGATGCCAAGTGCTGAGGGGAACACTGGAGAGACTTAAGGGAAAGAGTTTGGGTGCAAGTGGGCCACAAAACCTTGCAGAAATGTTATCCCAATGATTCCTCCTGGAGCAGGGCTCCTATTTGGACCTCTGTCAGTTAAGTGGAAGTAAAAGGCACCCCAAGGGCTGGTGCATACGCCAAAGCCTCACCAGCATCACCAAAGGAGTGCCCGTGGGTCTACAGGGGCTGGACTTCTACAATCAGCAGAAAGTTTTCCAGGGTACACAGGATACTGCCTGAGCCCCGAACTCAAGGTCAAAACCCTGCATGAGATTTCTCTATTGGGCACACGTGTAAGTTTGACCACTGAAATCCTAATGGCCGAGGTGATTCAGCTCAGTCATAGCTCTTTTAAGCAAACAGTAACTGCTGCAGGTATGACAAGAACCACCGTGTCTTGGAGCTGGAAATGCATATGTAAACACCAGAATTGACTCAGGGTCAATAAAACTACTTTTGCACTGAAATACAAATTTTTAAAAGGGGATTTTTTTGTTTAACTCTGCCAAAATTCACATTTTTTCTTTAAACATGAAACACCTCTTAATGCAGTTACAGGTAGGCCATCATATCCCCTCCAAGGCTGGTAATTCATGTGGAATATGTGGTCAGAAAAATAGACTTGTGAGGCCACAACCAGTACTAGAATGTAAATATCTTTTCAACACAAAGTTGTAAACAGCGCTCTGACAGGACACAAATATTCTCATTACTGGATATTATGGACATACCTCCATAATTTATGATTTTTCCTTCCCACTACGAAGAGCAGAAAAGAGGTAAAGGAAACCAATACTGTGGCACTGCTTTAGTAAACCCTGTTTTAATAATTAACAATATGTCGTTACTGAAGAGGGTTAAAAGCCAAAGTAAAATGGAGGCTGGTCAGCACTGCAGTGCTTCCTACACAGGACACCACAATTCCTTGTTCTTCTTATGCTTCATTTATTGCATTGGGAAAAACACAGGATCAGCTTTCTAAAGATACTTTCAATTTTCAAGAGGTCCTGCAACAGCAGGTGTTAAGACATTAGTCTTATCACAAAGCCTTCTATAGTCAATATAGGGACACAGATACTTCCAGAAGGTGACTGTCCTACCTGCCTTAGGACAGGATGGATCTTCTCCTCTAGAAGAACATTTCCTAAAACAAACAGTTCTTCTGAACAACTCTCTCAGGCTGGAAACCAACACTTCAGACAGCTATGGAGAGTTCCCAACCCAAGTGTAAACCAGCATCGCGTGCCTCAGATCAGTGAAAGGACAAATACCTCAAACACCACGACGAGCTCAGTTGCTACGTAAAGATACTGCAGGGCAGGTATTTGGGACAGAAGGAAGGTGTTGCAGTACTGAATGCTAAGTGTGATCATAGAATCACAAGGTTGGAAGACACCTCTGAGATCGAGTCCAACCGTGAACAGGCTCATTCAGATTTGATAATGCTATTTGCAGTCAAGTTATCAATACAGATACCAGCAAGGTGGAAAAAGACTTAAAAGTCACAGCGACCCAGCCACAGCAAGCCCCTCTGTCTGGATGCACACGTAACTGGTACCAGACCTCCTCTGCCCTAATTCAGACATCCCTGAATCACTGGGGAATTTGAACTCTTGTAGGATATAGAGCTCTGACCTTTCTGTCAGCCAAGGACTGTTCTTGCTGAGAGCACCTTGGCAGACTCATAAACTGACACTGCCTCCAACTGCAGAGCAGTGAGCAATTTTTCCACACACGTTTTACACAGATCCAGGAACTCCAAGAGAAATGAGTTCATTTGTTTTCACATCACCAGCCTTTGTATTGACAACTCTGAATCCCGCAGAGCCACCCAGTCATGGCTGGAAAAAGGCTAACATATTTTCATAACAAAAGACCATCACACATGAGCAGAAGCGTGCCTTCCCACCTCCATCTGAAACGAAGTTTGGGGATTGTGTGTCTAATTGAGACATGATAGGAAGACAGTGAGAGTGAAAGCCACCCCCTTCACCACTGTAGCACAGCTCTTTTTCACTGCAGTCTTCCAGATTTATTCAGGATTTAGCTCCACTCCTAAACAGAGATGGGAAAGATTAGGGAACAGTAATAAATTTAACTAGCTTGATCTATAAAGGCAAGAGAGTTTTCAAACACAAAACAGGCTCCATCTATAGCACTTTGGTCTAATAAAAGATATTATCTCTGCCTACAAACCTTAGTTCTCCTCTGTCTCTTACACCACCACTGCCACCAATACCCCATTTCTATTGCAACGTCACAAAGAAACAGCAGTGACCTGGGCTGGCTCTTAAGTCATAGAAAACAACTTTTTTCTGAGTAGTTATGACCAGCACAGGCCAGAAACAGGCAGCTTTAGTAGGAGGAAGAAAGCAGGCAGAGATGATGAGACAGAGGTAGCCCCGATGCAGGTAACACCTCAAACATGGCCTAAACAGGACATGTAATTGCAGTTTCACTTCAGAACATGACCTGGATTTAGATTACAATAGTATTTAGGTATCCAGACGTACACTTCACTGCCTAATTTGATTTTCAAAAGAAAATAAGTCGATTAGGGGTTAGTTTTTTGTAAGAGATTTAATTTCCTAAAGGGACAGAGAAGTACCTAGTGGAAGAGTACAACTCAATTAGGATTATAATAAAGAGCTTATATTTATTTTTCATATTAACATAATTCATAAGTGGTTGAAGGAATTTTTTACAAACAATCAAATTATAGCAAACCTAAAAACACTTGGTTTCTTTTGATAAAGATCAACTGTATGAAACTTCAGGTCAAACAAAATAAGAGAACGTTATCAGTAGCATAAATACAGGCATTGAGGAAGAATTTCTGCTGCAATAATTACTCTGTTGGGGGGGTTCTACTGAAATATTGGTATTTCACTCAAGGACTTAACCTAAAATTCTAAAATATCCAAAATAATGACAATTAAGGTTTTTTTCCATTCGTCTTGTGACAAATATCTCAAAGGATTCTCAGCTTTTGGTCTTCTTTGGTCCCTCCCTACTGACGTGTTCTTCCAAACTGAAGACAATCTTCCTTGTTTCTCCGTTCTTTGTTATACTCTGAAAAATACTATACTGAAATCTAATGTCCCAAACACCATTCTCATTTGAAAGGAAGAATTCCATGCATAACCCTGCCCTTTTTCCTGAAATCATAAATCTGCTGCGGCTTTGAATAAATGCCAAAAGTAAATTCTACGTATGAAATTATTTTCTTCTTTGGCTCTTTATACATTTTAACAAAAAAAAAGTCTACCTATAAAGACAATATTTACAAAAATTGGTTCTTGTGCCAAAAGCTTCAACTTTAATAACAGAGACTGAGGCAATCTCTAACAGGGGTATGAAAGGAAGACTGAGAATTAGGTTTTAAGATCTCTCACACCTTCCTGATGTTCTGTCTAAAGAAAAAGTATTACAGCCTAACTCCTTATTTCTAAATGAAATATAGATTAATTGGGAGCTAGGTAGCTAACAGTGGCTTTAGCAAGAAGTTTGCCCCATGGCTATTTAGGAACTGTTCAGTTCCTAAACTGTTCCAGTTAAAAAATTTCATTACATTGTGTTTGTATGTATTTTTCTCAAAAGCTGTAAAGTAATATAACTTTATAAAGAATGTCATTTGCACTGTGGAATGGCATAAAACCCCTCCCTCGAGATGGGTATGAATGTGAAAACAACAAACTGAAAGTTAAAAATAAAAGAAAGGGGGAAAGGTGGAAGAAATAGGTGGAAAGGCATTGAAGTTGTAGTTCTGACAAATCATCTTGGCATAAAGTCCCAGCGGTGATAAGAAAATGTTCTGTGCATTTTATTTATTTTTTGCATGCCAGAACAAAAAACGTACTTGAGGCAAAGTTGTAGACTATTGTTAAATTAGTGGGCTTATTTTATTAATGCTCATGAGCATGTAGAGTGTTGAAAAGGATTATTCTAATACACAACCAGTGTGGGAAAACATGGCACTACATGTCTCAGTTTTGCAGGCTGGGACATGAACTTCATGTCTGTGAGTGATCACTCCATGATGCAACACAACATCCTACAGTACTTGGTCTGTACTTGGAATTACATACATTGGGTTTTTTCTTCCTTTAATGTTTAAGTCTAGTGACTTATATTTACAGTACATTACATCAAATCCAACAGCTTACTCTTCATATTCTTGTCTTGGAATGCAGCATTCAGCTATGTGTGCCTTTTTCCTTGTTCCCTTATGAATTAAGACACACAAAATATACTTTACCATGTATTTAACAGAAAGAAATTCAGTCCTTCATCCCCCCAGACAGTATTTGAAGCCAGCAGAACAAACCTAATGTATACAATTTTCCTGATAAGAAGAGTGAAAATTAGAAAAAGGAAGTTTACTTAAGCAGATTCAAATATCCCTGGAAACAAGTAAGCAAAGCCAGACCGACCTTGCATGATTCTATTCACAGTGGGTTCATAAACCAAATTCTGGTTTTCTGTCTGCAGGGTTTGGACTTTTCCCTAAAGAGTCAGGTTTAGATTAATTTAAATCTCTGAATTACAAACTCACGTGTAAAACAAGGAGAGGCTGTGGTGCTGAGATGCAGTGCAGAGCAGGGTTTAACCAAAAGATGCAGGTGTGTATGTTAAGTCACCTTGTGTAAAGATTCTCTACCCATCTTTAAATGTTCTGAAAAGGATACTTATGCACACAGATAAAAAAATCTTACAAACTCATCCCAAGACAGGGTTGATTTGTGTGTGTAGATGAGATATTTCTCATGATTTGATTTCCATAGCTAAACCCAACCTTAACTGCAACTTCTATTTACTAGTTCAATATTGGTTGTTTTGCATTTTCTGAGATTTTTATTTAAGTACAAAATGCACCAAGAAAGAACAAAAAATACTGTGTGTTTTCATTTATTCTCCATTTGTTTCCAGAGGGAGAAGAAAGCTCAGTTAGACGCCGTTAGTCTGCTTTCATAGCAATGCCATTAGTAAAATGTCATTTTGATTTGAACCAACTACAACCTACTTCAGAAAAAAAAAATCCCATGCTGCATACACTATATATCAGAGAACTTTTCACTAGCTGTTAAGCTGTGTAATGGTGTTTATATATGAGCATGGCTTAATTAGCTACATAATGAAAAGTGCAATGAAAATGCAAAAAGGGGTTAGAAGGGACTGAGCTGCAAGAGGAAACTGGTTCTTGAGACATCCTGGGAATACTGAAGTTTGTATAGTAAGTTCAAATTCTCACCTCATATTGATAAATAGACCATTACATAAATAAATTGTGTGTGGTCCTTATTAGACAGACTTGGAAGTTCACTGAAGAAGACAGGAATGATGAATAGTTCCTTGAACAGCACTGAATTAGCAGCAACGCTCCGCAGAGAGATAGCTCAGATCTGCAGTTGCTCAAACACCGCACTTCTAAGCCACTGTGGTGGAAAAATGTTTTCACAGCGACACGTTTAGGTGTTGCAGAAACTGCCCTGAGGCATAAAATATTGTCTGTGACAAGCATGAGGGGAAGAAAAATATCATCTCTGAGTTCAAACCAGCAGTTTCTAGCATGTGCTGAACGTGGAGGGAGCGGCTCACTGATGAGTAAGGGTCCTGCCTGCCTGAAGCTGCAGCTCCTGGAGGACGTGATTACACAGCCCAGGAACTGGCCCAGTGAAAGCAGGTTTGTTTGTCTGGAAATGCACTGACAACAAGCTGAAAACAAAAGAGGAGAAGAAATTAAGAGAGAAAGTAAAAGGTGGCCACAGCGGGCAGAAGAAATTGTATGGGACATAAAGGATCAAAACAAGAGCAAAACAGTGTCAAGAGTGAATCACGCCAACAGCTACTGATGTGAGAGCACTGCAGTGTGCGAGGGCCTTATTTATGGAATAAACAGCAGCCGTGCTCAGAGCTGCTCATATGGGGTCTACCTTGACCCAAAGGTACTGCAGCCATGCCCAAGTCTCTGTTGTCATCTGACAACCCACTGCCTGCAGAAATAAACACCCTTGCCTGTGCTCCTACCCCGACCCCGTAAGCTCTTCTGGAGCTGCTGCAGAGATAAAGAGGCCTTTCAAGTTCTCCAGTATCCTATGAAAAGTATCATACACTCTTCAATAATTACCTCTTGTACATGTAAGAAAAATAAACAAAATCTGAAATTCAGTGGCATATTTGCTAATCAACTGAACTATACAGGCAGGATGTAGTCTTTCCTTGGATGCATTTTCTTCCAGCCTAGAGATATCTCACACAAGCAACACACACTGGCTAAGATAAATGCCTAAATTAAATTTAATTATCTGACTCCTTAATTGGTCTTTCATCTGGTTCACTTTGTATATATCACATAGCAACTGACTTCTAGTAAGTTCAGAAACAGAACCAAGTTGCAAAATATCCTGGCACTTTTGCACAGAAGTCAGAAAAAAGTCCTAGCAAGTGCTAGACACAAACCAATGTCTATGCTCCAAATGCCTTTCCAAGCTGAACAGTCAAAATCGTTTCCATTATTCCTCCAAATCTGAAAATGTCAATAGACCAGTTCCTCACTGTAACACTCAAAAGGCCTTAACAGAAATTAGGAAGTTACCAAAGTAATTCAGAACTTTGACCATCACTTTATGAATGTCAATGCCAGCCTTCCAAGATCCTAATGCATAACCCAGTCAGCTTTTCTCAGTTATTCAAAAACCACAACCACAAAAATACCCCCAAAAATAAATAAATAACAGAATCATGTAATGACCTGAGTTGCACTGCAACCCCATTTAATCTTTATCCCCTTCTATGCCATATGCTAATTAGAAGCTGACCCTTATCCCATAATGTGGATCCAGATTTGTACTTAACAGAACACAGATGGCCAAGTTCCAACCCAGGATTTCATTCTAGCCTACCCTAGTGGCTGCAAAAAAGCTGCACAGTTGAGATCTGGATCTGATTCAAAACTTTCCCAAAATGTTATCCTTGTTCACATCCTGACTTTTTATTCCAGCTCATCTCTAATTATAATTTATTACACAGAATGTCAGATCTCAGGTTATGCTTTTTAAAGTCCTCCCTATAAACAATTAATTAGCTGGCTGCTGCCTTTCTATAAATAGCTTGTACATATAAGTTATTCTCATCTCCTCAGACAAACAAAATCCCTGCTCTGTTTTTTGCCTCCTGATTTTCCCTAGTGGACTGCAGCTGTTAGGCAGTCAGACACACGTGTGTGTGCTCTTCATATTCAGAGCTAAAAATAAGATTATGGGGCTAATTGACACAAGTTTTTTTGTATTGAACTAATGCTTGAGAAATCAGGTTTTCCCCAGAATATGTCTGAAAGCAGCATTTCCATCAACTTAACTTCAGTAGAGAGCTGCTCTCCACGACAGCTGAAATGCTGCTGAGCCACCCAGAACGCGTTCCTTGTTTTGAGCCATCGTGCTATTATGGGACAGGACACATATGGTTGCCCAAATTAATTTTGCTGACAGGTCTTCCACACTCATCCTCTAAGTGCTGACAGGCAAGATCAGGCCAAAGCTTTCTCCAGCAAGGAGGGAGCTACCTCTCCCTTGCAGATATATCCTTTACTTCCCTACCAAAGGTTTTTACCTCCACTGCAGAGTTGCGCAAGTAAAGCGTGTGGTGACTCCTCTACCTCATCATACGTAATGGTATGACTTAGCTTCATTTACAGATGAATTGGATTTATACAAAGACATCCTTTGCCATGTGTAAGTGTGAGGTAGGCTGGAATAGGCAGATTCCTGTAGCAATCGGACCAAAAACTGCAACAGTCATGAATATACAAAGAGAACATTTATGCAAATACACCACAACCAGTTCCCACAGCCATTCCTCTCAGTCTGCATGCACCCACCTGCAAGGTGTGCATACAAATCATTTTTGTCTCATCCTTGTGTTGAGGCTGAGCAAGGAGTATTGGAAAAGCACTTTGGATGATCATAAACCAGTGCAACAAAGCGTTATGATCGTTTTGAAACACCAATCTATATGTTTTTCCCTGCTATCTAGCATACAATCATCGGTCCACCCAGCCAGAGAGAGCAAAGCAGGATTATTGGATATTTTAATGTTTCAGAGTGTACTACTGCTATCAGAGGGGGAACAGTAAGACAAGAGATTTCCTTTGTTTCATGCCCTTCAAGCTCAGACAGGAATCAGTTTCATTATACTCCTCAGACACCACTGACAGTGCCCAGGATGAGCAGAGTTTTCCAAAAATTGCTAAAACTACCCTATTTCATTAGGGCAGTGATGAGCCACTTGACCACCGTGTGTCTCTAAGCCTCACAATACTTTTATCTATTTATTACTGATTCTTAGAAAGACCACTGGGAAGCTCAAGCGTATTGGGAAACCTCTTTATCAGCCCCTTTGTGGCTACATGGCTGTCCAGACACAGGCTTCGGGGGCCTTAACTGCGCTTTTGGCATGTTTTCTTGGGTGTCCTGGACTAAGACCCTTTTTCCCTTTGTGTCACTTGCATAAACAATTACAATACAAGCTCACAGAAAACATTCTGGGATCACTGTTAAGGAGTTAGATCCTGATGTATAAATATACACCAGCAGATGTTCATGTCCACCCTATTTTTATGTAGTTATGAGAAGGTGCAGCTCCAAACCATAAATACATTCACGTCAGTGTGCTCTGATAAAGCTCTGTATAAACACACAAGCAGTGCTGCTGAGATTTTTGTCTAGTTTTGGCTTCTGTCAGGTAGGTAAAGCTTGTTTGCGTCACTGCTCCCCGAAGGGGAGAAGCTCTCTAAGGGCAAACAGGAAGGTTCAGACTGGTCTGAGCAAATGAACAGAGACAGAGCAGGAATCTCTGTGACTACTCACCTGGCTCAGCAATCACTGTGACCACCTTGTTTATTGCCACTCCGGGGTAGAAAAGCATTTTTTTAATATTTTCAAATACATACACCACAGACATGTTCCTCTGTGTGTGTGTAGATATAAATATGTATATATAAAAATTGAAATTAACTACCAAGCTGTCTAGCCAATGGAAGAATAGATTTGGGGTTGTTTCTTCACGTTACCAAGCTTATTTAATGTAAGGTTTGCAGAAAGTAGACTTGATTGCTCCTGCTTTGTTCTCTCCAGTATTCAAACCACTGAGAACAGCAGTGGAAAAAGTTACCACACGATGTGTAAAATAAATGTAATATATTTGCTACGTACAACAAATAAGATGAAAGCCAACAGGGAATTAGACGGTCTTTTGATGTAGACTTTGAGACCAGAGTCACGTAAAGGCCTTCAAAACCTGAAGCTCAACTCCATTTTACATTGAAAATTTCAGGGAGAAAATTTAACTGACTGTTGGGCTCTCACTCCAATAAAGCTGGGGTTTTTTAGAAATACAGTCCTGTTTGGGTTTGTTTGTACTTTTAAAAAATATTTTAAAACATAGGTTTCATTAAAGTCAATAGTTCTAGAAAAATGAATGTATACTAACACTTTGATTTTAATTTAATGGAATTTTACCATCTCCATTCACCCTCCTGGGCTAACTACTTTTTTTTTAAACAAGTGAAAGGGACTGAATTTTACTCAAGGCATCTGCATCACAATAAAACCAAGCAAGTATGTTTTAGTAACCAGCTTTGAAAATAGTTACTGATAGTGGTTTAAGTATATACATATTAGCGTTGTGTTTCAAGCAGCTTTACTGCTTTCAAACATTCTCTCGCGTGTAAGATGTCCCTGACAAGTCTTTCTTCTGCTTTGTCAAATTAGTTATCTTTCGACATTCTACATTTTTGTACTTTACGAAGGCCCCCAAAGCAGCAATCTCTGTGACCTAAAACTGACCTTGTTCTACAGGTGAAAACCTATCTTTTATTTTTATATTTCATATCACTCAATTACATGAAACAGCAACTTCTCTTGTTGACTCTTAGCCCCTTCTACTTCAATTATTTAAATATTTTAAAGACTCGTGCAATAAAGACTCAAAGTCTCAATTATTCTTCGTTTATCTATAGTAATCTGCTTTAGTCAACAATTGACCTTCAGTCATTATAAGTATCATTGTACGCGGCTACATTTGCTCTTGGAATTTATTGCTCTTCTTTCATTCCCGCTTCTGACCCAATACTAATCCACCCTGTTTTTCATTTTCTACACATCCCACATAGTTTAGAACCTTATTGATATTCTGGATCTGTATGTTCTGCTTTATTTGAGCTTCTCCTCACTATCATTGCAGACAAAGGCAGCTTTATTGTAGAACAATGCTAATTGGAAATGGAAAAGTGCTACTTTGTTAAGATTGGATTATGAATTCCTCCCCTCTCTCCCCAAAGCAAAGTTGTTCTATTATGTATTTTGGATTATATACCCCAGACTAACAACCTGTGCATATTTGAGCCACACCAAGCAACAGCACAAATCCCAAGCAGAGACCAGAAAAGCCACATTAGCAGCTACTGAATTTTTAACAGCTGGTAACTGAGGTAAACCACATCATTGCCAAGCGTGGTTTATCTTTCAGTGCAGCCACTGAGACCTGAATTAAACAAGACTTTTTTTTTTTCCAATTAGCAACGAGGAGGATGCAATGGGCAATCACTCCAGGCACTTTCTGAGGGGGTGTCACATGGAAACAAATACGTGAACACGCAGAGACAGGGCAGGAGTTCAAGCAATTGAAATATTGATTACAAGACATTAAAAAAATGTATTTTTTTTTATCCATTAGGTCCCTGAGCGCTAGAAAAGAGAAAACAGGGTCACTGAACCAATCCTCTGCTCTAGCACATGAACCACATAGCTCAGCAGAGGGGAGACTGCTGGTTTCCACACACCCATCTTCCATCCTATAGAAAGGAAGCTGGAATTAAATCCATTCTCCTGCCCTCACACACTGCTTGTGCAGAGTCTGAACTCTGTCATTTCCACAGCCATGGCGCTGGGGGAGCAAATGCTTCCATTATGGTTTTTTTTACCAGTAGATCAGAGTAGAACAGCAAACTTTGAGGGAAATGTTTCTTTATCAATAAATGTCAGCTCCTCATTGCAGCTATCATCATCATAAGCATCACTATTGAAGTATAAATACTGGTAAAATTCTGATCTAGGGAAAAGTCTTTTAAATGCTGATTTTTTTCCTTTCAGAAACATTTTTATTTCTAAAGAAATAATTGAATGTTATACTATATTTTTAATTAAGACTTAAGCAGTAATCCACATGTAATTAACCTATCTCTCTACATAGGTTCTTTTTTTCCCCTAAAATATGGGTTTAGAAAAAAATACAAATTAATTTTCTTTGCTTTCTCCATTAAGAGGAAAAATTCTCATCTAGCTCTAATTGACAACTATCTTTATACCTCTCTTATCACCACCACCCTCCAGGTAAATGCTGCTCCAGCTGAAGGTGAAGTGGTTTCTGTAGGCATTATATCCTACCCGTACTCCACACAGAGGATTTGCCGAGTATGTACAGCACCAATCCAATGTGGTGCTCCTGCTCTGTTAGATCTCCCTAACACCAGAACTGAAAAAGAAATGGTAAATGTAAATGAAACATCCAGCTAACACAATTTGGGAATCAATGGTCGTTCGTAACTCCTCCACTTTTTCTGGGATTTTTGCAATTCTTTAATTATTTCTTTTCTTTTCCCCCTACTTCCACATCTTACCAAATGAAATCACGTGAACACACAGATTCTCCTTGCAGTACTAGGGATCCATCTGGAAGATCTTTGAAGACATTGTCTTTCTACCTGTCCATACAAAGCTTATTATTAACAGAATTAAATAGTTAGTGACATAGTGTATGTGAAAATGAACCGCTATTGGGTTCCTCCCACTCAGAATCTGTACTGCAGTTTTTGCAACTGCACAGTCATCCATTTTTATCAAAGTAAATTCAGAAATCAATACTTTCACCCATATTAAAATCCTTCGTTCATAAACAGGTTTGTTCTCTCCACAGTAGTATATTTCCTCTACTACATTCCTAAACAGTTTTCCAATGGCAAAGTATTTTCCATAGAAATAGCTTGACATTTCTTTGCTATGTAGTAAATCAAAAGGCCTAAACCCCAAACAATTATTTACTGAATGTTTATGTCTAAGGAAAACTAGTGGTAAAGTGCCATTTTTCAAGTAAGCAACATGCTGACTCTCAGTAAAGTGATACAGATTATTTTAGATAGGAGTGACTGAGCTGGGCAATTCATCTGACCCACCTGACCTGACAACTCCTTTCATTATTTTAGAACAGTAATTCAGATGCCAGAACATGTAATGATGATGACATAAGATGACAATATTGGTCCACTTCAACCAGCCCCCATGCCCACATCAATGAGTGATACTACAGGCTCACAGCTTAACCCCAGACAAGGTCTGAACTGGTTATCCTCGTCTGCCTTTCTTTTCAGAAGATGAGACAACTTCAGGGATTAATGTACAAATTAAACTAAACTCCTTTTCTTGTAATAAGCAATGAAGTGTCCCAGGGACGGTCCTGGAATTGGCTAAGGGCTCATCCTTTTCTGCCCCCTTATTTGTTTCAGTGGTGAGAGGACTGGCAGCTCACTCCACCTCTTCTATCAGCTACTCTCCAGACTGGGCAACCTACTCCTGCTGACAGCCAGAGAAACTGAGGCAACGCTCTTCCTGTTCCTTTAAATTCACTCACATGTCAGGGGGAGAACAGGACAAGCATTTCAGTTGTGGTTTAAGTCATCTTCCTCTTTATTGCCTGTGTATCCTAGGCTTATTTTTCTGTAGCATCCTTAAAAATATCTGAGAAGACAGACCTCTGCTTTGCACACTTCAAGACCACCTTTCCCAAAGACCACCTTTAGGACCCTCCATACAGCTAAAAATCAGGCCAGACAAAGCATTTGGTCCTCCTCCTCGGTCTAACCAAATATTTGCCTCTATTTAAATGAGTGCTTAATCCTTGCATTAACAGTTGTAAAATCACCTCTTGTGTTTTCAGGCAGAGAACAGCAAGGGCTACAACCAAAAGGATGCTCAGAGCACATAACAGGACCTGTAGTTTAACACAGGGATGTATAAATAATGCATGATATGAAACAGAATTAAAGCAGTAAGTAGAAACACATCAACCTAGCAGTCACAGTACTGAACTGAAAAGCAGGGGGGGAAGCAATAGCTGCAGATAACACACTGAGTGCTGCAGGGCCTACAGAGATTACAAAGACAGCTTAAGAAAAAAAAATCCTTCAACATCTCTAGATCTAAGACACTCCCAAAGATATTTTCACCAAGCAGAGACTAAAAAGAAGCACTACAGCATGAAAATGAAACTATCTATTTAGCATTGCTGTTCTGGAGAACTCAAGTATGTCCGGAAGCTCACACTCTCCTCCAGAGCATCACACCTGTGGAAATGAGAAACGAGATCTAGAGCAAGACCTGCAACAAACATAAAAATATTACAGAGATAATAGATACCAACCAATTATAGATACCAACCGTGAAGAATTCATCTGACATGCCCCAGCTTACTGTAAATTCTTAGCAGTGTCAGAGTAGGAAAATAAAGCCAGGGGTATGCAGAATAAACAACATAAAATGGTAAAAAGTTTACTTTCAAAGAGGACAAATTGGGATCCAATGTTTCTATAGCTATAAACACCTTTAATTAGAAAGCTTATTTCACTTACTGCATATTCAGAGAATTACACGCTGGCTTCAAGCTAGTTTCATTTTCCAGTCTCATAAGACAGTAGGAGCTACACATAAAATGACAAAAAATTGTAACAGCATGTTTTGCTGTAACAAGAATTGCACTTTTCACAGTAAAATGTGATTCTGGAAGTATTTCCCTGCAGGGGGGGTTGGGTACTAAAGGGAAGTTACTGGCAGCAAACTCAGGTTCTCTTTTTGTCACCAAAAGTCCAGGAGGCCGGACTGATGTGAAGTAGCAGAGTTCCAGCAAAGCCAAAGACAATTCCCTGGTGATAAAAGCAGATGGTTCAACAGGCAGCGACTCTGGGTTACTGCACTCAGTGACCAACTGAATAAAACCCGAGCTTTTCCATTGTGAAAGAGGATGCAAGAGTGTTTTAGCTGTTATGAACCAATATGGAAAATTCAAGCCCCTGTTTCTCATCCCTGTTCAGTGTCGCAGTAATCAGCTTCCACAAAACCCTGTTTTACTCATTCTATCCTCACCCCTTTTCAATAGATCATTGAAGTGAGTGTCCAGAAAACACTGCATCTTCACAGAATGCATATTTGGCAAATGGAAATGCCCTGGTTCAGTGAGTACTAGTAAAAATCTGTTCTTCCACTGTTCCAGAAATATAAGGGAGTTGTTCTTATAAAAATGAATAATGAATGTGAGTACGCGGAGTTACCTGTGTATAGAAGCACCATCGGGCTAAATTCTTCCCTTGTAACTGCTTGCTGCTGCCATAATTCTGTCTTAAGTACAAATGACTGCACTGCTTTCAAAGAACTTGCTATAAATGCTATTTGCTGGAGGAGAAGATAAGTGCTAGCAGCTATAATTCAAAAGCAGCAAAAGCTGCACACATTCCCTAGCAACACAATAAATGTGAGACAGACTTACACTTACAACAACAACAGATAGCTGGAATAGTTCAAATTGTTTATTCCTCCAAGAGCAGAAAGAGGCAAAAAATACCTGGCAGCTCTTCAATGAAACAGGAGGAAATCATGTTAGGGAATGGTTTTGTTTCCTGCTGTGTTGGGTTAGGTTGTGGACAAGGGATTATAGAGAGCAACATTTCTGTAGCTCAGTGAGCATCGTAAGAGAACGTTTAAACAGCGATGTGAGACACGAACTCATTTGCTCTACAGAGCTTCAGTGAGAGTCCTGTGTCCAGGCTGGAGCATCACAACTTATCAAATACACAGACCAGTCTGGAAGGATGCCAGCCTAGAGGAGGAAGGATGAACATGAGCGTGGAAATTTTGCCCCTTGAGGTAAGGCAGAAAAGAACTGAAAATCTGCTATGTCCATAAAAAACACAGTTGGAAAATTCTGGAAAAAAGATGAAGTAAGAGCTTTACCTCGACTCTGTCAGTGACCCAAGCTACTGCTCAAGTACACTCAGCAGTCTGGAAGACAAAATCATTGAATATGTCTGAGAGGGTTTTATACCTGTAGATCTGAATTTTGCCAGTCTTGACAGTAAATTTCTCCTCTTGACATCTATCTCAGCGGATCAGATGATTCGCATTTTAAAGGATTTTGCCCAGATCTGAGGAATATTCTATGTAAAGCAGGGAACAATGGATGATCCTTTTAAATTTTGGAACCTGAGACTCCCAAAGTTCCACTAAATATACGGTCACCTACTTCAGACTCAGTAGCCTAGACACATCCCTGCAGACATATGCTTAATGCTCTGATTTAGCAAGGATTTAACTTTCCCCAAACTAGTCACAAGTTCCATAAGACTGAATGGATTTAAACGTACCCTGCTGAAACGAATATTAAAACTCCAGTAATTTTAGAAAAGGTCCTTTGAACAAAATGTGTGGAGCCCACAGAGGTGACAGTATAAACAGTTATTTTTGAAGTCCAACAGAACTGAATGTGACACTTTTTAGCTAGGTTTCTTGAATCGTGTTGCACTAAAGCTACAAGATATGAGAGCTCTGCATGCTAAATTTTATGGCTGTATTCAACAGTTACATCAAAGATACCTTATTGACTTGAATTAGCTACAGCTGAGAAGAGCAAAAATTCACAAGGGCAAGAAACATGGGACCAAGTCAAAGGAGTCTCACATCTTATGCAGAAGTTTATCCAAGGCACAAAATAAGTTTTCATTTACCGTGGTTATTTGCATACACGAAGGACTGCAAACCTGAGAAAACTCCCCTCTCTGTCTCAATTCCCTTCCCATTTACAGCTGTGCAGAACTTTACCCCACTCATCCTCTTCAAGCACAATAGTTGATGCTGCTGTGGTCAGGGAGGCCCTTGTTCTCTTGTTCAGTTCCTCTCTGCACTTAACCAAGGGTCTTACTTTTAAGCGATTGCTAAAAACAGAATCAAATTTGCTGAAAAGGGAGCAGTAAGGTGATAAAAAAACACGTATCTTTCCATCTTGGAAATCTAGGCCAAATCTCAGCTGTAGCACTCTTTCATCTTTTATTGCTTAAGAATAAATTCCACCTCTCTTCTAGAATATGTTTCTCGGAGTTCGTGCTGAGCCCTGTGCCTTCTGGAGGGCAGGAAAAGGTCTACATTGAATATCACTACGAATAATCCCAGAAAAGATATTTCCTCAATTCTACCAGTGACCATCAGGCAACTCTGAAGACAACTCATCATCACAGGTTAGCAGAAACAAGTTAAGAAAATTGTGGAAAGTGGTTTTTTTTTTAGTTGCCTGTGAACACAGGAGGACTGTGCCTGGTGTAATTACTGACTCGAGTGTCAATGGAGAAACTCTTCATGTTAACCTTCCAGTCTTGGGGGCAAAACCAAAAAGTCCCTTAATGTATTTTTTTTGCTTTACCTCCATATGTTTCACAGACTTCAGCAGAACAAGGCTCATTTATACTCCACTGGCCCAACACATGCAGGAAACATTGCTAAGGAATCACAGGTTTTGTTGACACTGTTTTGTCTTTGTAATTCACTAAAATACTTTTTATGCTACTCTCTAATGCAGAGTTTTAATCCTACCTATACCAACAGATAATACTAAAATACAGGAGAGCTGCTGTAGGCTTCCAGTTCACTATAATCATTCTCCTGACTCCTGAGAGGAAAGAAATCACTAGGGCAAAGACAGAGGGTGCCACACAGCATGCACACAGATCTGAAAGAGCACAGAAGCACTGGCAGGGCTGGACTGGAGGCAGTCTCAGCAGCTCCTCTGCACATTCTTGCTAGGAAGAGCTTGGCAGTCTCCAGCTACGATCCTCCCATAATCTGCAGTGTTACTGAAACATCACCAGAGGATATTTTGCTTTCCTTTCACTGCTGTCCTTTGTAGCACAGCTCAGAAAGTATAAATCATAAAGCAGCACGGGAACCACATTTCCTCTCTGCCTCTGGAATGATTTCATCGTATCTTTTCCTATTCAGCCTGTGAAATAGCTAATGCTCTGCTCTTATTTTCAGTCCCTTTGTGGATTTAGGTTAACTGTACCACTGACCTGTTTACAACAACGTGCCAAACTAAAGCATAACACGGTGACAGGTTTAGTAGCCCCTGACAGTATAAAGAGATAAAGAAGAACACAAACCCTGTCCCCCAAAAATAAAACCAATCCAGGTTTTTTTGCACTCTCAAGGCCATAATTTCAGAACAAACTCAGCCACATGTACCAAAAGATGCACAAGTATTTTCATTGTATTTTTTAAAAGTTAGCTAGCATTTAAGCTACTCAGTTAAAGAGATGGCACAAGTCATATACAGCACAATCCAAGCTAAGATTAACATGGAAGTTTCCAGTCTGAAAATAAGGGGCATCATCCACTACACAACCTGATGCTGTTTCTGGCACTTCTGCACCGTGCAGGTGTGACCAGGAGCTCCGATGAGGTCTGTCTCCTTAGAGTCGGGTGACAGAACCACATGCATTTAGAAAGACAGTCTCACTAACTCTGCTGTCACACAAAACACTGACATCAGCATGGAAAACTTTGTAGAATTCTTCTTTTGTCTCTTTGGACAGCTTATACTTAAAAAATGAGGTAGTCAAAGTGCCTCACATGGAATTAAATACCATCTTCACTAAGACTAAATAATATTCAGTATCAACAAAAACTAAGGGTAAACACAATGAACTAGGAGAAACAAAATATATTAAATTACCACAAAATTTTAATTCTAAGAGTGATCAGCAAAAAATCTTGGAGAGAAGGATTAGGGAGCTCAGTGCTCACCGGACAGGCTGCAGACCATGTTCACAGTGCAAACACGTTAGGAAATGGATAGACAAGGAAAAAGTGAAACAAACAGAATTGACAGAGATTCCACCTTTCCTTCCAATGATGTCTTTTGTAACACTTCTAGACGCAGAAGTATTTTCTTTGGATATGGAGTGCCATAGTAAGTGGAACTACATGGAACTTACAGTAAAACGAGTTATTACTATTAGAAATTATGAAGCCATTAAACCTTGTTACTCCCAAATACACTGGGCTACTTTTTGCTATAGCAATTTTCAATAAAACAGTCAAAGCCATCTTGATAACTGACGTGTTGACCTGTCCTAAAAGCAATGACTCTGGTCTTTAAATTTCACCATGATTTTCTCTACAGGGATTTAATTAGGAGATGTGCCCCAAGGCACTCACTACACATTTCTGCATCTTCTAAAACCGACCTTTGATTTGTTGATTTTCACTTGCTTAAACACATCCTGAAACACATTTTACAAACTGAATTAATTTTTATTAGCACTTTACCACTTCTGTTAAAATGGGCCAGCACTCTAACTTTCCTTGTAAGATTGGCTTCTAAAAATGAAACTTCTTAAAGTTTAAATCATTCAGTGTAATGTCTGTGAAATGTGCGTAATGTTTGTTTTCAGGGGTTGTCATCTAGGGAAAAACACTAAATACATAAACCCACAAGAATTCAAAACAATTCAAAACAGTATTTTCTTCCTGGAGAACTTAATTTTAGCCATTAAAAGACCATCACAGCATTAATACTAATGTTTTTGTTGCACAGGACCTACACCGTTGTTCAGAAAAAACCCAGGCAGCTCACTTAGAAGCTCAATTGCTCTCCTTAGATCACCACCAGCTAAGCAAAGGCAAGTAGAAAAGAAAGCAGAGATAACAGCTTTGTGGTGTTCTACCTGCAAACATGAGGGTTTACCACTCCAAAGATGAATTTACAGAATCCTCCTTCACCGAGGATGAAGACTTTCCCAATTGCTCAGTCAGGTTTCTCACCCTCTGCAGTGCCTGCATATTCCATGTATCGCGGTGGAGAGCAGCAGCCAAGAACCCAAGCCTGAAGACCATCCGCCTGTGCTCTGCCACCTTTTAACCTGTTTCCTCTCAGCAACTAATGGAGCTGAAACATTGCTTGTGACAGTGATCTTCACAAAACCCAACTAACATTTCAGAGAACTCAAAACTTCAGAAATATTTCCCTGGCTTTGCATTAACACAACGTCAACAGAAACTTTTAGTCTTCCATTGACTTGCTCATCAGATGATATGACTTAGGGGAGATTTTAGGAGTTACTTCTCAGTAAGCAGAACACATGGCTTACCAAGCACACTACGACTTTTTTTATTATTACTTCTCAACACAAAGAGTCTCCTAAAAGCCACAGTCAGCGAGGCAAAGGCAGGGATGATTAGGCCAGTCTATCTTTTCAGCACAGACTGGAAGGTTTCCTTTGCACATGCACGTCCCTATCTCTGTGCCTGCGCAGAAATGCGAAACAGACACACTGTCAGGCAGGAAAACCAACTATGACTTATCTCCTGACGCCACTGAGGACACACGGAAAAACAAGTCCCCACAATTACACACCTGGATTTCCTGAGCACGGGGTGTTGCTCTGCTGGCAGACAGCAGTGCAGTTCAAGTGCCACATCTTCGAGATTTTAATGGATGCAAGGAAGCCACAATTTATAACACAGCCCCTGCTTTGCCTCCCCTGCTGTTCCATGTCTGCACGAGCAGACAACTGCACCTGTGCACCTGTACACCTCAGAGACTCACACCTCATTTACAGCTCCTCTCACATAGTGGCACTTCTCCAGGGGCACAGCCACAACCTCACTTAACTGAACCTAAAACTTTGTAAGCTACACTGCATCTGCCGAGGAGAAGGCCAGGCAGGGGCCCTCATCACCCCGATCCTAACCCTAACTTCCATCTGGATGGAGGAGTGCCCTGTAACCAGAAATTTTTTCTGAGCCTATTGTGTTATTCCCAAGAAGTAACTGTGTCTGGACACCAAAGGCTAAGCCAACAGGCAATGCCTGCTCTGCAGTTAGTGTTTCTGTGTTCCTGTCACACAACAGCTGTGACTCAAGACAGCGTGACCCATCCACGTATGGAGTTACACCAGGTAACACACACAGTTCAGTCTGAGCAGTGAACATGCTGAAAAGATCACAACTTTATTCAGCATGTGAAAATTTCACCATATACATAAAACCACAGCTTCAATGTAAGTTTACACAAGTGGAGGAGTGTTGTTGTGGCTCTTACCTTAGGCTAGCATGATTTGCTTTATAAATGTATAAAGCATATAAGCAGTTTTCTCTTTACCTTGTATCCACTTGAAAAATAAAGCTGGCATTTTTGTTATTTTATGGATTTTTAAGAGCTAGAATGAGCAGTGTTTACACGAACTGAATATAAAATCAATCCTATCTTGATTACATTTGACTTCAATGAGTACTAAGTGATGCTTCTTCCATTTAATCAGGGAACAGTGTTGTAGCTACACTATTTGCATTTTAATAAAAATTCTCTCAAGACCCAACCAAAAAAAGCAGCAGCACAGTTAAGTGCCTAGGAATCAGGGATTCATTTTTCATGATGAATAGTGAGATTTAACTTGCTTAGATGTTATTTTTCAGTTAATTTTAAGACTTATTTAATAAATAGAACGAGGTTGAAAAATTGCAAGGTTTATACATTCCTTCAAAACATAAAAACCCTTCATATGCAGAGGTTTCCTGTCTTTTTTGGTGTGCTCACACCTATATATGTGTGTTTACACCTACACAGGCAGAAACAGCACTGAGAGCACAAGCAGCAATGAGTTTTAAAACATGACTTTCCCGAATTACCTTTTAAATTACAAAGTCCTGTTAAAACCTAAAACTGGAAAATTTATATTACACTCCCCTGTCTTAGCAATCTACAGGTTCACTAGCAAAGCTTCCAAAATTCCTATCATGATGATTACAATTCAGATTTTTTAAAAGAAGAAAGGAAAAGTTGCTGATTTCTGGTTGAAAGAAAAGTCCAGAGAAGCATAAAAATCTGTGAGGGGCCGAGAAATGGATCTGTGTAACAGGCAACTGCACTCTTCCCCAGCAATGGAGCTGGGATTTGGAAGGCCATTTAAGGACTTTAAGTGCACATTTCCGTTACAATTAGCACTCAGTTCCCCTAGGTAGCTTCGAGAATTTCAGTGTAGGTGTATACATAAGCTACATTATGACTAAATTTGAAACAGTTCAAGGAACATTAAATTTTATGCACCGTGTTCTCAGCTGCTGTTAACAAAGCCCCACTGAGGTCATTAAAGTGCTGGTGATGGCTATCAAAGGATCTGACCTGGAGCCTTCACCTGTTACTGGCTTTTTGTCTAGTTTGTACACTCCAGATCAATAGCTTCATTACCAGTAATGACCATTTGAAGATTCTTCAAAACAACTGCTAATTAATTAGATGTTGCAGGAGTTCAATTGATTTAGTTGCATGCCACAGAATTACTTATCTGCTCCTCTACTGCAGCACTGCCATTAGCAGTTGTTAACATACAGCATCGGGGGACCTTCTCCTCAACAGAGCTGCAAGTACCAAAATCTCCTGAACCTTAATGGAATGACACTGCAAAGCTCACGAGACTCTTGTCTGCTTTGTGTTTCCACAGCTTGCTACCAGGTAGAGGACAAGAGCCCTGTCAGTAATACAGTTCATGTGTGCATTCCACACTGTTACTGTTCTGTCTCCATGCCTTTACTGCAGGAGTGGGCTGAAAACACCCCTGCCAGACTGGCAGCAGAGCTGTGGTGTCCTGATCTTGTCTCTGTCCCCAACACCTATGGAGGCACGACCTGGTTGGAAGGCAGCGACCAACAGCACAGTCACGCATGGTTGAGTGAGGTGGAGAACTGTGGGTTGTCTTTGAGTTGCACATTTTCATCACCACAGAGCAGAGGCTGAATATGTTCCCCAACACATTTTGACCTCCATTCCCAACCCATCTGCAGCTCTCACTCCCGAGTAACGCCTGCACGCAACCTGCTCCAGAGATCCATGAAGGGCACCAACAACAGGGACACGGAGGGTGTCTACAAAAAGCTTCGTTCAAATGCACTTCAGCTCAAAGGAGTCAAAACAAGAGGTCAGAGCTGGGAGTTTCTTCTCAGTCTTCCTCATCTGACAGCTGTGGTCTAACATTGCTGTTACCAATAAAACATGAACAACTGTTACAGAAAACAATCATTTTGCCTCTATGGAAAATTAAACAAGGTGTAACACTTTGTAGTACTAATCCTTCCTCGTGGATATTGTCTTGGGAAAGCACGATTGCTTTGAAAAGATATTTCTGGTATTAAAACTAGATGGGACTGTTTAATCCAACTATTTTTACATGAGCTTTGTTTCACTGGTTAACATTTTCTGATTTTTCCCTCATTGTAACTCTTGTTTAAAGCAGCGATACTTAATTTAATCAGCAAGTTCAAGCTCCAAATCTTCTCTTTTTAATTGACCACCATAGAAAGCCTATAAAATAAAATTCATTTCAGTACAAAACAAGAAACTACAAGTGTGCAAAAGCAAATTAAGGCATTTAGTCATAAGCTGACCCAATTTAAAAAAAGATCTAAATAACTTGCGTAACTCAAATTTAATCAATAAAAAAGATCTCTTCCTGTCACAAACTCGTATTAAGGAGCAGAAGCTTCCTGAAGGCAGCTATCCCATCTCACAGCAGTTGAGGATCTGGCCCTATTAATACTGACCCTGATTCGTATGCAGCTCTTCAGCCCACACTGCATTCAGTTATACTGCTTAAAGCTGATAGACATCTGCAGAGGATTTTACAGCAGTGATAATATGGGATCAATCACTCTACTTCCCCTGCTACAGTTGTTCCCTGGAAATTCAGGAAATGGCATTAGAAGAAAGACAAAAAAGAAATGAAATGTGCATTTGTGGTGATAGTACAAGCCACAAGCTAAGTAGCTGTAACACAGATGTATCCCCACATGGTGAATCAGACAATATATTCTGCCTACAGGCAGCAGTGTTCATAATCTTTCCCCGTTTCTTTAGCATACAGAATAAACTTTTTCCATATTCTTTTATTACTATTATTCTTCCTTCTTTGTTTCTGAGCATCTCCAACGTAACCAAAGTTAAAACTTCACTTTACTCCTTCCATTTGATTCATCAAAGCTCATAAAGAATCCCAGATATTTTGTCTGGCAATAACGAAACTGATTGACTGTCACCTTCCTAGAAATGCTGGGGAATGCTGCAGAGCACTTCTGAGCCATGGTCAGCTTAACCTCAAAAAGCTGTGACACATCTTTGAAGAATCTCCAGGAACCCATCCAGGCAGGACATAGCCCTGGATATCCCCCATGCAGGAGCTCTACAAACTCATTACAGCATTCAAGAGGATCAAAGCAGCTGCCTCAGATGTCAGGGTCAGTCCTGCCGTGGGGAGGAGTCCCACCACTGTTGTATTTCCACCATCTTCTCTCTTTTTGTGCATCACTCCCACAGATGTTATTTGAAGAAAACATGAAGTCGTTTTATCTACCACAGAGCTGTGCTCCACTGAGCCTGCTGATGATGTTAATGACCCTGCTGGCTTCTTACTATTCAACTTCTTTGTGCCCTACATGCGGCATTGCTATGGCAACATCTATCTGATGCCCTACAGTCTTCATTTGGATATAGCATAACCTTGTTTGGTTTTACTCTTCTTTCTGAAGCATAGCAAGTTCTTTTAAGTCATTTTGGATGCTGTTCCTGAAAGGATATATACCATGAGCAGAAAAATACTGAAAGAAGCACTATGTACCTACGCTTTCTCTGTTGTTTTCCCCAAAACATGGCTTGACCTGTCCCTCATTATATCTTCTTGGTGAACTGTCTGATCCTCACTGCAATATCTGATGCACGAGTCCAGTCAGTCCATCACTGAACACAGCACATAAACTGCACCAAGAACTGCCTACACATCATGTCCTGCAACATTATATAAAAGTTTGTCTTCCCCTGCACACACACAGACTCATAAAGCCCATAATCACGACTGAAATGCCCTCAGCTGAGTTAATTTGTGCATTCAGAAGAAATGTTACTCAAATTAATAAGGGTAATTTAAGTCCAAGTTAAGGTCACTGTTTCTGATTTCTTTCACTAGAGTTTTTAAAGCACTGTCTGATAATTGAATATTGATTTCAATGCCCTACAAATTGACCCACCCAGTGGTCTTGCCTCCTTCTTTATTCCCCTCCATTAAGGCATTGATGATGACAGTTTTAATTATTTTGGAACATTCCTATTTCAGAAGGAAGAAGAATCACAATCGTTGCTGAGCCCTTTTTTCACCACAGACCAAATCAAAAGGATATAATTACTTCCATGCTGACCAATACCATAATGGTTTCTGCTTTAGTGCCTACCATGAAACACTTCACTGTAATTAACAGCCCAGAAACTGATGGTATGAAGAACGCAATTCATTACTGTACAACCAAATCACTGTTTTACACATCTGTCCCCACTTAACCTCATGGCAATACCATAATCTCAAGATGAGCCACAGTCTCCTTAATACACACAGGTCAATCAGCAGTGGTGCCAAGAGCTCTACAAAGTCTACTTTGTGCTTCAGATGCCGTAATGTGCACCCAGATTCATACAGCTATAGCGAGTTTCCATAGTCTTTTATTCCCCTGGTGTTTTTACCAATCAGAGCAAGACAGCAGAAGTGTGATCCTACTATTTTAAGAAAGCCATAGGGGTTGTTGCTTGTAAAGAGAAATTCTGCCCCCACACAGCACGGATCTTATTCACACACAGTAGGATTCCCTGCATTTCACTTACATGACACTGGACCTTAGTACTGAACAGGATTAAGTCTGAAATATGAAGGGATATTACCAAATAATGTGTCCTGAAAGTCTCAATTCCCTAAAATCTGTCATCTCTCTGGCTGACAGAGTTACCACTGTATTTTTCCTGGTTTCTTTCCTTTTTATGATTATATCCTCAAACACCTCCCCTGTTTCATCTTTTTTAGAATTAGAGAACAGTGGCACACCACGGGACAAACGACCATGGATATGCAGGGTTTCCAAGACCCTTTGCTGGTTTCAGTTCTGACCGTTCAGGGTGAGGACCGTGACCATTCCCCTGCCAGGGTAGCTATTCCCACATGCACTCCACAATATCAGTTAGGCCCCTTTTGAGTGTACTGCTTTCACACCACTTGGGTCCTAACAGTAACAGACTTTTGGCCAAAAAAAAGGCAGCAAGGTCAAAAAATGAACCCCTTTAAGAGACTGGATGTCTATGTGAAGGTAAAATTTGAGAGCAAGAACTGTAGATTACCTGGGAAACCAGCAGACCAGAGGGACCCTCTGCAGCACACAGGAAAGTCCAAGAATGGTTGTGATATGGTTGTGATGGTAGCAAGTTTTCCTACTGGACTTCCCAAAAAGTAAGATGAGTTTCATAGTCCTGAATTACTGCACAGAAATAGGCCATAAAGTGGTTTCCTACTCACCACCACTTCCATCCCACAACTGAAGCTACCTAAGCCAGTGCAACGCAGGTCTTCTAGTGCTAGTAAGCATCTCCTCAGGCACTAGGAAGGCCATCATCCCCCAATACAGGTTCTCCTACCAGCAAACCGAGCACTTATCTAAATTCTCCGGAGAGTAGGGCCACAAGATCAAGTCGCAGCAGGAGGCACTGCTTTCCCCAGCTGTCTGTGTTTCTAAAAGCACTCTACACACATACTGAAAAGAAAAATTATGATCTGTGTCAGCACAGCAGGATCAGGCACACAGTTTTCAGTTACCCCACATTAGCCATGCCAATTCCTACAGATTTGTACAGACATGAGATTACATTTTTAGCTGCAGCACTAAGAAATAAAAAGGCCTCATTCCCCTAAATTTTTGTTCCTTGCCTCACTCTTCGCAAACTAAATATTTTAAATTGTATGTTATCTATAAATATATTAAAACCTCAACTTCCATTACAAATCCTATTCTTGCACAATATTTGTAATTTAAATAACACAAATCCCTGAAATCAGGTTCACTATAATCCCTCTGACAAGCCTAATTTGTAGCAGCAGAGAACAGCATGTTGAAATAGTGATATGAAGTCATTAGGCAGCAGAGAGACTTTTGCAGTGCAAGGTAATTGCAATGTTTACTAGAGCTGTCCTGCTGCAGAGAGGGGGATGGCTGAGGGCAGCTGCCAGGAACATGCAATTAAATGCACCCTCTTAACTCTACTTCCATGTGCTGGGGAGAGCAGGTTTTCTATAGCGTTCACACAAACACACACATCTTTGGCACACTCGTACTCCACACAGAGCAGGATATGAAAACAATGTTGTTTATGTCTGGAAGACGCTTATGGACATTTTTTATTATGAACAGATAAGATGCCCCTTTGCAACAGGCAGGGTTCACCCCAGTATGTACAGCACACAAAGCTGGGGTCACAGAACCAAAATTCTGAGTCTCCCTTTGCCATCATTACATCTGCCTCCCTGATCTTTAAAACAGGGATAACACCGCTTAGATAGAGATCATGTAATTCACAGCAGACAGTTTTAGGCATCACCACAGTCACCAGTATCAACTCTCAGAGGCAATCCAGACCCTCTAGAGGATAGTTCAAAGGAGAGCCTGGCTGGTAATTCTCCCTTCCCTCCAGAGATCCTTTCTTGCAACAATCAAGAGCTCAGGGAACCAGTATCCCAGTGCAGGTTACCACCACTCCGGCAGTGTAAATATCCTCAACAGAAACCAACTTCCTTTCTCACCTGCAAATCACAGATCCCACTTGAAAAAAAAAACACCACCACTAAACAGGAACAAACAAAACCCACAGTAATTAACACAATTTCTGCTCTGTCTGGAATTAAAGATGCAATTAAGCACCTGCCAAACTCACCAGCAGCAGTACCTGACCAATGCATTTCATTTTTTGCAAAGAGCAAGCTGCATTTTGAGATGCAATGAATCAATGGCAGCAGTTACCTGGGAAATGTGCAGGGGCTTTTCTGTAATTACCATCACTGACGTGCATATTATGTTTGCCAGTTGGTTCAAATATGCGAAGCAATCTGTAAGAGCTCTGCACAATTTCAGACACAGACTCTCACTTTTAATTTTTCACACGATTTTGCAGCTGCAAATGCACCACTCAACAGTCACACATAGCATAACTATGGTAGGTAAACGTAATTTTGATTATTCCAAGGTGTCACTAACCACACCCACCAGCACATCCATGAAGGACAGCCCAGTTATTCCAAGTTCTTTACTATTTTCCTGGAAGGAGTTAAGGATCTTTGTTTCACTTTGCCCAGTCCCAATCTTCTTTCACACCGAGTGAATATAACACTTGCATTTCTAAATATCCACGCTTGAATTGTAACTAGGATTAAATAATTTTCATATATTTTTTGTCCAAATCTCTTTAATTGACCTTTGCCTAAGCTTGTTGCATCAACATATTGCAAAATGTTGTCTCTAACCTGCTTACTGGGGTGGGTGGGGTGGAAGGAAAACACAAGACAATACATGACTAACACCAAAAAAGCTTTCTGTATCCAACAGCGAAGACATTTACTAGAGAAAATCCAACTTCAGACTAGCTCAAACCTGAAGCAAAGCGCAGAATTTTACTACCAGACTGAACATACAGACAAGCATCAAACAGACTTAAACATCCTGGCAGTGGGAGATGTTCTGTTGCTGGTTTATTTTATTCTGGGAAAAGTGTTACAAACCTGTTAAGACAGTAAAGAACAAAAAGTTCATCAGGGTTGGTCTCTGGAGAACCAGGCCTTGTAGGGACAGTCAAGCTTATAGTAAAATTCAAGAAAAATGCTGTTATGCAGCCACAGTATTTTGTTCACAAAGTAAAATGTTAAAGAAAACCCAACTACTTAAAAGCCTTCTGATTAAGTGAATGGATGGCCCCAAACAGGTTTGCATTATAAACATTAATTGCACATTAGCTCAACTAATTAAAAAATAAATACTTTAGACAGCAGGAAGCTCCTTCTTAAAGAAACTTTTGCCTCAGGAAATGAGCCAGTGCTTTTTAAAAAAATAAAAACCACAAACCCTGTAGTGTCAGTGAAATGCCTGTTTCAGCAAGGGAGACTCTGAAAACACAGTCGAGCAGATACCAGTGCTGTGCCAACTGTGCAAAGGCAAAGTGGCAGCAAACACCAGGAAACACTTAATGAAAGGATCTCTTCGTTCCCTCTTACTGCCCAACCCAACTACAAGCCATGAGTGAAACAACATGAAAACACACAGTAATTCACTTCTGGATTTTGGCAGAAGGTTTAGGCTTTGGGGAGCCAGCAATAGCGGGGAGGGGAAACATCGCTCTTTTCCAAAGCTTGCAATGTTGGAAAGCTCTGGGGCAAAAAGAAAAGTGCAAATGCCTCGGTTACCCACAACCAAGCAAGGACCAAAGCTGCGAGGAGCTGCCTCAGAGTCATGCCATAGCCAGACACTCTGTTTTCTCCCAGCTCCACGCAGCTGCCAGCTTCAAGACACCTCCCCAGCGGGCTCTGCCCTATCCCCGCAGTCTGCCAGCGTGCTCAGAACTTCCCTGGCGCTTTCCTGCACCACGCTTCACCCCAGGAGTGGGTTGCCATGCCCTTCCAGCTCCCTTTTAAGTGGTTTCCAAGGAACAGAGCAAGAATGGGAGATATCTGGGCTCTCGCAGCTCAGTTGAGGAAAAGATGGAAAGATTGCAATGACCTGGTCTAACTTTGGGAGACGGTCATGGTGGTGATAAGCATTGTGAGGCTGAAAGATGCAATCAAGTAAAAAACAAACAAGGAACATAAAATCACACACCAGAGGGAAGCCTACCCAGCAGGAGCCAAGCTAGCACAGACCACCTGAATCCCAGCCCAGTGCTCAAAAGACGGGCTTTACCAATGGGATCTGCAGTTGCTGACAGATTGATCTTCCTAGGAAACGTGCATATGTAAGAATGAGAGATAAAAGACATTTTCAGATGTGAATTTTAGCTTTCTGTACCCATGCACACACAAGCAGAGTGTCTGGTTTAAGCAGAGAAGTCTTCTCCAGTGCAACACTAAGTAGTTAACGCAATACTAGATAAAAATCAAGATGCCACATCAATTTGTGTGAAAAAAGTTGTAGTGATGTATCTGGGTTCACATCCAAGTTCTGCCAGCGACCAGCTACATAACCCCAGGCAAGCCAGCTCCTTTCTCTACTTCTCAGATCTGGGAAAAGTAATTTTTCTTCTGTCTTTTATCTGTTCTCTATTTAGTTCTTTGGGGAAGCCGCTTTTGCTATCATCCTCTTTACAACACTGAGCACATAAAAGATCCAGTCTCAGTTTAAATACTACTGTAATGCAAATAATAAACAATCATCATTAAGTCATTAATTTGCTTAACAGTCTCTTCTCTCTCCGTGCAAACAAATTTTCTGAGTTTAAATAGGTTTATTTCAGCAGCGAAGTAAATCTCTACTCTCATAAATGGAAAGATCGAATGCCAGTGTACACATAGTACTGAATAATAATAATAAATGACAATTTGATAAATTTCTTGACAAGCACCACAAATCTTCCCTGCAAGTCACACCACATCTTAACAACCAGTTCTGTTCAGAGGACACAGAGCAATTACAGAGCATTTCACTAATAATCAAACGCTACAACCTACACACACTAACTGCAGTATTGTTTCCATTCTGTATGTCACCTAATATGCACAAATCTCCTCTCCTTGGGGACAGCTCTTCTGGACAGGGCACCTTACATAACACTGCAATCACATCCAGTGGCAGCTATTGGAGGAACTGCTTCTTGCAGTGCAGAGGAGTCTGAGTATTCTGACTGAAAAACATTTCCTGAGATCACACTGGCTGCTAATATTTTATTTTATTGCAATTTGACGGGATTAGGGAAATCACATCCCCCATCAGAGACTTTATTTCTGGCAGGCAAGAATGTTATATTTACTTTGCACTAAGCCTCAGGGAACTTTTAAGAGCACTGGTAGGGAACAAATCCATCCCCAGAAAGCTCACGGTTTGTCCACATTGCCTGGGTAAGCCCCATAAGGCAACTCCACCATGCAGAGTCTTGGGAACTAGCACTCAACTCAACTGGCAGAGCAATATATCCTAATAC
This sequence comes from Dromococcyx pavoninus, assembly GCA_033558185.1. NCBI lineage: Eukaryota > Metazoa > Chordata > Aves > Cuculiformes > Neomorphidae > Dromococcyx > Dromococcyx pavoninus. The sequence continues at coordinate 754,474 of JAUMJL010000871.1, forward strand.
GACAGAGGTAATCAGGAGCAGAAGGCAGCCACGCTTAGCACTGTAACTTGTGTGGATCCATAAATCCACCACATCGCGAGCTCCTGAGACAGACAAATGCACACAGGGGCTCGGATATATGCAGCTAGTGCCAGGCTGACAGCACAGCCCAGAAAAAGAGAGGCAGGAACTTTTCTTATACTGTCTCTCTAATTTATATTTCACTTACAAAGACAAAGGCTTTAATTGAAGTCTCCATTAGTCCTGGTATAACCATCACCTCATCATCCTTGTTCCATCTCCAATACAGTTATCAAGTAAGCAACAAAGAGCATCGTGAAGCTAAGCATCCCTCCCCTTCACACTGGCTCTTAAACACAGGCTCAGTGTTGTATTCCTGGCATAATTTCTCCCTTCTTGGTTTTGTCTCCATGTCTCTGCATTTAAAGAAATACCTTTTTAAATCTTCCTATTTCCTTTTTCTCCAAAGCCAATCTCTGCAAAACCCCTGCTCTTCTCCAGAGTCACGTGAACACATACACACCCACACAAAACGTGTGGTTTAAGTCACATAATGAGAACAGAAAAACTCTCACAATCTGCTTGCCATCCCAGCCATCCTATACACATGAAAGCCAGGAATTTATTGCTTCTGACACCACCTCCCCACATCCCAGACACAGCAGCTGCCCTGGTACAGGCAGGACAGTATCATCCAGGCTCACAAAGGGTGTCTTCAGCATCCCAGTGGCATGATACGGAGTCAACGCTCTGAGGAGAAACTCTTGATGTTTTATGGGTACTCTCACACAGTGGAAGTTACTTCTACTTTCAGCAGACAGTTAAAGCAGTCTCTGCAGAGGAAGGAATGGAGGCAGAACAGCGCAGTATTTCTAGTATCGATTTTGAATTTTCAGTTGGTTTAGAGAAATATCTGAGATTTAGTGACCCAGTGACATACTGGTTTTATACTAGGCACAGGAGACATGGCAGAGGGGGGAGCAGACTGACTTTCTTCCAAGTAGAAGCCAATCTTTGTTAGGTGTTGATTTTTCTATTTCAGTTCAATCTTTAATAAATTCAAAGAACTGCACCTCAAGTGAATTCCCGTAATTAGATTTCAAGAACTGGCTGGTACTTAGGCTTCATTTACAAGTATTTTAAGATGATTAGCAGCGCTATCCGCACTACTGCTTTAGGAGGAGTCTTTATATAAGTTCTGAAGAAGAAACCCCATTAAAGTACAGTGAATTTGGTAACGAAACACTGTGCCTTACATCACTGCATGTGGGTGCACGAGAAGAAGGCAGAGACACTCTCTGCCACAGCTTTATCTGCAACTAATTCTCCCACACACATCACAGTCATCCCATTTTCCTCCAGCTCTACCTGATTTGTTTAGATCCTGAGAAGAGCAGACAAACCAAACAGCTGTGGGAAGGAAACCAATTTGTCCTGTGGCATATCTCCCTGTGCAATTTGGAGGATGGAACAGACAATTGAAGAGATAAGGGAAGAACTGTTCTGCTTCTTCATTCCTGCATGTTTCCAGACTGCTGTTTCTTTTGGTGCCATCCACCACATGCTTGAAATTATTCCCTTTGTTCCCATCAGTTTATTCCACATTCGTGTCCTTTATTTGCACAGGTCCCACCCAGGAGTTTTCAGACCTCAAGCTCAGACTGCACACATTAAAGATGACTCTTGGGAGACACTGAGAGTTGCCCCTTCCTGCTCTCTTCTGGAGAAGATGCAGAACAGGTGCCTGACTGAATCAAAGCAAAATTGAACAGAGACCTGGAACTATGGCCAACTCACCCCTAACTGGGGCAGCCCATGCTAAGGTAGTCAGATCCTTTCCCAGCCTTTCATTCATGCGATTCTCTGTCAAGGGAAAAGAAGGTTATTTTGTATTTAATGGTAGCTATTTTAACCTGATTACCATCCATAAATGTGCAATTCCCAGAGACAAATAATGCTAACACTGCAAACAGAGCACTGATTCCATAAAATGATCAGATAGGAGCACTTAATTATTTCCCAAAGAAAAAAAATACAGTAATGCCACAGATTTCAATCATGTAAGATAGGTTTTAAGAATAAAATTTTCCATGTAAGTTCTAGGTCTTCTTTATTTCACAGCCTGATCCATTTTCTTTAGTCAGTTTGCTAGAGCTTCTGATAAAACCCTTTTGAAATTCAATGTAAACTACCCCTTTTTATTAAACATTAATTCCAGTGTGGTTCTGTATTCTCCAAGGCAAGCATATATATATGAACTGCACTGTGCATCTCTTGGGCGCCTGTAATAATTACTTTAACACACACTGAAGTGATAACCATAGCAGTAATCCTAGTCTATGACTTGACCCCAAGTTACTATTTTCCTATGCAAATCTTCACTCTGTATGTTGATGTTGTTACTTTTGAATAAACACCGTAATTGTCAAGAATATGTTTCAAAGTGCAGAGAAGCCTAATTATTGGGAGGGCAGGGGGAATGTGCTTGTGCATAAGCACACATCGTTCTGCCACCCTGGTCCACGCAGCAATCCTGCAGGACTCAGCCTGCATCTAATCACAAAGAGAACCAGAGATGTGTGCACAGTTGTTGACTACAGTTTCATTCAGACAGGCAGAAGCACTGCTCAGCAAAAGGAAATACGCAGCCTGTGCAGAGTTAGATTTCTCCATTCTCAGAGCAACTTAATTAAAAATCTCCAACTGTCTAAAGAACAAGTATCTCACTGTTTCGGGATCAGCACTGGAACGTATCAGGGATGACCAACTCACAGCACAGTTTGCAGAGTAGCTTCACTTGATATCAGGAAAGTATCAGCAGTCATGAAGTCAACAATATTTTGTTTAGGGGGGCAGTGGAGAGAGGTGTGTGTGTTTTGGGAAAAGTGTAACTAACTTCTTAGGCTTTGCACACTATCATCTAAACGTAATTAAGTCTATGATTTGAACACATGGCCAAAAATAAAAACACTCTTAGAGCTAAAACCTGTCAGGTCAGCCCCTTTCCAAGCAATTAAGAAAAAGATGCCCCCATGTCCCCTGGAAAAGGGGACCAAATCACAGTACAAATCAGTATGAGCAGCTCCTTGAATACAAAATACATAAAGTGCAAAGGCAAAAAAGCCTCCAATCTGTGATTTATGCAGACAGATCTCATGCTGCCAGAGTTAAATTGTCCTTGCAATTGCTAAGAAACTACAGATGACAAAATTTTAACTGAGAAAAGATGCATCCAACACAGATAATTCTATATTAGAACTCCTCTGTGTGATAAGGAGTAAATTGATCACAAAAAAGGTTATTACCCAAAGAAGTGATCATGACTTGATTGCATTTTTAAAGTGCAAACAGAAGGCACAAAGTAAAAACTTTGCCAAAACTACTAATACACGTGTTTGCTGCTTAAAATGATCGACTTCGTGAAGCTGAGGGAGGAGGGCAGGGAGGAGGGCAGGGAGCAGAACAGCCAAACCAGCTGGGGAAAAGTATTTTAGAAGAAAAATGTTACAATAATTGGGAACAGCTTAAGAACATTTTTCTGGATATACTGATCTTTGAGGATAGTTCTCCTTGCTACTGGCCCATTGTTGATTCTCCATCAGAGATGTCTTATGAAGCCAAAAGAGTTTTTGTATCATCTAAAGTGAGTTTATTTCGTCTCCTGGTAAACTCACCTCCTAATTTTGAAAGCAGGAAGAGACAAACCTTGCCAAAGTAAGTAGAGTCATGAGGAAGCACCTTAATCTGCCTTTATTGTATTGACAGAGTCTATTAAGTTTGTTTTCTCACCATTAGACTCTTACTGGTCAAGGCCTGCTCTCAGTGTGAGACATCTTTAGGTAAGAGATTTCAGTTCATTTTACTCTCTTCATGTTTTAGGTGCCAAAGAATTGGATCCACTGAGTTTTGAGCATTAGTTTCTTTTGGACTACACATATGTAATAGTCTATTTCATCAGCACATATTCCACTCTTCTCTGACTTTATTTTATACTGAAAATTAGGTGGTCTCCTCTTCTGGTGACCAAAGAAGTGTTTCTATTGATAGTTTAAGCAGACAAGTAAATAAGAATACAGGTCTGCCAGGGCCCAAGTAAGACTGATATTTGGATCTTCAAGTACAACAATGCAACTTTTCCCAACAAACGCTACTTGAAAGATTAACAATTCCAAAAATTATACCATAAAAATGAAACACCTTGAATCACAGCACAGACTTGTTGGCACCTCTGAGGAATAAACAAGTCACGCCAATAGGTCCAATTCTATTAAATTAGAACTGTACCAGTTTTTTGAGGATTTGTCAATAACCTGGATGCATCATCAAAGAACTTGTCTCCTAAAATAAACTTATGCAGCTCCCTGGGTAGAGTTAACTCTGTTTTGCAACTAAAACCATACCAGAAAATCTGATGGCAATGGAAATATTCCACCATTCTCCCGAGACCCTCACCTCCCCTCCTTTCAAAGCTACCATTTTTCCATCATTTCTAAATACCACCTGTCAAGAAAGAGTTTGATTGAGATGCGGAGGCACCAATAAAATAATTGTTGATGTCAGATAGTGTTCTTGACTCAATGTTCATTCCCCTTTATGACTTAATTAACAACGCCTTCATAGCAGAATAAATCAGCTCTTTTTTTATTTACCTGATGTCTTCAGACAATTTCATGACTGTAACATAGGGGTTCCTTTATTATTTCTTCCAGAACATTAGGTAGGTTAGAGGCATAGACTCACTTTGAGGTTGAGGCCCCCAATCCCTGCTGATATGACAGAGGAATGGAGAGGCAGGTGGTGTTTGAGCCAGGATGAAATTATGGAGCCTTCAGAGATATGGCTTATGTGACAAAGGAATTAGAAAGCAACTTATTAGAAGTGCCACAACACAGAGAAAGACAATGAAACCTAGCAAATTAGATGATATAATAACATTAAGAGCACACAAAAACATTCAAGACTGACATATGAACTGCCTCCTTAGGATAAATTGTTGCACCTTTTTTGAACTGAACGGACAATAAAATGCGTGCTTTTAAAATTACACTTAGAAGAACTGAATAAAGCTTCCCTCTAGCTTAACTTTCTCTTACAGCAGCTGAGGATGCCTGAGGGAGAAAGCAGGGCAAAAAAAAAAGAAGCCACACGTCTATGCTCAGCTCCATTCCCACCAGAGTAACAGCAGATTTCCCTCTGCAAAGCATTTCAGCACTCGGACAATAATCTCACCTCAAAATGACTCCTCTGATGCTAACAAAATCAATCCAGTTCTGTATTCCTGAGTGCAAGATCAACTGCTGGGACTATGTTACCTTCACCTAGAAGAAAAAACACTTATGCAAATGGCTGATACTGCAAAGCAGAGCATTTCCCCAGTTTCCTTACGCAAAGCGTAAACACAAACTAGGAAAGTTACTGTGAAATCTGCTACTCCGTTTCTCATTTCAAAAAGAGGCTAAAACTAGTGGCTCAAGACAACAGAATAGAAAATCAAAAGGCAACTAAAAGCTTGAGCAGAGCATTTTACAAGTTATGATAGAATGAACTCTGTGTGCCAATAAAAGACCCAGGTAGAGACTGTTGCAAGACCCAGACATTATTCCTTAAGTCCAAGCCAGATGGTATTAACAATAAACCACGGCAGGATTTCTTATTATTTACAAGAAAATGGAAGTGGTTTTGTCATTCCTCAATGGTAAATAAAGTATATGGATACAGTAAGACAAGTCTCAAATTAGATTCAGTGTTAATTAGTATTAGCAGTGCATGGACACCATCTGAACACTTGATTAGTAAAGGCTACATTTGAAAAACAAATATTACATTTCAAAGGATGGAAGAGTCTTTTTCTTATCTCATCCATACTTCTATCCTCATATTGAGGCTGAAGCCACAAAGAGTGTACAGACAACAAGCTTGAGTTCAAGGATCTCTGTGCAGCTTCAAAAATACACTGAGAACCAGCGCTACCACTCCCTCCATACCTCTCAGGAGAGACTGCTCAGAACACCCTCCTTCTGGCTGAGGAGCGGTGGACGAGACAGGGAAAAGATGAGCAGTTTCTCAACTATTTGTGCCACCCGTGTCAGTGATTCAGAGAACTGAAAACCAGCTTCCCCATGACCCATCTCATTTCCTCCATTTGCCCTAGAAAACTCTCAGAGCCTGGGGTAAACCCACAGGTGGGGAGATTTTTCTTGTCTTATCAAAACTTCATACAAAGTTGGTCTGTACATAAGCTAGAGAAGAGCCCCCCTCCACTTGAGGCTCCAGTTCAAATCCAGAAATGAAATCCTGTGGCTCCCTAGAAGCTGCCGGGGAGAATTTTCATTTGAGACATGCCACTATCCAAGCATGGCTATCCCATGGGAGAGCTGTAGGAGTCTACTTTGGGTCTGTGACTGATGGGCACAGGTTACAGTCACTTCTCTCATGCTTCATAGGCTTCCAGGTCTGCACATCATACAGGGCAAGAGTAAAGTCTAAATAACTCTCTACAGGTTCATTTATCTTCTTTAGGAAACCCAGACACCTGGCTGCACTGTGTCAGTGTTCATTTTATTTTAAAAAAGGGAAAAAAGAAAAAACGCTGAGGTTTACTCCTTATGGTAATGTTCAAAGGTGGTAAACAACTTCTGAAGTGTTTATAACGCTCTGTTGTGACAGATACACTGAGAGTCTCCTCCTTTTGTTTGAGGGGCTGCACTCCACTCACATTTGTCAGAGAATTCTCTGATGCCATGACACTCTCATCCATTTTGTAACAGGTAATACTGGCCACTGAAGGACTCGTGCTGGCTCTTTGTGAAACTCCTACAGCCTGCTTCTTATCTTACCAAAGTTGAAGAATTCAGGAGAAACTTCCCAGGCATCAGTGAAATTACATCAATTTAAGCAAAATCAAAATCAGAACTGTGGCCTCACCGTGCCACGTACAGTTTATGTTATCCAACAGGCTCATTAAACATCAGTGAGATTATGGCCTATTAATCAAAAATGCTTCAAATTTCCAGCAGATTTTTGGCCTCAATTTATCACTTCTCTGCAGAATAACTCCTTTATTCTGGGCAGAAGAGCTACGGCCTTTGACTTGGAAATCCCAGTGCTGGTCTATACGAGTTAACCTTCCAGGAAATTCTGCTGAAGCCAATTATGGCATCAAAGTACATTTTAAGCACAACTATTTAAGCAGATTATGGGTCTGTTACTTGCTCCAACCAAAAGTTTTACTTTTGGAAGTAACATTAATTCAATCCCCATACTCTCCCTCTTCTGCAGTTTTAAAGGAAGCCCGAGGGTAGTCTTTTTACTTATTATGACAGGCAGAGTTCTCAGCATCTGTTTAAACAAAACAGAACAAAGGGATTATCTGTTGCCATGCAACCAATAAAAATGATACATTTTTAATAGCTGAGACCAGAAAAAACAACTGCCATATGGGTTTAGAAATTCTCATAAGAAAAAAAGGGTTAATGCCTTAAGTTAAACTATTTTTCAATAGAGGGGAGGGAAACAAATCTTTTGTGACCATTATATTATGAACTCAGCATGGCTGGAAAGAGCACTGCTTTCAGGAAATTCTCCCAGTAGGTACAACAATTGTTATTACACAAATAGGTTGTATTTTCACTTTCCTGACCTTGCTGGGTTTTGTTTTGCCCATTTCTTTCTGTATCACTGAAACACTTGACCTTTCAGTCTGTGGGATGGAAGCTAAAATGCACTATAGGACAGTCCAGGCCACCTCCTGATTACAACACCTCCAGGTCTTGAGAGAGTGGATACATTTTCATATATCCTGGCTCATTCAGACACACCTACATAAGATGGAGAAAATCAGAAATAAAAGATCCAAGAGCAGGATCAAAGGAATTACTTGCTTCCTTTTCAAGAATTAATCTAATTATATATCTTGGGCACATCATCTAGAAAACTCTTAAAGGAACAATTTTAAGCAAGTTGACTCATCCAGTACCGATTGCACAACTTTACTGATGCCTGCAGAGCAATGCCAGCTCATAGCGAGGGGATTTGGGTTGCTTGAACACAGGCAGTGTTATACAGTACAATTAATGACAGAGATTTGCAAGGCCACAAGACATAGTTAACGGGAAATTAATCTGGAGAACCAGAAAAACCTTGAAGCAACTTAGTTTTAGAAGATGAAACTGTTCCCAGGAAAATAAAAAAAAGCCCTGGCTACAGAAATTTTTCTCCAGAGGACTTCAGGGGAGGTTTGAAGTGTCTGGAAAATGAAGCTGTTTACTGATATCTTCTTACTATACGTCATCTAAGAGCTAAATTGCTGTCCCAATGCCGACCCAGTGACAAGAATCTGATCCTACCTCACCCAGTGTTCCTGCTCTGTATACGTTTAAGCCATCTGTGGAATACTGCAAGGAAATCCAAGTTTTATCACCCTTCTGATTTCTGAAAGCACCTACCTTCAAGGATTTCACAGATGCATTTCTATCTTCTAATAAATAATTTCAGATGACAGTCTCTAAATTAGCAGTGTACAAGGTCACGGAACTAAGCAATAAATGAAGATCACCTCTTTTCTTCCAAAATCATCCCAGCCTCTAATCAGCAGATTTGATTTTGCATTCAAAAGAAATTGAAAATGAAGCTTTTATAATCTCTTCCTGTATCTCAATCAATGCTGAATGGAGCCAGCAGAGCTTTGTTTTAAGGTTAGCTTCCCTTGGATCAAATCCACACTGCCTGGCTTTGAACATCCTTTCTCCAAACATCTAGCTCAGGTAGCATCACTTACGAAAATCCTGGACATATTGCAAATGCTTCTTTCAGTTTTTATGGCACCAGCAAATACTTGTCTGGAGTTGAAGCCAAACAGCTTTAAGGCTAAGTCATCTTGGCATGTTTTTGTCTTCAGTGCCATGAAAGTTTTGTTTAGAAGCAGTTAACATCACAACACAGGTTTATGTCTCTGCTGTTGTTCTCCTGTTGTTAACCATTCTCCTTGGTGTGAGTGGCATCAAATAGACTGTTCCACGTGAAATAAAGACTGACATGGCACAAACATTTAGATCTCAATATGCAATGATATTGATTACAAACAAGCAAATGAGTAAGAGCTACTTCTTTCATTGTTTATGATACATTACGTTCTTACGAAGATGACATCATTTTTTCAGAGTGGTAATCGCCACCACATTTTGGCAGCTGTGGAAATCACGATACAATTAGGAAATATTGAAGGAACAAATGATTTCTCATTAATACCTAATGATCATCATTAATACAAATGCTATTTAAAGTTAATTTAGAAGAATGGCTACATTAAGATAACTGCATTGCTCCAACTAAAGGGCACAAACATTCACCACTGAACCCACTCCAAGTCATTATCCCACCTTTAGTGAAACTTTTGCAGAGCAATGATTTCGAATTTTCCTCTATTCACCCTGAAGCTCACTGAATTCAGTAAAACGATAAGAGAATGATGGAGAATATAAAGAAGCATCCTTGTGGTGACTTGTTCTGTCACATTCATAGCTACAAACGGACAATTTGAGTATCTTGGAGCTTGGTCCAAGTCCACAAAAAACAAACTAACCAAAGAAGCCTTTGTCAGGAGGGTCGTTCTTCCAAGTAAATGTGAATCAACAAAATTTTTTATTGTTAGCAGTTCACTTCCTTCTGGCAGATGTCACTGACTGCAGGACAGAGGACAATACTGACCATCAACAGAACAGGAACCGGGAACACAGAGCGGGAACAGCAGAGTCTAAGTAACAATGTACTTAAAAAAATGGATATTGTTTAAACTCCACAAACAAGAAAAATGTCCTCTTCTAGTTGTCAGTGATTGTTATAAACTGTAATAGGCAACTCACTGTGCACATGAATATAATCATAGCTTAACTAAAACCCAGGGGAATTTTGCTATTGGTAAAACAAGAGCCAGAAGACACTGTCCATGGCTTTGGTCATATGAACAGTGGGAATGCCCGTCAAATCATAAACCATTGACCTTAAAGGACACAATGTAAAGGTCACTGAATTTATAGAATCTTCCTATGTAGTTCTGCCTACTTCAGGTAAGGCCCCAAAGGGAGCTTGCATTCACCCTCTTCCATTTTGCAAAGACAGTTGAAAAGGATCTTCCTCCACCTCGTCACTTACAGTTGAACATAACGGCTGTATTAGTACACCTTCAAAAGCCATAAAACAGATGTTTTCCATTTTTATTGTGGCACTTGGCTTGGTTTGGGGTATTTGTTTGTCTTCTTTTTCATTTAGGTGTCCCTTCTCAAAAAAACCTTGAATATATTTGGTAGATTTTTCTAAGTGATTCTGTACTTTCATGCAACTTCATAGAATTTGTTACGACATCCTTTAATTAATTTTAAGTGCACTTTTCTCATCAACAGACAGGCAATTAGGCCCCTCTAGAGATAAAAAAAAATAAAAATCTGTATTTGATCTTTGTGTCTGCTCACAGACATCAAGATCGTTGTAACAGAGTCACATTGTTGTACCAGAGCAGAATACAGCCCCGTGTTCACATATTGATAAGATTTCAGTTTGAGCAGTCATTCAGGTGAAAATAGTGCAAATGTTTTAGTTTGAACACCTGCCTCTTTGGAGGCTTTTCAAACCCTTCCTTCAAATTGTTAGTGGATAATTCCTGCCTGAGCCTGCAATGTTCTCTCCTGGCAGACTCAGCCCTCTGGCCTGCGCACCACTGAGGTGCAGCACTGAGCGAAGACCGTCCGAGTTACGCAGTGTGGTTTGAAAGGCTTGTGAATACAAATGAGCAAACTCCCTTTCAGAGCTGTGTGTACATTTCTGCTCTGCAAACTTGGTGCTCTGGGGGCCCAAGGAGCCTGCAGCAAATACGCTGGAGAACTTGATGCTAAAATTAGTTTGCATTGTAACAAATCACTTTAGTCTCTTCTTGTGGAAAATTGCTGTATGCTTAGTAAGTTTAGAGAAGGGATTTTCAATCTCTTGATTTATAGACCCTAAAAAAAAGTCCCAGTGAGACTGTGAACAATCACATCTGTAGACTCTGCGTATAAACTTGCTTTTCCTCAACCCTTTGGAAGCAAAAGAGAAAACCCAGAAGGTCCATAGATCATAGGTCAAAAATCAGTTGCATAAAACAGAAGATAAAAGTACTAAATTATCTGTGTTAAGATTTCTTCTCCCTTTTTTCACACTCAAGTTTTCACACTCACTCTCCAGAGTCAATGATTTAGAAAACAGCACCCCACACGTTACTGAAGTTTCAGTTGCCATCTAGACCAAACACTACACAAAATATTCAGGTTTGCACGGCTCAAGGTTTTCTCACTCAAATGTAAAATCTCCAAGTAAACAAAGGGCTGACAAAGCATAACCAGCTCTGTCCTTCCTGTGTCACCCAGCTCCCAGTAGCCAAAACATTTAACTGTGAAGTAGATGAATATCCCTGTTTTGCTGAGGCCACCTGGACCTTGGCACCACAGAGGTGAGAATGCATCCCAAGAAACCACCCCACTTCCCAGCTAAGCAGCCTAAATGCCTCATGAGAAACTCACTGCCCTCTGCTTTCTAGCTCGGTCAACACTTAATTGCTTTATACAAAGGAGAAGAGTATTATTTGAGAAATATCCCTCTCTCCTCCTCACTTTAGCGATCCCACAGGACAATGACTATGACATCTCCCTGCAGAGGGAAATTATACAGGTTCAGCCTTCTTCAAGCTGAGAAAATATACTTACCAGGCTACTACAGTGTTTAATGTCTGAAGTGTTTATTGTTTCCCCACTGTGACATGCTTCTCCTCTGAATGTTTGCAACTTCAAGTCAAGAAGTCCAATAATGTTGACCAAAAACTGCTGCACTGCTTTATTTCCAGTTCCCTTTCATACAGCTCACTCAATGCCTTTACAAGCTTTTTATTCCCCAATACACGTTTGTATTTTAAGCATCACATTTACTGAAGTGGTCTCAGACTGCTCAGTATAAAGCAGCGTGTGCATGAAACAAGCTCATTGGTTATGCAAAACCAGGGAATTTGCAAAAATGACTTTTAGAAGTCGCCTTTTCCCTTTCAAGATCAGTGACTTTTGCTTTTAAAAACGCTATTCCCCTGCTACACATTAATCACTACAAAGTGCCAGAAATTCTGTGTTGATTGCTATAGTCTGAGGTTAGCAAGAATTGCTACAATCAACAACCCTGCCTGACCCCTTTTTATGACAACTACTAAAATCTCAGGCTGGAATACTGTAGAGGCAATCTATTTCACCAAACATAACTTGACTCAGGAAAACAATGCTGATCATGAGAATGCTTTGAAGCTGAAATCAGAAGTAACTAATCACATACTTAGCACATATACTTCCATGTTTTTATTTAACTGTGATGTCTACTGAATACTTTTCAGAGTAAAAAATTAGTGTTGACTAATTCATAGTTCTCCCTACTCATCCCCCATCAAGTCTCAATTTAAAGACTTCAAGGGATGATGAATCACTGTCATGGTTTAGCCCCAAACCCAGCTAATTTTCAGCAGCTAAAATTGTGCAGTTGGGTTCCCTTATTCCACCCCCCATCCCCAGGGGAAAGGAAACTAAAACTACAGCTTTAAAGAAATGATAGTAATAGTATTAGTATTAGTAATAATAATGATGATGAAAATTACTAGAAAGTAATGTAATATGTACAAAAACCCAAGATCACACACCCAACTGCACCCCTCGATGACTACAGGTGACCACAAACGCTGCAGAGCAGACACGGGGGAACGGGCCCACAGCTAGGAGGAGCTGAACTCTGGTATCTTTAAAGCAATCCAGACTTCAGCTTCCAAATGTAAACTCCATATGCCAGACCCACCAGACAACAACCAAAAGCAACCATTCTGAAACACACCTGCCAACCACAAGGTGGATTCTACTTAGGCCCACTTGAGCAGAGGGGAAGTTACCTATACTCTCAGTAAGGCCTGACATTCACCACCTATATGGAGAGGGCTCTCTTACCAAATCCTCTTGGAAGCAAGTAGAAAGGAGCAAACAAAGCACAAAAGCTGTGTCAGGAGGCTGAGGGACCAAGGTGGCTTTCCAAGATCTGGATCTTTATTCGCAAGGCAATTTAGTTGCCCGAGTACAAATGGTTTCCAGCTTAATCAAATTATGAGGCACAGAGCTTCAGCCTCCTCCTTCATGCACAGAAAGTCGTGGTGACTTAGACAACAGGCTCAAAGTGACAGTCATAAATCACAAGCATCGATTGTTATTTTAGTTGGTGTATATTAAAATTCCACACTTCTACGCTGCACACAGTTATGGAAATACAGCACAGGACCTAGGAAAAACAAAGAATTCAAGAAGGGAAAAGATTGTACTTGCTTGTCCATGAAATTTTAGCCAACTGCAGGTGTACTCAATTAACATCTCATTAAAAAAAACCTCTTGAACTTCAAATAAGCCTTCAGCCTTGTATAGTGTAAATGAAGGGTATAATTGATAGCCACAGCAGTGCTAGGTTAAGTGCTTTAATAACATTCTGGCTCTCCAGAGAAAGTCAGCTCTGTTTCATCAATATAAAGAATCCACGCCAAAGAAGTTTCATAGTTTAAATGAGTTTTCTGTAGCTGCAGCAGAATAAAGGCAATAAAGTCAGGGGGAAACTAAGCATAATGCAGTATGAGCTTTTTCTGTTTGCTTCTGGAATGTTTTCCTCTATTTAGGCTGTTTTCAAGCAAAAACACAGCACACACCTTATTTTCTTTGACAGGCTAATGGGTACAGATTATTAATAAAGCCCAAAAAAATAATGCATTTTCAAACATGCAGCCCCAATTCTGATCTCATTTATTAATCTGTCTTTGCCAGATGCAGATTTGTGAGACTGATTTAGGAGACAGTAATCCTTCTCACTACCAACTGCCCAGCAGAGGATGCTTATTTCCAGAGCACCTGATGCAGCTGCAATCTGGACCTGTAGACAGATACTCCCTTCAACAGAATTACTTCAGAAGTGTCAGAGATCAGTGTCTCATCCTCTCTGCTCCATCTGGCCAACTCTGAACTTCAGGAAGGTTCAAGTGTAGAGCAATGTCATAAATCTAGACCCCTAGTGCATTGATTACTGAGATATGGGGGAGAAAAATATAACAAGCTATTTGATCCCAGGCCTTTTGCTCAGTGTTATTGCTCTGGCCTTTGCACAGCAGAAGCTAACCAGGTGCAGCAGCTGTAAAAGAGCATCCATTTTCCACAAAATCATATTTTCTGTCCTTGAGAGAAAGGGAGAGCTGCACATTTCTACCATGCTTCAAAGAGGAAAAGTGTCTCCAGCTCCTTGCACTTCAGTCAACATTTCCTCCAATTCTGAAAGCTCATCGACCCCAGAGCTCACAGCGGAATGAAGTTTCTGGAGCTGGTGAGTCTGTCAGTCTGCATGTCACTGGGGGTCTGCAAATTACTTCTACTGTGCTCCAGAAAAGATAATTAACAAAATCAATTCTCTAGTCAGTTTAAACACCTGCATCCTCCCTTACAATGCAGGGAGGTCTACACATTGAACAAGCTTAAAACTAGAGATTGATACCTGGGTGATTTTCCATCCTGGTACGTGGCTCCTATCTAAGTTTCTAATACTATCTGGAAAGTTGTAATTTTGACCTTGGTTTTCCTCTGCCTTTTCTGCACAGTTTTTTGCCCCTTCAGTCTAAGTATGCCCATGCCCTCTGTCTCTCCTCATGCTCTCTCCTGGTACCCACAATAACCTTCAGGCTAGAGTTCTAATCCTCCACATGCCCCATATTTTAATTTTACAAGTCACTTTGACCCCCTTGAATGAAGAGCATTTATGTGATTAAAACATTCACACTACCTCCCCTCTCTCCAGCCTCCCTTGGTTACTAAATGGCTAGTTTTGCCATTCCCTGCAATTATGGTCTTTTTAATCACAGGGAAGCTTCTCCAGCTCTCTCACAAGCTGAGACTAATACAGTTTTTGCTTTGTGAGCAGAGAACCTCAAAGAAATTTCCAAACAACCAATTCTCAAGGTGCATCCTTCTTCAAAATTATGCCAGTTTTCTATCCTTCCAGTGCTGGAAATTGTTGTGGAGATAATTTTGCGCCTACTCTATTGTGTTTCATGACCACACTGGGTTTTGTAGTTGTCTGTCTCAAACACAAGCAGTTTAGTTACCGCATCTTTATGGCCTAAAATGACATGATCTTATTACTGAAAATGAAAATATCATCTATGATAATAATATTCCTTCAAACAAGTTAACAACAAATTTTAAAATAAAAATTTCACCACTTTGGGCTTTGTATTTTATATTAAAATGGACTCACTTTGAAGAACACTTGTGGAAACAGTAATCCCTACATTACACATTCATAGGATACAGAATCAAAAATACACTTCAACTGCAGCAAGAAGAACCCATCATGAAAAATACAAAATATCAAAGCCTCTAATGTTCAGTTCCGATGCGATTTTCTAAAAATCTAATGTTGCAAGTGCCGCAAGTGCTTGTGTGTGAAATCATTAAAACCACACCATTAAATAACTGAAAGAAAAACCTAAGAATGCAGTGGGTTTTCCACACCTATGGGTTATTGTTCATGTTATGGCAGTGGCTGGCAGGAGCGATCTGGAGTTGACAGAAAGCCTCCCATAATGGGGAATAAAATTTGAATCAGCTCCAAGCCCCACTATGAAAGTCAGCACAATAACACAGCAGCTGCAGGAGATGAGACTCTCAGGAGGCAAGAAGTCTTTGAGCACTTTCAGGCATAGTGCAGAGCATCTCCTGCCTTCTCTGTTTTTCTTTTCTACTAGGAAAGATCATCACATGGATGAAAGGCAGTAAGATTTACTGGCTTTGACCACATATTTTGTCATATGTTGATCACCCTATGGCAGAGAGGAACTGTACTTCAGAAGTGCCAGTCACACCGTGGGAATGAAGTTGTGCTCATTCTAGCTGTCACAACTCTGTCTTTTGGGATACACTACTATTATTTTTCTGCTAAATGTGGCGTCAATTGTTTGAGGCTTTAGAAATGAAAACGGGAGATTCTATATTTGGCATGGCTGGAGTTTATTTTCTTACTTATGCTGTGCTTTCCCTTTTCAACACTCCTTGCATCATACAGAGTTTTCTCCTCCCTGTGTAGCACAGCTTCATCATCTGCTTTATAGGAAGAACCAGTGAGGGTGAAAGAAAAGTTTTTTCCAGCATCTCAGCTATAGCTAGAATATTGAATCTGAAGCTGCCCAAGTGCACTTTCATGCAACTCTGCTCAGAATCTCTAAACTCCACTAAAAGGAGAAGTTTGGTAGGAAAGAAAAAAACCACCAAAACAAAGAACAAAACCATTTCAGCAGCAACACTGCTCTAGACAAAAAACATGGGTTCATTAGAGCTGAGGTTTTACAATTGACAACTGTGTTGCTTCATGTTTGCCAGCTTCTTGCTGCTATTCCATACCCCTTTTTCCTATCTGAAACTACCAACTCCATCAGAGTAAAGACACTGGGCTTTCAGTTTTAGGCAAGGTTTTTGTGGAAAATAAAATTAACTTTATAGAAAAAAATTATAATCCCATATATTTGGGGTGTGTAAAAAAAAAGACTAGAAAAAAAGAAGGGAGAACTAACTTCAACAGGTATTCTAGAGATTCAAATTGTAAAGGAAATTCAGCCTTTGGTTTTAACATATAAGAATCATGACTCAATTTTGCTGCTGAGCCAGAAGTTCAAGGAGAGATTTAACACCAAACTTGAGGCATTAAATCAGTCTTGGAAACATATCAATTGGGTCATTTGAAACTGGACTGGAAAGAAGCATTACAGAAAAACTGCAGAGAACTATTTTCCAAAGGTCAAGAAAAAGATTATTATAGCAGTCTTAATGCATATAATTTTATCTTCCCTAGAGATATGGAAAAAATACTGTTCAAAAATCTACCTGACTAGCAATTGCAAGACAGTGGCTCCTGAACATTTTACTACTGACAGTCTTTTGCAAAAGAATTCCATATTTTCCATTTCTAATGACAACAGTTGTTTCTATTCTCAATCACTTTGACTAACATGCTGGGTACTGATTTTCTCCAAGAATCTGACACATCTAAGTGTAAATATTGTGCTTCATTTTTAAATAATCTTTTCTTAGACTATGAACATTTGGAATCCTGGACCTGGGAAGAAACTAACACAGAATTCTTCACATCCTCCATAATTTTCCTTTTCAAGTACTCCACAACTCTCCTGCGCTGCTGTCAAATATCTGCTATGTCTCACCTACAGAGTATGCTCGAGTTTATTAGCTTAGCCTCCTCTGCTGAGGTTTTTATATACCTATATAAACACACACTGAACCACCCATCTTAGCCCTTCAATTATCTCAGCTGGCTGCTTTCCCCATAACGCAACTACAGTTTCAGCATCAAAAGGAGATGGAAGATGGGAGAGGGGATGAGGTAGGTTAGAGAATTAAACACTAGCAGCTTTTAAGCTCCCTAATTAAATGCATAGGGCACTGCATCTGCATAACTGCACTGAAAGACTCGGGGTCATCTGCTTTATTAAAGCCTAAATGAGATTACTGATGAGTGGCATGTTTTTGACAGACAAGGTTCCTCAGGGTAATCATTAGGTGCCTCTACTGAGAGCAGAACTGAAAGTGTGTCCTTCATTCCTAGAAAAAGACTTAGAGAACTTTTCTTCCCTGTTTCTGAATCCCCTTGAAGAAGGACCAGCTGGTTGGCATTAAATGTCACTGCCTGCAATTAAGATAATTTTAACTACAACAGATCTCATTACTCCATTTGAGGTAGTGTCACAATCTTGGGATGCCCTCTTACTTAACCAAAACTCAACACATTAATTATTGCACTTTTACAGCTCCATCAGATAATCAGCAAAACCAGTTTAATGAACATTATACTACTTCTATCTTTGCTATCGGTAAAGTCTGACAGCACTGCTGAGCATCACGTGGGATCATGAAGCCTCCAGGCCAACCCTTCCAGAAGCCATCTAGAACTCACTGTCTAATGCTGCTTAACACCACCTCCAGCACCAGCACAGCACTTCAGTGACTTCATCAGCAAATCTAGATATGCCTGGCAGCAGCACAATCCTGACTCCTCTTTGCTTCACAATCCCAAACACAGGAGCCATTCAAAGAAACCAGACCACAAGCTATTAAACCACATGGTAATAAAAACCCAAAGTTGCTCCTTCTGCCTGGACTATCCTACAATATGCTGAAACTGACCATCATTGCATCTGCTGGACTTCAGGAACCATGTCCATTCACTGAACCATCACCTGTAACTCTAATTAGACCCTGCATTGCTTTTCATGGATATTTCTGGGGATTCATCACACGACTGCCACAGCTCTTGATTTCCCCTGGTTCCCACTACAGTAAATAGATGGGAGGAGCAGGGAGGGGTCTTCCAGATGGCAAAGTAAGCATGAATCTGATGGGGTTGTGTAGCTGCTTTAATTCACCCTTTACATTTGGTGCTGATATTCCACTATGAGACCTCCAGTCACAACCAACCTCCACACAAACACAGCCAGAACTGTCTATTTTCCCAGTATGCCACCTGCCAGGGTAGTATTCAGGAAGGAATTCAGCCTTTCCATTCTAAGTTATTTCAAAGTAATCAAGAGAGTCTGTTCAGTGATGAAGGCATCGATACCTCCTGTATACGCTACACAGGATAATAACAGGAAAACAACTTGAGCAAGGTGATGATCACCACACTGCAGTCACTAAGACCTCTTTTGAGAGCAAGAAGCAATCTGGTGGAGAGATGTCATTAACAAAAAAATCCCTCCCACACCGACTACATGTTTTTGAAGAGTAGTTTGGTAGGACACATCATATAGAGATCAATACAGCTTAAGCAGGCTTTTCATCACCAAAATTGCTGCCTGCCCATCACTGCTTACTCACAGGCAAAGCACACTGGAGAGAAACTCGCCTTCACACTTCCTACTAAAGGGTTTTCTACCCTGCTCTCAATCAAGGTTACGCGTAGAGGAAAGGTTCTTCCGTGTAATCAGAAGCAAGAAGGAAGAAGAGGCAGCACATAAGGCAGCACTTTCTTCAGTCAATTTTTTAAATGAATAAATAAGTGTTCTGCCTCTGGTCATGGAAGGCTGAACATGACTTCAAAGTTCTCGCTAAGGCTTCATGGCTTCACAGACAGAGGATTAAATTCTCTGAACACGGTGTGGTGTGGGAAGAAGCCATCCAACCCTGGGAGGATCTGAGCAGCCTAAGGACTGCTCTAGTTTGATCTGTGAAAATACTCTAGAAGAGCCTTCAATCAGTGGAGGTTCAAACTTACATTATCCACTCTCCCTGCCTGCTCTGACTCAGGAGACCAGAGCCAGGCTGGTTGTTCTCATGACTGCTGGAAACTCTGCTTAGAAGGAGAATTTCCTTATGCAGGTATGCGTGCAAACCAGGACAAGAAAGGCACATCCTGTCACTTAGTCTCACTTGTCTTGGTCACCTGGTGCTTTTAGGGAAAGACAACAGCTGTGAGAACCCAAAGGCATAACTCTCCGCTTCCGTATTTTCTTATTGATATTTACTGCATACTCCAGAGATTTCTCATTTCTCTGGTCCCGGGTCTCTTACCCTGGTCAGTAGCAAAGGCCATTCCGGAAATTCCTGGCATAGCACTCTGATTAAGAACTCCTATGGGTTTTTTTTACCTATTCAAGTTGGCACATGCAGAGGAGAAGCAAAAAGCAGTCTAAAGCCTAAGCAATCTGTCAGGAGAACAAGTCAAACAGTATCAATAATTAATAGCAATTTTAAGTCACCATTCAGACTTTTGGGGCATTTGTTTTAGCCACTTAAAAGTCAGAGAATTTATACAGGTTCTGAAGAGATCAAAAATGTAAAGTCATTCATCCGAAAGTATGTGCTTCATTGCATCTTGTTTTGACCTGCTGCGAGGGTGACTGGTCTTAAGAAAGGATTGGTCCAAGAGTTTCCTCCATTCAGGCTAAATTCCTTTGAAGTCAATGACAGCATACACACATGCAGGTACACTCATGATAAAAAAAAGAAGTAGCCAACTCCACTGACAGCAGAAAAACCATTTCTAGAAACAACTATCTAAAAAGCAAATGCGCCTACAGCGTATGTGTACTGCATATAACTAGTAAGGGACTCTGCAAATCTTTCATATAAGCACATGCATACAAATGGGTGGGTAAAGAAAAAAAAAGTGTTGCTTTGAAGGTCCAAAGGTTCAGAAAACACCTCCTTAAAAAGCTGTTTACTCACAATACCAAAGAACAGCAAGCAACCAAATTAGACTGTTTACAGTTCAGCTGTAATCCAGAATCAATGCAGCTGCATTCTTACACTAAGCTTAGATGTACATTGATCTTATACTATTCACCACTGAATAGAGGTCATTAAGAAGGTGGTTTGCCTCTTATCTCTTATTTACAGGCCTGTTGAATATTTCAGTTTGACTGTAATGAGTAAAGCAAGTGTATTATACACTATCTACTGGAGTTCATCAAGCAAAGCACAGCAATAGAGAATATGTTGCTTTCTTAGGTCCCCTAAAGCCCAGAGTCAGAGAAAGCTCTGGAAGATCCTGGTGGCTTCCTCAATATACTCTGCCTTCAAGAGAGGACAAGGCAGATTCCTGCAGCCTGCCTACAGAAATAACGAGATGGTCAGAAAAAGCAGACTCCTGATCAGGAGGTTACCCTGGACAGCACGTCAGAGTCAATAGGAGAATTAAAAAAAACTGAAATAGTGAAAGTTGGCATCTCTGTCAATACCTCTAATTACTTCTAATTTCCATACGTCTTTCCCCCAAATCCATTACATTATCAGCCACAGAAAGTGAAATGGATTCTCAGCGAAGCCATCAGTGTTTCCATCTCCAGAACTAATGAAACGACGGATCAATAACACTGCAACCCTTCTGCCCACCCAGCCCCCATCCCTTCTGTATACTTTGGTCCTACTCACCCAGAGGACAAAGGCAGAGTTGCAAAATGAACCTGAGCACATCTGACTACGCAGAACAGTGTCGCTGACCTCCACTGCTCTCACATCCAGTCTGTTGACAACACCAGTCTATTCAGCTGCTGCTCTTAACAGAAAAATAACAGCAAGCAAGCTCTGGGCTTTGTCCACCATGTGACTACACAGCCCTTCCTGTCCCACCTTCCATCCTCCCCACTCCCCAGCGCACACTATCGAGTTCAGGCACTAATACGCAGTGCTGTAGAAACAGCGTCAGCATTCACTATGGTAGGATGACAATGGTGTTTTACAACGTATTATCTACAAAGCAGAAGCAGATTAACTTATTTCTTACAATGTATTATGTTTGAGAAATGACAAAAATCCCATCAATTCGATTCTTTGATGTGTTGTGCACATCAAAACCCCGGTAGATGGAAAATGGAGAATGAACTGGAATTAGAATACAAGCAGGCACGGCTAATTCCTTCAACTAGAAAAAGAGGCTGAATTAGGTTTGTCTTTAATGGTTCAAACATAAAACAAAAGAAATCCCAACCCTGCCTGTTTTTAATGTTTATGGCAATTCTTTGGTTCCACTAGGCAATTTTTTTCCAAGTAGCAGTGATCTCCCTGACCACAGTGTGAACACCATGCACAAGAATTCAGACATTCCCCAATGTAAACAGAGAATGGAAATTAAGTATTTTATGCTGATTCTGCAATTTAAGATCCTCACACCAATACCACGTGCAGCACACAGTTCACTGTTAATATTATCAACTCTCTCATCACACCAGCTGCCTTATTAGAAGTTTTCCTTAACAACTGACAGCTGAGGATATTACTTCTCATTGCTCAGATTACATTAGTCAGTTCTGGCCCATAAGCCATGACTTATGAAATGGTCAGGGTGCTGGAAGATATTCCTGTTATCTTCTCAAAAGGATCTGCTGAAATAAAAGGAGCATTCAGTGCAGCAGAGATCACTATTTAGAGAGGGTAAATATAGATTCTTAAACACAGTGTTTTCACTGCAAAAGCCCTGGGCATATTACAGTAACCTCATCATAGCACCTGCAGAGATGAGGTTGTAAGACATCTATCACACAGAACTTGGAAGATACTGGAACACAGGTATTACTCATTACATATTTCCAGACTCACAGGGAAAGAACAGGCAAGCACAAAAGTTGTGGGTTTGAAAGAGATGCCACCAGTGCTCTGGGCAGGACAGCTCCACACCACAGCTGCCCCATCAGTAGTTTGCACAGGCACACAGAACCCTACACAGCCCCAGGGCGAGTGCTTTATGTCATGGCAGAGCTTTCCTCACTCTTATGAAATCTACACTGCTTGTACAATAGTAGAAAAAGAAGTCTGACCTATTTCTTCAGTTTCCTTGCTACAGATGAGACTACACAATTTTGGTGGGAACAGAGGAGCTTGGCCTCTTTTCAATCCAGTAAAAACGCAATGTTCAAACTTTACATTAAATAAACACAAAAAAACCCCAATGCTCAGATGAAGCTTTATTACCCTTTCACACTCAAGTCAGAGATCTCGAGGTAGCTTGCAGCAAGCATGCCACTTCTAGTACAATAGAGCTTTTTTTTTCCACTATAAACCTTATATTTTACGGGAAGATATTGTCGCAGTGTGAAGCACTGGTGTCTCACATACCGCTGCCTAAAATCAGAATTGCATTCTTTATTACTTATAAAAGCATTGCTGCATTTCTTGGCTTGACTCCATCCATCTGTAAAACACAAAACTAACCTGTATTTCAGAGATTAAGTTACCTGAAGATGCACACATATGACCTCTCTGGAAAATCAGGCTCTCTCCAATTTAAGTTGTCAAAATCTTGGGCAAGGAAACAAAAAAAACACAACAAAGAGAGCCATCTTCAGCAGGCTCTGCCTGTTCTGGACTGATGATCAAATGTGTTACTATAATCAGTGTTTTCAGTCCATTTTCTCAAAGGCCAGCTGTAGAGAACAAAACAGTCACTACAAGACCTCCATAGACCATACTAACTCCACACAGTCAGCTTTATGTATTTTCAAACAGAAGTACAATATTTCATTTGCTTCATCCTCACTGTGTTTGAAAAGCACTTTTCAGTGCAAATTTCACTTCAAGTTCAGTGCAAATTAAAGCTTTTTGATGCAAGTTACCTCTGTCCTTTTCTCTCACATCCTTCATAGTGAAAGTCTTACAATGAATTACAAAGCCTCTTCAAATTAGAACACCACTAGATGCCATTTCTCACCTCATGAGATAGCTGCATCCTTTCCTAAATGCTTGTTTTATATTTACCTCCTGCATGTTGACACTTCATCATGATTCCAGGTAGCAATGCATTTAAAAGACAACATTATACATCAGACTTTTATCAAGCATGGCCAATTATGCAAATTCCTCCTAAATTTATTTTTAAAGAAAAGGAAGATTGATTGCAGAGATTTACCATTTACACAGACAATGATTTAGGAGGATATTTCAATTGCTAATGCATCTAACAAAGATGTGGGATTTGTTTGTAAACTTCAGGCCTACAAAATTGAATGTCAACACCAGATAATTATCATGTCCTACCCAAAATGCTAAATTTAATCGAAATACTCTTTGTTGGAAATCAACACTCAGCATTAGTCCTAATGAAAGTTGATTATGATGCTGTCTGTATGTAAAAAGTAAGTACCAGTCACACATGAATGGATACCTCAAGCAAAAACAATGCATAATTTCTCATCACTGTTTGGCATGAGAAGCATGACAATGGCATCACATCTGATTGAGTTCATAAATGTTGGTGCTCAGGGCACAGGTATCAAACTCATTTGGGGGAGGGTCAGATTCCATATTTAATTATGGCCTGTGGGCTTGAACATTAATTCAGGAACCATACTTCAGCTCCCATTCTCCTCAAGACTACAGACTTCACAAGAAAAGACTGTTTAGCAACACCTTACGATGTTCACCTACAAAATTTTCAACTCCTTTGCCCCATCCTTCTCTCCTTCTTCTTCTCATTCTCTTCCATCTTTGCATCTCTCCTTTTCTTCCCTTCCTTTTTCCCTGCTCTAATCTTTTAGCAACACTTCAAACATTAAAAATCTGTGTGTTGAGGTAGACTGGCAATTTCATTCTTGAGGATACACTGCACTGCTGTAAGCCAATTTCTCACATCTTGTACATCCACAGATGACCCCAAATTGGAAATAAAATAGATCTACACTTTTCTTGGGACAGTGTCTTTCCCATTTGTATTTGCTAATATCTCTCAGGTGTTACCATCACAAAAAAAGCAGAGTTTAAAGTGTCATAACATGGGAGTAATCATATATCCTCTTTCCTTAATCTCCACAACAGTCAAAACTTATTTGAACACAAACATACCTTTCCTGGCATATTCTTATTTCTTCCTATGTTTGAGTTACTCTTTATAAAGAAGAGAAATCCAGTTTTAAAACCAACAAGTAAAAAAGTCGCCTGATGTGACTCGCCTGGTGGATGAGAGGAAGGCTGTGGATGTGGTATACCTGGACTTTAGCAAGGCCTTTGACACTGTCCCCCACAGGAGACTCCTAGGGAAGCTGTCAGCCCGTGGCTTAGATGAGAGCACTCTGTGCTGGGTTAGGAATTGGCTGGATGGCCGAGCCCAAAGAGTGGTGGTGAACGGTGTCTCATCCAGTTGGCGGCCGGTCACCAGTGGTGTCCCCCAGGGATCGGTGTTGGGTCCGGTCCTGTTTAATATCTTTATAGATGATCTGGATGAGGGGATTGAGTCCATCATCAGCAAGTTTGCTGATGATACCAAACTGGGAAGAAGGGTTGATCTGTTAGAGGGTAGGATGGCCCTACAGAGGGACCTGGACAGATTGGAGAGATGGGCCGATTCCAATGGGATGATGTTTAATAAGTCCAAATGTCGGGTACTTCATTTTGGACACAACAATCCCATGCAGAGCTACAGACTGGGGACAGAGTGGCTGGAGAGTAGTGAGGCAGAAAGGGACCTGGAAGTGCTGGTTGACAGGAAGCTCAACATGAGCCAGCAGTGTGCCCAGGTGGCCAAGAAGGCCAATGGCATTCTGGCCTGCATCAGGAATAGTGTGGTGAGCAGAACCAGAGAAGTTATCGTCCCCCTGTACTCGGCACTAGTCAGACCTCATCTGGAATACTGTGTACAGTTCTGGGCCCCCCAGTTTGGGAAAGATGTCAGGATACTGGAATGTGTTCAGAGGAGGGCAACGAAGATGGTAAAGGGGCTGGAGCATAAGCCCTATGAGGAGCGACTGAGGGAGTTGGGGCTGTTTAGTCCAAAGAAGAGGAGGCTCAGGGGAGACCTCATTGCTCTCTACAGCTACCTGAAAGGAGGTTGTAGTCGGGCAGGGGTTGGTCTCTTCTCTCAGGTGACCAGTGACAGAACTAGAGGGCATGGACTCAAGCTACGTCAGGGAAAGTTTAGGCTTGATGTGAGGAAGAAGTTCTTTACTGAAAGGGTGATTGGCCATTGGAATGCGTTGCCCAGGGAGGTGGTGGAGTCGCCGACCCTGGAGGTGTTTAAGAGGAGATTGGATGTGGCACTGAGTGCCATGGTTTAGATGATGGTTGGTGTTAGTGTTGGGTTATAGGTTGGACTTGATGATCTCAGAGGTCCTTTCCAACCTTGTCATACTGTGATACTGTGATACTGAGTAGAGGGACCTGTATTTCCATCCTGCATCCATGGATAACAAAAACATCTCACCTGGTGAGCCCTCTGTAGGCCAAGTAACTGGGACTTGCAAACAAGTCTGGGTTGCAATCCATTCCTCTCCATGCTTGTCTCTCTCCTCCCACTATGCTGTGCCAATGTTTCTACCACTCCTCGTCCTCCAAGCTCCCCGCCCAATCCATGTCTATATTTAATACACGCTGCTCCTCCTGCTGCACACCACGAACACAGATTCTGCTCATACTCAAAATAGTTTATTCTCCCAGTAGGAATAAGACATTACAGAAAGATTACATTAAAATACACAATGTTAACATATGTCTCTCTTACTTGAAAATTTGTGTGTCCTGGAGACAACCAAGACAACCTTTATTTTCCAAGAGGCCTGAAGAAGTGTTTGCAGATCTAAGACTCCCTCCTGTTAGGCAAGAAAGTCCTCTTAACCACCTCCCTCGAGAGGGACCGACTCCTTTTATACCTGTGACTGCTCACATTTTTCTCCTCCTCCACCAAAGAATTGGGATAAATTCATTAGGTCAGTTTAGAAACGCGGTGTCTCACTTTGTTCCACAACAAGCATTTGCCAGCTCAAGCACACCTTTCTCCTCCCATCCTGTCTCTCAAGAAACCACCATCAAGTAAACTCACCTATGCATATAGTAAACACCTATTACCAAGGCCAACATGCAGTATTTCCTAATTACTACCTTCTACCACAATTGCCCCAGAACCATTACTGCTCGTTCTGCCTGCACAGGAAAGGACTGATTCCCAAGCTTTCCTCTTTTGTAAAATACGATTACAAAACAGAAAAGCACGAGAGCTTCATGGTCCAGACAATGTATTTTAAAAAGGCCATCAGCCATAGCAAGGCCATGTAAAAGTAAGTCCTTGTAACAAATAAAACCTTACACCAGCTGCTGGTTTTATCAAAACCATCAAGGGGGCCACAAAACAAAAACAGATGGTGATGCAGAACCACGGGTTCTCTGCAACTATGCCAGAGCACCGTATTTGATAATGGCAAAGTTACTTCTCACTTCTCTTTCTCCCCAAAACTTTATTATCCTGTGATATCCAAATTCCCCTTTCATCCCATGTATCACCTTCCTGAATTATGTCTGTGTATTCTAGCACATAAGGGAAAAACTTAATTTGCCTTCTGTTTGCCCTTAGGCTATTTACAGGGCAATTTTAATGATGGACATGAGAACTAAGATTTTGCTGGAGGGTTTGAGTTCCCAGCTCAATTTGACTTCCAGGCAGCCCCTAACCTCTTTGAAATTTGCAGCATAGTTACCATTTCAAATAGTGTTTCTAATATTCTTTAAACAAAATAAGCAATACAAAAACGTTCAAAACTAAACCAAGTTGCTGTCAAGCAATTTAAGCCATTCTCAAAAAATGGAAATCTAGCGAAAATATGAATAATTGAATAGACTCTGTTTCCTAAAGTCTTGTGGAATATTTCCTTTGTCTGAGGCTCCCCGGGGCCTTTGCTACTGAAAACACTGTCATTTAAAGCACTTCCATTTCCATGAGCTGCCTCAGAAGCAACTGCATACTTATTGCTGTTGTCACATACCCTATTCCAAAAACATCAGCATCTCAATACTCATATCGGTGCCACTCAGTTTGGGATATCTGAAGGACCACAGGGTAATCCATCACAACCACAACAAAAAGAACACTGCAACTGGAACAATGGGAGGGGGTGGGTTCCCCAAATATTGGAACTCTTTTATAAGGACTTCCTTATAAGAACCACAATTTTGTATTCTGCAAAAATACAGAAAGTTTCAGCTGCTGAATTACTGCTGTAGCTGAGAGGGAAGGGTTATTGCAGTCTGGGCCAGGAGCATCACAACACAGCACCAGGACATTAAAATCCAGATTCAGTCCTTTAGTCAATATAAGCTTTAAGAATATGAATTATTACTTTGGGATGCCTACAGTACCACGCCATGACACTGATTTGCCTTCTCACCACACAGCTCATAACCACATCACCTTGCCTGCAACAGGTCTGAAAGCTGCAGGACTCCAATTGTATCAAAGTGTATATTTAAGCTCACATTTATGCTGCACAAACCTTGAACAGAAAACAGTACCAAGAGAAGAAATGTGCATAGAACATCTCTCAACAACCAGCCATTCCTCTTGCTCAGACGCACAGAACTTCACAGAGCACCTCACAAGCTCCCAACTGCATGAACAAGTAACCAACCCATTAGGTCACTATGGCAAAGGCTGTTCAGTAGGTGCTGCTTCCACAGACTTAAGTGATGGGGAAAACAACAACAGAAACTGCTTCAGCTCCACAGGTGATACCGACTGTCAGATACAGCTGATTTTCATTTTATTCTATACAAAAAAGTATTCCTCTTCTTTTAACCACTCAGTTGTTTTCCCTTGGTGAGAAGGGAAGGATTCCCACTACATGATTTCTGAAATTTAGGAGGTATTACACTCAATATGATATAGAAGTGTTATATAAGCACAAGTCAAGTACCGGCTGTTTCCCTTTATGGTAGTGGAAGATCTCGTCTCCAGGTTTTATGTCATCACTAAAATAAAAAGCCAAATATTACTGAGCCATCATTACTGCAGTCCTGTTTCTCTTAGTAGTTTTTATTTTGGACTACAGAAAATTTGTCTCTGGCATTAGTGTTTTCTAAAGGTCTGAATTTTGAAGAAAAAAGTTATCCCAAGAGTCTTTCAGGGGAGGCTTTATTTAACACTATCTCATCTCTTTTGGTAATAGCTAGAACAACTAGAGGGTTGTCTCAGTAAGGTTTCATTTTATTTGGTTTTGTTTGTTGTCTTTTTTCAAAAAAGAAACTGTTACAAATACATCAGAGACTTCTTTCAACAAAGCCCTCAAAAAGCATTCATATTTAAGGGGGAGAAGAGACTGTAAGAATGAAAAATATGAAAGAATTGTTATTACCTTAGTGTAAGCAGCATATATCATTACTTGGCTTAACAAATGAACTATAAAAAAGACAGTTATAGCAATAAAAACTTTTTGTGAAACATAATTCTGTGTACCTTAGACACAGCTCTCTTGGATAAAGCATGAATTTAGATTATGGAAATGTTACTTACTCCTGAGTACTACCTAAATGGCTCCACGAAAACAAAACATATGTCTATCCAGCAATATTGACAGAGTTATTATTAAACATTATATGGAAGTAGCAATAATCCATCTAGTATGACAGGGTCCCATATATAAAAGGTTGTGCACACATTACTACAGGAAAAAACAAATCCAACTCATTGTCTACTGCCTTTTTTTTACTTTAATAAAAAATTTGGCCTTATTGATCTTACAAACACTTAAACATACACTTAACTGTATGACTAATGCTCCTAAGAGTATAAGGTGGTTATAAAAGACACTTTACTGCCTTTTCCCCCTTGCACTGATGGGCACAAGGAGCAGAAAAGCTCCCAGTAAAGTGTGCCAGATGACTTTTCTATTTTGCAAGGTACAGATTAAGCAGAAACCCAATGGGCATCAAGAAGTGCTCCTCAAAAAAAAGGGCAACTTTTGCAAGCTATTTTGTCTGCAGTGCTTTATTCTTTATGCAGCAGCACTTGCCAGGTGTCTTCAGAATCTGGTGGGAGCCAGGTGTTAAGAGCTGCCTCTCCCAACATCATAGTGGGAGCCACACACTGCTATTCAGATTATTTTGAAAAGCCTGCAGCTTCCTGAGCCCTCTCCCCTAATTTACAGCATGAGAAGCCAATCCGTATGTTCTCTGGGCTGCATCTGAAGATTATCATGGTGTGCAAGCCAGTAAGTGATCCTACTATTTGACAAATTAATTGAGTACCGTCCTCCCAGTGGCCCTCTTCCCCTCTCACACACTGAGGACTCATTCCCTGGCACTTCTGCACCTCAGCAGCAGAAAAGCAGCAGACAGAGCATCACACTGGGCGCTGCTCACCTGCTTTCACCCTGGGAGAAATCTGTAAAGAATGGAAATAAAGTTTCCCCTTCCGCACATCAAGTTTAATTACTTTTGCTCTGCTGACCCTTGCCTGGCCCTCAGATAAAAGTATCATCTATATACAGTAAGCTGGCAAAATACCACAGGGAACTAGCCTGGGTTTGAATGAAGAGCACTGCACCAAGAGTTTCAGTTCTCTGATCAGGGAGCAGGATCTCTGGTGACACGGGTGAGCCAATCAAAATTGCTCAAATTATACAAAATGCATCCAACTTAGCAGTGAGCCCCTAATGAAGAATTATTCAGAGAAGTTACAAGAACAAGTTCAAATGCATTCTAGACTATTGCCATCTGTTCGCAAAAAATTTATGAACAAAAAGAAAGTTTCATGAATAAATTATTCACTGTATGTTATCTCCTCACTGCTTTGTAATAGTTTCGATAAAACATACACTTTCATCTATTTCACTTGCAAATCCTTCAGACAAACCAACCTTTCCATTCAATATATTTTAACAAATCCTGAGTAATCAAGCAGTCTTTATGCTCAGAAATCAGTACCTATCATAACACATATATAACAATCTAGGTTTCATTGCTGAGCACAACTGATTCCACCTCCAGATTGCTATCAGTGGTAACAGATATTTAATAGCCTGGCTTTCTCCAGTAAGTCATACCTTTGAAATAAATCTTACTGACTCTGATACTTACAGAAACACAGCTAAGCGTGCTGAGAGACACTTGTAATCACTAAATCCCAAAACACCCTTTCCAATTTTGTGGTGAAGAAGCCTTCCTGACCAATATTGAGTACAATCAGATTACTGCCTTAAGAAGACTGTCTCCAGCTGCAGTAGTCTGGGTTTCCTCTGACTCTGAAACAACAGAATTAGCCCCAGACTCCATCTCTTGTTACCTGCACTCGTAACACCTATTTGTGTCAAAACATGAGGCATTACAGTTTTGTAGTTACAAGGAAATATACAGCAAGTTTAACCAAGCCTAAAACAATATTCTATCTATGAGCACAAGCTGTGTGACAGTTAAGGTCTAAACAAAGGTACTGGGCTGCACTGAATAAGCCTTTCCTCACCATAGCAAAGAATAAAAGATGGAGCTCAGCTTTGCTCCACAGTGCACCTGGGCCCCAACTGCACAGACATCTCCTGAAATATTCAATCACAGCCCAAAGCCACGGCTCTCTGAAGCTAATCTCATCTTGCAGCTGAAAACCATTCTCCCTCATTCTACCCCTGCAGTCCCTAATCAAGGGCCTACCCCAGCTGAAGTCAGGAGCAGGGAAAGAGCGAGTAACACCTGCTCACAAATCATGATGCTGTTGCCACCAAAAATCTCTTAGAATTATTTATCATTTTGTAAGGAATCTGGCCTATTACAAACCCTAATCATGCAAACCCTAAGTTTTACAAAACACTTGAAACACATGAGTCTCTTAATGTTTACACAGAAGCCAAAAGCCTATGCATTCATTCACTATATTTACCTTAAGTAACTCATCACAAATAAGTAAAGTCATTCACAAATGCTTAAGTACCTACACTTTCTTCCTTTTTCAGCTACAGCATATCTCAAAGAATGACTACTTCAAGGCAATCGGGTTATAATAACCAACTCTCTCCAGCTGCAATACACATAAGATGAAATTATTCAATATGCATCAGTTATTTTGTACAAGGTTACTGCAGAGAGCACTGTCAAAGTAACATTCACCTCCATGAACACTGCTCTCTTCAGATCTCACCTGGATTCCCTGCGCTCAGTTCTGGAGTCCACAAAGACGGTCCAAGGGCTGAAGCACCTTCCCTATTAGAGAAGTTGGCATTTGGTCAGCCTGGAGAAAAGAAGGCTCCAGCCAAACTCTCCAGCAGCCTCCCAGTACTGAAAGAGGCTCCAGGAAAGCTGGGGAGGGGCTCTTTACCAGGGAGTGCAGGGATAGGGTGAAGGGGAACGATTCTCAGCTGAAAGAGGGGAGATGGAGATTAGCTATTAAGAAGCAATTTTTCACTTGTGAGGCTGATGAGGCACTGGCCCAGGTTGCCCAGAGAAGTGGGTAATAACACATCCCTGGAGGTGTTCAAGGCCAGGTTGGATGAGGCCTTGAGCAACCTGATCCAGTGGGAGGTGTCCCTGCCCATGGCAGGCGTTGGAACTGGATGATCTTTGAAGTCCCCTCCAACCCAAACCATTCTATGATTCTATTTAGAAAACTTCCAGTAGGGTAGCAATCCAATGCTCCCTTCACAATGGTTCTAAGCAACCTTACACCATGACCCATAAATAGAGCCTTACAACAGTGTATCTCCTTCTACAGCAATACCTCTGGTGATTCATGCCTGTGACATCATCGTGTTAATATTTAGTACCTAGAATTTCAGAGGTGCATAGCAAATTAATTCTCTCTCCTCATGGACAGTAAATATTAGGAATGAAGAACCTTTGGCATAACTCACATCTGCTCTATTTCACAATGTTTATCAGTGTTTCATCTGTTCACCCATATGGGCTGCCTCGTTTTTATAAGGAATTAATATTAGAGATTCATGCACTGGAACATTCCATGCACTCTTGCTTATGATGATTATAATTAGATGTGCGCACCAAATTGATGCTCATGAACCCCTGAACAAATAACCTGCATAGCCTTTCGAGAGCTTCAAAATTTTAATATACCTTAATTTATGTCTGAAGTGCTAAAACACTAATACCAAGGAGTAATTGGCTGACATTTAAAAACCCTATTAAACTAAAATATGTTAGCACAAACTTCTGTTAGCAGGGAATAACAGTTGTCACTTACAACATTTTATTCCGTTGTTCCTCTTGCACTTCCCTCTGTTTTTTCTCTGATCTGGAACTTTGGACAACAAAATAGATTCACTGTTTGGGAAATTACAGCCATATTGCTGGCACCTCTGGACAGGAATGGGATATTTTTTTGCCAACACAACCACCTTAATACTTTCAATACCCAGACAAACTTTCAATACCACATTTTGACCTTTCTCGCCCAACTGATGGCTGGGGAAAGTCTTTGCCTGGGAACATCCACATAATCATTGCATGAGTAACAAGGCGGCACTGAAACACGACACTGCTACATCCCAAAGTCATTCTGAGCCCTGGTGACTCTCCTCCTTGCTCAGTGTGAATACAAAAACACGTCGAACACCAACCGGAGCCAAATTACACAGAAACTCTCAGAGCGGTCACAGGAATCACACAGCACAAATTCCCACAGCACTGAAAATATTTTTCCATGAAACTTTAGCTCTGTGGCCTTGAAAGTAAGAGACCAGAGGGCTTTCCTGGAACACCCTGCCTGCCAACTCACACACAGGCCCCTGAAGGGCTACGAGCTCTAATCGCATTATTTAAGTCCTACCTAGACCAGTCACCACACGCAATGGAGTATTATTGTGACACATTCTACAGAAATTTAATCTCTAGTGCTTTTTTAAAAAGGAATAAACAGATAAAAAAAACAGATTTGATTTTCATAGTTCAGAGGAAACTTATTTTTCACTCCTTTAAAGCTACTTTAACTTTTTCAGCTCCACACCATTACACAGCAAGGGAGAAGGGTGAGCAGGATGAGCACTGTGTTTAAATAGATAGAGGGTAGGAACAGCTGAGGTTGTCATTCCCTCTTTCAGCATTCAACCATGTGTTTGTTAAGGACCTGAGAAGATAACACTCAGGAAACATTCCCTAAATTCTTCAAGGATTCAGCATCTGTCTTTAAAAGATGAAAACTTACACATTCTTTTGATTGTCTTCTCCCTCCTTCCTCCAAATGTCTGCCTTCATTCCATCAAATTCTGAAAATAGTTAGACCCTGTTCTTAATTATATACCACATAAGGAAGCAAGTCCTTCCAAAAAAGAAATTCACTAAAAACATTTACAACTTTGGAAATATTTAGTTGCATGAGTTTTCATTGTTTCAGTTACAGCTTGAAAATGTGTTAAAAAAAAAATCAATATTATTATAATCTTGTCTTATTTAAAAAAATTTGACTGCCTCAAGGCTCAGTACAGAATTAAAAGGCTCTTTATTCTCCAGCTGGCTTTGCATACCAGGGATGCATCCCTCCAAAAATGTAATTCTTTTTTTTTTTCTTTTAATTACAGACAAAAATAAATAGAGCACATCATGGTAAATTGTAATTATATGTTTTGAAAATACATCTTATAGTCAAGAAAGCCAGTCTGGGCACATAACTTTTGTTTATCATTTCCAAATCCTTTGTAGTCATTGTATTTAGCATTTTGTATGGCTATGTACATTGGCTATGTACAGATTACAGTCATGGTTGCTAAATACAAGCCTCACAACAAATTATATTCATGGGATTCCTATGTTTTCAGGTATAAAAGAGACCTATATGGTTTAGCAGGGGACAGATACGGTTGGACTTGATGATCTCAAAGGTCTTTTCCAACCAAATCATTCTGTGATCAGGAGCTTACATTTGTATCAAAGAAAAATAACGTTCAACAACAGAATGATGCACTATGGTGTCCTAATAGCGAATGGTCACCTTTTTTAAAAAAATACCAAAAGACAGCACTTCAGTTAAAAGGAATGTAACTGATTTAACAGACCAATAAACTTTTGTTTAAAGACACCTACTAAAAACTAGAGCCTTCTCCAACTGCAGCTTTAAGAATAAAACAAAAGAAGAAAAACAGGAAAAAGAATTTTCAAAGATTCATCCTTAATATCTACTATTGATTCTCATAAGCAGCTTGCTGACCCGCCAATGTTTCTGATCACGTGTGCTCTCTGTTGTCACAGCAGGATCACGACAGGTACAATATTTTAATTTTAATATTAATCACGACAGGATTAATATTTTTACCCAGGAGAAAACACCAGACACTCACACCAACTCAATGGTCCTAATGCCATGCTGCCAGCTGCAGCCTGGTGCTCCCGTCTGATGCCATCACACAGGCAGCAGAAGCCCCCCACACCTTGTTAAAAATCAGAGATACTGTCTCTCAGCTTAGTGAAATGGACTTTTTGTTTCAATTACACAGTGTCACTAAAAAGATGTGAACAGCAAGAAAAACTGTCCTGTCTGTGGCACAGTGGACAGTTAATTATTGGATGGGAGATTGATAGTATCTGTTAGACATCCTGAGAAATCGTCATTTCAATTAAAGTTACAAGAAACATAAAGGCCCTTCTTCGAATTTTAAGGAGAAAATACTTGCTTAGGTTCTGATTTGGGTTTTTTGTAAGGAGTGGGAGGGAGTCAAAACTCTCCTCAGCTGTTAATGTAGCTGGTAGTCCACCACGATCTAAATAAGTTAGCTCCTGCTTTGGGTAATGAGTGTACTGACAGGTTTTGTTGGCTTGGCACTGAATCTCGGTGTTTTGAAGCTGTAAGAGAAACAGCTGGTAGCCACTCCACAGCAGGGAATTCATCTGTGTGTCATCCACTGCACCACATCCCTCTGGAGAGCACAAACTCCTAACAAACAGCGCATCAAAGACCTTAGGGAGGCTGGAGGTAATTTGTGCTGCTTCATATTCTTAGCGATAAGTCCCCAGCAATTATTTCTTTAGGAAAGAGTAAAAGTAACTGGGTAGTTCAATAAGTTTAGGAAATTGAGCATAGAAACAAATATGGGAATCAGCCAACCCCCAGCAATTTTTTTTATTGCATATGTATACATATATTCTCACATAATAAGTTATATATTCCTTATGAACACGTACATGCAGATGTGCACACGTGTGATACACAGGTATTTTCACAAGAATCACGGTCTGCAGTCTCTCAAAAAACCTAAAAGCTTTTAAATTTTAATACTTAATCTCATACTGATGTTTTAGATTCCTGTAAGAGCTTCCGAACGTGACAAGAATTTCAGCAGTGTAAAATTGCCAAAAGGCTTTTACCTGCTTGAGAAAGAAATAACAAAGCTATTATTGTCTAATAAACAATATGCCTGTAACCCAGATAGCTCCTCTGAACGAAATTAATGTCCCAGAGGAATCTGATTCAGCATCATTTTTAGATGGCATTTACAATTCTTCTCATCAATGAAACAAATCTTGATTTTTTTCTTTTTTAAGTAAGAGATGTTTAATTGAATGTAATTAAATCACTCTACATCAAGAGAGTTTTTATTAGCAAAGTGCTCTTTGATGAGGTTCATAAAGTAGCTCTAGCCAAGAATGTCTGAGAAAAGCAGCAGGTGATGGCCCCAGCATTCAGGTACACATGGCCACTTCCATACCAGCAGAAATTCTGATGACATTCAGGAACAATGCGTTGAAAGGCTGTGTTTTTTTAAATTGTTGGTCCAATTCAGATATTTATTAATTCCTCTGATTAATACTGTTGTATATAATCATGATCCCACTAAGAACAGCACCACTGCTACCACTTTTATTCTGACTTCAGCTACAGGACACTCTTTGCTACTCAGAAAAGACACACCAAAAGATTCATATAATTCTCATCACACTAACTTGACAGCAATCATTAACACACACAAGTCTGTTGGCAGTTTTTAAAGAAGATACCTAAAATCTTAGTGCTGCTGTGGATTCATAAAGACATGCAGAAGTCTCCGAAGTACATGCAACCAAGATCTTTGTAACTGCAAATGTGATCTCTATTTGTATTTTTCTTTAGATATAAAAGGAATAAAAAAAACCAATCCACTTTACTCTCTTCCTAAAAGATACCAGGTTACATCCTAACGCTATTACTGTTCCACAGCATTACTGCTGCTATGGTTGCCTCTTGTCAGGCTGATTGCTGACTTTTGCTCATTAAACTTTTTTTTTTTAAAGAAACCAAAGATTCATATAATAACTTAAAAGAAGATGGTGGATGGATCTGACGTAGAATGCAATACCCAGGAATTTTGACTTTGTGACAAACTGCACCATAACAGAGTAATTTCAACTAAATCACAACGTGGCTCCTCACCATGTATCAACAAAACTTGAGGGAAGGATAACACGTGGGGTTCCGTTGAGATCTTCCCACTGTGGCTCTGTCTGAAGTACAGTGCAACAACTTTGAAACTGCTCATCCATTCTCAGGTAAAGGCTGTTTTCCTACAATGCTGTTTTTATGGTGGCACTAAAGCCTCCATAAGTGCTGAAATTTTATTATCAAGTGAAAAATGCTGATACACAATATTACTGAAGGTTTAACACCTGCTAAACTGGCACTGCTGCATCTGAAGTAGTTCTGAGCCTACAAGCTGGGGAACTTGAGAGAATATGACAGCTTTGATTGATTTAAAGACTAGGCCAATTTCAGCAGCGCAAAACTAATCATAGTTTTCTTCTTTGCTACCCAAGAATGAGTCTGTTTTCCAAGATTAATTTCAGGTTTCAGTACTATGACTTGGCTGCTAGTACGTGACAATTGCAGAGCAATTCTGCTCTTTGTTTCTTTTCAATAGACAAAAATCAATTCTT
The DNA here is from genome assembly GCA_033558185.1 of Dromococcyx pavoninus. Classification (NCBI taxonomy): domain Eukaryota; kingdom Metazoa; phylum Chordata; class Aves; order Cuculiformes; family Neomorphidae; genus Dromococcyx; species Dromococcyx pavoninus. The sequence continues at coordinate 791,643 of JAUMJL010000871.1, forward strand.
ATAAGCTCCTTCCTAAATTTAACATTAAGAAGTCAGATTAGTATTTAATTTTGTTTACAGTCTTTCATTTATATAAATAAAATTATTAATTGTTGTGACAGTTTCATAATCAGACACTTCAAAAAGCATTTTTATTAACACTCTCTGAAATAGGGAAAGTGAGAAAATTACACTTTCATTAACTGAATAATTATTTCTGCCAACACAATCTTAGGGAACTCCTGTTACTCAGGGATCAAATAAGAAAAATTTCAAACTGTATATAACCAGTTATATTTAGAGAGTTAAGTTCCATTAACTGCAGTAATAGCCACACATGGAAAAGAGGGTGTAAGTCTTCAAAAGTATATTTGTAGTCCAAGAATTCAAAATATTTATTATTTCCAAAATTTAAAAAACCAAACAATAGCTTTACTTCATTAAGGACACCCTATACAAAGATCCAGGGATGATCCCGAGACAAAAGGCCCTAAGAAACTGAAAACACTTTTAAGAACTTGCATCCACAGGCACAGAACTACTCGAGAGGGAACAGCTCGAAGTCTGTCCAGCACGGTTAACAATTTGGTGGCTGACCATGAGAATACTTCATGCACACCCTCCCTTGATGGGGGAAGCTGGTCTACAGCTCTAGATAGCTTCAGGTAGCACCTTTCTTGCTATGAAACAGAAGTTCAGTCTAAGAAGCAGAAGAAAGCTGGCTCAGCTAGATATTACAGGAAATTTTTAGATTTCTGCTCAACTCTGCCTCCCCACTCCCACCCAAAATTCTTTAGCACGGGTTCTTTGGAGCAGAGACTCAGGGGGAGGCTTAGGAGGATTGAAAGCAGGGCCCTTGCTCTTTTAATTTTAATTTGATAATAAACTTCCAGGTCCTTGAAGCTGTTTTGTCACTTTTGTTAAAACCCTTGGGAGATGATACTCAAGTACTTTGTTCGTAGAACTAAGTAGAATTGTAAAATAAATAAATATAGATAGATAGAGAGAGAGAGGGGGGGGGGGGATAAATCAGACCTAAGTGCAGAAAGAGCTTGGGAACATTTATCCAGATTTCCAATAGCACCTGCTCTAATTCACATTTGACAGAGGGCTCCTGGAAGCTTTTTTAGTCTGCCTGGAACAGTCATGAGGTAGAAACCTATATGGGGCCACTGCAGACCCGAGCAGAGGAGGACAGCGTTAGAGGAGCTGGGTCACCTTGTCCATGGGCAGAAAGTACTTTGTTCCCTACAAATCACAGCGTTTCCCTGGAGATGTGAGAATATTATCCCTGCTTTAATGATCAGAAACACAGGCAATACCATGCAGAACATCTACAGTGAGGCAAAAACACGGAGCATATCCAGGAACTGTACACATCTCTGCCAAGCAATGAGGCAGCACCACCATCAAAGAAGCATCTTTCCTTTGCCTGAGGCTTCTGTTCCACAGTGCTGGAGCTGTTACTGTAACCTGCACCACAAGGATTTACACAGACAGACCCCAGTGCTGTTCTCTTGCCATAATAAAGGCACTGAAACTTCCTCCTGACTTGGGCATTTATCTCTGACAGACATAGATCAAACCCTGTAAAAACCCAGAAGACTAGAGATACCAAGCACCATACCCATATAATTCTCTGTAAATGGCAGAGCTCCAGAGTTATTAGTCTACCCACCATTGTTCCTGGACTGCACTGAGATCAGCATGAGGCTGAGATGCATCTGCATTCCAGCATTTTTTGGATTACAGTTTTTTAAATCCAAACTGTACAGAAGTCTTCTTCCAGCTTTATTTAATAAAATGTACATGCAGTAGAAATAAAAGTACCAATGCATCATCTGAATACACAAATACTGTTTCCACAGAAGACTGTTTCTTCTGCTTTACAATTATTTATCGTATTAGCTCCTAATTATCTTTTCAGAGTGCACTCAATTACAAAATTAGAATCCTTATCTTGCTGTAACAGACACCTTCCAGACAGATCTCCATAAAATGTGCAAATTGACAAGAAAAATATTTTTCCTTATACTGTTCCTGTTCATCAAAAAGTTGTCCTGAATCAAAGCTTAAGTATGCTTTTGTTTTTATGGTGAAGAAAGCAAACCAGCTATTTTCTGGAACTGGCTTATTAGCTATTTGCTTATACAGAAACCAGGTGGTGTCATGGATTAATTATTTTTCCTACTTACAAAATAATAATTCATTTTTTTTAAGACAAAGCTTTGCTGTGAGACACTCTTATACAGCAGTCTCTTTAACAGACAGGCATCATTTAATCAGAATGAAGCAGGAGGGAACAAACATCATACCTTATTTCATCCTTTCCTTCTCTCTTTTTAAAAGCAGGTGCAAAGTCTCAATACTTTGTTCAGCCTTATTGTTTTGTGTTGTAGCCATGCACTCTGAACAAGCTGGAACAATTAGCAAAATCAGTTCCTTCTTTGACCGAAGGATTAATACGTATTCCTACAGCTCAAATACCAGTAACTAATGCTGAGCAGGGGGTTAAACAAAAACACACCAAGAAAACCTCCAAACTTTTGTATGAGGCTGTCTTCTCCCAGCTAATCAAATAAGGGAAATGCAAAGCTCACTGCAAAGCCCAGGCTGCCACGGCCCAGGGTTGTGTAAACATGTCTCAAATTCACCGTACATACTGTGATCCAGAATATAAAATTTGAGCACCTTTCAAGTGTGCCAGGATCAAATTATGTTTCATCCAAAGCAGGAAACCTTTGACATCCTACAAATTCAAGTGGTAATAGCCTGTGAAAAAGGACAGTTAAATATTAATGACTGTACAAATAACAAGCCTCTTCCATTCTCAGTGCCATCCTCCACGCATTCCAGAATCCTTTATTTGCATTCTCTTCTTAGAAGAGACCCAACTGCCCCACCAATTCAGAAGAGTTTTAATACAACCAAAGTTTTTAATGCCACTACATTGACAAACACGACAATACCCAGAGGTGAGGTGCTGAGTGCCAACACTGTCACAAGCACACAAGAGGAGTCTGAACAAATGTGCAGATTGGGATGTTAGTGGTAGTTTTCGTAATGTGGGAGCCCCTGCTCATTGCTTAGAATCTGCTTCTCTCCTGGACTAAACCCTGACAGCACCCAAACGAGAGGTCCATTTTTTGCCCTCTGATATGTGCACGTGGCTGAGTATGTGCATGCACGAGCTGAAGCTCCAGTCATCTCTGCTCAAAGACACTTGTGGCCTCATCCAAGTCCACTGTAGAAAAAGGTTGTTTCTATCCAGGCTAAATGCACTTGGCTGCATGCAAACAAGGGGGAAAAGCCACGGAAAGGAGCCTGCACTGAAAGTTCCCAAGTTGACACCGAGTGCAAAAAGCACGCTGTGTCTAGATTTAAGGCTTAATCTCCGAGCAGTGCCAATTTCTCAACGTCTATTTTTGGTTGCTTATCTCTGAAGCTTCCCATGGACAAACTGTACTTCGGGAAAGATTAGAATGAAGACAGGTTATTTATCAGTGGGTTCAAAGTCACTGGGAGTCTCGTACAGGACTTCACAACAGTGGTCTTAACAGTGAAGAACTGCTGAGAAGGGATTTTTAGGATGGTACACACCAATAAGTACATAATTTTCTCAGACTGGCATTGTATGTGGTGAGAAAGGCATGAGAAAACCGAGTGGAGCAGACGACAAGCAAGCCTAAACAACAAGCAGTACATTGGAAAGCAGAGAAAGTTCTACAGTTTCAAGAGTGTCAAAATTTCAGGAGCTTTCAGCTGCCAACAGAGCTCCCTAGGAAAGCCCAGAGTTGTGTAGGGGTCAGCCATCACAACAGAGACATTTTAATCACTTTCTAGCCTTTACTTTCCATGACATTTTTGTTAATTTTCGTAATTCCAAGGTAGGTGCGTAATTTTGCATACATCTAAAGTAAGTGGTTAATCATTAATTCCACCGATATTCTCTGTGCTAACAGTAACCATTATTAACCTATTTGACAATATTGTGGACTCCTTTGGCATTAATGTGATTATAATATGTAAATCCATAAGAATTCAATTGTAAATTACCATTAATCAATGTACTTGGCTTCAATGCATAATTCTGCAATTTGCACAGAAGGAAATTACATGCTGACTCATGAGACATAACTTCTCAGGGCTTCATAAGACCAAATGCAAACGTTATGTACTTATAATTACACTTAAAAAAGTGAAATAGATAATGCAACTACAACACATTAAAGCAAATATGCTACTTATATCCTAAGGCATGTTGCTTAAAAGGAAAATATTTCATAGTAAACTAGCCATTTGCATTAACCACTGGCATTAACAGAGATTTACTTAAAAAGCCAGCAGTATGTCAATAGTAGTAAAGGCCACAGTCTAAAGTATATTAAATAGTAAATTTTCATAATTTGAATTTCAAATGCATTAGTTCTTAATCTGACATAAAAACCCTTTGAGGTCCAGTTGCAAAGACGGTGACTGGATGATACCCTGGCAAAGTCCTGACCTTTTCACCAACAGCACATCTTTACAAAGTCCAAGGGATTTCACAGAACTTGGGCCAAGTCCTAGAAGGAGGAGAACAATTCGAACTCACTCTCAAGCCTGAATAAAGTGAGAATCTGGGTTCTCAGGCACTCTTCACCCAAGAATTGATCCAATTATTTCTATGAAGCTACTGGAATACGTCAGACAATACATAGCATCAAAATGACAATCGTGCCCAAAATCTCATCCTTTGCTCTCAGAAGCACCGAGTTCAAACAGAGCTCTGAGATATGACCAGAATTTTATCTGCACACTTTAAAGGTACTGATCTTTCAGAATTATTCACCTGAGTAATTTCACTGATGTTTAAATGTAATAGAATTGCTCACATATACATTGGAAGTTTGCAAGTTAGCAGTCAGGAAAAACCTTTGTATCAATGAAGTTCAGATAAGAATTCAATAAAACAATTTTTTTTTGCTTCAGACTGTGTAGCAGGATAAAATTGGGCTGAAAATTTCATGAGACGAGGCTTTTATGATCTGCTCACTTCAGGCAAAAGTACTGCAAGAACAATTTGTGATTATGAAGACCAGAGCTGTGAACTGAATATTCTGCTCTCTCAGACAATAGGTTCATTTGAAAGTCTAGGGAAAGGAAGATCTAAAAGAAGAGATTGTTGAATTTATAGCTTGAGGACTTTTAGAGCCAACTCATGAATCCACTCCAAATGGAAATCAAATTTGCATCAGTCAACAACCAAGTTACAGAGGGTAGAGTTGGGTCTCTCAGTCAAATACTTTCATTTTTGAGCCAGTAAGTACTGAAGTCTGGTCAGGTTCTTAACAGAAAACATCATGTCTCCTTAGCTATTAATGTCCCTTTTGTAAATTCCTCCACTTCTTAGCATTCATTCAATATCTCATGGTGATTTTTCAAGCTCTTAGCAGTTATATTACTGAGTAAGACAGGGCATGTGAAAAAGTGCTGAGGATACAGGCAACAAACCCTTATTGTCAAGGTGGCTTTTAGTACCTTCCCTTGTTAGGGGAATAGTGTGTGCTAATCTCACTAGAAACAAGTTATTTATGACCCCCTTTATAAGAGAAAAGACAACTCATGAAGGTCACCAAAGTGTTTTTTAGAAAGAAATCTAAAGATTTCTATGAGGACTGGACTAAATTCATAGTATCTGAGGGCCCAGAAAGTTGCAGATGAAAAGCAAAGTGACTGACATGTCCTTCCACTCATCTACAGGCATTTTGCCTGCTAATAAAATGTACTCATTTGCTCCTTCATTTGAACTATCTTCTCTTCTTTTGAAAAAAAGTGAAAATTCAAGAATACATCCTGCTGATAACACCACAAGGATTGAAGAAAATCTCTACTGAATATGAAGAGGAGCAGGACAACTGAATCTCATATCAAAAGTTACCAGGCATGGAGCAAAGTGGGTTTTTTCCTTAAAAGTCGCCTTTGACATATTTCCCATCCATGAAAATAGACTAAATTCATTTAAAATGGCTGAAATATTAGTTTTTTTCCTCACTCAAAATATCTTTTCAGTCTGATGTTAGTGTAAAACTAAAAATCATTTTAGGAGAGAACAAAAATATCAATAAACCCCACAAACCTTTAATACTTTATTTAAAAAAAACACAGCACAAGCAAAAAGCTTTCCTCTGCTCTCCAGTTAATTCAGTTTGTGTTTTCAGTCTCACCTGAGGCTTCCATGACAGGGGTCTGAAAGGTCTGGAGAGAGGAGTTCCTCAAACCACTGCTGAGGTGCACTAGTGCTTGGACAGCCATTGCTATAGGATCTCATCTTCCAGCAAGGGTTTGGGAAACCCGGGAACGAGCTGCACAGCTCAGCACCGCTGTGCACCGCAGAGGCCAGTGCTGCAGTAACGTCACAACTCTCGCTCCTTCCATCCTCCTGCTGGCATTGTGTCCACATGGATCAATACCTGCATCCTCCAGGTGACAGAAATCCATGTTCTGCCTTCCTGTCTCTGCAACCAATTTAGTGATTAAAAGAGAGCAGGGGCTAAGTGATCTCGTTATTCAAATAGGATAAAATTATATTCAGTACATTCCTAAATTAATCCGGCATTTCAGGGTAGCATTACACGTGCTGCAGCAGATTTTCAGCACCTTTACATCTATCAATACAATTGTGGCAAATGTTAAACACACTTTGCCTTTTCTGTAGCAATATTCTGCTCTGCTCTTTTCTTTTAACGACTGTAGGGACCTCAGGTGTTCTTCAACCTTTATAGTCAACAAAGCACGAAGTCCACAATTGGCTGAAAACCTTTCTGTTCTGCCTGCAGCTACAGCTGTCCAAGCGTGGGTTTTGTCATTTTAGACTCATGTTTTTCTGAATTATTGATGGCAAAGACAGTCATACAATATTAAGGAGATTTAGCCACCCCCAGACGGTGTAAAGTTTTAATCCTTCTCCTCCAATTATAGCACATAGATGCACAAACAAAAGAAAAACCGAGCAGCTTAATATTTCTTTAGCTTCAAACTGTGCCTATTAACTGGCATTGCTGCAGTCTTACAGTGAGAGGATAGAGCTGTGCAACACAGCTTCTTTAGGAAAAAAAGTGCTGAAGTGTGCTACTTACAGAACAAAACATTTGACGTGTCTAAGAAACAGAAGGGTAAGAAATTCCAGAGAGAGAGAGTGGGGAGGATGATGCATGGGCTTCTGTATTTCTGCTGATCACCTTTTGGCATCACACTGCTTTGGGTGAAGGACTGCAGGACTGAGCGTGGCATAAACCACAATGCAATGGAAAAGGGAAAGTGTTAATGAACAGCCCAGAAAGTTCTCTGCAAGCATGCTGGAAAACTGGGAACAGAATAAGGCTCAATGGGAGATTATTCAATGCACACATATTTTGCCAAAGGGAATAATCTTCCCATAGAACTAGCAGCTCTCTTGGTTTTCACTTCAATACCACATTGGGAGGCTTTTAACTTGACTTCCTCTTCCCTCCGAGAAGCAGTGCAAGAATGGAGCAGTGACAGTCATTTGGGCCTGTTCCTACTGATGTTAATGGCAAGCTCTACATCATATGCTCCTGTCAACAGTTTTTCAAAACAGATCAGCCAGTGTTAAACACCAATCACTGTGTAAACCTGAAAAAATGTTAACCTCCATAAGAAGCAGAGAGCAGTGTTTATTTTTTCTGCCCTATTAAATTGCCCTTTCAACTTTCAGAGCTTGGCAAAAGCCTTCCTTTCCAGTTGCCTGGGAGAAATCCATGTCAAATTATCCTTAGCCTTTTTTTTTTAACCTTTATCTACTCTTATTGTAATTACGCTTGAAAAGTAAAAGAAAAAAAGCAGCACAGACTGGATCTATCAGGGCCACTAATCATACAGTTCAGCCCAGGACCACTATACTCAAATCTCCCCCCATTGTTAGGCCTGCTCAGTTTTTAAAAGGATTGGACATTGATCATATGGAATGGGTCAGCAAGCTCTTGTCAGAGATAAGAACCCTTCCCTGCTACTGCAAGTCCATAAACTCCCTTTCTACAGCAGCAATGGCAGCCAGAGACTCATCTCCTCCCAAATGTCTCCTGAAGAGGACTCTACTGGAAGGGTTCCTTGAGCCTTAAAAGGCAAAGGAAACGAGCAAGTGAAAAAACATCCAGGGCCTGCTTCTAAAAGACAGGACCTGCTTTGAACAGAAGACAGACAGAAATAATCATTTGCACCAGATTCATAACAAAAGCGCATTCAAGTATGACTCACCTCTGGCAATGCCCATCTCACTAGACTAAAGGAAACAGATGACCCAAGAGCAAAGTCTGGAAAAAGTTAAAGGAGAAATCAAATTATTTTGTTTCACAGCTCTGCCAGGCTGAATTCAGCTATGACTGTATACTTTTACAAAGAAAAGCCAATGTAAAGGGAAAGTAAAAAACAAGGGTTACTATAACTCATCCACTCTTCGCTTCATTGAAACCCACTGCACTTCTGTCCTTGCTGAAGAAAGCAGAGCCCAGCTGAACTCAGACTGCTTTCCCTACGGTTCGACCATGCATAATACATGTGCTTCCAACAGCTTCTCCCAGTCACAAGACTGTGTGTTCTCATTTATTAGGACAGAGGCTTGAGCTAGGACTGGGAGTCAAAACCCACAGGGTCTATGGCTAATTACCCTGTTAAAACAGGCCCAAGAGCCCAAAAGAAGATTAACTTCTCTGCTAGACATGAAGATCTGCTTGTAATTATCTTCAGTGTTCATTCCTACTTCACTTGTTCATCTCCCAGTATATTTTCAATTACATCCAAGAACTATAATAGAACAGCATTTTATTGCTAAGCCAAGCACTCCAAAATTAAGAACCGCCAAAATTAGAACTGCCCATGCAACTTCAATTTGGCCCCACTGCATATAAGCATGGTTTTAATTACATGATCACACAATATTTTATCCACAGGACCCTCGATTAATTTGCATTCTGAATACACTGCTTGGAACTTCAGGGCTTTTTAAAAATAAATCTTAAGTTTTTTAAATACCAGCTCTTCCATAGTTCTGAAAAACAACAAGAGTATTTCACGACACTACTTAGCCTCACGTTTCTACAGATTTGGGGAAAGAATTGCCATAGCTGTGACTGACACAAGGTGGTCACTCATCAATGTGAAACAGTGATTAGAATAGACAATTCGTATGTTCTACCACTTATCTACAGACTGCACAGCATCCCTTGATGAAGAACCATCATTTAACATCTTAGGACCCGAACTCATCTTCATCTTCACGCATAGGAAAGGGTTCCCCTGGAGCCATCCACACGCCAGGTTAGAGAACACCACTTCCAACACTGTCACTAGAATTCCTTCACTCAAGCACGCCATCCTCACACACACCTTACTACTATAGTTAGCAGAAACCCTGCCAGCTCCTCAGAGACTACCGCACCGGCACCAGAACCTGGAGTGATACTGCAGACTACGTCAAAGAGGTGCGTCAACAGTATATTAAAAAAAAGCCCTTTATATGGATGAACACTTCTGGTGTGCAAACACTACAGTCTGCTTTGTAACAGTGCACCCACATCACCTGCTGCAGACACAAGTGAGCTCCCTCTGTACAAACGTGCTCAGTCGTGCCGTGCCCTGAGCTGTGCTCAACTGCACATCATCCTCCCTTAGGCGGCACCAGCTCTGGCCAGTGACCACACTGAACTCGGAACTGCCAGAGCCAGCCACTCAGGATGGACAAGGCAGACAGACTGAGTTTCATGCTAGGCCAGCTAGCTTTGGACCACATCACCAATAAAGTGTCAATTTAAGAGCAAAATCCCCACTGCCTCCAAGTCAGTAAGCATGAATGCTTCAGGTACTCCTTGGCACTTATTCTGGTACATTTCTGAATACAGACAGCGGTACTGGTTTCACTGTGTTCAGACAGAACTGATGGAGGAAGAAGCTATAGAATTCAATTTACACTGTAACCCAAGAAGAAGATTCATCAGCACAGGTTTTTAATGGATACACAGAGGTAACAATGTTTGGGTTTTTTATTACTCACATCTCTTACCTAGAGGGCCTGACATTCTGGATATATGAAGGATGCACAAACTGGTAGGTTAAACTCTTTATTACTTCCCCACTCTGCTTAAGGGAAAAAGTTGTCAGGTTTTGTCTCGGAGCACAGGAGGCATTTTAGCATTATGTTACCCACAGACAAGTGCCAACACACTGCATTATGCACAGTCCTCAGGAGCCTGCGGGTCACATGCATTCTGACATTAACTAAATGCACGGAAAAAAGTTATTTTCCAAGTTCAGCTTTGTAACAAAACAGAGCTGTTCTACAGCACCGACTGTCCAGCAAGGCAAGGTGGACAAACAATGCTGTGCAGTCTTCTAGTGTGAGAAAGGCAGAACAAGTATGACTCAGAAAATCCCATCTGACTCCACTCCTCCCCACTGTCCTCTTCCCTCGCAGTGCACTCCTGGGTGTTAGGCTTGCTGCAGACTGCAGTGCACCCTGTGGGACAAGAGCCAGCTTGGCTGCTACCTGACCATGACCTCTTCCTTTCTCATCCCTTTCTCTCACCACACAACACAAATTCAAGCTTTGGTCTGGATTGGCTTAGAAGAGAAGTTTGGCTTCTTAATGGGATTAACAAAGGCACCAGGGAGCAAGGAGTGCGTGAGGGGAAGGTTGCAGTTGTGTCCAAAGCAGTGACCTTACTAAGGAAAAAAGTCAGCAAAGCACCAACGATGTATGGAGACCTCTCAGAGTGAAAGGGCTTTGGAGTTAACAAGATACCTTTGCTGAATCGTTGAACATGAAAGGACTCAAAGTGCTAGAATGAAAGAGAAAGCACTGGCAAGGTGACAGGCCGCAAACCCCTCTACTGCCTTGTGCTCTGCTGATAAAAAAGCCACTCAGGTTATTCCTATTAAGTAACACGTTCTCAAACCCTAATGAAGGTTATATTCATTGCAGCAGCAAACTCATCACAACCAAACTGCATTTACATCATCTTTTTTTTCCATGGGGTTGCGGCACAAACACTTGGACAGCTTGTGTCACAGCAATAAAAATCTCAAATTCAAGTTTCTTATCTAGAGCTTATCAAAATGCCTGCTAAATTGTTTTACCAAAAGGATTTTCTTGTTTAACTGCAAAGGAGTCCACACTGTTCTCTCTTCTGAAATAAGTCCTAAGCAGGTATTAATAATGTGTGGTCTACTGCCTATGTGCCTGGAAAACTCTCATTTTGTTTTACTAGCATTGTTAAATATAGTTTTCTCTGTTCATCAAACATTTCAAATAGACTCTTAGAACTGTACGTAAAGAGGGTAGAACCTTGTCTTCTTTGGAGCCCACAAACCACTTGTTTGAGCTTTATGCAAAGGAATGTAAGGGTTTACAATGGCAACAAAGAGCAATTTCAACAAGGATCATCACAAGTAGTTATTGCTAATGATACAGGAAAAGAAAGTTTTCCTAAGATTATATTTAGACTGCTGTTATAAAATACAGAAACTACTGTGAAATTGTATTCTTTAAGTACGTAATTTCAAACAGTAATATTGCAATAGTTTAAAAACACACTGAAAATGTTGCAGTTACACAAGCCACAAGAGTTCTATACTTAAACCTACACTCAGATGACTTTGGATTCTGTTTCCTAGTTAAAGCATACTATAAAATAAATTTCACCCCACAATGCTTAAATAAGAGCTCAAAAATTCAGGAGAAAGTAGAAGAAAGGTCAAAACAGAGATCTGCATTTGGATTTAATTCCAACTATACCCTTCTGAGCAGTTTCCTCCCTATTATTTTTAATTGGCTCCTCTGAAACCAGAAATCACACACAATAGTGAGGGTAGTTTGGTTGATTCTTTTTTTTTAAATTAAATAGTCTTCATTAAAAAAAACACCAAGTATGATGAACAGACTCTACTGACAACAACTAAGTATTCGCAGGGCTATGAACATTCTTGAGTTTTAGAAGAAAACAAACAGACCAATGGGGACTGAAAAGAAAAAAAAAAGAGAAAAAAACAGAAAAAAGACAAATGCAATGACAGAAGCAGGACAACAGATTTCTAGGAATTTGTAGCTTCTCACCTATTACCATGCAGGCACACTGCAAACTTGCAGACACAGGGCTTGAATGGAAACTCCCCTTAATGACAGCCTTCTGAAAGGAGGATTTCCAATTCAAGACAGCCCTTTGTAGTAACCGCTATGACACTGTATCTAGGATTAGCATGGTAAATCTATTGCTGTCAATTTATGTGTTAGATAATTCTTGGCTAATTAGATTCTGCCATATCTGTTACTCGAAGCAGTACATCCTCCAACACACACCTCTGTGACATGGTGTGCTGCTGAAGTATTCCAAACAGTCCTTTCTGTTACTAGAACACACGCTGCTCTCCAAACACCGTGTGAGTACAGGGCTGGGGGGCTGTACACCCCACACAAACACAGTATTTCTGAAGCAAGCCTTCTGTAACAGAGAAAGTACTGTCTAAACATAGTATGTGACAGGTTCAGTCATTCTCTTTACATTAAAAATACGGGGCTGAAGGAGCAGTAGCAGAATTAGTAAAGGCCCATACTGATGATCCGCTGATTTCAGGCCACTATTCCCATTCATATTAGTGAGTATCTTCCCTGTAGCATTCCTCTAACACTGCCATTTTGTTGTTGGGATTTGGAGAGATGACTTCAATATTTTGTATTGAACAACAGACTTTTATTTTATTATTAAATGTCAGAGGACAAGAAAGTATTCTTCAGGCTGGTCCAGCAAGTGCTAATGGATCATTAAAGTACAGCTGCATTTAAAACAAAAGCTGATAGGGGAGGGAAGGAAGAGGAGGATACACTTTTCAGTGCAAGCATGGTAACTTCCAAACTTCAAAAGGTAGGGGTAAGATGCAAGAAAATCAAACTAACCTTCTGGAATTATGAAACTATAACCCATTGTATCAGTGAGCACCTTCGCTATATTACTCTTACCAAAACACTGCTTAATTAATTACACTGCTATGAGATGAACAGTGCTCAATGGCACTCCCTCCACACCTAGCGTACGACAGCTTGTGAAATCACGGGAATTAATGCAAAGGTTACTGCCATCCTGAGGGAGTTTGGAACATGTTATGCATAAGGTAAATGATTCTGAACTGACATATAACTTTCCCACATTGGTTTACTGGCTGACTTAAAAGTAGATGAATAAAATGAATAGTTAAAAGCAAGCTAGATGGAACACTTCAGGTGAAACCATGAGTATTTTATTTTCAGCCAAGTAGTGGCTGCTCTGACAAGGGCTATTTTTCTCCTCCCTCTCCCACCCACGGGCCAAATTTGAGTTGTGCCACTTATTCTCTGTGGATTCCAGTAAGTAAAGGTTTTCCGGCACTAAAAAAGGAGAAAGATTAGTGTTTCCATAATTTGAAAGTTAAAGAGAGTTTAGCAAAAGGAAAAAATCCATTGCATTGGTGTTAAAACTTCCCTGAACAGAAGATATAAGAGGGAATGTGCTCTGCTTCTCCAAAGACAGCAAGAATCTTAACCAATAGTGCAATTTCTTTGCTAACTTGAGATGAAGACAGAATTGGTATTACAGCCAGCACCGGATACAGAGTTTTGAGCTCCTAATCGAAGAAATACAACAAACTTATTTCCACAATTTGAGTTACTGGAGCCCTCTATATTTTTAAGTACTGTAGTATTGGCCAAGCTGGCAGATGAGCTAGCAAGCCATTCTGTACCTAGGATTAAGTCACTAGATTTACATCACAGAGAACAAATGTGTTTTAAACAGTTTAATCCCTCCCCTCACTCTGTTAAGCAGCAGACAGCATGAGAAGCATCCAACTGCAGTTCCTTCAATTGAAAAGGAAAAAAACATAAATCCACTAATTAACAGAGAAACAGCAATATGTGGAATCTGGCCTCCACTGCAACCAACGGGACTTTTGCCAGCCATGTTCACCCACTGAGTGTAACAATAGCTGTTGGAGAAAAACATGAACAGCTCCATTAGGAGTTTGGAGTGAGAAAATAAAGTCACTTGACAGCTGATTACAGTGGAACAGGAGGATAGATCCATGAAACAAAGGATATTTACCTGCAATCCAAGTTTTGCAGCAATAACACTGTCATCAGCATGCAGGTAAAGATCAGGGTCTCTGCACAGTCTTACTGTTTCAGAAACATCTGGCAGAAAATCACAGAGTTTGACTGTGGATAAGCCTTTCATCTTGTGTTTTTATATAAAGGGCAGAAGGCAAAGAACAGCTGCAGATCAGGTCATCATCAAGGAAGGCTCCATTCCATAAGCATGCACCAAGGTTGAACAAACTCCTCTTTTTCAAATGTTCAGCCTCAGTCCCTAACTGTGCCAAAACAGCCCTCGTCACCTTCCTCTTTGGAGGGTGGGGGAGTTCTCACAACAGCAGCAGCAACCCACCTTTAGCAGATCAACCACTCCCAGTGTCAGCATGACTTTGCTTCCTTTGGTCCAAAGAAACATAGAAGAGCTTTAAAGGAACACACACTTCCTCCTTCCTTCCTTCCCAAGCAAACTGCCTCCACTTTCACCCTCACCTCTTGCAAAGTAGGTGCTCGTAATCCACTCTGCTGGTTTGAAATGAAGCTCCTGCATTTGGTGTCATCAATGGCAATGAACTGCTAACATTAAGAGTGAAAATTTCTCCATGCCAAGGAAATGACAAAGACAGAATTCAGACACTTGACCCCATTAGTTTACAACCTTTGTCTTAGTTTGGTTCCAAGAGCTTTTCTGATGAAGCAAATAGTCCATCCAGCTGTACCACAGAAGACAAATAGGAAGACTGAATGGTGGAATAAGACAATATTGCAGATCCATAGACTTTGTTAGACACAAAAGCTTTGGAAGGCAATTCAATAGGAATAAAAAAGAACAATGATGAATAATTGATTTTTTTTATGTTTACTTTTAGATACTTTGTGTTTCTGGAAAAACACCTGCTTTGTTTTAATATTGTCTCTTATGAGCTCCTTCATAAATATTCTACTTTGCTGTATAAAAATTTAAGTTCTCAAACAAATTTGTTCTCAAACAAATTTGTTCTTCAACAAATTGCACATTTTTCTAGAGATGATCACCACTGATGTTCATGGGGTTCTGTGAAGGATGGCAGTGTCTTCATACTGCTCACAAGAAAGACTTTTTAATCATTGGGATCTGTATGTTATTAGTTAAAAACTGCTGATGGAAAAGCAGAAAGAGAAAAGAGTAGAGGAGGAAAGGAATTGACTGACATTCTGCATTGAAAACGCTCAAGGAGATGTGAGTAGCAAAATGCTGCCTTGTATTACTCAGTGGACCTTTCCCCCCCTCAACCTTAGATATTTCAAAAGAAGAGTCCTGGTTCTTTGAATAGTTATTTCTAATGTATTTTAGAATTTGGAATCATTTTTTTAAGATCTGCAAGGACTCTGCAGAAGTTCAGTGTAATGGGGAAGATCATTTCAGTACTGAAGTTTTTGTCTAAAAAAACCTGAAGTTTTTGAATTAAAAAAAAACAAACAAACCTTTAAAAAGGCAATGTTTCCATGGCATATTATCTATACACTGAAATTACTGACCTGGAAAGAGTGGCTTTGAGGGGGATCAGATGTCAGATAAAGGTGCACATCAGAAGGTGCAAGGTAACCTTCTCACAGCAACTCAAAGACATCTCTTAAGAGCAGAAGCACTAACCCTTGTATAAATTAAAACCAAGATTTCACTTTCATTTAAATATCTTCTATTTTTGGAACGTACATGAGAGCTCTTTAGAGTGAAATTGGTTGTGAATAATTTTATGTTATGGATGATAAAGAAAAAAGCAGCTCCAACATACACTTATCAGGAAAACATACAGATGGACAATACATGGTCTTGCCTCAGTAGGAAAACTTACTTCTGTTCCTAGAGCAACAGGAGACTGCAGCAATGTTGGACAAACATCAAGGAGAGCAACTGCAACTGCACTGCAGACTGGGGGGTGCTGGAAGTTTGCAGGTGCTTTCCACTCTGAAAATTTTCTAGCCACACTATAACCAAAAAAAGGAAAGAACTTCTTGCTCCCTCCCCCACCCCAAGCACTAATGGAACGATCCCTCATAAAGCAAATTAGAAACCTTTAACCTTATGTTCCAGTTAGTCTAAATATTTCCTAAAGCCATTTTACGTTGCTTTGTTTTATTCACTAGCAAGGTAATTAATAGCAAGGACAGGTACACACATGATCCTTCTGCTAATTTACATGCTGCCCTAGAGATTGATGCCATCAACACCTCCTGCAAAGTATTATGTGCCTTGGACTCCTGTGGTGATACAGCATTCAGACTCGGCGAGTGGTGGCTGGCGCTCCCCAGTACCTGTCTCCTGGGGCAGTGGTGTGGCAGGAGGACTGCTAACACTGTTCCCATCTCCTCTGTATACCACATAACTAGTGCTTATTTTCACTAATCTGCCTTTGCTTGGGCAAGAGGAAAGACAGTGCTTTGAATCCAAAAGCACAGACATGAAAGCAAATCAAGTTTCTGTTAGATCAACCTTAATCCACTAGGAATGTCATCCAGACTGTGTAGATACCCGATGAAGTGGAGCAGCCAGAGGCACTTTGTGTTTGGTTTAGAAAAATCTTACTGAAACATTCTGAAATATTCCATTTAGTCACTGCTGCCAAGCCTGTTCCTTAAATTTCATTTTGGTTCCTAATAAACCATTTTCTCCTCCTTGCCACCCTGACTCCTTGCCAACTGAGGTGTGCAAGCCAGGTAACCCAAGCCCGGCAATCTCCCTTTCACCTACCAGGGAAGTTCTTCCAGATCTGTAAGGGCAGAGAATGTGATCTGGACGGGGCAGCTTCTTTGTATGACAGCACAGTACAGACCAAAGGGAAACATACAGGTTAATTAATAATGAGTTTGAACCTAATAAATACAGTCTTAAATCAAACACTTTGTCTAGTAAAAATTGAGATTAAAGAAAAAATCGCCCAACTGCATAAGCTTTGCCCACTCTCTTCCCACAATGTCAAAGGGAAGCACTCTCTTATGGAAAACCGTCTTTTACATCTGCTCTTTTCCATCATGCAACTTCTGTGTTTTAAATGCAGTATGAGACAATATGCTCAAACCAGAATCACAAACTTTTACAATTTCATACCCTCCCACTCCTAAACTCAGGTCATATTTTCAGGTCATTCCTGGTAAGACAAAGATGTCTTAGGAGACCATGACTGAAAATGTTCCAGCAGCAGGACTAACTAAACTTGTTGCTGATCTAGGTGGAATCCCTACATACTACTGAAAATGTACTTACTCTTTCCTAAAAGTTTCAGTGAAAATCAAGATCCAAGTAATTCCGTGGGAGCCCATGAAGTCACAATGGCATAGGAAAATAATTTGGTCCATATTGAGTTAGGAGTTGGCATTTCTTGTTAATATTCAAGGAACAGTCCTCCTCATCTGACCTTCACTTCCTCCTGCTAGTTTGTTCCAACATGCACAGTTCTACTTTTCTTTGTTAGGATAAAGGAAAAAAAAAAGTTGAAACAGCAATACTCTCTAGTTGTGGTTTTATTTGAAAATCTCTCTCATCACTGGTTCCTACTGGTTGCTTTTGCATGGTTCCAGTGTGGTACTCTCATGTCCATCTTTGAAACGAAAGTTATTTAGTCCATTTTAGGATTTAAGTGTAGCTCAGCTGGGAAAGGGTAAAGGTTGAAGTCATCTTCCACAGCCCTTTTTAAAGATCAGATATTCAGTTTCTATTCCTGTTCTGCAGATAACCACAGCACAGAGTGATGGAAAAACTAGCAATGCTTGGCTGAACTTCTCATTAATAAGGACATTGCTATCTGGATGATCTTGCTCCCTTTCTCTCTCATGCTGAGAGGGAAGAACACCACAACAGACATGAAAAGATAAAATACTCCCAACACTTCATAAAGCATAACAGCTTTTTTGTTAATCAGTAACTGCCACTGGGCTATATATCTATCAGGTTTGCATACAGGACTGGCAGGAGCCTTCCTGTTATGATACAAGCATAAGTCAGAAGTGTTTTCCAGACCCACCACAGACTGCCTGTGTGATGCCGGGTGAAATATTTAATGAGTGTGCTTCAATTCCCATTGTTCAAACAAAGCTTCCCACCTCTTAAACATCTTGGGAGATCTCACACTGCAGGACAGGGGCATCTCGCTGTGGGTTTGTGCAGTGCCAACCACAATGGGTTTCTAATCACTGCGGAAGTGCTGCCTTCGTAAAAATAACCACGTTGCACATTCTGCACACAATCAGGACAGAGGTACTCAAGGTTTTGTAGTTCAATATTTAATGTTCATCACAGGTCTAGATGTTTGGACACCTAAATCAATAACAAGATTTGATAAGATGAGAAACAGGAAACAATTTCCCTTGCTTTTAATACTTAATATGAGTACATCATATCCAAAGACAACCAGTAGTACAAGACTGAACTGGCAGCCTGGGCCAGGAGCTAAGAACAAATCTCACTTACTTCTAGTCCTGCATCACAGCAAGCAATTCACTCCATTACAAACATTTAACTGCTACAGACTTCAATCATTTATGGTGCTCACATGCCTCACTTTTTCTCTGCCTCAGTTCTCTACTAACCTTCCCTACACAGGGACTGGGGATAAAAAACTGTGAAGGAGTCAGATATTCTAAGAATGACCATGCAGCTGTCAATTGAAAAAATAAAAGAAGTTGGCAGTCTATGAAAACTGGCAACAAATTCATGGTCTGAAAGGAAAAAACACCACAAAATGGAAGTCATGGAAGTTTGTCCTCCACTAGCTGTTACGTAACAGAACAAACACCATGCTGCCTGAAGTGAGGCATTAACATAAACTGCTTTATATGTGTTGTATCTGTGATTCTGAAATCATCTATGAGGTACTTCAAGTACCTAATAACTGCAGTCAGTAGGAAATATTTTACCAACTCCTACTACTCTACTTAAGGGTGTAGGAGTTGGCAACCCCCAAACTAATGTTTGCTTTTAATTACATCCTTTCTTTGCACCTTGTTCAGGACCTGGCAGGATGAGACCTTCAAAAACGCATGTGCAGGCCATGCAGTGAGGTAGCAGGATTTATACCACACAGCAGAGGGGATAAATCAAGTTCATAAAACATATTATTTCCAGCTGTGGTGTTATACGTACTGCTTTTGAGAAGCAACAGGAGCTTTCCTTTCCCCATACAGCTGCTTTTAATATGCAATAAAATTATTGAAATGCCTCAGAAGGCACTTAGGATGTTTTAAGAAACTGCCACAGTAAAGACTTTTAAGAAAGGAGACCTGAAGAGTATCAGTCAATAAAGATGTCTCCTTGTAGGCATGAGAACCTTACCAGCCAAAATTGTCCTTTCTACTCTTGTCACCAAGAAATACTCTTCTCAGAGTAACTTAGGGTACTCAGAATAAATTTATCTCACCTTTGCTATAGCCTTTCCTTCTGGAAAAGCTGTTTCCTGAAATAAAAATCAGGTGCAATAACAGACCCACACCACGCAAGCCACGCATTTCTTCCAGCAGAATTGACAGGAACTGTCAATTGGCAAGACCACTTTTTTGGTTTTGCTTATGAGGACATTTTTATCTCCTCTTTCTACTAACTGAGCTTGCTGGGGAAAACATTCTGCTGAGGATGCCTTTTTGCACTGAGTAGGTTCCAGAAAGCAGCTGTATCTTCTCAGCTGGGTTTATTTCCCTGTCACTTCCTGTGGCACCCCTCTCATCCTTTGTGCAGGGGGGTTCTAACAAACAGGACTTAGGAAACAGCCCGGCTGGCAGGCAGCCCTTAGCTGGTGGGCATATGCTAAGGTTTTGCTTACATCTGCCAACTCTACCACAGAAAGAGACCCAAAAGAACTGCTTGCAACTTGCAAACAAGGTTGTTCTCAGAGGAATGTAACAGAGCTGAGCTAGGGCTGAGCAGCCAAACTCATCCAAACCTGTCCTCACACGGTGACAACTAAGGACCAGACCCAGACAGACAAAACAAAAGGAATTCCTGCACTCCAGAGGGCTGACACTAAAGATCTCAGAGCCACAAGTCCACGTGGGAGGTTTTATAAAGTGGTAAGACCTCTCAAGAGCCTGATGAGCTTCTAGATCAGATTTATTCTATCTTTGCAATCATCTGCTCTTTTCATCTCAATATGATTTGTTTAAATAAACAACCAGCATGGCTTCAAGTGTTATTTCACCCATTAGATGTGCAGCTAGGCAGCTGAAGAGGCAGGAAAGAGAACAATAGAAAACTGATGAGGAGAGAAGAAAATAATAAGTAAGACCAAAAGAAAGAATGAATACCCTTAGGGTTATAGTCAGCATCCAGCTGAGAGGTCTATGCCTACACAAAAGATTATTTACATAGAATTATGAATTTTAAAAGTAATATTATATAAGCCTTCCAGCTTTAACAATTAAAGAAAAAAATAATTATAAGAACAATCCAAATGTTAAATGGTTAGAAAATAACTGAAATATTTATCTCTCCCTAGTGGAATATCTTGCACGACAAAAAGAACAAGTTTCTGAAACATGGGTAGGGGGGTTCTATCATTCATTTTAAAATGCAAATATTTTAATAGGTTTCTTTTAATATATATGATAATGAGGTTATAGATGAGATACAAACCACAGGCCAAGTAAGCAGATGTCTTGTCAACAAGGTCTAGAATTTAGAATCATTAGGGCTCTTTTAAGTAACATACTCACTCTGACATAAAACTGAAGCATATTATAATATTTCAAATTCGCACTGCTCTGTGTGACACTTTTCCTCATTAAAATGAAGAATGACACAGCCAGAGAGATTCCCCATCTTTCCTGCTTTGTATCTGTAGTTCAAAAGATGTCTCTAGCAAATTGTCCCAGAGAGAGAAAATATTAAGCACCTTGAGTGCTGTTCTGCATGCAATTAATTTCACAGCGTTTGGAAGTTTTTAATGTGCTGTGGTGACCACTGAAATAATAATTAGCTGTTGCTCATTGTTCCAACCTTGTTCATTCTCTCTTTTCTGCAACCTGTCAAATCCTGGTTTAACTCTGCTTGTTTTAGTAGGTGTAAATTCCTTTACAATGTACAATTTTCCTGATGAAATTCCTAAACTTCTTGTTCACCTGTAAAGGCCAAAGATTGTTTTCTAAGAGAAGAGTCTGGGCAGAACTTGTCTGGCACAGCGAATCCCCCTACAACGTCTGCAGACCAACAGAACTTCCCTAGGGACCAGACTGCTAACTAAACTTTCTCGGATGCTAAGAATCTTCACAAATTTTTCCAACTGCAAAACAGACCTTCAACCTGCTGACAGGAACACGAAGCAACCTGTATGCAAAATGCTGCTCCAAAACCATGCCCACCACAACACAGTCATAATTTGCTTGCTGAAGAGAAGATGAAAAGAGAAAACACATGACGGATTATAGTTGCATTGCTTAAGTGTACTATTGGAAATCTGATTCTGCAGTCCAATATCCTGTACAGCAACAGAGTTGAGAAGTCAATGGGAACCCTTCATTAATCTAATTGAACTCTAAATTAAGATTTAAATGTTTTCTTCTGGGAACAGTAGTTCTGCTCCAACGCAAAAGCTGTTTTTCTCTCTGCTCACAGAGACCTAACAGTGTTTCAACTCTCTCAGGGTCTGTAGCTGTGTTCCCTGACTACATATATATAATCCATTGGAGGTCCAAAGAGAAAGATGTTATTTCCAAAGCAGAAGACACTCAATTTATCTGGTTATCAATTTATCTGATTCCCAGGTTCAATGCATAGGGTGGTAACTCATCACAGCTGAAGGATTTAAAGGATTTTAAATGTTGGAGACTGAAGCTCTCATCAGTAACGAGAAACAGCAATTCAAATAAGCCAAGTTTCACACTATGCCCCAAATAATTTCATGAATTATTATTTTTTCTTTGCTGCCTTTGCTACTGCTACCAGCAAGCACAACCTGTTAGATTTTGAAGTTCACTTGCTGTCCAAAGTCAAGACACAATTTTCAATATTCACGTTTGTTTAGCCTGACTGGAAAACACCCTCTTTTTCAAAGGTTTTATTTCTTCTGTAACTGCAACACATTCCTACGAAATTTTCAGCAGAGATTCTATGGTTGAGTAATTAAAAAAAGTTTAATTGCTTGGGAATTGCAGCGATTGAGTACAAAAAAAAAGAAATCACTTTCCAATAACAATTCCCACATGTAACTTCAGTACAAACTTTTCAATTAAAGAGGCAGAAATATAAGAGCATTCCATGTCCACACAGCACACACAATAGTAGCAGTGAGATGAATTCCTGTGTTTGGCTTCCTGTAGACTGAAGAAACTAGTTTCATTTTAACACTACACAACATATCCATTTCCAGAGGTTTGCACACTAAACCCAAAGGGAAGGATAACTAACATCACACCACGTTAAGTTTAACGTGTGAATTTAGCTCTTTCAAGGGAAAACTTCATCAGGAACATACAAAGAACCTACAGTGTGATGGCGAGATACACAGTAAAGGGCAGGGTTATACAGAGCTAGGCACTCTGTTATGACAGTAACACACACCTTTATCCTTACCCAACTGCTATATCCTGCTTTTTGATTCAATTAATGCAGCACACTCAGTAGTCTCAGCACACACATACTATAAAGTCAGTGAGTGTAATTAGTGTGGAAGGAACAGAAGATTCCCAATCATGACCTCTGCAGGTCAGGAGGAATTCACAGAGTGTATGATTTATTATGGAG
The DNA here is from genome assembly GCA_033558185.1 of Dromococcyx pavoninus. NCBI lineage: Eukaryota > Metazoa > Chordata > Aves > Cuculiformes > Neomorphidae > Dromococcyx > Dromococcyx pavoninus. The sequence goes on from JAUMJL010000871.1 coordinate 814,439, forward strand.
TAGACAAGCACTATGTGTGGTGTTACAGAAAAGAAGACACACTGTAGGGAAGCCTGGATTGAAATACTCTTATTTCTAACAGATGGTGCTTTATTTTCCTGTAGTATTCAATGAACTCTCAACAGTAATAGAGCAATAGTAATGAAGTAAACATTTCACAGCTCTTATTAAGAGCCAAGCAGTGCTTTCAAGGCACTTTATGAACATCACATCTCTTTCCCACCACTCATTTTCTATCTTGATTTGGGAAAAATAAGCCCTTGTTTGTCAATTTGAAACACTAAAGCACTTATTTACCTGGCATTAAGTTAAACGGCTAGATATGGAAGCATTTTACTGCTACAGAGCCAGACAAGTGTGAGAGTACATGTACAACAGAAGGAGAGCTGGTTTGAGAAATAGTCCACTTTGCTTTGCCATCAAATACCAAAGGTTTTGTCTGTCTCGTTCATGATGTACACTAAAATATTTTATAAAAACCCTCCTGCAAAACACATAAAAGTTATGAACCATCAAATGGAATAAAAATATAATGGATTTCCAACCTAAAATCCTGCACAGAGGACTCGCACACCATAAATCCTCATCAATGAATTACTATCATTTTCAGTTCACTCTAACCAAGTTCATATTAAAATCACAAGATTTTGCAACCTTAACACAGAAAAGGTTATACAATGTACAGCACTGACAGTACTCAAAAAGTTTTAGCTTAGTTCACATTTCTGTCCTCTCTTTTGTCTCTCCAGCCCTGGTAAACCTGTTGGAACAACCAATTACCTAGATTATTCAGAAGTGTGTAGATATCTGGGGGGCTCAGTTCTGTGTTATCTCTGAAGTAACCCAATCTCAGAACACGCGGAGCAGGAACTCCCTTGAAAAATCAGAGGCCTTTTTCCAAAGTGACATCACAATCATGGAAATACTGTCTGTATTACTGGAGAACAAAGTTCTCTGCTTGCACAGAGCAGCTAAATCAATCACATCTTATCTCAAATACTACCAGTCAATTTATCACTTACTGCCATAAAAAAATCTCAAGTCTTCACAAAAGCAGACAGTTCTACTCATTTCATTCATGAACACAAATGAGTCTTGAAACAAAGAATTAAAGCTGTACTCCAGAGAAAGCTGTGTATTTTATTTTGTGGGTTCTAGCTAAAAAACACCATCAATGCTGGGTAGAGAGAGGAAGGGAAGAGCAGAAAAGAAACCAAGAGGCTACCCAGTGAGACAGTGAAAAATGTCAATCACATTTCCAGTGATGCTCTGTAGTCAAATCCTCTACAGTCTACCACTCACGTACAGTCATTCCATGAAGGAGGCAGTGGAGGGTAACCTGATAAATTTAACTGGTAGATAATAATTCATCAACATGTGAATACAAACAATAAAATGAAAAACTGCTGGTTCCTGTAAGTGAATTAACTCACTGTCACTCCTGAACCGTGCTTCTGGAAGGCAGAGAGTAAAGCACTATAGGAAACAAATGTATTTAACATTAAAGTGGGCTCCACTTTACTGTTTATCAACATTAAATTTACTTGGTAGGAGAGAACAATCATGCAGTATGATTTTCCTTATTAAACCAGTTTTCTAAGGAAGCACTGAAAACAGTATTGAGAGAGAATGAGCAGGCAACAGAGAATCATCACAGACAACTGCTTCAGAGTGTTGCTGGGATGAAATTCCATTTTGCAAAGTCTGTGGTAGCAGAGAACTGATGATTCATGTTCTTCTGAATTTATTATCCATGATGGTAATCCATGATGGTAAGTCTTACACATCTGACTGCACTCTGCCTGGCCTAACTGCCCAAAAAGTAGAGCCCAAAAGTCAGTAAACCCTCACAAAGTCATGAAACTCACTAACCAAAAGCTTTATGGGATGATCAGAAAATACTTTATGTTTGCTTTCAGCAGAACAGAAGAAGCTCCATAGAACATTCTGAATTCCGTATGATGGAGGAAGAGAACACCCTCAGGGGTATCCAGGGTATAAGCCACTAAGTTGTGGCATCTCTGCTTCAAAGAAAAGACAAACTAGGACAATCAGTGAAGTGACTTCCAGAAATCAGAGACATACTAACAGGGTTTACAAGATACTTTTTCAGCATTATTGGTAATGCTGAGATACAATTGTGTTCCTTCTTCAAGATAGCTGAGGACAAACTGGAACTGGTGAAGGTGTGGTCTGTAAGGATGATGGGAACACAAAACTCAATTTACAAGAGACAACTATGAGCTCAGTTTGTTTAGCTTAGCAGAACAAAGGCTGAGAGAGAATGTAATTGCCTATAAAAATTCCTAGGGGACTAAGCATTATGGAGGCAGAAGAACTATTTAAACTATTTAAAAGGACAATGTTGGCATAAAAATGAACTAGTTTAATATTTAGGCTGAAAATTAAACAGGAGTGTACAGAAGGAAGTTCAGAATAACCAATAACAGCAATCAGAGGCGAACAACATGACTAAAGACCTGTGTGAAAAAAAATGTTTAGACCTTTGTTTCAACAAATACTGGAATTTTCAGACATGTTTCAGTAAGATCTTCATAGCTTCATAAAATTGAAGAGCTACTTTTAATGAAAAACTTAAAAGCTTTCACCGTTTCCAACTCAGCCAAAACAAATTTGAAATAATTTTTGTTTTCCCCCAAGCTGTAGTTTTTGATGAATAAATGATAAAATATGAGGAAAAGGAACAGATATGCCTATAAACCAGGCATGCTGGCTTCAATACAACTGAAAGATCTTTGTTCTTGTTGAGTTCTCAAAAAAACTACTACAGACAACAGCCTGTCTGGACTTCATGTGCAACATAAAGAGATAAAAATAAAAATGAAGAGGGTCAGAAGAGAGAAAAAAAACGACCCCATCTGCTTACAAAACGTACAAAACAGAATAAATTTACAAGCACTTGTTTGATAACATCCCAAATTGCAGTTGAAAATCCACATTTATCAGATTTCTGAAGTACCATCTTTTCATATTCTTTTTTTTTTGTATGAGTTCTGTCCTTGGTGAATGAAAATTGTTTCCTGCATCAAATACTGGCTATCATTCTCACATTTCAAAACTGTATTCATCTCGTCCTTTAACACAGTACTGAGTATATGGTTTAGTGAAAGAAAAGGCCTGACTCACTTCATGACTCCCAGTAGTCTCCCAGTGTGATTCAGGGCCCTCCATTACCCTGACAGGCAGCAGAGAGAAGGGATTCCAGTTAATCAACCCAGATTCTCTCCTTCCTTCCTTCCTCCTGGCCTACATTTCAGTTGGTGGAAATATATTCAGATAATTCTAAGGAAATTGCTTCTGTGGTATTTTAGTCCTAGCTTGATCCAGGGTCCCCTTTTAAATTCAGGCAACCAACTCTCTTTCCACACTTTCACAGACAATATGCTATCTGACAAGAGGACACTGTGCCTCAGCAAACCCTGCTTGGAGAAGACAGAGCAGGCAAATGCTTTAGGAAACAGGCTGCTAAGGGAATGACAGGAGATCCGCCTTCAAGGAATGTGAATGTGGCCGCTGCTGGGAAGAGCTGTCAGCACTTTTTTGCCTAGAAGTGGCCTCAAGACCTCTTCCTCCAACTTCAAACAGGAGCTGACTCTCCTGAGCTGGGCTGTCTCATTTCTGGAGCCAGCCCAGCATCCGTAAGAGCGGGGGCAAAGCTCTGATTTACACTCAGTACTAAGAATCCTTAACAAGGCCATTCACTGCCGCTGTGAATGTTCCATCATATAAACAACTGGTCAAAGAGCCAGTTCTCTGCAGGATGACTTGTATGGTACATGTCATTACATTTTAACATCCATCGAACTTTCAGAAGCTATTTTCTTTCCACTTACTAGTGTTAATATTGATGTTATTTATTTAATCCTGCAAATGCTTACACTCCTGTGGAAGCAAATTTTTCTATCACGGGGTGAATACACAGAGTAACACACCTAAGGAAACAAAGTTTTGTTCTTGTGGTTTTGTTTCATTTGTAATTCATTAATAAAATATTCCAGGCCACACTGACTAATGCACAGAGAATACGTTAACAGCCTCTCCAGTAATGATCAATTCACCTCCCAGTCTTTGCAAATGACCTTCGTAAGGTGTCATCTTAGCTTGAGAGGAGCCCACTGCCCACAGCCAGAACTGAAGTTGCTGCCAAGTCCCACGGCAGACAACATGGGATGAGATTGCTTTAGATCATATAAGATCAGTCCACACTGTTTAACTGACATTAAACACCAACATGGCACCACTTCACTTGCTACATGAAGCTCACCCAACCGTTCTGGCCTCTGGAAAGCTTTAATGACCTTTTGAGAAAAATGGCTTTGCTTTATTCCCAGCGTACTGAACCTGAATTATACATGAATATCAGACAGGCTGTGCCATGTGTATGCATATGAGGCTGCTGAGTGGGAACAGGTGGATGTCCCTCAGAGCACTGAGCGTAAGGATACAAATAACAGTTCCTGGGGTTTTCATGTCAGCAGACTGTCTGACACCAAAAAAAATGAGATTCATATTTAAAATTTCACCCTTAAAAGTAAGTGCATTTGGATCAACCTTTGATTTAGGTTGATCTCTTGTGGTCAAGCTAAAGAAACACAGGGAAAGGCAACTTATCTCCACAATCCTTTCCCCTAAGCAAAAAAAAAAACCCTCCACTTTTTGAAATTGGGCTGTTTACCAAGAAGATAAGAAGCATACACATGTAAGATACACAAGCAAGTATTTTCTGGGTGGCACCGTAATTACATGAGGCAGACCTAGCTTCAGAGGGATTTGGTGCAGCTGTTTTGTATTCCAGCTGAATAGTTGAGTACCATCCAAAATGCGACTAAGCTGAAAGAGGCAGAAAAACAAAAGCATCTCCTTTGTCCCAAATGAATTCAACTTCGTTAGTTTTGGCAGCTTTTCAAAGATCAGAAAAAAACATTTGTTTGATCTTTCCTTTCTTTCCACTTAAGGTCAGTGATTAAAACAGGATCAGCTCAATAACTACACCTCCAGTTCACAGGCTGTTGGATAAACCTACCAAGAACCATTCTGACAGCTGTAGAAAAAAAAATTAAAATACACTAAGACTTTTTATAACAGCCTTAATGAATAGGGAAGATTTCTGCTTTCTCAGGTAGTTAAAAGCCTGGGCCACGAGGCAGAACAACTGTGTTCTAATCTTCCCTCTGCAACAGACCTACTTGTTGCCACCCAGCACGTTATTCACACTACAAACTTCAGAGACGTATGTCACAAGCTTGGCACACAAACCAAATTCAGTTCCAAGCAAGTAAACCCACCTGCAGAATAGCTTTGGATTGAAAGGTTTCTCTGGTGGCAGGAATGCACGCAAATATGAAAAAGGGGCTCAATGAAATAAGCAACCAGTCTTGTCCAAATAGTTGCATCTGACATGCCTTGTCCTGCCATTACTTAAGGTGCGATTTTTTAAGAGTCCAGGCAGGTTCATCAGTCCTTGAAATGTACTGGGAGTTTAATTCCTCTCTGCATTACTGCTGCTAAAAAAAAAAAAGCTAAATCCTAAAGATGTATGCTTAGATAATGTGAAGGTTGAAGAGAATAGTCACCTTTTTCAAAGCCTGTTTGTATAATTCTCTAGAAACTCTTAAAACAGCATTGTGGATGGGAAAAACATTCTATTATGAACTTCAGAGATTTAAGGATTAGACTGAATCCTCTAAGACTATTTATATTAAAAAAAAACAAACAAAAACATTTTTCCCTCTGCTCTTATAATGGACTAATTCCATTTAGAAAATCTTCCTCAAAAGCAGTATAATCTTTCTTTCGGGGAAAAGAAAATAATGCATAACAAAGCAGGACAGCAAGGGGAAATATTGTCCAGGAGGGCCTAATGTTTCACTGGGTCCCTTACAGAGCCTTTCAATGTTTCACTGGAAAAAAATCAGTCTCCTGTTCAAATATTGAACAACAATAAGTGATTCATTCAGTCTTACTAGGATTTTAAATACTCAGCCCAGACCATCATCACTCTCTGATAGAGAACCAATGTCTACTTAATAAAAGGGGTTTTGTTCTCTGATAGAATTAAAAGTGCTGAGTTTCAGCTGCAGTCACACAGTAAAACTGCAAGTCTGATGAACAAAAGTATTTCTAAGCCATCTTTATGTCTTCTCATTGTTAGGCCGTGAAAACAGTATTGTTTTCCCTAGGATAAGGCTGGAATAGTTGGAAATATGCCTTAAAACAATTCTGGTTCAATCCACTAAAGGGTCCATAAGGAGACATAACTCAAGATACATATGACGTGGTGAAAACAAAATACTGCTCCATGTTCATCCTTGTATTCACCACACATTGTTATGAAGATCATACAAACAAGAATCTAAAGATATGGAACTTCAGCAATCCCCTACCAATCACCATCCACACTTTCAGACTCCACCATGAACACGTTTGTACATTAGCACTTCTCTGGACTAAGCCAGTTGTAGTTCACTACGAACACAACAAAGGAAAACAGAACTCACTGTCAAAGAGTTAACGAAAATACAGGACACTCAGTCTCATAACAAGGAAGGCATATACATTATGAGTGTGTATAAATAGACACATGATTATTACCATATTGTATCTTGGAACATAAGCCTCCTAAACTGTTGTATAGACATTCATTTCCCAAAAATATACTTTCCATTTTGTGTGCTATAAAGCTAGAAATCTGGAATAAGATATGTAGCCATAATTAAATATAAAAGGAGAAATATAGTAAAGAACTTGAAGACAGCAACGTTGTTTGCTCAAATTGCTGATGACTGTAAGTACACTAACTCTAGCCTGCTGAAGCTAAGGCTGGAGCATTTGGTTGAATTTTGTTGTAGTCACAGAGTATGCTTTGACTCTGAACTGATGAGTCATAAAAGTGCTGATTCTGATTTATTTAATCAGATTTCTCTTTTACTAATACAAAATTTGATGCCTGTTTTTAATCTGCACTGACAAATTTGAAGGGGAAAGACCGATTCTTAAAAAGAGTGGAGAGGTAAATCTGAGAAGAAATACCTCTTTCTGGCATGTCAGTTCTTCACTCCTGTTTTTTGCCAAGCAAACTTTGGGCAGATTTATGACTGTAAAGAGCAGAGCCAAATCAACTCTACTTTTCCCTTCCCCTCCTCCCAAAAAAGCAGGAAGCAACAGAAAAGAATCCACTTGATGTGCTGTGTATACAAGAGAAAGTAGCACAACTAATAGAAAACTTGGAAAAAGAACATTCATGCTTGAGATTACTTTTTACAATGACTTAAACCCAGGAGAAATGCCTTGCTATAAAAATGCATTTTAAGAATTATAAAGAACAAAGCTCTTAACAAAACTTGAAAACATTTCATTGTAAATACTGCAGTAGCAGGGCAAACAATTACAATAACTTGTAGTACTACCAGCTCCTCTGGATTAGTTGTATGCAAACTTGTCATAAAAACCTCCAGTCATCAGTCCAATCTTATTCCCATTCAAATCAACAGAAAAATGCTAACAACTTTTTTGAATCAAAAGTCAGATCAAACACAAATTAAAATAACATACAGATTATTACTGATGCCTCTAGTGCTTGGTGGAAAAACCCTGCTGTGCTGAATAACACGTTTTAGTTTTTGTTTAGGTCTTAGGATTAGAAATGAAGCCCTGTTTTCAAAGTCCTATCTACCACAATATGCTGGATTCATCTCCTTATGTTATTTTCAGATAGTTTGCTTGACGACACTACATATAATATCTTTCATACACGTTGAGAATTTCAAATAGGTATCCAAGAAATGCATCATACAGAGAACTTCATATTTCTGGTTATGGGAAAGAGTCAGTGGAACTTCTGAAAAAAATCTTCTTCAGGAGAATAATGTGAAGATAGTTCTTTTGATTCCAATACACATTTTAGTAAATAAGGAACAATGGGACAAATTATTAAAAAAGTAACACGTCAGAGACACCAAAATATTGGTTAGGCTGCTAAGCGTAAGCTCTTGAGAAACCAAGCTAGAAGCAGCTCAAATAATCAAAAGTCTGTTATAGTAGGAAGTGTTATGGTATCAATAACTCTTAATGAGCAACTTCAGGGGCTACCGGCAGGAAAAAATAAATCATCTGTCACTTTCAGAGAGGTTGGTTCAAGGCCACCTGAAAAGCAGTGTAAGACTATAGGAAAGCTAACTGAATTGCTAATAAAACCTCATCCACCAGCTTCCTGATGGAATGCTTTGAGATAATCAGGTTGTTCAATACCCAAAACAGGTCCCATGCTCACACTGGGGTTTGCAGATGCTGACAAATATCATGGCTAGAGTATCAAATCCTGTTCACCAGATGAATATGAACTGCATTTCTAAAGTCAGCATATAAAAAAAGTACATGGCATCTGACCTCATTAGTTCTTATCTAGAACTGATTTAGATTTAATTTGGTCAAAAATCAGTCAGCTCATTTACTTCCAGATTGAAGTTACTTTCAGCTCATTTAGTGTTAATACGTTTATATTCCATCAGCAAGACATGCAAATACAGTACATTTTTAAAAGCAGTAGAATATTGCCTGTACAAAAGATAAAGCCCTAGCACAATTGTAGACCTTCTCCACATACATCATTTGGGTTGAGTATTGCATTTTGCATTTTTGCTGTGCTTTCTCTACATTTGAAACAGCAAAAAATCTAAAGGTCACCCTCGGGAAGGAGAGATGTGCTCTGGTCGGTCTACCTAGTCTAGAGCTCACTTCCAGCCACCACTGTTTCAAGCCTATTGCTCTTATCTGACTGGTCAATACTCCTTCCTGCAGAACACCATTTTTGGAACTGTAGTTACTCCTTCCAGTCCACCGGAAGCATTTCTGGAAACAGAGAGCAAGGAAGTCACTCAGTCTCTTTATGGAAGTATAATTGTTGAGGTTAAAACAGTGCTGTTGTAGAACTATTTCTCTGTGATCTATTTTTGTAATCAAACTGCTGTCAATGACAGTGAACATAAAACTGAAGAAAGACAGTGGAAGAGAGAGAGAGAGAAAGAGCAGAAAAAGAAAGGAAACACTTTAGAAAAATCAATCATGAAAATGTCCTAATTCCAACACGCTTACAGTCTCACTGGGTCTTAGCAAGGGATTTTATAGATATTATATTGCATATAACTGAGACTCCAACACAGCATTTGAAACAAAGCTCAAGCGTGGAAATATTTCCGCAGAGGCAGCATTTCATTACACTTGTACAAAAATACGACTGGAAGAGACTTCCTGGATCACAAGGCAAATTTTGGACAACTGGTGGCAATCAAGTCTTTAGAAAGAAAATGCCAGTTTTATATAGTGAATCTGCTAACACAGCTCAAGTCTGGAATGTGTTCATACACAACAGTGGTTATGGAGTTTTGCTTCCAGTAGGAGACCAAACTGATGCTGAAGGAGTCCGGAAAAGCATTCAACTGAGACAGTGTTAATCTTTTCTATTTTTGAGATTGTCTCTTTTTTAGAGCAGCAGGCTTTCAGCAACATTCAAGAACCACTAGTTCAGCAAAGCTGAGCTCCTGCAGGTAGAGAAGGAAGAGGCTGGTCCTGCAAGTCATGGTATTTTTTACTTTTCAAGACACCTGACCCAAGAAAAGGAGATGTTTAGTCACTGGAAAACATGCAACAACATTATATGTCTCATTTTGTTTGAGTTCTGCCTGCTTTCAGAAATTCTCAGTTCAAACAGTGAGCTTACATTAATTTAAAAGATGTGAAGCCCTGACTGTTTTCTCAACACTACAATGTCATAGCCTCTGAACTGCTGTGTTGTGTTTGATGCATAGCGGAACAACAACCTTTTATATAGTTTTGCAAAAGTTACAGTTAGAATGCAAGAAGCGACAGTTCCATCTTCAAATTAGTGCCTCTAGCTTGCTGCAAAGGTAACTGAAATCTTTGGGGATATCTGCCAGTGTTTCCAGAAACAGTTCCTACTGTTCCTAACGCAGTGCCAGTATGATGTAGCAGTTTCCTATTTCTCTCCTGTCTTGAGTGCACAGTAGGATTCATTAGTGTTACTGCTATATTGTAAAAGAACTACATGCCAATTACCATTGTATTATGAATAACCATTTTTAATACACTGCGACAGGTATCCCTTTCCTCAATCCCAAAGTTGCCTACTTTCTGAGCGCAGGAAAATCCTCTGCCTACAAAGAACTCCATGACTCAGATTTAATTCCAGAATGCAGAGAACTGGCATTTTCTGTTGATTGGCATAGGAGAGCCAGAGCTTTGTCCCAAGTGAGTTTAACACAATCAAGTTCTGCACTCTTAACTCTATTTGCAAACCTTACAGCCATGCCCAGTTTTCACCAAAAACAGAGAGAATGTAGAAGTCACAGTGGCATTTGAAAGTTCTGCACTCTCTAAGAAGGACTAACTTCAAAACAAAAAGGTTTTTCCAACAGTTTTGATCATCTTGACAGAAATAAAGACCAACAAAAACGAAACACCTTCTAAAAAAGAATCTATTACTTAACCTTACGCTCAGAAAATGAAAATAAAAAAAACAATCTACAGAACTTTTAATTATTTTTTTCGTGTTCTTAGGAAAATAGAGGTTAACACAGTATTCAAGTATAGTCTAAGTTTCTAATTGCTTCTATTTTCAGAGAGAAAATACAAATATTTATAAACAACACTCTCAGTGAGAACCCCTACATTATCTGGAGGATTTTAGAAGACTGCATTCTGCAGTATACAGACAGACAAATTAGTGAAAATGTATGCAAATAATGTTAATGTCCCCTATATTGGCAGTGATGACTCTACATTTGTATACTTTTATGACTTCTCATATAATAAGCAAATTTGGTGAGATAAAATTATTTCCTACCCAATTTTTTTAATCGTAAGAAGTTATTAGTATTTGTATTTCTTTAATCTTTATGGCTTACAGTCTTTAAACACATATTTTAAAACTGCTGATTAGATTAAGACTACAGAATCACTTAAAATGTGTCAAGAAAAACTAATTGTTAAAAAGATTGATAGAAGAATTACTCTTAATCTTTAAGTATCACATTAAGAGTATGAAAAGAATCTTTACTCTTGCTTAACAGCTGCTAGAGCACAGGCTGGGAGATCAACCATACATGAATTGGATCCTTGGCACTGCTGTTGCAGCCTTACCAGACTTGCCTAAGATCATCTGCATCAAGATCTCCATGAATAGCCACAAATCTTGCCCTTTACACTTTCTTGCATGAAGCCCAGTGGCAAGTTCAGAAAGCAATTGCCAACATCAGTGCCCCACCTTTATATTAAGCATAATATCAGTATATTAAGCATAGTATCAGCTCCACACGGCTCAGCGAGATTGCCAGTAACAACTGTGATACAAACCACGGGGCCAAGCTCAGATTTTAGTTTTGTAGATTCAGTTTGGCAGTTCCAGGTTTTATCTCCCTGAACAAAATACTTGGCAGTCCTGGAATAAAGGATGGCACAGTTAGGGAGAGATTTCAGTTTCATGCCACTTCCATGTCCTTGGTTTATTGGACAATGGGTTGGAGACTGTAGGAGCTTTTCTTTTTCTGGATAAATGGAATCTATTAACAAGGTCCTTGTAGTGGAACACTTGGAAAACACTGTGGGCTTTTCATTAGCGTAAATGCCAATATACAGCACAGCCACTAACGTAAGAGAGCCAAAAACTTTTAGTAAGAAGGATGAAGGGAAAGGACAGAATCAATATTTTTTTTATTTCTGCTTCATTTAATTTAAACATTTTACATCTCTCATTTGCGAAGTGAATACTAAGTGAAAAACCTCAGCATTAAAGCATGCACATAGATCAATCAAGTAAACTGCATGCTCATTTAAACTTTGTTTATAAGTTCTTTCCTGAAGTCAGAACTACACAGATGTCTCTGAATAAGCCATTTGGGATAAGCCCACACTCATTCGAACCTGTCTATGAATCACACACACAGTTTCTGATTTCACCCACAGGAAGGTAAATCCAATGTAACAGCAAGAAGGTCAATGTGAAAAGAGAATTTTAGTCATAGTCAGTATATCAGCCCTCTGATAGTTGGCACTACTGCAGGAGCAGCAGAAATACTCAGGAACCAAGCAGTGCTTGTTAACGTTGACCAAATCCACTCTTTCATTCCCTCAATGAAAATTATGGATGGCAGAGAGCTTTTCACCTCATCTAAAGATACCATTACACTGTTAAGCCCTTTAAGGGCAAAACTGGCTAGAAAACATACATGATAAACGAAGATTTAACATCTTCCCAGGTGCTGAACATTCAAGAGATCTTACACTTTATCCTGGTCCATTTATGAGCAATACAGATCATTTTAATAAATATATGGTGTCTGTATCATTGAACTTTACTTGCCTTCTCATTTCTGTACCATTCTTTTCTCAGAGGAAAGTGCTTCCCTAATTTTTAACCCTGCAGCTTCCTTTGGGCCAAACTGTAGTCCCATCAGTAACACGACCAGTGTCATTCATGCCTTTTATAATTGAACTCTGCTGTCGGCAGACACTTGGCGTAAGTTCATGGAATTAAATGGTAGCTGAGCAACTCTGTGAAGCTCCATAAAACAAAGACTATATCTCTCCCTACTAAATAGCTCCATGGATTTCTCATGGTCAACCCCTTGAGTCTAGTAAAGTATTTTTCTTAAACACTTGTCTATTTTTCTTTATGCTGTATTTTAAACTGGGAGGGAGTCGGATTTTTGTTTATCTAGGAACCATGTAGAAAATCTGAAAAACAGGCATATAAATTAAGTACTTCTCTCTAAGAAAGAACAACACCCACAAAAATCATGCCTTATGTTCCCTTTTTCTTTACTGGACTACATTGTGCCAGTTCACCTCTTGACGTAGCAATCTCACTCAGCAGTACAAGGGCTTTGGATTCTCTGCTCCCTTCTCCTCCGTCACCCACATAAAACAAGTGCAGCTTTGCTCTTTGCAGTTTCTTTCCACCGAATTCTCCCATGTGTTTTTGTTGTTGCTGTTAACTTGTTTTGGATTACAACTTGATCCCACATGCTAGGTGTCTTTGGAGGAGACTTCTAAAGATGAGGGAATATTTTTGAGACCTTTCCCAATCCATTGAAAGCCACTGCCTAGAATGAGAATTTTGTCACCAGGAAACATTCAAACAGGTATTATCAAAGTTACAGGTCCTATCCTTAAGAAAAAGGAAACAAAGGAATGAGAAATATAGCTAAATAAGATCTTCTTAACCTTGAATTTCCCCTCACCAAGCCATATGCTGCAGTTCCTCAAAGGGTATTGTTGCAGCATAGGGAGAACAATGAGTATTAGTTGAATAATCAGGACAGATCATCAAAATATATAAAATCAAACTCTGTACCCTAAAGCAGTCATAAAGAAAAGCAGCCATCTGGATCTTAAGAAACGTTTCTAGCTTTGTCAGTAAGACTTTATCATAAACACACAACATAGACTGCTAATTAAAAAAGCTAAAACTAAGCATTCTCCCTCTCCCCAGGCATATTTTCCCATACATGCTTTAACATTCAGAATCTTCCTAAAACAATCTCTGAGCCTCTGCGACTCCAGGAGAATGACTACAAGGTTATCCACATCCAGTACATAGACCAAGTCTGGATCAGTAAGCACCAAGTGTGTCTTCAGTCCTTGCCCAGTGCTTGTTTTCTTGCTGATTACAAGAAAGTTCTGCCTGGGATTAGGAAAACTAACAAACACAGAAAATAAACTGGAAATTCTGGACAAGGAGAACAACTGCAGTTTCCTGACCATGCATACGTTTTTCTGAGTTTCTCAGTCCATATGACTGCTGAGTAATGGAAGAGCAAAAGCAAAGAAGCGTCTTGATACCTACGTAAAGGACAGCCAGAGAAAGGAAGAAAGTTACTGAAGGGGCGAGGGAATCTATCAAATTGTTTTCCATGTACATCATGCACACAAACCAGCTTGTGTTCACATAGCACTAAACTTCAGGGTAGTGACACTGTGGACCCAGAGATACCAATATCTTTGTTCCCTTTTCTAGATGCAACAGATGACAGCGTTGTAAAATAGACAGCTGCACTGGAGATCAATCTGGAACTGCTCACAGGCCTCTTATAGATAGCTTGCAGAGTATTCTACCCTTTCTACCAAGACATCTCAGTAGCAGCCAGCAGAGGATTTCTGAAGGGCCAGATCTGTAATTCCCAGTGTGGACACAGCAGAGGAGGCATACACTTGTATGCTACAGTCATATACTTATTTATATACATATTTATAGCGTTTTCTAACCCAGAAGGTGCACCTTCTGTCCTCCTGCCTGATGTACCAACCACCTCCACCAGAACAAGCCACGGGACAAACAGCAGCCCTCCTCTCAGTCAGGTGTGGTAAACACTAGCTGTGATAAGAAGGGCTGTTCACAGAGCTTTCTGCAGACAAAGGTTCTCATGTGATGTGTTCAAAGTTTCCAGTTCAGACTCTAGTTTAAAAAAAAAGGACAACTACTTTTTTTTCACATGATGAAAGGTGCCCCACTTACCGAGAAGGGAGTTTGCTCTTTCGACTTCCTGCTCGCCAGGACGTACAGATGGAGGAAGGGAAGGAAGGACAGGTGACACTTACATACAAAAATTAACACGGTCACTAGCTTGTGCTCCTGGGGTCTGGCTGAAGGATTCCTGTTTCTTACACCTGAGAGTGGCAAGAGATGACGGACTCATTGCTCAATGACAAGTGAGTTACGACTTGCAGTATGAACTTAACTTGGCTGCTTTCCATTACCTTGGCACTTCAGGATGTGAAGGCTCATGGGAAAATGTGACTTTGATGTTTTGTTGAATTTTTCTGTGGAACATATTAGACATGAGGCGTATCAGATACAAGTTCAAAGATGTGGCTAAATTCAAATTGGTATTGATAATTCTCGGAACTGCTTCAGGTGACATTTTAAGCAAGTCACTTAATGTGCTAATAAGCATATAACCAAGGCTATCTGACTAGGAACAATAGGTCTTTTGTAAAAATATGTAGAACATGGAGTCACACTAAACTTGACACATATTAGGCTAAGATACAAACAGAATAATCTAAGGACAGCTGAATAGTGTGCTAGCATCTTCATTACCCCAGGAAGACAACAGAAGTTTTACTAACAATACAGAAATCTGGCAAGAGCTGTCAAAACGTGTCATAAGATGCAGGACATCTTACATTTGGCATGAAACTCATCCTTGAACAGAGTAACTGCAATGCAATATGGTGAAAGACCCAGTTACAAAACTAGCATGGAAAGGCACCATACACATAGGAAAAAAAAAGTTAACCTTGCAGTCTATATTCTTTTTTGTCTTGCATTTTTCATGCTATCTTTGCAAGCAAAAGATTATGCTCACCTATATTTATATGCTATTGAATATCAGAAAAAAGAAAACAGACAATGTAAAGTAGTTTCTGGTTTGAAGAATAAAGAACAGACTTTCTTTAAGGTTTCAACCCCTAATTATGTCCACGTCCCTTTTAGATCCTAGCAAGTTTCTAGGGATAGAGTGAAAAATTCAGGCTTCTACGAGGTTTTGGTCTTGCAAAGAATTTCATGCAACAATGCTGCTGAGCTCACGTCAGTCCATATAAACAGATGGAAAAATGAAGCACATTTAATCTTCAGTTCAATTTATGCCTTCCATAAACAAACTTGCAGCCTGCTGAGAAAGACAAACAACTTGCTTTCCAATCCTACCACCCTTTCAGTTCCTGGCTGAGTCATGATTTCTGTGCATCATGACCTAAAAGAGAGGAAGGAAAACGACTCTCCTTACCTCTTTCTCTTACCACCTTCTGTCTCTCTTCCTTACCTCCATCTCTTCTGGACTGTTGGTTTTGGTTTTTTTTTTTTTTCCTTTTTCCTATCTAAATGCCAACATTGTCACGTGAAGGGTTCATCAGGTTGTAGAGACACATTCTATGGAATCTAGGATGTTACAGGACAGAATCCTAGGGCATTCCCTTCCCACACCTTCCCAAAGCCATCGCTCTAGGGCTCTTTCCTGCCAACTGTCATGCAGGAATGCTCACAGTGGACACAGATGCCTTGGATGGTTAAGGGAAGAAAGCAGCATTCTGGTTTGATACAGCTGTTTGCAGTTTGTCTATTCGCTTTATACTGCTGCTGCTGACACAAAACCATGACCTTTGTCAAATGAACTTACTCTCTGTATCTTAACAGTTGCCACCTTGCAGGGAAAGCCAATGAGTATCAGTAAATTTGGTGACACATGAGCAAGGAAAGAGGGAACCAGACTGTTCTGAAATTTAATGGCTGCAAAGGGCTAAGAAGGTTAGGAGGAGCATGGTCTGGGCATTAAAATAATCCTGCCCAATTCCCCAGAAACAGCAAATCTGTTGAGTAAAGGAGGTACCATTTTTAGACTGTAATTTCTCCTGCCATAACCACGTTTTAACAGCAAGCACAGTAGGCTTAACTATGGGGTCTGACATTTCAAAAATTTACAGTTTTTTGAAATCACAAGTTCAACTTCTAAAGCTTATAAATTTCTTAATATTCAATGTCTGCTCTGAAAGTTCTATCACTGATATAGATGGCAGCTATACTGAACGGACTAAAGAGAGGTCTGTCACTGGAAACAGCTCCGCCTCATCTTGTTCTGTGGTATCCCTGCCCTTCTGGGAGGAAAGCTCTGAAATGTTTTGCACAGCGTAGATGTCCCTAAGTTTTTTGCTATCATTTCTTTCAGTGAAGCTGGAGCACCAACTGCATGCTCTGGAATAAGTTTACTGGCTCCATTTACATGAATCCCTGAGGGTTATTTTACCTCATTTGATACTAACCCTTTCTGTTACATGATTCAGGTAATGAAAGGACAATGAAACACATCACAGAAGAAAAAAAAAAGCTAGAAAATGAAGCAAATTTCTCTCCCATTCACTTCAAAACAAGACAGACTGCTTTTAGAGGCTGACACAGTTTGAAGCAGAACCTCAAGACTGAGGCTGTACCTGGAAGGCTGTGGCATTCACAATCACACAGAAGTACCAACACAGACAAACTAAGTTTGTGCTTCAAATGGGCACATTTAGAGTGAAGAAAAGTATTCTGTACCTCCAAGTTAACATGTCTATATTGTGATCTCATTAAAGCTAACCTTTCAGATGTTTATCAAAAGCCTACTGTTTTTTTTTAAGGACAGAACTTCTCCTCTGAGTTGCAGGTAACTCGGGGTGACTAGGAAGCCTCTGACTCACTCAGGTGATGGACAAGAACTTTGTCAGGAGCACTAGCAAGCCAACAAGAAACAAGCCATTGCCCTAGCAAACACCTGATGATCTCCAGCCCAAATACTGTAATTAAATGTATGAGTGTGTATCATTTTGCTGACTCCGCTGTGAATTAAATCAAGGCGATTCCACAGAACTGACTGTGTGAATCCAACAACAAAATCAGTCAGCACTGATAACAAAGACCTAGCACAAAACACCCTAAAGTAGCCCAAAGAAATGTATGAATTCAATGACAGTAAAAGACTGCATATCAAACGTGTTAGCAGGCACCCTACTGCTCCAGCTTACCAACCAACCCCTCTCCTCTGGTTTGTAAAGTTTCATTAAAATACACGCTTCCTCATTTTTTCTCTGTGCCACAGGAACACAGACCTATTAATGTGGGACACTATGAGCCGAGCTCTGCTGACAGTGTCAGTGATAAATTTCCCTTCAGCTTACAAATGGAGAATTAGAAGCTCTAAAATAATATGAAGTAGTAAAAGATCTCAAAGCACACAACTTCCAAGAGACTGGTTGCTGTTGAAGTCAGAATATATCACAGTATCACAGTATCACAGTATGACAAGGTTGGAAAGGACCTCTGAGATCATCAAGTCCAACCTATAACCCAACACTATCACCAACCATCATCTAAATCATGGCACTCAGTGCCACATCCAATCTCCCCTTAAACACCTCCAGGGTCGGCGACTCCACCACCTCCCTGGGCAACGCATTCCAATGGCCGATCACCCTTTCAGTAAAGAACTTCTTCCTCACATCAAGCCTAAACTTTCCCTGACGTAGCTTGAGTCCATGCCCTCTAGTTCTGTCACTGGTCACCTGAGAGAAGAGACCAACCCCTGACCGACTACAACCTCCTTTCAGGTAGCTGTAGAGAGCAATGAGGTCTCCCCTGAGCCTCCTCTTCTTTAGACTAAACAGCCCCAACTCCCTCAGTCGCTCCTCATAGGGCTTATGCTCCAGCCCCTTTACCATCTTCGTTGCCCTCCTCTGAACACATTCCAGTATCCTGACATCTTTCCCAAACTGGGGGGCCCAGAACTGTACACAGTATTCCAGATGAGGTCTCACTAGTGCCGAGTACAGGGGGACGATAACTTCTCTGGTTCTGCTCACCACACTATTCCTGATGCAGGCCAGAATGCCATTGGCCTTCTTGGCCACCTGGGCACACTGCTGGCTCATGTTGAGCTTCCTGTCAACCAGCACTCCCAGGTCCCTTTCTGCCTCACTACTCTCCAGCCACTCTGTCCCCAGTCTGTAGCTCTGCATGGGATTGTTGTGTCCAAAATGAAGTACCCGACATTTGGACTTATTAAACATCATCCCATTGGAATCGGCCCATCTCTCCAACCTGTCCAGGTCCCTCTGCAGGGCCATCCTACCCTCTAACAGATCAACCCTTCTTCCCAGTTTGGTATCATCAGCAAACTTGCTGATGATGGACTCAATCCCCTCATCCAGATCATCTATAAAGATATTAAACAGGACCGGACCTAACACCGATCCCTGGGGGACACCACTGGTGACCGGCCGCCAACTGGATGAGACACCGTTCACCACCACTCTCTGGGCTCGGCCATCCAGCCAATTCCTAACCCAGCACAGAGTGCTCTCATCTAAGCCACGGGCTGACAGCTTCCCTAGGAGTCTACTGTGGGGGACAGTGTCAAAGGCCTTGCTAAAGTCCAGGTATACCACATCCACAGCCTTCCTCTCATCCACCAGGCGAGTCACATGGTCATAAAAGGAGATCAGGTTGGTCAGGCAGGACCTGCCCCTCCTAAACCCATGCTGGCTGGGCCTGATCTCCTGACCGTTCTGCAGGTGCCTCATGATTTCACCCAGGATTATCTGCTCCATGATTTTACCTGGGACCGAGGTCAGGCTGACAGGTCTGTAATTACCTGGATCATCCTTACGGCCCTTCTTGTGGATGGGCGTCACATTGGCCAACTTCCAGTCTTCTGGGACCTCTCCGGTGAGCCAGGACTGCTGAAAGATGATGGAGAGCGGCTTAGCAAGCTCATCCGCCAGCTCTCTCAACACCCTAGGATGGATCCCATCCGGCCCCATAGACTTATGAGGGTCCAAGTGGCTCAGCAGGTCTCTAACTTCCTCCTCATGGATTGCAGGAGGGCCAACCCTGCCCCCATCAATCACTTCAGAGGGCCAACTGTCAAGCACGCTGACATCCTTGCTGTTGAAAACTGAGGCAAAGAAGGCATTAAGTACCTCGGCCTTCTCTGCATCAGTGGTTACTATATTTCCCTCCACATCCAACAAGGAATGGAGGTCGCTGCTGCCCTTCTTTCTACCATTGATATATTTATAAAAACTCTTCTTATTATCCTTAACAGAAGTGGCCAATTTGAGCTCGAACTGGGCTTTTGCTTCCCTGATTTTCCTCCTACACGACTTAACAACATCTTTGAGCATGACGTGGCTTACGTTCCCTTCTTTCCAACGACGATACATCCTCTTTTTGTTACTTAGTTCCTTCAGAAGCTCCCTACTCATCCAGGCCGGCCGTCTGCCCCTACGACTCTTCTTACAACACATGGGGACAGCCCGCTCCTGCGCCTTCAAAACTTCATTCTTGAAGTGTATCCAGCCTTCCTGGACCCCCTTGCCACTAAGAACTATTTCCCAGGGAACTTTCCTGACCAATTCCTTAAATAATTCAAAATCTGCCCGCCGAAAGTCCAGCATCGATGTTCTGTTCCTGGCTTTTCTTTATACATTGTTTAGAGAGAACCTGATTATCTCATGATCACTACATCCCAGACAGCCTCCGACACCAACATCACCCACCAGCCCTTCTTTGTTTGTAAACAGCAGGTCAAGAAGAGCCTCACCCCTGGTGGGCTCACTCACCAGCTGTGACAGAAAGCAATCCTCAATACACTCTAAGAACCTCCTGGACTGCCTCCTCTCGGCAGTGTTAAGTTCCCAGCAGATATCCGGGAGGTTAAAGTCACCTAAAAGAACAAGGGCAGCCGATCTAGAGGCAGCCTCCAGCTGCTTAAACAATAGAAGATCCACCTCCTCATCCTGGTCGGGCGGTCTGTAACATACTCCAATCAGGAGGTCAGACCTGACCGCCCCTCTGACCCTTACCCAGAGGCATTCAACCTGGTCATCACCGATCTCGACTTCGACAGCATCCAGGGTTTCCCTAGTGTAGAGGGCCACCCCTCCACCCCTCCTCTCACGCCTGTCTCTCCTGAAGAGCCTGTAGCCTTCCATGGCAGCACTCCAGTTATGAGAGTCATTCCACCACGTTTCCGTGATAGCAACTATGTCATAGCTCTCCCGCTGGACCAGGACTTCAAGCTCCTCCTGTTTGTTTCCCATACTGCGTGCGTTTGTGTACATGCACTTCAGTTGGGTTACTGACGACACCCTTTGAGATGGCTCATCCTCCACAGGAACATCTTTGGTGAGCCTAGTTACTCCCCCCTCCCCCCTCATGCCTAGTTTAAAGCCCTCTCAACAAGTCCTGCCAGCTCCTGAGCTAGGATCCTCCTACCCTTTGGAGTTAGACGAGACCCATCTGAGTCAAGCAGGCCAGGTGCCGTAAAGGTTTCCCCATGATCAAAGAACCCAAAATTCCTCTGCCGGCACCAGCCCCTAAGCCATTTATTAACAGCATATATTCTCTTGTTCATATCTGTATACATCCCTGCCACCGAAGGAACCGAGCAGAACACCACCTGTGCTCCTGCCCTATCCAGTGACCGTCCCAGTTCCTGGAATCCCTTTTTGACTACCCTTGACCCTCTTTTCGCTAGCTCATCACCACCAGCTTGTACCACCACAAGCGGGTAATAATCTGATGGTTTAACTAGGTCTGGGAGTCTCTTGGCAATGTCGTGTACCCGGGCTTGGGGAAGGCAGCAGACTTCCCTATGAGTTGGGTCCATCCTACAAATAGGGCCCTCCGTCCCTTTCAGAAGGGAGTCTCCCACTACAATGACCCTCCTTTTCTTTTTCTTGCTTGAAGTCCTGACCTGTCTGACGGGCAATGTGTGGTTAAGAGCCTCCTCGGGTGAGTTCTCTGTCACACTATCCTCCACCTGGGCATCAAACTCCAACACCCCAAACCTGTTTTGTAGGGGTAGTTGGAAAGGTGGCATTTGAAAGGGAGGTCTATAACCCCCACGAGAGCAGACCTGCTCCCAGTCCTCCTCACCAACCAAGTCACTCCCCTTATCCTGTTGATGAGGAATATGGCATTCCTCAGCCTCCTGGGGAGGATTACTGGGAGGAGAGAGGGTTCTACTCCACCAGTCTATCTCCCTTTCACTTTCTCGAATACTCCTTAACCTCTCCACCTGGTCCTTAAGATCTGCAACCATAAGGAGCAGATCTTGAATCTGTTCACACCTCAAACAAACGTTTTTGGTATGGTCCTCAGGAACCACAAGTAGGCTGAGACACTCCCTGCAGTCTCGAGTCTGGGCAGCGGCGTCCCGTAATAGCAGTTCTGTTTGGACGCCTACACTCCTAGTGGCAGAGGCTTTACCACGCCTGATCACCATTGCTGCAGGGGAGTGGGAAGCCAACTACCTGCCAGAGAGTGCCTGCTTGCCCTGCGCTCCGGTCGCTGGCGCTCCCAGGGAGATGTTTAAATGCCCCGCGGCTTCTTCCGGGACCGCCCCCCTACCACGCGGTCGGCCCACGTGACAGTTGCCGCTTCTGGGGTTCAGAGAGAGTCGCCCTGCCGGGGTCCTCTCCTGAGCTTTTGCCTTCCCCTAGGAACTCTCCACCCGCCCAGATTGAGCACCCAGCTGCAGTACTCACCGTTCCTGCCGCCGGTCACGCCGAATCTGGCTTAGGAGCTGATTAGGTCTCGTTTAAATGCCCCGCGGCTTCTTCCGGGACCGCCCCCCTACCACGCGGTCGGCCCACGTGACAGTTGCCGCTTCTGGGGTTCAGAGAGAGTCGCCCTGCCGGGGTCCTCTCCTGAGCTTTTGCCTTCCCCTAGGAACTCTCCACCCGCCCAGATTGAGCACCCAGCTGCAGTACTCACCGTTCCTGCCGCCGGTCACGCCGAATCTGGCCAATATAGTGTTTAAACATTCACCGTGTAACTGACGCTTTAGACAGAACCGCTACACCTCTTGAGAACCAGGGGTTATATTTTTTTCTTCATCTGAAAGGTGATTTCATGCTTCAGGAAGTAAAGAAAGTTTTGCATTGACAATATAAATGCAGATGCCTCACAGAATGATTGACACTAGAGGTCAAGCAAGTGGAGTTTCATTTCTACTCCCAGTAGATCACGCAGCCAAGTGAATTAACGTCTGTTTAGGAATTAGAAAGTCTAAATTTGACAGCTCTGGCTTCCTCCCTTGAAATGGATTCAGTTCAGAAGGCTTCCTTGAGGTCTGATCTGCTCCTAACAATTATCTTTTTTTAATAGACAATATGAAAGCCAGTGACACTCAAAGTCTACTGTCACGTAGAGGTGAACTTCCTTTCCTGAAAAGGACATACATGGCAATGAAAGAAACTATTACATCCAGCAAGCAGCAAAACACTCTGACATAAAGAACTATTAATTTCATAGAGCTGTCAGAATACTCTGTCTCAATCCTAAATGTATGTCTCAAAATGAGACTTCTTCCACCTTATAACTATAATGCTGTTCTTGTAGAAGATAACCAAGTATACTCCTAACAAGTTGCTTTTGCAATTTGTGCTCTCCTATGAAAGAGGGAATTTTCCAATACAATAGAAAAGCTACTAAGTTACAACACAAATATTATGACAAATAACACAAACTTCAGCTCAACATTTTCCCCTGCTGTGTGTATTCAGAAAGTTGCCTAACTGCTTCTTGAATAAAGCACAAAATATGACACAGTATTGGAATATCAACAGGGTAACAATAATTTTTCTGTTCTTTTTCACCTGGTGGCAAATTGATTTGGCCCTTGCAGTCAAGTCTGTAAAATCTGAAGCAAAGTATCTTTACACCCACTTCTAGCCACAGCAAGCCCAGCTATGCCTCTGCTGGAACACTGCTCAATCAAGCCCATTACTTGACCAATGGATTTTCTACCGCAGCACATATAAGTTCCTACATATATACACTGATCTACTGGACAAATGGCTTTGTTTGCAAACCATATTTTACGAAATCCATCAGAGGCCCATTTGGTAGAATTCTCATGAAAATACTCCTACGCGAAATAGGTAAACTTTTCTCAAGACACAATAAAACCTGATGCACACACTTAGCTTTTATTTGATGTTCACCTGTTTTCTTCAGTTCCTAAATTGTACAAGTGATTGCCTCTAAGGGATGCCTTACCAGCTCTACGTTAAAGACAACACTTCGGTGCAACTGCTACTGTAAAAAACTAGAAGCATGTTCAACACAGCTATTTTCTAAACTGAGTATCTTTTTATCATTTGGAAAGATGTGGGTTTTTTCTTTTATTCATTACAGGTTTTGTTTAAGTGAGAATGCGGACAAATCCATCCAATTCACAGCCTGTCTCTTCACTTTATATTTGCACAGTAACTACCTCCTGTGCATTTTCCAACCCAGGGAATAGCCCTGATAAGTTGTTCAGACAGGACCACTCCAGCATCTTTTGATAGTAACAACATCTTAACATATGCCAAAAATATGTTTAATTACTATATACTTCAAACAGCTGAGGTATAAAGACCACAGGAGAATATCACTACTAGTATTATACTTTTACTGTAACTTAGAACAAAAATGTTTTTATAACAAGGAGTAACACCACACTATTGCTCTCCATCTACTGCTACAAATGACCCAACATTGTATGGAATACAGAAATATTAACTCAGGCAGAGTACAAAATGTCTCTCCAGATCAGTAGATAGGCTGTGCTCCCAGGAGAGGAGAGACACACATCCAAGTCTGACAGACCGAAGAAGGAATGAGGTTAATATTTAAGACATGGAAAAGTGTTATGACCCCTCAGCTGCGGAAAGTGTGGCACGTCCTATAAACACCAAAATCCATCTGTTTTATTTCCTGCTGCAAACTGGCCTCGCAGGTGAACAGATCACCTTTCTCTGCACGACTCTTTGACAGCACCGAAAGGTCACGCAGTGCTGAGGTCTGCGCAGCTCAGGCCCAGATACGATTTTGAGACACTTTATTTAGCTGTTTCAAGTACTCACACTAGAGGAGAAAATCCAGTCTGCTGGTAGAGGCCCATTACAGCTAAGGAGAGGAACAGCATTGTGGGAACAGTGCCAGAAGAGAAGATTGGTGCTTATACAGATTTGGCCTGAGAATGTCAAGTAGCTTCTCTCACCTTCCCATCTCTAATGCTGAAATAAGTGTTACCAGAATTAAAAGCATGCTGTGAAGCTAAATCCAGACAGGCTCTGAAGCACTTAGAGGACTTCAGCTGGAAGGCATGACAGAAATGAAACACATTTTTATTATTTTTCTCACTCACTCAAAGAAATATCTGAGGAAAGCAAACATTTTATAGAACTTATGAAAATACGAGAAACTGGACTCATTTCCCGTTTAGGTCTAAAGCTGTGTTTTTCACTGGCTGCCATGTGAGCACCATTTGGACTAAAAGGCCTGTAACAATTTGTTATTCGCCCTAAAGCAACTTACAAATAGCTGGCTGCTCTTTGCCTTTGCTTTCACCCACCTTTTGCCATAAAGAAAAGAGGAGGAAGATGATGATAAATCTGTCCAGAGTTAAACATCTGCATACTAATTTACTTCTTCTGTTAACAGTGAGCGAGAATGATTGGTAATTCTGTGGACGGAATCTTGTGGGCTCCTCAAGTGACAACACATCACAGGCCCCACTACAAAGAAATCCCTCTGCTCCAGAGAGATGAACACTTCAAATCACTTCTCTACAGTATCTTCAAGTACCACACTTCAACCTCACGATACTTAATTGTTTTAACTCACTTTAGCTGATTTCAGAAGTCTGGTGAACTAGAGGATATGTTTACATTTCAGATGCAAGTTTATTTTCCAAACATTGTTCTGCCAGCACTGGAAACAGAAGCCCTGCTTTCTGGAAGTAGGCCAACCTCTCAGTACTTGAACTCCATTCACAAAGAGCTGAAGCAAGTTCAACCACAGCACATATTTGCTTTGAACAGCTTTGCTGCTGTTTTAGTTGCGAAAGACTCTACATGATTTGAGTATATATCAAATTAACATACTCTGCATTGTCCTGAAAAAGATACCTCTGCCCTGTCACAAGCATTGTTCTGCTGCGTTATCCAGGGAGCTTTTCTGCCTGAAGAAATATTTGTGCTTCCTATTTAGCTAAAGCTATGCTAAAATACCACTAGTTGTTATAATGGTATTATTACCTTTTCACCATCACTCACCTACCAACACAATGTAGCATATCAGCACAGAACTCATGTTGTCTATGCAGAACTGGATTCTTCAGGGTCCTCTAAACACCTTCTGGCATAAAACATCAGAACAGATACCCTGGATCACACCTAAAGCCCACACAGCTCAGTTGCCTGAGTCAGGGGGGAAAGGGTGACAGACCACTCAGGGAAGGTCCAGTCAGGGGCTACTACTGACAGGAAAGCACTCACAGTAGAGCAGGGAACTGGGTTCAGTCATCTCCTGGAGGAGTAGCTGAGCCAAGGCTGGAGATAGAGGTGAATGGGTCGGGACACTTACAAGCTATTCACCCCAACACGCTGCCACTTAGTGGGAGGAATTCTGAGAATTGCTCCTTGTCCCAGAAACAACACAATCACTGGGATGCTGAACTAGACAGAATGTTCCACTCAGGTCTCTCTTCGTCAGGGTAGACCATGTGGAGAGACCTCTATTTCATTATTATATTATTATTATTTCTAATATATTCCAATTCTAATTCAGAGACAGCCACTGACTGGGATACCACTACACAACACAACAATACACCTACAGTCCGTTCAGATCTCCAGCTTCTTTGATTCTCTGTAGCAAACTAATTTTTACTTCAGTCTGAGATAAGGCATATGGGAATGTTTTCACTGTTAAGAAAAACACATTCTGAAACAAAACCAAAGTATTTTACTAAAAATGTTTAAAGATTTCTGACCTGCATTCTGGTATTCCTACACTTAAGTCTGATTTGTATAAAGTCTGCTCGTGAATTTTGCTGCTTTCGTGATTCATGACTACAGAGTGCGTCTTGAATGTAGGGGAGAGAAAAGGATTAGTGGTGAAAAGGAAAACACACATTAAATTTTTCAGTGTCTTAAGTTTTAACCACCAGGAAACAAAAAATAAATGAGCTATGGGTATTTTATAATTGTAATAAATTTTGAGAAATGAGTAGTGTCCAGAGAAACCCAATTAAGTTTAATAATTTTGTGCATCAGAGACTGGGAAGATGGGGAAGGAGGACAAATCTAACAAGTTACAGATGAATATAAAGTTTTCAACTGCAGAAAACAATGTTTAAATTAATATGACACACGATGATACTTCTGGCTGCCTTTCTAATTGATTCTTCTGGTTAAATCAAGAGGAACTTGTGCACAATAAGCAGATTGCTGAGAGGCTATCCCCTACACAGAGATAACAGTTAACATCAGCCATAAAAGAACCGTCGTCTTTTCAATTTACTGAGGCTTTGCTCATGGGTTTTCTAGTTTAAGGCCCAATGTAACAGCAAGCAAAGATCAAGGGATCACAGTACTCTCTCAAACTCACAGCCACCAAAAAACTGAACCACTATTTGGCTCACATGATTCACTTTTCCCTCCAGGTGAAACACGGAGTAAATGCTCATGATGCAATAAAAGGAGAAAGTCAGGTACTATTCTCTATTTGCTGATTCTTACACACACACACCAGTTAAGTATAAAGCCAACAAAAAGTGTGCCTTACATTAAAGCATTATCCAAGCCAAGGAATTCTTGAAATACCCATTGTCAAATGTGAAGCATTTGATTTCATTAGGTTTCACATTAGAACCTTGATTTTCAAACCACTGAAAACTCAACAAAAGAGTTTATTTTTTATTATTTAAAAAATAAAAAAGTAAATTTCCATCTTTTGGAATTCCAGTGATCATAAATAAAAGCAGAGTGTAACAATTCAGAGGCGTCAAGAACACATCTGGAATATCAGTCAAAAAACCAAATGCCCTGTTCAACTCTGAGGTGTTCAACGATGATGAATTGTCAGCACTCATGATCACTTCTTTCCTTGTACATCAAAAGTAAGGAAACTCAGACACCACGAGGTCAGAACTGACAATCAGGAAATGTTGTCAAGTTTTATCGTACTACCTATCTGCCTCTTTTACTGTCCCTTCTAACACAAATTGGCACTGACTACAAAATGGAAGATCACCTGCTGTAACATTATTTGGGAAAGTAACATCGACATTTAATTTTACCCAAGTCACAGTCTCAACCAACACTGAGTGTTGCCCCCTGACATCAGTGTTGCAGGAGGAATGAGCCCACCCCTTCAAAATCTGCAATCATTACTCTCTTAAAGCAACAGAGGTTCATTCTTTTAGCCATGATTGCTCAAAGTTCATTCCTGCCAACCCTGTAAATAAACTGAATTTCATCAGTTCAGGTCCTTGCATACTCCTTCTGCTTCTTGATTCAAAGTTTGTCAAAAGCTAATTCATTTATGATGGAATATACACAAGGTATGCTGTGTTTTTTCTCATCTGAAATTATAAACATTACGCTAACCACTCTTTTATAGTCTGTGTTAATTATGTGGCATATAGGACAAACTTTGTTTCTGTATGCAAGTTCAAGTGTATAACAAGAGGGGAAGTTCCCACTGTTCAGCAAATTCTCTGCTCTCTACTGTTGTTCAGTGCAGGATTTTAATTGCGCAACTTACAGTATCTTAACCATTTTTCACTTCACCTTTTATTTTATAGCTTCTGTTACGTGTTAAGGAAAATGCTCCTCTCACTGAAGTAGCAGCCTACCAGCAGCTCCTGAAACTGCAAGATAAGAATTCTTACCTGACTACTCATAACAAATGAGACGTCTTGAAGAATTCACCCATTTTATTCCAGGAAAAGAAAACGTGTGCACTGGGAGACAGAAATGAGGAATGCTGAGTGACCTTGGACAAGTCACTTCACTTAACTTTGTTTCCTTTGCTGCTGTTTTCCTCGCTAGCTTTTGTCTGTTTTAAAGGAATCTGAAGCAGGAGTGTTCTTTGCATAGTCAGCATATCTAACAAATTAGGTGCTGACCTCACTTGGATATAATACTAATAAGTAATAACCATGAAAACAACTTACAAGAGATGCCTTGCATTTCTAATACTGTGGCTCAGAAGTGTTACAATAACTTTTTAAAGCACATGTGTAAGTTCACCTTTACAATGGGAAGCCACTATAAAGTCTCGTCAGCTTAAACAGAACTTAAAAGCTTACATTTTCACGCTGACAGTTTCTCCTGGAAGGCTGTTGCACAAGTCTACTGCTCCAGTGGACTGAAAAAAACTCTTCTGATTACAAACCCAAGTATACGCTTGGACAACTCTCTCCCTCCTCTCATGCTGGCAAGGTCTCCTCCTCCAGTATTCATGCCTGTGCTCTATTTTGAGAGGCCTACGTTTCACTAGGTGAAAGAGGCCAAAATCTGCTGTGAGTTACATGTTAAGCCTCTATTACAACCTCTGCTTTGAGCTCTGATCCATCATCCACACAATCACAACCTTATACTGTACTGAAGCTCCTATCAATCTAGGTCCAAAACCTTTGAGCTGTCTACAATCAGACTGGCAGCGTTACCACTCCAGGTCTCCATACACCTTCCCCAAAACAGAAGAAAGGGAACTGTCTCCTTGCTCCCAAAATCCATTGCTCAGTGCTGTCCTCACCTGCCAGCACTCAGCACTCATCCCATGAAGGGAGGAGAGAGAACAAGCTCCCCTCACAGCGGATGCTCTCTTCCCATCAGCTTGGGACTGTCTACATTTATCTGCAGAACTATGTTCAACTGGGTAAGTTTTGGGGACTAAAGGCATAAAAAAAAAAGCACAAAGAGACAAGAAACTTCAGCTTACAAGAAAATACTGCAGCACGCTACAGATTTGTGGTAGGATGACTTTCAAATGCCCATTGGAAGGAAAAGTATAATAAGATCTTTTCTTTCCCTATCCTTTCTATTGCTAGCATATCACTTTCAAACATCCTAATTTTGCCGGGTGAAATCTATGCCCTCTTTAATACAGATAAATCATTTGCCACACATAAGCCTTGTTAATTTAGGATTAATGTTGCTGAAGTAATTAAAGTGACCTTATGCAAAACACATGACTATAGCTTCGTACTGAAGTCCTACTGGTTATCTGTAGGGCTAACTTCAGTCCAGAGGTATTAACAGTTGGGTTGGCTTTAGCTTTACAGCTTCAGAGGCCTCCAAAACCTACTTTAAAATAAAGGTCTTCCATAGACAAGTGAATGTCAGCTGGTTGTTCCCAGCAGCTAACTCTGAGCAGCAGAAACTCTTCAGTAAGGCCTGAAGGGAAAAATCACAGACAGAAACCAAGGATACAGAAAACAGTGGTGTCTTCCCTTCTAGCTTCAACAGCCACCACAAAAAGTAAAGAGAAATGAGTCAGTAGGTGGAGGTGGCACTTCCTTTGCTAACAGATAGGAATTGTTACATGCATTAACTTTGAATTTGGTATAAACTACTTTGTTTCTAAACAGAAGCTCAAAAATACACTATATTGCAAAACAGCACTTTCAATATGACAGAGAACTGTTCAGCAAGCAGCTACTGCCAGATTAATAATTTAACAAGTACAAACTATGGTTATTTTCATTTAGTGTCTCTAGTAAAAATTATCTGCTGGGAAACATATGTAAAAAGGAACTTCATCAGAAACATAATGCTACTGCACAGGCAAGGATATAAAATACAAAAGGTTGCTTTGTTCAATAACGTTTTGGGTTGGTGGTCATTTAAAAAGCTTTTCATGCACACAGCCAGAGATCAAAGTATTAATGGATACAATTACAGAACACAACTTGAGAGCACCACAGCAATCAGTTGCTATGGCTAGAAAGTTCATTGTAAAATAGTGTTTACACTGATAAAGCCCTACTGATTTTCATATTGCAAATTATTTTGATCTCCCAGGCTACTACCTAGGATTAAAGTATCTTCCCCTAGGAACAGGATCACTGTTTCAAAGGATTTCCTCTTGGATACAAACATCATCTTTGTCCACTTCTGCAGCTTACACAAAGAAGTCTATTCAATAAAATAGTTCCTTTATTTGCATATGGTTCCCAAGCACTTTGTTCAAAACCAGTTCACAGTATAAGAAGTGTCACCTGCTTTTCTCCTGCTCATTAAATCTGTATTTATTCACTGCATACAGCACCTTTGTTCACCTTCTTGGTGACAACAAAGCTAAAGAGGGATGGACTCACCTCAAAGGAGGTTACATTATTATAAATTTCAAAGCAGGGGTATTTCAAAGACTATTGCCTGGGGTCACTTCTGATACAAATTCCAGACATTCATGTTGAATTTTGTAAGACACTGCTATTCAGTCAGAGCCAAGTTCAAAAGAGGCATCCCATTATGTGATATGTATGCTATTTCTGATACAGAAGTCATTATTAAAAGAAATGCACCCAGCAATGCACTATAGAACAAGAATCAGCATTGTACAGCTTTCCAATTAAAACGAAAAGGGGTTTCATCTTTTCCAGCAGTTGCCTATATAGATCAAGGGAAGCAGATATCTGAGTTATGGGATACTGAGTACCCAGCACCTGACTGTCTGACTGGCCACAGAAATGGAAACAAAACCAGAACAAATCCTAGCTGCACACAGTTCACTGCTTAGCAGAATGATGTTCTGAAGAAAGCGCATTTTCGGATATCCACATTGCAGCATCTATCCAAACAGTGCTGTTGAAGCAGAGATGCATTCTCCACACCTGCACACACACAGCCTCTGCACAACTCAGAGACCCTGCTTATGGCACTTAAACAACTGCTGCCCCAGGGCCAGAGCAAGGGGAAAGAACCTCGCTCCAGTGAGCTGTTTCTGATCTGTACTCAGAATTTGCCCACCAGGTTTTACAGTCACCCCTTCCACTGCACTGCAGTCCAGGGGTAGATCCTTACACTGTAACGGTCATTCCCAGCCCCCTTAAATTCTTTATTAACACAGACATAACTAAACTGCTAAAACATGAAGACACAGGCTCTTTCTCACTTACAAATTCCCCTGAAGTACCCTGCAAAAATCACTGCCCAGAAAGAACACTACACTTGCTTTGCTTTTTTGTTTTACCCCTCCACCATCCGAGTTTAACACACAGGACATGTAGCAACGCCTGAGGCATCCTCCCCGACTCCAGCAGTCTCCAGGCAATCTGCAGCCTCTCTGGTTGTTACAGGTGAGAGATGAGCAATAATAAAGGAACACTGCACTGTAGAACCTATGGGAATTTTGCAAAGAGATCAAGTAAATAACTTTGATCAGAAGCTTTAGAAGCAAAAAAACCTCCCTACTAAGCTTCACCTCATCAGATTTCAGGCTTGAATAAAATGTTCACAGTGAAACCAAAGCCTTCCCAAAACTCATCTGGGTTTGCTGTTTCACTACAAAGTCGTAACTCAGCCAAGATTGGTTGAAATCCCAGATGTATTTGAAAACACTTGGAGTCAGTTTCAGAGGACCCTGATGGATGAGTCTGTGTCCAAATTTTGGTGAAACTCAGTTTATGTTCAGAGATGGCAGTGAAATTACTTGATACACACTTGCACATCACTGTACCAAACGTATTTATCCAGCTGTAAGGCTTTAAAGGTGGATATTGCTGTAACATCAGGGTGAATTGCTTGCAATGAGTATTTCTTCATCCTCTCCTGTTAAGTATGTTATTTTTTATCTTTACTGCAGTATCACATAAGAGGTCACAGGTCAGGATCCTATTATTTTAGGAACTGTAAAAGCACCAACGTGATTATTGGTGCCTCACATAATTTATAATCTAAGTTGTGGAAGAACAGGACTACTTTTAGAATAAGTGATTCTGAATAAGTGGGCATTTCAATAACTCCCCGTTCATTTGGAAAATGCTGTTGATATTGTAAACCTTTTCAACATGAATCAGTGTCTTATAAATGAGTGTTTGGGTGTTTTTAATTTGTATTGGAAAGCTTACTGTGTAAGCAGGTATCTTGATATATTTTGCTCTTTTCTCCTTATAAAGCTTTGTTAAACATTCTAATTGCCCAACCCAAAAAGAGTTTTAAGAACTGTATATGAGTAGAATACATTTTGAAAAAGAAGTGGTGAGGGTTGGGGTTTTTTTCACCCATTTTTTTATTTGCCTTATGGTATCTACAGAGTTTGAAATCAAACTTCAACTTACAACATTGCCCAGTAAATATTGGCTCACCTTGCTTGAAATGAATGTGCTGACAACAGTGTAACTTCCCTTGACAGAGACGGGTGTGCACCAAATCCCTACAAATCTTACTGCAAGTATATCCCTAAGAATCCTTCAGATTTCCTGAAGTACAGTGAAAACCAGAGATATGCTTAAAATCCCAAAAGTAATATGTGTTGTCAGCAAACAGGCTAAACTGCTGCTTCATGCGTAATGCAGGTAAAGTGACCTCAAAAAGGCTGCACCAGCAGTAAAAATGTAGCAATTTTTATGACTTATGTCACATCACATCAAAACAGGTCAGATGATGCATTTTGTGGCGTTGTTTCACATATGACCTTACAAAATCACATGTCAAATGATGGATACAGTGACTTCTCAGGAATCAGTATGCTTCAGGTAAATCCACCATTAAAGTGAAGGGCCATCTTCAACAAAGTAAGAAATATGTGACAGAATAAGATATATTTTTCAGTCCTCAGTCAAGCATGCTGCTATGCTGATAAATGGTGAAAAATGATAGAAAATAACAGGAGTAATCAGAAGAGTCATCAAACCAGAAAATATGTCTTTTTTCCTCAGTTTGGCCTGGAGTGGAAACAAACCCAAACCAAAGCAAATATTATCTAAATATTACTAAACAATTGTACATGGTACATGTAGATGTAGGACAACCAATGGTTACATCCTTTACAAACACTGCAATAGGTGTAGGGCAAAGTCTGTAGGAAGTTGGCCCATTTTCATTAGACAAATATAAAGAACATGTAAGTTTCAGGTCACAAGCCTTCTTTAGAGATTCAGACCTCCATTCAACTTCCACTTCCTTTCACACCCTAGAACTTCATGCCCTTTGGAAGCACTCTACAGGCTAAGTCAGTAAAGTTTAGAGGCATACAAAATGTCTAAATTTAAAAAACTGAACAAGAAATGGTGGCCTTTTTTCAGGCTACGACTTAACAACAAACATCTGGGTTGCTTTAACTATCAAAGACATGCAATTTACATTAATTATTGTTCTAAAAATTAGCATGTCTCTCCATTTCAGTATACAAGGGTAGTATCATCTCCCATTTCTGTGAACCAATAGCTAATTATCTTCCCGAAAAGTGGAAACAACAAACTCTTCTAGTTGGGTAAAACTGTGTTTTCATACAAGGAAACGCAACCATAAATCTAACATCAAGAAAAGCAAATTCAACCTAATAAAACACTGAAAGGAACAAGGGCTGCAGTTTAAATTTGAAGTGCCCCTTCAGTCTCTGCGATATACTCTGTCATCATTCACTCTAACATGACGATGTTGCCAAGATGAAGCACCATCTTACCAGCAATTACCTCTGTTACAGGGTCAAACCATTCAGAACTTCTTAAGAGTTTCCCATCTTCAAGGTATCATGTCTAAAGGCTAGATTTTTAACACAGATAATAGACTTGCACAGGAGCTGTGAGTCTCAAATTCCACCTGCACATCCTTTCCACAGGTCAGCATCTGAAGAGGAGACGGGGGGCACATTCACATCTGGGCTGTGACAGGACATTCATCCTCCTCCTCCTCCTGGAGAGAAAGGAAAGCCAACAAATGCTAGTAAAAGGGGTATCTTAGAGCACAGGGAGCTATCGCTCAAGGTGCAGGTGACACATGTCCTCTTACTCAAGGTATGATCTAACCCACAGTGTTCACTCTAGTACTATTTCCCTTCCAGAACAACACAGGTGATTCTTGCTCAAGTCTGCAGAAAACTATACGCCGCATCAGCAGTGCCTTACGACGCCAACGTTGGCAATGATATCAGTTGTGGGATGCTTGTAAATGCACTGCTGGTTATCACTTCATAGTAAGCAAAACCAAACTGATCATAGATAATACACACACACGTGCACACAGAGAGGTC
Source organism: Dromococcyx pavoninus (assembly GCA_033558185.1). NCBI lineage: Eukaryota > Metazoa > Chordata > Aves > Cuculiformes > Neomorphidae > Dromococcyx > Dromococcyx pavoninus. The sequence goes on from JAUMJL010000871.1 coordinate 849,045, forward strand.
TGTTTATAGTGACATATGTATTACCCAGGTGTGTTTGTTTCCCCAAAGGAGACAGTAACCCAGGACGGTTACTAAAAACACAGAAGAACTAATTGGTTTTTAATTATTTTTATACTAAGATCTTTTCCATTGTTCTGCCAGGTCCATTTTCTCTGAATGCACATGAAAACTGAAAATACTTACCTGCTCCTCTATGCCAAGGTGAATTTAATCAGAAAACTAATTGCTTTCACTTTTCTGTTATAAACTCGTCGATTTGCTGTAGAGATTATCAGGGTGAAAATTTTCTGCCAGCAATGAAGTCCAAAAGGAAATGGTCCATGTTTTTTCTTAGAAGAAAATTGCCTTCAGAAAAATCGTATTTCTTCGCTAGAGTATCAAGGAGAGATGTGGCTGAAGAAAGAGACGTACAGCTTTTGAGATTAATCATTTTGATGAATAAGAGAGAAAAGCTGATGGCTAAAAAGATCTCCATAATCTTTCAGCACTCCGTATCCTATAATTACACCAGTAACTTCCATCTTAACTGGTTCTATGAAGATTCTTTCTCTGCCAATTTGGGCCCCCAAAGAACACAGGTATAATAACCAGCTCTCTGCTCACAAGTCTTAAACTGCTGGCAGCTGGAAGAAACATGAATTACAACCAAAACACCACATTAAAGTACTTCCAAACACCTTAGCCACCCACAGAATATTCACCATTTAACAAATAAGTAAGAGTTGCTGAAAACAAATCTTTGAAGTGCAATACTGATTTTTTTTTTTAACCTTAGACTCAGCTACAGCCTTAGAAAAATACACTCATATGTCCTGGTATCTCATTATTTCTTTTGATGTATAATCACATCTTTATGGAGTGACACTGGTTTCAGTCACGAAATGCAGATTTGGAACACAATGTTTTGTGAAGCTAAGTATACACAGCACATATAAATAATTCCAGTGCTAGCACTTTGGGAAAGGATTTGAGATAATGTTTGAAGAAAACCACAGAAGTCTGTAATGCTGCATTCAAACCTATGAGTTTTCACAACTTTATAATTTCTTTGAAGTATTTTTTTCCTAAAACAGTTTGTTGCATACCATGTGATGGTGATCATTAAACCATCTATTAAGGAAACCCACACATCTCATAGAGCCCATCAATGCATGTCTCTGAAGAGTCAGGAGCTCCATCTCACACCACAGTTTCAACGTATTCAGCACACGAGTGATTCAGGAGGACATTCACACCACTTAGACTAACACTTCATAAGAACACCACCAGGTTTCACCCAGAGAAGCCACTGTTAAGCCTCCTGATCCATGTTTACTTTCTAGGAAGAGGATTCCCACCACCTTCTACAGCAGCATGCTCCAATGGTTAATCACTGTGGCCGTTAAACCAAACATGCACCTTATCTGTAATAAATCTAGACTTAACACCAGTTCAAAGAAAGGGAAATGGGAGACAGTGCCAAGATACTTGTGAGGAACACAAACAAGTAAGAGGCAATCTGTCTGCCTTGGCAGAATCTATTTTTCTTATATTAAAACCAGAGAATTAGAGGCAATTCAGCTGCAGCATTATCTACTTGCAACGGCAAGATGAGGATGGTTTACGCACATCCGTTGTACCAAATCTAAGTGGTCGTGCTGTTCAAGGAGAAATGAAAATGTAATTGAGTAGGGTCCAGGAAGTCAAGTGCAGGAATAAGTAAAACTGAGAGCTAATTTAATGCAAGGTCCAACCTAACGAAAAGATAGATAACTGGAGGAAATGAAGAGCCAAACAGTGGCAGGAACAGAAGGTTACACAGGCAAGTAAAAACACTGCTTGTGTACTTTGCTGAATGTGGGTTCCACAGTGTTCAAAAACACCAACAGTAACAAGGTAAATCACAGCCCGATGCCCAAGGAGCTCTCAGACCTATAAGCTACACACACAGACTGCCACACAAAGATCTCAAATGGCCCCAGCTGACTTGCAGAAAAAGCAACAATGAAAAACAGTAACAGCACATTGTTAACAGACTGAAGGAGGACTATTTTGGGTATCAGTAATCCCTACTGACCACCTGCCTGCAAGTCATCAGCTGACAATGTTCCACTGTCTTCACAGAAGCAGAGTATCCTGTAGCAAGAAGACAAAAACACTGGGAACAAATACATAGATGAATAAACAGATAAGAAAGCTGATAAAACACAGAAACAAAATGCATGCAGCAGAGGAAGAAGAAAAAACATGAACAGGGGGAAAAAAAAAACTAATGCAGAAGCATTTTGCCAGCACAGAGAAAACAAAATCTGTTAGAAAGAAAGAAGCAATGTTGCAAAAGCAGGAAAATCAGGAGTTAAAAGGATGCTGAGGCACTGTCAAAGAGAAAGGGCTGCTGTTAGATGAACACTCTCTCACAGAGATAGCCACTGACCAGGCTGTGAGCAGCAAAGTGTTTCAGGAACCTTAAAATAGTTTTACAAACATAAAGTCTCCTACAGTCCTTAAAGAAATGGAATTACCCATTCAGTTTGTCGACAGAGGAAAAGGAATTCTCCAACAGTGAGTGGAGCTTAAGGGAACAATCCAAGGAACCATCTGGAAAGTCAATGGAGGGCTTGTTTTGTCACCAAAGTAAGAGACCTCGTTGCATTCTCACCTGTGAATGACAGGCCAGAGACTCACATATAGACATCTTTTAGTTACAACAGGCTTATGAAACTATATTTATACCCCAGTTTTTGAGCATCTCCCAGAAATCTACCAGAAATGGTCTCATTATGCCACTGTCAAACAGAAGCACAACAGGAGAGTTACTACCCAGAGTCTAAAACTTCAGTAGGTGCAAAAGATAGCAGGTCTTCAGAGAACAGGTGGGGGGAAGTGATAGAACAGGAGCACAATTCAGACTTCACTCCCTGTGAAGCTAACAGAAAGGCAATTCCTTTATTTCAATGGACTTCGGATCAGGCCCCTTCACTTCTGAAGAGCTTTGAAGTTGAAAAGCGTTAGATGAGCACTCAAAATTCTTATCCACAGAAAAATGTGGCTAAAGAGGTGTACAGGAGCGTCTTTTTAATTTGCTTGAAAAGGTCAGAAGATCGAGAAGAATGTCAGCACATAAGAGGTGATTTAATGGGATTTGAGGGGAACACTTCAGACACAAAAGTGCACATAAGACATGAAAAAGGAGTTGTTAGAAGAGGCTGTGCACGACAGACTCATCAAGATTATCTAATAACTGGTAAAAAAAGCAAATGAGGCTAAACCAGGGTGGCTTTCTAACTTATGAATGCCCTGAATATGTGCTACCTTATCATCAAGGTAAATCAAGGTAAAACATTTTATGTAATTTCTTTGACAGAAATGCCGGTTTAACAAACCTTTACTATCATATCTGCCCCAGCAGTTCCTTTTCATCCCAACATCAATCATTTGTTATGCAAGCAATTTTTTTCCATGTGGGCTGGAAGCTACTGACCAAGATTTACAGACTTTAATATAAAGAAAGGCCTCCCTTGTAATTCTTTAGTACCATCCTTCATATCTTATGACCAGTGAAAATATGCACGCTCCAAGTAGTTTAGTTATTAAAGAAATACAACAACAGAACTTGCAGCTGAAGAGCAGATTAGCATCTTTCAAACTGCACATGTGGTAGGAAAAAAAGGTATAAATACAGATATCTAAATAGTAAACAGCAGTGAACTTCTCATGCTGTGGAAAATTCTCTCATCTCAGTGAAAGGATACTTATTCTCCAGGAAAACTTTACTCATACCTCTATTATGCGCCTGCTACTTTTAAAAAAGTAAATAAAAATCACCAAGGTAAAGTGTAGGGAAATCAAATTAGATTCCAGAGCAGAAATTCACTACTATCTCATCTACCCTAAACTGGTACCCTGTTGATGTCAGCTAATGCATCTTACTTCCCATTTCTATCCAGCAATGAGTTCAGTCATGTCAGCTTGCAAGCAGTAACTTGTTAAGCTGAGGCAAGGCAATCACTTGTGACTGTGCCTTCCCTTACTATAAAAAACATTTTACTATTATAGATAAATCTTCAAACACAGAGCAACTATTCACCAAATATGCCTGTCTTCCAGAATTTATTATTCCCTTGAGGAGTGCCAACGCTTTCAAGAAATCTAGGATGTTTGCAAGAACTAGTGACGTGATTTTGTTTCAGCTATACCACAAATCATGCTGTAAGCACACTGAAAAGTTAACAAACGTTGATCAGATTGGTCTTCTGACATAGTAGCTGCATTATAAGAGACTCCAACTGGTAGAGGCAACTCAGTGTGGACCTCACTTTTATCTTCTCATTCCACAAAACTCAAATATTCAGCAAAGCAAATCAAGATGTGTAGAAGGCTAAATCTGTAGGAGGGTTACAGGCAAATCTAACCACTGCTGCCTGTCAAACCTTGCTCCATGGGCAAGCTGTTACAAATAGATTTTGTTTACCCCTACACAAACCTCTACCGCGTGTCCCCATATGGTACATACTCAGCTAGAAGTGACAAAAGCAATGGGTATCTTGCACAGCACCTTCTTCCAAGGGTCTCTCTGCAGTCTGGAGCTAACTGCATATCCTGCAGATACACTTCATGGTTTTAGAATTTCTTTAAGGGTTTTTTTGCCTTTTTTCAATAAAAAGAAAGCAATCAAGGCTGCAGTCACACTATGTTTTCATTTCAGCTAATTTATCTAAGACAAATTAGTTGTTAAGCAGTTGAACGGGAAATAACATTGACACCATAAAAAGTGCAAAATAACTACAGAATGTGAGATGATAATGGTAGAAAGCAGTTTCTGTGGGTCTGGAATTAACAGTCATTAAACAAAATGAAACAGCTACTGACTAACTAGAATCTGTCTGCAGATCACCAACTAGGTAACTTCCCACTGTTTTATTTACCATGTCTGAGTGGGATTTACTGTGGTGGCACTATTCATTTCTAATTAGAGTGCCATATTTGTCTGCCTTGCAAAGGCAGAACGGTTACTCTTCTAAAGCCTGAAAAGAAGCGATGAAGAAAACCAACCTCTTCCTAAAGGTGAGATGCGGTTAGCGGTGGGCTTGACATTACAGAATGGAACTTTTTGGGGAGGGGATGGAAGGGGAGGGGTAATACACTTGTTTTTATACACAGACATAGAATCCAAATTGAGAAAGAGTTTATGATCAAATAGAATTCTTAGCCCCCCCAAAAAAACAAAACAGGAACAACCAAAACCATCAATACCATTCTCTCTCCTCAGGCTGTAAATACTATTTAAGGCACCAAGCACATTTGCAGGGAGCTACAACAACTCTTGACAAGCAACATCCCTGGACCTCCATGATGTCACCGTTCCAAAGATTTCTGTTCCTTCCAGTTTCTCCCTGCTCTTCAGTGCTGTTTGTCCTCCTTCTGGACTCACGCTCCGACATACAATCAGCAGTCCTAGACAGGTGGGGAGACTGAGACAGCTAAAAAGTGCTATAAAACAATTTCTCTTACGGCAAATAAGCCCAGACGGTACAGACGAGCCAGTAAGGGAGTCTTTCGGTGCTTTATCTTAATGAGAGACCTTACAAAATTTTAACTGTAGTGAAAGAAAGCTTTAAAAGATGGAAATTATTACACACCTTCTGAGGTAAACTCCTTGCTTTGGAGTGACTCTAACTAGAACAGTAAGGACTTCCCTACAGGTCAGCGACTCTTTCCTCCCAAAGTCTCTGATCCTTTCAAGTGCTCTCTTACAGCTCTCTCTGCTGACTTGAGTATAACTACAGAAGTCAGTAGATGAACAAATTCTGCAGCTGGCATTACTCCATTGCAAAAAAAAAGACAACACGGCTTCTTCAAACAGGCGTGAACTGTCACAACAAGAAATAATCATGCTGTGAAAGCTTATGATAAAGGAGAATATTGTTTAAGCAAAGGAAACAAGGACCAAATTGGCTCTCATGGAGTCGATTGTAAATCTCTCATTTGCAAAGCCAAGTCATTTCCATTGCAGAAACAGATGTGTGCTGGGAAGACCAAGCCTGGATATAGCACTATGTCTTACCTTTTCTTGCCAGTGGATGTGAGAGTGCTTTCTGTGATTTCACTAGCGTGTGAATAGGAGGACTTTACAGCAAGCAGACACGGAGTCTGGCCAGCAATCACTCATAAATATGTCAAACAACAGGATGAGACCTTGCCTGCCCTCTACTTCTCAGTCAGAATTGCGGTGGTGGACTGGCAGGAGCTGTCTTCTTAAATTGTCAAAGGAGTATCTCTGTACTTCCTCCTACATTCACTCCCACTGGAAGGGTCCCCAGTAAGATACTACCACACCATCTCACTGATCTGAGTCTGATGAAGTGATCAGAACAGTCTCTTCAAACCTTTAGCAGCAGGAAAGGGATAAATTCAAGAGATGCTCAGTTCCCTCATCAGCCCTCCCATGTGGATGCCAGGTGCTTATAAGGAAATACACAGGCAGTGTGCAAAATTGAGGGGATGATGTCACAGCTGAAACAGATCTGTTTTCTTTGGTATTTGGCACACAGCGACTGCAGTGTAGAAGGAAGGTGGTAAACAGAAAACACTGGGAACTATATACAACAGACATCCTCCACACAGCCCCATCTCCTGCTGCTGAGAGGGTAAGGAGTTCAGGCTTAATAACCAAGATTTTCCAGCCCCCAGTGCTGAAGGAGAGGGAATCAGCAAGGTTTCCTCCCAGTCAGTGCCAACATAGGTTAGGGAATGTACTAAGCTGAAATATTTTAAAGTATTTCCCCTGCACATATACTGAAAGCCCCAAAAGAATGTTTCAAAGCACACACCAGGGTGGTCATTCCTTATAGTGCTTGCCTTCTGATAAACCAAATATCCTAACCACAGCACTGGGCCTCATCCACAGCCTAAGGACGTGAGCTGAGGAGCACACATCCTGTTTAAAGTTATCATCTCTTCACCTGAAAGTTGAAAAGAAGCCAGAGAAATGTCTTTTACAATCCTAACCTCACCACAGCAATGCACTCCCACTGTTTACTTCCGGACAGAGTTTGGATGAGTCTCAGTGGGCCTAGTGTTTACAGGGAAAATGGCAAAGTTCAGAAGGTTCCTCATCCCACACACACCTATAATTATCCTGTTTTCTGCAGTTTGGTCAGATGAGGGATGAATGTTAGTTCTTTCCAGCAGTCCTATTTTCATACTAGTATCATTTTTGGCAGTGAAATACATCAAAATTGGAAACCAGACTGTGTCAAATGACATCTAATTTGCCCTAAACAAGGGAGAAGAGAACTTGTTCACCTTTCCCACTTGCTTCTGCACACCTTGACCTTACAAAGGGTCAAGAACACAGAGTTACGTTCAGTTTTATTAGCTGAGAATCCAAGCCAAAAGATGTACCTAGTTACCTCTCTTTTCACGTGAGCACTGAGCCAAACCTGAACTGTCATCCACATCTGAAAGAGAAGCAGCTGCCAGAGAGAAGACCCTTTTTCATGTACCCCTGCCCTTTTCTTTTTTCTTTTAAAATAAGGAAAAAATAACACCCCATTTCCTTGCAGGAAGAAGGTCTCCCATCTTATTTCCCAAATGCATGTTCCCAGTGATGGGTAATCCTTGTTCTGACCACCTCAGCTTTTCTGGATCTGCTTCCTTCTCTCCAGCATCCCAATCTCTCGGTCTGCTCTGTCAGTCCAAGGAAATGTCTCAATCAAACCAGACTAACTTCTCTGCTGTGCTTTACCACTTTATGCTTTTGGCAGCAGCCTCCATCCTTTTGGCCCTCACTAAATAAAGATGTTCTTAAATGTTCTCTCATTCAGCATGAACACAATTTCATCTGTTATGCCCACCAGTCTGAAAGAGGCTCACAGCAATATTCATATTTATTAGCTGGAACCAATAACAAACTAAACACTTGTCATTTTGTATTGCAGCTTGGATCCTATTTTCATTCTTCCTCAGAGAAGCAATTAAAAAAAAACCCAGATATTAGAAAACAAGTTCAGTAATGACTCATGTTTTTATTAGAGGAGAAGTCTGAAGTTTTCTGGGTTCCCTCCACATACAAGCACCTTTTCTCATAGTCACTGAAATGACTGCTTTTTCCATTGTATTAATTCTTTTTCATTAATTTCTCAGATGTCTAACAGAAGGCATCTGGGATGCTGCCAAACTACTAACAAAAATTGGCCAAGAAAGAGTAACAAGAAAAGAATAAGAAGAAAGAAGTAAAAAAAGCAAGATCCCCAAAAAAGGTCATCAAATACCAGAGCTCACAAGATCCAAAGATCCAAAGCAATTCCCTGCTCTACCACAGACCTCTTCACTGATTATGGACAGGCAAGTCATACTCATCTATCAATTCTGTGATTCCATGGATACCTCTGATTCCTTTTTACCACACAATCTGTCTTCCACAAGAAAGAAATCAAAAATCTTGGGCAAAGAAGGGTACACAGTTTACTCATCCAGAGTTCAGCAGGAAATACCATGTATCTTTATTGTGAGTCTACTTCACATATCACTACATCAAAATGGAGAAGCCTGACATTTGTATCCTAATTTTGATAACTAATTTTCCCTTTGTATAATAACTCTTTACTGCTGGAAAGCAGGGTCAGAGTGGGAGGGAGAGTACATCTCCTGGAACTCAAAACTGGAACTGGATTTCAAAGCAACGTGAAAAACTCAAACAATTAATGTAAAGGTGGATTTCTGAAACTTGTCACTCATCTCACACATTCCAGCCAAAACAGCTTTTATTCAATTGACAGCATTTCCTTCCTTGCTTTTTCTTTCTCTTTCTTTTCACTTGTCAGGACTGGGAATACTGGGTCCCTAATGACTCTCCAAATCTCTCCCAGAAGTACATAGAGCAAGAAACAATATATATTAGTTTTGGTTAGTTAAGCACAAGAGGAATATTTCTAGTTTGATGTATCATATTTTTTCTCAGTGGAAAAGAGGCTGTTCTTAAACACTATAAACAAAATGTTTGTTTTCTTAGGAACTAAAGCCACGTATACCCCTACTGATCTGTTGGAAGTACACGTTGTGCCCCGGCTGTTACTCTCTGGTTCCTGAGGAAACAAGAAGCATACCAGGAAATTAAACAGTAGTCAAAATAAAAATAAACATTCTTCCTGAGGTATACAATGTATTTAAGTAACATGTAATTATACAAATGTGAAGATGAGGAAAGCCCAGGGATAAGAATAGGCCAACAGCGTGGGATAATTCATAGCCAGTGGCTTGACGGATGTGTGGGACATAGAAGAGAGTTCAATAAAAAATGTGATTTACAGACCTCATCTTTTAAGTGTTAGCATTCCTTTTTGGCCACGAAAAGCTGTGTATGTACACTCTTCTGCACACTGAGAGAGCCTGTGCTTACACGTATTACATCTGTGTTTGAACTAGCATTTATTCCCTAAAATAGGATTAGATCTTGCACCATCAGAATTTACAGGTCCCAACAGGTTTCTTTGATACAAATCATATTCACAATGACACACACACAATAGACTACGGAAAGCAACTAAGTCCAACAAAAAAAAGACAAAAATACAGGTTGAAGAGAGATCTGTGTAACAGTTTACCAGCAACTATGCAAAATTTTAACTTCTTCAAGCATAAGCATTTTCAATCTATGCTGAAAATGACAGTGGAAGTGTTAGAAGTCTATGTAAGTGCTCCAGATAAGTCTCACTGTCTTAGATTTTTCTAAGGGACCTACTACACTGGTAACTAGGTACCAGCAATAAAAACACCATTCTCAAATAATTTGAACAATTGTAAAGCCGATTTCCTTGTCAGTTCTATACAGAATGAATATTCTTCTACAGAGCCCACAGAAGAAGTTGTTTTTAAAAAAGCATACCTCCTGTACACAAAAGGCCAGCTCGTATTGCAATGGTCAGCAAGCAAGCCAGCAGCGGAGGGAGGAGTGGGGGGTGGAAATAAAATTTAAAAAAAATCCCATTTCATACCTGCTGCCCTTCTGCAGAAGGTGAGTTTATCCCAAGCAATAGATAATTCTGTCCACCGTCCTTCCCTGCCTGACAAGAATAAGCTCCCAAATAGGAAGCACTGCTAGGAGGACTTACTGCAGTAGGACTCCGCAGTTCACCATACATCAACAGAAAACACTGTCATCACCAAACATTCAGGCCAAACCTGATACTGTTGCTCCCTGAGGAAAACAACACAGTTCTTCGAGCAACACTATTGTCTCACCATCAAGTTACAGTACATAAACCACAGCACTTATGACATTACCACTCAAATGTGTGGTCATTCCAAATTTCAACCCTGGACCACCTTGCAAAGGATTGCCCACTGGCCATCCATGAAGTGAAAGAAGAGGGAAGAGGTCCTCACAAGAAAACACAGACTCAAGAAACCTTATCAGAGTCAGGCTGAGCTGCCAATTCTGCAGCTTTCAAGCTTTATTTCGAGTCTCAAATAAAAATCAAACTGGGTGTCTTTGTAAGGTAATACTCACTTTGGTCCCCACTAGGGCACCTTGATCACTCCAACTGTGGCCCTCTGCAACGTGTCACAGTTTTTAATTTAAAGGAATGTATTTTGAAGTCATTCTGTCTGGAAACATCTGACATAGATTAAGCCATAACAAAGCCTGCCAGCTGGCTAGAAAAGATCAAACCAACCTGCTGCCTCAGTCACTGCTCCCATGGGTGACATCACCGTAGCGCCTGTTGCCACGGGACTGCAGTCACAAAAAGGATGAGTGAAATCACTCAACATGCTCCGTATCTCTGAACTCACGCTCTGGCGAGAGTCACCTTCCACCCTGGGCAGCGCCCCGCAGAAGCCAGCGAGACACCACACAGGCCCTCGGGCCCTGCCTTTCAAACTGAACAGGCTCCAGGATGAAGGCAGCCATCCTACTGTTTACAATAATACCATACAGGCTTCAAAAGTAGGGTGGTTTGACATGAGCAGGCTCTGGAAACACAAGCTCATCTATTGTTATGGCCATTAGGCTGAAAACACCTGGCTGAGAGGCAGCAGGGGAAAGGAGGCAAGCACAAGAGGGGAAAAAAATGAATGGAAATTATCATTACTACATGGAGGAACCAATATCGCAAGGTGTTCTGTCATGTGTCTGAGGTATAGAACAGCTGCTTAGCAAACAGCATTACACAGGATCATGACAGAAAAGAGCATTAGCAATATCATAGTGTAGGAAAGTAAAGAATTATGGGCTGTATGTTTTTTTCCCCAAAGACTAATATAATGAAAAGAGTTCTGCTGAAGTCACTAAGGCACCCTTCAAATCACATATATTATAAATCAGTAAAGCCCTGAGGCATCATGTTTATATAGACACTTAAATTTAAAATAAAAATACTCAATCTTTGTTTCTGAGTAGAGATTCAATTACTTTGAGCTTTAGAGTCTGAATAATATGAAGCATAAAACTAAATTTTGTCCCCAAGGTATGTCTCTCTTGTGGGCCGTTTAAATCACCTAGTTGCATGGAGCAAACAAAACAAATTAAGCCAAAAAAAGCAACAAAATTAGTCTTTCATCGGTGAAACACGCAAAAAGCACTTGGGGTACCAAGCATCACGAAGCCCTCATCAGCTGTACTTCTAGCTGTCCCTTAATTCTATAAAGCTCTCCACAGAAAGGCAGGAAATATTTTATTACTGCAACTATTTGACAAGCTGGTCTTAATACCCTCTCACTGTCTAGGTGAAGCAATGCCAGGCTAGAGCATAATGAAATTTCAAACATAATGCAATAGAGGTTATTACAGTGACAGCTAGAAAGTTCATTGAGACCGTCTTGCAACTGCAAGTTCTTTTTTTTCTTTTTTTCTTCTTTTCCTTTTTTAAAATCAAATTAGAGATTGGCCACTAAAGCCTTGATTCTGTAGCTCAGAAGAGCTCACAGTGCTTCAGATTATTAGCCCAGCTGAGTTCAGCAGAGTCCAGCACAGAAAAGTGCACCAACAGCAAGTTAAAGAGAGCAGTCAAAGCAACTGAGCTTTCCTAAAACTCTAGGTATGCAGAGTTGGGGTTCCTCCAGTCCCTGTCATATGCTGCTGTATCAGCATGGTATAAATCCAATTGCTTCTTTACCCTATACAGCAAATGTTCAACTGCTGCACTGCCACCTGAGGTAACTGCTACACTTGCATGAGTAACTTTTGTAGCTGTTATTGGACGGAGAAGAAAATGCTAGAACTCTTTCATGACTAACAAACATAAATTCCAGTATCCAGGCTCCTGAATTTCAATAAGGCTTCTACAAACATTAGTATAAAGCCAGATCACCATGGAAGCAGTCAAAGCTAAGGGTCTGAAAAGGCTCTCAGAATCGGACTGATATCAAATGCAGATTCATTTACCTGAATACAACAGCATCCAAAGTCACTTTATGCATTTCTGCCAGTTACATTAGTTCCCACCTAGATTGTCGAAGGCTTATTTTTCTTGGCCAGACAATTCACTTTCATTCTGCAACTACTTTTTAAAGCTTTTCTATTTCTACCTTATCAAAATAACTTCCCCAGTGGAACTTAAGAGAAATAAAAATCCTGAAAGTAACTGCTTTTTTCATCAAACCAGAAAGGGTTGTTAAAATAATTGTAGAAGACCAAGTTTCCAGCAAGACAGATATTCAACACAAGAAGGTCGTGTAGCTAAGCAATGCAGTTGTTCCCGTAACTACTCAAGTTTTTGCAAGCAGAGGGGAAACCTGTGTACACCACCACCTCTGCATGTCAGTGCTGTAAATGTCCCAACACACGTGTGCTCTTTCCAGAAATGTTACAAAATCCAAGTCTGGTCTGGCATATGCTGAAATCAAGAATCCTCAACGCCACCAGACAATGCTGGACTGGGCCCAACACGTATAAAAAAATGCATTACCTCCAGGTAAAACAAGTCCCTGAGAATTTAAGGTAGGGCAAAGTATAAAAAAGAAATTGGAGGCAAGGCCCAAGACCGCAGGTGTGGTCACTCCAGGAGCTGGCAAGCTGGCACGTTACACTTAGAGCAAACTGCAACATGTCCCCGTGACATGGCCAGTACCCACTAGACTCAGATAAATCCAAACAAATATTGATTATCTGTGACCTGAAGCAGGAAACCAGCACAAGACTTTGTTCTTGAGCATAAGTCAAGAGTTTTTCAACCAACTTTTTGCATTATACCAATCCACTGCAAGGAGCTTTCTGTGCAGTGCTCTCAAGCTGTAAAGCATTCTGCCAAGAGCCCTCTGAGGCCAGCTGAATGCCACTTAATGCTGCTTCAGAGGTGCAAAGCAGCCTTATCTGGACCAAAAGCATGGCCTTCATGTCTCCAGAGATAAAGGGCCAGAGCACTAAACCACTCTGTCTTGCCAGCTGCTATAAAGAGTCATTTAATTTAACCAAACTCATTTAAAATAGAGCTTAATAAAGAACAGAAACAGATTATTTAATAAAAAAAAATTAAGCTATTCCTCTGGGTTGGATGACACTCCCACATTCTTGCAAGACAGAGAAATGATAAAATGTTTAATAAAATTTACAGCATTTCATTCAGATAAAATTTAGAGGATGCTCAATTTACGGGTGGTGTTTGGCTCAGAGCAGCAATAAAAGTCAAGTCAATAAGTGATTTTTTTTTTTAACTTGGAAAAAATATTCTGACTAAAGGAGTATCACCATAAACCACATACAAGAAGAAAAAGGAGTCCCCTGATAGAGACACAGCACTGAAAAAAACAGCAAAAGGTGGCTTTCTTTTAGTTAGCTGGGAAACGTCAAAGCAAAGCAAATTACTTATGTAGTGTCTGTAAATAAAATATGGTCTTGGAAAATATGAACACTGAATTGGAAATAAGTCAGTAAGTCATTCCCTGGCAAAGAAGTTGGTCTTTTTAATTAAACACACTTAGCACAGTCATCAGTGAACATGCAAGTCTAATTCAATTAAATGGAATGCTTCAAACTTAAGAAAATCCTGGAATAAGGAAATAATTGCAAAAAAAATACATAAAGGAGCTTTAGGGAAGTTTTGAGAGCTAGTTGCAGAGTAGTCATGGAGATCTGTCTAATGGGGAGGAAAGGAAGTGTGGAAGATTTTAATGCAGAACTCATCACTGGAGCATGCTCGTCTTTTATGCTTCTCAAACACTTTCTAACAAGGCACTGAAAAACCCTGAGTGAACTGTAGTTAATGTTTCAGTTAATACATAAGAAAAACGTCTGCAAACTTAAATGGCAGCAAAGTCAGCCCCAAGTCCTTTAGATTCTATGTAATGTTTTGCTCTTCACTTTATCCTGCTAGTAGCAGAATTACATTTAGGTGCTACATGGTATGAAGGACTGAATGCACGCACAGTAAGAAATAGTCCTCTGGCCTGGGCAGGTGACAAACTAGAGCTGGAGGGGAAAAAGCTGTGTGAAAGATATGATTTGCCCTATTTTACAACTGAAAGATCAAATTAGTTGTCCAGGGTCACATCTACTCTGTGGTATAGCCAGAAATGAAATCCTCGTCTCCTCAGTTTCATGCCAGTGCTTTAGCCTTAGAATAGCATTTCACTGTTAAAAAATAAAAAGGAATCAAGCCCTGCCATATCCCAGCAGTGAGCTAAAGCATCCCATTCATGTGACCGACAGGCAAACCAAAGGGAAGGAGAATTAAAGGTAATGAAATCTGTCAGAAGCTCATTTGTTTTGAAAGACAGGTCACTGATTCAGATGTTTAACTCAGGAACCCACTCAAAAACTCTCCATCTCAGAACATACTCTCAGTGCATTCTTATTATTGCAGAGTTTTGCACTGCTGCTGTACAATCCCACTGTATTTTAATTACACCATCACTCTCTGCAGACATTTCCCCAGTTCACAGGGTGGAATTACTTGAAACTTATTTAGTAAATACCCAATGCCAAGGAGTAATCTATTCCATTTGAGCAGGAAGCAAAATAGCCAAATAGGAACATGACTCAAGGCTCCTCTGACTAAAGAGAAGATGGAGATGGAGAAAAACACAAAGGGAAACTTTTTAGTCCAACTGTACCGAACACAAACTTGTTTATGAAACAGGTTGGCTGTAAAGATTTCTTGCCAAGTGCCAGCAGGCAGGTACCTTCTATTACAGTCAGGCTGCAAGTGCAGTTATAATGAAGATGGGCAATGGTCCAAACAAGCATTTAAGATAGCTGGGAAGTTACTGCTTTCCCCATTCGCTATTAATCCCCCTGCATTCACAAAGTGAGGCTGAGTCTGCCAAAACCTGGAAGATGTCCTACTTAGCCTAAATTTGAACCTGATGCAAGCAAAATGGCTCTACTTAACAGAGCCACCACCACTGAAAACCCTGCAACTCACCAATTACATTTGTACTATGGGAACAGCAAAGGGACAAATAGCAATAGGTAGCTAGCACAGAGAAAAATTAACAGTGCTAAAATACGACAGGTGATCACTCCAACAGTCCAAGCTGTCTCAGCTACCACTTCTCTCCCACTCTTCAAAACCACAGGAAGATTTATTAAAGAAGAAATGACACTGTAACATCAAGTCCTTGAAAGGCCAAGATGAGCAAGTGGAAGACATTTGTTGAAACAATCAGAAAGAAAGGAAAATAAAAACATCTAAGGGGAGAAAGTGCAATTTTCACTGGAGTATCAACTTTTCCATTTAATATCACTAGACTTTAGAGATGTACAAATCACTGATTTCTTAAAAGAACTGTCCCCAGAATGATGTCCCATGTCAAATGTTAACAGTTGTTTCCTGCACAGAGAACCAAGGATGGTGACATCACTCCATAAATGTCAGACACTGCTGCTTGGTTGCATGTACACACACTGTATGCAGTACAAACTGGATCCAAATGGTTCAGATCTGGGTTAGGTAAGAGACATTTTCCAACAGTGGAAAAGAAAGAACCACTTCAATACACTTGACTCCTCAGAAACCTCAGGGTCAAGCAAATCATCTCATCTGGATTCAAGGACACTGGTTTAGAATGAAGCTTTCCACAGTCCTCATACTCTATTTATAAAGAAGGGAGCTTGTGGAGTGAGCTTCTCTTGGTTAAGAGTTGAATACAAATTCAGAACTACTCATTTTTTTACCTCCTTTATTGGTGCAAGACTATCAGAAAATCTACTCTTCCATATGAAAAATCTGTTTCATTTAGCTGTATTTCAGTATAGATTCAGAAATAAATATTTAAGCACAAAAGTTAAACACTACTAAAATCACAAATTCAAAGTGAGTTAAAATCAGTATTTCAATTAAAGCTCTTTTCATAATAAGAAGTGGTAGAACTGATCTGACAATTTTAATTTTCAAACTGTGGGAAATCTTGGTATTTCAGGCTTTTTATTTCAGACTGGAATTTTGTTCTGAAATAACAGATGTTCCAGTAAAACAGAAGCTCTTATTCCTGAAAAGACTGGATTCACTAGTTCCTGGGTAAGCAACACACACAAGGTTATTATGTGGTTCTGCTTTTCCAAAGCTGATTTCTTACATCGTGTCCGTTATTATACAGCCAACCTCCAAACTTTACCTTGACACAGAGGGAACCCTGAGCTAACTCAATTAGCGCAACCTTGTGAAAAAGTACTAATTGAAGATTGCAAGACAAATACAGGGAGTGGAACTTTGCAAACAATGCTTACCCATCCTCAGACATGAACAGCCTAGAAATATCCATAACGAAAGAGAAGACATTATAGGTGTTTAGTGCTTTTCTGGTAAATTGACTCACTCCTGCGTCAATATTTCCAGGAAAGACCTCAACTCTAGCTCCATAAACTGCCACTGTGCATGAAGACACATACTGCATCAATTCCACAAAGAGATCATTTCATTAAAGACTACACTGAAAGACAAATCTAAATGATCAAGCATTTTCTGTTACTTATACCCATTGAAAACATGTATAAGGTTTTGTTTTCTGGATATTCTTTATTTAAAGTGATGGCTGGATTTTCACTACCATCCACTATGTAGTATACTCCTTTGCAATAAGCTTGTAATGGCTTATTTAAAGTATGGAAAGAACTCTCAGTCCTTGAATTTCAGCAGGTTGTCTTGATCCTTTATTCCAGCTGACTTCCCCATGTTGTAAAGTTCTCTTTACCAGATGGACTTTGACAACACTTCCTATGGATTTTATTTATCCCTTTCTGCTGGATATTATTTATTCCTTTCTGAGGCCACTCAAGCAGGACCCTCCACTTACTCCTCAGGACATACAAGGAAGAACGGGAGGTTCTGTGATACCAGGGAATGCAATGTCCAAATCCCACAGCAGATTTCCACAGAGCTTTATGAAACACATGAGCTATGACTATTCTTACTTTGCCACTCTCACACGCAATGAAGAATACCTTATTCGTTGAACAGTGCTATCTATTTCATGGTCCCACATGTAAAATAAAGCACCATGCAGGCAAGTGGGGCTCTTCAGCACAAGGCAACCTGACATTTTAGGGGGAGCAGATTTCTAAATAGAAACAGGAAAATCAACCTCCAGAGGGGGCAACCCGCCTTTGTGATTAAACCAAAACCTTGTTCAGGATTTGTGTCTATACTACATCAACTATAAGCACTTTGTCTGCATAGAGAGATGCCTGGAAGTGCTGCAGTTTAACTACCTCAAAAAACCACAGGACAAAACAGGCCTGGTTAAGTAAAGTGCAGGAAAACATCAAATGTCCTTCACCCATTTCCTTTGGTCAGGTCCAGAAACAAACTAGTAGCAAAAGCTACACCATCCAAATGCCACTTCCTCTCTCCCAACTTTCACTGTTGACTCCCCTGACCACACGAAGAGCCACCACATTATGTACATACATCTATTTAAGTCTATCTTCGGAAATAACAAACTAGAACTCAGTTGATTAGTTTGTTCCTCACAAACACCATAATTAGGCTAAGACATATTTCCTGGCTTTGACAGATGAGGAACGTGGCATGTCTGAAAGCAATAGCTACAAAACAATCATGGTCACAGTTCACAAAAGTAGCTCAGAGGAAAATGACATTGACAGCTACCAAATGAAAATGATACAGGCCTGATTTGTCTCTCAGCTGGAAACATTTAACAGGAGAAGTGAGTGGATTTTTAACTAGAGTCTTCACTTGTGGCAAAAGGAGAGAGAAGTGGGAATATAACAGCAGTTCATGAAGACAACATAGCAAAAGCTGCTGGTGCAAAGCAGTGATACAGTAAGAAAAAAACTCCAAGAGCAACAAAAAACCCCTCCCCCAGATGATCTATTAAGAGTGTGGTAGGTTTCAAATTCCTTTATAGAATTTATAAAAATAAATCCTTTTAAGACAACTTGCCCATTGCTTTCCACATTTTCACAAGGCAATAGTCTCTTCGTGCACACAGCTTTGGAATGGAGACAGAATTTCTTCATTACTTTTGAGATTAAGGAAACAAAAGGGTCGATGTTTAAGTTTTGTGGAGTACCTAAAGCAAACTTGCCAAGTAAGTTTATCATGTCAGAAATCACTGCCTAGTTTTTTTTCCTCCAGTTTTGCCAAGGCAGCACAAGAATATCTGGGAGTCAAATAATGAATATTTCTACTGGAAGCCAGTGGACCAAGTGCCTAGTGCCTGCAACAACCACATGGGCACATCTCGGTCCCGTTAGTGAACAGAAGACAGCACGGCTCAGCTGTCCCTCCCCAAGAAGGTACATATACACATCTCATGGCAAATGCCAATGTACATACTAATGTTTGTTGACACAAGAGCTTAAATGGATTACGGACTTCAAGACAACAGTCTTGTACTGTCTTCTCTCTAAGACAAAGTCGTGCTTCTCTGCCTGACAGATCTATTCTCCGGTGTTCACAGGACTGGTCCCTCTTTCTAGTGTCTACACAGTAAGTCAACAGGCTGATCTGTTTAAGGAAAATTAAGTCAAGGAGCCTAAGCAGGAACAATTTTGAAGGAAAAAATTCTTCATCTTGCAAAACAATGGCAGTGCTTCAGTTAACCATGTGAGATATGAATGACAAAGGATGAAACCACCCAAAGAAAAACTGTGCATGCACGAGATGGCATTCTGCAAAACATGTACTCATCCTTTTTATTTAAGAAGCTCAAGGAAGCCACTGGTTGTCAAGGTATCAAAAGCATTTTCATTACATTCAAAAATCAGGCCTAAAACACCAAGCCAGATAGCAGGCTGCCATTCTCACCCTCTTGCTTCCAAAGACAGTTACATATTAAATTATTGGGATTTAAGTATAAAGCCAAGACACAAGATAAGTGCTAAAAGCAGTGAGTTGGAAGCCTTTTCTCTGCTCCAGAAAGATTAGATAATGTTGTTGCATGCCATTTCAAGCCATTTCCCAGAAATGTGTTGTAATCTTGTCTACCAGACCCATTCTCTTCCACAACTTTTCTCCTTTCGTACAACTGCTAAGCCTCCTCGTGTGGTTTTTTTGACAGTAATTTCTTTGTTGTTTTAAACACATTTTTCCTTTGTCATCCTTAGTGTTACTAAGGATGGGTAGACTTGAAAAACTTTCATACTCATCAGAGCACCTGGCCTTAGCTCCTCAGAAGCCTAGCTAAATCCAACTAAGCCCCTGGGACTTGCAACAAATTCAAGGAAACACGATTCTTAAGTAATAAAAATCTAGATTCACAAAGGTATTTAAGGGCGCGCTAGAATTATTAACAGCACCTTGTCTCATATTCAAAGTTCAGTGACTGCTTGGACACCTCTCACTAATTACACAGTGCACCTCAGTCAAGAAATTTCCTCCCTACAAGCCCAGAAGCAGAAAGTGCCCTGGTGCCAGCACAGCTAGGAATGAAGTTAAATGTCCAGCCAGACACATCCATGAAAAATGCCCTTACCTCGAGGAGTGACTGCTCACGGACACGGTCCCAGAGCAGGGACATGAGCGAGGTGCTTGCTGGTGTAAAACACTCACAGCTCTGTGCCTGGTGCTGGCTGCAGAGCCCCAGGGCACTGGCCAAGGCCACCAGCATGAACAGTGTCAGACCAAGGTCAGCACTGTGGGAGACTTGACTCAGCCTTTGGTGAATGAGCGGCCTGTTAATTCGTGCCGAAGGCTGCTGAAGGTCACTGACACTCTCACTGAGCAAGGAGTATCTCAATCCCTTGCTCAGTGCCCACAAGGCCGAGGGATCACAGCAAGCAAAGCCGACATGCAAAGCAGCTGGCTTCAGCTTTACACTGACTGCGAGTACCATCACTAGCAATTAAAAACATAGCTGCATTTCCAAGGATGACTAAAGGCTGGACAACAAATTCTGAGCTGAGAAACACTGGGCAGTACTAAAGAAGTCTGAAAAACAAGCATTGCAATAAGAAAAATGAGACAAATACACAACCAATCTCAGCTGGGGAAGGCAGATGTTTTAGCAATCTGACAGACATTGCTTCCTCCTCTCTGCCCCAGAAATGCTTCTTTAAAATTCTTAAATAACCATAGTTAAAATGTTCCTTTGCAAAGATCTGACACTAAGCAAGACAAAATTGTTCTTGCGCAGGTTAGAGATGAATTACCAAAAAGAAAGTTAGCTTTTCAGATTAGATACAAATCTATCCAATAGCCCATTTATACCAGAGAGTAGATGCACAGGGGCAAAGGTAAGGACGGAGTGAAACAGTTCCACAAGAAAACCCTCACTCACCTTGCAACCTGCTCATAGTACAGATGGAAATACCACCCTGGAAATATCTAAATACTTGGGTTTTGCTAGTAAGGAAAATCTTACTAACCATTTTTTACTCAGTCTGCTGCTATAAGGAGAGCTCATGATACTGGTTATCTTCATATTACATGTAAACTTTATTGCAAATAAACATTTGATCAAAAACAGGAAGAAAACAAACAGCAGAGCCAGGCAGTAACTCACATGACAGACAGAAACTGTATGTCAGTGTCGGCAGAGTCTTGAGTCTAGCCCACCTGATTCACAGACAAGCAATGCACCTGGGCAGTGCTGAATAAGCCTGGGATTTAGGATTTATGCACTTCTAGAAGGAACGTGAGGGTAAGTGTAAGGAACTCTCCCAAACCACTAATATTCTGCATGAGATTTAACAGCAAATCATAAGCCTTCAACTCAAGGGAAAAGCAACAGTCATCTTTCACTCACATCACTCAGACGCATTTGCGAGACGGGGTCTGTAAATTACATAATAGCCAGGAGCAGCCCTCCTATCCTCTTCAGGCTGGGCCTGAAGAAAAGTTTGGCCTCAGAGCACCACCACTGATGACAGAGGCCAGTCCAACCACATGATCCACTCAAGGACGAACACTACCGTTGTGCCCATGCTTCCCCAGATCCCCTGAAGTCGACTTTAGGTGCAGCAGTTTGCACCTTCAAAGACTGGAAAACTATATACACATTCTGAACTCTTAGAAAGTCAGACTGCCACCTTTCCAGTCTGAAGGCACAACGCACTAGGCTTATTCACATAAGCAAACGCTTACTTCCACAGCTTGCCTGAAGGAGTAAGGGGAGCTGTATGACAGAGACAGGCCTGAATTGTACATCATGCACAGCCCCAGCTGAGACAGCTTTTAATTTCTCAAGTATCACAAGGGTGAAAAGAAACATCCCTTTCATGCAGACAAGAAGCAGGAGGTTAGAAACTGTTCTGTTATACAACTACTATCACCACACATCAGATAGGTGCAGCAGTGGCACTTCTCATAACAATTAGCCCAATGGTGACTGCAAATACTGCAATTGCCAGAAAGAGGAACAAGAGTGAGCCAGAGCTTCTGCTGCTGTGTATTGGCAGCTGGTTCCCCCAGTGCTAAGTGACAAACACAATGATGTGCTCTCAAACTTTTAGCTCTGTGTGGCCGTCACTCTTACCTCCTTTAGGGCTTTTACCTACTGAGGGCCATGAAGTTGCTGGCTTGTCAGATACACATAACACCAAGCTCTACTGAGAGACAGGAATGACATCCAGGTACTGATGCTACCTGCACCTCCCAGTCAGAATCCCACCAGCAAGAATTAACTTAACAGTATAAGGAACTGTGTATAAGTGGGATGTGGCTGCCACAGGACAGACAAGAGAAACACACTATGGATTAAATTCTTCCACTGCTCCTAGTGCCAACACTAAATACGTGCTCCACTGGGGATAAGGATAACCCTCAGGCCTTTTTCAACCTCTCCCAGGTCTCTGACTGCAAATGAGTAAAAACTCTCTCCTGCTGGGATATTAGATTAAGGAAAAGATCCCCTTTAGTCTCTTTCTTTGCCCCCGAACACCAGCGGGATGGAGTCAAATGCTGAGGCACGGATCAGGAAATCTTTGGCCTGTTATTCTATTCCATTCTTTAAGTTCCTCTTGTTGCAGAGTTACTTTCCAGTTCTCTAAACTGATGAACAGCCCCATACTAAGGCCTGGATTTGAGGAAGCACTGAGCATCCACAACTTGGGTCAGGTATTTGAAAACAACAGTTTTGATAGCCTTGTCAAAATTTGCAGGCCAGTATCAAATTTCATTAATGAGTTAGGTTTGTAGGTTCTTGGGTTTTGCATTCTACTTCAGTTTAATCAACAACTTGACCTCCCAAAACTCCTCTTCCTCCTCCTCTCTCTCCACGTGCAAGGTTTCTTACCGAAAGAACCTTTGAATATCAAGACTTCACACTAAGTCCTGAACCTGAATCTGCAGGTGAACCTGAAAATACTGTGGACCCAGACACTTCGCAGAATGGGATGAAAGAGATCACTCAGAAATAGGTGGTGTTATTAAGAGACAACTGCCCATTTCCTGGTTTTTATTCATTCTATCCTTCAGCCTCAACATGAAATTTTTCATTTCTCTTCTCTCATTCCACTTCCCCACAGCAGCAGAGAACTACACATTTAAAGACCAGATGGGTATTTAGTGCAACCACTGTTTTCAGAGAAGCTAGTGTGACTCGATAGCTGGTACAACATGTTTTACACCCTCTCTTTAAGTATCTGGCACACCAGGGAGTGCTCAATGCTGGGACTCTGATTCACTAAGACACTGCTTCTGATTGAGAGAAAGGAACAATGACAATCTTGTGAGAAGATTTTGTTCCTTTATCTTCTGTTTATGTGCTTTCCACAAAGGGAAGAGCCTTGCATTCTCAGACAGTACAAGGCTAATGACTATTACTGCCTTGCATTATTCAACAGGAAGAACACAATTAGATTCTTATGTCCTATTTGGTGTTCATATTAGCATCAGGTTATCATAAAACACAATTACATGAAGTTGTAAATACGTGCTCATCTTTCCTTTGATGAAAAATGAGGCCAACACTAGCATTTCGGAAGGGTCACAGCTCTCTAAAAAGCACAGCAAAACTTCGGCTTAAGCAAGTTTCCAGGGTATGTTCTCATAGCAGGAGGAGCTGAATGAAGACCTGTAACACCCAATACAAAAGGACTGCAAAAGGCTACCTTTGAGCTCTGAGGAACAGCAGAGCAGCACGCAATACAAACCCGTGTCAACAATACGGGTATTTCCTAGCTAACGAGTACGAGGACAGCACGACGAAAGAGTCCTTTCACAGACCGCCCTGGGTCAGAAAAGGCATTCACTGCCTTGTCACCCAGCTCTTCTCAGTGATCCTAATCAGCTCACACCGGAGTTTTGTAACTCAGGTTGTGCATCTGTGAAATGGGTGACACAATGATATTGCTCCTGTTTGAAAGCACTGTGAGTCTGATGACGAAAAGCTGAAAATGAGTGAGGCCTTAGGTCTGGGTTTTATGGGTCTGGGCAGACAGCCTCCCTGCCCTCACGCAAGACTCAAATTGCATCTCCTTGCTCTAGGTTATCCTTCCCGGTAATAAACCAGCACACACCTCCCCCTTGTGGTCCACTGCAAAGAGCATCCCAGCAACGTGCTACTAGGACAATCTGGTCCTCTTGACTCTCATTCCCTATCAAAGGCCACCTAACCACATCAACATTGCCGTGAACTGGTTAGGCTCTGAACAACTGTGCTTGCAAGAGTACATTTCCTTTTGGATCACTCTCTCCTTGTCATGCACTGCCCTGCTGGAGTGCTGTGAGCAGAAGAGACAAAGCTGTGCCACCTAATGCTGATGGCTTTAACACAGCATAGTCCTATGTTAATGATTTCCTATAGGTCTAATTCATTGAAATAAATTGGCACGTAGAATCTTTATTAAAAGGCTTCTACCCCAAGATAAACAAAGCAAACTTCAGAATAAAAGACCAGAGCCTCAGGGAGCAAGATTCTCCACAGGGAAATCGCACCCAAGGTCCAACAAGAGACCCTACTGATTTTCTCAGTGCACTGAGGCAGTGACTGCAGACCCAGCCATCGCTGCACACCAAACTGCTTCACATTAGCCTGCAGGAAGCTGTTGATTGCTAGGAAACCACTGGGACTTTTGTAAATTTGCAGCAAAGCTTTGTGCTTACTGCGTGCAGAAACAAGGCAGGGGCAAGAAGGGAAAGACAAGGCTGGAGATGTGTAATGGCCTTCAAATCCACTGCTAGGAAACACTCCTATTTAGTAATTATTAGAGATTCTACTACAGGACTGAGATGGCTCATTAACCAAAGGTGCATGGGCTAAAGTCTACCTTCTCCTCAGATCTCCTTTCCAAGTTACTCCATTCGTCCACTTGTTGGAAAGTAACACAGCTCTCTCTTCATCCTCTGCTAATGGTGGTGGTCCGCATTCCCTTGGTCACTGTAGTCACTCAAAAAACAGTAAAAAGCTTCAGGAATGTTCCTTACCTGTATTTTAATGCTGTCCTTGTTGAATTAAAAATGAAGGGCTTCCCCCCACCCTCACGCCAAAAAACCTTTAAAACAGCCCCACAAACGCAGAAGGATAGCATGGAAGCACGTACGGTCTCACACACAGACAAAACAAACCAAAAAAAAGGGGGGGGGGGAAGAGACAAAAACAGTCACCACTCCACGGGCCTCTGGAAAAGGTGCTCCTGAGGAGGGCGGCGCCGGCGGCTCCTCCGCGGCGCCCCGAGGCGACTCCAGGGGTGCCACACCCGCCGCTCCCTCCTCGGGGGGCTCTGCCACAGGGAAAGCCCCGCCCCGTTACCGGGAGGGGAGATCCTTGCGGAGAAAGTTCTCGAATCGGCGCATGCGCAGAAGCTCCTTTGAGAAGGTTCTGGAAGTGGGGTGGGAGGTCCGGGGTCACTGCGGGTTCAACGGGGGGGGCAGCACCTCCTCCCCCTCTGGGAAGGCATTAAAGGCAGCGCTGCAAGGAGAGAAGTCAGACGTGAGGCAATGAACATCGACTGATTCTACTTTGTAAGACAACAATAGAAGCAGAGTCAGTCTTTACAGCCTGTAAGGCCTTTTTATTTAAAAGAAATTAAGAAAATAATCAACTACAATCACCTTCAAAATAGTTCCCTTCTGAGCTGACACACAGCTGTAGGATGCTGCCAACATTCAGAGCAATTCCTCACACCATTTTCTGAAAGGCTGTTAAGGATTTCCATCTTTTTGCTTTCAGGTCTTATACCGACAAAAAATGTGTTCCTTTGTGAGTACGGACTTGGTCGGGAAGAGGGAGATAGGTCTGGTGAATTGGGTGGGTGCTCAAGGACAGTGATGTTTTTATTAGCTAAAAACTGCTTCACAGACAAAGGTTGTGGGCTGGTGCACACAGACATTTTCCAACAGGGTAAGAAAACATCTATATTAGAACACACATCACCTCCTATTGAGTGAAACAATCGAGCTGAGCTTTGTCTCACTGTGACAGGTTAGAACATGTTCCATAATCATCTCTTTCTCTCCCCTCCCACTCTTGGTTCCCAAGCTATAAGATTAGTCTCAGGTTTCTTGTGTTGGACCTTGTATTTTCCTTTCTGTGCTGTCTGGAGCATTATGTTTTATAAAATAGTAGATATAGGGTCTTTTTTTTTTTTTTTGAAGGATTGTAATGAATTCTGTTGCTACTTTTTTTTTACTTTGCTTTTCAGATGGCTTTTTAGCACATAACTACCCCTGTACTGCTAGCACTGTACTTCTCCAGGTACCTAAGCTAGTTTAGACAACTTCTACACTACAGTAGCAGTATTATCGTAAGACTTTTCTAAAAGATACCTGAAATAAAAGCTGTGAGGAATGTCTGTTATAGTGTAAATACACTTCCTTTTATGTAGAAAATGGCTAAAGGCCTCCCATAAGAGACCTGCATTTCATCTAATCTGTCAGCAAACTTTTTACATGCAGGTTCCATATCTGGAACCAAACAATTTCCATTTTTGCTTTGATAAATTTCTTCTGCCTTTATCTAGGATGAAAATTAAGCATAGGAGTAATTACAGCCACATATGGTTATTCTCATAATTACTAACATGTAGACAGATGAATCAACCCATGATTTATTTTTTAAAAAAGGGGAAAAAAAAGGCCTGTGTTCATTTCAGTGAAATCAGAACTAGCTCGGGTATCATATTTGGACAGCAAGTCTAAAAAGCACGAGACAAAAAACCTGCTACTTATTTTCTGTCAGTTCCCGATCATCTCCAACATTAGTCTATGGACAAAAAATCAAAATGGATACTATAAAAGTTTCCATTTTAAGTGCTTTTAGGGAAGAGGCTGGAATTTCCCTGTAATACATTCACCACAGATACAAGAGTCACTGATGTTCAGGGGTGCGTGGAAACATCATCAGCAACACTGTGGTCTAGAAAGAGGGATCCAACAAATCCTAGGGAGGGTCTTGAGGTTTTTAAGCCCATTTATCAAATTTGCTATCACATGCTAAGAACAGAAAGGAACAAACTATGAAACAGCAACACTGTTCTTTGTGATTCACAACATGTCTATCTACGTCCCTGATTTTGAGATGTAGACGAATGAGCACAGCTAAGAAGAGGATATAAGGGAGGAAGCTTCCTCCCCCACATACATCATGTACACAGCACATCCCCACTAACACGTCACTCTGTGGATTCTATACAGTCAGAGCTTGTAATCACCTCCTCAGCTCCTAATGATTAATAAAGCTCGTGAAGGACATCTCCCATCACCAACCAGGCTGCCAAATCCAGACCTGACCGTAGCATTTAAGTGCTTTCCACCCAGATAGCAATAGCAGAGACCCAATGAGATGCATCTCCTGCTTTTCTTTCTTTTCAGGATAAAAACTTTGTGGGAATGAAGTCTTAGCAAAACTTAGTATAAAATCCTGCCCTTAATGAGGCAATGAGAGTTTTGCCATCAGCTTGCACTGGAGAACTGCCAGGGTCTCATTTCCACTGCCTGACTCCAAGCACACTGAAATCAGTGGGAGCCCTCCTGCTTGTTCCAGTGTGTACAGCCTGAAGTCCCTAACAATTTGCTTTGTATTAATTGCCCTGTGGAGGCATGTTTGAGTTCACCTCTGAACAGCATGCAATAAATTGCACAGTCCTATTCTTCTAGAAAATTTCTCCAAGGCTATTTAAAGAATGTTCTCTGATTTTCTTTGTTGTTGCAAATTCCAGAAAAGAAGAGAGCCTAATAAATACTGTATTTAAAATCCATATTTGGTCTTCACTATAAGAAACAATGATAAACAACATCATTGGTTAAGAGAAATTAGATCAATTTATTTTTTATTTTCATCGGGGTCATTAAAGTACATTAAACTGATTTTATTTGTTGGGCTAAATTCCAGAAATGACTTCCTATTTAAATTGTTTTAAAATTTTCTCAGGCTTTGAAAATTTAATATGGCTGAAAATATTCCTTTTGTGACCTATACTGCTCTCTTGTTGCCTTCATCGTAACTTTAATAACCATTTTATAACTAAGATATTGGCCATTTGTAGATTATGCAAGCTTAATGCACCAAAGTCTTGATTCAGAAAATTAAGTAAACAACTTCAAGTGAACCCTTATGTTAAAGCATACACTTAAAGAGTTCTCACAGAGAAGAAAATTATTTTCTTACTTAGCTCTTTATGAGACGAAGTCTTGCTGTGGATATCAATGGATGTACCGAGAACACTGCAGTAAGCAGCCATTTTTCACTCAGTGTTGGTTTCTGAGTGAAAATTGAAAAAGTTGAGATAATAGTTAGGCAAAAGCCTATTGACCGATGATAACATTGCCTACAGACCCACTAACAGGAAGAAAACCCAGTAGTATTTTAATCAGTTATATGATTAAATATGCAAAGTAGACATTCTCATCAATTTGGTAATGAATGGCAAAATGGATGATAAGAGAGCATAGACACCAGCCTATTTTCCTATTACTCCAGCTTTTCTTTTTAAAACAGATAGGACAGACCAGCTGATTAAAATCCCTTTAATTTCCTCTTCTTTTAATGTCAATTAAACTTCTTTAACATGAAGGGAACATAGGGAAAGTCACAAAGCAACAATGCAATACTAATTACCTAGCGAGGGAACAAGATGGCAATGATTAACCGTGAAATTTTTTATCTACAATAAAAGGATTTTGCATGAATGAAAATTTTGATTGGCTTGTGTGTGGCTTGTTGATATTGACTGAAGGAGTCCTGCCCCAGCCACTCTGGGTGCAGAGAGGCTGTTGTGGTACTGCTGCATGATTCTAGGTTTTCACAAACTAGAATTCCTATTTTCTGGTTGGTTGTGCATTTGATCTGCATAATCGCCCCACAGCTATGCAAAGCTCAATGCTCTGAGCAGCTGACAGCAACATTTAATCCAAGGTCAGTGATTTCCTTTAATTATTGTAATTTTATTTTCTTTTTTTCAATCAGTCGTACACTCCACACGGCTCTCTCCTCTCCCTGCTGGAACAGATACGTTTTCCCAGCTTACTTCAAAGAAAGTCTAAAAAGCCTCTGACAACCCTGGGCAAATACTCTTCAGCAAATGCCCCAAAGCTGTCCAAAAGGTGCACAGCTCTACCAGCATCCCCCGTTTACAGGCCAGTTGGCTCACAGGAGTGGGGGCCAGGCTGCCTGCTGCTGCACAAGTTACAAAGTGGAACCCTCTAAGGTTTCCCTCTCATTCTTTCCTCTAAAACAGTCCTTAACAGAGAAAAGCACTGGAGTGGTTGCTAGAAGAGAAGCAGAGCTTCTATAAAACTCACAGATTATGGAGCTCTCCCCTGAGAGCCGTTCTCCTCCCACAGCAAATGGGTAATATCTCATATCTCCCCCATTGCTGTGATATCGTACACACTTTATCACTGGCAAGGCTCCCACCCGAGAGTTAACAGCAGATGGGACCTAGAGGGAGGTAAATGCATTTCCCAGCTCTATTACCCTCCCATGTGGGTTCCCCATTTGGAGAGCCCAGCGCAGTCAGGGATGGGTGCTGGGAGAAGCGGCTCCCTTGTGCTCTATGCAGAAATCATCAGGGCTCCTGCAGAGGGGCACCATGCTGGGACAGGCAGAAGGAAAGCTTTGTCTCTTGGAGTTTATTCAACCAAGTATACAATTATTATTTCCTCAACAGGAAGCCCCTTCCAGTTATCATTATAATAATGCATGTCTCCATGGATACATAGCTTCCTCTATAATAATTCACCCATGGAAAGGCAAGAAAAACAGACAGCAGGGAAAGCACTGAGCCCTCTTCTCTTATTTTTGTTTCAGTCTCAGTGAATAAGAATTCACTTCATGTTTTAGGAGTCATTAGGAGCCTAAAGACTGTAGCAGCTTTTAAAAAATTGGCCACTTAAATCCGAGTTGCAATCGTGTTACTGGTGAGACTGAGTGAAGATGGCCCTGCATAAGAATGAGCACAGCCCTTCACAGGGTTAACCATGCAGCAAGCACATTGAGACAAACCAAAGAGATCCACCTTGCGATCACAGCTCATGGGACAAAAGCACTCTGTTCAAGTACCCTCACATTTCTCCAGCTGGCAGGGATCCTGCTGCTGGAAGCAGGTGGTGTTTCAGTACTCCGCAGGGCAGCAAACGCATGTTCAGCTAAAACAGGTATCTGATGTGCCCTGACATCATCTTCCTTCTTTCTCCCAAATCCAAAGCCAGAGAAGAAACAGCTGTGTATAACATAAACCAACTCAAAAACTACTTAAATTTGCACTGACTGCTACAGAGTCAGAAGGCTGATCAGCAATAAACCTGATAGGGAAAGAAAGACAATAATCCAGGAGAATCCATGCCTCCAGATGATGGATTTTTAGTGCCTCCAGAACCATTCCCCCACTCTGTCCCTGCAATAAACTCTAGATTTCTTGAATTCAGAGAGAATATCCAACCCTTTTTCAGACTCTAATTAACCAAGCCTATCTAATACGAAACAAATATTCTCTCACTGCAGCTGTTCTAAACAGATGTTACAGCACAGGCACTTTGAACTGGGAACCCTGTGAAGAAATAAAGGAGCAGGATGTTATAAAGTAACATCATTTTATGTGAGGCAGTAGTTTCACATGCACTTGAAGTTGGCTTAAGCTAAGACAGGCACCAGAAGAGGCAGTCCTGCCCTCCCCCCAGGTTCCAGTTGTTCGTTCCCAGCTCTGCTCCTTCATCGTGCTGACAAGTGTCTGTGTGGCCGTGTGGGGAGTGGATCAGGGAACTTATCTGAACAAAAACAATGTAGTTCACCAAAGAGGGCAATTCTGGAATGGAAAAGAAGTAGCCAGGGGCGCAGGGAGGGTTGAGTTGCTGCTCTTGGCAGAGATGTCTGCTTATGCTGGCTCTAAGTGCATGTGAAACTACACTTACTATCGTTTAGACAATTAACGGCATTGTTAGACAAACGCTAGCTCTCGGGCAAAACCCCTCTGTCCCCCCACTGAATCAGTGCACCACAGTTACTCACTGAAAGCTATTCTGAAATATGCAGGTTCTGGAATGCCGAGGGTGAATTCAGGACCAGAAAGCGATGACAAGAAGGAAGGCATTAATATCATAAGGATAATTCTTTAGTTAGGGTCAGTGAAAAACTTCTAGCTGGAGGAGACAGATGAGCTTTGTTTCATGTGTGTAGGGCTGGGTGCAACACATGTGGCTGGGTGGGCTGCAGAGTTCCTACTGGGTCACAAAGAACAGGAATTAATGTGGTGGTTACAGCCTCTCTGCTCAGCTTGTTTGCAAATTCATGTGATCTAGCAACACACTTCCACAGTGGTGGAGACGGGTGCAAATGGAAAGACCGGCTTCCAACAAAAGCCCGAGTAGAGCTCATGAGGGCTCAGAGCCTACAACTGAATCCATGCAAACGGGCTCCGTCCATGCCCGGAGGTCTGTTACACAGGACAGAGCTTTCTGGGGTTATAAGCAACTCAATCAAACACAAGGCAGCAGTAGGAAGGGATGGATAAAATATCAGTGAGGCAAGGAAAATTACCGAAGCACCACGTATAGACTTTGGGAGCACCAATGATGTATGATGCCTACAAATTGTTATTTAATGCTGGAGTTCTCTGGAATTTGAATGACATGATAAAATCAAAGCAAACCACTCCAATTTGTGCTCCAGTTAGCTGATTTAGAAAACCAATAACATATTTACCAGCAAAATGGCCAGAGTAAACAGCTTAATTAACTCGGCTTTACTTTCCTTCTAATTCATTTTAAAGAAAAATGTAATTGTTTGCTGTTTTACATTTCCATTAAAATTTTTGTTGTCAAAAAGTTTTTATACATATGCAAATTCACCTGTACATTTTATCTGGTATATTGTTATATTCAAATTAATAATAAAGCAAACTTTAAAACAAAAGAAACATAACTTAGTGCCCAGAAAACTTGATGCTTTGTTTTTGACAGAGTGAAACCAGTGATGACAATTCATATTGTCACACAAATTGGAAACAATGGCTTTTATATTGTCAAAGACCTAAAATAAGCCTAAGCAAAAGGAAGGAAAAATATGACCATAATAGAGCCTGCATTTAAAAATGCAGATAAACAACTGGAAACGTAAAGATATTTTTCTGAAGAAACAGACAAAATAAAACCCAGTTGTGCAAAGCACAACATTGCCTGCATCAAAAAAAAACAACCAAACACCACAATGACAAAAAACAACCAACCAAAACAAACCAGAAAAATCAACCCTGTTTCAAGGAGACTGGCTGCAGCTTACAGTCTGATGCCCAACATTTTATTTTGCTATTCTTTTTAGATTTAGAGATTAAAATACCTATTTGGATGATGAAGTCTGTAAAAAGACTGGCAAAATGACATGGAGATTTCTCTGACCCAAATCCAAGACAGTAACAATGACAAATGGAGACTTTCGAATGTCTGTATAGAAACATCTATAAAATCATCAAGCAGCTTTATTCCTGTCTCTCATTTAGCATTCTCTACATCATCAAAGCCATCCACTGTTATTGGCATTAATTGACACCTCTCTCAACTGAGATGATGAGGATTGAAAAGGTCCAAGACTGAACAGTCCTCACTGTCCTTCGGAGTTGATTTTATTGTTTCAGAGCCGCTCCACGTTGACAGCATCACCAGCTCCGCTACCTTTCTGTGGTTAAGTGGAAGAGGACACCGTTTTTCAGCTTGGCCCTCTTCATAATTCCTAGCTAGAGAAGAGAAGGGAGAAGAAATTCAAGAGAGAGAGCTTTTTCAAATCATGTGACTCCCGAAATGTTGGTAGAAGGCTTGCTAACAACTAATGTTTCTGTGCTCAGCATCTCAACACCGTGTGCTTTTCTGCCCCTCAGGTGGTCCTGCTGCTGCAACGAACTACCAAGCATTTCTGAGCTGTACCACCATCACTGCTAAAAGATGTAAAAAGAAAAGACTAGAAAGATAAAGCGTTGTAAGCACATTTTAAGTTCCATTTCATACCTGAAGAGGTGTTCACCAAATAGCAAAAATGTACTAGAAGAAACATTTAATTTTAGGGGTACCAAAAGCATTTTATCAACTAAGGGGAAATCGTAAGTACATTCTAGTAACATGGTCCAGACAGTATTTTACAGAGAGTCATTTACCAAACACCCTCTCTTGTGTAAGAGGCTGATACAGTCTGAGACTGCTACATTATGAAGTCTCTTATGCAAGATGCTGATGGCCTAAATAAATAATCCAGGTTCAGCACTAAACTTTGGAATCCAGCAAGGTATCTAATGAGCTGTTGGGTCCCTGGGTGATGGAACACCAATGGGGGAAAAAAACAAGAAGTCAGGAACCTAAGAGAAACCAGTACAAACCAAGAGACAAAAGCCAAAAAGATTCTTACGGAACTCTGAAACCCTCTCTCCCTCACAAAAAGAACCATTTTCCATGGACACCTTGGAACAGCCTTAATACAGTCGGAGATTATTGGCACCGTAGTAATAACTCTCTACCTGCAGCTGCTCTTCTTCATTCCAAATGACCTAAAGCAGCTTCATTTATTATAGAATTTTCCCAGAAATAAGAATAGATCCTAACCTGCTGCAGTCAATGGAAATACTTCCAAGAGCTCAAGAGGGCTTTGACTCAGGTTCATATTTCACAGCAAGTACAGGCCTTTCCTTTATCAGATTCACGAATACAGTTTCTGACTGATTTATAAAATATTCCTCTAGAGCAAACTGAAACTCACCTAAATTAAAAGACAATGAAAACTCAGCAAATAAAAAGAAGTTGTTCTGTTACAGTGCACCATTTACCAAGGGAAATCACCAACCCAGGATGTATCTCTGGCTCGATACCCCCAGGCACAGCACGCACACCCTGGCTGCTGCTGCCCGTGGGCTGCACAGGTAAGACACCACCACAAGGTTAGTGCAGAAAAGCTACAGGAAAGAAAAAGAAACACTTTGAAGAGCAGAAAGGATTTTCATAGCCCCAGCATCCAACCTGCCTATAACCATTACCCACAGAGTCTTCTGGAGGGGTGCGTTCTTCCCTTTTCCTCATAAACTGCATTACAAATGAAGTATTTCTTTGATGGCATTGGTGATAATGGAATGCCAGCCTGGTGCTACACACTGAGAAGAGCAGGCCAGCTTCTGGGGGTGACACAACACTGCCAAATGCTTTTGTGCTGCTCTGAAGAGAAGCCAGGTGGGGATAAATTAAATGCATCCAAAAAACAAAACCAAGCGTCATTATCAGACTGCATCCTTCCTTCTCAAATGTCTTCATTGCTTGGCTTGAAACACCAGCAATGCAGAGAAGAACTGCATGAAGGTGGCATTTGTAAAATAAAACTTACAAGAAGTGATAACCAAGGAGTACCACTTCACGCTACACATGGCTGTGCCAGTTGTATAATAAAGGACCTCTTTAAGCGGTAAGAGACAAGTCTTGGCTCCCCCTCTCTTAATGCCTGGGCTGATGGCATCTGGAGACCACCAAGGGATTTTAGATCTCTTTGGTTTATACACACCCTCATTTTTTAAAAAAATAATCTTTTCTATTTCTCAGAGCAAATAAGCTTTTCGCAGCAGACTGAAATGCCTCGGAACCTCCTAGAATCTGAAGGCACAGTAAAGTGCAAAGAGCCAGATGGAAACAGCAGGCAGGTAGAGAACTAAGGGATCTCACCCTTTCTGCACTCTAGACAAGTTTTATCCTGAAGAGCTCTTCCCAGTTCCCTGACGCTCTGTATGTTGTCTTCCTCCAAGAATGACAACCTCACAACCACATGAGCAGCGGACAGATGGCTTGTCCAGATACGTTCTCATCTCCACTCACAAGAATTCCCCCAACACACACCAAGGGTCATGTTCGACATTCATTCACATCAGTGAAACTCCACTGATTTGGGGAGAGTGGAGAAATTTGTTCATATAACAACTTTACACCCAAGATCAAGGCAACTATAAATAGACTGCCTGGGTATCTGATTAATGGTAGGTACCATCTGATCTTAATTAGGAGTCAATCTGTTAACTCTATGTAGTGAGGCTTTCCTCCTTCCCTTGGTTTGACATATGCACCATATGGTTTATTTTCCAGCTGGAAACCTGCTCTATAAACCAATAGCAGTTCTCCCAGGTGAATCACTGTGCTTACAGTTCTGTGACATAACACAGTAAATTACTCACATGATCAAATATTGAATATGGGGAAAGCTTTCCATATATTTTCACATATGAATAGCCTATTTTATAATTTTGTGTTGTTTCTCCATAGGCATTTGAATCTGTTAACCTGCTCGCTAATGTTCATAAACAGAGTAAGAAGTTTCCCCATTCCCTTCCTAAGTACTAAAACACAGGTAAACAAACTCATGATTGAATTGTCTTGAAAGTTATTGTACTGCAGTTCTCCTTGCTGATTAGATGAAACAGAAGCTTTATGAAACATCCCTGTCATTTTTCTTGCTGAATACAAAGCACTGCCTCATTTAGGCATCCTTATTTAGTCTCTCAGCACAGGAGACAAGAGTGTTTCCTCTAAAGGACAGCCTGGAACTAATCTCTGTCTGTTGACTTTACAGCACTGAAATTAAATGTCTCAAGTTAGATTGCTACCTGAGTCACGCCTCTCGCTTACCAAATAAATTACATTTGAATTCTCTGTATGTTTCTTTAATGACTGACCTTATTTAAAAGAACAAATGATTTCCAAGGGGATCAAAATTGCCGAAGTAGCTGCCCAGTGGTTTAACAGGACAATGCCAATCAAATACGAATCCAGCCTGGCTTTTTGATTCCTTAGTGTTTGCATTCAAAATGGTTAAAACAATTTCTGAACTTTAAAAAGTTTACAAAAGGACAAAATGCTCTTCCTGTCCCCCCCTTTAAAAGGGCACATTTGTGTACGCATATATGTATGAAAGAATAAACTTTTTAACATATGTCAGCATTGTGAATTTTGCACATTGGAAGGAGAAATGGAAACATTGCTTCCAGAACAATGTACCACTGACCACTGCCACAATGATTCCTGCTCTAGAAATATCCATCCTGGCCAGGCCAGGAAAGAAGTTCTGTCTTCATCTCTGTGCTAGTACTGTTACCAAGACTGTTAATTAGCGAGTAATTTGCAATATGGATGTTTATCTCCAGAAACTGCATGGAAACAATAAAACATTTAATTCAAGCTAATGAGCACCTGTCAGAGTACAATAATTTTGGCTACTTACAGAAGTATTACTACTCAATGTAAGGAAGAGCAGAGGGACCTCTCTCTGAAGCACCCACCCCTTCGCATACAGCAAAACGTTAAACCTCGCGGTGGATTTGTCAAGACAGGCTAGAGAGGGTTCAAACTGGCATTCCTGACTACCATAGGGATATTTAGAATATTTAAGGACCTCCTATCTCAGGTGACAGAGACAAATTATGAGCACACTACTCTCTCCCCTGTCTAGCGTGGAGGCAGAGAGACCGCAGCCAGCGTTGTTTTGCATTACTGAGGGGGTTTGTGTTCAAGTGATAAACTCTGCTCAGTGACATTTTCTGTCATGGTCTTTTGCACTAAACTGAGCTCTGAAGAATGATCTCAGCAGTAGCATTTGGAAGAGGGTAAGTTGCACAGAGAATGAAGACACAAATTACAGCTGAAAAGCTTTTATCTGTATGTACCTGTCTATATCTACAAAGCTGCAGAAAAGCTGACCAAGAACAGCAAGAACTCTTTCACCAGCTGCCTTCAAAGAGGAGGCACCAGGATGTCTTCCCTATAAACCAGTGTTATGGGGAGGTGCAAATGAGGGAGTACTGAGAAGGAAAAAATATTTTTCAAGTTCTGCCTTCTGTACAAGCTTCCTGCACTACCTGTAGTTTCATCTTGTGTGTTGTTATAACCATTTTTCCGTGATATTCCTTAATTACACAGCACCGTAATGAAATACACTCAAAATCCGTCAGCAATCTGCAAAGCAAATAGACAGCATCCAGCACATGGGGAGAAGGGAATCGGTTCAGCTCACACTACTCAAACAAAAACCCGTGCATTTCCAAGAGCTCCACCACTGCCAGGCTGCAGTACAGCAAGGTTTTCAAGTTAAATCATTGCATAATATGATGGTAATGAGTTTCTCAGCAATCATTATGTCTCTGTCAGATGGTAATAAAATGGAGTATCTGTCTCTGTTCTTGGTGTGCTTGGAGAATATGCAGATATGCCAGTCCTCATTATATCTTGATAGAAACAAAACCCATTAGCACAGGTGCTATATGTTTTAATGAGGGAGACATGTAGAAACTAATCCAGGTCAATTATAATGAAATGGTTACACCTAGCTGAAACTGATAAAAATCTAATTACATCCATACCAACGGGCTCTTTCCTAGATGCATGGTGTAGATCTACCTTGGTAGGAGTGTATAGTGGGCTTTCAACTAAAGGACTCCAGGTAACTGGTAGGTAAGGAATGACATTTGCATGGCAGGTGCTGGTTTTCAAGTGTCTATCAATATATAATGGGAGATTAATCCTTTAACAAAAAACATTTTTAAACCATTTTGTTTCTTACAGTCAAACAGGAAAGGCCTCCAAGAAAAAGTCACATCTTGTTCTGTTGGTAAGTTATCATGGAAACAGTTCATAGCTTTACAGACATCACTGATCCTTAAACATAAGAGTTGTAACTGAAATCATAATTACTATTTTGAGGATTAGATCAGAGAAACCTGAAGATACGCAGATATTAACATATTCACTCTTTTCAACTGTACGACAAATAATTTAGCAAGTGGCCATATTTGGCCCAAACTGTTTCAAGCTACCCTGCTACACCAAGCTTATCTAAGGCTTGTCCATCTCAAGCCACACCTGAGACAGAGTGGAGGGTGCTTAGCTGTTAAATACAAGATAGGGAAAGTGTGCTCACTCCAGGCACGGAGGACACAGGAAAACTCGTTTCCAAACCAGCATCAGTCCGTTCATGACACTCCCTGTGTGGTCAGGAGCCCAAATTTAAATTTTCAAGGAGAGATTCAGCCTTCAGTAGCCATCACAGTCGTGAGCCCAAGGCTTGCCTGGCTGTATTTCCATAGCTCTGTCTCAGCGTGCCCTGCAATCTCTCGAAGCCCTCGTGCTCAACTCCACAAGGCTGGGAGGAGAGATGTCCCCAGGTAAGCAACAGTCTCCTTCACAGCAGCCTCCACGAGCAGCAATCAGAACATGTTGTGTCTCACGTGGGCCATGTGGAGGGGTGAAATGGCTGCCTAATTTTTGGGGGTTTTTTTAATGACATATCCTGAAAGGAAATCCAAGCTCTGCTATGAGCCTGTTCCAAATGAACTCCAGATGAAATCTCAAACTGGCTCAAATTCCCACTGACTTCAGTGAATGCTTTGAACAGGGGCAAAGAATGAGAGTCGGACAGCTCTAAGCTTGAAAATGTATTCACATATGGCTGCCCCATTTGTTCTAACTCACTGAACCCAATGGAATTGCTTCCACGTCATACGTGTGTGTGTGAGCATTTTTCCAGATCACAGTCATAAAGGACTAGATAAAAATAGTTGTAGAGCCTCCTATCTTTGACAGTTGTCTCTACTGGATGATTCACACAATTATTTTCTTCCAGTTACCCATTTATGTACTTCCTTTGCCAGATTTAATCCTCCTTTGCTTCTTTTTGCCTAAAGAGAAGTTGCTTTACATTTATACTTTCAGCACTTTTACCTGCTATGCCTCGGAGCGTTGCAATGTTAAAAAATACTAACTCTTTCCATTTAGCCTACAAACCTCTGTCTGATACCAAATGGCACCAGATTTATTTCTCCCATTTGCACGGCATCTAAACGACCCCCTTTTCCTTCTGCAGCACAACTGGCAGTTTACTAAGAGGGCCTTCAGGTTTTTCCAGGCACATTATCTACTGTTTCCCTAAAGGACAATGACAGGGAAAAGAATCGCAATCAAGTTTACATATTTCTTTGAAAATGGGTAATTTGAAATTCAAATTCAAATTAAATAATTGCTAGAGTGACAGAAGTTCTCTTTTGCATAAGGGAGTTTGCTAAACAGGGATTTAAGAGGCGTTTTTCAAAGAGGCTACAAATAACAGTTTCAAGGAAGCAATGCTTATTTTCTCATATATTTGTATTCTTCTTTTCCCACACGAAAATCTTACAACCGGTCATATTCTCAGAAGACCTGTCCTCTTTTCACTCATCAGGTTGCTCACAGCTTAGTGTGGGACCAACCTAAAGCTACCCAAAGCAGCTCTACACCAGTTGTGCAACCGCCAGCATCGTGTCCAGAATAGGCAACAGCCTGGGCGTGCTGTGTTTAGCCCCCTCTGTCACTGCCAGTGCTGGGCTCACTGCAGGTGGCTGTGCTGGTCTGCAGCCCAGTGCACTCAGCAGTAGCACATAATCCTGCACGGGCTCCACTTCATGGACAAGGAGATGGAGTTATTGGGGAGGACACAGAGCCTTTGGCTGCACTCACTTTACAGTCCCCTGACACATCCCCAGCAATCTGCACATTCTCAGCAGCTGAGTTGGTCTCAGTGCATCAGCTGTGACAATCACAGAGAAGCTGAGCTACCCCAGCGGCGCATCTACCCTCAGCTTTCTCACGAGACCAAGAATGAAGGAGTAGGAAGGCTGAGGGGAATGACCACAAAGATGAAGATCTGTCCAACACTGCTGAATGATTCAATAGCAGAGGCAGCATTTACGTGATTGGTCTATTTGCAACCAAAGACAAAGCTCAGGTGTCCTTCAGCCTGTGGGCAGTTCTAATCCCACTCTCAAAGAAACCAACTGTTTGACCAAGAACTTGCAATCTTTGACCCAAATTCTTCATTCTTTAAGGTATTACACAGGGAGCTTATTACTGGGACAACGGTGCAATTAAATCTTAGTTGTGAAGAATACAAACACGTTGCCATTTGAATGTCCACCAAACAACTATCATATGTCAACAGGGAAGTATCAAAATCACAACATATATTAAACAAATTCCTCTCTCTTCCAAAATAGTAACCTTCATTTTCTCAGGAGTAATCACAGTTGTAACAATATCCTTTCTGTGTCTGTCTTTCAGCCTCCTAAAACTGGCAGCAAAAGACAAAAGAAGGCTTTTTGCATCAGTTGAACAGGTAGTCAAATTCCTGCCACAATATGAAAATTAAAGAAATTATTGTAAAAAATTTCACCTTGTCTACAGCAAAGAGAGTTATAGCTGAGACAAAATGAAGCCATGGTTGCTGGTTATATATGCTCTCATTTGCTGCTTATATATTCTCTTTAATTAACCAGGGATAATCCGTGGATGGTCTACTACCTATTACATAGGTTTGCAAATTAAGACCAGACCTGAAGCTTTGCACATCACAGACTGAGATGAGATCGTGTCATTACATAATACCCAATAGCCTTTGCAGAGCCAGATCTGCAGTGGCAAGCTTAGCCCCAAACTGATAAATAAATCATTCATAGATTTCAACAATCAGTAAACAGCTTTACAGATTTCCTCAATGTGTTATTTTCTCCAGTCCAGTCAACCCATATATAAATAACGAGAGGCTCTTGGCTCTTCACTATATTATTTATTTAAAAAGAGCTTATTTAGAAGTTATCAAGAACCCATACACACTTATTCACCAGTGCAATTGCCTGGAAACTTTTCAGCCTTTCTGGTGTGACATTTCTCACCTTGAAAGGGACATTTGCATTGGAAGTTGAAAACAATTTTAAAACTCAAGGCTGAGAACACCTAGGATTGCTATTACTCATCTTTACCAAGCACTGACAGTTTTAAACCTGAGTACTGAGATAGCTGTGTAATTTCCTAAGGGAGTCAACTACCGTGCGACACCACTGTTTTCATGTGATAGCACTTTCAAATCATTAGTTCACAGAATTCTATACATATCTGTAAATTGGTATGATTTATAGCTTGTAGGGTGGAAAACCACTCTTCAAATATTCCATTTTAACAAAACAAATTGTACTGAAAAGCCCCTCTGGATTTCGGAGGAAAATGCATCATCGCTTCAGCATTCACACTGGGATAGCAGAGGGGAGGGATGAATAAACCCCCCACGGCGGTGGGCAGGAGGTATATATAGAAAATGACAGTTCTTTCACAAACAGCTTAAGCTCTACACTTAAAAATATCTATTTGAGACAGCACAAGGGACTGACAATGCAAAAATCAACATATAATTAATGATTATATCAAAAATAAAATTGGACCCACAACTTTTTTTTTTCTTTGAAGAAAAATAAATGGAAATAATCTGATCTACCACATTTCAAGAGAAAGGCTGTTACGAGCAACTTCAAATTTAAATAAGCTCCTTATAGCCATCAAGGCTGAATCCACAGGTGATCTGGATAATGTTTTCCAAACTTCGGAAACGGACAACATGTTTGGGTTGCAAAAACCAAGAAAGAAAGAAACTGGGCACAGATATTAGACAATGAAATTTGCTTTAAGGGGCTCAATGGCCTTCCTAATAAAATAGGCAAAACCAAATCATGAATCAACACGAGACTTCAGAACTGCAGCACTAATTAGTAAGGGGTAACTACTAAACAAACACTCTCAAGGAGTCACACTGCAAACGTAAAACAGATGCCAAGAGGTAATTCTGAAAGACAAACTCAACACTCCCTAAATCCTGCCAATATTTACTCAGGACAGTAAATGAGCCTGCCCCATTTAGATCTCAATTAATTTAACTATTTTATTGTAATCCCTCCTGCTTAAGTTCTCCTTCACTTCTGAACCATCAGTTCTACCCAAAGAGTTTCCAAAGGCCCAGCCCTGCACGGCACCCAGTGGAAAGCAGCTCTGTCATAGGAACTCTGGAGAGCGTTGCCATTGATAACTGACAGTAAGTGCTAAACAGCTTGGAATGAAGCCTTACAGCTCTCCTCATCCCTTTCACTCTTATATATGAACCCCACAAATGACTGAGTTAATGCTGCTTTGTCTACTTAACACTGCACTCAGGATGTGTAAGGATTCATCACGGAGTGGGTGAATTCTGATTTCACACAGGATACAGTGGTGTTGTGACACCACATCTGAAGTCTGACTGAGACAAGGACTGCAATGTCCAGGATGATGTCTTTAGAGGTATCAAGTGGGTATTCATTGGCCACTTCACAGAGCAGAGCTTCAGAAAAACACTATATTATGCCACCTCAGTAATAAAACTCTTCTGGAGAAACACTTAATCATATTTGAGAGATCAGCGAGAGGAAATCAAACCACAGCATATTCTAATAACGGTGCCCTTATCCAAAGATTTGTTTGTCTAAAGGACAGGAAGACAGTGTATTTACAAGGCTTATTCTGTCAAACCTCCATCAGTCTTTTTCCTATTTATCATACATAAAGCAGCAGAAGATAAAATATTCCCCTCTGCAGCCATAATCAAGGTGATTGTGCCTCACATCAAACCCTCTTATTTACTCCAAGGATTAACGGATTAAATTACAGAAGAGTACTTTGTCCAACGTTCTGTACTAGAACTCAGCTGCCCTTAATCTCCACATCATTGACAAAGTATATTGATAAAATGCTTTTCCCCATTATGGTTTGTTTGTTTGTGACACAGAATTAAAGTAACAAATACCAGATTCCAAGGTCTTTTTCTCCACTGAGGTTATCGCCTCAGCCTGGTTCTGAGGTTCTTCTGCCCAAGAAGTGCTCCTTTCTTTCTGAGAGGATGAAGGGAATGCATTCCTACTGCACGGGTGTGTTGGTGGGACACTTAAAGGCAATCATGTAAAAGGGAGGAGCAAGGGCTATGTCTGTTCCTGGCTGAGGTACAGTGAAGTGAAACAAAGTCATTAATGCCTTAACCAGCAATCCATGGTTAAATCAACTTTCTGTACGTTTCTTTTCTGCCAGGGTCCAGGGAGACCCTGGGGTGTTTGTAATGCACAGTGAAAACCCTCAGCCCTAAGCTGCATTCGCACACCACAGAGAAGCTGTGGCTGTGTTAATGCACCCCCAAATCTCAGAGCAGGGCCACAAGGCAACACCAGCTTCAGTTCTCAAAGGGTTACGGCCAACCTGCCCCTTGCTTTGCCTCAGCTGGGAAGGCCATCCAGGTGAGAGTGTTACCTTGCTGCTGGGTCTGGAGGTGGCTCAGGGATCCCACACTGGGTTGTGCAGGGCAAAACAGATGTGCTGTTATTTCTAAACACCAAGATGGGCCATTTGGACACTGCCCTCAGTCACACGGCTGGGAGTGTGCTGTGCAGGGACAGGAGCTGGACTCGATGATCCTTTGGGTGCCTTCCAACTCAGGCCATTCTATGATTCTCTGGTTCATCTGGGTATGAATGGCAGCTACCTAAAAGCCCAGGAAAAAAAATGAGTAAGCAGTCAAAATCACTGCTGAAAGAGCAAAAAGCCACCAGGAAACAAAGTTTGTCACAACAAAACCCAAGTGTCTCCTTACCTAAGCCAGGAGCTACTGCTTCTGACCACCTGTAAGACTCCCTTTTCCACCACACCTCCTGACACCCTAAAACACCCCACAGCCAAATCTGTGTTCTGCTTTCTGTGCCTGGCTTCAAGGCCAATTGCCAGAGACATACAACCTAAAATGGAAAAATATTAGAGATACCCATTCATAGGCAAGAAGAACTAATTTAATTTCGATTGTTCAATAACTATGAAATAAAGTCTTCCTTTAGGTTGTTGAGGAATCATTTTCTGAGTGGAGCTTGAAGTGAATCTACACTGAGTCAGTAAACTAGACAGAGCAGTCCCTTCACACACTCAAGCCGAAACAAAATGAATGACAGCATGGAGTTTATTGCACAAGATGTTAAAAATAGCTTTTACCATAATCTATCCAC
This sequence comes from Dromococcyx pavoninus, assembly GCA_033558185.1. Classification (NCBI taxonomy): domain Eukaryota; kingdom Metazoa; phylum Chordata; class Aves; order Cuculiformes; family Neomorphidae; genus Dromococcyx; species Dromococcyx pavoninus. The sequence continues at coordinate 892,678 of JAUMJL010000871.1, forward strand.
TTAATTTACAGGATTTTAATATGGCATCTTTCTCTACTTGATAACTGCTATTTTTTTTAATTACAGAAAGGAATGGGGACAATGAAACAGCATTTCAGTGACACCACCAGACCTCAATTAAAAGTTCTGTGCCACTTGTATTGCTTCAAGGGATGGTTAAGCAATACTGACCCACTGTGAAGTGGTTTATGAATTGCTACTGATGATAACTCTTGCTGAATAAGCAGAATAGATACTTTAATGCCAATTTCTTATGAACAGCAGCAAGGAGAAGAGAAAGACAATAATTAATGTGTTAGTATCAAGAGAAACAAAGAGCCTGCAAAGGTCTCTGTCCTTTCCCAGATAAGGGGCTGAGAAAGCTTCTCTAATTTAGCTGGTACTCTTAACAATTCACGGAGGCTGGACTGGGGGTAAGCAGGGGTTGATTAAGGTACAATTCTGATAGCATCTTAGACCCTGGAGAAACATCCTTTCCTTAAAAAAATACAATTAGGCTGCAGGCAGCAAACCAGGCCTGGCATCAGGGTGTAAGGCACAAGAACTTTAAAAGGCAAAGCTAATGTAACTTCTAAATCAAGCAAATGTCTGTGTTCAGGAGCACAAGCATCAGGTGGATTGGAAAAGAGCTTTTGTGATAACTTTGTTCTGTAGGGTCAATGACAGAAATAAAAGATTTCTTAAAGTAAAACATGAGATTATAACAGCAGAGAGGGAAGTCTGAAAGCAGAGAGGGGACACAACATGGCCAATGCAGAAATAACATTTCCTCTGCTCTTTCTCGAAACTCTCAGGGAAAGGCAATGCTAATTTAGAGCAAATCAAAAGGCCACAGTCAAGAGATTAAATTCTAAGTTAACAATTTTGGCCTTTTTTTAACTCCCTGCAGTTCAACACCTCAAGTCCTCCTGTAAAAGAAAGCCCCTGTAGCACTACCAGACCAGCACCCACAGCACCTGCACACGTGGATGCTGAGGACCCCAACACATGCAGTGAACGGTGATAAATCACATGTGAGGCACCAGTTGTTTCACACGTGCTCCCCCAAACCTCTTAAATGTGAAATGCACCCACACTGAGCTGATTAAAAGCTCCTGCAGTTTGAATTCTTCTCCCTGAATAGGTTTCTACACCACAAAAGAACATTTCATATGTCATGTTTGAAACAGATCGGAGCCTTAAAAGCAACTTTATTCTACTGCCATTATGAAACAGAGCTTTCATTGTCTGCTGCTGAAATGCTTTGAGTCATCTTCTTCCAGTAATAACTAATCCCTCACTCGCTCCCTTTGTACCTGGCAATTTGCAGACAGCCCAGTCACAGGAAAGGAAAGCAGCACCACTTCCAAAGGGTGGGCTCAGACACCCAACCCGTGTTAAATGGTTTTGGTTTGGAGTATAATTCACTTAAGGAAATGAATCCAGATAATCTGAGTGCAGACTGTAATAATAAATAGTTAAATTGTAGCAGCAGCATCTGATGAAGATGGAACCAAACACGATCACAAAACTTAGGAGACTGAAATAATACGGCATCATTTGAGAAAGTATTTATTCCCCAGGTAAAATCCACAGCTCACACATTCATCTACAATTTTCCATGCCAAATCTGCTCCTTAGTTTTTAATATTTGTGTCACTGGAGTGACTGACCTACTATAAAGCCCATTTCACACCAACACAAGCCTGTGTGCAAAAGTCTACTGACACAAATATCAATTTTGGTGTCAAGGACTCGTCACCAGTTTCCCTCGTGAAGATCCAACCAAATCTGTCCAGCACTCTACAGGGGAAAAAACCCCAAAAACACAACAGGAGGAATATTAAGATCAGCAGAATGTCCATGCACAGAATTTCAGAGAATTTTAAATTTCCTCTCTCTTAATTCTCAGGCAATTGATTTTACAGAGTAATAAAAAAGGCTTTTTTTGTTTGTTTTTTTAATATCTAAACTGAGGGAAGAAATCTTAAAGGGATCACTTAGAGTGAATTGACAGCTCATGTATTTCACTTTCAAGTATCTGTTCAGCAGAATGCACACTGAGCATACATCTGAAGTAATGAGACAGAGGGAACCCTGAGCTATAATCATAAAGAATTAAATGTAGCTGAGATATATGCCACGTGTTCTTCAAGATACTCAGGAACTGCATATACTGTACTACATCAAACCCTTGCCTGCTAATGGGCAGTTGCTCATCTTACAAGGTATGTCAGAGGATTTCCTCCAGGCTCTGGAGAATGCTCATGGATAACTAAAAGCTTTCAGGGTTTACCTCCTTGGAGCCAGTGATAAAACTCTGGGTTAAGACTGTGTAAGCCTTCTCACAAAATAAAATAAACCCAATACCATATATTTATGAAAGAAGAGAACCAAGTGTTCAATGTTTGCACACTGGCACCACCAAGGACCTCATTAAAATAACTCTCTTTCCATCATTAGCACCATTCCCTCACATCCCAAGTTTCCTCTTAGGATTGTATTTGAATAAACAAGACAGATGTCACAAATCTAAAAACAACAAAGTTGGTTTCTTTTAATTTACATTCTCATTTTTCCATTATGATTTCTACCACAAACAGAAAAGTGGCTGAATTATCTGATGGTTCCCTTTCAGGGAATGCTGTCACCTCAGTCAGACATATCTAAGACATGCAAATGATTAAGGAAAAAATGCTGCAGCTCCTCTGATGCAGCATGTACCATGTTTCACAGCTACAAATGTTACACTCGTCAATAAAAGGAAGCCAACAATTCCCTTCAAGTCATGAAAGCACTCGGCTTAGTTGTGAACGACTGCATACAGAGCATGTTGTGACACAGGCAGGAGGTGTTATGTTCTATAAGAAGAAAGTTCAGATTCTCCTTGCCAACGTGATTTTGATGAGGAAGCAAGACTCTGCCAAAAAAAGATGTGTTTGTTTTCCATATCCTTATATAGTTTTTGCCACTCATGTATTTGAGCTTACACATACTCCATGGATGCCAGATATCTACTGGCAAAGAGCACTACAGATCTATCTACCAATCCATCACCCTCTCTTCCATAAATAAGGAGCACACAAACCGAGCGTGGGAATAAAGGGGGCACAATGTCATCGTACAAGGAAGCAGAACCATAACCAAGACTAAAATGTACCTGGTCAGAAGTAAAACTCTTCTCCCAACCAAACCCCACAGCAAATCTTCCAATGCACATTAAGAACTGTTGAGCAGAAAGACTTGATTGCCTTGATCTAAACGCCTGCATCTCAAGAGCTGCCCTACCTGTCGTCACGTGGCTCTGGGTCAGGGCCAACCACTTGGCTACGGTTCCTTTTCCAACTTCAGAGGACTGAGGGCTCACCAACTGTTCCTGCTGGACCCCATCTGCCACTGACTCTTCTGGAGTAGGGCAGCACCCAGGAAAATCATCACTTGTTTGATGGGAGTACCATTGCTCTTGGTAAGGTCCTCAAACCAGTTGAAATTCAGCTGGGAAAAGCTCTGGTCCATTCTGCCGAGGAAAGAACAGAAAAGAAACCTGCATGGGAAATCCTCCAAGTGAAGTAATTTCGAAGGCACACAGGATGCACCACTGCAGTTGCAGTTTAAGCAAGCGAACAAGTAGTTCCCGTTTATTTCTTATTCCAGAATCTCTAGGATTAGATTATTACAACTCCTACAAAGAACAACCTGAATTTATCACTGTGCCTCAATACTGTGTTGTGCTGTACAACAACAAAAAAAAGGAACAGTCATTTATTTTCCAGGCTTTTTCTCTAAAAATAGGACTTTTTCCATAAACTCATTATTGCATTTACTTGTCATTTATGAAAGTTGCATTTCATCTTTCCTGCTATATTATAGTTATATCCCAAGGGGGAAAAGTTACATTTAAGTTGGAGTGCAAGACATCTTCATTTCTAATACTAAATGAGCTTGTTTCTAGTCCAAATTGTAGAATAGATGCAAATTAATAAATGAAACTACCAAACTACACAATGTGCTATATGCTAATTACCACATATGCTAACATTTATGCGTAACTGACTTAAAGCAAAATATTCTGTACTGAGCAGCCACGGCTCCATGCACAGTACAGTGCTGGAATATCCTACCTGGAAGGGAATGAGCAAATACCTGATACCACGACAAAGCGATGCCTCCCAGCCAAACACACAGTTTCAACTCATGGCCTTCAAATGGGTTTAAATTCATCAACTTCAGTAAACAATTCTGAGTTCATATTACAGTTACGACCCTCAAGTCCACATCAATTAACTGGGTCTTTCTGCAACTCTGTAAATAGACCTATGGAAAGCACATGTTGCTTTGTTTTTAAAGAATGACTTGACTACAGCCACACCCCTCACACGATCTGCAGGAAACCAAGGAGTGAGATGATGTTCACCCACCTAGGAAAAAAGACATCAGACTGGCCTTTAGAGATCCCTTGTCTCATAGACAGTAACCAATGGATGGTAGTGATTCCCTTCAAAATGCTCATGCATATCAATGTGCTGCAATATTAATCTCAATAACTCATGTTATTCTGAAATCTTTACAGAATCTGTTGACTCTAATTAAAAAACCCAACCAACCCAGACCCATTCTTTGCTACAGCAATCAGTCTCATCTTTTCCTCTGTGGGAACAGCAGCAATCCCCTAAGAAAGTTTGCAGATACAATCCTGACCTCTGAATGATTACTTAAAAGCCAAATTTCTTGTAGACACAAAGACCATTTTGTTTAAAGAAAGACTTTGAGAAAACAGACTGTTAAAACGTTACCTGACTGGCTAAGAAGGAAGACTGTACACTGAGGGAAGAAGTTCTTCTCTGCACATATTTAGCACTGGCAGCTCTCCTGTGAACACACTGAACACCACACATGAGAACATCACATCTATGTCTCTATTACAGTCATCATCCTTTAACATACAGGCTGGTTTAATTTATTACAGCTTACACCTACTTTGGGGTCTTTTCCATTTAGTCCATAATATAAAAATATTCTGAATAAAATGAATACCATGACGTTTTACAAAAGGTTTATTTTGAAAAAATCACTCTGTACAAATTTAACATTCTCAACACCAAAGTTTTATAAAAATGCTAACACAAAGACAAGTGAAACATTAAACTGAGCTTTTCTTAAATTACAAAGAAATGCATTCAAAGAACCTACCGTACTTCTAAACATTTAAGAAAAGGATAGAACTTCATAAGATTTTACTTTATCTATTACAGTCAAGTACATGTATCAAAGGATGACTTTTTCCATCCTTTTTATAAACTTCTCCCCACAAACACTGTCCACAACTAAACCAAATACTCCAAATGGTTTTACACTGTTATTGTACACACGGCTTGTGCTCCAAGAAAAGCCAGCACAATTGGATCATCATCAGTGCTTAAAATAAAGTCACCTCTATACAGTTAGTACAAAATCTTCTGTACAAACCAACTTTGCTTGCGTAAATTCGAAGAAAACTTAAAGGAAGAGTATTTATTTGTGCCTTCAATTTGGTGTAATGAAGGGACAGTGATAAAGTAAAATTTCAAAGTAAAATTGGGAATACTGTATTTTTTTTTAAAATTACTGTTATATAAAAAAAATTATATACTGCAGGTTACTAGGAATGGCAGACCCTAAATCTAACAGTGCTAGTTTTATAGTCTTCAACTTAAAATAAGATTTCTTTTTTATTTAAGTTTCCACTCTTCATTTTAAGCTATTTGTGAAAGCTGTTGTTGCATATTTAACAACATTTCTTAAGCAAGGAGAAAACCTCCCCTCATGAACTTAAAAAAAAAAGTTAAACTGTCGTATTACTATAAACACTATAAAATGAAGACTGACAAAACACAGCGTGGCAGGTAAGCCATGATCTGCAAAGCATTTTTTTCACATTTTCTTAACGTGATACATGGCTCACACCACAAACAGCAGCAAAAAAAAAAACTATGGAAAATTTCAAGTTAGAGCCAGGGGTGCCAGGCAGGATCCATACGGCAGAGGTTATCCAAGCTATTCGCAGCCGCTACCAGAGTGTTGACTTTGCTTTCTCCTCCTTCAAACTGAGCAAGATTATGAAGTCGAGTCATGATAGCAGTCACAGCTTTTTGGACCAGTGAAACCAGCTGCTGGCTGTCCATATTTTCAGGTTGCCCAGCTGCTGAGAGGGGAGAGGAAGTATCCTCTTGTGTTTTTTTATGCCATGCAATTATTTCATCTCGTAGCACGGTTTTTAAGATGCCATCAACCTATGCAAAGAATAAAAACCAGACTATTATATTTAATCCAAAGAACCATCAGGGATTACAGAATTGTAACTAGATTTTAGCCAACAGTATTTGGACACTTTTGATTCTGCTCTGCAATCTCAGTCCTTCCACGATAAGTGTGGTTTCCAACTGTCTTTACTATTTCCTCTCAAGATGTTTCTTTTCATAAAAAGCTTCCATTATGAAAACACAACACAATGACTCCTACAGAAATGAAAAATCACCTAAACTAACATATGTTCAAAAGTTCATACAGAAATACAGTCATTTCCATTCTATTTTTAAATGGCTCCACTAAATTTATGACTTCTTCCACACATGCACACACACACAGAGGTCTTGTGCAAAGCATTCTTTTCTTTTTGGCACAAAGATTACACTCTCAGGAAACACCATTTTCTGCCAAAAAGGGAAATAATGCTGGCTGCACCATACATATCCAGGTATGTAGGGTATATGTGTATATACATATGTATATAGAGGCCAGTTGTATCCCTGGATAAAAAAGAAATTACTGCAACAGTTTCCTGTATCTTCTCATCACTGAGTTGAGTTACTGACACTGATCCATCCGCTCCATCGGGCTTGAGATTCTAAAACTAACTTTTAGGTATCCAGTCAGTCAAATTCACTGTTTGCACATAACAAATACATTTCTTATCATGCAAGTCCAACTATACAAATACATATTAAATATATTTTATGGACATCTGTAAAAAAGATAAATTAAAAAAAATGTTAAAAGCATTCCTATTAAGTGCAAAAGATAAATAATCTAAAGTAATAACTGCCACGTGCCTGAAATGAGCTGGGCACACATCACTCCAAAAAGTACAAATGGTCAACCCTGCTCTGATCTTGAAGAAATCATAGAATACCTCAAGTTGAAATGGACCCATAATGATCATCAAGTCCAACTCCATGCTTGTTACAGGATTACCTAAAACTAAACCATATGATTGGGAATGTCATCCAGATGCTCTTGAACTACGTGGTGCTGGGACCACTTCCTTGTTCAGTGACCAACCACCTTCTCAGTGAAGTCTTTTCCTAATGTCCAGTCTGAACTTCCATTTCCTGGTGTCCTACTGCCAGTCACCAGATCAGCACCTGTGCCTCTACTGCACCCCTTGAAGCTGTGGGCTGTGATGAGAGCACCCCTCAGCCCTCTCTTCTCCACGCTGAACCAACCAGCTGCCCTCGAGACCTTCCACCATCACAGTCTGATGTCCCTCTTGCATCGAGGCACCTCCAACTGCTCGAGGTGGGGCCACACCAAATCCACGTGGCCAGTCTAACTGGGCATAAATCATTGAGATGCTGCAAGTACAGGCTGTGTCTGCAAACCCATTTGCATGCATAGAGGTGGCTTTACAAGGTAAGATGATGAACTGTTAAAGATATTCTAACACAGCTTTCTCTATTGTAAATAAAGAAAAAAATCACTTGAGGATATTTTCCCTCTTTTCAAAAGTAACCAGCTCACACCATACTCACAGTACCTTCTCTGCAAGGTCCTTCTGGTGCAAATTGCTTGCCTAAGTGCAAGATGCCTCATTTTTGGAAAGCATTAGAATGTAAAAGGAAGTGAGACAATCTCTTTAGAAAACTACACCCTGCTAAGAGCTGGAAACCATCACAGTAATGATATATCTTTAGCATTCTATTCCGCTAACAAAGCACCAGGACAGGTTTCTACTCAGAGATTATTACAAAGATTCTAAATGATGTTGCATTTGTCATTTTATGATTTACCACTGTCACAATTTGTGTTTACGAGGCCAGAGCACTGAACCAATCAGCCTGAATTAACTTTTGGACAAAAAGTTAAATTAAGGGTAGAATTACACTTATCTTCCTCCTATTCTTTCCAAGAAGGCAAACTGCAAACAGTTCAGTTGGCCTTTGTGACGACCTTTGGGTGAGGTTTAAAAACAAATAAGGACTTGTTCAGTTTCTACCGCAACCAAGAAAAGTACTGTTTAGTTTATAATTTGCCAAACACACCATGCCTGTGATCAACTGTGCAAAAGGTATACAGACCTTAAAGTTTGGCTGTGCAAAGCAGCGAGCTACTGCAATCATAGAAGCAGTCAGAGGACCAGACACCCCGATGGTGGTAAGAAATTCAGAGATGTTTGGTGTAAGCCGGAAGGGAACGGGACGATTGGCATCCAGATCTCCAGTGGCATCGTTAATGTCAAAGCGGAAGTAAGCTACGTTTAGCTTGCCAGTATCCTGGATTTACAAGCAAGAGGCACAGAAGTAGTTACAGGACAGATTTTCATTCATGAAACCAAAAGAAGCTGGATTTTTGTTTGCTCAATATTCAGAGTACAACCAGCACTCCAAGAGCTTTTCACTCTTCGAGTCAAAGAGTTTGTGAGCTAAAAAGCTAAAATTAAAGGCAGGCACAGTGTCGGGTATGTATTTCTCTCAAAACGTGTCTAAAACTCATTACTAAATAAACATAATTGTAATTAAAGTCAAATTTAAGGAATATATTCTACTGTAGCATGGACTGTAAGGAGTCACACAGACAGATCTCTGCTCTCTAAGCAACCCAGCTCTGGGTAAGTGTTCTCTATGCATTGTTCACTCTAAATACTTATCTAGAGTAATTAAAGAATCTTAATTGCTATAGAGTGTCTAGCCCCCCCATGCATTAAAACAGCATTACGACTTTAATATATACCACCTCTGCCCTACTAAGGTGGCAAACCTCATTTTAAATGTTGGGTTATAACAGAAATCCAGTACTAGTAGGAATCACAGCTTGACGAGATGGCAATGCCAAAAAGAGAACTGCATTTGAAAAAGGGTATTCCCGTTCCCCTTTAAGAAAAGGAAGCTCTAAAATTTTATTACTTTTTTAAACCTGTTTGACACACAGATATATTCAAAGCAATATATTTGAAGAGAGACCAAAAAGAGAGACTTAATCAGTCATTTACATGAACAGTTCCAATATACAAGAACAATTTTACAGGCAAAGGTCTAAATTCTCACCACGGAAGGTACAGCTGGTGTCCACAGTGACTGCAGTTTAAATTACTACCTACATGATGTGCAATCACAGATAAATGAAAAGCCTACTGAAATGCACTGTTAATTACCTACGTTGGGTTACTGCTTTGACTCATTTCAACAGTATAGTCCAAATTTCCATTTGTTCAAAGGTGACAGCTTGCATTGAGGAAAAAAAAAAACCTAAAGCTTACCTGGGCAATCTGCAGCATTTCAGGGTTGAGTCTATTTAAATGAAAGATGAATTCTGCAAAGCCAATTAGGGCCAACTGAATAGTGAACATCTTCCGGAAAGTCCAGTAATCTGTAGCATTGGGGAACGTATGCAGAGCCCACTCCTTCAGCATGCTGCGTGGCACCATGTTGCTCTGCACTTCTTTAAGGATATCTCTGAGAACCTACATAAAAGTAGTTAAAAGAGATCATTTTTAATATATTTCTTAGCAAAAGGTAAATATGTCAAAAGCAACTACAAGACTTCTATCAACTACCGCATCCCATTTTAGGAAAAACATCCTGAACTTAGAGGCTTTCAATCCAACCCTGTTTCCTGACTGCTTTGTAAAAACACACATCAAATTTTCTTAGCCTCTCCTCTGCAAAGCTAGAAAATATTCATAAATACATATTCTTTCTATTCTGAAAAGATGAGATTTTTAATAAGACCATATAAGCATGAAACCAGCCAATATGCAAGTCAGAAAACGTGAGACTGGAAAGCTACATAACCTGATATGTCTTCTAGTCAAGATTCTCAAGACAATCAGATGCTGCACTTCCTTATGGGAAACTAACAGGACACACTTCACTATTTTCAAGCTGCAGTGAGAGCTGGATACGCGTTTTGCAGTGATAAAATAAATTCCTTTAAGCATAATGGCAAGATTTGAAATCAGACATGGGATCTACAAAGCACGCAACCTAAAGATGGCTTTCTGCATGGTTTCTTCAAATACAGGGTAAAAGGTAAAGGATTTTTATTACACAAGATAGGAAAAGACACTGGGTAATTTACAAGATGAATTATTACAGCAAAATTACCTCAAAAATACAAGAAGGTTAAAGCTGAGAGCTGTATTCAGCTGTTCCCATAAGTACACACTGCGCAACAGTCCTTTTTTCCCTAGCTATGAACATTTGCAATCTACCAAAATATTGAATTATTGTAGCATATAATAGCCAAATTAATTACAAAAAGAAATAAAGTCAGGATCTGTTCTATTACACCAGAAAGCATGACAGTCGTACTGACTTCAACCAGTTAAGAGTTTCATAACCTGAAGGAAAAACTTCTTAAAATAGAAACAGACATTATGTAATACTTCACTTTATTTTGTAACAAAGAAAGCCTGACAAGATCATTTCTCTAAATGATGTCTGTGATACATGTATACTGTGTGTTTTCTAATACTTATATTTGAAATGGGACTGGCATTTTATGTCAGAACTTGCATTAAGCTTAAGATAAAACACAAAATAACCTCATTTATCACAACGGGATGTTTGATGGAGGTTACAGAGAGAGGGAGCTTTGTTTTCTGAGTACCAACATTTATTAGGGTGAGATTACTCAACTGAAATTGACTTAGACGAAATGAAACCACTGGCAATTTCAGGAGAAACGTTAGGGTACAGTGAAGGCTGCATCACATACAATGCTGTAACAACTTCTGTAAATTAGGAATGCTGTTTCCCATGTTATCAATTAATTATTTTCAAAGCCCTGTATGAAAAGGCCAAAAAGCAATCAACACCTTGCCTGCTGCTTTCAGTTGCAGTTACCCAAAACAACCTTGAGTAAAGCAAACACAGCTTTTCTGAAGATTTCCAAGATAATTTAATACACCCAAGAGATAAGAGTTCCCAAGAATACATTAAGCAAAACCAAAATAAACCCAAATAATCAGAACATCACCTCTGCAAAGTATCTGTCTTGCAGAGGCGAAGACTTGGGGCCGGGGCGGGAGAGTGGACGCAGTAGAGTCCTCAAGAAAAGCCCTTGATTAAGCCCATGATTAAAATTGCTTATAATTCTCCCACCTGATGGCTCGCTTGAGTCCCCCGAGCCTGGACCGTGGCCAGCCTGTCATAGTAACGAGAAATGGGGTTGTCATGCTCAATGCCTTTCTTGGCACAGCGCTGCTTGTAGATCTCCACCAAGGAAAGGGAGGAGGGATTGTCTTCAACCAAACGCATCTGCGGAGAAACTGCCACAACACGGGGGACTGCGAGCGATTCGAGAAGGGTGAGAGAGGATGGGGGGGCCAAGAGGAGGGCAGGGAGGAAAACAAAACCAAACAGTGAATTCAGAACCCAAATGCTAAGAGAGGAACCAACATGCAAGTATCAGCCCTTAAAACACAACTGTAATGATCAACTGAAGTGTATCAAGAGAAAATTTTTATTACTACGTTCACAAGCTCAGTTAAAAAGCAAGTGATAGCAGATTTTTTTAATCACAATAGAAATAATTATATTACTAAAAATTATTATATTTTATTATTATTATATTAATTAAGAAGAATTTAGCCTGTGTTCATCCTTTATTCACTGTTTCGATTTTGAAATGCCTAAATGTGTGACCCTTTTATTACATTTTGGCATTTTATACCCATAAATCATATAGGAACCCTCCCTAATTCTCCTCATTAAGGCCTCCCTACCACTATGTTTGTTAATTCTGTAATTTTTAAGTACTGCCAGGTGGTGCTGTCAGCAAGTGCACTCTCCAAACCAAGTACCATTTCACAGGACATAGAAGCACACTCAACACAAGTCCTGCATCCAAAAACTAGATTATGAATGGATGTTTTATTTAATAACCAGTAACCAGTCAGTATATATTACTGGAAGTAAACAACACTATGGGTATATAAAGTTACTTCAAAAATTACAAAGATATGTTTGCATATCAGAGAATTCAGAAACTACCTGTAAAATTAAAAAAAAATAATCTCTTTTGCATTATATGAAAGAGGTAAAGAAATTCAGCATCAAATACTGCACCCTGACAGAAAAAGTTTTGTTCTGTCCCTCCCCAATTATCTCTAAATGCTTTGGTTTGAAGTACATGTATCTATTTCCATAGCAACAGACCCAGAGGGCACATCTCTGCCTTATACATGTTATTTACAACTGAACTTTAGACCATAAATGACGGGTGTAAGCTCTTCTAACACCACCCTAGATCACATGCAATCAACTTCACTTCTTCAGAGGGGTGCTGCAATGCCAGAAAGGACTGATCACCTACACAAATGGGAATTTACCTTCTGAATAACCAAAACTTTCACTATCAGTGACTAGTAGCTGTCAAAGCCCTCAGCAATTATAATCTTTGAGTAAAACATATATTTAAAAATCATATAAAATCTCTTTTTATAGTACCTGTAAAAAAGAGATGTCTTTTTGTGGTTTCCTTCCTTTTCTCTAAGCAAGGGTTCAGAAGGCGAAGAAGCTGCAACACCCTCTCTTCTCTGCGAGACTCTGTCAGGCAAGCGTCGTTCATCACCAGGTAGGGGTAAATCTTTCCGTTATGGCCTCGGATGTAGAGTCTTCTAGCAGCAGTATTGTGTTTCTGAACTATCTCCACTCTGGGCATAAACCTATCAGGACAAAAGGGATGTTAAAGCATCTGAGCTAATCTCCCCGGATATTAAATCAGGATGTAAAAAAGTTAAAGAAATCAAGCAAACAATAAAAACCCTACAAAAAAATAAGGAAGCACAACTGTTTTACAGAATAAAATGCTATTATCCAGCCAGCCCATGGTTTCTACTTTGCAGTCAAGAAGCTTTTCCGTTTTGATTTGGTTTATCTATTTTTTTTAAGAAAACACAATCCTTAAGCAAAATGAATCATTAGCTCAGACTTTTATCACTATTTTGAAAAACAGTACCTCTACTGACTACAAGAGAAGAATTAATCTCAACTTATATCAACATCAAACAAACCCAAATATACTCTTCATATAACAGTACAGCTGCTTAGTGAGGCAATGTAAATTTACCAGAGGATAAAATTAAAAAATAAAGGTGATATACCAAAGTATGACTCTATATATGGAATTTAAATATATGCAGCTGGACAGATAGAAGAGCTTTTCATTTTCTTCTATGTTTTCAGAATTACAACTATCAGGAGGTATTTTTAGGTTACCTTGCTATCTTGATGTAGTAATGTGTTGGCTTTGGCATAAGGAATTCCCCAGGTATCTCTACTTCTGCAGTTTGAGCTGAAAAATTACTTAAAAAGCGGCACTTTTCCTCTATGAGGAAGAACTTTGGAAGCTGTTTAGTTTTTGCCTCCAGAATTTTGATCCATTTCTTCAGTTTGGAGATAAGATTGTGAAGTTTCATTGACCCTGGCACACTGAAGTCAAAGTCTAAAAGAAAAAGAAGGTTTATATATAAAAAAATATATATACAGGTCCTCAGCTTTTCAAATTCTATACAGAGTATTTAATTACCAAGTGGCTGCAGTTTGCATTTTCAAAGAGGTTCTTTCAGGCACGTGCCCTCAAGCAAAACAGTTTTGAGTTCCACACACAGCTCACATACCTGTTAGGTAGAAAAGCCTCACACTAGTCTTGACAGCTACTGTAAAATGGAAAGCTGCTCCACCCAGCAGCTCACACATAAGAAATCACGGTACCAAGACACTGAACCCTGAACTCAACGGAAAACTAGCAGGTTCAGACAAACACAGAAGAGACATAAAAGTCACTAAGGAAGAGTCAGGACTGGTAAAGGATCAGACAGCAGCAGCACTGGAACAGCAGATGCTGAAGGAGAACTGATCCCACAATTCAATCACACAAACCGAACGCACTCAGAGCTGCACGGCCTTTAAAAGGGCCTCTGCTTAACAGGTCACCTCTATGGAAAACCTTTTTGTCAAGTCCTAAGTTTATGGGTGACTTAAACCTGTCAGAATCTGCTGCCTCTCTTCTAAACACAGCTCTAAGATATTCTCTATTATTTAGTAAATAATGAACATGCCAAGATTTTCCTGTTTCAGTCAGGCAAACACTAGAAACACTGTGAAAATTTTAAATACTATTACTGGATTTGAGCGCCTGTATCCTGCCACCAGACAGCCTGCACAGAAAGAAAGCAGCAATAACCCAATCGATCAGATTAGATCATTTAGTGAAAGAGGAAAAGTAAGCTCATTCTACACTCTAGCACTATAATTTTCTGCCCATTTCATTAAATGAGATTTATTTATTTAAGATCAGTGGAGGCTTTTTTACTTTTCAAAGGGATGGAAGAGCCTCAACTGAGGACACAATGTAGAATCTGTGAGCAACTGCAGGACAAGTGGTAAAAATTGCTATTGCTATTATTCTCCTATTCTGAGTTGCAAAGAAAAAATTCCCTTTATTCTTTCCTGGCTTAGGTAACAATTGCATGGCACCACAGGAAGAACAGATATGACAGCCTAAGCAAAAATTACAATATTATGTGAGCAGTCTGCTCTTTCCTCTGCAACATAACAGTGCTGCAGCGTGGAACTATCTCCTCTAGCCCACGTGCAAGTGAAGTAAGAACATTCTCAAGGTCAATATGCGGTCTTCATTAAACCATACAGATAATTCTGTAACAGAAATCACTGTACTATTGACCATTTTCTGGGCCAACACCAAGTCATCTTCTCAACACTGCTTTCACTACACTTTCAGAACACAAACAAATAAGTGTTTAGATTTCCCAGAAGAGGGAAAATGAATAAACCACATACACAAGTTAAATTATGGTTCAGCACTTCAGTACCACAACAATGAAAGACTAAATACAAATATATAAGGAAAAAACCCTGCTCTCTCTCTGTAAAGTTCATTAGTTATGGCATCCCAAATTGTGCAAGTTAATGAATTTTAAGTCTTGAATTATTGAAAAGCATTTCTATATGAGATTCTAAAAGATGCCATTTTAAATTCAACATGTTACAAGTGAAAAAGCAACAGCAATAAAGAGACAGAGAAGGTTGATTCAGTATAGCTGAGATTTACAGCTGAAGCAGAACAAACACGATCTTCATTAGGGTTCAATACAACAGAAAATTAACACAGTCTCAAAACTTATTCTGAATTTTATAGGAGAACCTGTTTCAGTGTGTTACAAACAATATCATCCTAAATTGACAAAAAAAAGCAAAAGTCATGGGTACTGCTCAGAGGTGAAGTTAATTTGACCACACAAATACACTACAATGAATTAAGTACATGCACAAAGCAATGACTACATATAAGAGCTTTTTCAACCATAATTAAAACCACTCAAAACTGATTATCTCCACGACTTAGTCCTACAAACAAGCTTAGAACATTTGTTCTTTTAGCCAGAAGATGTGATATAATCCAATACAGTCTTTTTCTCTTCATGTACAGTATACAATTACCAAATAAAATAATACAACCTAGGATTCCTTTCATTTTATTATTCTGTTGCTCAAATAAGATATCAAAGAACACACAACAACATATTTCATTGTATATCCACAATATACCAATATGCTACGAGCTTTCATTCAAAGTTTTAAGTCTACGAGCCCAAAACAAAGCAAAAAAACCCCAGCACATACAAAATCCTTTCCACTCTCTAAGAAAAAAAAGTCTATATTGAAAAATACAGTTTTGTATTTATGGCTGTTAGAGCTCAGTGTAAATCTGTAACGTTCCCTTTTCTTTTTCTACCTGGGCAGTGCATGCATTGCAGTATCACTGTAAACCACTCCCATTATAATCCCAAGCCTACCCTCTAGTGAGCAGTGGGAGTAAATCATTTCATGAAAGTGACAAAATTATTGAATCATTTATCTCCTGAATCCCTAAAGTGTAGGAAAGTATCCCCAAATTGCAATTAGTTTTTGTGCTAATGTGAATCACCAAAGTAGTAAAAGCATGCATTGATGTCTATTCCATACAGAAAAGTCATTCAGTTCACTACGAGAACAGCTCTAGTTTTGCTGAAATGCCTATTTTAGGATTTTTTGTTGTTGTTTTGTTTCCCAATGGCAGGTGGGAAAACAGAGTTCAATTAGTCTTTTTGCTCCTGTCACAGAGAGCCCATCTGAGAAGAGAAACCACTTCAGCTGAAAGAAAGAATACAAACCCAAACGTTACGTGTACAAAGTCTCTCTGCTTTGCAGACATCTTTATAGAAACTGTATTTCTGTTTAAAAAAAAAAATCCACTTTTCCAGTACTTACTACTAAGAGAACATCTCAAGCTAAAATACCTTACTGCTTATATCACCTTTTTCTAAACAGAATAGGAAGTTTACCTCCTCGTCTTTAATGGAGATATTCACAGAAGACCATGATACTCTACAGACTGCATTTCAACTAAGGGAGCTTGCTCTCTGTTCTCAGCTGCTAAAGATTTCACAGGGTGATATATGTATTTCATACAAATACATTCATTCATAGTCTTGAATGCCTCAAAAATTGCTACCTGAATGCATCCAACCCAGCACAATTGCCACATTCTTGCCACTCTCAATGAAAGGACAAATGGGGCAAAATCCTCCCACTAGTGAGACAAACCTAAATAATTCTGACAGTTCTTAACACAAGGAGGTGAAGCTTAATACTTTCTGAAGGGGGGCTGTACCATCACTTCTGAAACAAAAAAACCCCACACTTTAGTTAGCAAAATTAGAGTGCCAAACCCTCTGCCCCTCAAAGCCCTTGACCTACAAAATAGTATTATTTTAACAGTATTAAAAAATAAATAAAACGCCTCCAAACAAAGACTTAACTAAAACAAACCCCGTCTGCTACACTGGCAGAAAACAGCTCCACTCAGTCAAAGCTCTTAGCACAAGCAATAGCTCATTTGCAAGATTATGAAGATTACTCTGATCATAGACAAAGCCGCTTAAGAAAGTTCATGACCCAAGGACCTTCAGCTGAAGAGCCAGGAGACCATCGTAAGATGCCACTGAGGACCGAAATGTAAGCTCAGCTCTGCAGAGCAGCTCAAATCCTTCATACACAACGCAAGCATCCTCCAAGAGAGCAGAGCTGTTTTGCTTTCGCAGTTATTATTCAGACATTTGCACACTCTGTACTTTCCCAAAAGTTCTTTTTAATCTCACAACAACTTCGGGAGGAAAACCAACATGACAGTTATGCAGAAATACCAAGCAGGGCTTCTGGTTTATCAGGCAGCTCCAGAAAACCAGGACTGCAAAGACCAGACCAAGGTCAAAACCAATGCTAACTCCAGACTCTTGATCTGGATTTTCTGGGTAACATCCCATTATCTGAAAATTAGAAAGGAAGTAAAGAGCTACCAAAGTGACGCTGGGTTCAAACCTGAGGAGAAAAAAGAAATGCTTAAAAAAGCTGAAAATTATTAACAGAGCACTCTCTCTTGCCCTCTCCCCACACTTCAGAGACACACTGAGACTTCAAGAAGCTTCCTTCTGATTACAGAGTTTCCCTTTGCAGTAAGTAACTTATTGTGTTGGATGCCAAAACTCTCAAGAAAATTACCTTGCCCCTAAAGGGGATCTTTTGGAATTTTCCATTTGATTCAGCTTGAGTGGAGAGATGGTTGCAGAAAGAAGCACATCCAAACTCTAAGCTATCATCTGCCCACAAAAGAACAATTGAGGCAGTTTTTCTCCTCCTTTCACTGCTGAGAGAGCTCTCAAAGGGGGCATTTCTCAGCATTTGCCTGTTCTTTGATATCAAAGGTTTAGCAGAAAGGCAGAGAAGAACAAAGAACAGATGGTCAAAAGAACTCTGCATTTGAAGTTCCAGAAAAAAAAATTCAAAGTAAAATTTGGTTTTAGAATATATAACATTAGGATGGAAAAAGATGACCTATCAAAGCTCCAACAATCCAGACTTCTGCAAACAAAGTATTTAGAATATAAGAAATAGTGTCAAGAGTCCTCAGTGGCTCCAAACAGGAATCAAGATGCAACTCAGATGTTGGTGGAAGAGATAATGCAACAAAACATAGCTCAAAGTACCTATAAAGCATAGCTGTCAACATTAATCTGGAAATAACTGAAGCAAACACTTTACTCCAAGACAGCTCCTCAGCTTGGGTACTTTTGAAACAGAGGACAACCGCTGTAAATGTCTGTCCATAATCTAAATGCAACGGGTGCTGAGAATCAGAAAAACAAACAGGAACCTTCTAGTGACAAAAGGACACGGTAGCTATGATTGACAAATGGGTTCTCATATGTTAAAACAGCCTTTGCTATCATTAGTGCAGTAATCACAATCCTATTCATTTATTTATGTACATTTTACTGTTATTGCAAAATTCATAAAATATTTATTTGAATTTTCTGCATAATAAGTTAAATTATAAAAATACTTAAGTATATTGACCAGTTTAATTTCTGTTTGCCCACACTTCATTTGTGAATTAAAACACTGAATCTATTAGAATAAAATCAAATCTATCATATATATCCATATAACTCTTTATAAATGCTACGACAGCAAATCTGAAAACCTTAAATGCCATTTACATATCATAAAGACACACAAAAAATACACAACAGCATAAAAAACTGAAAATCCTGTTCTTTATTAAACTAAAAACTGTAAATTAATCGTAATTAAACTTTGTTTCTCTAGAAAAGGGCTAAAACCTTAGTCCAGTTTTTGCAGACTTGAGCCTGGTGCTGTATTTAGTTTTCCTTTACACTTTCTGAAACCTCAGACCTCAGAAACTAACAGGCACTTGACAGACCAAAAATAACTCAAACCCAACAAAGCCCGGGCATATCAACAACACATATAGAAATAAAAAAGCGATGGCACTACTATTGTAAAGAGAAGACACAGGAACCATTATTCAAAATGAGAAAAAAGTCTAAACTGGTATGAAATGTATTTTTTTCCCCTGTAAGCTTACGTTTCTATTTCCATAACCCTCCCTAGTACATTTCATCCATTAAAAACTTAATCACACGGTTCAGGACTTCAATTATCTGCTGACACGCGACTGTTGTGCCTCAAAAAAGACATTGTGAAATACACAGCGTGCACAAGATTGATGGGTCGTATCTACTGAGTTACTTTCAGAAGATTCCCATCAGTTCCTTGTTTTCACAACATTATCAGTAAAATGCTTGAAAAAACACCACAAGTCTACACCCCCTCTGTAAATGCTCAGTAGCTGTGTTGACTTCAAATATTCATATGTAACTTAGAATTTTAAAATTCTTTTCAGTGCAAGATTCATTTTGGAGAGGAACCAGCTTGATGTGGAAGTGGAGTGGTTTTTAAATCATTACACAAGCCGAAACAACAGAACTTCAAACTCACGTCACAATAATCTAAGTCAGAGTCCCAGTAAAGTAACAAGAAAAGTAGATTCAGAAAACAATAAAAATCAGGTCTTCACAAAAATCCTCTCTCTTCAGTTTCAAACAACTAATAAGTTTGATTTCTGTTTAAAAAACCCCAACATCTATATTTAACTATTTGTTTTCATCAAATTCTACAATTATCTTTAAGGAAAAACTGATGTAGTTTGGAATTGATGCAAAACTCCTGGGAACACTGATACCAATCCACATCACCTTCTGTCACAGACAGCTCAAGGCTTTAACACTTTTCAGCCCACACATCAAAACCACACTCTACTGTACACAAGCTTTTCTTTGAATTTTAAATGGATATCAGATACTCAAACAGGTAACTGCACTGATAAGGAGAAAACAAATGAAGCAAAAAACCTACTTCCCTTTAGTGTGGTTTTTTTATTAGATCTGACTAAAGTGATTGATTCAATTTACCTAACAACGATGGAAATTTGCATAATAGGATTTTTATGATCTAGTTATCCAAAACACTAAAGTAATCTTACTCATCAGAAGTAGGTTGTTTTGAAAGACTTCACATACTATTTGGAGTTATGGGGTGAAAATTTCATTCAATTCTGGCATCACTGTAAAATAGAGATCATTATTGTCCCTCATCTACAGCAGACAGTTATAGGCAAATTGCAAAAATATTAGAGTGAAGAAATGTATTTTATCTTTAAACACAACAATATACTCATTTTCTATCTTGAGGTCTGTTTTTCACTTGCATTACCTTTATTATGGCACAGAAGACTGGAACAAACTACTTCAGGTTTGGTGAATGACAGAAAGGCACTGTTTTCTGTATTTTCCACTCAGGAAGAATAGTGGAAGAAGAATAAAAAAAGCAAAATGCCTTCACAGCTGAACATTGGGGAGGAAATTTCTCTGAAGGTTAAAAGTTATATTTAAAAAAAACCCATTTCAATCGTTTACCTGTTGTAAATTGCCCTTTTAGCTTCTGAAACACGGGATCTTGAGCTGTTGCCTGTGCTCTCCTAGCCAGCGACTCTGAGGCTGCACTAGAAAACATGGTGGACACATTCGAGACGTTCTCAAGTCCTACTCCAAAAGTGCTGACTAACTTTTTGACGAAATTTAGTGTGTGAGGAGTGATTTTGGCATCCGAAACGGCTCCACTTTTCTCAAAGGCAACTGAGTAACACTTTGCCAAGCCCTGCTGCAGTTGTCTAAGAACCTAAGGAATAAAAAAACAAAACACAAAATGATCAGGAAGATTGGGCCTTCTCATTTGACATCAAGTATTTATGCCAGCACTGTATCTTATAAAGTTATCCTCTCACAAACTTTTATTTAAAACTGCATTTTTAAATTGCATCAGAGGCTCAATCAGAATGACAGCACTGATTCTTATTAGCACTACAACTGAGTAAACTGAGCAAGGGAAATGCTGCATCCCAAAGCACACCTTGCTCTTTCAACAGCTGCTAAGTTTCAGATTTCACACTCTGTGATATATTAGAAAATAATGTAAGATGAGAAATTCTCTTTAAACAGACAGGACAGCATAGCCTGACACTTCGAGAGGTGAATAATAAAAGTGGAGTGGCAAGCAAGTCCATCTGCTCACTGTTACAATTCAAATTTCAGACCATAAGCACCACCTGCCCCAGACCACCAGATCAAGAGAGAAGCTGGTATCTGAGGAACTTGTAACACTATATATAATTTTCAGTTAGTACAAGCAACAACTTAAATCCTAGAGGCACTGATCAAATTAATAGTTCTGGGAGACTTCTGTATTGCTTCCAGAAATAACCAAGCCCCTTAAAACTCCAATCAGAACAATCAGTTGTACAAACACCTGTTTTCTAATCAAAACAAATAGGTATGTTTTAATGATTAAAAATAATTCTAGATACATATTTTGCAGTTAACTTTTCCTTAGATGGTACACACAAATGAAAGTGTGTTAGAGCCAAATACCTCCTCGTGCCAGTTCTCTCTGAACCAGACCATCTGATCTACAATGCCTTCCAGAGAGGACAAAAGTGTTGGATGTAACTCTCGCTGCATATGCATGATTCTGCTGCATCGCCACATTGGTGCAGTGGCTCTGATTGGCCCAGGATCTGAGGCAGAGTGCGACTGATTTCCAACTGAACTTGGCTGCTGTTGCCCAGAATCTGGAAAGTTAAAGAAAATAAAAGTTACCTTTCATAAACTTGATACGTGCCTATATGAAATAAACTGTTAAAAGAATCTGCTTTAGATTTACATTAATGTAATACCCTCTGAATTATATATACTGAATACTGAATATATATATATATATACACTGAACTTGTAATAACTATTGAATTACAGAAAATTTGAGAAAATTCTATTGAGAAAAAATATGTTATAAAAAAAGAACTCTACTCTGGGAAGTGGTACAGGCTTCTTAAAATTAGAACAATATAAATACTCTACAAAAACACATAGGAGGTGCAGCCTTAGTTTTCACATTACCTAACTATGCTCCTGATGTAACTGACATTGCTTCATACAGAACCCATTCATTTAAATGTTGGGGGGTTTGCTTCCTTCCCTTTAGGGGAGATTTCTCACACATAACTGAAGAATAAACATGCTGGTGTCAACACACATTATTGGGGAGTGGACAATTGATCTCTTGCATTACAACTGCATCAGGCAGTGATTAAGCAGAGTTTGCTTTATCAGATGACCCCCACACACTACTTGACACAACTCACAGAGAGGGCAGCAGTCGGTGCAGAACTGCTAGGAAAATATTTGATTGGTTATCACTAACTGTGCATGTGGCAATACCAAGAATTCAGCACAGAAATCTGCCACTGGATACAAATGCAGTGAAGTATTAAGGCATAGGGCACCTCCTCCTCCTCCAAAGGAGCACCCAAAGAAAAGAAGATATTAATTGTTGTCCTTTAAAATTTCATGAAGAAATTTAGTGAAGCAATTCCCAACTGAAAGGGCAATTACATAGGCAATGGACTTTGTAAAAAAGAACACAGGGAGAGATCTTCGAGTAGCGATCTTGGGATCCCCAGGAGATTATAAGGGGCAAAAGAACTACTAAACTCTGTGGAATCATTTGATGTAACAACTCTAAATAGGATTTGCTCTTGGGAAAAAAGGTGTTTTGCAAGTTGATGAATATTCTCCCCATCTCTCAAACATTTCTTCGAAGCCAAAACTGATTTTATTTTGTATAAACCTAGGTACTCATTTTACTTGAAAATTCACCATAGGAAGTAATTATGGAGACATAAAAGTACAAAGCCAGCCATTTACCTCATCTGACTTACGTGAGCTCATCTTCTGTTAGATCATTTTTAAAAGTTTGACTCATTTGAAAAGAAACAGAATGTTGCATGGTTCATGCTTCCAATCAAAATTAGGCTAGAACATCTTAGAAAACTATGATCATCTTCTGTATTTGTAACCCAACAATCTTCTAGCTCTCCATCAATTTGTAAAGATAAAAACCCAGTAAAGAACATGCAACTCTCAATAATTAAGGTGACATGAGAATGAAGATGAAACTCTTCTTAGTGAATATTTTATTCTAGAAAATACAAGGCAGCTCAAGCCAACTGTAGATTTAAGTTCACTTCCGAAATAAATCAACATAAGCAATGTTCATATAGAATTTTTCTCCTTAGCCTTGGTAAGTTATGTTTTCTAAAGCATCTATTTTCCCCCTAAAAACAAGTGAAACTCAAAATAAAAGCTAAGCTACAAAGAACTCAAACAATTTGATCACTGTCAAGCTCACCACTTTTGTAGCGCTCTCGTTGTTCTATTTTCAAGGTCAAATAGAGGGTCCTGATAGGGAAGTAGACGGCTTGGGGATAGACCCTTCCCACCTATTTGGAGAAACACATACAGGCATTTCTCAGGTAAGGAAAACTGACTATAGATCAGATCAACACATACAGATTCTCTTTGTAAGTGACTGCACTTCAGTAATAATCAGCTCTCTGTTTTAAATTACAGCTTATGGAAAACCAGGAAACTAAAGATTCTTTCAGTATCAGAAACCCAAAGAGGATGAAATGCTATCTCCCTACACACACTGTTAAGGCATTGCCTAATTAGAGCTTCCAGATCATATTGCCTAATAAACCTGAAGACAGCATAATGCCAGAGTACCAGCTGGGCCAGCTCAAAGACCTTACTCATGTATGTAATGAAAGCAAAACCCACATAATGACAGCAGTTAGTCTTTAAATTAGGCCACAGCTCCCAGCGAGCCCCGTGATACTTGACAAGAAGGCCCATTAGAGAGTAACTTTACTCCACCGCACTGTGGAACTTAATGTAAGGGGATACCAATTTCACCCAAAAGTGAAAAAGATTTTATGGCTTCCATTAAGAAAGAAAAAAGCTAAAGCAATATTAACATCCAGCATCCCCATTAAAACATGTAAATCTCAGTATCTATTAAAGGAAAGAAACCATGCGTCCAAGTACTACCCACAACTGAATACATTTTAAGACGTGATTAGAGGCTTCTCCAGCCACAGTTTTACTACATCATGGATTCTTTCTCCATCCAAATGGGTATGGTAAGTGGTAGAAATTTTGTAATGGCATTTAACTGTTCAGTCCCATGATGTTTATGGCAGATCACTAACCCAACACACATATGCTTCATGCAGTAACTGAAGAACAAATTATTTTAAGAGAATTGTAACATTTAGGTTCTAGTACTTCTGCAAACATTTAGTTTTAAATGAGTAACACAAAAAAAGTTGGACCTAAAGTTTAACAGCAAGATAAACAGTAATATCTGTGATATTTATGAGCCTAAGCTCCAGGTACAGCAGGACTTCTGCACAGGCACTCCCTTCTAAAATCTTTATACAGATCACAACAAATAAGAATTGTCTACAACCTATTGAAATAAGTTTTTTCTCTCTGCTGTCAGAGACAATTCCAAGCAATACACATCAGAAATTCTGCCTTAGCTACTTTGCTTTCTTAAGCTGTCTGGGTGTGTGGTCTCTTCAAAGTTTCACTTTAATTTTATGGAGAGAGAAGGAAGGAAACACATGCACATACGCACACACATGTGTCTAGATTTATTTACACAAGGATCACTGCACATGCAAACATACAAGGACACATAGAAACATACATTCTTAGAGCAAAAATAAGGGATAGTCTAAAAGGAGCTGGATATCATTGAATATCCTGAGTTGGAAGGAACCCACATGGAGCATCAAGTCCCTATCTCAAAGATCAAGAGTGGAGGGAGGGAAGGAAGGAACTCCACTGTGAGAATTCAGCACAACAGCTGTCTTTGCCAGTTTTCAGGAGAGAGTGGAGCAGTGCAGGAGGGAGTGGGCTGGGGTACAGGCTCATGTGGGGGCTTCCAAGGTTCACCTGTACATTAACATGGCTTTACAACTGGTTTGCATTAACTTGGATGAGCAAACATCAAAACTCTTCCAGGTTGTGCACATGTTTAAACAGAGCCAAAGTTTGACCACGAACAGTAACATCACTGAAACCATGGTGAGTGAACCCTGTTTGCACTAAGTAATAAAAATGGAGTCTCTAAAACCACATTAACAGAAAGATGCCACTGCTCCTCCCCAAACCTAGACATCTTAAACCAACTTTGTACTGAGTTGCAGGTACAGGGTCTGTCCTTGGATCTGGCTTCAGAACAGACAGCAGCAAGCAGTAAAATCTTAAAATCCCAAAGCAAGATTAATCAAAACTCGTATCTGTCAGTTCAGAGGTACAAATCCAGGAAGTCAGCTTCTTCATTTAACTCCCTAAACCTTATCCTTATTTGTCTAATCATCTGTCATCCTAAACTTCAAACAAAAGTTTACAAAGCCTCAGTAAAAATTTCTAACGGTGACAGATAGAGCCTTGTTTTTTAAAATCAAGTCTAATAAAAAACGCAGCACTAATGAAACAGTTTGCCCTTCAGTCACTAAAGCTGACAATTCTTTATCCCTACTCCTATGTTAGAAGCATTTAGCCATATTTCTAAATGTGCTCTATAATGTTCACAAAAATGTAATAAATAGCGTTCCAGAGGGAAAGCTGTAATGCCTCATGCACACATGGCACACAATTTCACTGAACTTAAACTCATTAAGAGTCACTTAGAAATTGAAAATATTCTACTTACAGAGAGAAATTACCATTTTCTAACTCGACAATTGCAAACAACAGCACTTTTAAAGCGTGGGATTTTCTTTACTTGGTTTGAAAAATATTTATATCTCATCTTAAAAACAAAGATTACAGACAGTAAAGAATTAGTGATCATCTTTTGTACCTGACTAATGAGGTTCAGAAGAAGTTTGCCCTCTGAGCCAACCAGGCACGTCAACAGCTGTGGGATCCAGGCCAGCCACTGAATGGGTGGGACACCGATACAGTACTTGTCTACTGCATCTGCCAAGGTGTTCTTATCATCATCAAAACTCAGTAGCCACAGAACCTAAAAGAGAGTTTCAAGAGGTCATGTCAGTGCTTAAATTCAAGACATATCAATCATTACAATGCACAAAAACCCACAGATATTTTATTACTATGATACTGGAATCCTTGTGAATGTTACAGTTGTCTCACACAAGAATTTACATTCATTGTGTCTGGCCAATACAGTTTTTTCCCTTAGAAATAATATCTAAAGGATGTAAAAAATAACCATAAATGTATTACTTGCTATGAACCAACACAAAAAGAGCAAACTAACATGACTGCGTTTCACAAATTCTTTGTGTTTTGGGCTGGTGGAAAATGATTATAAGATCCAAAATATCTGGATAAATCAACTATGATTTATCAACTTTTGTTTTTACTGTCCACTCCTAATAATAATTTTTCTACAGTTTAATTGAAATGCAAATATACTGAGTAAAAATCACTAAGTTATGCAACCAGACAAGGAGAATAATAGGAGTGTTAACAAGGCCATCGTTAAAACACATAAAGTTTTTTTTAGATTATTTCATGTTCAAAATAGATTATATTTCACAGCCTGCTACCATTTTTTAAATTTTCTTCATAAGAGAGATTAAAATAAATATCCCCAAACAGAGAAATAACTACAAAGAGCTTTTTGGCTGAAACTTTGTTGAATTAGAGTAAAAATTTACAGAAAGAGGCTTATTTGGAATAAAATGCAATATTGAGGTAAAAGTAAATACAAATTATCTATAGTAATGCTAAACAGACAGTAAATTATGTCGGTTTTTAAAGAACCAAAGGATGCCTTTCTGCACCACATTATACAGTAGAAATGCTGCATGTATTTTATCCCTTCTCCCACAAAAAGGTTCCATACCTAAAGAAAACCCCAGATATCCCAGTGAAGTAGAAAAATCCAAGATGAGCTACATGGGGTGACCCAACACAACCCCACACAGACTTTGTGCCTAAACTAAAGCTTTCCATCAGTAAGTGCTCCTTCTGTAACTGCACACATTTGCACATTGAAGGTTATCCCTTTTCTGAAGGGGTGGTGCTCCAATTCTTTTCGTAACACCTAGATCTTACCTTGGCTAAGTATTTTCTTGACTTGCTCTCGTTCTGATGACGACACGCATGCAGGTAGCAAGTGATAGCAGACACACCCAGGTGGAGCTGACGTTCTTTCACAAAGATATTTTCCAGGTAATCACCCCACATCGCCCACGCTTTCACCAGCACATCGTGCATTTGCACAGCGGCAGAAAAAGCTTTGTTTGCTTCTTCAGACCTGTATTGTGACAAGTAAGAGTATTAGTTTTATACTAATAAAAAGTTACTAATTTATCTAAGAGTTAGATTTCTGCTAGGGTACTCAATTACTTTATTAATGATATTTTTACATAAAGTTCTCCTGTAAGGTCCCTTATGACTGTTTTGTCCCAGCTTTCCTTAAAATTCAACACTTATGAAGGTAAATGCTTCACAATGCAAACAATTATGTGTCTCAGATTGCCAGATACTCCCTGAAAAAAAATTAAACAGCTTCCAGTGTCCTGTGACTGCAACCCAACCAACGATACCCAAAGAAGAACAAATGATAACACAAGAGCAGCAAAAGCATTAAAAAGCGCTTCTCTGTTGAGCTAAAAAAGGAGTAAGAAAAAGCAACATTGGAAGATGTTACATTAGGTATCTTTTGGAGGACTACGTCCTAGTTAACTGCTCTCCCACCACATTTACAACCAGCATCATCTGCAAAAAGCCAGTTCCTCATCCCCACAGTTTCAGAAGTTTATTTTCCAACAGGAAAAGTGAAGGAATATGAAGGTTAATCACGCAGTTCTTGGTAACTGAAAGATTATTTGTTTGATACTTCTGAAGTCTTCTTTAGGTTTCTTCAAGTGTTCCTAGTCCAAGATTTGGCATGATTCATCCCAATATATATACACATCACTTGGATCTATGTAACCTTTCAGGTATAAAAATAAAGGATGAGAAAACTCACATACACATTACTGAATTGTTGAAACTTTTGATTCCTTATTAAGAGAAAGTGTTTCGCTTCTCCCTTACAGAATAAGCATTGAAATAAACCACACAGAAGTAACTTAATGCTTGTTTGACTAATTTTTAAAAATTAATTGTAAAATATTTTTTATATAAAAACATTAGCTTGGAGGATTATAGTGATAAATTAAAATTATGAGTTATTGAGGTTAACTATAAAAAGAAAAAGAACTTCATCTGTCAAAGTATAAATTCATTTCTATGTTACACAAATACATTACTTGCTTTCAGAGGCTTTCTGCACCCCAGACGAAGGTTTTGAAGCCAACCACAGCAGCAGCCTGATAGATGACTTTGTATCACTACTTTCCCTCTATAAAAAAGGGACTTTTCAGTTGGTGATCTTTCCTCCTTCTCTACAATCCATCATTCTTGACACCCGAGATGACTTTTTTAAAACGGTTTCTATCACCTTGCTCACCAAACGGGCAGCACAGGGAGATGCAAGAGCAGAGGTGACCTTTAACTCCCAGTTCAGTTGACACACAGGTAATGGGTAGTCACACTTTCCCAGGTTCAATACTGTCATTGCTCCTAACATACCCTCCCTAAATTCCTGAGCTCCACTGCAGTGCTAAAGAATGCCTGTACGTTTTTTTTGTAAGATTAAGAAACTGTAAGTAAATCAGAGGCATATTTTAAAGAGAAAATGTTATCCATTCTATGCTGAAAGAACGGAGACAATTTAGCTGCCTTTATCTGCGCTAATTTAAAACAATTTAAAAAGATGGGGGGGGACGCTTTCTACTCTTTGCACCTCAACTGAAACCAAGCTCACTTATGGCCATAAAAAAAGCCCACTGCACTTTCCATCACAGTAATTGCATTCTGCCTATTTAAAATCCTCTCTTGTAACCACAGAAGATAATATTCATCATTTCCTGACTTAAATTGCTATGTGAGGTTGCAGTGTACAGCTTAAAGCCTGATGGATTTCCTTCTCAAGTGTCCACAATGCAGTGGCAGAGGAATTATCCCACCCATATGTAACATGCAGCAATGCTGCCATTAAATATGCATTCATACTAAAAGCTGTTGAAACCTGAGGTTTGTTGTTTTTTCTCATCACTGAACAAATGTGACTGCCAAGATACCTGCTTAGTGAATTAAAGAGAGATTCCCTCAGAACACTAAGGTGGCTTGTCAGCAAAAAGCAAAAATACTACACAAGTAGTTGTGTGAAAGCAAGGCCTGCACTTAGGTGTTTACTTGCTGCAATGCAAGATGTCTCCAACACACACCACAAGTCTTTCAATTAAATAATCTGAAAAGAGTGTTGCATTTCCATATTGCATCACATCCCAGCTTTGTCTAAGCACTCGGAACTACACCACCACACACTTTCCTACACCTTGGCCAGCTGCAGCTATTAATGGGACATACACAAGGACAATGAAACAGAGAGAAACAAAAGGTAGGCTGATTTTCTCTAAGCACAGACAACTTTTTTCCCCTTGGTTTTACATATGAGATCTACATTGAGAAAATACTCACAGCAACCTCCTTTGGTAAACTACACTAACACATCCGTTTGTCCAAGTACGTACTCACAGAATCAGGAAGAAAAAAATGTTTCCTAAGCTGCAAAGCTTTGAACAAACCTCTTCTCCCTACCTTTTCCCATTTCACCCTTTGAAATATAAAACTTATTTTAAAAAGAACCGGTACAATGTTTGCTTTAAGTAGTTCTTTCCTACAATACGTAAAAACATGACCAACCATTACATCTTCAGACTGGAGAGGAACTCTCACGTATACTTTTACTTTCTAATACAGCTGTGACAAATTTTAGGCTGTTCTAAACATATGGAAAAAACTTTCTGCTCAAATACTGTGTGAAAATACTTCAGCTGAGTTTTTTCTCAGATATGTGCCAGTGCCTCTTCCAGCCAACATACTTACTTGTTAATCTGTGCCAAGAACATTCCCTTCAATGCATAAAACTCAGCAGTCATCTCCTTGGTGAAGTACTTCAGATTGGTTGATTCAATAACTTCAAGACCCTGTTACATAAGCCTTAGTGAGAAAAGCCTTCTAAAATGGAAGGTTTTATTAAGATGAAAATGCCATAAAACAACAGCCAAAATATTGTCTTGAAATATAATCAGCAGGAAACTCTCTTATTTAATTTCCATTTTAAAAAATCTGGACTGACAACAATTAAGTCTCCACTGGCCTATGCAAAACTATGAGATACTATAGACAATATTCACCAGGGGACGGGTTATCTTTTCTATCTTGGATTATTTGTTATATTATTAATTTATATAATGATGATAATAACAATGATAATAACAATGATGATAATGATGATGATGATAATTACAATAATAATGATAATAAGGTCCCAGTTTGCTGATGTTATAAATACGTCAGTAGGTTTTGCCTACAATCACGCTCTCTACTTTCCTTTTAACACATACAATTTCACTGCAGTTTGCCAGCAGCCATCACTCATGAGCCAGACACACAAAACTGACTGAGAGCTTCACTTAGTTTTGCAATAGTGCTGTCTCCTCCTAGCACAAACAGCACAATTTTCAAAGTCCTTTCCATTTAATCTATCTTGTAAGATCTTTTAAAAACATATTTGAACTTTACTTTTGGTCTAATTTTTAATAAATTCATAGTATTCAGTTCAGAGAGGACAATGACTGCTTTTGACTACCAGTATTACTTAAAACAACACTTCATGCACGGCCATGGTCAATGAAATTCAGACCCTACGGTGTACCCGGGCAGTTGATTTAAATCAGCGTATCTGATGGCCCTTGCAATCCTCCGTGCCCCAACAACACCTTCAGAGATAGCACCACCATACCTGCATACACTCATTTTTGCCCATGACTCCAGCCAGCTGAAGATAACATTTCACTTGCTGGCGAATCTTCTGAAAGCAGTCCACGATGGGCACAGTTGGAATCGTATGAATGCGGCTCAGTATATCCAGAGCGACGTTGACCAGCCCTTGTTTTCGAGCTATTTTTCCGTATTGGATAATTGCAGATGCAGAAGCATGAACTCCCAACATAGCATTATTAGAACTAGGATCATGCTGAGAGCTATTTTCATACGCAGTTACAATGGCTGGAAACAAACCACAACATGTTTGCCATAAATGAAATTATATAAACAGCAGTATCTTATAAAGCAATACATATTAAATGATGATTTGAGATAATGAAACACTTAAATGGAAACTCTATAAAAACAAACACTTGTCAGCATCAACAACTTTCTCATATGTTTAAATAAAAGAAAAAATCAAGAACTTATTTCAAACAATGTGTTGTCTGGAAAATTACATGATGAATGCATGCTGGACCAGGCAGTTTTACCCTGGTAATGATGTTGTCTCCACATGAAAATGCTGCTCCAGTGGGATAAATCATCTGACACAATAGGTAACCTGTTCCTCCAAGTCTTTACAACAGTCTTCATATCATGTAAGCTGTTGTTTCTCCCCAGATTACTTGGTTGCAATCCTGCATTTATTTGGGCTGCTTCTTGAAGTTCAATTATTTGCTGTGCTGCCTACAAAACATTAAACAGTATAAATCATCATAAACAATAATAAATTATGATAAAGGATAGCTGGCCAATTTCACTGTTAGAAAAAGATCTCCAAGATGCCACCTTTAAATGATCAAGTAAAGATGAAACTATTTATGTTGGTTGAGGGACCTGCCTATTAGGAGCATAACTGACTTCTAACTGAACTAATCACAAACAAAATAGCAAAAAAAAAAAAAAATAGAATCCATGAGATTGATTCAACACTCCAGTCACTGACTAAAATAGTGACTTCACCCACTGAATCACCAGCACAGAGTTTGTATCAATGGGCTGCTAGTCTTAATAAACAAACAAATTATATTAAAAAATAAATAAAGGTGCCACAAAGTACTTTCTTACACGCTTGCAAAAAAAGTCCCTGCATAATTTCAGGCTCCCCTCTTCTCCAGGGAGGGAATATAAGTATCAAGCAGTTCATTTTGTGCATCACTCATTCTGACAAAACCCTAATGTCCTACCTTTATTTGGTTGCAAACAGACATGACTGATCTATACTTAATGTGTTCTTCCTATAATACTATAAGTTTGCTTAGTAAGTTTAACTTGGGTCAGTTATGACACATCTTTCCTTAACAGTATTAAGATAAAAATTCCCTCGCCCCTTCTTTTATTTTTGAACTGCAATTGCTTTCACAAGTTATCCCTCCAAGAGCAGTGCCTTGCTCTTCGGAAGCATTTCTTTCCTTTTTTTCTTTGACAAAAGCTAACACACACAACCATCCCACTCTGAAAAAAAATAAAAGAACAAAACCCCCTCCACGGAAACACAAAAACCAAAGAAAAGATAGTTTACCGGAATCTACACTCTCTTCATCCCTATCCTTCTCCCTCCTACATATCTAAATAAAACCACAGGCTAGAATTCAATCCTACCATACACATTTGGACTTGCTACATTCAACCCTAATCACAATAAAGCACAAGTAAATACAAATACAGTCTGCTGAACACAAAGATTAAGTAAAAACACTGACCTTAAAAAAATTTTTATCAGCACTTACTGATATAAATTCTCTGGTCACAATCTGACTTAACAGAAACCTGAACATACAGGAACACTACCTGAAGGCATTACTTTATCTGCAAAGACCTCAGCTTTGAGAAGTTACTTAACGTAAGGACGGTTTTTCATTGACATCTACCATCCTCAAATTAATGAGAGGAACAACCAGAAGGGAGCAGTAATCTCAAACCTGCTAAAGGCAGCAGACATGTTGTTAAAACTTCAACAACCTGAAGAAAAGGTCCAGAAACTTTAATGGAATTTAATTACTAGTAGTACAATAAAACCAATGTAGTATTCTCCAAGCTACCTCTTGGCAGATAACAGTTGTATTCATTGTTAATCAACCAAATAAGATAACTATTTGGGGGGGAAAAAAAGGCAGTCCAAATTTACAAAGTGAAATCTCTTGAAACAAAATAAATTAAACAAAGTAATATTTTCCTACAGTCATCTCAGTATCAGCTCTCACAATAGCTTAACCTTCATCCTACACCCATTCATCAGGTAAATTTAATTTTCTCACAGGTATTTAATCACATACTATCTGATACTAAAAGAAAGTAATTACTGCAGAGTAAATTCATGGCTGCATTTGTATCTCTGTCAGTCATTGGCTAATTTATCATTTCTTCATGAGGGATATATACATATTAGATTATTTTAAAAGTCTGTTTTAATTGATATCTGAAAGCATTTAAATACTTCATTTAGCGATACCAATCCTTTCATGCTGCAGATATTGCCAGTCTTAGGGGAGGAAAAATTTGAAATATCAGTGCAAACATAGCAGGTAAGAATTGATTTCATCAAGAAGCCTTCTAATGGTATTGCATTAGCTCAAACAAATGAAACTGTACAGATCTACTTGACAACTTTCTCTGAATATGGAGATAACTTTCATATTCATTCACTTTATCTGTTGAACCAACCTGTATTATAGAAATCTGAACTTATGGGCTGCTGCGTAAGAACACCCATTCCAGAGGAGCTACCTTAGATCACACAGATTTGGTTACTCCTGAATCACCCCAGGCACAACAAGACAGGGTGAAACAACTGATCTTAAATAGAATTACAGAAGCACCTACACCAAAAAGAAACCAGAAAGCAAAGTCCCCTCCATTTCTACAGGTAAGGTTCATTCATAGTTCTCTGAGCAATGATCAAGAAATAACCCTGTTAGGAAATTTCAAATTGTTCTGCACTGACATATTCCAGAATTTTCTCCCCTGGAAAGGAACGGTTCCCTCAACAGCCATGAGCTAATCTTCATCAGGAGCCTGTTTGTTGGGACTCCCAAAGAGAGACACGGTCAGCCTAAACGACAAACACACATCCAGATCACCTTGGGTGTGATAAACCGGGCACAACGCTGCCTCAGCCCCACTGCCACGCTCTGGCTGCAGCTGCGCAATACAAATACAAGGACACAAGATTCGTTTTCAAGACACTTCTGGAAGCATCTCAAGGTCAAATCCCGTATTTTAAAGATGAGCTTAGATACCTACTTCCATTCAATTATACTTGGCAGTAACATCTACTCTCAAAAATTCTTCTCTTACAGTTGAATAGTGAATTATTTACAAACTTAAATCCAAGAGAAAGAAAAGGGTAAGTGTTAACATTTCATACATTTCAAAAGGGAAGAGGCATCTATTTTTGCCATGTGTATATGTGTAAAAGTTACAAAGGGCACAAGCCATGCAGTTTTCACCAAATAATGCATTTATCTCATCTCATGTAATAATTAAACTGGACATCCTAAGTTGTGCCAGTTGTTCCACAAAACTATTTCTAAAGGTTTGAAAAAACAGCCTCCTTCCACTTCTGATCCAAGCAGTCCACTCCTCTGTCCAGTAGAAGGCCCCTGACAGAGGTTACCACTGACTCAAATCTTCCAGCTGACTCACAAAAGTGCTTTACAACAAACTGAAATTAAAATGAACCAATTTTTTGGAAGCAGCAGCCTCTCCATTCAGAATGACACTCCTCAAAGAAACACCAGCATGGAGGTTATTTCAGCACTTCTGCAAATAATATAATTCAATAATAAACCCACCCAAAATGGACCTCACTTCAAAATGTGCTGAATGTTTAAGATATCCAAGCACTAAAGTGCATTATGTATTAACCCACAAAAACAGTTGAGCCATCTGATCAATTTTTACATAGCTACCTCTGAATGCCACGAACAGACTGGATCCAGTAAACTGTTCAAACTTTAAAACGAATTCAAACGGAAGTGCACATTCTGCAACTTTTAACACAAACCCACCGTTATGAAAATACAATCATTACTCCATAGTAAAACATTTTATGTGCACAGCTACTAAAAGTCTTGAAACCTGCTACTGGAAAATAAGTGGCAATAAAAACCTTTACTTTCTTACCTGGAGAAGGGGAGTGTGAACATGTGAGACGACGTGGGGCAGCCTTCGCCACTCTCGAATAGCCAAACTGCTCGCCATCTCCACCAGGCGCTCAATGAAGTTCAGCTGTTGCTCTTCTGGGTGGCAGATTGCTAAGTATCCTCTGTACATATTGACCTTCCATGCCATCTCCTTTGGACAACTCAGTTCCACCTGGCAATGAAATAGAAAAACTCAGGTACAGGTTATTCATACTCAAATACAGAATTCAAGTTATTTCTTTTAAAGTCTTCTTAAGCAAACACAGTTTTATTTTTCTTATAAAAATTAGCTCAATTTCTAAAAACACCAGATTAAAATATCAATACCTCTGTCATTAGAGGAGTTTCAGCTCTCTTGAAGTTATTGGCAAGGGCAGGCTAGAAAATAAATTGCAAATTCAGCACCACAGTAGAAGTGCCTCCATACAACCTGCTGTTCAAGTATTTTTACACAGACAACTGTAGTGGAGCTCGGAGACAGCTGAGTAAGCTGAAAGCAGCCTTGCAACAGGAGCACAAAGCTCACTGCTAATCAATTCACCCTTTATAAAGACAAAAGATGCTTCTCAGCAGATAAGGGGTGCTACCTCTGAAATGCTTCAGGGGCTCCAGAACAACTAATGTCAACTTCTCACTTAAGAGGATCCCATTCCTGTAGGTCAGCATTGTGCTTCCTAATTGCCTGCTCTAGGATATTACTAGATTTATGAGAATAAACAGTTAATTTTTTTAGTCCTCTATAACTAACTTTCCCATTTATGTGGAAGTAATTTCTGAGAACAGGTGGAAAATCAGGTCATGGTGCTGAAATAATTTAACATATAATTTTAAACCATTTTCATAAAATCCAGGTACAGTAGAAACAAGGCACCTAAAAGCAGCAAAGTACTGGAATCACGTAGCAACTGAGTTCTGTGTGTATTTTGCAGCAAACTTGCATTTAACTAATGCTCACCAGCTGACACTGCAGGCCTTAAATTTAGAGCTTTCACTTCTTTTTCTTCTGCTTTACATTAAACCCTTTATGGATTGATTCACAACACAGCAATCCCTCTGCATTATCTTCTTGTTGATAGGCTGTATCTTAACCATACAATTGTTATCTCTGTTATCCTCAACTGACTTTTATGCCTGAGCCAGCAAAGAGAAACTGCCAGGTAGCAACCTTACACTTACACAGAGAAAATAATCTCTTTCTTTATTACATTATCTATGGGATCATTAAACACAATGGCAATCTGAGCAAATGGAAATGAGTCTTGGGTTCTATCAAAGGCCACTTGCTATTTTAATAGCTCAACTTTAATAGGCAGATTATTAAAAATGTTTCACAAAGATGTACGAAAACTGATACACATTTGACATCTTTTCTGACCTCCCTTGTGAATCAGCCATGGAACATGGTAAAAAACAGCCATATTAAATAAAATCAATAAAATTGGAGCAGCGAGTATAGCAGCATAGGATTAATTATTCTTTCATATCCTAATATTTATGCAAAAGTGTCCTGACACTTTTACAAGAATCTGAGCAGAGCCACAAAAGCTCCATTTATGGTTTCAGCAGCATCTTCTCCTTAAGTTGTTTAGTAAATGTCTCATTACTGAAAATCTCGTTTAATAACTGCAGCTAAAGCACATCAGCAATCACTCGCACTCGTCACTTCCACTCAGCTTGCAAATCTCCAAAACCAGAACCTGTCAGACACCATCTATTTCATTCTGTTCAAACTCAAGGTTTATAATACACTGTACAATAAAGTCTTATTGTAGGCTTTTAAAGGTTTCTCAAACAATAGTCTCTCCAGAATTAGCCCCCAAAGCTGCATACTTCAATATGACACAAAATATCAATTGTTATAAGAACAAAAAGAAGTTCATCAAAGCATAAATACAACCTATAAGATAATTTTTGTAGCATAGCAGCTTGCTACTTACAGATTTGGCTTCACAAGGGCTGATAAATGATAAAATCCATCTTTAGAGACACTTATTTAATTTGAACCATCAGTACTTCAAATATTGAAAAAATCCATTTCAAATGTTGCAATGGTTGGACACCTTTAATTTAAATTTCATCAAAAGACAACACTACCTTTAATTAATTAAAAAGCTTTTAGTGTTTCCCTAGTTTAGCCTTCAGAGCAAAACATACTAATTGCATCCATCTGTTTTCCCTTCTGACAAAAGAGTTAGAGAAGAATAAACATACTACATCTAAAAAATTCAATATTTGGTCTCACTCTGAGCAAAGTAAGAGAGACTACAACTCACACACTTATGTGAGATGAAGCTGTCAGAAGGAAGCATGCTGTTAGGATTTTTGTATACAGGAACTTAATCCTGCAAGATACTGGAATTAAAGGATGTTCAGCATTTTTCATAATCATGTTTTATCTTTTGCAAATATTATTAAACTAGAGAGTCAGCTGTCAATTTGACATGGAATACTTTTAACCGGTAGGTATTGGTTCACAATTTAGAGAGTACTAATGAAACAATAAACCCCAATTAAGTGAGGGACCAATTCTTCTGGTTTGCTGTCTCTGCAATATGAAAAAACACTGCCAAAGGCTCTGCTCATACTTTTGTCAGTAAAATCATGTTTTAAATATGCAGTTCACCCCCTTATTCCAAACTCTGGCATCTTAAGCAGAGTAACTCCAGTGAAGTCCCACTCTACAGCAATGAATATCAGTGAGCTCCTTTCCATTGGTGATGTAAAGCAGTATTCTCACCTTCCAGACTTCAGTTCTGCATCTGGTCTATGCTTCTACCTTAACTAAACTCTACCCTTGATGAAAGCAGGGTCATTTCTAAATCCACCATCTGTCCCAAGAAGCCAGAGATAGCTGAAACATTTTATACCAACCTCAAGATTCTATTTACCTCTCCAATATTGCATTCCTTTAAATACCATACACTCAAACAAAGGGTCCCATTTGAAGTCTCCACACTATCCCTGCTGGCACACTCTGCTGTGGAAAGCACTTCTTGCTTTTTAATGACTCATTACCATGCACCACGTCCTTCACCTATCCTGACTAAATTTTTTTAATAGTATAGCTTTATAAACAGATTGAAAAGAGAATCAAGTTTGTCTGTTGAAATGATGTGGCTGAACTGCCAAAATACCCAGCTGTGTGCTGGGACATCAAAGAAAACTCTGAAAGAGCAGTTCACTCTATCCATGAAATGAACTGTAATGCTGACTTGTTAGAAATGTCATCAGCAAAATCAACAAAGAAACTAATCATTAGTATAAAAATACCTCACTCACCTGCACCAGAGCCTCCTTCATAGCAGTCCAGTTTGAGACCCTCCATGCACACTCCAGTACCAGGTAAGGATTTATATGACCTTTTGATTGGCCGTATTCTGTCAAAGGTTCCCACTGGTTCAGTTCTTTAGAGCAACTAAGAAAATGAAAACCATTCTCAATTTGCTTACCAAAAAAATAAAAGTTTCAATAAAAGTGACAATAAATGTTGTGTATCAGAATATTATCTGCATATTTGTTTGTCTGTGAACAGCTTTGCAATCACTGCAAAAGTTTTATCCAGATGGGAAGATTTTTTTTTTATTTTAGTACCAGTTATAATACAGAAATCTGTGAACAGGGAAGAGCTGCATTTTGTTCTCCCAGAACAATCATTTTAAATAAGAAAAACAAATTCTAGCTCCAGTCTGTTTCCACCAATAGCAAATTTCATTTTTACAATACTTCAGGCGTATCACTTCTAAGGGTCTGTTAAGGGTGTAATAAATAGCTTTTTTTATTCCTTTAAGCTTCCTCTGGATCTGAGCTGAGTTGATTCAAATAACTAATGCTTTAACCAAGCAGAGTATTTTACTTCTATTGTAGGGTAAAAATACTTTTTCCACATCAGTTTTAAAGTCTTACCGAATCCAGTGGTCTTCCCAGAGCTGATACTCAGGAAAGATGGAAGGGGAAGCATTGTTCCGTTCATGCTCTTTTTTAGCCTTTTCCATTGCTTTTTCATAAGTTTCTTGTGCCTAAATAAAATTCAAACCATTTTCTTTTTCCATCTGTTTTACACACATTAACTCAACATTCTTTTCTTTTAAAAGAGCGATAAGAAAACTTGTATAAATTCTAAGTCAAAAACCCCCACAATTCCTGGTTATAGTCATTATTTGACAGCCTTACAAATGTTGGGTGTGCTCAAAAATCTCACCTTATTTAGGTATTACACAGCCTTGAACTACTACATTAGCCAGTAGAGAACCTGTGCTACTTTCTGTTTTGTCAGATGGAAGGTGTTTACTAATATTCAGAATATTTCCTCATTGAACCACAAATTCATCCTGACAGCAGAACTACTCAAGTTGTTTCCAATATCAAGAGGGTACCTGTTCAAAAAAGCCGTGCTGTTCATAGGCAATAGCTGTTGCTGTCTCTGGGAATTTACAGCGTTTCTGCCACAGTCCAGCCCACATATCCTCCTCTTGTAACAAAGAGTAGAGCTCAGCCAGGGAATCCAGTATTTCCTAGAATGTTAAGCACACACGTTTCTCCACGGTCAAGCTGCCATTATAAAGCATAGTAGAGAGCAAACCCACGTGGTCTACACTAAGGCAATTTGAGAAAGACATGAAGATACAGAAGTATTTATATAAGCTCTTTTTAAAAGAGGGCAAGCAATTAGTAATAACCAAGTACTGAGGAGAAAACACTGCATTACATGGGAAAAAAAATCCCTGCAGCTTGTATGTTGATTCTTGCTTATATTCTCTATTATATCAGGTCAAATCATAAAAAATAAAACTGTTTAACAAGCCAAAAACTCTGTCTTTAATATAAAAAGAATCTGTAATATATAGCTTCCTCAGCTGATCATGAGCATGCCAAGGCAGATCCCAACTACCTGACAGACTATTAAACACAACAGTACCTGTTTATAGGGAACTCAATTTGCTAAGCTAATAATTCTTCAAGGCCATATACCAACAACCTTGACTAGGGAAAGACACAAAGATTTAGAAGAGATTGCCCCTTTGTCCTCAGCACAGGTGAGACCATACCTAAAACACTGTAGTGAGGGGCCCAAATTGAACACAAAACAAACACTGAGGGGCTGGAGGGTGTCCAGAAGGACAACAGAGCTGGTGAAGGGTCTGGAGCACAAATCTTACGAGAAGCAGCTGAGGGGACTGGGGCTAAACAGTCAGAAGAAAAAGGAGGATGAGGGGATACCTTATCGCTCTCTACAACTACCTGAAAGGAGTGTGTAGTGAGGTGACGCTCTCTTCTCCCAACTAAGAGATAGGACAAGAAGAAATGGCCTCAAGTTGCACCAGGGGGGTTTAGATTGGATATTAGGAAGTCTTACTTCACCAAAAGAGTTGTCATCAAGAATTGGCTGCCCAGGGATGTGGTGGAGTCACCATCCCTGGAGGTATTTAAAAGTCATGTAGACAGGGCACATAGGGACATGGTTTAGTGGTAATCGTGGCAGCGTGAGCTTTACAGTTGGACTCCACGATCTTAGTCTTTTCCAACCTAAATGATTCCATGGTACTATCATAGTACACTGGCACTGCATTTTTCTCTTTACATTTCACAAGACATTTCAATTAACATAACACTACCTGTTGAGGAGGAGTTATGCTTTCCTGCTCATAAAATTCTGTTGTCTGTTTCGGCTTAATTTGTAGGCTCAGTCCTTTTTCAAAAGCTTGATGTTCCAGCATCAGTGTAGAACGAAACCAGAGATTGTGAGTTTTACCCAAGTATTTCAGGACACAAGGTCTGATGGGAATGGGAGGAACACACTGTGACATTGCTTCCACAAAGCAATTCAGTGCACTGGGCTGGCAATCTCGCTGTACTTGATGGCTACCGCTGCACAAGAAAGGGCTTATTTCACCTGCTAGAGCCTAGAATGAAAAACATAAAAGGATAGGTATCAGTTCATTCAAATTCATCACTTACAGAACTTACTCTGAATATCTTGTTAATACAAGGAACAGTGATTTGATAAATGTTTTTCTCTTTGTAAA
Source organism: Dromococcyx pavoninus (assembly GCA_033558185.1). NCBI lineage: Eukaryota > Metazoa > Chordata > Aves > Cuculiformes > Neomorphidae > Dromococcyx > Dromococcyx pavoninus. The sequence goes on from JAUMJL010000871.1 coordinate 933,828, forward strand.
TTGAAGGGTCCTATTTATCTCAAAAGACGTATTGATAGAGGTAAACAGCATTCACCAGCCAAACAATGGCAAACTTCTCAAAGCAAGTGAACAAGTGATTTATCTCACAAATACATTTTCCTGAAACACCAGTCATTTGAGGAATTTGTAAGTGAGGAGAGATTCTCACATGCTGTTGTCTGTCAGACAAGATTTTCCAAAGTCGTGAAAAAAGCTGTATCCAAGTCTTCTCTGCTAATGGTGTAGAAATATGACACAACTGAACAAAGGCACTCAGCAACGCTCCAGTCTAGAGAAAAAAACAAAGAGATGTATGTAAATGGGAAAAATACAACTAATAGTATGGAAAAACAGTTCACAGGTATACAGTTGTTTAAGCAGTAACACAAATGCCTTTTCCAACCAACATATCAAAAATATGTTTCCTTTAGCAATACAGACTACTGCAACAAGAATTTAATCCTATTTTCATGTTGACTAAGATTCTGATTCTTTACTGTATCCATTTAAAAAAACAAGGAAATTATTTAAACCTAAGATGTCAACACACTTTTTTGATCCTATATTTATCTTTGACATCACTATTTTCTTAAGTGAACAGTTAAAACATTTCCAGGTGGAAGAGGAGGAAATTTAACTTTGTAGGAAAGGGATACAGTGACAACTAGACATGAAGTTAAGTCTTGAGAATTTTTTACCCTATGTAAATAAGAAATTACATCAGCTAAGAGGAGCCTACAGAAGAAAACATCAGCTAAAATCAGAAGAGATAAAAAAGGAGGGGGAAAAAAAGGCATATCATGCCAGTTTGAAGATTTCAGTATTAAAATGATATGTCAGGAAAAGAACAACCTGTACCAACCTTCACTTCCCGGAGAGAGTCGAGGAACTTGTCATGCCGGTTGGTCAACATGTGCAGCTGATTGCCAATGTCCTTCTCAGAGAGTTCCTTAGTTTTAGGTGTACTGGTCTGATCTCCTGGAGCCAATTCAATGTCTATTTCAACATCCTATACAGAAGCAAGCAACACAAAGCATGCAGATATTTTGTAAGTAATTTTCCTTTTTTTGAAAAAAAAAAAAAACAAACCCCAAAACAAAAAAAACCAAAAACCAAAAAACCCTTCCAATCAACTTATTTGAGGTCTCCCTACTTATTCGTGCTGGTTCTTTAGGTTCAGATTCAGAATTACCATAGTGCTACAGCAAGGAAAAGGCTAAATGAATGAAGGCACATTCTGAGAACCCATGCATGATTAAACTACAACATATTAATCACACTGAACAACCTGTGCACATCTTCAAACAGGTTCTCCAAACTTAACTGATGAAGATCTAATATTCCATCAAAAGATATCTTTTTTAGTAATGTCTTCTGCAAGTTACCTCTTCTTTGGATTCACTGTTTTCCCTTTCACGAGGCTCCTGCTTGACGTGGGTTACCATAGCGAACGCCGCCCTATCGTGACTGTCGGCAAGGTTGATAACATTGGTGATGGAGGGCAGCATGGCACCCTGGCAGCTTGTCCCAATTGTGGTATTTCTCTCACACACTGCCAACAGGAGCTAAGACATTAAAGAGGAAGGACAGCTTTTAAATATACATTTTACTGTAGTGTTTCAAGGGAAACATCACTATGGTTTAATTTTTATCAAAAAGGTAAAAGTTGCAATAATAAGTTCTATTTACCATCTTTATTTAATAAACACACTAACATTTTCAACCTTATCTGATCACATTTTGCCACTATTCTGAAGTTCATGACTACACTTTCAAGACTGTTTTTCAAACCTTTCCAGAAATGTGGAAGAAATAGGAATCTTCTATGCCCACATTCTGAATTTTTACTTTAACAGGTATATTTAGTGCCCTCATCAGCTGAGGTACACAGAGTCTCCACATAACAATGTAAGTCTTCCCAAAATATGAAAAAAAACCAAACAATACTGTTCTCTATCTCTCTGGAAGGAGTTTTAAGTTATCCTCTTAGATAACTTTGTACTAAGGCAGAGTACAAAGTTGTCCTCACAGGCACAGGGTTTAGTCCCATTTTGTCTTAAATAAACCAACCAAATATGCATTTCATTTCAACTGAATCCCACGTAGCAGTGGTCACACCACCAGAGCAGACACTCTACCCTTAATGGTTTTATTGAAACCACCTACTACAGAAACCCTTGTATATTTTTTATAATCACCATCCTATGCAAAATATGGGATTTCTTAAGCAGCATAAACCTGATCATTAAGGTTTTTGCAAGGAAAACAGATTTTCAAAGGCTGATATTAAAGCCACTTTCCAAGCATCACCATTTCATGGTTTAGACAACACATTTATATTTAAGCACCAGTGGAGTTATTTGAGGCAGCAGACTTGGTATTTTTAGCTTTGATACAGATAATACACACTACAAGACACACACTGCATAATGCTTTTACACACAGCCAAGAAAAATAGGGAATAATAGGTATTTCTCTAATTATAATTCTATTTCTAATACAAATAATTTCCATACCTCGATGCACTGCTTTATCCAAAAGTGGTTTCCCATTGCCTCCCAGTTTTGAGAACAGGTCACATAAAGCAGGCGCTCATAAACACGACGCTTCATGGAATTGTCAAAGACCTCAAAAAATTTGGCTCGTATGAGCGGCTGGGCACACCGCAAACCCGAGAGAAACGCCGGCTCAAGTTTCGCTGTAAGTTCACTACCAGAAAGATTCTCATCCCTAAAATGAGTCGAGATTAAATGACAGGGACATTAGAAAGAGAAGCCTTCTGGGTTTCGTATGTAAAACACTAAAAATCAAGAGGTGACACTCTGTAGGAGCTCACGTGTGTACGCGTCCAGGTGTGGTGTTTTGAGAGAAACAGCAAAAAGAATACTGCTGCTTCTTAGAAAAACACCCCGGAACCATCATAAAAACTCTTTCAGGACAAAAATTTTATCAGCCACATTTGTATCTTGTTTGCAATGCCACTGATAAAAACTTCACAGCCCCATGTCAGGGTTTTGCACCGTTAACCAGAAAAACAGAACAGTAGCAAACAGTAACTAAAAACCATGTGGATCATCACCACAAAATTAAACACATGGCATTTGTTGATAAAGTAACTATTTTAATTATTTCATCATGTTACAAGACCTGTCAGTTTAGCAAGCAAAGTAACTCTCCTGAAAGGAAAATTTGCAATACATTTCCAAGAAAAAAGAAACCTTTACATCCTACAGATGTGAAAAGACAGACAGGCTTCAGCTGTCACCACAGCGTCCAGAATACAACTTGCTACGAGGATGCCCTGGTGTCTTGGGAAAGGAAGAGGTTGCAGCAGTGGAGATACTTTAAAGGTGCCAAAAAGAAAAACCTTACTAAGGAACCTCTGTTTTGAAATTTTCTTCCGTAAGTCCACTTCGTGGTCTCAGTGAAACAAAGTGATTTTTCATTTAAAAAAAACCAACAACAAAATAAAAACCACTTAATTCAGACCTAAAAAGATTGATGGCATGTTATAAAGGTTATATATGGTACAAATTATGAAGCAATAAGCTGCAATAAATGATTAATTGCTATAATTACCTATAGACATAGTTAACAAGGTCTAAGAACAGGGCATTTAATTCAAGGTCTTCTGGAAAACGCTTTTCAATGTAAGTCATCATTTTCACTAGTAAAATGGACTTCTCTCGGAGAGTAGGTGTCTGTGTTAAAAGAAGACATGATTAATTTTGTCAATTCATCTTAAAGCATGCAGAGAACTGGCACATTCAAAGCACGCCTCAGCCATCCTTTATATCACTCCTTCACTTCTAAAGTACTGAAAAATAACTTGGCAGAAGGTCATAGCTCTTAAACAGAAAAATAACTCAAGCATTTATCCTTCTAATATACACTAGAGAATTTTGAAATCATGACTAAAACCAGGTTTAAGTTGTTGGCTACAAAAATCTAACGTGTATTTTAAGAAGCGTAGGTCCTTTTATCCAGCACTAGACTGCCAAGTACTCAACTCTAACAGAAAATACGGCAAATTGAGGAGGCTACGAAAGGAATAACATGATTTAAACTAACATTAGTCATCCTCCTCCTGAAGAGCCTCTCTATCCATGTTAATGTGAAACGTATTTTAAAACTTCTACTTTAAACAATTTCTCAGCAAAACAGTTTGAGATCAAAATATAAAAAGCTGAGTAACTTTAACTCCAATTACTTTCACAGAGGATGGAAAATATCCCAAAGTTCATTAAGGGCTTCTAAACATATATAACAGATCCTTACAAACCTGTCAAAAACTGACAAATTATAGCCGTTATTTAGTATTTGAGAGCAATAATGATTTTATCCTCTCAATTTACCTGATTAGCTGCCATTGGGGAATTGTTTTTCACCCATTCTTCCACTATTTTTACCACTGCACGAAGAATTTTGGCATCAGTAGATTTTTCAATGAGAGATGTTAGGATAGCTTGTATAAAATTTTTCCTCATTTCCATGCTCATCACCGCCAGACGAGTTTTCACAAGATCCAGGCTCAGCATTACCAGTTCACTTGTACCTGCTGTAGATGCCAAAAAAGGATTAGAATTGTGTATTAACTTAAAGTGCTTAATAAAGACATTTTCAAGATAAGCTACTGTGGGTTTAAAAACAGCAACAACATTACCTGTTACCTGGAAATATATCCCTAGACATAACATTTTCAGAACTGTTACTTTCCATTTCTAAACAATGGAGACAGATTCCTTCCAAAGAAACTCAAAATCCTAAAGGTAAATCTGTGTGGTTTCATTTCACTAAATCTTTGGCAAAAGGCAGTACAAAAACCCCAGTACTGAAAAACCGCAATTAAACTTGAGAAGGCAATGCTATACGATGCTGCAAACATACCTCTGTTTGTTAATTTCCTGACTTGCTTATCTGCCAAGTTTAATAATTTTCCAATTGTTTCTCAGCGTTAATAAAATTTGCAAGGTACTCATTTACCTAATTAAAATATGGGCTGGGAATCTTAGCAGCAGCAATTCTTTCAAAAGCATTTTCTTCAGTAGCCTATTCATTAATAAATTACAGTGCTCTTTACTAGCACTGAATTTTCATCTACAAGAACATCTGATTTTTTCAATGAACCATGATCTAATTAGTTTGATGACACAATTGTACAGACTGGAAAAAATGCTATTTTAAGATAAAAACAAAAGCACCTGCTCCAAAGTAATTTCACAAAATATTGTTCCAATATTATCAAACAGGGAGGTGTAAAAAAAAACAACCAATATACCAAATTGAAAGCACAGAATAATTCCCCTCTCCCCTAAAAACTATGAACCTATTGCAGAATTTTGGTATTTAATATACACCATAATAGCTCAAATATTCACTAAAATGTTTGGATTAATACTCAAACTCATATATTAATCAACTAGAAGGAATTCAAAGTGCATTTTTATGCTTCAGTACTCCATAAATATTTATCACAGATACTGAAATATTTCTCAACATATACTAATTCACACAAAACGCCACAAAATCATTTGAATGCCTTTAGGATTAAGAGATTTTAATACTTTAGCACACTTCTAATCATTAATATCCTCTGACTATAAGATATAATACCTGTATTTGCTTCTGGTGTTCCTGCTGGAGCCTGTGGGTTCAGGTGCTCCCTGACCATCTTCTGCAGAGATCGCATAAAGACTGAAATCAACCTGTCAATGTAGCTGGGGTTGTTGCTGCACGCAGACTTCAGAATCATTAAAGTACCTACAGATAAAAACAGTACTTCAGGAAGTAAAAGTTTTATTGAGCACGACCTGAGCGAGACACAGGTTTTGAATGCGGATACTCTCATTCCATGGAAGAACACAATAAGATGTTCCAGCTGGCTTTTGCCCTGCCATGAAAGCAGCATGGGGCTACCTGTTACAAACACTAGAAAATCTAGAGAGATTTGAAGAAAAAATTCAGTCTCAACTTTAGATTTTGTTCTAAGAATAAAAAGTATGTTTCTGCACTAATCAAAACTAAAGTTCTGTATACAAGCATATGATGGAGGGCAAGAGGGAGAAAGGGAGGACAGGGATGGACTGAAATCAATACTTCTCTGAGACCTCAAATAAAATAAAGGAAAATAGGCAGCGAATGAAATGACTCCTCACATTGCACCTTTGTTTTAATAGCAAAAATAAGCAAAACCTTTATGTGACTAGGGCTGGGTGTAGTAATTAAATATAAAATAGACAAAAAAATTACACTATCTTGGTTTCAAACTCTAGAAACTTCAGTTTCAGAAATCAGTTACTACAGATTCAAACAGTTAACACTACTGAAACAGGTAATTTCAGCAGTTGATGAATGCCCTATGTCCCTTCACAGTTCAGTTGTTAACAATGCCTGTGCTAATATAAACTCATCCATATTCAGGCAAACCAATCAGTTTTAGCAATATTTATGCTTTAAAATACTTAACTCTTAAGAAAAGCACACACATCCTGTCTAACTACCCCCCCAACACACCTACAGCGAACCCTTTCCTTACTGCAATCTCATAACTCAATAAAAGCCTACACAATATTTATAGGAGGGTGCTCTGCTCATTGAATGGCTGCTTCAGAAGTTTCTCTTTCTCTTCCTGCTCAGATGTGCACAAAATTTGGCACAAAAAGTTGAGTAGTTCTGTTTCTAAGAGACTAAGACACACAGCACCTGACGGTTGGGCTGCAGCGCTGCTCTTCACTGAGCTCTAGACAAAGTGTAAGAAACATCTCTCTTGGTTAGTTTGTTGTAAAGCACATCCTGACACCTGCCAAATAGGCAATTCCCAAAGCGAAATTACAACTATCTGCACAATCACACAATAAAATAGTGAAGGACATTTGCCATTTAAATCAGCAAGTTTTCCAAAATTGTGCAATTTCAGGTCTGCGTTACCAATACAACCAGTTCTGGGCCACAGTGTATTATTCCAATATATCTTTGTCATTGTATTATGTAGCTGAGCTCTCTACCAGTCAAATAAGGAAGAACAAGAAAAGAAGAACTTTTCAGCTCTTCAGAATGGTATATTCTAAAAATCCAGATTTGCTCATTCAAAAAAAAAAATTAATTTCTTATCTAGTGAGAATTCAAGATCTATAAATAAATAAGCCTTCCTACACTATATAAATCAGTTCATAAATGAGGCTATAAAAACAACTGAAAAAGAAAGTATAAGGCAATAACATGCAAGAATGTTTACAGGGATTCCTTGAGATATTCTCGTGTTTTCAGAGCAGCACCCACAGGATTCAGGATTCTGAGGTTTCCATGTGACTTTTGCTTTATATTTTGGTTACTCTGAATGCTGAACCTTTTTCCTATGCACTTTGAAAACAGAAGGCTTCTGCCTAGCACAGCCACAGCTCCCCATCTCCAATAATTCCTCCCAAGTCAGTTATTGGAGAAGAGAGAATGCGATGAACCCCCCAGCCCCTTCTGCCACGGATGACAGATATGCCAAGCTCATCTCAAGTTAGCTCCAAATGCTCTCCTATTTCTTTATGGAAAACAAAAGCTCATGACACTGACCACACTCATTAGGAGGCTACATGTCTACTAGAGGTGTGGGAAACTTACCAAAGAGCTGAGAAGGGTTAGCATTAGTGGCTTTTTCATAATTAGTAAGTCCTTCATAAATAACCTTTCCAACTGCAGCATAAAGGCACTCCAGCTCTTCATACTTGGAAGCTACACTTGAGGTACCTGCGGAGTTCATAGAGTTGTGTTTATTTTGGTAACATCAGTGAGAGAACAGGCAAGGGACAGGAACACTGTGAACACAGTCCTCTACACCATCACCAGAGCTTTGTTGTGCTAATAAACCAAGGCAGCAGATACCTGATTTATATAAACCTCTTTATAATACAACCAATACGTCTTCTGCAACAGTGTACCACCATTCCAAGTAACTCATTTTGATGAGAAGCCATAGATTACTGGGGAAGGTTTAAAGAAAAACTATCTAAATTAGTTCATATTAAGACACAGTATATTACTTATTGTCTTTTTTTACACTCTATCTCTCTTCCTTTTTTTTTGTAGAACAGCAAAGCTTAACAACTAAAAAACTACACTTCCGAAGATGAAAAATTATCATTGCAAAAATACATTAAATTTATAGCATGCATTTCTTGAACCAAACCTATGACAGCCACAGGTTATTAAGTTTTTATGTCAATGGATAATGATGTATTCCACAAGATTACTTATTTCAGTTTTTCTTTTTTTAAACAGAGGTTGAAAGTGCAAGCTAAAATGGACCATTAAAAGCAGGAAACGTAAAACAGAATATTAACACATTCCAAAGAGAACCTTCACCCCACCCTTAATCACTTAAGTTATGCAGCAATTAAGGATAAAAGGAGGAAGAAAATACCACATACTTGGTTCTGTAGGGAAAATACCCATCAAGCGAGAAAGCAGACTGTGGACTGCTCTCAAAACCTTGGTGTTTCCACAAGTCATACAAGCTGCAACACCTCTCTGCAGGGGTTTGAAGCTGCTAAGGACAGCAGGGGGCTGCAGTACAGTTAACAGAAAACTTAAGACCTCTAAGCCAGTGCAAATATTGGCAAAGTTGGCCTGATTGGGTTGTTCCTAAAGAGAAGATATACGAAAAAGGCAGTCAGTGAGGGAAATGGCACAAATATTACACAGATTAGAAGTCCAGATGCAATCTGTTGAAGACCTGTAATAAGGTTGAAATATTCCAGGATGTATCCTTGTAAGCCTACAAAAGGTTCACAAAGATAGCATTATAAATTAGTGTGTCTGCTCTGGAAGCTTTACTCTCCTTTCTGAGCATCCTGTACAAACGATGCCACACGCACAGAATTACTGTCAGAGGGCTTAAATCCTTGTACTAAGTAAACATCAACCCCGTACACCTTCCTCAAGTCCAAGGGGTAAAACGGTGCCTTTGTTTCCAGGGAGAAGCAGAGTGGCCTAGGTATTGATTTTGACTCCCTTTTCAATGGGGTGCACTTTGTTCACCCTCCCCACGTTCACGAAAGATGATAAACTGGAAGACTTGTCTGAAAGGTTGAGGAAAAAGCCAGCAGTTTGTGTTCTTGGAAGCGTATGAACTCTGAATTGCACTCTCTAAAGTCATTTTTACATCTCCAACATCTTCTCCTCTGTTCCAGAAAGGGAGGGTAATGCTGGTCTGTACTTAATGTGCAGCACCTCTTCAGCAGGCAGCAGGTAGATACTCACAACTTCGGTCTCCACTCAGAGTCCTGACTCTCCTCCAGTCACACTGCTGCTACTGCACAGCCTCCATCACCTGGCACTCACATAGCTCTGCAAGTGCGTTAAGTGAGGAAGATGAATAGGAAGTAATCCTTGTGCAACAGTGTTTGGAACTGACTGCAGCTCCTCCTGTTGTAGGCTGTCAAATGCCACCAACAGGAAAAAGATTATGCATTTTAATGGCAATTTTCACTCAGGTTGTACACTACTTTGGGAAAAGATGAGTAAAGCAAGCAAGACGTGCTCCCTGGAGCACTACCAACACTTGTAAACCAAAACCAAATGGAGGCACAGGAAAAACTCTTCCAACAGAAGGAAAGAAGGATGAAAGTAGATACCCTTTCAAGGACTATCTCCATAAAGAAAACAACATTAATAATGTATAGCACATGTAAATCAACATTTGGAAAAAATAGGCCACAGCAAATTCTCATATATTCTTTAGACATTTTAAAGTTATCAAACATAGGATATTCAAAGAAACAGAAAAGTGACATCAAGAGAACTCCTAAAAGAGTTTTCCTCACGTTCACAGACATCAGTATCCAGGTATCACAGTATTTAATCAACATATGTGTCAGTGAAATGTAAAGACCTTCAGGACTAGAACACTACCTACCACAGTCATGAGCAGTTTATCAAACCACTGCAACTTCAGCTCGGATTTTGGCCACATGTCTGGTCGTAAAGCTGTTTTCAGAAGGTTGACACAGCGGCGAGACAGCAGCTCCCCAGGAGATCCAGCAGTGTTTGAGTTGTCATTTACCTAGCAATTAATCAGAGTTAACAAAATGACACCCTTTTGTAACCAACTCATTAATTTATTATGCATTCCAAGCAAGCATGTAATTTCTTATTTCTGAAATCGATGAGCTTAAGTAGTTTTATCAGTATAGTCAGAGTATTTAAGAGCATAAAAAGCTGAGAACTAACAGTAAACGTCTGAACTGGTGTCTAAACTTCCAACTAATTACCCCAAGTCACCCACTGAAGGTGTATTTAAAAAAGTTTAATCCCATGCGTTATTACTACAACTCTGGACATGCTCAAGATGGTTGATCTCTGTTTGCAGGGTATCCCTATCATCTTCATGCTTCAAGAGCACGTCTGTTCTGTGTAATGGACTGTGGAGTACAAAACCCCACGATACTTACCCAGCTGAGTCTGCTGCAGAAGCAGAAACCATAAAATCTGTCAGCTCTGAACTACACCCAACTAACTTTCCTCACTTTAGAGAAGTTAATTCTCAACAAAATTTGGTGAAAAGCTCTAGGTCTACACGCTAATGAAGTAACTTCATGTATTCTATCTGGAAAATATGAATACAATTATTATTCTTAGAATGTAATTGACATAGCCTTTCTGCAATAAACTCTCTAAATATTGTTCAGTCTTGGGGTAAAATATTCTTGCCATTAAATAGAGCCAATAGAACAAGCACAGTTTGCAGCATCAGGCAAATACATAAATGAATTAAGAAAAAACAATTATGGGAACTTTTTGAATTGTCTGCCTGGTTTCAGCCATATTCTATCAGTCAGGTTTATTTCACTCGTGTCACTCCTGATGTAGTACTTTCTTGAGAAGAGAAAGTAAAGAACAAACAAAATGCTAGACCTGACCAACAGCACAGCAAAACAGAGCTTCTCAATTCCAAAATCTGGATTGCAACTGTTCACATTTTAAAGTTCAAATTACAAAGTACACGCTCCCTGCATCAAGCAATAAACGTGCAATGCCAACCACAGCTCTCATGAATAACATCCCTCACCTACAAAATAAAAAACATGCAGAAGTTGGTTATCAACTCCTTTCCTCCTTAAAATAAAAACTTTACTTTCTGAACAATTTCACATTAATATTTCCAACCTTTCAGCAAAAGAAAGGATACAAACACTAGAATAACCAAAGTATAAAAGGACCCTTATAAAAAGAGGCTACTCATACTCCATTGGTATTTGCATATCAGAATAAACACACTACCTGGCAAGCAATTCTGATCAAGAAATTCACAACTGTATCTGTATGCTGCTTGTCAATCGGCTTGGAAAGAAGTGCATCAGCTCCTGGCAAGGACTGGCTACGTCCAAATACCTGCATGTCATAGAAAACACAAAAACTATAAGCAACATTGAAGGATAACAACAAGCAGAACAGATTTAAAATATTTTCTACAATTATAACCTTCAGTTCAGGGAGTTTCGAGTTATGTGGAGAACAACAAGTACACTAAATTGCTTAGTCAGTGCAGGTTATAATTTCAGAGTCACTGAATGAAACCTGAATTTTTCTTACAGCACTTATTGCTCCTGTAGCTGTCCTGAATCGTTTTACTTCTTGGCCAGAATCAACAGACAATCCTCTTTTAACAGCAGATGAGGCAGAACTTGCTCCTTCTCCACTGGCCCCTGTATCGATCTCCGAATCTGGCTGAAGTATCAGCAATGTGCATGTTAAAAAAGCATTTAACTGCATAACAGTTCAATCTGTACTAGTTTATTCAGAATTCCTACCTGCTGGTCTTTAATTCGTTGCAATTCCCATTTAATAACTACTTCAGCAAGATCCACAGCTAATTTTCTTTGTTCTATCGTAACACTGGGAGTGAAGCCCAGTCTCTGCATGGCACTAACCATATGCTGAACCAAGTGATGCCTCACTGGATAATAAACCTGAAAAGACGGTTTCACAGTCACGTTAGCCATTAACCAACAGAATTCTACACAAAATCTACAGAGCTGAAATAAAGCAAAACATTAAAATAGCCTTTAATCCCAAAGTTTGCTAAATCTGCACCACGTTCGAATTATCCAAGTAACTGGTGCACTGGTAACTGGTTACAATTTTCAGGTTCATAAAATGAAGATGTTCTTTTGAATATATGTGAAATTTCTCAAGGACCAATCATTCCCTTTTTTTGCCAATCCTGTTAGAGAGCTGCAACTCACATTGGAACACATTCAGGTTTGGGTTTGGGGTTTTTTTTTTTCCAAAAAGCACTGAGGCACTGATTCCTGAAAAGTGACTCAAATGCACATTACCTGCTTCTCACTTTTGGCACGTTTTATTCAAAAATGCCCCCTATATTGACATTCTGCAACATCATCCCATTTGGCTGGTGTTCCCCAACATACATTAGCCGTGATAAAAGTTACCAAGTTAACCCCACAGTTCATATAAAGACAAACAAACAAGGATTAGTGGAGGATAGAAAATAATATGGGTCTGTGCTTTTTTTATTAAGCCACTCAAAGAATGATTACAGGTCTGATAAAGAGCATCACTAATGCACATGTAATGAATTTTCTTACTGACTTCCACCTAACATTTTGAGTTCTAACTTCAATCATTATAAAGCTTAATAAGTGGTTTGCTAATTAATTTTAATAGTTGCCTTCACTTTTAAATAAATAACTTTGCGTACACCTGATGCATTTTGAAGCTAAACCGTATAAACCGGATTATGTTATTTTTCTAATCAAACTGCAGTTTACCTCCTTGATACCTGAGATACACTGACTACCAGACTAATTGGTACAATACCTTGAAATGTTGTACTATCAAGTGCAAAATATGTACGAGCTGGGGAACTGTATGACCCTCTTCCACAATGATTTTTCGTGTCCAGTGAGTCAGCATCTGATGTCCGTCCTCCATTCGAGCAGGCACAGCTGGAGTCAGAATAGCCATCGCCTGCCTGACAATAGCTCGTGCCTCCATTGCATGAGCTTTCAGAAGACTGTGAAAAACCTAAACAGCAAAGTTTCTGATCAACTTTACCATTATATTTATTAACAGAAATAAAGTATTTATAAAGAAAGGGAAACTACAACGTACGCTTTTTTAAACAACTTTTTCCTGAAGGCCCATAATTTGGCAAATATATGACGACACTTCATCATCATATCTATACAGCATATACTCTTGTCTGCCTTATCTTCCCTTTCTCTTCCTTCCTCTCAACTGTCCAGTTTGAACTTTTCCTTTGGTACCCAGATTCTGCCTCAACCGGAATGTCTCAACGAAGAAACATTACCAATTTTGTACATTCAACCAAAAGGACTTTTCGTTGACCCATTTACCCTCTCTGCTTTCACTAATCTTCAAACTTCTTTCTATACTCTCCTATCCCCAAATAAACTTGCATTAGGATTTGGCTTGCTGCTTCTGTATTTGTTTGTTGCACATGAATTACATACTAAACATCCAAAACTACCCTGCACCTTCTACTCTGCATTTCAAAATAAAAGCAAGCACACTACAGAACTCATCAACATCCCCGAAAGGTATCAATACAAGCCCACAGTCAATACCTGCAGAACTATCTTCTTATGTATGGCAAACTTTGCAATGATGTGTGCCAACAGCAAGTGTCCACTGTACTTGCACGCGGGGTCCACGCACGCCTTGGACAGGAGGCAAGGCCAAGCGAACGTCATTAAGCGGCGGAGTTTGCTGTTCCGGTTTTTGTTATTGTCGTGAATGTGATGAGGAGCGTGCTCAACCAGAAGTGTGGCAAACTGCAGGAGATATATCCTGAGGGAATCCAGCATGTCAGCCTGTTTTTCTGGATCAAGCACCTAGCGTCAGGGAAGATTGAAGAGGAGAGGACGAAGGTGAGAGAAAACAAAACAAACCAAAATAATCCAACTTTTTTATCTATAAAAGCAAAGTCCTGATTTTGTTGCTGGAATAATTTTTAAGAATAACTAAAACCACATTTTTGATTCAGTTTAATACCCACAAAAGAACCCCCTGAGGTGAGAACTTTTAAATAATAAGTGCATCTAGAAACTTCCACAGTGATAACCTATAAAAAAAAATTAGAAACCCCAACCCTCATCTTCAATAATATCTCTTTGATAACTGCTAACTGCTTCAATGAGACCAGAGTGAATTACAAAGATACTGATGGTGAGTCATGGTAAGCTTTGCTTATGGAAAGGAAGATAAATGGGCCTTATATAGCTGTAATCCCAAACACAGACATTCGAGTCAAATAGCTATCATAAACTGAAAATTGCAGTCCAATCCTACTGATGACTGATGGATCTCACAACAACTCAAAATTATGACATGATCTTATGTAACTGATCACAGTATTTGGTAATAGCAGAACTAATGCAAAGCAGCACTAAAAAGCCAAATGAGAGGAACAACTTTTTAATTTCCAAACTTTTTAATGTAAGGAAGGATTGTTACCTTTGTTATAAAAACACTAGTGATGCTTTCTGGATTATCTCCTTCTGGGTTTGGGGGTCCCAACAGCTGTTCACCTTCTCCCTTTTCAAAACTGTGTAAGAAAGCAGGATTCAGGATATGTTGCAGCACCTACAGAACGTAAGCAAAAAAAAGTTACACTCAAATACTGGATTCTTCTACTGGCAGTTCCCATTCCAGAAATTTCACATGCAAAGGTTTGCACGTTAGATACGCTCACTGCAAGGAAGCTGGAAATAAAACCTTAAAAAACAGATCCACGGGTTATTCTTTCCCCCTCCTTTTCAAGGGCAAAGATTCTTAGAAAGTGCAAACTAACGTAGTCAGCATTGAAAGCAAGATGAATTGCTGTCTCTGTTTATTACTGCTCTTCTTCAGGTATGATATTTTCACGTAAATGGCTCTGCCAATTATCACACTCGTTGACATTTAAGTAAGTGAGTTTTGTTGCCCTAGTTCCCAAGAAAAAAATTAAGCCTAAATACCAGGTTTCTTTGATTTAATTGCTTTAGTTACCTTTGCTTTGAGCTCATCTCCAAAGTTTGGGTCATTGAAGTCTACAAACCGGAAGAACAAAGCCCGTTTTTGGGGAATACTGTAGTTTTTGGGGATCTCTTCTTCCATGTATTCTTTTAAGAAAGTCATATTGCAGAGGAATCGTCCCGTAAAAGCCCGAAGCAACTGGAAAAGCAACTCGATATCACCATAGTTCCTTCTGTGGAAAACACATAAAATAAAAAGCATCGGTGAAAAAATACTCAACCAAACTATTACACTGACAATTTGGTGAGGAAACTAATTTTGGTTTTAAAGCAGAGAGCCAAGAGCAGCCACCACCAGAGGCATGGGTTCAGAGCTAATGGCTATAACTGCAAACCCTCTTTGACACCCCTGCATACCTATTTTCAAAATCTGAAAGAAAAACAAGTACACAAGTTATAGGAAATAAATGTTAACACGTACTTGCAGTAGTTCAGTAAGCAATAAGCTAACAGCTTCGGTTCTTTCCAGTTTGTCGCAGCCATGTTCTCCTTACGATGCCTCTCCTGAAAAGCTTCACTCACCCATACACGTTTCAGCTGATTCACCAAGGAATGCTGATTTGCTAACCAACATTCATCGTTCTTAACAATAATACTTATGATCTGTCAAAAGCAAGAGAAGACAAATGCAGTCAACGTGCAACAGATCCGTCAATAGAAACAATAAGATAAAAGCACTCCTTTAAGTCAATTAAGCACCCTAAATCATTCCAAAAAAGTCAGATAAAAACTAGTTTAGAACAATTTTTAAAGGAATTCATTTTTAAGAAGTTTCCATTGCCATATTTTCCTCTTGAATCTTACTTGATTAAAAAAAACAGTTCTTTTGATTCCCTTCATAGAGTGACTCTGACTACAAACACTTCACATTTTTACAAGTGTTTTTCTAGAAGCTAAAAACATACACTCATGTGAAAGCCTGTATGTAACAGATCTGTAGCTGAAGAGGTTTAACCATGCAGTGCACAGCCAACAAGAACAAATGAATACCTTGATAGCTTGAAACTGAAGATCGAGACGCATTGTGGTAGTGCTTGGAGAACCAGGTCTAACAGCTGCTTGGGTACCAACAGGTAACAGCAGAGTGATAAATCGGTTAGGATTAGCTGCCAGGACATCTCGTAGAGGTTTGGCATCTTTATGCTTTAAGAAACTCTGAAGAAAGGGAAGAAATAATTCTAATAACAGCCTTTAAAAGCAAAAATACCAAAAGGCTATATCATCCTGTAGCTTTTATATTCCTCACTCACGTCGCAGAGGTTGTATTTCCTGTGTAGAAAAATAACCTCTACAACTTCAGCAATAATCCTACATGAAATGGAAAGGCATCAAATCAACATCTCGGGATACAGAAACACAAAACAGAGAACAGACATCCTGCAGTCAGAGTAGGACCACGATTAAGGACCACAAGGTCATATAGCGAAAAAAAGATTGAAAAGATTAAATACTTTTTGTTCATCAGATTTGTGAAGACAAGGGATTTTCCCTGCTCCCCTCCCCTCAGAGCTTACCATAAACATTCTGCTCCACTGTGGATCATTTAAAGTGGCCTCCATCATGAACAGCTCCACAGTCTGGGACGGATGACGTGTCAAAAATTTTATCAGTGGTTCCCTGAAGGGACTGCCAGCCTGAAAGATTTATAAAGCTTAAATTAAAAATGCAGAGTGTTTTCTACTAATTTACTAGCACTCAGAAAAATGCATTCGACTTGGCACTTATGCAGATATAAAACGTTCAGAACTTCTATAATAATAATTTATTGACAACTTCAAAACTTCACTTTTAACAGCCTAAGACAAGTGTTAACACTTCCTAAAAGGCTTGTTCCCATACCACATTTAAAATATTAAAACTATTATACACTAATGTTTAAAAATACTTTAAAGCAAATGTTAACTTCTACTTTTACCTCAATTAACATTGCTCGTTCTGTTTTCATAACAACTTCCAGCAGAGGTTTAACCAAAGTTTGAGGGGCAGCTGGGATCAGATGGAATAAATTTATAATTGCTGAACAAATCTTCATTTCCTACAGGTAAAAAGAAACACAATTAAATTAATACTACCAGCCAAACAAATAAAAACAGTATCACACATCCTACCTTTTTTTCCCCTCTCTATTAGCACAGCCAGTAACTAAATGCAAAGGGTTAACATATATCCAGCATCTACTTACCATGATGTATGAAGAAAATTGCTCTTGTGGAAGCCTGCCCTTCCCCCCAGTAATATCATGGTTGAATTTTAATTTCTTTGTCAGTATAGTGGTGTCTGACAGGTAAGAGCTAAACGCTGTGTAATGATAATGGTGATGGGGGAGTTACGGAGCGCTCGCTGCGCTACAGAGTGGTTCGTGCATCAAAGAGCCAGACCTTCCTTCTTAAACAACTCCTCACACACTCCACAACCCCAGACTTGGGAAGAAAGAGACAGACAGCTTTCTCACAGCACGGTTCAGTATATCTTACAAGCAACTGGTTACTTCCAGAAAAGTCAGCCCTGTTCTCCCACTAGATATTTCGTTCTTCTGAAGCCCAAAGCAATGGTGTGGTTTTCTTCCCCCGTGTAATTTAAAAGGGGGCTGTATTTCAGCTAACTGGAGTGTGGATTTCCTTCGCTAGGAAAAGGGAAAGAAAAAAGCAAAACAAAACACCCACCTTCACCATCCCTCTCAAACCAAATTCTAGAATGCAGTACACAAAAGAGTATTATAAAGTGCATTGCACTTCTTTAACTGAATTTAAATGGAAAGCACGAGGGGCCAACTGCTTTAACATGATTTGCCTCAGATAGACCTCCAACAAGACTATTCTCATGGATGAAAGTGCAGGACTGAGAACACATATAAAATCTTTTGAAAGCACTCGTGCCTTCACAGAAACTAAAAATCCTGCTCTTCCTAGTACAAACATGCTGAACATCCTTAACAGCAATATTATCAAAACAGCTCTGCCACAGACAAACAGAAGACAAGGCACAGCAATGCACTCGAAGGCACAATGCACTCTGCCCAAAACACAACAATAAAGCTAACAAACCACAATTTAAAATAAAGGAAAAAATGTAACAAGAAAAAAAAAACACAACAGAACTTCCTGGTGCCTCCACTGAGTTTCTCACCTCTACCCTTTCTGCAGCAGGCTGAACCGAAACAGAAGTCACAGCATGAAAAGAAAAAGCCCACAAATACATCAAATAAATGAACAAATTGGTATATGCTACGCTGCAGGCTGCAGTCAGAAACTGACTTCAGTAGGGTTACTTTCTCATCTCAAAGAAAGAATGGAGGCAATGACTATCTCCCATGCTCCGAATTGCTCTCCTAAGAAGTAAGATGAGAAGCATCCTTTTTTCTACTTGGACATTTTTTAGACATAGCTTCTCAGATACTTGTACTTAATAAAAAGATATTAGAGATGATTATCTCTGGGGAAATTTGCCTTCAAAGGCAAATTTATCCAGCAAATCTATGAAACCACTTTCAACATATTAACTATCAAGCTACAGCCCTTCTAATAGGTTGTAATGCACAATTTCCACCATGGTGGCACTGCTCAAGAAGGACAGTACAGGCAGCCAAAAAAGGCTGGGAAGACAGGAAGAAGGGATTTAAATCAAAGATTTTGCTTATTGGACCAATGAATTAGATCTCAATTACTATGCTGTAACTAAATGTAATCATATGTTATGTTTCAATTAATTATCTAACAGCCAAGACCAGTTCAGGGACACAGTAGGACTGTTATAAATTATTTAGGTGAACAAAGAGCACAGTTGTTCTGCCATCAATGTGGATCTTTACTATAGTTGTTAATTATTATGCAGCATTAACTGACATGTTTGAAGTTTTTAGTTTGTCTAGAACTGCCATTTATATATGAAAACTCAAGCCATAGACTTATAGACTGTTCCATTAAGAACCCTTAATGACCAGCCACTACTTGCACTACTCTGGAGAAGCACAAGACAATGACAGCATTGCCATCAAATGGCACCTTCACACAGAGCTGCTGGAAAAGGATGAACACTCTTCAGGTCAAATTAGTTGTAACAGTGCCCTGTGCTGCTTCAGCGAGCAAACATAAGGCTGTCCTGACCAATTCCTCTCTCCACTCCATGTTTACCATCTCCTAAAACTAACAACTCATTCAGAATGACACAACCTACTCCATTAACATTCCCCAACATTGCTTTTAAGTGAATATCTCATACTTTGGAACCTCACTGCAAACAAGAAAAAAATCAGAGTAAGTGAAAGGCCAGGTACAGTAACCCAGACCACCAGTTTCACCACCCTAGTTTGTCCACACTGAGAAGATACAACCACAGCAACAGCACACTGCACATGCAGACACGAACAGACTGCCACAACAACTGCATAGAAGTATCACTGTCTGCACCCTCCTTCAGTTTCCTGCAGTTCTTATTTTTAAGGAAACTTTAGAGCAACAACTGAGCAGGCGAAAGTAATATTCCAATTGGCTTTGCAGTCACACAACTCTATTTGAAAATAATGTTTCCATAGACCTCTCCCTCAAGATGTGACAGTAGATTGCTTCCCAAGTGTCTCGTGTGCACTTCCTCCTCAATAGTTTTTAAATCAACACTAAAAATAATATTACACATTTAGGAGACTAAACACACAACTACATAGAAAACATCAACGGAAAGCATTAAAAGCAGAAGAATTCACAATTAAATGTGACACAGGGACAACTAAAAACTGTTCTAGATGTGCCACACCATGGTTTGAAAGACTATTGCTACAAAAAGGTCTGCAAGATATCTGTAATCAAGTTTGAGTTAAAGTGAATCCCAAAGGAAGAATAAAAAGGCCTCGGAACTACTCTGACCTGAATAAAATGTCAGTGTTTAACTGAAAAATGCAGTTTTTTAGTTTAAACATAGGAAACAAATTCTACTCCAATAGAGAATATCTAGGTCAACTACAAAGCAAAGACTGAATTCAGATTTAAAAGCTCTTTTTGCAAGGACAAGAAAGAGTAATGAAAAGCTATTAAGCCATTTCCATGTTTTGAGGGAAATAAAAAGCCAATTTATTTTCATTCTAATTTGAAGAACAAAGTAGTTAATAGAATTCCACTCTGGTTTTTTTCCTACTTGCAATAATAAACCTCAACACTTAAAATAAATTATTAATAAAATCTCAATAGAATTATGGGACTTCCGGTAATTTTCATGAAACAACATCGAAGCCAGAATTCCTGGCACACAGCGCTGTCATTATGCTGTGGAATTTTCCATTTATAAGAAAATTGATCATCTCTCCATAATTCATCATTGACGCCATTAGTTTGGAGGGAGAGAGATTTTATTGTGATCACAACCGGTAAATATTGAACTTTGTTTTCATAAATTATATTTAAAATTAACTGGGATTAAAACATTATTCCGTATAATTTTCAAAATTATGTTCTAAATATCTAACATATTAGTGAAAAAAGAGGGATTATGCTGCTGAGCTCAACCATTCCAATGAAAAACAAATTGCTAAGCAGAAAATCCTGAGGAACAATATAAAAATAAATGAGCGGTTCCCACACCAACCTGGACAGAATAGACTTTAAAGAAACCATTGCCAGCAAATAAGCAGCTCCTCTTACTAAGATTTCCAATACTTATTCAACATACCTATAAGTTCATTAGCTTGTAACAAAACATCTGTGTGTAATCAGATATATCAACATTTACAACTCAGAGTTCTGTAATTTCAAAACATTAATACTATTTATTTCTTGTTTTCCCACATAAAAGCATTCATTAACTTACATTTCCATCACTCCGTTGTCCACCTTTGTGTGTAATAACTACAACTTCCATCCACTTACGCAGGTGTTGCTATAAAGAAAGGATAATTAGTATTATTCTTCTAATTACACTGTTCCATTTTAGCAAGTGACAGCATATGCTACAAGAAAAGCAGTAGTAGAGGCAGAAATGAGTGTCTGAAGGAAACAAAGCAAAAAATTGTTTGCATTCCGTCAGATTGACGAGT
This sequence comes from Dromococcyx pavoninus, assembly GCA_033558185.1. NCBI lineage: Eukaryota > Metazoa > Chordata > Aves > Cuculiformes > Neomorphidae > Dromococcyx > Dromococcyx pavoninus. Next base: position 954,897 of record JAUMJL010000871.1, read on the forward strand.
TTACTGTTCCTAGAAGTCCTCTCCATCTTCAGCAAGGAAGGGGTTATAAGAGGAGATACATTAAAAGGCACAAAAATCTCAAGTCTGATAGGCTTACACTTGTTCAATGATTTGCTCGATACGAGTGCATTTAAATATTTAAATACTACAGCAAAAGGATAAAGAATTCACATACACAGATTAAAAACTGCAAATAAGAAGGGTAATACCTTCCACCATTTTATAAATCAAGAAAACACCAAAACAGACTTAGCCCAGCAGGAAGAAAAACGTATTCTCAAGGGTTTCCTTAGAATGGCACCTTGCTTAAAGACAAATTTGTCCAAGCAGACCCTGGCATAACCAGGTATGTCAACACTAGAAAAGAACACCTCTTAACTTTCTGGTTGAGCAGCTCTTTAGCAATTAACATGTTTAAAGATTTTTTTTTTCTATTAATTGTGAAACAAAAATCTTTTACTTCCAAATATATAAATTGAGTCACTACTGAATTGTTCTGACTGTCCAACAGTACCAATATTAGCTTCTTCTAGAAGAGCTAAAGAAAACTTGAATTTGCTTACCATCATCTGATCACAGAATTTATCATTAAAAGAGTTTGGAAAAAGTCTAGTGACAGACGTCAGACGATTCACAACGTTCAGTGTCAGGCTTCGGTAGTCTCCTAACATCATAAGCAACGGCCTCATGTGTGTATGAATCTGATCAACCTCTATGGTAGCTCCTTCCAAGAACTGCAAGAGAGTACAGGTTTAAGATAAAATGCAGAGGGGAGCAACTTTTGTGCAAGCAATTTTAAGAAGATAAATTCTGCTAACTTCATTTTTCTTCTTTTATTTGGTACTTTCAGAATAGCTTAAACAATATTAATTGCTGGGAAAGTTTATAGTGACAAGATGGATTGGGAAAGCACTTAACCATTCCTGATGCACAGTAGGATATTCCATAAAATAATCAACTAGGAGATCTTAATTACAGACAGACTGAAACACTGCCACAACTATAAACTAAATATACAGCTGTGGACAAACTACTTAGGTGCTGTTTTATTAAGAACTGTCTTTGAATCTGGCTGAAGGCAATAGAGCATATTTCTGCGTTACAATCTAACATAAAAGGTAAAGACAACCTTCCTGCAAGCAGCCAGAGAGAATATTTCCTGTCATAACCAAACATCCTGTGGGCATGGATTTATCACAGGAAAAAAAGGATCAGAAAAATCTTATATGAAGTACATAGGTCAGAACAACCCTTACTTGTTCCCTCTTCTTTCTTAACCCAACATTGTTGCTAGCAAGCTATAAATAATACATAAATTCTCTTTCATGACCAGAGTGACATGGAAAGACATTGCCTGTCCTCTAGCCTAAACAAACGTAACCCATCAGTACTACCATAGCTATATTCACTCTTACACGCCTGACAATATACAAAGAAATTAAGTGGGTTTATTATCATTTTCTCTATTTAAATAAATGGCATTAAAATCTTGCTGAATCACAGTTAGACATATCTACTGGCCAAGGAGGCACTAATTCTGACCTTAAACACGACAGCCACAGCCCTGCTCCTCAAGGTAACAGCCATACTGCCACGCACACTCTAACGGTGCTGCACTGCCTTCTTTTCCAAAACCAACTACTGGGTCTCTACCAATTCTTTTACGAACAAAGAAGAAACATGAGAAAAGCTTTTACAATAAAGTCAGGCATGCACATCTGTGAAACTGCTGGGAAGGACTGACACTGTTTCTTTAGAAAAGACCAGACAGACAGAAAGACTTACTATGGCCCTTCTCCAAGAGCTTAAAATGCATAATTTCCACCAGAAGCATTTTTATGGAGAAGTTCAAACCCCTGAAAAGCCACATCTGACAGAAACTTAATTATATTGGTGTCACTAACAAAAACTTTACAGAGCAGCCATTATTTCCTGTAGAGAACTTTCCCAACAAGCTTTGTAACAAGGAAGTAAGGCAAAGAGAACAATGGCCTCGAAAGTGACATTGTTTTAATACACTAACCTTTCTCATGCACGCTTCTCCTGCCTCCTGCAGTTCATTATTTGTTGAATTAAGTGCCTTAAAAAGCGCAGCAATGATTTTCTCTCTTGACTGAGGCAAGTAATTGCAGGCAGCTAGAGCATCTGCAAGTATCAAAGTAAATTGTTCTCTTTATTAACTCACTTTCAAAAGAGAAGGAAAAAAACCTAATTCTACATTTCTTCTCTTCGAGTTTCTTCTATTTCATCTTAAATTACAGACAGCTAAAGTAAAGCATGCTTTGTTAAAAGCAGCAGGCATCATAAAATAGTAAAAGGATGGAGTTATATTAAGACTGTTCTGAAGTTTTCCTAATGCTATATAACGTAATTAGTCTAAAAATATTTGGGGTTCATTTCAGAAACTAAATCCTAGTCATTAAGAAAGGAGCAACACTTTCCCATTATTCTCCATTAAACTTGTGACCTCTAGAGAGGTCTTCAAGTGCTCAGGTTTTCTGCTGATCTTGGGAAAAAGACTGCCCGTTACTCACAAGGACAGTTACCTACAGCAAATTTTGTTTGGGAAGTTTTACTTACTTAAGGCTGCAATCCGAAGAGGTACAAGTGATGGAAGACTTTTGTAACAAGGTAGTTTCATTAAGGCAGCATCTTCAGCCTCACATAAATTCAATAACTAAGGAAAAAAAAGCAACTGTTTCAGCATTTGGATTGTGAATCACATTTGAAGTGGTATTATCAGTTTTGAGTCATTTCCTCAAAAAGCCAAGTTTTAGGAAACTTTTTACATAAAATAAGGTGTAAATATTAAAGTAAGCACTACTAGACTAGGAGTATAATCCCAAAGTTCATTTAATATATTTCAGACACATTAGAATATTCTGCTTAGCTGAGAGCTATTATGTTGTAGGTACAGGCAGATGTCAGTTCAAAAGGTAAACTCTTACATTCTGGTGAAAGTTTAAAATGCACACAGAAAATACATATTTTTAACAATGAAAGTTCTAACACCATCACTACTTAAGGATCTACATTCAAATATGAGAACATAAAAAAAAATTACCTCTGTGTAGAAAACTTTGTGTTCCACAACATTTAGATCCATCGTAAACAATCGGGGTTGCAGGGTTGTGCAAAATGTGTTTCCCTCCATCAGGCCAATTTGGGCATTTGCAGGTTGATGTCTAAGTAAATGCTTTTTAGGAGGAACCATGTCTTGGAGAACCTACACAACATAATTTAGATTACTGAATTAGCAGCCTTTTCAAATGACCTCAGAAACCCAGCCACTAAGAGACATCATTAGTCATGGCTGCACGTTTCTATCCATTTGCTGTTGTGGCTCCTGATGTACCTCTTCAGAAATCACTAAGCAACAAGGGCTGTATTTCTCTGAACTAACTTAACTCACAGTTAGTTAGCAAAGCAACTCAGTATCTGTAATTATTACATCTGTTCATAGAGAACATGTATGATATTTGATAACTTCACACAATGTTATAAACAGCAAAGAAACTCAGACAAGCATTTCAAACGTTCGAGTCAAGAAACAATATTCTAAGCTCCTAAAACATCAGAAAAACAAGAACATTAATGTCAGTTTTTTGCCATTATACCAACTTCTCAGTCTCTCCATAAACACCTTCAGTAAAATAAGATACCAATTAGAAGGCTTATCCATATGTTCCCAAACTACAATAACAACATCTATAATTTCCTATGTCGTGGTGGCCCTTAGGGCTCACATACGTTTACTTGTCTTTCAAGAGAAAGAATGTTATTAGATTTAAGCAGTAGCCAGCAAAAAGCCAGCTTTGATCTTTAGTCTCTTTCTGGAGAAGAAAAGGCACAGCAATATGCCTCATATTTAGATAATAACATAAAATTGAAGTTCAACAAGCAGTACCTACCTGGTCTAGTCTATACCTGATTTAGTGGTAGGACAAGCAGTCCATAGTTTCAGGAAGTAAATCAACCTGAAGACACTATAAATACTGGCTAAGTAGTCAGGTACAGCTTGTACAAATCTAGCACTCCAGCCACAGTGTATTTGAGAACAACGAGACCCAACAAACGACAAACGCTATCAAAGCACCGAGAACCTAATCCACTGATGCGGAAATAAGTACTCAGAAAAGCATTGTGCCAATCCAACTAGTAAACAACTTTAAACTCATTCGGACTTCCAGTAAGTCTGCTCACCTCTTTATGTGGCTCCATAATTACTGTGACACTTTTTCCAGTGACCTGTGCAAGTACCTGCAACGAATGCATGGCCTGTTTTCTCACAGTAGAGTTTGGAGAGGTTACTTCTCGAACGAGGTCATGTGTTACATGATGGAAAGACTTCTCCTGAGCTGTCAGAATTTCTTCTGTTTTTTCTTCATCTTTTAAAGGGGTTGCACATCTAATCAAAAGTTGTTCTAATGTGGTCTTTGCCATAGCAACTGCTCCATTGGAAACCTAAGGTATCATAGATCATTTTTGTTAAATAAGTACAATAACACAGATCACAAGTCTATTCACTATTCAACACCAAACTTGGCATTTTTGATGAACCCTTTTTTCACTGATCTGAATGCAACCTGTATATTTCTACTCTGAAAGAAGCAAGTGCAATTTCAACAACTTTGGCAAAGTTACGTGAAAAAAATAGACCCCATTCCTAACTTCAGGTCTTGGTTTAAATTAATATAACTAAAAGCCACTCATAACTATCACAGATACCCTACATTCTTAAGTAAAAACAAGATTAGCAGGAGTTCAGGCAGCATGAATTTAAGAACAGAAGTTTGTTTCCCCCATACTATTTGATATAATTCATTTATTAAATACCTCTCCAGTCAGATCCATCATAACAAAGAGAAGTGCCTTTAGGAATGTTTGCTGGTTCTGGAGGACCCAGATTAGTGGCAGTCGTTCCATAAGAAATTTAATTGACACAACACCTCCTAGTTTAGCATACCAAGCTTGTTCATAACAGCAAGCACACAAACGCTCCACGATGTACGAGAACAAGGGAAGCTGACAGGCCTGGAAAAAAAGAAATGTATCAGTTTCCTTTTTCAGCTCACTGGTAGCCTCCAAAGTTTTAGAAGCAAAATTGCATTGGCTGAAACCAGATCATAAAATTATATATATTACCCTTTCCTTTGATCCCAAGATTATGCTTGCAACATCAAATATCACTGCTAGAGCCACCTCTCCTATTTTGCAGAGCTCTTTCTCCTCATATGCCATGCAGATTGCTATGGCATCAATAAGCACCAAGGGATCCATGCCTTTGGACCCATTTTCTTCACTATGAAACATGGCTGTGCTAGGCTGACTCCCAACCTGATAGCACTGCAGCAGAAAAGGACCTGGAATTTGTATTGGGAAAAGAGGAAAAAAAAAAAGATAAAACAATAGATATTTCAATATGAATAGTCTTTCAATTAGATCGTGCTACTCCTTTGACTGGCTGATGGCAAAACCAGTAAGCAGTGTGTCTATTTGCATACAAATGGATTGTAAGGCATTCTTCACTCTTAAAAGAAAAAAAGATTACATCTACTTGGATATTTTCTTCTATACACTGAAGAAGATTTAATTAAAATGAAGACTCGTAAAAATTCAAGTTACATTAATGTGACAAGAATGATATGCTTATAATATGTCTTTTCCCAAGTTACTTGTCATACAATCCAACTCCAAAAAAGAACTTTACTTCATAGATACACAACACTGCACCGTTTTAACATTTACTTAGTTCCTCTGATGGTCCTCCAAAACTACAAGTGAAACAACCCAACTGAAGACCATTCACAAAGATAACTGTGTATACCAAGTTACACAAATGCTCTGGAAATATAAACTCTTCCGAGATGCAATTACTTCATTGGCTGTAGCATTTTAGAAGCATTATTAGGCGATTATTGTTTAAGATCTGCTTAATTTTTCACTGCTCAAAAGAACCGAAACATATTCCAGCCACCAATCAAAACCCAACCTATCTGCCCAGAAGCAACTCCAATATTGTGGCTGTTAGGAAAAGCACGAACCGCTCGCCCCCTCAGGACAGCCCAGAGGATCTGTTCCCACCTGACTTACCACACTGCTGCGCGACCGCCACCATTGTGTAATGGCGGATCAAGCTGGCCACAAAGGGCAGCGCGCTGGGCCTCAGGTCTTTGATGACCGCTGACATGAATGCCCCTGTCAACGCCTGCTCAAACGTTTTACGAGCCGGAGTGTCCTGAGCTTTGTATCGATGCGAAATAATCACACTGGGTATGGACTTCTCAGTAAAGCTGAAAGACAAAATTCAGTCCATTACAATCCTGAACCGCAGCACCGGCAGCTCAATCACGAGCGTTGCCAAGCACCTGATTTTAAGTTTGCTCTTGGCATCTAACTCCTTCTTCACTAGACCAGTTCACGTAGTCCATATTAATTTTGTCAACCACTGGTCTCAAACATGATGGACAGCTCAATTTCACCAGGAACATTTAAACCCAGTGCTTCAGAAGAAGCCACGTATATTACCAATAATAGGTACACAGGCATCACACTTCAACTCAACTACAGAATGTAATTTTCAATATCTTGACATTTTCCCCTTTTTTAAAGTGACATTTGATTTTAATCTTGAAAGACTGAAATATTATTTATCAAATCATTGCCCAACAAAATCTACCCATTGCAAAGCTATATTTATGTCAAGTCTAACAAGTCCAAATTACAAAGGCAACTATTCTCTTTAGCTGCACTTACTACATGGCAAGACTCAAAGTCAGCACGCACTTTGTGGGCAACGATGTCCAAGTTGTCTAAAAGCAATAAACTCATTAAGTACTAATGATTAATACTGTAAAAGATGTAAAAAAAAAATTCAATAAAATGTTCCCTCACTGAGGCAAACACAGGCTGTGCATGTGACTAAGTTATAGTTCAGTCATTAAATGAAACTGAATTTTGTATTTCTTCCACTTTTTACTCAAGTTAGACACACATCCAGAACACTACAATCTAAGTCAAAATTTCTCTTACTGGAAAATCCTGCACTGATTTAAAAAGGCAAGGGATAAACCAGTAGGCAAATATCCCATGAAGAACACATTGCCTAGACTAACTGTTGTCTCTAAATGAGGTTATTCTGAAGACACCATAAATTTTACATACACATTTATGTTTAAAGAATTGTCATACTTGGGGTGCGCAAGCAGTTGGTATAATGCATGTTTATTATCATCCAGGCTCATCATAGCTACTAGAAAACACTTGATTACTTCCCACGCTTGTCTCCGATAATAGGGTTCTGTGTTAGCACTCTTCAAACAGTCCAGAGCAGTCTCAATTGCCTACAATGAAATTGGACAGACAGTAACCAAACACCACTTATTCTCAATATTTACATTAAGGGGATTAACCAAGGGAATAGTTTCTTTAATATATATTAAAAATAGCTTTAAATGTATGTACAATTTAGACTGCCCAAGTTAAGAAAGGCAAAGTGCCTGAGAGAGCAGACTTGAAACTACTATGGTATCTGCTATGCTTTTATAAATGCAAAGTTTCAAGACACACACATTTATTTCCACAGTCTGAAAGCATTTTAAGTCCTGACTGAGGTAAATCTTCATCCTCTCTCTCTCCAGCAGTAACTGCTGTTCCTAATCCCTAGGTATACAGTGTATTTCTACACATACAGAATCTTTTTGGTTCTATCTTACAAATTACTTCGTCATATTTTCATGCAAATCACATATGATGAACTTTGCATGTCAAAATGAAGCAAAAAAGTTAGTGCAGCTCTACTGCCTTATATGGAGGCTCATGCTGATCACTACATAGTAAAACAGAAAAGAATAGCTCTTTGCTATTATTTCTGAAACAATTTTTTTGTTCTTCACCCACCAAGTCTGGCAACTCAAAAATTACTTGAAACAAATACAAACAAACAGACCAAAAAAAACCACCAGAAGTGAGTTTAGATTCTGTTTCTTCATCCCAACAAAATCTCTTTGTCCAGCTGGGGGGATATAAAAAAAAAATCAGGTATACATGAGATCTCAACTTGCTTTAATTATGTAAATTCAATAATGCTACATATTCATTAACTCACTTTTGAAACTGGCAGACATACCACAACATTTATCAAGGTTTTACAAGCAAACAAACTTGAAAATATAAAATCTGAAATGAAGAAAAATTGAGTAAGATGGTTTCATAGCACAGAAAGAACTCAAGCCCTTACCTTTTCCATTGGGAGTTGAATGGATGCTTTGCAATCTGAGAATTCAATTGTAATACTGGGTCCTTGGATTTCTGTGACCACATATTGTAGTTTCTGTGATTCCTTCAACATCTTCCTGTTACTTCCACCAAATTTACCAAGTACGCGATAAGCCACATGAGAAATGCTGTCTGCAGGATTGCGCAGCGTACGCCACAAAGCCTGTAGGTATTTTAAGTGTTACATGGCTAAATCAGTCTCACATCCACATTTTTCAAGTTGTAATGTAAAAAAAAAGTCAAGGGAAATTCTTGTATCTGGGTAATTGATCCTGCATAACTGCAAGAAAATACTTACCTAGATTGAATAAAAGCAGTTTAAGTTCACAAAAGGTCAAGTGTTTCATAACAAGGTTGTCCTAAGTGCACTTCTAGATTAGATTAATATAATAAGCTACAAGATTTTTGCAACACTGAAATGTAATTTCATGTTTCTGGCTAATATTAGATAAATAACACTATGAATTAAAAAACACAAAACAAGCACACAGGCCAGTTAAGGCTGAAGTGAATTCATCTCAATTATCTTGGTCTGAAATATGAAAAACAAATAAAGCAGGTATTGTATTTAAAGGATGAAGTATATGCATGCACTGCATTAGGGAAACAGCTACATTTAAAACCTTGTCCCAAACTTCAGCCACATCACCATCACTGGATATGTGAGACTCAATTTAGCTATCATACACTGAAGGTATAATTAGCTTTTATTTTGTCTTCAAAAAATTAACGCATTTTCATCATTTTCTGTTCCAACTCAACAGTAATATTCTTGCTATTGAGTCCCAAGTCTCCAGTTTACCCCCTTATGGGGGGTGTAGAAGAATTAATTCATTCACTTTTAAATTTTTCAGAGTTTTTAGTTTAACAGCACAACCCCAACTGGCCTTTTACATACAAATTAGACTGGTTTGGGTCTCACGACAGATTTCTCAAGTTTTCATAACCAAAGTTTCACACAAATTTCTAATATTTAGCAAATCAATGACCTCTTGTGGTCCAACAGGAAACAACACCTTTACCTGCATTAGTTCAGCTCGAACTGGCTGAATGTGATCATACAGGAAGTCTGGCTGCAAGTTATCCACACACAATTCCAGAGTTCTTAAGCCTTGGCTGACCAGGGTCTGAGATCCATTGAGAGCTGACACCAAAGGATCCATCAACATTGGCAGATACGGCAGTAAGGAGCTCAAACGAACCGGCACCGTGAGGCAGAGCTCTACAAACAAGTCCTTCATGTGCTGTTTATGAAGGCCACTTTGCAACATATTGAGTCCTGAAAATCATTGGTAAGTTATGCACTCAAAGGAAAAAGCCCACAGCCTATTGCTAGAAATTGCTATTTCCTTAAATTCAGAAGAACCTGACATTTTTCAAGTCTGTAAGGTTTCTATCTCTGTAAATAACAAACTATAATACCCTTCGTAACTTATAACTTACATCTAAGGATTTTAAGCAGTGCATGTTTTGGTAGGTACATGCATATGCAAAAAATTAATACCTGTGCATATTCTAAGATTTAATATTAGACTCAATAGTAGCACTTGAACACAGTAATTTGAAAACATGGGATTTCACATTCCTGGAATAAATTCAATTAGCTTGACTTTAGGTTACAGGGATAGGGAGATAGGGGCTTAGGGTGGGGATGAGGGTGAGGGATGGGGGTTAGGGATGGAGGTGAGGAATAGGGGTTAGGGGATGGGCTGGGATGGAATGAGGTTACAGTAGGGGGACAAAAATGAAACAAAAATTTAAAAAACCCAACAGCACCATGGTGGAAAGCAGAAAAGCAAGCAGTAGGAATTGTGAAGCAGCCAAAACTATGGAGCCTGAAGCAGCTGACAGGAAATGCAAATAAGCCACATTCAAGATATTTAATCAAGTGCTAAGCTCAAAATCAGAAGCTACTTATCAGAGTTAGGGTTTTGGTTTTTTTAATTATATACTATAACTTTATTACTATTTTTACATAAAAAAAGATCAGAAACAGGGGTGGGAAAAGAAGGTATTGTTCTACCTTGCAGTAAGTTTGGCAACAGCGGCAAGAATTCTTGATATAACAGATCATGACTGCCTCCTCCAATAGATCTGAACAGTGCTCTGAGCAGCAGGAAATAGTTATAGGGCTCTTTGGCAGTCTGTGCAAGTTCCATAGAGCTGTTCACAATCTTGTGCAAATGTGGCTATAAAAAAAATAAAGCTTAAAGATTAATTAAATATAAAATTTATCATTGTATTGTACAAGAGTTCAGCATGAGACAAGTTTTTCAGATCAAAAACCTTCAGCTATTCCATGTGCTCTAATACCACTGATTTTATACTGCTGTTGAGGAACTGTTCAAAAGTCAATCTCTGCTCGAGCATTCTTTAATTAACTAAGCGCTGCTTTCGCATAAGCCAATGATCAAGTCTGCGTGCTACACCAAGCAGTCAAACCAAAAATCCTCTGCAAGTCTGACACAACCAAAAACATCTGCTCCACAGAACCTACGGATGTGCAGCAATCAGAAGTGTCAGAACAACAAGAGAAGACATTTCACAATATTAATTTACTCCTGATCTGACTTTATCACTAATTCTTTGAATTCATCACTAATTTTTGTGAATGCTAAAATTTCACTTTGAAAGCAAACTTTTACAAGTGAAAAAATGCTTATGAAACTGGTGGTGTTTCTAGAGCAAAGGACACGAACAGTTTGCAGGAATCATTAAAAATAGTTGATAAACACAAGGATTCTCACAGATCAGGGACAAACTGTGTCACAGTTCGGGATTTTAGGAACATCCAAAAGCTTTCTACATTGCTATGCAAATACTGCAAATGGCCTTCATTATTCAATTAAATTGGCTACCCAAGGCCCATCTCATCAATCCTGTGGAAGCAAGAAAACGTAACAGAAGCGTGGAACTATGAAGGTGGCAAATGACACTCTAAATAGGATTTCCATAAGATCCAAATGACCCTGATTCCAATGACAAATGAGAATAATTTAAGCAAGATTACATGAATTTTCCTTTGTATTAGTTATGAATGTTGCTTCGTATTACTTTTCCCTTTCAAAGAAACTGGAAAATTAGTGGTTTCCACTCTGTTCTACCCAAAAAAATGAACTAACCCTGCTGTAACAAATTGCTAGGGACAGAAACAATTATCACCGTTACCTGCATCAGAAATTTTGTTTGTTCTAAGGTAGAAGAAAGAAATGGATAGAACTGATGACAGAAGGAGCAGCATTCAATTAATATCTTCTTGTTTTTTCTAGATATAGGTAGCTGTCACTTTTATGAGAAAAGGCACACACAAGGCCAGTGTTGCTAAACTCACTGAATAATGAGATGATTTCAACAACATAACTAGATCCTTGGAAACACAGACAATATGTTGTCAATAGAAAAATAGCATTTCTTAATCTAGACTTTTCAAGAATACTAAAATATCTAACTCAAGAGGTACAGGTCACTGAATATGACATGAATGAACCACACCAACACACAAAAAGGTGATTCCAGTCTAAACAGTCCAAGAGATGCACAACTTGAACATGAAGTTACACGGGTTTATGGCAATCCTGAGCAGGCCACAGAGTGGATCAGTCATTTATACTCACTTTATCGTTTTGAATATAAAGCAAACACTCACAGAAACCATATCTTATAAAAAAAGGCAACATACTTGGCATTTGAAAAAGATGGAGATGTATCACTGAATGGTTCAAACACAAAAAGACTATCAAACATCAGTGTAAAACTCTGTTTCTTCAGACATCTGAAGAATGTATTAAGTTAAAATGCATTTTCGTGTTTTTAAAAGAAATAACCTTTACCTTCAGCATTTGTTCATTTTCAGCTGCAAACAGTGAAACCGAGCCAAAGACTAACTTGAACAGCTTGAGATACAGATTGGAGAGTTCCACGTTAGAGCCCATTTCCGGCAGCCGATCCAGAAGGTACTCTACCAAAATCGTCGCAAAGAGGGCAGAGGTAGTAGGGTTTGCCAAGAAGGAATTGGCAACAATCTAGAAAAGAAAACCACAAAGGGAGTTATTGCTGCTGTAATAAAAAGAATAGAGGGATAAATGCACTACCCATTTAAAACAAAAAACATCAAGACGACTTTCCCCATCTCCACTGCTACGCAAGTGATTCAGGTTATCCTCAAAGAGAAACAACCATGCATACAACTGAAGTATTCAAGATCAGAACTTGATTTTAAATCTATATTACAGGACTTGTGTTCTGTGAAACAGCAGAACATTAACACAAAGTGAACAAAACAAGAACTCCACAATGTTCAACACTTAACGAGAATGAAGTCCATTCATTTCTTCTAAACTGAAGTACTTCTGTTTGTATTGCATTACTTAGTCTGGAAGGTGTTTGTAAATCCATCTTTACAAAGTTTCAAATCTTGCATGCCAATTCCAGCATTATATTTCTAATTCCACTTCAACCTTATGTACTTCAAGGCATAATCTATTTTCTATGGGCAGTTTATTAACAATTGAAAAAAGTAAACAATAACATATTACCTGAAGAGCATAGTTTTTTGAGATTCTCTCCACCATATAAGGAACTGTAGTTTGAAAGATTTCTTTAAAAGTTAAAGGGTTCATCATTGTGAAGACACCAGCAAAATGCTCCAGAACTTCCTTCTCCTCTTTCATTCTGACTGTCTGACAATTTGCTACTCGAACATATGTCTGTCCATTTCCTGCTATTTGGACCTATTGCAATTTAGAAAACACATTTATTTGTTACAGAATTTAAGTAACTTTTTCCCCCCCGACTGTTTCAAAAGGTACTTAAAGAAGTAAACTGAGATTTTACAGGTTTCATGTGCAAGCCCCATGCAATTAGAAGCTGGGCACAAGACCCAATACTGCAATAAAAACATTAAAATAGTGTTTTCAGCACAGATTTTAAAACCACAAAGTGAGTAGTGGAAAAAGACAACAGCAGGAGATACAGTGTATTTGTAAAGTTACTCCATTCCAAACAATCTACATTTACATTTCAGCAGTATTTCATGTAACTACAGAAGATAAACACAGCCAAGCGAATGCTTCAACTGAAGCTTCAACTAAACTCTCTTTGAAGAAAAGATTTAATTTGCTCCATGAAACACAAATATTTTTAGTCTGATTTGCCTGCATAAAACCACACAATGACAGCTGCTAAGAAAATAAGTTACTCCTTGCAAGTGTTAAGTCCTTTGAAATTCAAAAAAATTCCCAACAGCTGTGGTCCCGAAATTAAAGACTTATTCAAAGAACACTGCATGTGAAATTTGTCTTTTATCTGATAAATACATCCTTATTACAAGATCTGACACATGGCAACTGTACAAATAACAGTGCTACGTGGCCAGGTTACATACCTGATAAATATCTAACGCTTGCATTGCATATTTTACCAGTTTTATATAGATTTGAGTCTCCTTAGGCTGCAACTGCTTATTGGGAATAAATTGTGCTTCTGAAAGAAAAACACAAATAAGATGGCAGTTAACCATGAAGACAGAGAGTTAATTGTAGAATTATAAAAGATAAATGTAACTAAATATGCAGATTTACCACCAGGAGCTTTGCATGACGTTATGCCCCACGTGATTGTCTTGACACCGCAGACCAAAGTTTTTACTAAGCTTCGGCAATCTGTGACCTGAAACGTCTGTTTATCTTCTTTTTCTTTCTCCCCTTGTTTTTCAAACACAGGTACTGGTGCTGGGGCCACTGGAGTGGCTGGGGCAGGAGACGGAACAGGAACAGGCGCTGCGTTTGCTGCTGTTGGCACTCCAGGTAAGGCGGCCTCAGCAGCCCCAAGTTCAGACTGTGGCTTGCACTTTTTAAAAATTACTGAAAGCTGGTATCGAGCTATAGTGTGAAATTTCAGAACAAAAACCTAAGGCACAAAGAAGAAAGAGAAATGAAAGAGCAGGGAGGAGGAAGAAGAAAAAAGAGAAAGTTTACTCTTCAAAAATCATTCTAAATTTAATAATATTAATACATTAATCCAGCATAGAGATCAATAAAATTCAACTATTTCTGAAATCATTCAAATGACAGTAAACACTTCTAAAAGTAAGCTACTTTGTTACACTTAGCAAGTTCCAAAACTAAAATTATCTGCTGAAAATCAGTAAAACATCAACTAAAAATTGATCTCTCTACAATTATACTTGATTTAAAATCTATTTGAATTCAATTTTTTTTAAATAAGAATACTTCAGTCTATAAATCTTACTATTAAGCATAAAACGCTCAAATTTCAAATGTGTTGTGTATGTCAGATGTATTAGAAGATGCAGGCATTATAGCTTTAAGTTTTAGTTTTATGAATGATATCAGATTTAGAATGCAACAATCAATCCTGCAGAACAGGGGTCCCCCAACATTTCTGCCTCTTGGCTGATACTAAACGAGGGTCACGTTGCACAAGGTTTCAATTTAGAATTTTCTGTACACAGTTCTGTACAGCCCCTTCTGCCCCAGATGCATCTTCCCTGAATTTGCATATTATTTCAAATACTAATTTGATAAACAAATGACCAAACCACTGTGATACATCAGACTTTTTTAACAGTAGAAAAAAAAGTAAAAGTTTATTTGGAAGCCAAAGTCTACCAGAAGGTTACTTCAGTCTGAGACATCTGGAATAAAGGACTCGTCACAGTGCACAACATCAAGATTTTTAATTTGCACTGTCATTTGTGTTTTGCATTTAGGATGAAAGCCATTCCCTAAACTACTGCTACCTTAAGAAAAAACATTTCAGGGATAATACCAAATAATCTGGAGATGCTTAGAATGGCTGAGTGTCTTTCCTGGTGCATTCAGAACCATGGCACTCTGTCAGGGACAGGTCAAAGACAGAGTGATGCACCACATTCAGAATTCCTGGATCTCCCTTTCCAAAATGAGCAGCCATACAGCTTCCTCTGCTATCTTGAGGTGTTAGCAGCAGCTTGATTTAGATTACAAGACATGCTCTCACATCCCAAAATGTGATTATTAAACCAGTGTTTAACTCAGAAGTTTTTTGCTCCACAACTGAGTCCATCTTTATGTTGTGGCAGCAGAAACAGCAGGCAATCTTTTGCATTAACAACTTGCCTACAGCAAGCAGGTACTGTTCCACTGGCATTACACCAAGGATGAAAGCTTTTAGGGTGCATCTTTGAAAAAAATTTTCAAAAATTGAAAAAAAAAATGCCCCGCCCTGCCGCCCAAATCTTCCATATAAAGAGGATTCTTAAAAATGACCAGTAGGTCTTGAAAGTGTAAATATTTCACATTTTACAGATTGTACTGGGCTATGCCAAGGACCTGTGAGATAAACCTCTTTCAGGATTTAAAAACAAACAAAAAAAACGAAATCTAAAAAATATAACCAAAGGCATTAAAAATAACATTCTTATATACTCTTAAGTGAGGGGAAAAAGGAGATTACAACTAAAATTTAAAAGCCAATTTAAAAAAAAAATGATAAAAGTTAAGCTATCCCCAGCATCACAGACACTGTCACTGAATGAATAAGCCAAGCTGGCAAAGCATCATCACAATGTCTGAGACATTGTCCCAGTTATGCAGCATTTTAAAAAAACCCCTTTTCTTAAGTATTCAAATAAAATAGAGTATGCAGACTGTTTAAACATACTCTTATTTCAGAAAAGTAAAATGTGATTGACAACATAGTATAAAATAGAATATTCAACTTATTATCAAATGTTTTAAACAAATCAATACCTCCAGCATTCTCATAAGAATATCTCTCCCATTTCCATTTTCCTGTTCACTTTTAGACCGGATACAGTCTACCAAATTTAGCAGAAGCTTGCAAGACATAGTCTGGATACTGCTAGGCAACGACTCATCATCGATGTTCTTGGCAAATAACTGGACAGCAAGGGAGAGGTCGTTGAGCGGCAAGTGCTGACGGACGTGATGCACCAGGTCTGCCAGGGTACTGTATGCCAGGGGTCTGGGAGTAAAAACAAATCAAGAAAACACACTGAGGACAATTATAATTGTTGTTAATTGGACTTAAACAACAACTACCACCTGGACCTATTTCCAAGACTCTAAATTCAAATCTTTCACTTTTTACATGCAAAACCCAAGTTCACAAGGCTTTTTTCAATTACACAAGAGAACTGTAACCTGTACAATCAAACCAAAGACGTATTAATCTGTCCGACAACACCAATATTGCCCCTACAGCAGCAGAAGCCCTTCCAACATCAGAATCTAATAAAATTAGTTATTTAAAGCAAACATGCTCTATTCCTGGAGGTGTTCAACACCAGGCCGGATGGGGCTCTGAGCAACCTGATCCAGTGGAAGGTGTCCCTGCTCACATCAGAGGGGCTGGAACTGGATGAGCTTTAAAGGTGCCCCCTTCCAACCCAAACCAGTCTATGATTTTATGATCCTATGAAGATTTAGGACTCTTTGCAGACATTGTTGTATACATTAATAAACCTTGAAAGAAATCAGCCCTGGCAAGCATTTGGATAGCTATTCCAAACTTCATCATACCTCAGTGTCTCTCGGGCAGTGTATCCAGAGCCAATTAGTATAGATTCATCAAACAGCTTGTCCATACATGGAATAAATTCTGGAATTAAAATAAAAAAGAGAAAAAAAGACAAGCTGTACATAATGATTGGCAAAGGAAATAATCAGAATAAGATAGTTAAGCATTAAACCACTTAAGCTGGGCGTTTAAACCTAAGTCAGAAAGTGGTTCTGTTATAAAATCCATTCCTAAAGCTTATAAAAGGCAGTATCATTTACAAGGAAGCTTTCAATTAACCTCTCATGACTACAGATTGCACCGACGCTTGCCCCCTCAGTACAGAGCCAAAGCCACAGCACTGATACAATAAAAACAGAGCTGGGAAGAGAAAAAATGCTAATGCAATTTCCAACTACGCACAGCTTTTCAAATGTAATCAATGAGTAACTGCAAAATACAGGTTTGGGAAGATAAAGAACTTATGAAAGAATAAGGAAAACATCAAATAAAGAGGATTTCTCTTGAAATCTTTCCAGTTCCTAGATACATTTTGAAAGGTACTACATACGGCTCCTCAAGTCTGTTGTCAAGATATGCTTAGCAGCTATCAGAAGCTCCTTTCGGAGATGTGCTGTTTCAGCTGGGCAATTGGAGAGCAATTGCAACATCCCTTTCACCATTTGCTGAGAATATTTAGCCACTAATTCCTATAACAAAAAAATAACATCAATTCTATTTCAAAGCTTTCCTTTATATTTGCAAAACAACATTCAATTAAAGCTCACGTGGCTAACAGCCACTACATAAATGCCTGGGGCAGGGCAGTGGTACTTATTTTACTTTGCATTCGCATGAGAGCACTTCTGAACAGACAACGAATGTACCCCTGTCTTCAGATTTGCTACACAAACGCTCTTCTCTCCAATCCCTGATGCCCTGCAGTCATGCTGCTCACTTGCCTGCCATAAAAACAACTAGAAATCTGTTGCAACAATGAAAAAAACCTACCTGGTAAATTCTTATGATGTAAGCCAAAAAAGACAACGTCTTAATTTGAGCAGCAATAAAATCAGCATACAGTTCCTTGTTATAAAGTTTATGTTGCCTGAAATGAAATTGAACAGTGGTTACAATTTTGTTCGTTCGCTTTGTTTCACATTACATCTTGTAGTAAGGTTCTCACTTCATAAGGGAATAAAACCATCATGGGAGAGTGTTTACAAGCTCTCTGTCATTCATTTTCCCAGTATCTTATGCTCTAAGCAAAACCCACAGCTCTGAGACAGCCACGTAATCTTCAGCTCTCCACAGAAAGCCAACCTTAGCACCAAACATTTGGCCCCATTCCCGTAACTGGGGCAAGTTTTTTCTCCAAGCTATATTCCCTCCCACAGCCTTGTCTGTCTCTCTCAAGCTTCAACCACTTATTCAGATCATCCAGGCAGATAATGAAAGACCAAGATCTTACTCCTCCTGCCCTCCTCAGCACCACTTGCTGCTCCTTCAAAATATCGCTTCACAGCAGGAAAAGCAACACCCATATGTGCAACCTAAGACTTCACCTAAACTATGCCTTGGAAGAGCAAGGTGGTACAGTAAAGATTAAAAATTACTATCAGGTAATATCAATTTCTGTCATAAATTCAGTTTTTAAAAATGCAACAATAAATTGGGATCTGCTGCACAAATATGCATTTTATCAGTGACATATAATGGAAATACTCAGATTTGCCAGTTATTTCACCCATAAAACGTTGACAATCTTAAGTCAAATAATCATTGCTACTTCTGAGATTAAAAGCAGTAAGACTAGAAGCAAAATTCACAGGACATAAGACAAAATATTTTGGGTGATCTTGCATGGTAAGTAGTTTATCTCAAATATCACCCAAATACTGTTAAAACGCACTTACCTTGCTTGACCAGAAACTTGTATTATAATAGTGTTCATAATTAAGGGCACAAATTCAGCTACCACATTATGAATGTTCAGTTTATAGAGCTTAGGAAAAAAAATAAAGTATTATTAGATAAATTTACAAGTATGCTTGCAGTCAATTTATTTATCAGAGCTAATCAGAAAATAGCAAATCTCAGCAGCTTACTTTCAGATCATATTGTAAGCTCAAAAATATATGTTACAGTCATTTCTACTGGCATGTTAGCCAGGAGAAGCTACACAAGTCACTCAGTAATAAGTAGTATTTAAATGCAAAATACTGGACCATACTAACCTGATACATGAGAACAACAATAATCGGTAGCTCAGCCAAGACCTTTAGAGATAAAGATCCTCTGGGAATTATAGAATGCTGAAAGAAAAGTAATTAAACTATTTATAAAACATTTAGTTTAAATCTAAAAAGAAGTACTTGAAATAGAACTTTAAAGAAACTGATCATTTTAATAGCACTACATCTAGCAATAACAGAATTTTAAAAGTAAAAAACTTTTTGTATTATATTAAACACAAATCCTGCAACTACAGCTGCATAGAAATGTCTGAAAAGTTTCAATCAGCTTCTACAAACAAATCTTGATAAGGAAAACAAAAAAAAGAAAGCCTATTACCTTTACCTGTCCTTATAATTTGGGGTATTGTGATACAGTCAGATAGTCAAAGAGCTGTAAGGATACTCACTGTTCTTGTTTCACTATCTTCTCGCTCAGGGTTTACTTTCACTACAATTGTTGTAATCATGCCAACCATTTCAGGAGTAGGAATGGTGTTCTCTGGAATCACCTGAGGATTCTCAAAATAGCGATTCTACAAGCAACGAGCAGAAGGAAAATACAATAATGTCAGTAATAGTCAAAAAGCCATTTATCTCATTAGAAATCCTCAGATAGTTTTTCCCCACAACTTACTGCAGGCAGTTTTCTCTTCTCTGCCCACGACACTTACACAGCAGTATCTACTGGGACTACACACTGTCCTGCAATATTTCACTTCCTACAGCAAGAGCCAGAAAAGCATCCCCAACCAAAGTGTTTCTTTGCTAAAGAAGTTTTCTGACCATAGCAAGAGTCATGTAAGAAATAAAAAGCTTACCACCACTTTTGGAAGTTCCTTGTAGATCTGTTTCACAAAGTCCAGAAAATGATGGATCTTGGAAGTTTACCATAAAGAAAATAAAACCCACAATTTTAGAATCTCTGCATTAAAAGTACAATTACATAAAATCTGTATTCACTACTAGAGTATATTTTTCATAACATTTAAAAAGAATCTGAAAGCATTCTCCTGTTTCCTTCTGTTCTGTCAATATTAATCACAACTGCACTTGGAAAGAATTCAATTTACCTATTATCTCAACATAGCTCCAATACAGTATTAATAGAAATAACTTTTATAGACCAACCAAGTCTTCTCAGGAGAAAATCAAGGAAAGAAAAGAAAGCAACAGAATTAAAATGCAAATTTTCAAATACTCTTTCATAAAAAAAAAAGCAGGGGTGGGAAGAAAGACAATCATAATATTCCTTTTCCAGGATTTCCCGTTCACAAACTAAGAAGGCACCAATTCTCTTCCCTTCTGTTGAAATTTTATTCCTTAATCTAATCACATTGCCTATAAACTCTTAAAGCAAAAACAACTAGGCTTCAACAATTTGGTTTTCCCCAAGGGCAACAGCACTATTTAATCCTTTTAAATACCACCCTAAGGTAAAAAAAAATATATATATAGTTACCACAACAGGTCAGCCAACACAAAAGGACAGCAGGAAAAAACCCAAACCAACCAACCAACTCGAATAAAATAACAATTCTTAAGAACATGGCAGTAAGTTCTATACCACATAACAAGGTTCATGACCTACCTCTTGAGTGATTGCTGGTCGGAACTGTTTGTGCAATTCAATAATTATTCTTAAGCAAATTAGTACATTTTCTTCATTCTCAGTCTGAAAAAGAGAATCTCCAATGAGCCCACCACTGCATTCTTCAACTACTCCATAAGTACCCAAAAACCTTACAAAATGGTAATCATCCCACCAACCTGCAAGTACCCCACTAATATCAATTTACAAAAGCAAGATGCTTCTTCTTTGCTGTAAATCCACCTTGCAGCCTTAGAGCATGGCTAAAATTAAATTCACCCCTACAGGATCAAAAACCAGTTTCAACCACTCTGTATACTGTCAGACCTATTTCTAATGCCCCACAGAGAGAGGGACACAAATGAGGCTATTTACACACCTCCACACAGAGCAGATGACTTTGTGGGCTTCAAATGACAGTGTTTTCAATGCCAAGCAAGAAACAAAGTCTCTAGAATAGGTATCTGCACTTATAAAAGCCAGAAAAGTGTTAATGAATGAGATCTAGTCTAGCACAAAAACAGTTTCTTACATTTGTAAAATACAAGTTTCTAAAAGGCAGAAGAGAACATGCAGAAAACCTGCAGATAGTAAGATATCACACTGGTGAAGCCTCACGAGAATGCCCTCCCACACCTGTTCCAGAAGCACAGCTATTTAAAATAAACCCTGAGCAATTTTTTGGAGATGAAGAAAGAAAAGGAAAACCTTTCTGAAAATTTGAAACAGTTTTAAGAGAAAATAGAATTACCTCTAGAAATCTAAACATCACAGACAGGATATTTTTGGTGTGAAGGCGAAGATGTTCATTTGTTGGTATTCTGTGAATTATTTCAAGCACTAGTTTTCGGAGTTGCTGCGAAAAAAAAAAAGAAATATATGACAGAACTTTTTTAAAAGCCCAGAAAAAACAACAATTGGTCACAACACCTTTTCTGTTTTATACTCCCTGCATGCTTAAAAAAAGTCACTTTACATCGTGTAGACATATGCTTATATACAAACACCTAACGCTTCCTACCACCCACATAGGTGAATAGAAATTTAGCAAGTTTAGTGTTGAAAAATGCAAGTTATCAGACTTAAGTATTTAACGAAACAGATTCAACTTCTGCCTTTCATTCCACAGTAAAGTCAGTAATTTACAATAACGTGTCATATTTCAGTGAGAAAGCCAATTCTGTTACACCGTTTTCCATCATTTTTCATGGAAGCCCAAATTTGTAAAGTCCGTAAGTAACTTACTTAGAAACTGCACTTTATCAAGTTCACTCAAATCATAGCTCCATTTTTAACAAGAAAGTCCACACACATAAATTAGTTCGTTAGGTCAATCAAGCACTTCGCTAAATGAGTAGTCTGCTGCACACATTGCAAAAGTAAGAGATGCTCCACACACAGTACCTGTGCTGGCTTCTCCTGCAGAAACTGAACTTCTCCATCCTGTAGAAAGGTGAGAAACCTAGGGATGATGTGTTCCAGGAATGTAGAATATTGAGGGGACGATGTCACATTCTGAGTAAGAAATAAAAAACATCACACCAAAAATTGGGGAGGCAGATGTAACAGACATTACACAGAAGATAAATTACATTCAAAGCCACTATTTCATTTGCTTTGTTTGAGCAAAGCTCTTCCTCTACATATTGAACTGTCTTTATCCCAACTCACAACTTTTCTCACTTTTACCCTTCAAATTCACTTCCCCATCCCAGGTCCAGGGAGAGAGGTGGGGAGTAGCAAGTGGTTGAGTGCGATTTAGCTGCCAGCTGGGGTTAATTATGAACAGCAGATCAGCCCACACCATCTCTTCACCTCAAAGGTCTTCCAAAGCCTGTCTGTATCTTTTCCTCTTACACTTCCCCTACAATCCTACCCATTTTGAGAGACTCCCAGCCTCCCTAACTTCATGCCATGAGAATGACCCTATTTTGCAGGAAGAAAGGAAGGAGAGTTTCCAACAAGAAGTGAAAGTGGCTCCAAAATCCATTCAAGCAAAAGCACCCTCACAAACTTTAAATACAGAGATCTAATACTCAACAAAATGGAAGAAAAATCTATTACTTCACCTTTATTTCAATGCTTACTGAATAGAGATTAGAGAACGAAAAAGTTATGTCAAAATGTTGTCATTCTTCAACAACCAAACTAGTTCCTAAATAAAAGACTAAAATCAATGGCTTATAACAATATAAATCATAAGTCAAAGAATATTAATATCAATATTTTAACCACATAACATCAGAAGTCAAATCAGCGCGCATTAAGCAAAAAATGACTGCCATTTCAAAAGGTTGGGGGGGTTGGAGTTGGTTTTGCTGTTTGGTTGTTTGGGTTTTCTTAATTTACCTCAAAATTCTCACTGACTTCTTGCATCATTTTCAATTTGGTTTCATCAGCTGAAAACAGAAATTCAGGTAAGAAAAATTAAATGCAGAAGTACATCCTGTAGGAAAACACAGACTCATTGACCAAAGAAGCAATCAGATCTTATCAGTTTAGCCATCATTGCCCAACTACAAGGCACACAAAGCTCACAGACAACCATCACACAACTGCACGCACACACAGCTCACTCACTTTGGCTCACTTGAGTATTACTCATCACTTTGCTTCTTCAAAAATCAAAACTGAAATTAAATTCAAAGTGAATTCAATACACATTCATTAACTGTCTAAACAATACTGCTAAGTTTGCGTAACAAAAATTATTGAAGAATTTTAACTTTCAACAGACAAGGATTATCTTACGTGTATTGACATCTGTCAGAGCAGCCACAAACTGAAGGTATTTTTTCATCAGAGTGGTTTGGTCCACCACCGTGGGCCCTTGTGCTGAAACAAATGCCATCTTGGAGGAGGCAGGGTCAGCTTTCACTACATAGAATCAAGACCAACACACCTACCAAAAATTAAAAATCATTTATTAGGTTATACGGCTGGTTAACAGGAACCATCACATCGCTACATCCGTTCTTCTGACATATTGAAGAGCACGTTTTCGGGCTTACAGACGCAGTGTGTGGCACACACAGTGCTCAGGAGCACGTCTGTCAATCCAAGCGGTTCGTGGGCTTTGCGCAGTGCGAACACCCAGGGGTTTGGCTCGGTTTGGTTTCTCCCGGGAGCAGCAGCGGGCCCAGGGATGCTCTGGCACCGCACACCTGCCAGCCGGACCTCGCGCCACCCCCGCAAGACTCTCTGCCAGAGGTGCCAGGGGCTGACCCGCCGCTGCTTTTCCTACTCATCAACACACCTGGAACCAAACCCACCCTGAGGGGGCGGCGGCTTCTCCAAGCTCGCCCCGGCGCTTCCCTGGCCGCTCTCCTGAGCCGCCCCTCGAACCCCCGCGCCCCCCACCTGCCCCGCCGAGCAGGCCACGCTGTGAACGCACGCACCCGTGAGCGGCCGCAACGCCGCCCCTCCCGCCCCCTCGGCCCTCCCGGCCCGCGCCTTCCGCGCTGGCGCCGGCCCCTTCCTCCCCGCCGCGGCCGCCGGTTCCTCCCCGCGGGCCTGGCCTCACCGCCCCGCCGCTCGCTTCACCCCGGCCCCACGGGGCGCGGCCCCCGCGCTGCTCCGCTCAGCGGGCTCGGCCGGCCCAGGCCCCCCGCTCCCTCCTTTGTTGCTGCCGGCGGCCGCGCACGGGCGCGACGGAAGCTCCGCGCGCAGTTCCGGCCGCCGCCTCCTGCCTCCCGCGCGGCCCCCCCGGCAGGGGGCGGGCACTGGGGCCGGGGCGCCGCCCGCACACCTCACCGCGCCCCGGCCTGCGGGGACCCGCGGGCAGTACCTGCCCTGTCCCGCCAGCACCGCTGCGCCTTGGCCGGGAAGGGCGAGCCAGGAGCGAGGAGCGGCCGCCAGCGCCGGGTCTGCGCGCTCCCGGCATCCGCTCCTCCAGCTGCCACCCGGGGAGCGGAAGAACCGGGAGCGAAGCCGGGAAAGGGAGTTAAAAAAAGGCTTCGAGTGAACCCTTAATGCGAACGAACCCTGCTCGGTGCTGGCAGAGCCGCGCTGCGGGCCCTGCGCGGGAGCCCCCACGGAATTGGTGGGTTGGAAGGGATCCCAAAGCCCACCCAGTCCCACCATGGGCAGGGACCCGAGCCCCATCCAGCCCAGCCCTGAACGCCGGGGATGGGGCAGCCTCAGCCTTCCTGGGCAATCCGTGCCAGGGCCTCCCCACCGCACGCTTCGCGTTCTGGACTGCTCAGAGCTGCGGGCCGAGCACCCGCACCCCGAACGCGTTATCTGAGCCGCGTCCTCCCCTGCCCGACACGCAGACTCTGCCGCTGGGGGCTGCGCCCGCCTTCCCCGCCCCGGGGGTGGCGGTTTAGCTTCTTTATTTATTATTTGTTTAAAATCCCCGGCGGTTTCGCACCCGCCCGCGGGAGCTTCCCCCGGGAGAGGCTGCGCCGGGCGCTGCCGCGGGGGAGCGGACGGCGGTGCCGCAGGGACGGCGCGGTGATACCCGACCCCGCAGAGCCTGCCCATGGCCCCCGCCGCCCCGAGCACGCTGCGGGTGCCCTGCGTGCTGCTGCTGCTGCTGCTCGGCCGCGCCGCCCCGGCCACAGGTGAGGGAGCGCGGGGCTGCGCTGCCATCGCCGCCGCCGGCGGGCGAGGGGCATGAGGGGGGCAGAGCGCAGGCGGGAGCTGCTGCACCTGTGGGGCCATGGGGGGGGCCCTTGCCAGCCAGCACGGGGCATGCAGGCACCTCGAGACGCCCTCTCGCACCCCCGGGGTGCTTGCAGCGGAGCCGGGTCCTCGCCGGGGGTCAGGGCTCTGCTTGGCGCTTCCCGAGCCAGGAGCTGCCCTTGCGCTCCCCCCCGGCTCCCCAGCGCTGGGCGGGACGAGGCACCGGCAGCCTCTGCACCGGGGCCGCGCTCTGCAGAGAGAGGTCGGAAAGGCGGAAGAAACCTCTAAATTGGCTGGTTTGCCCACGGAGGTGGTGGCTGCCCCTCCCTGGAGGTGTTCAGGGCCAGGCTGGATGGGGCTTTGAGCCCCCTGATCCAGTGGGAGGTGTCCCTGCCCAGGGTTTGGAACTGGATGAGCTTTGAGGTCCCTTCCAACCCAAACCATTCTATGGTGACTTAATGGGTGACCTTGGGTTTGCCGCTTAATCTCCAACTGCTGCAGCTGTTGGGCTTCTGCGTGGCCCTGGTTTGTAAAGCACCGTGATAACCGCCAAGGAGAAGTGCGAGATAACCGAGAGGCAGCTGGGTATTTTTTTCTCCAGTTCTGCTGAAACAAAAAGGAGGGCAGCCTGAATTTTCTAGAGACTAGAAACCTCTCTGTGCCGGATTTCATCAAATTTCAAGCGTTTCTCTATTAACTCAAAGCCATTCCTTGTGTTTAGAAATGGAAACAGTGGAGTTCTTGCTCAGACAGTGATGTTACAATTATTTTTCACAGTCCTTTCATACCCAGATTTGCTCAGCACCTGTGATCTATGGAATAAAATGTGGGCACTAAGTAGATGCTTAGGGTCTTTACAGGGTTGAGTGCAATTGTGAGTCACATAACTACAGCTGACTAGCTTAAATGTGGAAATAAATAAACTAAAAATGTGATAAATTAAGGTTTGGATTGGTTTTTTATGCTGATTTCCACAGAGGAGTTTGGTCTGGAAATAACCAACAATGGACCCATCACAACGGGTGCCCAAGCTACTGTTCATGCCAGTCTAACTGTGAAGAATGACAATTCCACATCAAACTCGTATCACTTTAACTGGATTTATGCTCCTCTGGTTCTGATAGAGAAGTCTGAGCAGCAGTTTAACTCTGTGATTAATGTGACTGGAGAATTTCCTGGGATTTTTCCTGTATCTGTCTGGGTGACGCATAAAAACTGTTGGTTGTGTCGGCCAGTTGCTAGAAATGTCACCATGCTTCAGATTACAGGTAAAATGGCTTTACAATTTACTCCTAAAAGAATGCTTCCTGTACTGCTTCCCAGCATTTCTATTCCTAAAGTTAGGATGACCAGCAGCAGTGATAATCTGTCGATTTTCCCACTTGCATGACATAGCAAAATCTTAGGCTGTCAGCACAACAGAGCCATTACATTTTCTTATGAAGTTCTGACTGAGTGTACTGAAATTGGATATGAAGTCATAGCTGCATTTCCAAATATTGCCAAGTGCAATTTCAGTCTATTGGGAGTATTCATAAGCCTAAATGTGCATTTTTTGACAAACTGACCAATGGTGGTGTATGGTTAAACTAATCTCTGATACAAGGATTGACATTAAATATCCCACAGTCCCTTCTTTCACAGTTTAGTAACCCCATCCCTCCAGCCACATGTCCCAGTGCTCTGTATACACACCAAAACAGACCCAGCACCCAGCTGAAAATAAAAACATGCATGAGGAAAAAAAGATAAACATAGAGCATAGCTGGCATTTTGGGGTATGGCTATTGAGATTTTTCTTTGAGAAACACAAATCTTATTGGTTAAGTCTTTATAAAAGTATAACATGAGAGCTTTTCTCTCTTAAGACTGCTGCCTCTCTGAATAGCTGCTCATTCCTTTCTTGCTTTGCTTTATCTCATTCTCATGCCACAAGCAAAAGGGATGGAAGCTTTCTATAGCTGTGAAGGGTAAGATCCCCTTGTACCTTTCTGCCTTCCTCAAGCAAGAGCACCCACAGGGGGTTCACTGGGGCCCAAAGGTAGTTGCCAATAACTCAAATAAATTACTATACAGCTCCAGTTAGTTCTGCATTACCAGCCCAAATCTGAAGCAGAATTGTGAATCTTACTTGTGCATCATCTAAAGAACAGTTAATCAGGTTTAATGAATTGTTAAAAAGGCAAGAATCTGTTACTGGTAATTAATATCATCTCACAGATGTCAAAATCAAAATTTCACCCTTTCTGTATTCATAATATATAGCATGTCATCCATGGTAGTCTAATTTTCATTTCTATGGAAGTAGCTAAAATTAAAAACAGGAAAAAGCAGCAACAAACCCCCCACAAAATGAACAAAACCCACCACGCAAACAAGATGCTGTGTATACTGGTTTGATTCTGAATCCTTTGGTCTAGATATTTGATGTTAATCCCAGTTCTTTTTAAATCAATAGTAAAAATTGTACTGACCTAAATCAGTCCAGGATTATTTCTCTTAGTTCTATTAGAAGCTTTACCATGACCCATTGTATAACCCTAAATAAGTAATTTAATCTCTCTGCCTCATAAACACATGTAACAACACTGAGTAATAGATACAAAATACATTTAACTACTTCTACTAGGACACAGACTTATGCAGTACATTTTAAATAATGTTTTGATGCTCACACAGAGTATGCTAAAAAGGTAATATGTCATTCTTTCCCCACATTATTCTGCAGAATTTATCACAGGGAATCTTACCATTGCCCAGATAGAAGACAAAAGATTTATCACACGTGGTTCTAGTTCCCCCACTGGTGCCGTGACCCGGATTTCTTTCTGTCTTCATGACCCAAGTCAATACTTCAAGTCAGCATTATTTGTCTACAGATGGGATTTTGGAGATGGGTAGGTGTGGTTACTTTGTTTGCTTTAATGAATATTCAAGATGGCTCTGATTCAGATGTACATCTAGGGAAAGATCCTCATTAAATTGTAGGACAAAGCATACACTTTTGTTGGTGCATTGTTAAGATGTCAGACAGGTGAATTACAAAAACTTTGGCACAAAGGTCACTGTGCTCTCACAAAAATGTAATGTTTTAAAGGCCTAAATTTCTCATTCAAGTAGGTGTATTACTGTGGGTGTGATGAGCTGAACTGAACTGAATGAACTGGAAAAAGTAACTTATTGTAAATTGTTATTTGAAGACATCATTATCATAGAATTTTCTGGTTGGAAAAGACCTTTAAGATCATCGAGTCCAACCATACCCATCATCTGCTAAACCATGTCCCTCAAAAACTCATCTCCCCGTTTTTAAACACCTCCAGGGTTACGCCTGCAGATCTCCATTAGCAGGTGGTGGTTGTTGAATATGTGAATAATTGTGCACTTAAGGAAAATGGAAGCGGTGTCATGGCTGGGCAGTAAGTAGTTGTTACTACGACCAGCTACACCACAGCCTGGGACAGGAGCTTCTGACAGTGGATAGGTCTCCCAAAGAATATGGAAGTGCAGGCTAACACACACCTAATGCTTACCTAATAACAAAATGAGGGGGGAGATAAACCCAACATAGCTCATAACTGTCAGAAATAAAACCATGGGTAGTATCTAGCCCTTAAGCCACTTATTTTCCTCCTCTGAGGACAAATATGTGTCCAATACAAATAAGCATGTGGCAATAGAAATGTAAGATTTAGTCTTTGGATACTAATTTTTTTTTTCTTTCTTCCTTCCCCATCCCTTCCCCAGTGCCTCAGTTAGCTTATAGTCCACCTGCTATAAAAGCAGTTTTCATAATTTACTGCCTATTCCTATTCCATGTTGTGAATTCTTTGAGCATAATTTTTTAGGGTTTTTTGATTAAAAATGCATAAGTATATTCCAAGTCTTGTACTGACTGTAGTTTTATTGGTAATGCCACAGACATTAATCCTCATTGATATGGACATATAAGTAGAATTGGAATCACAGCCGACTTTAGTATTGTCTATAAAGAAAATGTATTCAAGCTTGCTACGTTTTAAATTAGAAATATGTAAGGATTTGGTAAAAGGCAATTTCAGTTTCAAATCTTTTCATGTTACACGTAGGTTTTATCAGATTACCAAGGAACCCTTTGTCTACTGTAACTGCTCTGCCATGGGGAATCGCACGGTGCACCTGAAAGTCATAGCTGAATGGGAACAAATTGGAAGCATCATACATGAAAGAGAAATGGTGCAGAAAACTGGTGATTTTAGCACTACTCTGGAGCTGTTAGGTAATTAGAAAACACTTTGCTTACTCAAAACAGAACTTACTATTTGTGTACACATACAATCTACCTTTCATGCAATAATACTATTTCAGCCTTGTTTCACATGCAAGAACTGGTCAACATTATTCAATGAAGAGTTTCCATTGCAAAAAGGCCTTTGTGCTGTTCTAGTGCAGAAGAAAAATGGGGGAAACACATAAAATCTTCTGTTTCTTTTTCATTTACCTAAAGTTCTACTTTCATTTGTGAAAGTCTCACATACACTTAAAAGTTACAATAAAATGTTTACTGTACCTTTTAGAGGATTTGTTTGTTTAATTTATCCTAGCTATCCCTAAAAGATAGTTTAAGCATTAGAAAAGACTCATTGATTTGATCAGCTTCAGGAGTAAATAAAAACATAAGTAAAAATGTAGAGGATTAATAAAGTAGTTGATTAGGTATTAAAAAGAAATTACAAAGTATTCAGAAAGCTTACAACCACTTTACCAAGAGGTGTCCTTTTTTTGTGCGAGGCAAGTTATTTTTTGTGTCGCTGATGGAGCTAAAATCTGCCAAGTCTATAAAAACAAAACCTTCACTGGAAAAACCCCTGAATTTCAAGTTTATGTGTGGAGTGTGATGGGGGTGTGGTATTTTTTTTCCTCTCAGATGCTGTTAAAAGTATTAACGTCGTGGGCTCCAGAGAGACTCACGTAATGGAAAACCTGAGTTTATCCCTCCATATCAATGGCACGTAAGTATCAAACACAACTTCTTTCCCCAGAAAGCATTGTCTGAGTGTTTTTCTGCACTGTTTCATTTAAATAGTCAGTTGCACCCCACAGAACTGTTTTTTGAAGTAAAAAAAGGAATTTCCTTTTAACAAAATACTGTTGAATATTGCTTTCTCCTGACTTGAAATTCCATGAACTCTAAGAGCCTGAAAGAGCCTGCATCTTTACAGAAAAGTAGAATCCATCTACGTGAAGCAAATGTTTGATAGTTTTGTGAAGTTAAAAGAGAAATAGTCAAAGAAAGTGGGAGAAGTTACGCTTTAAGTCTTCCTTTTGAATTTTTCTCCTTGACCAATTTCCCCACCATCAAATTAAACTCTATTCAGAGCCCTGTTGCATAGCAGCAATCCTTGGATGGCACAGGGGAGTAGGGGGTTTGGGGAATAATTTTGGCAAAGTTAAGATTAACAAAAGATAAATAAGACAGAGAGGCTCCACACAGTGTGGATTACAGGGAGATAGGAGAGTTTTGAGCACCTTGATCCTAGCACAAGTTCTCTCAAGCTGCAATATTTAGTACACACGAGAACCTTTCTGTATGGCAGAAGATTTTTAAATATCATTGAAACACTTAGGAAAGCTCCTTCACCATAAAAACTCCATGAGCACAGAAGTCTTTTATTCTCCACAGGAGCAATGCTTTCACATTCTGCTACTGGGAGTGGCTTTAGCAGGGATGGAGCACCCAGAGCAGAGTCATTTGAGAAAGGTGTAACTGGTCTCAATACACAGAGCAGCACAGTTTGCATTCAGAAAGTGAATGGCACTTGGCAGGAGTGGAAACTGGAGATGGTGTACAACCAAATATGAACAGCCAAAAAACATCACAAGCAAGCCCAAGACCTCTAAAAACAGGCTTGGTTTTAGGAGGGACAATGTTTGCCAGACCTAGCTTCCTAACCACAGGGTGGGACTAATGCAATAGGTGTTTATGATAGAGAAGCAACAACAAAGGCTTGAGAGATGGGTTATCCCAACCAAAGCTAGAAAATGAGCTAAACACGTAAGCATGTTGCTTTCTTTAGCAGAGAATGTCCTAAAGAGATAAGGAACAAAATGCTAATGAGATGGGATAAAGAAAAGCTCTTGTCTGTTGTCAGAATCAAAGTCCATAGTGCGTAAGGTGAGTCCAAGCAGAATCACTTGGAAGAAGGCTCTGGAAATGTAAATAAAATGCTTCAGCTACAGACGGTGAGAAGACATATGGCCATAAAATGGATTGCACCTAGACTGCTTGCTAGCAAATAAGAACTTCTTTGTTATTGTAAGGGAGTACTGTTATCCTTGCAATTCTTTTCTCTTCTCTAGCTAGTAGTCCATTGTACAGAGCTCATCTTACATCCTCTTCAGTTTTGCTTGTGGGTTTTTTTTTAATCGGAAAAGTCTTGGCTGTGCTTCAGTAGCACAGACAGTGATTTGTTCTGCATGAGAGGAACAAAGTGAAAATAACCCATACTCCCTTAGAAGTGCAGGGGGAAAAAAGTCCTTTTCTCTTTATTAGAGAAGGACTATGGGTTTTTCCATACACCATGGCCTTCCTGTGACCCACGCAGGTATTTAGCTTTCAGCTGAAAGTCTTGCTTTTATAGAAGCATCACAAAGAACTTTTTCAATTGACAAATACCATAAACTAAACAATTGTGCAGTTAAATACTTCTTTATTTGTATTTAGATAAACTTTGTTATTTTTAAAATTATTATACGATCTCAACTGAGCGATTGATCAGTTCTCAGCTGAAATGTTTGTGACTTTTCACCTTGTTTTAGTTTATATTTGCTCCTGTCATTTCAGCCCTCCACTGGCATTATGCTGGGTTATAAAGTCTGAGTGCATTCCACTTGAAGGTGAAAAGTGCCATCTGGTGGTGATTAACGGCTCCTGCTACAATCTCAGCCATATCTTCAGTGATGCTGGACAGTATTGCCTCAGCATTAGAGTGGAGAACGGTGTCACCATGCTGCAGACGTACCACGAAATAAAAGTGTGGCCAACAGGTGAGGAGCAGCTGCTTCGATTCCCACCCGCCAGGGAACTGACAGTCTCAGATGTGTCGGGGACAATTACTGGCCTGCAGATGAGGTTTCTGGAAACCCTAAAGGATAGGAAGCAGGAAGAGAAAGGAGAGCCTATAACGTGCCTGCTGTAGTTGCTCTGAGCTTCTTGCATCCTGCTGAACCCTTAGTCTCAAGGGTGCCTTGAATCTAATGAGCTCCATGGGAAGGCCGAGTTACTTAAATTACCCATTTTTCAGTTTATGTAGATGGTAAGAGAAGATAACTAGGAAAATACAGTGTCAATTCTTCTTTTTGTTTAGTTTGTTGGAGTTTTTTTAAGGGTAGATTTTTCTAGGCCTCCATTCGTTACAGGTTTCTGTCCCCCCAGCCATCCCTGCTGGCTGCCCCATGCATGAGCACACATGTCCCTCTTTGGGCCCCAGATTATCTGAGGAAGTGGTCAGGTGGCCAAGTGAAGAGAACCCAAACAGGGAACAGCCAGGCTGTGACACAGAAAGGTTCAGCCAGTGCTGCTCACTCCAGAAGGCACTGGTGTGCACTCAGCCTTCATCTGAATCCTCTTTGCTGGACGCTGCTGTCAAGATGAGGTCCTTTCCTATCTTCTTGGGCTACCACAGGTACGGATGCCCTGGGGAGTTAGGGCTCACATATGTAACTGGGTGGGGGGTTGGCTGCTTAAGGGCTAAAAAGGGAAAGACTCTTAAAGCCTCATAACCCCACATTCCTACATCTGAGATTTCAGAAAAAAATTATTCCCTGTCACACACGTCCTTTGTTTTAACAATATGAAAACATCTCTTAAAAGATCATTTCCTTCTCACTGTTGCCTCAGTGTATTGTATCACTCTGGGAGTGTGCCCTTGTGCTCTTTCCTAGGGATCCACCCGGCCTTCTTTGTCCTGCTCTGCGTCGCTCTGGTTTCAGGGACACTGGGACTGGTGCTGTACACGACCTTTCAAAGTAATACACAACAAAAAGATCTGGTGGAGGTATTCAGTTACTCTTAATTTGACCTGGGATAATAATTAGATACTTTTCAGCCATGTCCCTTCTTTCATCCCCAGACAAACAGAGCAGGAGGAAGCATTTTCCTGGTATGTCTGATCTGTTTAATGGAAAAATCTGAAAAGTGTAGGCAAAACCTTTAAGCAGCAGGCATTCTTCTGGCTTGTTCCAGAGAACTATAACTATAATTCAAATTGCCATGCCTAATGTGGACAGTTTGTTAATATTTCCAGGCAAGCACTTGCATTCAAGTATCCCTTCTGGATGATCTATTGGGAGTGGCTGTGTGAAAGAAAGCAAGGGTTTAGGGAGAGAGGATACAGGATGGTAATAAAAGGGTGGGTATTTTACCTAAAGTGGCACTAAACTGTCACCTGATTCTGGAATGTGACCTTTATCTTCCCAGCTCCCTTCCATCTCTGGTATAGGGTTCACTTGCTACATTATTGTATCTGTAGTAAGCATGAGCTGCTAAATCAAAAGTAGTTTTCATGGCCCTTTGGAGTGTACCTAATACCCTTCATATCATGCCACAGTATGAATATATACCTCTAGAGAGCCTGCCTGTGAGTCAGGTGTGCAACAGGTATAAATCAGAAGTCTATTTGAAGCTGGTGACTCACTGAAACTGGTTGAGGACAAAGTGCCACTTCTGGCCCAAAGCATTCTTGCTGGACTCACTTAAACCAGTAGGACCCGAATTAAAACTTCTCTCTTTTCCTTTTCCAGGTAGCAGACTTCGACTTTTCTCCACTGTCTGATAAAAACCTGTCTTCTCATTCTGAGTCAGGCTGTGGCCATGTATGTTGCAGATCATGTTTTCTTCAATCATCTCAAGAAGCTGCCAGGGAGAGTCATGAACTTCTGCATTCCTTTTACAAGCCAGTCAAAATGTACACAGTGTGAAGAACACAACTGCACTTTGGTTACACTAACTGCCAAGTATAACTTTTTCACTTAAGATGAGTTAAAAGCCCAGTGCTGCATGGATGGTTTGGTTTTGCCAGTGCCATGAGGTTCACCACTTTAAGTCCAGCACTTGAGCGTTTCATTCTCTGAACTAAAAAAACCAGCAAGGAACACAGTAAAAGTAGCTTTGTATTTTAAAATTACACAGATGTATACATCTACAGCTGTAAATGCAGCATTTTAGTCTTATGAAAAATTGTTTTATGTGCAGGTTTGCTAAACTCACTACCTCTTGTAATTTCTATCTTCTTTCTGCTGCCTGTTTCAAAAAAGAAAATGCTTAAGACAAACACACCTCTCTTTCCTATGTTACAACAATATTACTGGAAATGGAAGTCACCCAAAATGCTGGTGTGTGTGTATTTGTTCTGAAAAGGAATTGATTTGTGCAGGCTGAGAAAGGCCTAGGTACTTCCAACAAACCAGACTACCTAATTTTGTTGTCTTTCTTCTTCTTGTCTTAAAAGACCCCTTTTTTTAAGTTAATGGGCTTCTGTGGGAAGGCAGTGGCTGGTGACCTGCTGGAGGGGATTAGCTGCTAGCAGTTGTCTGGGGGCATCACAGCATCCCACCAGTAGAAGACTCCACATCTCCAACATCTTGTGAAGCAGTACACCACTCTCATCTGTAAGTGAGTTTGGTTTGGAGTATTTTGTTCAGGCTGTTCATTCTTTTCTTTCTCCTATTACTACCCAGCTAATCACCAAAGCTCCTCTTCCAAAAAATGCAACAACAAGTAGCTCAAAGCTGCTGAGCAAAACATACTATAATCAGTTCAAATTCATAGTCAGTGTTCAAGGTTGTATGCATTCTGTGCCTGTATCACCTTCCTGCTCAGCCAGACTTTCCCCCAGCCTTGATGCATTTCAGAGCACCCAGAGGCTTTTAAATAAATGTACCTTTGCAGCCATTTCTTTTTAAAAACGTGACAGACCTTCCCCATCTCTGATTTAAAGCCCACAGCTATCATGGGCTTGGGGTTGTTTTTTTTCAAGTATGTTGTATTTTCTCAAATACACTGATTGGGAGATAATTGTTTCAGTGTGAGGGGATTTACTGTCAGGTTTTTGGGGTGCTTGTCTCATGCATTCAACTTCTATGTTTTCTCAGAGAAGCCCAGAGCTTCAGTTCGTCTGTGAATGGCATTCCATGACCTCAGAATGGCTTTGTTAATTAACTTGATACATCCAAAATAGAACAGGATCATCTAAGATAACAAGCAATCCAGTAAAACCAAGTTTTTGTCAAAAAATACTTTCCAAGGCAGAATTTCTTTTGGCTTTTTTTTTTCTTCTAAAGAGAAATTCTATTTTGAAGCAAGCTTGTTGATTAGGAGTGGTGTCCTTTGTACTCTTTCTCAGTGCCCTGGTGTCAAACTCTTATCTTCAGTCAGTGTTAAAATTTGCCTCTCCTTAGGCTAGGAAAGAAGCCATTGAGAGCTTCAGTTTTATTGCTTCTGCCTGAGATTGCAGCCATCTGAGCCACTGCCAAAGGTACATGCCTTGTTCTGGGATGTCAGTGTATTCTGTAAATGGCTGCATGCTCCTTGTGCACTGGAAAGAACAGATTTCTCACATGAAAAATGCAGGTTGGAGTGATGGTGGCCCTAGAGAGACTGCACAGTGTCTCTCTGCAGCCAGAAGTTTATTTTTGGCTTTGTCTTTTATTACGTTGGTGACAAACATGTGGATCCTTGCTACCATAATACACCTAAAGACAACCCCTTGGCACACTAATGAATGTGTAAAAAGCCCTTGTGGCAAACCTGGCTAAAGTGGATATCAAGCCCCAGTCAAGAAAAAGAGGGACACGGAGTCAGTGATGTGAAAGACAGGCCTAAGAAAATTCCCACTTTCCTACTGAGGAAACCAGAGCAAATGTCCTTCAGAAGAATACTGGCTCTTATCCTCTTACTAAACTGAGCAAAAGATGGCATAGAAGTCAAATGATTCAGAAATATAAAGTGCTGCAAATGGAAAGTCAACACTATCAAATAGTGGAAGACGTTATTCAAGAGTAGATGAAAAGAATAGATGTTAGAAAGACATCTCTTGCAAAAAAAATAAAGCAGTAGAGAAAGTACACTTAAAAGGGCACGTCCAGAAGGAAATTAACCAAGAAAATTTAAACAACCTTAACAAATTGAGGTGTAAGTATGAGAAATATTCACACGAACCTGTGCCTGAATCCAATATGAAACTGCTTCCTGCGCAAAAGACTCATCTGTTGGTTCAATAAATGCCTCTGAAATCGAAGACAAAAGGTAATTGAGCGGTTCAGGATATAGCAAAGAGATTAGTGGGACGTAACAAGGATTAGCAGGAGGATTCACTTTGTTAACCTTAGAAATCAATGACCTGGAAAAGGAATGTTCAGCAAAAGAATGAAACTCACTGATTCAAAGCAAGTGATGAGATTCAGATGATAAGCAAGAGTGTGAGCAGGTAAGAAGTTTATGCAATAAGAATTCATTACAAGGAAATGCCCCAAAAGGTCCTGAAAAGGCATAGTATAAAAACACATGGCAAAGCAAAAGAACTTCTGTTATTCTGTAAATAACATAAACAATGGTACCAGTTTGTGCAGTAGATGTGGGGAAAAATTAGCCCTTTACTTCAACAGCAGAGCATGAGGCACAGTGGCTGAACAGGTCAAGGCTGAATTCTGTCTTTCATCTCTGCAAAGCAGGTTACACAGCCCAGGCTGTGACAACGGTTTGCATTTGCAACATCTCTATTGCATTTGCTGGATGCTGCAGGAACAGAAATTGTCTCAGCAAGAAGAAGGTGAAGAAATTCATACTTAAATGCACAGCATTATTATTAGACCATCAGCCAAAATCACCTTGATTTTGGAGAGTTAGTGCCAGTTTCTGCGGAAACTGAAGTGCTATCCTGCATCTGTCACAAAATTGTTTAAATCCCGCAGATCTCAGCTTTGCCAGCCCACTGAGCACTACAAACATGGGGTTTTAAATTGCAGCCAACAACATGGAGAATGCAGAAGTTCCAGAAACCTCTTGTACCTCACTTTTCAGAGCTGGATGTGTGCAATTCAATGTGTGCTAAGGACAGCAGTCGCAGCATACGGTGGGTTTTGTACAAAATACCATAATTGCACAACAACTGACACAAGTACAAGAACAAATTGCACTGCTGAAATCATAGAATCATAGAATTATCTGGGTTGGAAGAGACCTCCAAGATCATCAAGTCCAACCCTTAATCCAACACTATCATGATTACTGGATCATGGCACCAAGTGCCACATCCAGTCTTATTTTAAAAACCTCCAGGGATGGTGAATCCACCCCCTCTCTGGCCAGGCCATTCCAATGCCCGATTACTCCCTCTGTGAAGAACTTTTTTCTGATATCCAGCCTAAACCTTCCCTGTCAGAGTCTAAGCTCGTGCCCTCTTGTTCTGTTGCTGGTTGCCTGGGAGAAGAGTCCGACCCCCACCTGTCACAACCTCCTTTCAGATAGTTGTAGAGAGCGATGAGGTCGCCCCTGAGCCTCCTCTTCTCCAGGCTGAACAGCCCCAGCTCCCTCAGCCTCTCTTCACAGGACTTGTGCTCAAGTCCCTTCAGCAGTTTTGTTGCTCTTCTCTGGACCCTCTCCAGCCCTTCAATATCTTTCTTGTACTGAGGGGCCCAGAACTGAACACAATACTCAAGGTGTGGCCTCACCAACGCTGAGTACAGGGGAAGGATCACTTCCCTCGTCCTGCTGGCCACACTATTCCTGATACAGGCCAGACATTTCTGCGGTCCTACCACTACCCCAGCCAAATGTATTTGTAATGCATTTACTCACAGCAGTCCTGGGAGGCAGAGAATTGATATTATCACCATTCACAGGAGGAAAAAGGGAGATACAGATACATGGAGTTTTCCTGAGTGCTTGATGCAGGCATAGATACCTTCATAAAATTCAAGATTAAAAATATGAAGGATCTGTGCAGGTTATCTACCTGATCTTTGCTCTGCTTACAGTCTGGAGTGAGATAAGCACTACATTCGGGTTGCCTTTTACAGACACCAACTTGGACATCACGCCCACCTGTACCAAGGCGCCTGGGAGCTGCGGTTTGTGCACCGCACAGCAGGTGTCTCCCACGGCACGAGAATATCTCCCCCATCTCCCCCGTCTGCCGGTCCCAGGAAGGCAGCTGAGCCACGCTCGCCTCGCCGTGGGCAGAGGGAGCTGCAGTGCCGGCCCCCGAGGGGACACCGGCTGCGGGACCGCAACCTGGTGTAAACGCTTCTTGAAATCGCCTGGGGGTCCCCATTCCTTCAGTGGACGGTCTCAGAAACGGGAGAAGAAGCAACAAACAGGCACGTTCTGGTTTAATGGCTCTATAAGCTCAGTCCTTCCTGCTAATAGAAATCAGGACTCTGTCATTTACAGCATCCTTTCAGCTAAAATTTAGATACAAACAAGAACAGACCACAGCAATAAAAGCAGTCTTATCTGATCACCAGCGTGTACTTAATAGCAAAAAAAAAAAAATATGCCACAGGTTTTTAATGTCTTTTTCATTTTCCTGTCCTTAATCTATTCTTCTTTCATCATAAGCAAAGTACTTATAATATTTTGAATTAAATCAGAAAAAAAAGGAAAAATTAATCTAAAAATCCAAATGCACTTGCTAATTAAATAGCAATGCCCTTACTTTCATTCAGGCAATCTTGATAAATTACAGTCAGCCCATACTAATTAACTTCAAGTTTAATGGATTTCTCTCACCACTCCAAGCTATGTAACGAAACACAACATGCTCAATTTAACAAAAACAAGCCAATATTGGAACCAGTCGGTTTGATTCTGCCTCAGCAAAGCACTCAAACGTGTGTTTAAGTGCAAACACAGGAGCAGACCTGGAGGAGCAGCTCCTCGGCGTGGTGGAAAGGGTCCAAAGGAAAGTCAGGCAGCCTCGCTTCAGTGGGAGCGCCCGTCCTCAGGACTACATCAAGGGCCTACGGTGAACACCTGGAGAGCTGGTGTCCAGTGCACAAACCAGTTCCTAGCTCACTATCAGTTATTTTCCTTATGCAATTAATTCACTTGCAATCCACACTTGCAGTGAATCCAGAGCATTGTTGTGGGTCACAGGCGACAAAAAGGACTGGTTTACAACAGGCAGCAGAGGGTGTTCTCTGCCACCCCAGGTCAGTGCCCCGTGTAGGAACACTGTAGCCATAACAGCAGATAGAACAGTGTTTATGAACTGAACACCAACAACATGCAGCAGCTCTATATTTGCATGTTAAAGTGTTTTATTGTATTTAATTAGAACGTTAAATTAAGGTGTTACTGTTACTACATAATTATTTATTGTGGATTTGATCAAGGTTATAAGAAGTGTTAAAGTGTTTTATTGTATTTAATTAGACTATTAAAATAAGGTATTTCTATTATTAAATAATCTATAAATTGTGGAGTTAATCAAGGCCATAAGAAAGTAAATTTGAGTTAAAACGTTGCAAGAAAATAGGAGAGCAGTCAACTAAGACAGTATCAGAAAATGAATGGCAGCCCCTCATCTTGGGGGAGAAGAATGGGTCAATACAGACCCCCTGAGCCACCAGGGAAAGACCTGGATTTTTGTTCTAGCTGGAGTGTTAATCTGAAATTACTCCAGGAAGCTCTACTTGTGGTATTTTTTGAGTTCTTACTTGTGATTTTTTTTTCTCCTTTCAGCAGCAGTAGGATAATAAAGCTCTCCACTGTCAAACAACTGCAAGATTTCACTTATGGATAAAATTATTCATATTCAGTAAGATGAGTGTTTCATATCACAGGTCCACCTCTGCAGGAGTGAGGCATCCGTTTCCCATAGATATCTCACTGCATAGAGGGGCTGCATTCTGAAGTATCCTTAAGATGGATCCAGGCCACTCTGCTTGGATGGGGAGGTGGGAACTTACAGAAGCAAGTGGATTTGCAAATATCCATTATTTTATTCTAGTTTTATTCTCTTTTCCCCGGTGTGGTTTTTTTCCTATCCTTTGCTTTGGTAATAAGTAGTGGGGAAAACCTGTTTGCAGACAGGACAACACTGTAATTAAAGGTAAAGTATTCTATTTAGTTCTTCAGGAATTACATCCTTTTTAATAACACAGTATATGGAAAATCAAGTAAGAAGTGCATACATTTTTTATGAACACGAGGACCCTCAACTCTTACTAATGAAGTACAGAAAGAAAAGACAGGACTCAGTAGGGAAATATCATCCATTAAATGCTTCCCTGGGGATCAAATGACACTTACAATTGAGAGGCATTAACTGCCTCTTACATTTCAATTGGTACCAGCAGGATGCCTATTTGTAAAGATTTGTGCTGCCTGTACTCTGTTAGTGTAAGATGCCACATAAATATTTTCTGACCTTTGCTGTAGATATTACCCTTTTTTTCCCACAGACTAGCAGCTTGATTTTACCTTTTAAAACCATTGAACCTGCTGAAGAATGAGCACAAGAGCAACCCTGCGAGCGTACATAGGTCCACTGCAGTCGATGGACCTGCTGAACACGTGCTCTGCCTGTTTTCTGATCAGGGCTGGATATACATCACCCTTTACAAGACTTCCATGGTTCTTTTTGTAAAAGTGTACCTGCCTTTTACTAAATACCTATCACCAAAGATCAAAAGGCTTTTGAAATATGTCCCCTAAGAAAACAAAAAAAATGCAAACTTAGAAATTCATTCATTTCAAAACTGATTAATCAAAGGCAGCTCTTTGATCAGTAAAGAAAGTCCTCCGTTCCAAAGCAATGAACACTTTAACAGGGAACAATTACTTCTCTCTGGGCACACTGTCCTTGAGGCATATACTGGGCTCTCATGGGTGTCGCCAGCAGGGCTGACCAGGACTCCAAGGTACATCTACTTTTTTGTTGTTGTACCTCTTGTAAACTCAACAGCCCCATCCCACGTCCGAACTGCTGCCTCCGTTTGGCTTTCTGAAGCGTGCAGCGTTTGCACCAGAGCTCCCTGTGTTTTTGTTTCTGTACACGTGTGTACATACACGTATTTGTGCAATGTCCACTGCCATTCAAATGAGAAATGCACAATTCCTTCCTGCAGTGGATTTCACCTGCTGCTCAAGAGTGTCAGCCTGAGGTCAGACTGACTGCTCAGAGTTCTGTCCAGTTGGGTCATGAAAACCTCCAAGGACAGAAACTGCACAGCCTCCTGCTCCACTGCTGAGGGTCCTCCTGGGTATAACAGGTTTCCTTATACTCACTCTGAACCTCTGTTGTGTCTGTTTATGGCTGCTGTCTCTATCCTCCCACCACACACCCTGGTGAAGAGTCTGGCTCTGTCTCATGGAGCTTTCATTGCCACAAGACTTCCCAGGTGCAAGACTTTGTATTTGTACTCACTGAATTTCATGTGGTTCCTGCTGGCCTTTCAGCCTGTCAGGGTCCCTCTGAAAGGCAGGTCTGCCCTCAAGCTGCAGACAGGTAGCACTCAGCATCTGCTGTCACCTGCAAATTTGACAAAAGCGCTTTCCATCACCTGCTCCAGGTCTCTGGTAATGTCAGGAAGTGGACAGACACCAGGAACAGGCACTTGTTACGTGCCTTTGACTGTGACCAACATCAATAAGAAAATCAAGTTTTTAATCCATCCAGCTGTCAGTCTGTCCAGAAGGTAATATCCCACACTAGAGGAGTATTCTGGGAGACTGTTTGCTGAAGCCAGGGTAGGTAAATGACACATGCTGTTCTTCCCTCATCCACAGATCCTGTTGTTTTACCATTAGAGGTGTGTTTACTCTTGGTCAACCTGTGCTGATTGCTCCCAATGGACTTTTCCTCCCTGTGCTCACAGGTGTGTCCCAAGAGGAACTGTTACTCGATGCAAAGACTATGGAAAATTCAGACCTCATCAAATATTTCCATTCAGCAGCACCAACCACAACCAGGTTTAGAAGCATCTACAGGCAAAGCATCTTTGTTTTAAAGGCAGACACTGTGCAGCAGATGGGTTGGAGGGTGCCAGAGTGAGCCCTCTCCTAGCTGAGCAGAGCTACCAACTAATATGGTTCAGTCATAAGATGTGAGGAAAACAGTTCCATCAGAAAATCAAACTTGAAAATAGTTCATGATCAGTGCTAAAACCAGCACATTAGGCAATGAGTGCATTTAACCAACAGATTCAAGAAGGGACATACAAAATCCCTTTTTTAAAATCTTCCTGGTAGCTTTGAAGTTTGTTTCTTAAACAACAACCCAAATTTTGATGTATAGTGGGGTATGTTCTTTAAAACAGATGGGGCTTGTTTATTTCCAAAGCTCTAGAATGTGCCACTTCTAAATACAAATCTGGAAAGTTTCCACCTAATTTCTGCCTCACAGTCAGCACGATTTCACAGCAGCTGGATCTGTTTTGCTAACTCGTACACTCCACAAACACAGCCTGCTCCTACATACTCACATCT
Organism: Dromococcyx pavoninus; assembly: GCA_033558185.1. Classification (NCBI taxonomy): domain Eukaryota; kingdom Metazoa; phylum Chordata; class Aves; order Cuculiformes; family Neomorphidae; genus Dromococcyx; species Dromococcyx pavoninus. The sequence continues at coordinate 997,615 of JAUMJL010000871.1, forward strand.
GTCTTCGAGAGGGATGCAGACCTGTGGAATGCAAAGGTTTCATCAGTGTGCAGGTGGGACAGTGTCACTGCCCACATGAGATTTTACTGGGGATTTTAAGGCAGGCTATGCCATTACGGATTCACACTCAATTCTCCACGCTGCACACACCACGCTTCTGTAAAACTGTTGTGGATTTTTTTGGAGAATTTACTTTCTTATTTTAAGCAAGACCATTTTTTATATTCCTCTAGCATTATAACCAAGTGCCTTAGCACCATCTGTCGAATTACTCACATGGAGCCATAAAAACATTTTAAAATAATCTAATCTGCCTTTTATTTGCTGCCGAGTGCCACAATTTAAAATATTTCAAATTCAGATTTGACGTGGCTACTAATCAGTACTCAGTATCAGAGGACAAATAGGTATTTTCCTAATAACCTGCTGCACTGTAACTTTTCAAAAAATGCAATGTATATGTAACGAGCCCAGCACTAAATCTCACAACTTACAAAGTTCTGGAGAGTAACATTGCATTGTCTGGATGTGGGAGAGCTTGCAGAGCAGCCACAGCCACAACATTTTAAATGTGGTAGACTTTTTAGGCTAGAAATGCTGGAGATATATGTGGCTATATATTTTTTTAAAATTACTTCCTTTCTCCTGAAAGGGAAGGAGGATTGTTAAGTGGTTGTATTGTGGCACAGAGGGAATCACATTGGTTCCGAGAGGAATAACATTGCAATTGAAAAGCCTCCAAGAGTGCCCCAAGGATCCAGTAAGCTGCACTGCAGCTACTCTTCCACTCCCCTCTGTGGATTCATTCCAGGAGAATGAGCTTTGGTGCTCTGGAAGGCACCATGAGGGGAGGGAGAAAAACAAGGGTCCTCATATTTCAACACTTTAAAGTCAGTTTGCCTGCAAACCCACAAAACATTCTGAAAGCTAAAGCACTGATAACTACAGTTTACATTTTTCTTCTCTCTGATACCTTAATACAGCATTTAATGCTGGGTGCACTGTCCCAGCTAAAAGATGACTGACACCCAGAAAATCTGACAAGAAAAAAAAGAACTGCCTTTATTTTAGGTGGCTTAAGAGGAAAATGCACATAATATAGCATTTCTAGCTTTCCTCACAGAACTGTGCCAGTAGTGCCTGGACATTTTCAGAAGCCCAGAGAGCAAGCAAGGCCATGAGTAGTGCTGGAAGCCAAGGAAGCCGCAGAGATCCTGCTAGGAACAATCCCAGTGCTGCTTTTGAATGTTGTCTTCTAGATTCCCACTTATCAAGATGGCTTTTATGGAGTAGCCCAGGACTGCGTCACTGCCGCAATTTCACTTATCTTTAATGCAACTTTGCAGTTCTTTGTCCCTATTGGGACTTTTATAATAACTCTCTTATTAAGAAAGGTTGCCAGAATATCATGTTAGCTGTATCTTTTCAGATATTTGGAAGCACTGTGGCTCTGCCAGTAACTCAGGGCAGGTAGCACAGATGCTTTTAGACTACAAAGCTGTACAGATACACAGTAAAAATATCTGTGCACCCAGACATTTACAGGCACGTGATAAAGTGCATATTCCACCTACCTCTGACTACTCCACAAGCACTGCAGATGAACTTTCCCAATCTCTGTTCAAATATTCAGAGGAACACAGAGATTTATCTGCCATATTGTAAATTATATGGATCTCAAGAATAGGAATTTCCAGCTTTCTGCACACCCTGTGCAAAGTCTCCACTAAAAGTAATCATCTTCAGTCTCCCTACTTCTTGTCCCTGGATAACTCAGCTATGCTGCTACCTCAGAAACCTGTAGGAGGGATATGATGGATGCAGACATTGCAGATGGAAATGGCAGCTAAGGAAAGCACTTCACTTCAAAACCTGCCTCATTTCACAGGAAAGTCCTGTGTAGACAATCCTTAGTCATCATTGTTTAAACTAAAGTTGGGGATTTTCATACACTTCCTCCTCGTTCCTTCATATGCACTTCCCTTCAAAGCCCCAAACAGACAACATGCCCAGATTTGGCACAAGACTGTAGTCACACAGTTTCTAAATAGTTTTGTGTGGTTCAGGCAAAATCTGATTTTCAGAACTCACAGTGAAGTCGGGGGACTTAAAAGACAGGAGGCTGGTGGTCAGCAAAGTAAACCAGGGGTGGCAAAGAGGATAAAGCTGGTATTTTGAATGGCAATCTGCCAGGACAGCAAGGAGCCACACGACCTTGAGAGGCACACGGGTCCTCAGGGAGCAGTGGTCCCTAACCCCTGGTTCCCTTGCACCTCACGTGAGCCAGAAACTGCAACCTGCTGCCTCCCCCGGGGCAAGATGCTATGAGGAGCTGGATCAGCAACACATTGACTTTTGATTGGAAACATCTCCCATTTATACCAGGTTTCTGCTAACATGCTTAATATCCAATTTGCAAAAATATGTGTGTATTCTGAAAGACTGTCCTTGACAGTTCTTGTGCTGAAGGATGCAATCCAGAAACCCAGAGTTGCTAGGCTCTGCGTGTGCCCTGCTCTCTCTCTCTACACACACACACAAAAACAGAGTGTTTCTCTTAAGAATAGAAGGTTCCTACTGAAATTATCTGTTATGGAACCTGCCATCCCTCCAAACGGTGCTGCCTTATGGAAAGCCACAGCCTAGGTCACATCATGCAGGGATACGCACACCACGGCCAAGTGGTGCTGATGGGAGCTGGCCCCGGACTGCTGTCCGGGAAGAGGGGTCTGCCTGTTTCTCAGTCCTTGTAAAAGGAATGATCCCTGGGGCTCTACAGGTAAAAGGATCTGCCTGTGCTGTTTGTGCTACAAGAGGAATCCCAGCAGCTCAAACATGGGAGAGTGCAACATAGGGAGAAGTTGCAAAGACCTCCCTCGTTTGTTATCTAGAGGCTTCCCACACTCCATACATTAAACAAAGACAAGATTTTCCATTGTTTGAATCCAGTCACAAAGGTGCTCCTCCACCCTAAATCTCTACCTCTTTCCAGTACACCACCAGCCTGGTTTTTAAGCTTGAAATGGCAAATACTGTGTGCCTTTGTGGTTCTGTTCTCCAGTGGGAACCTGAGAAGTTGAAATATTGCTGAGAAGTGCATCCTCACAGGGGCTTCAGCCCAGATTTGAAGACTCGTGACATTCAAATGGATGAGAGAAGCTTTAGAGAAGTATCTGAACTTCAGGATACTCTTCTGAACTGCACTCAGTTGCCAGCCCCTAAGGAGTTCACCCACCATTTTTAGAACCTTATTAACTAGAGCTTAAAGGAAACAGCTGTAGATTTTATTCAGCAGGGATATTCTGTCATGTGGAGCAATGGTCTCTGCATTCACTTCCTTTTCTGCAGTGTTTCAGTATTGCACGTTATTTAGGCATCAGATCCGAACACAAATAACTGTATAATAAAAAACAGTGACTCAACAGGTTATTGCCACAATAACTCCTACATCTCCCCTGCATACAGAGCTAGCTTGGTTGCTCACCCCACTCAGGAAGCAGATGTAGGTAGCACCACTCCCAGTCATCGTGAGCCATTTATCATCCCCTAGGCAGAAGTGGACGTCACGCACTCAGTGAGTTATTGAGACCACAGGGCACACTCCAAACTGAAGGAGGGGAGAGGCAAAGCAGACATCTGCTTATAACAATTAGCAAATCTTCACACACCTCTCTCTAATGTTGCTTCTCCCATTCTTCAGTTTGCAATTAAAAGCAAAGCTTATGCAGGGCAGGTAGAGCAGGTGGAAGCACTTCCACTCTGTCGTACTCTTCATCACCGCATTTTCTCCTTCAGTGCTCTCCTCTGGTTGACCTCGCATCCCACAGCCAGAGGGATGGGGGCATCATCTCCCAGGCTGACTTACTAATTTCTGGAAGATTCATAGAATCATAGAATCACCTCAGTTGGAAGGGACCCAAAAGGATCATTGAGTCCAACTCCTGTCCCTACACAGGACACCTCCAACACTCCCACTGTGTGGCTGAGGGCATTGGCCAAATGCTTCTGGAATGCTGGCAGAGTGGGTGCTGGGACTGCTGCCCTGGGGAGCTGTTCCAGTGCTCCACCACCCACTGAGGGAATAATCTCTCCCTGATATCCATCTAACCCTCCCCTGGCACATCTTCCTGCCATTCCCTCTGGTCCTATCACAGGTGACAAGAGAGAAAAGCTCAGCCCCTGTTTCACCTCCTTCCCTTGTGAGAGGGCAGTGAAAAGCTCTGAGATCCCCCCTCATTCATGAAACTAAACATGAGAAAAGGGAGAAGAAAACCATGGATTCATTGACATAAACACCACATTACACCTACGAGTCTGCCACAATACACATGGGAGAACACAGACCCTGAACTCCACAAAGAAATTGTGCTTTTATAAGTTTGCATAATTAGAAAGCCTGACAACCTTGCCAAATTCACACAGCATGATGGAAAATCCCATATCTCTGCGTTATGACTTCAGCTTTAGGTACAGCAGGCTGGAAAAGACTGCTGTAAGGTCAGGAAATAACCTAACTGTACCCAGTAGAGTACAATCACCTACTCTCCTCTTCTGTTATAGTATCAAAGTCTCTGTGGTTCACTTTTGAAAGACAAAGAGTTAAAAACAAACAGTGAGCTGGGGAGGTGGCCTGCATGCAGAGCAAACCTATCTGAGGGAGCACTTCTCCCTCTCTGTCTCTTTGCAGACACCTCAGAGGAACCCCCAAAGCCCCAGGGAATTACACAGCCATGAAAAGGAGCAGGACCAAGCGTACCATGTGTACAGGCAGCACAGACATTGCTGAAATCACCCTGCACACAGCTATTTCTATTCATCTGACTTCTTAGTGCTTATGACTCCCCTTATAAGAACTCATTACAGCTGACTGCAACAGCAGTCACTCACCCTGTCACATCTCATCACACGCCAGAGGAAGCTGTCCTTTCATCTCAGTGGTTTTTTCAAGCTCAGCTTTAGCACACCACGGGGAACATCTTTGAAACCCTCGCTGATTCCCACTGGAAATGGTGCCAAGCAAAAGAATAATTTCCCATGGACGTTTTCTCTCCCCAGGGCCACACTCAGCCCTGCTCACAATGTCATCTAGAAGTGAAACAAGCCCAAACCCCAGCACTGCTCCTCTTTCAGCAGTCTTTGTTGGGCCTGTTCAAAGCTAACATCTCTTCTGTCCCAGCCCCATCTGAAGGCACAGTTGTGGCAAAGGGCAGCAGCAGAGCTGCCAAGGCAGCTTTTTGAAGCTCATTTAGCATCAGCTTGGACATTTTAGCCCAAATTCTGTGCCAGAGCTAGGTAGGAGAGGTATATGCTTTGTTGCTTTGGGCTGGAGCATCCCTGGATGCACTGGGCCCTGGTGCCAGGGCAAGTCTTCCCTTCTCCTGCCATCTCAAGGCCTTCATTTTGAAGCAGCATTGGGAAAAAATACTTAGCTACAGCAAGGAGCTTTGTCTCATTATCTGTGTGGCATTTTTGATGAATTATAAAGAGCTCATGCTGCTTGCTAAGCATGTTACAGATGCCATGCCACAGGCATACTCTTTGTATTTTGTCTTAAGTTAAAGAAATGTTTTCCAAAGGTTTGCTGTTACAGGATGATCTTTGTGCAATGTGGAGATTGGGTGCTATTGTCAGCTTGGAAACACCTATGAAACACTCAGACCAAGCATGCACTCCAGATTTTGGGTTAGGGAATGCATGATCATTCTTTCTATTGCATCTACATAGCCTCATAGTCAAAACTTTAACTCTTTTCACAATCTTTAATTTCTCTTCAAAGCATCTCTGTTAGACAAGACATTTTATGATCCCCTTTTTTCAAAGAGCAACTTTAAGACTTGTATGGATCACGTAGAGATTTAAGTACTTAAGTAGGAAGTGGAAGCCTAAATCCCACTGAAATGAACCAGAAATAAGCCCTCGATAGGGCTGAAATGCCTTAATACTTCACTAAATTTCTGGCTAAGTGGTTTGCCCAAGGTCGTGAAGGACATTTGGAAAAACATATCCAAATTCCACAGCTTGCTCAATAACTACTCTGCCTGTGGAGGATGGAAATTTAGTAAAATTAATAGTAATTTTGCAAGGTCATTTGGGCAAACGGGACACGCGTATTGTGTGAGCCAACCCAAAGGGCAGCAGGTGTCTTTGCCTGGATATAAAGCACCAATTCTGTTTCCCAGCTGGTTTGGAGGTAACCTGGAAATCCCAGCACAGGACTGCTTTGTGCCTGGCTGACACCACCCAGAGTAGGGCAGAGCCTTGAGCCAAAATCTTATGAGTTCCACCCAGTTCCTTAACCACAAGGGCAGCCCTCCCCACGTCATCCCTCTTCCCTTTGGGAGGGACAGGATGAATGTGGTGTCTGAAAAGCCACTGTTCAGAGAGTGTTTGATGTGGTAGGGCCTGAATTGACTCTTTGAGAGTCCCTGAACCTCTTGCATCCTCATAGGAAAATAAAAATCTTCAGATTTTTTGTTTTAAATTCAGATCTAGCTACTGCTGAGCTCCAGAAGCAGCATGTACACCCAGGAAGGCTTATGTCTCCCTGACTGGTGTCAGGCAGGAAGTAAATTATTTATGAAGGTGCTCCCTGTGATATTTTATCTTGGATTTAAAGAGGCAGGAGCGATGGGAAAGGTATTAAAAAAAAGTAATTAAAAATGCATTCAAACCTGATTCTTTTAGTTCTGCTCAGGATCCACTCCCTGCGAAGACTGGTAGCACAGAAGCATAAATATGATCTCATCTCATCTCTATTTAAATGGATAATCCCATTCACTTCAGTGGAATTGCTCCTAGTTTCCACTGATTTATACAGGATAAGAATCAAGATTTGTCAAGAAACACCTCTGGTGCCAGTGCTTCAGGGCCGTGTGGGTGTTTGCAAACGCAAACCCACTTTTCCTCCCACCATCTGATCCACTTGTAGCTCTTCCTTTTCCACACACAAAATTCCTCAACCCATTTCTTAAACTAGCAGTAGCCAGACAGCCCCAACCAGCCATTACTACACAAAATACAATTACCTGACTACTGTGGTGCTGCAGAAGGACTGAGATACCAAATAATGGAGTAAAACTAACAGGAATATCCCAAAGTTTTCTAGGTGTCATTTCAAATCAAATTTATTTAAGTGCTTGTCACTTAGGACAAAGCCCATCTCTTTAACCAATACCAAAGGATTAACCATTAAAAGCACACCAAAAGCAGGTGTTTAAAAGGAGGGGGGAGAAGAAGTCATTCCCTGAGATCAAGTCCTCTACCTGTCTGGTACCTGCACACATGGCCAATCTGGCTGGAATTCCACAGCAGAGTGCAGTGACAAAACACCTCAGCAGCTTTTTGGCACGGCAGGGTCAGACCACCAAAGGCAAGGCACGAGCACGAGCCTCGCGTGGTACTAAGCTGTGCATCAACTCATTCCCAGTTTCAGGAGACCACTCCAGGGAGCAGACTCCAATGTGCCTCTCTCCCCAGTGACATGGTAAATCTCTATTTTCACACCTGGGTTTAGATCCTTAAAGCACAGGCTTTCCCAGGATTCTCCCCAGATCCATGGTTAAGCAGCAGGACTGTGCTCACACTGCATGCAGAGTTAGAGCTGCTCTCAGTTTTCCTGAGATTATTGGGGCTTCAGTAATATCCTCCTCACTTTCACTGTCCTAACCAATAATATTGTTAAAATGTAAGGAAAGAAAAGAAGTTGAACTGTCTTTACACATCCTGCTGCACGTGGCAGGCTTTACACACATATAGCAGCAGTGCAATAACACATAGCCTGGAGACACACTTAAAGTGTTTCATCTGATCCCAAACTCTGGATCAATCCAAGATTCATTGATTCATTATTTATGAACTTGATCCATTGTTTATTAACACCTAAATAAAGGTGTCTGGGTTGGTAACACCTGCAATGTTTGGACTGGCCTCACCTTTGAGTTTTCAACCCCCAGAGTCTGTAACTTCTCAACTTGTTCAGACAGATGGGTTTGTTTCAAGGCTTTCCTGAAACACAATAAATATATAATTATTCCAGTGTCCTGGGGAAAACCTAAGAGGCACCTTCTTTTGGTCATGATCACCAGCATTAGCAATCACTGTGCTAAAGAGAGCTCCTGCCTCTGACTTGTAATTGAGCATCGTCTCAGAATGAATGGCACGAAACACCGTGAGCTTGCAATGTACCCAGTGAAATCATTTCTTTTATTGCAAAGCTTCTCCAATGTCATACAGAAAACCAGCTCTGTATTGCTCAAGCTGCTTTGATAACTGAGCTGGTGCTGAATTTTTCCAAAATCCAGAGGATGTACAGAAGTGCAGACTGTGCTCCACAGCAGATAAATTAACTCCTGGCCTGGCAAGGGCTCTTTCAACTCTACAATAAGATGAGCTGCCACAGCTGGAACATCTGTCCGTGCTGGACAATCCAGCTGGATTCTGAGGACACTGACAAAAACTGTATTTCCTGCCCACGTGCTTCTTTGTGACCAACCACTAATGACTGCTCAGCATCCTGATCATTTACACCCTAGAACTGAACAAGAAAACTCTTTTCCCCCCTTAAGAAAGGCTGGGATAGACTTTTACTAACTTTAACTTTCCATTTCCACACTTTCACATCCTTTAGGGTCCACTGTGATAACTGGGCTGAGACTTCTACACTCAAAGGCCCAGAGCTTACTTTCCTGCAGTGTTTTGTGTGGTTAAGGAGACATTTACTCTTTTGATAATGTAGGGCCATTTATTCCATCGAGGTGGATATAACACTTTGTACCTAATAAACCCCAGGGTGGGCAGAAAGAGCATTCAGCTCTTCCTTCCCTACAACTTACCCAACTGCCATAAGGCAGATTTTGGGAATGATGGCAGATATATGAAATTTCCACTGAAAAGGCAATATTTTTGTAACTCAATAGCATCTCATAACTGTAGAATTGTGATATAAATCCAGTAAGAAATAATACGTTAATTCTAAAAACCACTAGCTTTTAAAATAAGATTCCTCCAACTGATGTGCATAGATTTTTCTTCCTGTTTTCTTAATTTATTTCAGTAGGATGGTGTTCATTTCTGCTGCTGTGCTCAGACCCTGAGCACAAAGATTTTGCCATGCTTGCTCCTTTCTCTTTTTTGAGCTGCAGAGTGAACATTGCTGCCATGCTCATGCTCTGTCTCAGCAGCAGGGTCACCTGACTGCACGTCAGCGTAAAAATGAGAAAAGGGAAAGTAGAGATGAACTCTTCTGTAACATTTCAGCAGCTGTTACCATAGTAATAATTCATTTCACCAAGCCACCAAACATCATTTCAAGGATTTTCTCCAAATGCCCACAGAGGAACTAGCAGCCATTAATAACTTTTTTCTATAAAGCCTCCCAAAATTGTCACAGCCATTTCTCTTGTTATTTGCTGAGAGCAGAAATGAAACAATGAGGGCTAGAAATAACATCTCTATCGAGATGGATGGATGTGAGGAGAGGTAGACATGAAAAAAACAACGTGCTGCATCTGTGTGTGCCCAGGGCCTAAGCTTCCCAAACAGTCAATGACATTGATTGTCAACTTGAGATATGTCAGTGCTGAGGCACCCAGGATCCTAAACGGGAGAAGCTTTATAGATCAAAGCCAGCTCCTTCAGTTCTCTGAAGGGTATAATCTACAAGGCAGTATTTTGTAAAAAAACAAGCAATGTAATAAAATAATAGCATTTTTTTTTACTGCTGGAAGTTTCTGGGCAGGGTTTGGGGCACGTTGCTAACTAGAACACAGGGCAGAGGAGATCCTTCACTCACCTTGGGTTTTAGTGCTGCAGAGGTAGAGATGTAATTGCAAATAGAAACATAGTCCTGGTGGCAGAAGGACTGAGATCCAGTGATGTCATTCAACCACAGCCACAGAAAACTGAATGATATACCTGATTTTTTTCCTATGTTCACTGGGATTGCAGGGTTAGAGAAACAGTGGGATGGGCAGCAGAAGGATCCACAGCACCTAACAATGCTTGAGGAATACATAGGAAATAATTCTTCCCAATTCTGAAAGTGGTGATTGCTTTAATTTTGTATGTCTGAAAGAACGACCACAGTTCACCAGTCTGACTCTCCAGCACACCAAGAACCATCATTGAAATTCCAGCATCTGGGTCTCTCCAGCCTCTGTAACACAGTTTCTGTAACTCCTCCTGGGATGAAGAATTACAAAGGAGAGTTGCACTTCCTCAGTTAAAAAAAATGCCACACAGGCACACTCATTCTCAAATATTGGTTTTGTAATGTTCAGAAAAGTTGTTTTCCTATAGAAGTTTACTTCATGTGAGTTCCAGGGCAGAGATATGTAGAGCTAAGTACACTGCTAAGACATTCCTCAAATACAAAGCACCCATTTTTCTCTTATGTTCAAACACCACCAGCACAATAGATCCTGGACCATAACTGCAGCATCTAGCAACTAGCAAGATACAAATAACAAATATTAAGAAAAGCTCTCACCCTAGCAAGAATTTAAACATGCTTAAGGAAAAACACTGCTGAATCCAACTCATGCTCAAAACCAATACCCTTCTGACTTGTCAGAATGTATTTTTTCAAGCACTCCTGATATCAAAGGAGTTTGTATCCTGGAACTTGCAGTGTTAGTCATTTTTCTACATCATTTGAGGCACAGCTTACAGCAAGCTGTCTCAGTGATCTCCACCTGACTGTCCAAGACTCCTTTTTCATCACTTCAGACTCACCCTCCTGAAGGAGCGGGCATGCAGTGATTTGCAGTCGCCGAGATCGTGCACGCGGAGAAGGTCGGTGGTGTGAACAAATGGCTAATTCCACCATATGTGCCTCGGGATACCTGCTGGGAATGAGCAATCCCGGAAACCAAATGCACAATTAGACCTCCTGTTGCATGTCAGCCTCTGCTGAAAATCTATAATTAAACTGATACAATGATAATGAATAGGAGATGTAAAAAAACAGATTCAGGAACTGCAGAGACATAGAGATGTGATTAATTATATGAGTTTTCCCACGGGGTATTACAAAGCAGCTTCTGCTGGCTTTGTCTAAAATGACAGAGCTGAGAACGCTTCCAAAGCTGCACAGTGGGGAGCTTGTCCTGGACACAACCCAGCCTCACAGTCTGGGAGACCGGCTGCTTGCATGGGCAAAACCTGAGCTTTAAAAAGGGTCATGAAAACAGTCAATGAAACAGAAAAACAGATCTTTTCATTTCAGTTAGACTACAATTGATAATAAAAAATTATTTTTTTGCATTTGGCAGGTTTTATATTTTTGCAAGAGTGCACTGACCTGACTTTCTAAAAGGAAGCATGACCTCAAAGCAGGGAACAAAGATGTTTCATATAAAAGCGCATCCAAGTTACTCAGTTCTCAGGTGGCAGAGAGAAGGCTTGAATTTGTTTCAAACAAGTTTTCAGTCAAACCAAAACTACATTTTTCTGTCAAACAAGTGATTAGCAAAAATAATTATTGCCCAGATAATTAAACTCTGGCAAGAATCTCTAGAACTATAAGCACAGGAAGAAAGAGCCAGGCTGTGCCGTTTGCAGGCTGGAACAGACTCCTAATCTCTGCAGAAAAATGCAGGTACGAAACCTAAAACTCATTTCACCCAGTGGGTCACACACGTACATCCAGCATTAAATCAAGTACAGACTATTTATTCCCAAGCACTTCAGGGTCCACGTTAATACTGTGAGGTATCACTGATTTTGTATAGCTTTAAAGATATCACATTAGACAGCAAGAAATAGTATTTGTAAACTTCAGGGTACCTTATATGCAATACTGTTCTGTCAAAAGATGTTTTTCCATGTCAATAACACAGCTTCAGGATAAGGGATAAGAAAGTTTTTTACATATCCATTAATTAGTGCTCAGCTTTATTCGAAAAATGCATCCTTCACAATGTGTGGTGTTAATATGCCATAGCATTTTGAACATTATTGGTTTTATGCTTATTAGGCATATCCTGCTAGAAGAAAGCATTTTAAATTAGATTAAATCTTATACATGTTTAATGTGGTGTTCTCACAATTTAAAATGCTACTCTATTAAAACAGCAGAGAGAGAAATTGACTCGCAGAACAAGAATGTGAAAAGAATAGATCATGAGTGAAATGAATAATAGATTAACTGAATAAAAGTATTACTACCTATATGAAAAGTATAAATCACAGTAACCTAATGCTGTCACAGCAGAAAAAGGGAAGCAGGGCTTTCCAGTACATAACTATGTTTGTTACTTAACATGAAAAGCAAGAGCTAAGTGTGAGCAGTGTTAATGGGAGGCCCTTTGATGGTGGCTGATACCAGGCACTGGACAAGAACACTCCTCTGGAGATCCTCTTTCCAGTCTGTGGAAAGTGTGTCACTTCACCCTTGTTCATCCTTCAACAGCCTGGAGATTGCCCCTCAGTGAGACTGAAAAAACAATCTCACACACCTTACTGCACCACCAACGGATTTTAACTTTCAGAACCACCACGCAGAGCATCCACCAGGACTTGACAGCCTTGAACCGTTCACAGGAACACGTGCTCTGTATAACTTTCAGTAATGAACACAAATCGTTAAGAAGCCAAACCAAAGGCTACTGGCAACAGTGGGAAGAATGCCAAAATTCAAAAAGGATTCGACTCAAACTGTAAGTCTCCAAGTACATCTTCACAACACAATTTTAAATCACTACATTTATAGATCTTATGTATATATATTTGATTCATTCAATTATATAATTGCTATGAGTGGATAACTGAATCCGTGCCTCTAGCACTATCTTAGAGATTATAGAGATAATTAGATAAGAGGAGCCAACACTCAATTCACAATAAAGCAGGGCTTTTACTTCAGCCTATTATTATTCAAAACCAATACACCAGGGAGTTCATTTTCCTTACTGTGCAGGATACACAGCTTTAAGATACTCAGCTGAGTTATAGTCCCTGGCAAACTTCTGTGGCCCTTAGCCAACAGGTAATTAGTGGAGGATGCTGAAGGGGCAGTACAGGAAAACTGAAATTACAGGACCTGGACCCAGGCCTCCCCCATATGGAAGAAGTTTTCCTTTAACAGCACATCTCTGTGGATGAGCTGCAACCTGTTCATTACGATCTTCATTCATTCATATAGTCATTCATCCATCCATCCCCTGATGTCCCCTGCTCTGCCACCTCCTCCTTTCCTCCTTAAAGAGCAGAGAACATTCAGGGTCACTTGGAAAACGGGATTCAAATACTAATTTTTATTAAAAATACAAAGAGCTAAACAACATGTGCAGCGAGACCTGCTGGTTCTTACACCATTCACCACTCTGGCATCACCAGCTCTTCATATCTGAAGCTTACAGAAGAGTGAGCTGATTAAAATGGCAAGTGGCATATACAGAACAGGAGCTGCCACCCAACAAGCTGTCTGTTAATGAGAAAGTAACATTTGTTAGAAGTTTCTAAACTTGACCTTGTCGACATCAGACTGAAGGAAGAGGATACAAAACAGGAATAGCTGCTGGCATTAGGAGCTGATTGTCAGTTGAATTCAGCATCAGAAGGGCTCACAGTCAATATGCTCTGTGCTTGCTGAGCGTTCTTGGTAGGATGTGTTTAGATATCTAGGGCCACGTGTTTTGAGAGAGGAAAGAAAGCAGGGAGAGATATTGCACAAATGCCAAGTAGAAGACAATATCAGCACAGAGAAGTAGGGCCAGATTCTGCCTTTCCAGCTATGGCTGCACAGTAGGAAATGGGGAAAAGAGAAGCTCAGGGGCAGCAAACCTTAATCAGGGACACTCATCAAGTCTGGGGCTCCAAGAAATTTTCTGTGGAAGCAAGAGCTCTCCCAGGCATTGAAAACCACCCTGTGAATGCTCTGTAAGCCTGAGCTGGCAGTTGTCAGCCTCACAGAGACAGACCCTTCGTGTTTCAGGAACCCTGTGGGTAGCTTTGTACCTCATGCAAAACAGCACCATCACCTCGCTCACATCTTGGATCTACCAGATGTTGTCTTCTGTCACGTGAAAAGTCCCGGTGCCCTCTCAAATCTCAGAGAAGATGCTCATGAGAAAAACTTCTGGGGGTGCTGCTGCAGGGAATTGTGATGGTGGTGTTCAGTCTGACCATGCTTAGCCATTAAAGCACCCTTCCTGGTGCATGGCCAAGTGCAGTATGGAGGAAGTAAGGTTGTCCCTGTGTAGAGCAGTTTGACTTGAAGATCCTTCCCAGCCAGTCACCTGGAGCCCAGGATTGCTCAGCCAGGCCCCTGGGTAAGGCCTGACATCTGATGCATAAAAAAAAATGTTTCCATCAATTAAGATTCAGAGGCAGGACAAGGCAAAGTGACTCAGTAAGGGAGTGATTAGGAACGCAAATTCAAACTGCCACGTTCTTGCAAAACAGTGAATTTTTAGCTTTACAGCTTGCTGTGTAGCTCACTGGACACCCATGCAACAGCAAGACTGTTCTGGCAGCTTAAGTGCCAAATACTACCCAAAGCTGCTGCCACAGCAGGAGCAAAATATTTCATAGCAATTGGTGCAATGGTGGCTTTGGATGCAGATCCAGGAGCATTCTTTGGTTCTATGCCAGTGCCCAGCATCTGACAGCAACAGCTCTGATAACTCAGCACCCCTAACAAGAAGTTTTTTCCCTGTGATAGTCTCTTCCAAATATAAAATTACAGCTGCAGAAGTATATTCCTACTGTCAGGAGACCTTGCTTAGTGTAATCTCCTAAAAAAGGACAATAATCAAATCCCATTTTCCAACAGTAGGAATCTAAGGATGCAAACCAGGTTTGTAGATGGAGGAATGGTCTTTATTATGTTAATTAATGTATGTAGGAAAAAACCCACAGATACAGCCTGGAAAACGTGGGTGCTTCTTCAGGGTTGAAATGGAAGCAACAAACTGAGAGTAAATTGCTTAAGAGTTCAACTCCATTTTGTTAGTTGAGAAAAGGAGAGAACATAAAACACTCTCTGCAAAGACTGCGAACCACAAAAATACAATAAGATATGAGTTTTCAAGTGCTATTTCAAACATCTTGGCAAACCTGTCCCTGATCCAGATGCTGCAGTTTAATATCATACTATGCAAAACACAATGAAAGAAACTTACAAATGAGAAAATAAACGTAAAATAATAGTAAATGTGACATATGTAATTTTATACCTGAAGCTTCAAAAGGACTGTTGTCCAAAAACTCAAGAACATAAAATGCCCAGAAACTGACTAAAAAAAAAAAAACTATACAGGATGAGAATTGGGAGTTCTTGGGAAAAAAATCCTGAGATGACCCAGAGCCACAATACCCCAATTAAAAAAAAGACCAAGTTTGGCTAAAAGCACATTCTCATTTGGTGCAAAGTGAAGGAGGCAATTAGGGCCACAAAGCCACTATGAAATTACTGAAAAAGAGGAAATCAACAGGATTTACTGTAAACAAAATTAGAAAAGATGAAATATTTATTAGGGAAGCTAAAACCAGAGAAAAAGTCATCGCAGACCTGGATGAGGACAAAGAGTTTAAACAGAGCAAAAGAACCTCAGGAGCACAGCAGCTGTACAGCTGGCAAAGTTTTCAATAATAATGTAGAAGGTATTAAGTTGTTCAAGATATATTTCCATTCCATATATGAAAAGAGCAGTAGGAAGATTAAGTGTCTTCTAATCCTTGAGTAACTAAAGAGGATGTTAAAGATCTAGGAATAAACATTTTAAGGCAGTTGAGGAGAGCTTGCACAGAGGAGCTGGAGCAAAGTCAAATGACATCCTTTTAATTTTTAATAAACCTTGATATATCCAGGGAAATACATTCATTTTCACCAGGTTCATTTAAAGCTAAATCTGTGGTTATATATCTAGGAACAAGAACTGTACCTAGGCACACCTAAAAAAAAAGGAGGATTAAAACTCAGAAAAGGATCCTGAGGTAAATTTACTTCTATTTGCAGCACTTGTGAGACTGATGATGAAATATTCTGTAATCCTCTGGTACTCTAATTTTAAAAAATAACGTTGAAAGT
This sequence comes from Dromococcyx pavoninus, assembly GCA_033558185.1. Classification (NCBI taxonomy): domain Eukaryota; kingdom Metazoa; phylum Chordata; class Aves; order Cuculiformes; family Neomorphidae; genus Dromococcyx; species Dromococcyx pavoninus. The sequence continues at coordinate 1,013,645 of JAUMJL010000871.1, forward strand.
CAGAAAAGGTGCAAAACCACAGAATTTCTTAGAGGATCAGAGAACATGCCTGATTCTGTAAGACAGAGTTCTCAAAACAGAGACCAAGAACTGACTGCTTTGCAATGCATGGAGACCTCAGAGATGGAGAGGGAAAGGCAGAAGGGGAATAATTGTTAATAAAAGTTCCTTAATAGTTAATAAATTTTCCTTAATCTAGATGAGACAAGGCAAACTCAAAACGGTGCCCTGCCAGACATGTAACCTAGAGAAGGCTTCAATATTTGAGCGAACACCAGGGAAAAAGTAGATTGTCTCAGGGTGATGGAATCTTCATCCCTCGTGTGTCAACCAGAGAGCCTCACAGATCCTGCAACTGCCCTGCACAGCCACTCCTGGGTGGGTGGAGGAGGAGGAGACAAGCCCTGCAGGGCTAAAATTAAATGGACTACTGGTCTGCTGCCATGAAAGTTGCCCGAGTGCAGCAAAACCCTTTTCTGGTTCAGCAGGGCCTCATTTGAACAGTTAAGAAGATTTTTTTCAAGGGCAGTACCAAAGTACAATGAAGTCCATCAGTACCTTTGCATTACTCTAAAATAAAGCCTGGAAACTCCCTGAGGCCAAGATTTCCTCTTGGGTTTGTGTTTGAAGAGCAGGGAATCCTTGCCCGCTACCGGGGCATTGCAAATACAAACACCCAACCCAAAAACTAAAGGGAGAAGTACAGATGTTCTTTAGAAGATGAGGAGCCAGGAGTCCATTGCTGCCTCTCTGTCAAACTCAACCAGAGGCAGATGATCTACATACAGGAAAACAAATCAAAATGGATCCAAGCCACAGAAATACCAATTTGCTGAACAGTAACTTAGTGGAGAAGGACCCAAACAGCTCTTCCTCGAGTGCTGCTCATTTATTCATTTGCTGGCACTGCCGCCTCAGCCTTCGTGTAGGTCTCTGCCTCCTGAAACTCCTCACTGCTTCTCACTTGCACTGGGCTGTAATATTAGTATTTCTCACAGCTGGGTCACGTTGAAGCAACTGCATTAAGTCTGGTGCTACTTTCTGCGAGACGCCGGCAATAAAAAGCCATCTGAGTTACACAAGCTTAACAATGTGTGGAATTGGTTACAGGAAGGCAAAGGACCCTAATCATTTGCCCTTACAAATGGGAAAATAACCAGGCTTCACTGAGTTTCTCAGGTTAGCACGTAAGCACATGATTCAGTGAAGAGGATGCACAGCCTGTTGGTGTAATGATCGAGCCCAAGCAGCACCACTGAGTATTGGCTGCTTGTGATGAAACAATAAAAAGCAAGGAGAAAGCGTGTCCTTTGTGCATTGAAAATTAGATTTCACGTTTCATTATTTATAGCAAAACTTTCTCGCATCCTGACAAATCTGCAGGGCATTTCTTAGTGCAATTTTTTGCATGAGTTGGCAGGGTTCTGCTGTATTAGCACTGATACAATTACCCTTACATGGACATCTCCCCAACAAACTCAGTCCAAGGATGAAAGACACAGCAGCTTTCAAATGTTCTACCTTGTAAAATTAAACTTAATAGAAAATGTAATCACTCTCTGTCTATACTGGATATATTTACACTCCCGAGAGGGGTTAAACCAACATTTTTAGCAGCTGCTTCAAAACGCAAATCAAATTGTTGTGAGATGCTACATTGATTTGCATATTATTAAGCATGATTCTTCCCCTCCACTGCAGTTTTGCTTCATAGTTTTGTCCCTGCGTGAAGGTTGCCCCCAGCTGCACGTGTGACACTTTCCCCCATGGCTGCCTGTCGCTGGCAGGACCGACGACGGCGCAATGCTAATGAGTCCCAGGGAGACAGGGATGGAGCTGGAGTTGCCGTTTGAGCTCTGGCAGAAAGGGGAAGCATTAAAATGCTTCTGGCAACTTTTGGATCTGCTAAAATTTAGTCAGTTGGAGAGTGTTTACACAATGTTAACACCAAACTGGGCAATTTCTGGCCCCAATGTGTTGCATTTTTATTGAATCAGTTTTGCAGCATCTATTGACAAAGCAACAGTGGGCCAGGCTTTAGGCATTCGCTAAGTAGGGCACTGGACACTTGGTCTACCTCCTCCTCCCACCCTTTTGCAAAGAGACCCTGCAGCATTTACCCACAAGCCTCAGAAGGGTCTAAATAACGCCTGGCACAATGCTCGGATGTCATATTTTCAGCTTGGAGCTGGGCTGTCAGACAGAGCACTCACCCTCAGGAGAAGAGGCTCTGGGCAAGGATGTGTGACAGCAAAGGGTTTCAGCTACAAGCCAGGAGCAATTTTTCTCCTGATAGGAAACCAAGAGCGCTGAAAAGAGAACATGAAGGGTTGACAGGCTGCACACAGACTGCTAACGATTCACCAATGTGTGAATGAAAGGAAGGCTCAGGCCAGAGCAGAGGGCGCGTGGCTGCTGCTTGGCAAGCTTTGCAGGCACAAGCCCACGCCACGTGGCGCTGCCGCAGCTGAGGTGCAAGGTCACACTTCTGGAACCAGTAAAAGCTTTGCGTTAAGTGGGAACAAGAGGAGCTGTTATGCATATCAAAAGCTGGATCCTAGTCTCATTTGGGGGGAATCCAAAATAATTCCCTGGCAGACAGATCGCCCTGCTATTCCAGTCTATGGAGCATTTCTATCACCATAGTTAGTTTTCCTGCTGTAATAATAGCAGAGGACCCAGCTGTGATGTAGTTCCCAATTTGCTAACAGAAAAGGTCACGTAGCAATTGAAGACTGGCTCTCTCAACGGTCCCCTTTTGCTCCCCAATACCCTTCTAGAGGAGAGGTATCCCTGTGCATTAGCTGAAATCTCTGTTAGTAGTATTTGCCTACCTTACAAAGCTGTCATAAAGCTTAATTAGCATTTATACTGCAAAATGCTTCAGGACCATCAGATGCCAGGCACTGCAGAAAGCAAAGTGTTCCTACAGCAGACAGCATGGCTTAGCTTTGGCAAGCTGCGTGCTGCAGGCTGAACATTGACTGGTACAAGTTTGTTGCAAGTTGGAACAACGAGATACATCATTTACATGCACATATTACAGGACTACAAACTCAATTTTTCATTGCTGTTACAGGCTGGTGCTCTGTCCTTCATACATCTGCAAGTATTTTTATGATATGGCTTCTTAAATAAAGACTTTCAGTCCCTGCACTACCCAGCACAAAGCCTTGAGCCTGTTGAATGGAACCTTCTGCTGCCCATAATTCCCAAGACTGTAACGGCAACAAAAGTTATAAAGCTACATAACAGAGACTGGGCAGTCACAAAATTGATGCAGGGTTCAAAAAGCATATAGTTCAACTCCCCAATACTGCAAAGGGTGGCATCAACTATTGAAAAGTGTCTCTAGATGCCATTTAAGTGGTCAGTATAAACGCCCACAAAAATAGTCTCTCAAAACACAGAAATGGAGACTTCACATAGATTTCTCTATTTTCCCATCAAACTGGCAATTGGGAACACTTTCGGCAGGAGTCCCTTCTACACCATCACAGAACATTTCACCTGATAAAAGTAAGTATTAGCATAGGCTTGAGCCTGGATTCTCTACAAAGTCTGACATGTTTGTAATTCAACCCAAAAGTCAGCTTTGAAAGGCAGAGATGGATTCTGGTGAATCATCCATCTGTACACAGCAATGACGTGCAAAGTTGAACTTTTTTCATGTTGGAGCTTTTTATCAACTTTTTTTCCTATCTGTCTTTCGAGGGCAAAAATGAGGGGCTGAGAGAGAGAAAAGCGATTGATTTTCACTATAGCAAAGCAATAAAGCCCCTGTAAAGTGTGGGCACCCCTGTGCTCCATTTCAATAACAGCAATAACATCCAACCTGCTGCTCCTGCTGCCATGCTCTTACCCTTCACATGCTAAGCTCCTTATTTTTAATCCCAGCCTCCTATCACATTTAGAAGGCCGTGAATATTGTATTTCTTCTCTTCTTTTTTTTTTTGATCATTTGCTAAGATAAAGTGAAAAGCATTCAGTGAGTCACCGATGGATCATCATCTCCTCCATATGCAACAGGGAGCTGCCGCTGGGAGATGTACCCACTCTGTCAGCTCTGCTTTGGAAAGCCTAGTGCACGATTCTCTTTTTTCCTATCAACTTCTCAGTTGCAGAACGTAAAAAGGAAGCATTATAACAATGCAATTGCTAGATTAGTTAGCAATAATTCACTAGATAAGTCAGTGGTGATGCTGTTTCAATGCTGCAGGTTCTGTACAGCACTGATACCTAACCGCAGCGTGCCACTGCACCGGGCTCCATCCTGCCTTGCCTACAACTGAGTCCTTCTCCTGATCCAGCTGCCAAACAAAAGCCAAATAAATCAGGGCTCTGACCACGGGCTCTCTGCAGGGCAGCCCTTTTCAGCAGGGGTCTCTGGAGGCCTGGTAAATCAACCCACCACCAGGCTACTACAAACCACTTTCACCACGGGGTTTAACCATGTTTCTTCCCAAAAGAGTTGACAGGGACAAGCCGTAGGCTCAGAGAGTCTTTAAAATTGCTGCACCTGCTCCACCTCCACACATCACAACTGGAAACTGGCCCTAGCAAACCCAAATCACTCCAGAGCTGACTTGGTTATTCTTGCTGGAAACCACAGGTACACAAAGTCCAATCTCAGCAGCATCACTGAAACCGAGAGAAACCTGGAATGCTGAGAAGCCACAGCTGGAAACTGCTTTCACCCTTTCTCTTTGCCTCCCTTTCCAGCTTTTCAGGCAGAGGCATTACTTCTGTGTCCAGAGCTGTGTATCAAAGGGTCTGAAGTATTACTGTGGATAGCACTGATGTTCTAAGGTGCTATATTGCTCCCCTTTGCTCAAGTTCACACAGACTAGCATTACTTTGTCAAAAGCTTTGTACAAGTGTTAAATCTTGAGCTGATTGGCTTTGAGCAAGTCCCTGGAGGAAAAGCAGTGATTATAGAAAGGAAACTTGACTTTCATGTTTAGAAAGCAGCCATGGGTCAGCAAGTAACCATTCTCTGTGATTTCTAGGCCACTACACTTTTGTTTTATTCCTCATATGACTTTACATACTTTTCTTAGCTATTTCATTTTTAAGCTCTCTAGAGACAAACATTTATAGTATGAAAAAAACCTCAGTACTGTGAAAATTTTAAATTACATCATTTTATGAGTAAATGCAAACAATAACGTGATCTAATTTCCAATAATAAATATTAACTTTTGAAAGCTAATTACCATGGCTTTCTATCAGTGCCTACTTAATTTCTGTTCAATCAGTCCATTGGCTCACAAGCCCAAGAACTCACTAGTCCACATTCTCCTTTGGAAAAATCAGTGGATTCTCAAAGTAAACATTTCTTAAATTTATTCTCCCACTGTTCTCTCACAGCTGGTATCTTACTGGCAAAAGCCTCTCCATGTCTTCAGCTGTGGTCACAGCCTTTACCACGGTACACGTGCTACAGACATTATCTCAGACTCCCTCTTGTGTTAATGTTTGCAACAGAAACTCAGGCTTCTTGGCAGGCTCTCACCTAGCAGAGATGGAGCTTTCTCCCTCACTGAGTGGAGGACTTTGTACTCCTGGAAATCTAGCAAGAGTTTTAAAGAATGGTTGCTGACCAATTGCATTTATTTGAACCCTGAACTCTAGATTTATTCTAGTGCTACCCAAAGAGTTGTCTTCTGAGGTGAAAAGAGGTTCAGTCATTTCCACGCAAACACGAGCACACAAAGCACACAACGAGGTGAAGAAGATCCTCCCATGGAGCCCACCACAAATACTCTCCATTTCTTGCACTGTGTTGAGTTTCCTTGGTTGGGAGGTGTTTAGTAGGAGTTCTGCAAGACCGTTAGGGATTTAGAATTACTCTTCTGTGAAGACTTTGTGAAGACACAGAAGAGAAAATATATTTCTTATTCCTGTAAATTTATGTTATATTGCAGTTTCTTCTATTTTTTTTAATCTTAGTTGATCAATTTCTTACATAACTGGTATTTATGCATTTTTCAACCAGCTCCAGTTCTGTGTATCCTGTTCTCAACTCTACACAATCGTGGAGAGATTTCCTCCCCACTGCCATGACCACTTGTCCCCTCCAATTAGTGTCAATTGCAGTGAAAATCTTTGTGATATTGAAACTATATTAAGACACACGTGCATCTGCTTAGAAAGGCAGATTTTCTTTCCACAGGAAAAGCTGCCATCTCAAAATCTGGTTTTATTTTGACTTGGAACATGAAATCAAAGATCCTAATTTACCTGCAGAATGAGAATTCTGAAAAAAATTTGTTACCTACTAGAAATATTTCAGAAATGTGAAAACTTGATAAAACAACATTACTATTACCAAACTTTCACGGTATATATATTAAATTATTTAAAATTCAAATTGGGATAAAATGCATAAAATCAAGATACTAAAAAATTTATTCATATTTCATCTGGTTTTTCCTTATCAGATTTCTGGGTCAAATTATCAACATGTTCTAACACTCAATCCCAATCTCCTATATTAGCTATATTTTTTAGAGGAAAACCTGTTCCTTTATAACATTTTCAGCTATCTCTGGTATCCTGTTACCAGGTCCTTGCCTTCTCCATTCTCCCTATTACAATCTATCAAAAATACAAGCTGTGTTTCATACCCTTTAGAACAAACAATAGGACTAAAGGTTAAAATAAAACCTGAAGGAACTAATTAGATCCCATTATGGCCAATGTGAGTTAGACCCTGGCCCTTTGGACAGCCATGAATTATCTAAATATCTCCAGAGGGGTTTTTTATTTTGTGAAGAACACTGAACCATAGCCAATTGCTTATCAATCTGCTTGAAGAGATTTTTCTCATCAGTGAGCATTTTCTTCAGTACTAAAAGTTTAAGGATATTTGGAATAAAAGGATGAGAATATTTGGTTTTATTTCGTCTCCTCTAGATGTACCTTTGTTCAAACAGTAATTAAGCTGCTATATAAATCTGAAAGCAGAAACGATGGAAATACTTTGACAGCTCTAGAATAGAAAAAGAGGCAGTTAAGATTCTACTTAAACAGCGTATAGAACACCAAAATGTTTGACAGATTCATGATGAAATAGTCACTACAGAGTCTGAGTATTTCATTTACCTACAGCTCTCTACAACATCTATGGATGCTCCAAGCACTTGAATACACGTGACATGTAATAACACCTGTTTCATCTCTTAGTAACTTCTTAACCCCCACTTAAAGTCTAAGAAATGTTAACAAAAACTTAACAAAATTATCCTCAGGTAAACTTTCATATTAGGTTTGAATCTACTGATCAAGAATGCATTTGGTTCTTCAAGGTCTGAACTTGATGGTGATCTAGGGAACAGACATCACAGTATTTTCAATTATAAGAAATGTTTCATATTTCACTCTTCTAAAGACCAAGATCAACTAGAATTTCTGCACATCGCGCTGTGCATCACCCATTTTCCTAATCACAAATAACTCACATAAGAAACAGTGGCCATTAATATTTCATCCACTGCATACTGCTTTCTGGATTTTCTACAGATTTTTTAGCACCCAAAAAATTCAGGTGAATGAATTCCTATCTGCTAAGATTTATCCCTTCACAAAGAAATGGAAGTAATGTAATTAGAGAAAGTGAGAAAGCTTTTAAAGAATGGTTAATTGAAAAGTTAGTTACCAGCACAATGAATTGCCTAATTAAAATATTATCATGCATGGAACTAAGGGAATCAGTTCATGCCAGTCTACAAAGATACTTTCATCTTCGATAGCTATTCCTGCTGAGAAGGAAGAGACTGCCATTATTATCAATGTGACATGCGAGGCATAAATCTCTTTTTAGGAGCAGTAACCCTGGGGAAGTTTTGTTCTCATACACAAATTCCTACCCATATATCCCTAGTTAATACTTACACTACGTCTGTATTCTGTCAATAGTCTCCTTCATCCACATAAACAACTAATTTAAGGTATTATTTTCAGTAATACATTTCTTAAGGGCCCTGCAATGAACCAGTTACTCAGTAATGGGAAATCTAATCAACAGCCTATTTCAGAAATATTTGCAAAACATGCAAATTAATGCACTGTGAAATCTCTTAGTTTGCTCACTGGTACCAGGGGACACACATTCTACCAATGTTATTGAGGGCTTGGGCTTTTTCCTTCTAAGGATCAGAACAATCACAGCAGTAATCTGAAGCTCAGAAACAGAACTGAAACACTTTGTCCTGTCTTTAAAATTTTCATGCAGAGCTCAGATTTTATAAAGACGTTTCAGAAAGAAGTGTTTTAAATGTTTGCCACTCAATTTAAGCGTCCTACCAAAGCTGAAAAAGCTTTTTTTCAGGAAAATGGGAGAACATAAATATTATTTTGTGTTTAATTTGTTCCTTTTGTCCTCTTATTTAAGGCAGACACTACCTATACACAGAGTAAGAAGCGGTCCAGAGCTGCTTAACTAGAAGATACATCTATTCATAAGTGTGTATCAGAGTGCAAAAGTACTAGAATTTTCTGCCAGACACTCTACATATCATACAACCACTGTTTTTCCAAGTTCCCTGTTCTCCCCTCCTAGATCTGAGCAAGGCTTACAGCTGTTACCATAGCTGATGTACTCAGCAAAGTACTTTTCCACCACCAGACCCACTTAGAACTCCTGATCAGAATTCAGAGAATACTTGAAAAGAAAAAAGTATTACCTGTATTATCTACAAGGAAAGTTAAACTGAAAAAAAAGAAAGGAAAAAAAAAACCCAAACTATAAAAAAAAAACATTAAAAACATGCAAGATGTTCAGAAGCAGCCAGGTGTTAAAAGTCTGTCTGTGGAAGGAATCTCAAGGAAAGAAACTGTGTCAGTAAGTCAGCTTGTAATTAAACATGCTAAATGCTACAGCAGTCACGGTTTGACTTGCTCTAGCCCAGGTTAATGCTATTTTCATTTTACAATTTTATGCACCCTCCTGTGATTTCCTCTGTTGTCAATTAATGCTTGTTCTTACAGACACTCTAACTGAGAAAGAACAGATCACCACAGCTTCCTATCATTTGTTTCTGGACTTTGATAGTCAGAATTTGCAGGTTGGTTAAATTGCCCAAATTGTACCACTGACACCTCCTCTGCTTCTCAGCCCCAGAGCTCCTGATCAGGGGCTGAACTTGGTCCAGGGCAGCTCTTCCAGCAAACAACCAGGGTCTCTCCACTCCCACTGATGATGCTCAAGCAGCATTTACTTTTGTTTTGGTTATTAATTCAGCTTTTCTAAGCTTGGACCCGTGATCAAGCTGAAGTGGTTGTAAATTACAAAGCACTTGTTTAAACTCCTCCACTAATTTGTTCAAGATGGTAGAAAATCCAAGAAGAGAAGAACTAGGTAAAAGCAGTGCAGAAAGGAAGACACACGCAGACCACACAACTGATAAATTGCTAAACATGTATTTTCAAAGGATAACTAAAAAACAGTGGAAATAAAAAGAGGAAGATAACAAGTTGCTTAAAGGAGAATACTTCTGCAGCTGAATAATGCACATGAAATCCATAGATCTTCATCTCATTATAGATCTCAGGAAATAAGATCAATCTGAAAAGAAAAAAAATACCCCTTTTCTGCACCACAGCAGATTTGCAGCCTCAGAGGAGCTTGTAAATGAGTAGCAGGAGCCATCAGCTGGTCTTGGCCTTCCAGAGCAAACAGATGCATTGCTACTTGAAAAGCTTCCCTGCACCTCAAACACAGGTCACATAAAAGATCACCAGTCCTTCAGCAGCCAGAGATTCCAATTATCACCTTGCGTTCTCCTGCACTGCACTCTGCCAGGAGGAAATGACTGACCCCTCTGTTCTGAAGTGATAGAAAAGAGTTATTCTCGGGGCTGATGACTGCAGCCCTGCTGTGCAAACTGGTGTTGCATCCCTATTATTCTTGCACTGGCCAAGAAGTCAACATCTCAGCTGTTACACGAATCTCTGCCAAGTACGTCACCCCATCTCCTGTAGTAATTCATGAATATGCAGCAGCCAAATCTCTTTTCCCTTTGACATTATAAAGTGACAGCCAAGGAAAACAAGGTTTTGCTCTTATCATAACACACTTCATAGAAAAGTAGAACAAAATTAGAGATGTCCTTTGACAGGGTTGAAAATTCCACAAATTTTCATTTCTATTACAATTCAGTTACTACCAAATGAAAAAGAAATTAAAAAAAAAAAGAAGCTCCACCTTCTCTTAAAATGGAAATTAAAAATATTCGAGTGTGATATGTGCAAAGAGATGCAGAAAGAGAATGGTCTTATGATGAAGGCACTAGACTGCATCTGCAGAAAGCAGAACTAATTCCCTGCTCTGTAGAATACCACATAGACCTTGCTGGGTCTGATCCAGAAATCTATAGAAGGAGGCTGCATATCTAGCAGGAAAGAATATAACTTCAGATTTTACCATTCCTCTTCTCCTTGCCTTGGCGCAAGTTCTTTTATTAGGAGGAAATGAAAGCATTAAAATGTTTAAAAAATACAGTACAAATAAAATTATGCTTTTTTTCCCAAGTAATTGTAAGTAAATGATGAGATCATTCTCACTTGCTAATTAGTTTAAAAAAAAAACCTTATTACAATGGACCCTCACTAATTCACGTAATGTTCAGGATAACCATTACGAATTACTTGCTAATTTGCAAAATTCAGCAAGGAAACTCACAGAAAAAAGCATCAGAAAATGTACTTGCTTCATTTAGATTGTCAACTGTAGTTTATGGTTTCTTCAATTATTTACAATGTGATAATACTTCCTATTATGCAAACTAATGCATCACATTACACTTTGCAAGAATAATGAAATCTTAATTTTGTAAGAAATTTCTGCTAGAAAGGCACTGTTAAGAGGTAAAAGAAAAAGAATTCTGTGTCTATCACAGAGTTTACGGGTGGACGTGATGTAGAACCATGTTCCAATGGGAACTGGAAGGGCAAATTCAGACCCCAGCACAGCAGTAATATTTCCAGATATTCTCATGAAGAAGAGAGATCATCAGCCTTCCTGTATAGGCTTTTTTTTCCTTAAAAGAAAAAAAAGTCACTAAAGGCCACTAAAAATTATGAGATTTAACAAAGACAAACTTTAGGTCTGAAGTTCAAAGATTTATCTTATTTGCACTGAAGATTTTTGGGAAGTTTTTGTAAGTGGATTGTACTTGTAGATTCTCATCATCCAAGACGTAGCGTGAAATCTGACTTGAACCTGGAAAATTTAATTATTGTTCAGTTACAGAAATTTATATTTATTTCAGCTGTTCTGCTGTGCTTACCCTAACACACGTTTCATTCTAAATTATGAGAAAAGTGAAGATTTTTTCATTCACAGCCAGGACAACTGATTTTGTAGCTTTGGCAACAGAGCTGGGGAGCAACACTGCACATGGGCATCCTGTGCGTTAATGAGGGATGGTGGCACCTCACGTGGAAGGCTTGATAGAGAGGGAGAAAAGAGTTTATCTCATTCCAGCTGGCTTTTCATTCTACTGCTCCATCCTGATAAGGTTTATTCATTTCTACCTATTCCAGACAGCAGCTGAAATAAAAGCTGATATTGCCTCATTGACACATTGGCTGGCACACAGGGGTGACAGCAGCCTGCTGGGTCACTCTACAGATGCTTCAACCCTACAGGCACAAAGCAAGGGCAGACACTGCCCAAGAGTGTTCTACCTCTGTCTGTTTTCTTCTGGAAATGGAACCACAGCTGAGAAATTGAAAAGCAAAGGTTGGCAGAGGTTGATTAGATATCCATTTAAAGAAGAGAGGACAAAGGGTTGATATGTAAGTACCTCTCTTTTGATTTCTGTCCCTATTTCTTTCAATATTGTCATTTTCTTTTGACGTAAATGGTTCATGAAAGATTAAACAACCTATATAAAGAACAAATTAAGGGCAGACAGTGCACAGAAGTCTAGAGAAAACTTATAAAGTAAATATACTTTACAGAGTACTTTCAACAAGACATTTCTACCTACAAGTCCTGCTACGGCCACATCCTCAACCCATCACAACAATCTTATCATGGAAGCACCTCCCTACCTACCAATCTCTGCTTATTACAGCAACTCATCATCTACCACTCCTTCACCATCGCAGACGCCTATGTCAGACAAAAAAACCCTATTTCTTTAAGAGCTAAAAACCAGACCAAAGCTCAGAAGCTGAAGTTCTTACACAAACATGGTTCTCCGCAAATCGAAAAGCAGAAGAGGTTGAGAAGTGTGCACAAGGAGGTGGACAGGAACCTCGTGTCTGGAAGTACAACTCCCAGATCAAGATTACATGGACATTCAATGACTGGGCACTGCATCCAGGTAAACAGGGCAAGAACATCTAAAGGGTTTCCTCATGGGGGCTATGAAGGCTCCTTCACTGCCCTTCTTCTTTCTTTGTTACTGGGGGGGGTTGTCAGTTCCACGTGCCTATCCCCACTAAACTTTTGTAAAGTGGAGTAAAAGCACTTTCATTAAACTTTCCCCATTTCCAGGCACTTCACTGTTGCAAGTTTGCAGCGTGCTTTTTACTCTTTTTTTCTCCCATATAAATTTTTCAGAAGCAGCAGAAGACTGGTGAGAGCATGACAAACATTACTCTCCACTCTCTTTGTTCTTCGTGGATTTTTTTTATCACTTATTTCATTTTGCTGCAAACAGCACCTTTGTACCGGACAAATTCAATAACCATGACTCAATCTACAGCCCATACTGAGCTGTCTTCTGTTTCATCTTGCCTATTAAAGCAGCACATCCTGGTTGATGAGTGGAGAGGGGCCTGATTCCAGCCACGGCAACTCTAACCAAGTGGAGGGACACTCAAGAGCCATGAAAGAGCCACTGCTGTGTCACGTAGAGCTGCGCACGTCAGTCTCAGAGCCTTTTAACACCAGCACTTTCTTTGTCACTCTTTCCACCTCTGGTTTCTGAGAAGCTTCTTTCCGTAATCATGCGTCCCTTTTTAACTTTTCTTTCATCAGTAGGGAAGGATGACTCTCCCTGCCTGGTTCTTTCACAGCCCACTGTCCCCCAGCACCACTCATGCCACTCACCCAGTTGACAGGAGTGATATTCCACCAGGGCACAGGTCCTGTTCCTTGCATTAAATGTCAGCACTGGGGTGGCAACAGGAGGGGGAAAGAACACTACGTTTTTTATCACTCAAAGCCATCATCGTTTCAAGAGCAGTCAAAGGGGAGCCTGAGGGCTCTCATTTCCATGGAGGTGATTATTTCTGCTGGATTCAGGCCTGCATATCCTTTTTTTAATTTTTATTTTTAACCCCTAGCAGAGAGAAGCCCTCCCTGCAGACCTGTGCATGTTCTTGCAAAGAGAGCTGCAGACAATAATGCCACATTAATAGTGCTCACAGCCTCAGCAAATACCACCAGCTCTTTCCAAAAGTATTTGCTTGCAGACACTCCTATATTGCAGTTCAGCATTTTTAACCATACGGATACCAGCAGGTCCCACAGTGCTTTTCCAAAACCTTCCCCTTAGATCCTCTTTCTTGTCTTAGGGTCCCAAGAGGCTGTGGGGAGTGTCATAGAGCCATGTAACAGACACCAATCACCATATACTACTCAGCCATGTGCTTGCACACACAGCACCACGGAAGGAGACCACTTGTGAGCAAAGTCCTTGTGGATGAGGTGCAGCAGCCCAGATCCAGTGTCAATAAAAGCACATTTACAGCTACTCTCCATACACCAGCACACACCCCAGCACTGCTGCAGCCAGCCCCCAAGTTTCAGCAGCAACTACACAGTCACAAACCTCATATCTTAAGGCAATGCCAATACAGCTCATTTAATTTGGTTACCCACCCTTCCTGTTTAAACAGCACAATTTAATCTTCAGTATTTACAAAGACCAACCACGCACTTACAGGAATAAAATAGATGCTATTTTGGTTCTTGTGTAATGACAATAATGCAAGCCTAAACTTTGCATTATTTCCATCTGCAAGTAACACCTTTACATTTAAAAAGCCTGCACAAGATTTAAACGTGAAAATACATGGTGTTAGAGCACAAAGAGAAGCTGAAAGCACACTGTTGAAGGAAGATTCATTTTAGCAAACATCAGTGTTTTATATATTAATAAACTTACTAAAAACTTTCCGTCCAAAGGACAGACATAGAGTAGCAAATAAATATTGGATGGATTTAGATGTTTGGAGTCTCTGGCTGGGCAGGGAGAGATAGGTAAGGTCTTCAAAACCCTAATCAGAAGAATCATTTCATTATATATTCCTCAATATTTCTGCTTAGAAGGAAGAGATTCTCATTGTCATGAAGGAATAGCAGCTCTGTTTCAGTATGATCTGGGCACCAACATATAATACCACTTTAAATGGCCATATAAATAGTGTATTCAGCTTTAACACACAATTGATCATTTAGAAAAAACCCTCACAAGAGGCACCTTAGTGCAAAAACAGTGCTACCCTTAGTTTTTGTCAGCCCATGGGGGTGTAGAGACTCTCTACTATTCATAGTTACATAGCATTTGGTTCCACAGTTGACAATAAGCAAATAATCCAGATGGTTTCAATAGAAGGAGAGGGCAGAACTGTTGAGAGCACATGGCTGTTGGCAGTAGTGACAGTTTATAATTCCCAACACCTTGGGTTTGGGCAGGAGAAAGGTAAGGCAATGCTGGCTGCTAAAACAGTGCTCTGTGCTATCCCAGTCCCTCTGAAGTCACAGGTGACAAACATACTCAAAGTCTCTCTGAGCCCCAGTCAAGCTACAATTACATTTTGGGAAAGAATTTTTAATGTTTCTATGTAGACAGTATCAATTATTTCTGTCATATTAACATTGCAAACTTGTGGCTTTACAATGCTTATTATAAAAACAAAGCTGATAGGCAACACCTGAAGGAGCTTTTCCAAGCACAACACTAATGCAAAGGTCAAGAAAAGATGAAAACTGTGAAATCTGTCAAAAAAAATGTCTACTATCTAAGACTTTTTTTAGGTAAGCCTAATATATATTCAAATATAATAGAAATCTCTCTTGAATTATAAATACTGCTTAGAAATCCAGGAAAGTGTATATCCTGTGGTGGCTGAGAAAGTTATTGTTATGGTACCCTAAACATTACAGTAGATATTCCACGAAAGAGTAATAAAATGCTACTTCATCCAATGATTCTTATTCCTTCTAAATGTTAATGCATAAGATTTTACAGCAGATTACAGCCAAAGCTGCAGCTGAAGTGTTTCTAAATACTTTGAGTCCTTTCAAGAGGCATCAGAAAAGATACAATTTACTCATCTAATTTCTAAGTGTGTCCAAGAACTGCTGCAGCGTGTAAAGAAGGGAAAAAAAAGAGACAAAGGCACAGCAAACAAGACAAAATGGAACAAGAAGGCAGGCTCTATTAGTGAGAAGGGGAAAGTCAAAGAAAGCCAGTCTGCTACTCAACAGGAAAGAATGTCTCACTAAGTGATGCTGAGCAGACCAAAGCATTTAATCCCTTTTTTACCCCAGTCCTTACTAAAAAGGTTAATAGTGATCAGATAGAAAATAAAACTGACGCTGGCTCAGAGAGATCAGTGTATTAACTGTGACAAAATCAGAAAAGATCAAAGAATACTTGGCTAAGTTGAAGGTTTTTACATCTATTGGTCATGAAAAAAAATAACCAGTTGTGCAGGTTTTGGAGCAGAAGCTGGAATAGGTGAGAATCAAGATTGCTAGAAAACAAGCAAGGGAGGATCTGGGGGTTTATACATCCGTCAGTGTGCAGAGAAACAGTGAAATAAATAACCTGTAGGAAACCCAAAGATGACGTGAAGATGAGTAACAGCCAACATGGATCTGTGAATAACACGTACGTGAAACAAATGTAATTTCCTTTTCTCTGACATTTCTTAATATTTTTTTCACTTGATAATTCACAAGCAACCCTTGGAAATATAGTCTAGGTATACTTATTGTAGCCCAGGCAAGAAAACATGCTGTGAACAATGCACAATCGAACTGGGAGGATGCACTGAGAAGCTCTTTAGTAGATGCTTCCATTCAGAGCTTTGGTTGCAAATGGGTACCTTGGAGTAAGAAATACTTGAAAACATAGATTCCTTGTCAGCACTCAGGAAGTCAGGAACTTCATTAACTGACAAATGTGCTTTCATATTAATTGCCTTATTTTATTTGTTTGGCTTCTCTCAAGATCTGCATTTGTGTCTTCATTTGTGAGTTTAGTAGACACGCAGGGAAGAGTTAGATGGAGATCTCTGAGCACAGAGAGGCTTCAGTTCACACAGGGAGAAAATGTTCATCATCTCTAAAGAACAGACAGTGTTTCGAAGTCAAGTGCATGAATGTTTTCAGACATGTTACAATAAAATGATGTCTGCTCTGATGCACATTTCCTAACTGCAGTCGTCAGGGAACGCAGAGCTGGCAGTGAAAGTCAGAAGCTATCGTGAAGTTTGCCATGCAGGCACTCCTCCAAAATAAACTCAGTTGATGTCATCCTGACGGGATCTCTGGGGTTGTTGAGCACCCTCAACTCCTAACAAATTCAGCATCAACTTAGGACATTTGGCAGCTCAGGGTATGTGACTCAGGAGACACAGTGAGTGAGTTTTCCAGTTCAGCAACTGCATGAATACTTGGTGCAGTGTTGGAGAGTTATGTGCAAAGTGCATCACCCTGGGAAACAGAGAATGCAAAAGTGAGACAAAGCCTGCCCTGACTTGATGAGATTGCCTGCATTTTATACAACGTTCTCTTGCAGGCCTGAGCTCACAGCCACATTGCCCCTCTGGAGAATGCAGACCTGCTCCTGGCATCGCCAACGCCTTCCTCTGTAAACGCTCCGTAAGAGAGGAGACAGTAGAGCAAGTCTCAAATCCTGCTCTTGGAGATCTCTGCAGGCTGCCCTCTGGCTTCCTCTGGAAATATTGGTTAAAACCCCTTTTGAACATTAAGCTGCATTTATTTTTCTATTTAGTATTTAGGATTACCAGCGCTTTAGAGATTTTCAAAAAACCTCATCTTCTAGATATACTTTCCACAGTGGAAATTGCTGATCTCTGAGGGCTGGCTATTTTTGTTGGGTTTTGGGGTTTTTTGAAATCCAACTTCTTAGAAGAAATAGGACTTTCTTCATTAAGAAAATTAATTGACTGCAGTTTAAAAGAAATTTAAAATATTTATACCTTGGTTTCCCTATAGTATTATTTAGCATACAAGTCCATAATTCAGCCACCCTCTAGACCCATTTCAGAAAGTTTTTCTATTCACTATGTAATATTTCACAGCCCTTGCCACATTTTCTATTTTTATACTGGCACTTGATATTTTTTCTCCTCTAAAAGAGAAAATGATAACTCAGGATGCTTTTTCATAATTTCACTGTGGCTTCTTTAGGCTGAATGTACTCAATTTTTTCAATCTGTGTTTGCAAATTCTAGCCCTAACCATATTTTTCCAGATTGATGCAATTGCTCTCGCTGAACTCCTGAAGACCAATTTTATCTGCTCTCGAAGCTTCAGACTCCCTTTCTTTTTCACAGGTTTCCACACAAAATGACTCAGAAACATGGAATGAACAGAACTTCCAGGTTTCATTATAACACCTTGCAAAATATGAACAGGTTGCCTCCAAAACATTACTATGAGTAGAGAAACAACTAAAGACTATTTGGCAAATGAAGCTTTATGACTGGTAAAAGTAAACTATGATGGTTACCAAGCAGTTTGAGAGAAAGAGTGTTTTCAATACTTATTAAAATAAATTCAAATGTGTTTCTGAATACTGATATCTTTCATTTCTGGTAAGACACGCAACACTGATTTCTGTTTTGTTACACCACAAGGATTTTCACATAATTAGTTTAGCTTTTTTCTGTATTCAAACTTCCTACTAATTGGTCGTCCTGGATATTTCTAAATGAATAGCATCAATTTTCTTTATATTTATCAGGACATGATCATGTTTTACACTGGGAACATTTCTTTTGTAAAATAAATGAAGTCCCAGGCACAGGTTAATGGAAGCTTCGCCACAGACTTCAAAGGAACCAGAATTTTACCCACAGATCTAATGCAAAATCCTCAGAGGTTAATGACAGCCTTTCCACTGACATCAGTGTGGTTTGAGCAAGGATAAGACTTGCTCTAATTCACTACTTTCTACTTCCATGGAAACAAGCATTCCTCTAAGTGTTTGCTTCAGTGCTTTCCTAATTTGGTCCATATTTATCATCGATAGGGAAGGGAACCAGATATTTTTTTTCAACCATCTTTACCTTGCTCAATGGCCTGAATATGAGTATTTTCTGGTCATGCTGTATTTTTATAAGGTCAGTTAGAAAGACATCTGGGAACTTTCATTCGGAAGTGCTTTAATCTTATAAGAGAAATTCCTCTCAACTTAGTTATCTGTTTTCTAACACCCTAATTCCTGGAATACATCATTATATATGCTAAAATAATAACTTATCCCCTGATTATTTCTTTTAGAAGGAATTCTTGCAGAACTGTCAAGGCCATGTAAGAATTAGCATTAATTACCCTCAGGCATCTCAGACTAACACTTGTTAAGCAGATCTATTAAAACCAGTGATGAGTTTTGAGTAAAACCTATGAGACTTATACATGATCCATTAAGTACAAAAGTTCTAAATTCCTCTTCCTTCCCCTCCCACCCAGCCCCCAATGAATATAATGTTTTCAAGATTCAAGTAGGACAGGCACTGACTAGGAAATATTATCATGCTTAATGACTTGCATGCAAAAAATAGAACTGAACCCCAAAATATTTGCTCATTAAAGTTACATTTGGGATCTCATTATAGCCATGCAAGAGAAATTGCCATCCTGTTACTTATTTGTAGGGCGGCAGCAACAAGAAGATCAAATAATGACTAGGAAATCCGCATTATCAAGTACTAACATACATAAACCCATGTCCTTATCATTTATGATCTATAAAGACAAGAGAAAGGACCATTATCTGTTTTCTACAAAGGTGAATCAAAGCATGGAGAGATCAAATGACCCTCTGTAATTTGCACAGCAAGACTCTGGCTGAATGTGAATGCAAATCTCCAAACCCATTCCTAAATCCTCTTAATCACAACAGTGCCCATCTTCAACCATTTTGTTCTCAAAAGCCTGCCCAGTAGTTGTAAAAGACCAAATATTTGAAATACTGCAGAAGGAGCAGAGCCAAGGCATGAAACCTGCAGAGAAGAGTGCCAGCGGCTGCTGAATCCTGAGATGATATTTTTCTGCCAATGATACATCAGTGTTACCGCAATATCATTCCCATCAGCACCAGGATTTAAAAGGCAGTTCAGACAATCTCTACGCAGAGCATTTCTGAAGCATATGAGACTTCTCAATGTAAGACTAGAGCAAAGAAATGCCTGTAAAGAGAAAAACAGCGTAAACATCAGCCTTGCCACCTCTCTGCTTCTGCCACCCAGTGTGGCAGGCAAGGCACTGGCGGCCGTTGGAAGAGAAGAGAAGACTCTTCCACCCCAGGCAACAGCAACGAGTACTGAAAACTCAAAATTGAATTTCAAGCAGAGTTGTGATGACCGTTCTCCCTCTTCACGAGGTCATGTCTCATATCACAACACCTGACCTTTGCTGGGAACTTCTAGACACACCTGAACCACAGAGACAGAAATGCAAACCATAGTCAGCAAGCGCACGTCATAGGAAGTCATCGCAGCGGCTGCTCCAGAGACACATCCTATACGTCCCTGGGGTTACACTGCGTTAGTCACGCTCCTGAGTCTAAGCTGGTGTTGGGTTTAATTTAGAAAAACTATCACACTTATTCCATTGAGCAGGAGGGGGAAGCATTTCTGCCCTACTCTAACCTTACACAGCGATAGGCAAAAAACACAGCCATATGTCTGGGGGAGGCAGTTGGTAGCACGTGGGCTGTGCCGAGTGAGTATTTTACTGGATTTGTGAAGTCCTTGGGACAGTAGGCTCTCGAGCCCCATCCGCTAAGAATTAAGAACCCAAGTGCAGCTGAGAAACTAATTTTTTGAAGCTTTGGTGGTACAGGAGTGATATTTGAGGATTTCTAACCAATTTTTCTAGATCCAGGTCTTACCAGGGATCTTTGCAATATTCCACAGGATTTGAAGACAGACAGTTCAAAATGCTAGAACACGACAACCCATTTTCTAAATATAATGCCAATTATGATAAATGTAGCAGCATTTGGAACAGAGATATGGTCACAGAATTATTTTCCACGAGCTGCAGAAAATGCGAGCTTCAAAATAGTGATATTTATCCCTCTGCAACCAAAAATAATCTTCTGCAGTTACTGGTCTCCAGCTAGAAACCAAATACTTTTGAGTACCTGGGCTTCAGCCTCAGCCAGGTGAAGCCTGGAGCAAGGTGGCACAGGGTTCACTGTGCAGGGCACCACAGGTACAACCACACCAGCACCTTTGAACGGCCCCATGCGCCGAGCGAGGTGCTGCTGCACACACTGCTGCTGGAGAATCCCAGGCAAACCGAGCTGGGAAGCCCAGATGTAGGAAATCAAACACTGAGTACTCCACAGATTGGCAGAAGAGAGCTACTGAGCACGCCAATAAACACATTTCCATTCTGAACCACTGGGATTTTTTGCTTTGCAAGCACAGATTACGCATATGGGAAAAGCATTACTCCTCTGTTCAAAGTTATTTTTCAATAATTAATGATTAGAGCTAAACTGCCTGTGTATAATGAAATGGAAGTGTCACTTATGCAGACAGCTAATTGTTTTACGGCGTCACTAGCCAGCTGTCCTTTGTGCCCATCACATCCTGATTTCAGGTATATTTTCTGGTCAGACCTTTAATTTATTTTTCCGACAATACAGCTCTGCAAAGATTTACATAATAGCGTGAATGTTTGCTGGTAACATAAGCCCCGAGTTCCACAGCAATACCTCAAGCAATTTGCTGACAATATTTTTCTGCAAAATTAGATATGGAATTTGGAGCAAAAAGCTGCTGCCTTGACAGACACAAATTCCCTTGTCACTGAACAAAGGGTTCCTGTTTTTTTCATGGCAATAATGAACCAAGAAGCTTTAAGGGAGGGAAATAACATTGGAAAATTAATGATGATAAACTGATTTGGAAAAACTCCAGCAGAATTGAATTCCCTCCTCCCCCCTCCTCGACCCCTTCCAGCATTGTTAATGCAAAACAAAACGAAAAAAACTACCTACAGAAAAAGGCTAAGAACTCCCCTAGGAAGATCTGAAACAATGAGACAAAAACAGAGGATGTGAGGACACACAGGTCCGAGTAGGAGGGAAATGCCCAGGTGGATTTCAAGGCTGAGAGAGATCTTCAAACCGCCGGAGAGAATATTTCAAGCAGATGAGGCAAAGAGCTCAGCTGGAAGACCTCAGCATGTCACAAAGTGCCTTTGCTTGCCTCGGAACATCCAAAGGATCCATGAAAAGGTGGTGGGGCAGGACAGGGACACAGGAGCTGAGCTCAGCCTTGCGGAGCATTGGAACCGCTCCTTACAAAAAGGAAAATGAGGCTTTAAAAAAAACCCCAAATTGGTCAACATTTTCCTTTTGAAGCTGAAATCTGCCAGCACAGCTTTCAATTTAAATTCACTTTAAAGAAGCAAAGGTGAAATTTTTTTTAAATTGGTCACAAAGTTACCTCTATGTACTTAATATTTACTTTTACAGAAATACATACAAGATACAGACAAACATAACTGCCACATGTACAAGTGTTGTTACGGCACCAAAATCCCAAGAGGAGTGATGGCATTAGAGAGCCAGGGCTGTGAAAACGAATGCAGACCCATCCCTTGTCCCTGTGTGCATCCCACAAGAAAAAAGTTACTGTGAAGAGGATTACTACAAGAAAAAACCATGGCATAAATTTCTTCTTTTCTGCAGTTTCACAATGAATCCTTTCTTCTTGTCTGTGGAAACTAATTTAGGGCCTGTTTTCCTCCTCAGAGATGCCTTTTAACAGAATTCAGAGCCATCTCATATCTTCAGGATGGAAAGCAGGCTGAACTCTTCAAGCCAAACTTTAATGCTGTTTCAAAGCAAGTGTGTTCTGTTTGGGTAACTTTCATTCCTCATGAAAATATGTCAAAATAGTTAAATTCATGATGAAATCTCCACGATTTGGGTTTCAATGAAACAGTGTCTTTTCCAGTCAGCTCTGCTGCCAACACTATACTTACTCTGATCACATGTTCCTAATAAAACAGTTGAGCCTTCTGGAACAGTCACTGTTCTTATTTCGCATGAAATTTCAGATTTCAGACACAACGTGTTCGTATCTGCCCTCCAAAACTCCTCTCCTTACATCTGTAAAATTCTCAGATGGAATTTTCCCAGGTAATGGGAGAGAGAAACGACAAGGTCAGACGGGTTTGGATACAGACAAGATGTCATTGAAGGTGCTTGTCCATCAGTGCCTGCTCTCATTCACAGCTTCACACGCCTCCCACCAGAACAAACAAAAGCTGGAATAATTGTCCCTTCATTTAGCAATGCTCCTAGCAAGGCTCATACATTTTTAAAGAGCTTTCCAAAACTTAGATGCTACTCAAAAAGCAATGACTGTTTGCATCTGAAGATGCTTTCGGATGCCTTCAAATGAAATGGGAGGTAGAGGATAGAGAGGAAACAAAAAAGAAAGCATAAATCATTTCAAGCTATCTCCACAGTCTGTCATTACAGTATCATTCTTCCAATGCCAGGAACATCCATTTACTTTTCCTGTTGTTGTTTTTATACATGGTGGTATCTGAAGGAATTATGTCCTAATATTGGAGGGGGCTACTGCATCACCTGAGCACACTCCTGCTATTTTTGCTTTCACCATGATTATTCATTTATGCTGTGACTTCAGCAAATGTACTTACCTTGAATGAGGATATTAAAAATATCTGAAGCATATGATAATGGAACAGATTCTATTACCAGAGAGTTTCTCTGGAACACGTTACAAATTGTAAGTATTTATTGCACTTGCTGTAAAATGCATTAGCTAAAAAGAACAAACAGACCACTTATTACACAAAATTTTCATTGCAAAATCACCTGCTATGCTATTCATGTCAGCTCTGCCAAATTGTTCTGTATAATTCCTTCCACCTACAGAGGTAACACCCTAATAGTCTTATTTAACTACTTATTACAGTTGCTCATGGTCATGGGTATTTAAACAAGATTATATAATTACATGGGTATATTCTCCATTATTAATTGTGACCAGACACGTATCACAGATACCAAGGTATGTGGCCAACTAGCCAAAGTCTAATTAAACACTTGATAACTGATCAGAGAATTGTTGTGAAATAAGAAGTTGAATCCTGCAGAACATTTTGATGAGCACACAACCGAAAGCAACAGCTACATAAACATGAAAAACACAGGATAAAAGAGTGAAGTAATACTACAGAGGATCGCATGGATCTATCACGTAGATGTGTGTGGAATTCAGAAAAATGCCCAAGCCAATCACTTGCTAGAAAACAATGAGAAAAAGAAGGAAGAGAGGTAAATGAGGACTTCTCCCAAGCATGCAGAACTCTGAAAGAGTGCCAGAAAAGAGAAGGGAATTTTCTGTGCTTGTCTTTCTTTGCCCATCCTCATTTGGGAGCTCTGCTTCCTTCTGTGCTGTCCAGGGGATCAGAGAAAAGAAAAGAAAACATGCAGATATCACAAGATACACCGACTCATCTGTTCTGGTTATCAGGGAGGTCTCAAAACAGTGGCAGAGAAGGATTAAGACAGGGAAAGGCTTGGCATAAACCACAGCTAATTAGAAATATGGCAGGGAAAGCTGGTCATACATAATTAACTTGCTGAAATTCATATTGCCAGGGTGCTGTGAGCCAGGAGTCACAGCCCTACAGCTCCTCAGTTTACACCAACCAAAGTGGGAGGGCACGATCCCACTGCAGGTGCTTTCTCTCTTTGCAGGAGAGAACTGCTAAAAGTCTAGCTGATACAGATCTTGCAAGAGACTTTAAAACAAGTAACCAGAAGTCTTCTGCCATGTGGGTTAAAAGGCGAAAAAAGAAAATTTCCCCTAAATTGCCATCGCTGATGAAGTTTATCTCTGGAACAACACGTACTGTACAAGGCTGTCAGCCTAAGGACGGCTCTCTGAGTGGTGTTACCCACCCAAATTAACAACAAAAGAAATTGTAAGACCTCCTGTTAAAAGGGTTGACATATTTGGGAAGCATCAAGACAGTGAAGGATTTTAAATTGTGGCAATTTGGGGTGAAGACAGGGATGAATGAAAACTGCACTGTGAAGTTACAGCTCTCAGCAGGTGAATTTTTGCTCATCCTCCACAACTTTTCCACAGACAGTCAAGAAAGTTCAGCTTGAGCTCTTAGACTTTGTTCTTTGCCCAACTCCTACAGAGTTCTTAGAACTAAGAGAGCACTTCTGAATTCCCTATTGAATAATCACATTTAAAAAGAAAAAAGAATTTCAGGAACAGCTTAGTGCATACAGTGAATGGGAAAGAGAGAATCAACCAAAGATAACAATGTCTTACAGAAGGTCAAGAAGTGTAGAGATGCACAAGCGAGCTAAGCTGAATCAGATCTTGCAAGAGACTTTAAATTAAGTAACTAGAATTCTGTCTTCTAGCATGCAGGTTAAAAGGTTAAAATAAAAAAATAATCTAAAAAAGAAACAAACCACCCAGCACCCAACAAAAACAGGGACGTTAGGCAGCCAAGACAGAGATGGAAGATAATCAAGTGAGAAACACCTCAGATTTGAGGGCAACTTAGACAAATGTAGAATAAACAGCATGGTTGCTCACAGGGGCAGCACACCCAGCTCAGGAGTCCATTCTAGCCTCGAGGCCCCAGCTTTGACAAATGATGCCTACAGTGAAGGCAAAGAAACTGAACCTCTAGACAGTTGAAGTTTTATTTATACACAAAAGTATTGGTGTGCTTTTTTGATTTATTTAGTGCAGATATGAGTCTACCATATGTCAGGAGAAAAACTGAACATGACAACCCCCCTGCAATGGACTGCAATTAAAAGCTTTTCATGCCTGTTACTGGTAAAAAACATGCTGGTACTGACTGTTCACATCTCAGTGCAGGTCACATACCCAGACTTGCAATGTACAAACTACATAATGTCAGAATAGAAGTGTCTCAAGCCTCTTATGTAAAAAAGAGCTTCTAAACTACCCCTGGCTAATGACAGGGCAACAGTGATTTCAGATTCTCTGTTATGTGCTGTCTTTAATTGTAGTTCTTCAGAAAATTTTCTTTAGTTGCATCCATTCTAAAATGCATGGCATGTTCCTGAGAGTCTTTCAGCTCAGCTGTGCTGGCTCCTACTGCATCAAAAATAGAACCTGAAGTAACAGAATCTAAAAAGATATAAACCTCCTTTATTGTGTCTACTTGACTATATTAGCAGATGGCCATGCCTGAGACTATAAAATGCATAACAAATATTCTCTTTACAAGGGGGAGGAGTGCCTTTCAACACCAAAGTGTTGGAGTGCCACCAACACCAAAGGCATGTCATGTCAGGGAGCTTTGAAGTGGCTGTGCTCCCCTCCTACCCCAGCCTGCAGCAGAGGCAGGCTCAGCTGTATCCTAGAGCATCATTTCACTTGGTACAGAAGAAACTGATGCTGCCATGCAGACACACACATGAGCTGCACACACGTGTGAGGAAGGAGGTACATGGCTCTTCTTGCCTCTGAAAGCTGTGCACCCCTGCCTTGCACAGGTAAATGTGCACCCTGTGATGCTGATGCTGGCAGCTACGCCAGGGAACACCTCTGGGACACAAGCTGGGAATTTGCTTTCAGCTGCTGTTCAGTTCCTCACCAGCTCTCACTGCTGCTATGCAGGATATGCCCCCAAAGGAAAAAAAAAGGGCAGCTTCTTGTGCATGGAAGCATGTTCCAAATCAGACACAAAATACGTGTTTCTGAAAACAGTACAGACCTCACATCAGGCAGAGACAGGATCCTCTTGAAGCAGGCTTTGGTTTTAATGCCCACTGCATCACATCTCTGGGCAATACTGGTAGCAGGTAGAAAGTTTGAAACCATAATAACAAATGAGATTCTTTGTTAGCAAAGGCCAAAGCAGGGTTGGGCACTGCTGGCAGCAGCAGAGGGGACAAGGAAAGTGAGGAAAGCAGCACAGCTTGGAAATAATTCACATTTCTTAATAACAGATAAGCATGAAATAAGTGTAAATTTGGTTCCTCTTCCAGCTAGGTACGAAACACCACTGAAAACCCTTTATTTTCTACAGTGTCTACACAATTATTTTGGCTATCAGAAATAAATTAATTTAGAAGTACCATTACTGCACGTAGTAGCTGTACTTTGAGCTTAACTCATTAATTCTACCCCTTCCTTCCTCTGTGTCTCTCACAGTCCATCTCACTTCCATCAGGTGGCAAGAGAACATATGAAGGGAAAATAAGGAATGGGGCAGGGTAGTACAAGAAATAATAAATAAAAATGCCCGAGCTGCAAGTAGATTCAGGGATTTCAGGTTTTTGCCAAGGAATTCTGGGAGTTCGAACTGTAGAATATCTTAATTTGGAAGGGACTCATAAGGATAATCAAGTTCCACTCTCTGCTCCTCACAAGACTCCCTAAAACTAAACCATTGACTAAGAGCATCATCCAGATGCTCCGTGAACTCGGAAAGGCTCTGGTAGTTGTCTGTGAGCTTTGATTATTTTTTGTTAATGTTATTTTTTTAAGTCAAAACAAAATAATAGCATTTTTCCCTGGGGTGGGGCATTTCTGAACACTACTGAAACCCATTTCTGAGGGAAAAACCACAATTGCACGATCCTACAGACACCAGGAGAGACAAGGCCAGACCCCCTCGAGCCCTAAAAGCAAACAATCCACCAGGCTTTTCTGTAGAAGGTTCTTCAGCACCAGGTTCATTTTGCAATCAAGAATATAAATACCAGCTTTGATGGATTATTTCAAACAGATTTTGATGTCTACATACCTCTCTGTATATTGGTACTTAGGAAGAGCACAGCTTCCTCATCCACCTGGGTAAGTCCTCAGGGATATTGTATTAGGAATTGACCTTTGAGTGTCATGAGAAACGTTACCATCATTCTTTTCAGGGGTGTTTGTTTTTTTTTCCAGGAGAGACAAAGGAAGGAGAAAAAAACCTCTTCTGAAGCAGTAAGCTGTTTTCAAAATATAAATGCATCTTGATGAATGGAATTTTTGTTACAAATATGTCTGACCTTTAGTAAACAGACCTGCTCCTTCAAAAGGCTGCTCTGATATCTACTAAAGACAAGGGAAAGGCTTGCAGAGATTTCAGCTCTAGATGCATCAGACACACACACACAAAAATTAGACAGCATTAGCTCTTTAGCTTGCTATTTAAGACATTTTCATTAAATTTTAATATATTCTTAAACTTTAATATTATACAATCAGTATGTAGTAATTCAATGTCTTTGAAAAAATTAAGTGTCAGTAAAACCTATAGCAGGAAGATAACTTTCTAGATTAATTTTGTTCTTTCTTTTTCACAAGACTTTATTAAATTGTATTCCTCTCTTTTGTTAGCTATTTTTATGGTAAGTGGGGCAAAAGAGAGCAGAGCTACAAAGCAGCTCTAGCAACTCTCGCCATGCTGCAGATCCAATATATTTGCAGAAACACTTTTTTACTGAGGTGTTTGCATGCAAAATGGATTTATGCATGCAAATCCACTGGGCAGCCCTCAGTCAGCAGGAAGGAAAAGGGATCTTTTGAGAAGACATTTGTATTTCTAATTGTCAGATTTGGCAAATGAGGAAAGTTGAGCATCATCAGATCTTCACACTGCATACGACAGCAAGATCAGTACTTGCTGCCTGCTTTTTATTCAGCTTGCAAGCACAAGTTCAGTTCCTTTAGTTGGAATCAAATGCCTGCACTGAATGAAGGCTGAACCCCTAAATGCTTAATTTCAATAACCAGATATTCTGAATGGATGTGCTGATTTTCTAGACAAATTCCTTGTCACTACTGAAGTATCATTAACACATTTTGCTCCCTCCCAGAGCACAGATTTGGTGAATGAGTAATTCTACCACTTTATGGCATCCACAGATTTTGTTCAAAACATTGACAGCTTTCACATAGTCATTCCCACTGAATTGCAGCATTTTGCTCTTTAAACAGCATTTCCTTACCACTAAGAAATATTCACGAAGATACGCTACCTACATAAATATTTAAGTTGGTATTTTATATCTCCATCCTTGTACTAACCAACAGAAAAATTATAGCTCCAAGTAGCACTAAAGGTACCTGAAATCCTGACTCAATCTGCTATTGTTGAATATCAACCTCCACTTATAAAGGGGCAAGGCGTCAGCTTCACTTTTTATCATAAATCCCAAAACAGCAGAAGCAAACGAGTAGCTGAGATGCATTTTGTGTGGGGATAACAAACCACAGATGGCACAAAGTTTCTGATGAGGCTTTTACCTCTGTTAAGCATGTCAAGTTGCTGAATCTTTTCAGTAGGACGGATTGCAGTTTTTATAAATCTCCATCAGGAAATACTTATTTCATCCTGAATGAGTCAGTAATTCCAAGTGGGATGGTGAAGTCTGAGCAACCACTTCTGGAATAATAAATGGGCTTGTAGGAGAGAGCAAAGCACAGACTTGGACCAGGATGTCTGAGGTTCACACCTGCATTTTCCTGCTTGGCAATGTCTCATCGTTCTTGCATTGCACTCTAGGGCTTCCCATCACTTCCAGAAAAGCCCATGAGGTGGTTTAATCAAAGAAGGATATTGGGAGAGTGGTGGAAATCACAATGAGTTTTTGAGACAGGAAACCCCTTTCCTCCTCAGCCCTGTTTTAACCTCTTAAAGTTAAGCACTACATCCAATAAGCTGTGCCATAGGTGGTAATAATAATGCTATTTTAGCCCAAATTATTCTGCCAACTGTGCTGGAGCAAATCCAAATTAATTCCACTAACCTCAGCTTGAGGTGTTGCAGCGCTACACAAGTGCAGTGGGAGCTGCACAGACCACGTACCAAGCACAACAGACCCATGGCTGAGATTCAGCAGGTGGGGGCCCACAGCAGAGCAGCTCTTGGAGCAACGTGTGCTCTCCCAGCCTTGCTTACTCCCTGGGTAAGCAGGGTATAACATTAAAAAGGGGGAGGAGGGAGCAGTAAAACAAGAGGAAACCCACAAATTTTCCTTGCCAAGTGTCAAAGCTGCCTCTTTACCCGTGCAAAGCCACTTTGCCTACATATTTGGGCTAGGAAACATCCATCATTTGAGAGGAGGAGTCCTTCTCTACTTCTGTTTCCCAAGTATCCAGATGGGGCTTACTGGGAACAGGACTGCAGGGGAGCACAGTTTCAAAATTGGCTCATCTGAGGAGCAACAGCCTATTAATTATTGACTTGTCACATGACACCCAAAAGAAGTATTCCATCCTAGAGACTGCTGTTAGTCTCCTCGTGCAAGCCAATCAGCTCACCTCCTTAACAACAATGCTGCCAAAGGAAGGGGAATAAACACCCCAGCTCTCCTGCCAGAGCTCAAACTGCACTGGTGCAAAAGCCATTGGGAAATTCTCCAAGCCCTTAAAACTTTATGTTGGTCTTCCACAATATATTTCCCTTTTGGGTTTTTTTCTGACTTGCCTTCTCCAGTGAAGCATCCAGAATGATAATAATGGAGCACAAAGAGGAGAGCACAGAATGGGGGTGAGTCTGTCCCAGCCTGGAAAGAGTGAGGAATGGACCCTGTAAGCTGGATGTCACAGCCGCAACTTCCCTCATAAATTTTTTTTGCCAGACTGGGGTTCATCACATGAAATGAGAAACTCTTCTACCAAATCCCCTCCTCAGTCATGAATATCCAGTGAAGATACCAGACACTCTCTGTACTGGTGGATATAACGCAGATATTCCTTTGTTAAACGGGGACTTGTTTTCTGTGCAAACTGAAGCTCAGTGTATCATGGAAACAGCTCAGATATTTTTAGATGTGAAAATGCATCAATACAATAAAGAGGGAAAATACAGTAAACTACATAAAGAAAAGAAAACTAAGCCAGTATCCAGCAGTGTTGCACTTTGAATGCACTGATTAAGGAACTGTATTAATTGAATGCCACTAACTCTGCTCAGGCTGACATTGGTAGATGTATTCCTGACAAGGCTCATCCTCTTTACAATGGCTCAGTGGTTTCACTATGCATCAGGCAGCTGCCTCAGGAAAGGCAGCCTAGCTTAAAACAAATAAAAGGCAAAACTCTAAAACAATATTGCCTATAAAAGTTGATTTTACTCCAGAGCAAAATCTAAGCTGTTTGAGTGTCAAACCAGAGCAGGGTCACCCTCAAAATGGCAGAGCAAAGGACAGTCATCAATCAACAAAGCACTTTTATTTTTAAAGTGTACTTTTAAAGTACATAGGAGAAAAGCAATTAATGGTAAAGTCCACATTTATTGCACCATTTTTAATTAAATTTATTACTGTATAGGGCAGCACTGTTATTTGGATACAATTAAGTTGGGCAAAAGACTGTTAAATACATCACAAATTTTGTTCAACACAATCCAGCAGATGTTACAAACTGTACCTCAGAATTAGCAACATGCTCTGAGATTAATTCAGCACCAGACGCGAACACTTCAGCTCCTACAAAACTCAATGTGATGGGAGCTGGAGCCCACAAGAGGAAGGGTGGTCAAGAAACAAACAAAATCTCAAGGAAGACAGGAAAAATACCTGAAACTCAGTTTACTGAGTAGTACTCGCTATTCTAGCGTCAGCTCTTACTGACACGGTTGCCAGTATTAATAATCAGAGATTTAACTGATGTGCAAGATCCCAAAGGGCTGGGGAGTCTTTATTCCAAGGGATTTCCACAGCCCATAAGTTATTATCAGTTTAGGGAAAAGCAGAATGCTGAGGGGTTCAACAGTTGCCAGTGTAGCTTTCTCCTGGTGAAATTAAACACTGGGCCACTGAACTACATAAGCACCCTGGTTTGATTTGAATGCTGACAAGATTTTACCTTACAGCCACTGAGAAAGTTTATTTGGTTATAGATAACCAGACAAGCAGGAGATTCCCAATGCATAAGCAATACCAAAATACCTGCATAGCTCATTTTAATCATGCTGAGTCCAGCATGAATAGAGCATGAAGAAACATGGACAATACTGTGCTATTAAAACATACAAAGGACAGACAAATAGGAAAAACGGAAGAGGAGCAGTAGCAAAACAACATAAACAACCTAAACATCACCCTTTTTGAGAAAAGATGGTTTTAGAATTCTCTAAATTAAGAGGTATGGAAAAAAACAGACCTTTTCCCCTCTCAGTGTCACTTGCACTACAGCAACTGTCAAATCTCACCTCAGACAGCACCGGTATTTCTACTAAAAATAAGAGAATAGACTGCAATATGATCACCCAGGAACAAGGCACTCAATATCTTCTGTTCATTTTCCAAACGTACAAATTTCGCTCCCCGGTTCATTCTTTTCAACTTGCTCTTTTCAACCATTAAAACAAGCAATCATAGGATAGAGTATTTGCATGGCAGTTTGTTTTCCAATGCTTTTGAAAGCACTAAAACATTTTAGAAGATCAGAACCCCTTCAATAGTAAATACTCTCTAAATTCCCTCAGCTGTCTCCTGCTCTTGAAACATCATTGGATCACTTGGGGATAGATTGATTTGACAATGATTTCATTGACTATGACAGTGATTTCACCAAGGAACTGTAACAACTGAGATATTCCTAATGAAGGAATGGGAAATACAGCTGAGGAGATGCCCCCTCTCTTTCCTGCACTTTGCTGTGGGTGTTGGGAGCAGGACTGGCAGAAGGTGCCGTGGCACAGCCCTGGCTGCTGAGCTCCTGCCAGCCAAGAGCACCAGTTTGCTCTGGAAAGCATCCGTGCAACACCCCTCAAATTAAAAGCTGTGCCAATTTACTCCAGCAAATGTCATTCAAGTCTGGGGCTTTCAACCCCATTTCAGACACACACATAAAACTGTAAAGTGAAATTGCACTGAAATGAAACCTGGGGAGCTGGCCAGGCTTACCAACGGGTTGTGTAGCCAGCTAGGGTGTCCTTGAAGCTCAGCAGCTCGTTTGTGCCTGGAAGCTCAGCAATAAACACACCAGATGCTCCAAGCAGCAGCCCTGGCTTTCTATGGGGCCAGCACAAACTCAGAGGCTATAGAAGTATCAATAAATCACTTTACCCAGATCATCCACAATGCAGGATTCAGATGATTCCACACAATGTCTTCTGCTGCATGCACAGCGCAGTCCCCCGGGTCAGCCGTGTCCCCTCTCCCCAGCTGTGGTCCCCAGCCCTAATGCAAGTGCAGTGGTGCTGTGGCTGCAGCAGCAGCTGCCCAGGGGAACCTCCAGAGGCAGCACCTTCCCTGCCACGCTCCCACCCACAGCTCTCCAACCTCCCCACTGGGAATCACAGACTGGACAACACCCATTTCATACAAAAACATCTCCAAGAAACACTAAAGACTACAGAGCTTCCTATCTGTATTCTCATGAAGCCCATGCCTAGAATTTATTCAAACTGAATTTCAGTTTGAACTCTGCTATGTTTATAAATATCTCCTAGAGGCAGGCAAAGACAACTACTTTTATGTTCTTACAGCTCTTTTTTCTCTAGTTTGGTTCCTGTAGAAAAAACATTTTAGATGTTGCTGTTTCCCCTTTTCCCAACTGTAAATATTTGGTTCCATTTTCATTGCTTCTTCTCCCTTATCTTTAATATCACATAAATAGAAACCTGCACAGTTTCTCCATTTACAAATACATCAAGACTAATTTGCATGTTGAAAGCTTGAAACCGGACATGGATAAAACACTAATCCATTGCTGGGCTGAACTCCAAACAAATAAGTAAAATAGATTTCACATCGAAGCAATAAACAATAGCAATGCCAATTACTCATTAGAAATCCCCCTCTGCAAGCATGACTGACAAATACTTTACAAAAGCAATGAAAACAGCAACCAAAGCCCCCAAACTATCATTATTTTCCAGACTTTCCTCTTTTTCTAGACTATGTTGGTGTGCCATTTCCCAAAAACTTGGAGTTCCAAAGCACTTAAGGGTTAGAGTTCACTTAAATTCTGAAATCAGCCTATAGGATGGGAAAGGAATCAAAGCATTTCCATTTAACTTCTAATTCATCTGTAACACAGCAAAATGCCATGGCTCATTCTTTTTCTGAGCCATCAACAATACTGCTTTTAAACTTATGTCTATGTCTGCTGCAAATACCCACCTTTCTGTGGGGATGGATTCTGAGATTTTAAGTGCTGCCCCTAAGCAAACTATTACCAAGCCAAGAGTCATTGTGACTCACACACATCCCCACGTCTGAGTCACAGCTCCTCCTCTGCTCTACTACTCCCTTCCAAGATCCGAGGGAGGCA
Source organism: Dromococcyx pavoninus (assembly GCA_033558185.1). NCBI lineage: Eukaryota > Metazoa > Chordata > Aves > Cuculiformes > Neomorphidae > Dromococcyx > Dromococcyx pavoninus. The sequence continues at coordinate 1,047,143 of JAUMJL010000871.1, forward strand.
ATTCACCAACAGTAATTACTCCTGCCTGGAAAACAGAGAGACTCAGTATTGCCAATCTGTAGTATTCAAATATTATGAGTCAGCCCAACCCACCTTGAAGTCATGTGGCTGGCTTAAAAAGTCACATAGTTTTAAAAATATTAAGTTTGTGGGAATTTTTTTTAAATTCACTTTCTGGTTGTTAATTTTAGCTGGTTTAAAAGTGTGCATTTTTCCCTCCCACCTCTTCTCTTCCCTGCTATCTTGCAAAATGAAAGGTGCGATTCTCACGTATCGACTTGATTTCGTGCTTCAGAAAAGACATTTCATAATACACCAGGCAGGTTCAGGCCACGTGAGGTGGCACCCCCAGGAGCAGAGGGCCACCTTCCACTGTCCAACAGACGCGGTTCAAGCTAGGACACCAAAAATTCATTCCAAATTGAACATCTTTGGTTCCTCATCCCTCTCAGTGCTCTGCTGAAGGAATAATATTTAGCTGTAATAGCAGGGAGCATCTCTATCTATATCAAGGTTTTGTGGAGGATGAGAGAATTTGTTTCAAGCCCCCAGAAGCAGTAATAAGTACTGAGCAATGGCTGTTACCTGTGAAATCTCACTCAAATCTTAGGGCTTGCACAGGTACAAATTAACTTCTCAGCACCAGTTCCTCCCCTCAAGCTTTCTGCTCGGGGTGGCCACGGCACAGCCAAAATGAATTAAAACCAGTTGACTTCAGAAGCCCCACAGTGTCCCAGTGGAGTTATTTACACCACTGAGCGATGCTGTTAAACCACAGCTCCATGAGCAGAGCTCAAGATGTGCTCTGTAAACCCTCCCAGCCTGCAGAGCCTCGTGGATCAGCCGTGCCAGCTCCTCGCTGCAGCCCAGCAAGGGCCCAGTGGCCAGATGGGATTTTTGGCCTCCGGCCTCCACTCTGTCTCTAGCCTACTGAAGTCAGACCTGAATATTATATTTTGGGGCTGGGTATTCAGAATTTATATGTGTGAAGGGAATGAGTACCTAAAAGAGCATCTCTGCAGGAGGTGACGGCCTTTTTGAGTGCCTGCCTTTAGGGCTTTTCTTCTTGAAGACACACAGAAGGCTTCTTGTAGCCTGGTAATGAAAATCCCTTCCCTTCTGCTCTGTGCTATCTCCCTACATAGCAGAGCTCAAAGCAAACCAGCACTGCCCAGGGCTTCATGAATGCTGTGGCCTTGCTCTCCCCATAGGTCAGTCCCTGTGTCAGACAGGCTGCACGCTGCTGTCAGGGTCCCTCCCCACCGCCTGCAGGACCAGGACACACGTGTTGGCTGGAGGGGATCAGAGACACAGCTGTGGGGAGAATTCGTGGGGAGAATACAGGCAAATGCAAGTACAGAAAAGGAGGCAAGACATGCTGATGGCTCCATTAAAAATGGATAAATCCAGTGTTCTCTTGAAGCACCATTGCTTTTTAAGCAGAGCCAGCAAGTGGAGAATCACTGCTCTTCTTCTTTCTTCTAGTTCCCACCAGTATCCTGAATAATTTTGTCCTGAAATCCTGCCATGGAGGTGGCTTTAAACCTTTGGTCAGGTTAACTACCAGCATCTGAACAGTACATACAGGGACTATGTAAGCTGCTTAGCAGCAGTTTCCTTTCCTTTCCCTTCCCTTTCCCTTTCCCTTCCCTTTCCCTTCCCTTTCCCTTTCCCTTTCCCTTCCCTTTCCCTTCCCTTTCCCTTCCCTTTCCCTTCCCTTTCCCTTCCCTTCCCTTCCCCTTCCCTTCCCCTTCCCTTCCCCTTCCCTTCCCCTTCCCCTCCCCTTCCCCTCCCCTTCCCCTCCCCTTCCCCTCCCCTTCCCCTCCCCTTCCCCTCCCCTTCCCCTCCCCTTCCCCTCCCCTTCCCCTCCCCTTCCCCTCCCCTTCCCTTCCCTTCCCTTCCCTTTCCTTTCCTTTCCTTTCCTTTCCTTTCCTTTCCTTTCCTTTCCTTTCCTTTCCTTTCCTTTCCTTTCCTTTCCTTTCCTTTCCTTTCCTTTCCTTTCCTTTCCTTTCCTTTCCTTTCACAAGAAGTATACAAGAAGGTTGTCTTATTGTCCAACCCCCTTCTTCAAGGAAAGAGGCAGTGCTTTTAAATATAACACCATTTCCCTTTTCTAAACGAAAATATTTACCAGTTGTCAGGTGAAAGCAGATCTTTCTCTGTTTTATTACTGGGATCACAAGACAACATATTCTTCAGAGAGTTTCACCTCCAGGTTTAGGCATCTCTGGCTTGTTCATCCTAAAGTTTTGGAATCCTTCCACTACTTGTGGAAGAGAAATCATATAAATAGAAAATCATATAAATGGAAATCAAGTAAAATTACATGAATACGAAGAAAAACTTGCCATAGTGCTCCATGCAGTGTCACAGCTGAACTGAGCACCCACACGTGGTGATACAATTAAACACACCACTCAAAATAGACCACTCCAGAGAAAAAGCAAAACATTACACAAACAATTTTTGCCAGCAATTTAATTTTTGAAGGAACAAACAAGAACAGCCTCACACTCTCAAGTGCTGAACACTTCATAACAATGACTCCTATGAAAAATTTTTAAAATCATGTTGCAACACGAATATCAATAGCTACAGCTCGTCCAACTGGACTTCTGTAGTCATTATACCAGGACACATCTGTGACTAAGTTGTAGTGAACAAGATGTTCTCAAATCTCTGAGCAAAGACAAAAATCTTACAATAGGGTAAACATTAAACCTATCTGGTGGGCAATGATGTGTTGCTGTCTGAAAATGAATAGTTCTCCTGTATTTAATCCCCAATGACTCACGTACTCCAGATTCTTTAACAAAGAGTATGCTGGCAATTTTTAGCTCACCTCCCCAAGGCGTTATCTTGTTGTCAGGAGGTTATCATAAATCCCAAGTGTCCAACTTGTTCTCATCAATGTCAGAAAAAGTCTTTTGAGACTTTTCTCCCCTGCAGGGAACCCTTTGCATCCTCATCCTAGAAATCCTTGCATCTATTTTTCAGCAGTATCAGTAAAATAACAACATTGAAATGCTATGGTACATCATTTTTAATGTACCTACTGAGCCCTACATGAATCAAACCACTGCCTGCAGCCAGGCTCCACTCACAATTAATCAGCTTTGCTTGTAACTATGTAAACAATCTAAACAAGTAGTTTTGTCTACAGGACTTTAAATCCAACCATAAACACCCTCACCTTTGATGATCCCTCCCGTTTCTCACCATGCCGATCACAGGAGCCGGCTTTAGGTTGTGACAAGTGGAAATGCAAAGATAAAAAACCATTTCACCTTTCAGTGTGTTGCTGCTCCCTTTTCACTCCAAGGGGCTGCACAAGGAAGGGGGAGACCCAGCCAGCCCACCTGCTTCCCAATGGGAAGAAAGGAAGCTGAGACAAATCGAGTGTTTCTTTGCTGCAATTCTGCTTATGTACAGAAACAAACAAAACCACAAAAAAATGAGGAAGACACAACCCTGCTTCCTCAACACACAAGGAAAAAAAGCTACAGCAATCTATTTTCTATTTCAAAACCAAAACCTGCCTTCCCAGTGAGCACTAATCCCACTAGGAGCTCTCGCTCTTGCCTTTCTCCCAGGCTAAGCACTGCCTCTCTCCTTTTTTTACAGCATTTTTTACTTCTCAAAAACATGGAAGGATAAAGCATCAACCAGTCAAGCCAGAGTTTGAAATGAATCTGCAGGAAAACGCTTGTCCATGCAGCTCAGCTGCTCATTAGTTTTGAGCAGCTCATTGCCTCGCCTACCAACTTGCTGTTGTTTCATCTATCACCACACAAAGGAGCACTTAATTGCTCTTTCTATTTACTGTAAATGAAAGAGGTTAGAATATCCATCAACTTTAAACCAGCGTTGCAAATGAACAAAAAACACAGTCTGCGGCCATTCATACCTTCAAGCAAAGCAATATTAAGCCCTTCTTCATTTGGAAAGCATCAGCAACACAATCACTAGTAAATTTAGTTATTAATGTTTCACAAGGCTGTCCCACAGGGGCATAAGGTTTTACAGCAGTTATGCACACATGTAAGAGCTTTCTTTACATCAGAAAATACCACAATTTTATGCTGCACAGTATTTCATAATTATAATCTGAATATCAGTTAACTACTTTGCATTGTATATGACACTTTTAAAAGATTAAATGTAGAGGATATTTGTTTTTCTGGGAAAATATGCCACAAAAAGTTCACATGATAATTTCAAGAGGTTTCTGGGTTTGTTTTTTTTTAAATTGAATAAAGTTTTGCTGTTTTTCCAAGAAATACATACAAAATAAATCATTGTAACTGCGTAGTTTATACAGGCAATAAAATATACACTGCTTAGCATTCAGAGCAATAATAGATGATATGAAATAAACACAGGTAACATAGAAAATTATACTGGTAGCATATAAATTGTGAAGAAATCTTATGGTCTGGAACTTGCAAACAACTTACAAACTCAGAATCATAGAATCATAGAATTACTGGAGTTGGAAGGGACCCAAAAGGATCATCGAGTCCAACTCCTAGAGAACTTGGAGAAGCTCCTCATATACCACAGATGGAAACATGGCTCAGTGAGGATTTTTGCCATTACTGTCAGTTTGGCTTGTCCTTTTAAGCATTTAGGAATTCTTGGACTCTCCGGATCACGTGTGTGTGTGTGTCACTTCCTTTATTCAGATTTCTAAAGGAAAGTACACATGTGTTTGCGTATCCTGGCAAATTCCTCGTTGAAGACAAATCATCACCAGCCACTCTTCTGCCTGCAAACCCCTGGGCTTGGCCAGCCCATTTGCTCCTATCCAGTTAGCAAAAGCAAAGCTGGATTTTTCAGGAATGAACCTCCACCAGTCATAGCCTTACCCTAGGCTAACGCTCCACCTCTTCTCCAAGGAACTCAAATCACTCTCCTGGTTTTCAGGACACAGCAATGAGCTGTCTTCCACATCAGTTGGAAGCACCTTGAAAGGCTGGTGGCAAAATTTATCTCGGCTCAGTTTTTGGTCCCAGCTGTATTTGGAACACGTACGGGACTGCAGGAGGGAAGCAATGGAGCAAAGCAGCCCAGAGCCTGGCCTGGAGCCTCTAGGCTTGTTTTTCCATTACATTGTGCCTCGTGTCCTCACTTATCTCAGTGAAATATGAACACAAAACATCACCATGCTGGATTTTCACCCTCTCAGTGCACAACCAGCAATCAAAGAAAAATTCCAGCATTTTAAATCTCTCACTTGCCCAAATATATCAACTTCTTTTTTCCTCTTTTCTAAGCAGAAAAGAGAAAATGCTTTAAAAAAAAATTAAAAATGTGTAACAATTGAAAAACAAAGCAGATGGAAAAATCAGAGCAGGAAGAAGATCTCCTTGTAAGAAAGTGGGCACAATCTGGAAATCCACAGAGTTAATTTTTAAAATCCTTAATGGAACCAAGCCTGATCTGCCACCCCTCTACCTCTGATCTCAGTCCCTTGTTACTGTCAGTGACAGCCATTGCAAGGAAGGCTCGTGAAGACACAAAACACGAATCTGTATTGATTTTTCCTCTCAGCACCAAGCTGGGAGAAGGTAGAGAAAGACACATGTAACACCCATAATAGGTTATCCAGAATTTAATAAGAGGCATCAAAACTGATGGCCAGATCTTCAGCTGTCAAAAATGAAAGCCAATATATCCATGCTGATTGGTAGCAGCCATCAGCCTAGCCCTATGCAATTATTCCCAACAAGGTCTTTATAAATATTGGTTTTTAATCAAATAGACCTGAAATTTGTGTTCTAGCTTCATACAGAGACACAAATGAACTTTGGGTTGTTTTTCTTTAAGTGTTCCCACTTTTCCAAAATGGACTACTTAGGATTACTACATACAAAATATTTTTATTGAAGAGAAATCTGAAAGCCAAAGTTCCACTTGGATTAATTTGTCGATGCATATTTTTAAAATAAAATAAAATAAAATAAAATAAAATAAAATAAAATAAAATAAAATAAAATAAAATAAAATAAAATAAAATAAAATAAAATAAAATAAAATAAAATAAAATAAAATAAAATAAAATAATCAAAGCTTAGCTATCATGGATGCATTCCTTCTTTATGCCTCTGGCTCAGGAAATTTTCAGTCAAATTACTGGCTTCCACATTGCCTTTTCTAATTTTTGTATGACTTTATGGCTGATTTCTTGAGCAGCTAAGCCCCTTTTCCATCACAAGAAGAAAAACCTGGTGTTTTGCTTTATCATGCATATCATTCACAGTTTATTTTTCCTCATTCAGTAGATTACTTCAGGGGGAAAAAAACTTAGAGGATGCCTTTTCAGGGAAGACAATTTCTACCAACGCCTCCTCAGTTTTTCTTTTGCAAGAGAGACATTAGTACTATGTCATATTTAACAAAGCACTTTGTAAGCATTCATTAATCATGTAGTGCCCCTGAGAGGCACATTATGTAATGTTTAATCTGCTCAGCTGAGGCTGTAAGTACAAGAAACCTCTCAAAATTTTATCAGCTTTACAATAAGAGGAGATGTGTTTTAAGCCCAACACGCACAAGCAAGCATTTGCTCTCTGTCCTCCAGGTCCCTTTATAAACAGGAAATTTTCTCCATTGAATTTACCCCATAGTACCAGAGCTATGTTTAAATTCACAGAAAAGATGCCCTTTTTGCTTCTCAAAGCCACTGCAGACTTTTTCCAGGCAACTCCTGGGTGCCCAGGGGTTGATCTGAAAAGATACAGCTTTCCTCACCAGCCAGGACACCTGGATGGGTTGCAGAGGAGCCTCTGAGCAGTGCAGTTCGTCCCAGTGCCAGCCTGGCTTGCAGCCACCTCAAAGGTCACCAGAGCATCTGAATGTTGTTCTGAATTCCCTTTTGTGGGTATTTCATGAGAAGTAAACTCTCTGTGCAGAAAAGGGACACCGGTGACTGGTACCCACAGCAGGGCATCTCTTATAAACCCCTCTTATAAACCCCTCTGCACCAGCTCTCCTATTCCCTCCTTATCCTTGTGAAGGATCAGCCAGTCCTGACTCTGTACACTGACAGAAGTGCAAGCTTTGAGGAAAAATCTGGTCTCAGGAAATATTATATAGGAAAAGAAGGCAGTTGTGAGCCCCAGATAAAGCCTTTGCATTATTTGCGTCAAGTAGGGTCCAACAAAGGTGCTGCATGTATTAATATTATGCTTTAAAGAATTATTAGTATTCACACATAGTGAATGAAACAGCAAAAGCAGAGGAACAGAATTCACTGAACAATTCATAGAAAAGATCTCCTTTGTATTTTTTGTTTTGTATCTTTCTTTTTGTACTCATTATGAGTACAGAAAAAAACTTATACAGTGGTATAAAAGCCACCATAACTATTGATAACTTGGGCAAGAAAACCTATTTCCTTTTTCTCCTTACAATCAGTAGAAAAATTCTAAATTCACAAAATCCTTGCTTCCATCACAGTGAACAGATACTTTGAAATCACCTTGACAGAGGAATATAAATGATATTTGTGTAGGAACTGGAAGGAAGTCAGTCTTTGATGACACCTCTGGAGATGAGTCATTTGTACCCTCATGGCCACCTGCATCCACTGGTCTGAGGCACAGAGAGCTGTTATCAGTTTCGTTTAGTCATGGTCCTTCTTTTCCTGAGACGAATGCAGTAAATAAATAAAGACTGATCACCTTTGTAACTCACAGAACTACTGAAGCCTAAAAATATTAGCATTTTCTAGAACACAGACCATCTCTACCCAGTATCTTCAACACGTATTTAATGAATGAAAGTTCAACTCTAAGCCCGGAGTAAATCCAGTGGAACTACTACATCAAGCTGGCATCCAGATGGATTTTCCTTTTCTGGCAAGAACCAGCTTAAGCAGAAGTTCCCACAATGTGTGTTCATTCACCAGCAGCCACTGAGAAGAGCAGCAGCAGCTGAGGGAGGAAGGTGAAAGGAAAGCGTAGAGGTGAGCTGGGACAAGGGTCAGCAGCAGATGCTGCAAGAAAAGAGGCAACTTGTTCATGCAGACACTCTGGAAAAACCAAAGGGCTTGGTAAGGTGCCAGAGCTCCCTGCAAAGGTCTCAGGTCCTGCTGCAGGCAAGAGCAGGAAGGACCCTGGGCCAAGACTGCACACTGGCAAAGCAAAGGGCATCAAAGCAGCAGAGCCACCCTCAGGGGCTCGGGATGGAAGAGGAGAGAACTGCAGCAGTGTCTGCAGAGGGGACAGAACTGTGACAGGGTGGGGAGCTCTAAGAGGAAGTCAGTCAATTCCCTTCTTCCATGCACTTAGGTAGTGCTTTCTGCCAAAAAAATAAGGAGGTTTTGGCTCTGGAGAGCTATATTTCCTAATATATGTGTTTGGGGATCAGGGTGTCCTTTTCGTCATTATGTTTTTCCAATCATTAATGGAGAGACATTGATCTGCCTTTTGCTACAAACAGGTCCAAAAAATATTTCCTGATTTAAAAGTGGACAAATGCCCTCATTTCACAGTGCACATAGCTTTCCAGGAAATAAATTACCCTTTCTAGGTTTTCTCTTCATTTCTTGAACTCCCCTCCCATCTCCCAGTTACCAATATTTCAGTTCCATTACATGAGAAGATCCTTTACCACTTGTGTTTCCTCTATTTCCATGGATCCCTATGCAGACTTTAAAACTTCCATTTTAACCAGTTCTCTATTTCAAAATGTCCTACTTTGTAGAGTACAAAGCTTTTTTAAGCATTTGTTTTGTAGGTATGGACCTGCTTCCTGCATTGCTTTTATTATTAGCTGGTACATTCAAGCAAAAGCTGAACAATAGAATTAAGCTATCAAGACACCAGAACTGTGTATTTAAAGCATGATCTCTGTCCCACCAGCCTTTGGGGAAAAAAAAGAAAAAGCAGCAGGTTCACCCTTGTGAGCTAGTTATGAGGGTTTCTGCAGCTCTCCTTCTTGAAAGGATCTATTTAAATGTTGTATGACATCTATTTTCTCTCTGGGAGTATCTTTGTAGTGTTTCATCTTTCTTTGCCATCAAAAAAAGTGCTGGCTATACTGCAGCCCACTGGAGATTGCATATTCTCAGGCTCCCTGACAGCTGCTGGCTGGATTCACAGTTTCTGGCATCACTGAATCCAGCACCTCTTTTTTACCATTATTCAACTAAAAAGTTTCCCTAAACAACTTCATTTTTGCTAGGCTTCCTGAATTCTTGCTGTTCATCCATCACTGCACAAATGTGTCCTAGCATGCACACAACATCAGGGAGTTGCTGACAATTAGTAAGAGCACGAAACAAAGACACTCAAACTCTAATTTCAGCCCTGACACCAGCACAGAGGTGTGACAAATCCTTTGAGGCATGTCTGGGACATGTTTCTACAGTGCCAAGGAAATAATTGATAATTTTGTTTAGAAGAAAAATTAAAAATAGGGAGGGGAGGTAGAGATTGGTTTAGAAAAGTCACAGGAACACTGACAAAACAGGAATCTGGAGCATCCTCTTTTCAGAGTACATCATGTGAGGTCCTTGGGACCAGACAGATCACAATGCTGACTCACAATTATGGCACTTTTCAGAGCAAAAAACCAATAATGTAGTAATGTAGGTAACTACCTCTGTAAATTCTAGAGGACACGTGACTGGCATCTATTCCTTTAGCATAAACAGTATTTGCCCACATTACAGTTCAAGCTGCCTTCTTGTTTAAATAATTTATAATAAGCCTGAAACACAAGACGACGTGGGGAATGGAGGTTAACCTGGGCTTAAAGCAAGATATGATTCTTTAATGCTGGGTAGTGGAGGAACGGAGTGCATATGTCCAGATGCATAATATCAGATCACAGGGGCACAGCCACAGACACCCAGTTCAGTATCACTGAGCAAGCTGTGCCCTAGACAGAAATACACATCTACAGGGGCTGCAGAACTATACTGCAGGAAGCAGCTACTGCCCTTCTTCCTCCTCTTCTTTCTGTGTTCAGCTGGACTCAGCTGTGGAGAGGAAGACTACATCCCAGAGAAGCATCTCTGAAGCTGCCCAGCCCGTAGCCTGCTCCCCCACCCCAGCTCACGATGACTGCGGCTCTCACCCTGCTCCCAGTTCACCCCCCTTTCTTCCCATGCTTACAGCGGTGTGAATCAGAAATACAACCCACCCGAAGCCGAAGGCATCGTGCTAGCACAAACATGGTGAGGCAGGAGAGCAGGCTGCAAAGGAGGGGAAGGAGAGGCTGTGCCTCTGCCCCACAGGCAGCCCCCATGGTGCCTGTGACTGCACAGTCCCAGAGGGGCAAACCCAAGGGCTCCCAGACAGCTGGGCAAGGCTGCACCCCACTTCACATACTGGCGTCAGAAAGCCCCAATAGTGGCACCAGGCATTCATTTCCACAATCATTTTTTCATCTGAGAAACACTTTTTCTTCAAAGAACTATACAGCAAGATTTTATAAATTGGAGCTCTGGGACCAGGGGATCTCTTTGGTCAGGGTAGCAATGACAGAATACAAATGTGTCAGCTTCCCTGAGAGCAATTCAGGTACCAGCAAAGGAAAATTTCTGCTAGTATGGCTGCTTATTTATTCCCCTTCTCCCCTCCTTTTTTTTAATGTTGTTTGCACAACAGAACAGAATGATATTATATGAGGGAATACGCTACAATAAGCAAACTGTAAAGAGAAGTATCTTTGCTTTAAAAGATCACTTCTAAATTGTATAAATGTAACAGTGGATGTGCAGGAGCAGATTAGTGACTGGGAGATAAAACCAACCCACTTTGCTTATTGTTAGCTCACATTACACATACAGGTTTCATCATTTCATCTGATGTTTGACACAGACACACAAAAGCCTCACCATAAACCAGCATGCAAAACCTTAAATATACCAGCACTCAGAGAACAATATTTTAAGCCATAGCACAAAGGAGGAGAAATCAGCACCTTGCATGAGGAGAAAACCAGCCCAGTTTCCCAAAGCCTGCCTCATTAAAGCGGTCCCTGAGAGCAGCAGGGACAGATTCCATCTCCTCCTGAGCTCAGCAAGGCTGAGTGGGGAACACCACTGCCCCGATTTGGGTGGTATCAGTCACAGAGAAAACAGTCAAGTGCAATCATGGGCACTACAATCAGGCTGCTCTGCAACAGCAAAGGGCAAACATCCCATTACCAGCTGTCCCAATAAAAGCAGGGTTGCCAGAAGTGAGCAACCAGTTCCCAGTTGTACAAGACACAAAAAAAAAGGGAGGTGAAATTCTGCAAACACAGACAAGACCCTGCAGAGCTTGTGGGACTGCTCATGGGCAGCACCAGGGATTTGCTGTTCATGCTCACCCTGAATTTCTCACCCCACCCCAAAAGAGGTTGCTCTTACGTTATAAATTAGGGATAAGTCAAAACTCTCTGTATGTGTTGAAGGCACCGGACTTCCAGATAATTGACTGAGCAGCAGATTGGCACTCTTTGGAATTAATGCAGCTAAGCAAGGGCTTTCTTGAAATGAGAAAGCCTAAACCAGATTTGCTTAGATCAAGATTTAAGCTTTGTCAGACCTGTTCACCATGGCTTGGAGCTGCCCGGAAAAACTGCAGTTAGCAGGTAGCTGTGGTGATTAGAGAGAGAGAGAAGAGAAAAAACAACCCAAAGAACAAGAAAACAAAAAACCAAACAGGAACTTGTAAGTGACAGCCTTACACTGACAGCACATTCATACCAAGAGGCTGTGCCACGCCGCACAGCATGCCCGTCCCTGCTTTGCCCAGCCAGACCCACCAAGGATCGCTCCTTTTGCGAGAGAAGAGAATGGAGAATGTATGGATTTCACCCACAGCCATCTCTGGTTGCAGGTCTCACCTTTCCACCAGACAGAAAAGAAGCTCAGTGACCTGGCTTTGCAACATGATCTGCATTTCCAAGATATATTTTCTGTCTCAAGTGTGGGTGGGTTGCAGGACACAACCTTCATTTTAGCTTCACATGAAAAATAATATTACCAAGAATTTCCCATTGGTAAGCTGAGGTCCAGAGCAATAACACCCTGAAACCCAAGAAAGTCTCACCACCAATCCCATGATTTTTCCTAAGTAATTTTTAGGATATTGCTTTCCTTTGGTCTACTCCCAACAAGACTCAATTTATAACACTGATGGGTCTCATAGCGAAGTCCACAGCCCAGCTCCTGCTGAAGCCATTGCAGAGGACGCAGCCTGGAGTTCCTACCAGATTTTTCCATCCCAAGGTTCATTTCAGCTGCTTCCCAGTCTGCTTCCCTCATCCTCCAGGTCTGAGGCAGCAAAAATTCCCGGTGGGGCAGGAAAGTGACAGAGGGCGATGTGCAGTGGTTGCTTCTCCACCCATGGGTAGGCTGAGGCACCCCTTGCAGGACAACGAGCAGAACAGGAGGGGATGCCTCACTTGCCTCTGCAATATTTCAGCTCTCTCCTTGTGACCAACCACTCTAACCCCGAGCCTTCCAAGCCCCCTGTTTGGGAGCCCAGTCGCTGGGGGAAGCAGACTGGGAAGCAGATGAAATGAACCTCAGGATGGAAAAATCTGGTGGGAACTCCAGGCTGGGTCCCCTGCAATGGCTTCAGCATCCAATGAGGCACTTCACTTCCCAGCTGGAAGAGAGCCCTCCTAATTGGCAATGCTGCACGTGGAGCACACTGTACCTATCATGGCTTAAACCTCACAAGACTACATTTTAATTACGAGTGTGTTAGAACAGAATCAGTTGCCTAATCAAGCTTAAATCAAACGCATATTTAGCAATTTTCATGCTAGCATTCCCAGAAATGTGATACTTGCACAATGAATTATTTATTTTGTATAGATCTCTAGTATTTTTTAAGAACAAAACCAGCAAACCAACCCTCCAGGAAGGTAGGTAAATAAATTAACAACACTTTTCTGAATTATCATCTTCCCTGCTGTCTTGGCTTCCACGCACTTAGAGCTCTCACAGCAAAATGAATAAAGAGCATTCAAAAGCTGTCAACCAAATTACAGTGTATGTTTCCAGTATAAACACCGATGGAAGGACTCTTTTATTAACAGCAACCTACAGGTAATATTTACTTTGTTTGCAAGGTTGGAGCTCCAGAGGCAGACTTCCTGCAGCAGCTGCACCAGGTTGTCCAAAAATAGCTGTTTCCCTGTTAGTAGAGGAGTTTAAAGCTCATAAAAGCTGCTGTCTAAAATGACAGAAGGACAACAGTAGTAGCCCAATGTTCTGTTCAGTGCACCATAAGCAGCTTTCAAGGACATGCCCTCATCTGAGCACTGATCACTGCCACTATCCAGCAAAACAGTTAACTTGGAGCCCAACAGTAAGCAGCTACATAAATCCCATTGATTTCTACTGAGTTTTAGGAAGGATCATCTGAAAGTTAATCAAGTTGAGCAGGAGCTTTGGGTACATAGGCCCAAATTTGGGAAAATATCTAAGTGACTGAACAGGGCTAGAATTAAGCAAGTCTTGTGCATACAGATAGGGCTTTGCAAGGATGAGCATTTTACATCTCTGTGCAACTATCTGCTTGCCTTTGATACAGCTTACCTGTCTAATTAAAGCCACTATGATAGCACTTACTGGGCTGTTATGATTTTATGAATAATATTGTTTAACACTGCGGATCCCACAATAAAAACTGATATGAGAAGGAAGTATTGCTATAACAACATAGCATTACACTACAGAAGGAATAAGCGTCATCGGAGTTATAAACAGGAACTTTACTTTAATGTTGTGTAGTTTTCTAGAGAGTCCATTAATGATCAGCCATTATAGTAACGTTAAGTTTTCCATGTTATAAGCAGTAGTCAAAATTTAATGGAACTGACAGGTTTAATTCCCAGTGACACCTGAATTTTGCATATTGGCTGCTTCTGACAAACACCAGCACAGAAGAAGAGAAATCAATGTAGTAAAGCTTTCACTGGAAACAGAATGATCTTATTTCAGTTATCCATCATAATCCCCACTGAAATCATTAAGAATTAGGCAAGCAGAGAAATCTGCAACAAAAAGCACGAGGGGATACTTTACCCAGCCCTTAAAGCTATATAGCGCTTGCTGAAGCTTGGTAGGGTATGGTTTGATGCTTAATGTTGCTGCCAATCAAAGTCCATTGTTTGTGATCAAAGTCCAAGTTTAAAGCTGTGTTTTCCCCTAAAATACCAAACCATTAGTCAAAGTCCACTGTTGAATTTTTCTTAAATTTTTCTTTTGAGTTGGTTTCAGATAAGAATGATTCAGATTTTGAAGATCTTCACTTTAAACAAAGCCCACACACGTACATGACAGATGGTGTTAGACACGGAACACATAGCCTGTAGTAGAGTAGCTATATATATAACTCTTATCTTTGCACAGTTCTATAGATAAGAATAGGTTGCATCACTCATACAGTTAGTCACAAGTCTGGCAGGAGATCCAAAATCCACAGAAAACTTGGACAAACAGCTCTCAAACACCTGGTATCAGGAGATTCCCAAGCACCAGAGGTTTGCATCTGCTATTCCTGGGTAAGTGCAGCACTGGGGACTGAGGTGTAAGAGGGCTGACTCCATTATTCACAAACCAAGAGAGGGAGAAGACTCATGAAAAAGGGACACTTGCTAATTTAGTACACCTAATCTTCTGAACGGTCGGTAAACACCTAAAGGATATTTGGAATTTAATATTAAATAAGACTGCTATTCTCAGAGTAAATAATAGATAAGTCTCTTAATGCATTGGAAAACCTATTCCAATTTTTAGCAGCTGCGTCCTTTGATATGGGCAAACAACAAATACATTGGGACAATCTCTCCTAGTGCACCTCTACTGGCACCAGAGATCAGTGTGACCTACAGCATCCAGGTGAGGGTTACCCCAATACGAGCTTACTCATAAGCCTGATTCCAATCCATTTTTAAGGAACACGGGCCGAAGCAGATGTCACTGACATTAGCATCAGGCTCAGTAACTGAGTCATTACATTTGATACAGGATCCAGTTATATACCAGCTAAGACCAACTGGAACATGTGGTTACCTGTCAGATGGATTTTGTTACACAAATAAAAATCATGTCTTCCAAACAACAGCAGTGAGAAACAAATCAGTGGGACAGTTACAGCATCAGAACTACCATTAAAATCATCATCAGATGAAAGCAAAGTTTAAAAAGCACCTCCTTCATGCTGGAAAATGGACTCCTCTTACTGGTTTGCTAAGCAAAGTCTGTGGACAGCAGTATTTGAGAGAGATCTGTCATTTGCCTGTGCAAAAGGGGTTCATTTCAGTGCTAGAGGTACACTGCTACATTGCTGTACACTAGAGGTGCTCCACACTAGTAGGAACAAAGTTTTCTCTTGATTTATCAGTTAAAATTGAAGTTACTCCCCTAATCAGCATGTTTTTCCCTGTAAATATTGAGTGCAGGCTGCTCCATTACTTTGTTCCTCGTGGGTTTCCTTTTTTTGAACCATCTCAAATCCTGCAGCTTGTACAGGTAGATTCCAGTAGGCAAATTCCAGAATCCCTGAGCAGCACAGCTGCACCAGCTAAAGCCAGTGCACAAAATATCATCTGTGCATTGTCCTGAAGTGAATTCAGTGTGCAGCTTTGCAGGTATAGAGCTATTCCTGGGAACACGGTTGGAATAGTAAGAGAAGCATTTCCATTTTGGTAAAGCTCTCCTACCCACACATGGTCTTGCAATATAAAAATACTTATAAGGAAAACAGTTGCTAGATATAGTGAAGCTTCAGGGGATTGAACCTATATATGCAAAAAAAGCATTTTGAATATGAGACTGAAATATCTACTAGGAAGTAGGGTGGGTTCACCATTGAGATTTTCTTTAGTAAACCTGCATGTGTATCAGACACGTTATCGAGCAACCAGGCATAGAAACTGCCATGACTATTTACTAATATGTGTCTGGTCTAAAGGATCAGATCTTGTTCATACAATACAATCAGACTCTTCAAATATTGGAAAAGTAGGAAAGTTTCTATAGGTGTTAGAAGAAGGCTGGATAAAAAGTTGGTAAATACATGGAGCTATTCTACAATCAACTCAACCTAGACCATCCCTGTGCAACGTTTTGGCAGACAGATAAGCTGTCAGTGGCCTGAGCTAGGGCCTTGCTCTACCCTGCATATCCAAACATCTTAGAAAGATCCACATGAAAGGTCTTCACCTTCACCTGCACGAGGCTGTTCATTATGTGCTTGTATCCCCAAGAAACCACACTGTGTTGGTGAATCATTTTGTTGAGCTGCTAAGACCAAGGCAATCACATCCCTTGGTAAAGGGTGATGCAAGTCACTTGGCAATGAACATAAGCTCCTTACTGCTGAAGGGATGGAGGGAGTAAAACACTGAAGCGTTTGAAAAGTAATTTAAAAAGTGTTGTCTTCCAAATGACTGCATGATCTTAGAATGGTTCCGGGAGGATACAAAATAATCTGTGCCCCATAAAAACAAGACCATAAGCTACAAACTTGAAAAATATTAATGAGGTACTGTCTAATTAAAGTTAATTTGTCTGGATTAATTAGTGGACTGTTAGATATTTGTTTGTAAACCTTTGTAGATACGAGACATTTTCAGTACTGCGTATGGTTCATTCCATTACCATCAAAACTAATCCCACAATGCTTGAGCTTAACAGGCACATGTGGTTATATAAAAACCTCCTTTTAAATTTCTTTTAAAGAAAAATAAGTTTCTAGCTGGGAAGAGGCCTCAGATAATGGCTAAATGCTGAAAAATCTGAAGGAAGAAACGCTGTATATTCGCAATATATAATATGCATATTTGCATTTTAAACCATGTGATTTCCATAGACCTAATGCTGAGAACACAAAAATTGTACATAATCCAAGAACATTCAACAATCTTTGATAGCTTTCTCAACACATACTAAAAGATGTTGCTGAAAGGTGCATACCAGAACTACAGACACCTGGACACAGATTTATTTGTTGTGCATATGCCTTCTCTCATACAGCATTTTGGATAAGATATTAGTATAAGGAGTACAAAAGACACAGTCATACGTTAAATCCTGCACAAAAAGCAATATCATATCTCTCCATAAATCTAATTATCTGTCTGGGCTTCCCAAAGGTGACTCCAACACTTCTTGCTTTAAAGAAAAGGCACGATTGCCACAACTGCCACTACTGCAATGCTATTTTTAAACAGACAGGCACAACATGGAGATCACCCCCAAATGGTATCATTCTCATTGCTTTAGTCCAGGCTGTTTTAATAACACCAGAAAATGTCTTACTCATATTTTTCATAAAGCTTTGGAAGAATGCACATTTGTAAGCTTTCTTGTCGACCCCCCAGATCAAGACCAACCAAGGACAGATGCTGTATCTCAAAATCTTTCTTTATTACAAATGAGATAAGTGAAAGGCAAGAGATAACAAGAATGAGAGTGATAGGAAAGAAAGGAACAAAAATAGAAGGAGAAGCAATAATAGTCACACTACGGATCCGCAGGGTCTTCGAAGGCTGCTGTCTTGGAGGTCTGGCAGAGGGTTGTTGGTGGGCAAGGGGCACTTTTCAGTGGGTCTTTTATATCTCTTTGGGGCTCAAGTCATCATAACAACCACAGGTCTCACAAGCACCCCATATGTTCTGGCAGTTGAGTTCTTTCAATACCACATGAGAGTAGCTGAGGAAGAAAACCCAACCCATGAAAGAACAAATCTTAACATTAAGGCTCTCTCCCAAAGCAAGGCAACCATCTCTGACTGTAAAGCCTGGCCATCACCCAAAGAAAAGGTTTGTGTCACCAGGGTGACAGAGGGTGCTCTAGGCTGTCCTGCAATAGACAAGTTTTCCAGCAAAGTTCAAACACTCTTGAGGTAGAAAAGTTCTTCTCCACCCATTTCCTCCATGAGTCTTAAACCAACAACAGCAAATCCCACAACGGCCTCTCACAGCACGAGGCTGACAGTCTACTGTAACCTCAGTCTTGCCCTTAAAGCAGTGCTCACAGCTTCCCAAAATAGAGCATGTGAGCAGATGTTCGGGAGAAAAGAAAGCAAACATCTGTCCTCCTAGAAATGTAAATCCTGCACACCCACCCCCTGCCCTCTGCAGCTTGGCACCAATCCACTCCCAACTCCTGCAGCACATGGGAACAGCCCAATCCCCACGTCACAGCCGTCGGCTCCACGCTGGATTTCAGGTAATGCATAGCACCAGGCACAGCCCAATATCACTAATGCAAAGCCAGGCTGGCATCCACATTATAGGATCTGAACAAACAGGCTTGGGGTTAGCTGGATGTTCCTAGCTATGTTTCCCAAAAGGAGTTTTGCAAGTAAAAGGAGAAAAAATGCCTGACCATATGATACCACATGTGAACAATGTGTGTGTACATGAGATTCTGCCCAGTTGCTTTTGACACGCAATAAAGATGAACAAGTGCAAGAAGTCATGGGAGTGCCAGAAGGAAAATCTTAGTTGCTACTTTTATTGAAAGTGTGCTTGTTTGCCATGTTCTCTGCTGGCAGCACGAGCTTTTTCAATAAAACATGACCAGTAATTTATTTAGCAAGCAAGTCTTTGAAAAGTTCTTTTGCACAGCTCTTACTAATTTATATCACATAAGATTAATTCTCTTTTTGCTCCCCATATCCATGTGCTTGAAGCGACCGGGGGCAAGATCCACATTAAGGGTTGCTCTAAAATACATTTGGGCACCTTTCTGGTTCCATTCTAGCCTCAAGGAGCTTCAGAAAAATTATGATCCAGCCAAGGATTCACCCCCTTATTCCCAAGATTCCGTCTGATTCTTATCCCAGTCAGTGCTTTTTCTTCAGGAATATACATTATTCATTCTACATATTATGCTGCTGATGAAATGGCTGTGGTGTGTAGACACCTCTAAGCAATCTGCACAGCTCCAGCTGTACATCTGAAATAAGGTGAAAGAGTTTATGCTGTACACATGAAGTATTTACATGTGTGCAGACATAAAGCACATGCCAGTATCAGACAACCCACCAAGGGACAGAGCTCCTGCGGTTACTTGGAAACATTCCTGTGAAGTTCAGCCACAGCTCTGTGGGTGGGTTTGCACTGCCAGAGTGGTTTAAAGCAGATATTGAATCTCAGTTTCAATTACTCCCTCATATGTGGGGAAGCACATGCATATTTGTGTGCACAACTTACATGTCTGTGTACATGCACGTATAGACATGTAAAACATGTTCATACAAGACAATCAGACCCAAGCATAATATCTCTATACATATAAAAGGTATTTTCCTGGGGGAAAAAAGAAAATTACAAGGAATTTTTTAAAAAAAGAAAAAAACCCACATTTTAAAAGTAAAAAATAATCAATTAATCCTTCCTCAAAATGGCACCAACTTACAAGACATGGACCACAACTGACCAGGAATTTTTTGACATTTACATCCTGGCTCATGTTCCATTTTTATTTTCTATCCTGCCTATATTATTATCTAAACATATCCAGTCTCTTGTGCTGAGGAGGAACTTTAATATTTCTAAAAAAATTATGATCGTTTTATGCAATAATAGGGTAAAGGTTTTACAAATTAATATTACTGAAACTCAAGAGATGCACGCTTTATTTGTACACCCTCAAGCCTTCCTATAACTGTTTACAGCTTCAGAAAGTTCATTTTAAACATGGCAGTTTTCAACTATTTAGTAGACCTTAAGGAACTCCATGCTTTCTTTGACCAAAGTCAAAGAACACGTGCTTGAAGACCACGTGGAATGACTTCTTGAACATTATCAAAGTTTAAAATTACCATTAAGACATTACTTACATTTAAAAAAAATGATGGTGAAAGACAGTATTGGTTTTCAGTATCCTCTAAAAGATCTCACTCAAATCAACTCTGGATGAACCCAAGCGGCAATTTTGAGACATAAACCGACTAAAGGGGAGCTTCATCCTCACTGCAGCGATGCCTTTGAGCTTCCCACTGCACAAACAAAGGCTGTACAGCCGCCTCGCTGGGAATGCCCAACACCAGCCAGCTCTTCAGAAACAGGAGCTGCTACCAAGCCAGCTCAGACAGGTGTTTAACTACCAAAAGCAGGGCAGCAGCTCCATCTGAATTAAGCCTGCTCTT
This sequence comes from Dromococcyx pavoninus, assembly GCA_033558185.1. Classification (NCBI taxonomy): domain Eukaryota; kingdom Metazoa; phylum Chordata; class Aves; order Cuculiformes; family Neomorphidae; genus Dromococcyx; species Dromococcyx pavoninus. The sequence continues at coordinate 1,067,260 of JAUMJL010000871.1, forward strand.
GGAAAGAATTGTTCATCTCCTTCCATATGAGGATGCATTAAGGCCCTCTCACTCTGCAGTACTCACTGGACGATATCTCCACGTGTCCAATAGCTCACTGGCTCTGACCACACTCCCACTTCTCACAATTTGAGTCTGTGCTACAGCAGCATCATTTCCAAACACAATAGGCAGCACTGAGCCACAGTGAAATACATTTTCAGCCAGATGCACTTGATTATTAGCCAAAGTATCAATGTGAAACATTATTTCTCCTAAAAATCTTTATTAGCAAACACAAGCATATCTAATATTTAAGACAAAGTGACATGATCTATTGCTTAAAGCACAAAGAGAAAGCAGTACACTAATCTGTTGAACATACAGCTTGGTTCAGCTTAAAGGATCATTGAGTAACAATCAAGATGCAACAGTGCTGGGCACTGGTTATTCCACGGCACAGCAGAGATCATATTTAACAATAATGAAACAACAACAAGAACTATCATTTTTGTGGCTTCAGTTTTATTGTCTTCAATAGCTATTTATGGGGTAGTGGTTGTGGAAAACAGGGTTCAGCAGTGCTTGAAAAAAGTTGTGCAAAGCCTGGTTTAGGAAAGATCAAATCCCACTGTAATCTCCCCAGCCTAGGTAGGTGCAGCTCCACTGAAGCCTTTAGTGTAGCATAAAACTAGCACAGAGATCAGCAGTAAGGACCACACTTACAAATTAATGGAAAGACGAGGCAAGAAAATCATTATCCATCTCTTCTGAAGAATCTTTGTAAAGTCAGGTTGGTTTTACACTGTAAAAAGTAGTTCTCAACTCAAAATTCTGTATTTGAAATGCAATGTTATTTTAGATGTATTTTGTTTGTGAAGTTGGTGGCAATGGAATAAGGGAGAAGTCTTAGAGCTACACCTCCCCCAGACATTTGAGCACCCAAAATATCCACTACTTGCTGTTATTTGATTCCAAGACAGCAGCAGTTCCTTTTCCACAGCTACGGGGCTCATGGGCAGCAAAATCCCTTGGTTCCCTCCAAGCATTCAGCTCCCATCCTTGCACCACTGATACCCAGGAAACAAACCTACTTCATTGTGCCCATATTGATTTTGCAGAGGTAGAACATCTTTGGGAAACAGAGTCTACAGCCCAGATAAAGATGATCTGATTAACTCTGCAATTTTATTTATTGCTGCTAGACCCTTTTTTTCCTCCTAACGGGTCTATTGATTTAGAGCTCATAGCAACTTAAATGTAACAAGACATGCTGTGCACAGAGATAAAGCAAAGAAACATTCACTTTTAACAAGGAGGACAAAAATAATACTTCTCTGAACATATAAATGAAGATAGCACAGCTGTTAAAATAATTGAATTGTCAAGTATCTTCTTGCAGAACTCAGGGATGCGTATGCTTGGTGGTGGTCCAAGGGACAGACATATGGTACAGGATCACCTTTTCCCCCTGAATATGCTTCTGTCTTCCCCAAAATGGGTGGCTATTCCTGGTTAGGTGCAGCCATGCAGAGAAAGAGGCTTGGCAGGGAGGAAAGATGCAAGAATTCACCATGGACTAAGGGTGAGGGTCTTAGTTTGGACAGCAGAGTCCCACAATTTATACCAGCACAGGAAAAGTAGGCCAGTCACTTTCCCCATCCTATAAATGAACCTGTAGGAAATCTGAGACTTAAAAAATAAATGCATATGTAAGAAAAACATACCCATATTTAGCAGACATTATTATTATTGACCTCTGAATTTTTATTTTTCACATAAATACACATAATAGCACTTTAACAGAGCTGCTTCTGCAGTAAGGGACAACACCCAGACAGCACACATTGTGGGTCTAGGAAATGCAGCAGAAAACCACAAGTTGTCCTCCTCGGTGGAATTACTCTGCAGAACACATACTCTATGTAGAACTTGCATTATTTTCCAGAGAAAAAAAAATCCAGGCTGGTTCTACAAGGAAGAGAAAAAAAACAATCTACACTGAACTTGATTCACTTTCTTCTCTCCCTGCTACTGCTGCAGTTCATGGGATAACAGGGGCAGTGTGTAAGAGGGGGGAAAATCCTTGGAAATTGTGCATTTACCCGAACAAAATACCAGTCTCTGGTCCAATTCTACAATTAAGGATGTTCTGAAGCATTTCCCTGGATTAAGCTGGCACCATTTACCAGAGATGCAAAACAATCCTTCTATTTCAACTCCCACGAACGTTTACATCACAAGAGTTTAGAAAAATGGATAGAGAATTTCAGAGACATATTAAAGAGGAATTCAATGCTAAAACCTGATCTTGTGCAGACATCTCAACAGAATGCTAATGTCAAGAGCTCCCTGCCTGTAGGGCACCAGTATACACTGCAGTGAACAGTCTAAGAGATCCAAACCCTAAAGAAAGGGGGTGGGGGAAGAGCGAAGGTAAAAGCAAACAGGTATTGATCAGCTCCAGGGGGAGTGCTGGGAGAAAAGACCACACACACAAATTAGGCAGCTGAAGACTACTGGGATTTCAATTTTAAGATATTTATTGTACCACTTTGTAGTTTAAATTGAAGTCCACACTAAATGAACTGAGTGGGAGAAGCAACAAAAAATAGTCATCTACAGGGAATTATCACCAAATTACTGTATGCTCCACATGGATTCACACCAAGCCAACACACTCACCACTGTAATTTATGAGAAATATATAGATATATAAAAGATATATAAATAAATAAATATATATTCAGCTAGCAGTTAACTTACAGACTACACAAAGGATAACACTGTAGTAAATAAGGATGGAAAGAGGCCAATAGAGTGGCCTGGGCAGTTTAACAGATTGGGCACTTTCCAACAAAATAGGTTTTAACAGAGCCAAGACACAAAGCTGTATGTCTAGGAGCAACAAGCATTCAGCACGAGAAACTGCATTGTAGAAGACAAACTGAATTATGGATTTGGACAACATAAAGAACAAGCAATTTGTTAGGCATTCCCAGTGGCAAAACTATCTAATATCATCCATGAATATATGAATCCAAGAACAGTGTCTGGGAGCACAGACAATATTGACTTCTCTACAAAGCATTGGCAATAACCAAGTTCTGCTTCAGTCCTGGTGTTGAAGAAAGGTTCACGATAGCTGAGAAAAAAGCCACAAAAGCATTAAGCGCTGCAGGAAATACACCAAATTACTCCGAGTTGTTTATGCCACAGGCAGAAGATGGTTACAGTTGACTTGCAGAGAATGAAGGTGCCTGAGAGGTGAAACCTGAAGCCAGATGAAATCAAATTAGGAAAAAAAGCCCTACTGACAGGAACACCCTGCAAAGGGAAACCCGGATTCAGTGCCCGCTCGCACCTTCAGACTACTTTCTAGGGAATTTTATAGAGCAGATTACAGGCTCCGTTGAGAAATAACTGGGACCTGTTATTGTTCCTTGGAACAGAGCTTGTTCCTTGGAAGAAGTTTCAAGCCAAGAACTGCAATTTACTTTTCTTCGGTAACAGTTGAGTACAAGGAGTTCTTATATTCCTGTGCTACAGTTTCCAGGAGCACACAGTGTGCGATAAGGAGTGTAGCCTTTGAACTCCTTCCTCTGCCTACAGACGGCTCAAATCCAGCCCTCCTAATGTTAGGAGCCTTCTGTACCACCAGAATTAAGACCATACTCAGAATTCCCAGTCTCGAGAAAAGAAAGTAATTTCCAAATAACAACTGAAATCTTAAAGGCATCTTCAACACATCTCTTTCTGCCACCGTTAAGGGGAGTTTCTACAATGATTGAATTATTAACATAGATACCTTAAGAAGAATCGGTTCTAATGCTAACTACCTGCAGGGGACTAAAAGGATGCTCCACTGTGCCCCAGGCCACTGGGCCACACTTGGGCCAGGCTGGTGACATCATTAAGATTTTTGTAGCTGCAACCTCCTTTTAAATCTTTTTTTTATCTGAAGACAAATATTTGTTTCATTTTTAACCCTTGTGTAAAGACAGTCTAAACCAGGGGAGGTTCAGATTGGAAGTCAGGAAAATTTTTTCAGTGAAAGGGTACAGCTGCCCAGGGAGGTGGCTGAGTCACCATCCCTGGAGGTGTTTAAAAGGCAGGCAGATGAGTTTCTTAGGGATATGGTTTAGGAAAGGGACAGGTACAGTTGGACTTGATAATCTGAGAGGTCTCTTCCAACCTTATGACTCTACGATTCTATGATTTTTTCCTTCACAGTGCACCTTTCTGCATTATTAAATTCAACACAAAATAGCATTTGCTATTAAAAATTTCATAATAAATACTATACACAAGTGCTGACGAGCAGATGTTAAGCAGTATTTAAAGATTACAGAACCAAGGTAGGTCAAGTTATTTTGGTTCCCTCTGGAATCTAGAAAGCTCTTTTAAGCTGATTTTATGACAAACCCGATTGCCTGCTTTCATTTACTAGAAATTCACCATATCTAATCCCCTTGTTTCATGTAGCAGCGCATGCTGAGTGACACATGAGTGTTTCTCTTCGTTCAGTTTAATCAACCAGCTGCAGTTGCATTCAATCACCTTTACTAGAGAATGAGCCTTCGCTCACTATGGCTTCATCTAGAGAATAAATTGATATGCATAAGGAGACCAGGCCTGCCAATGACTGCACTGCAATGTTGATTCAGCCCTATAATAATAGTCTGTTTGCATCAGGGAGGCAGGATACACGTAAACAATTTTGCAAGTTCAAAAATAATGGGTAATAATGCAAACTAATACAGGCTGAAGCTGAACGGAGCAGCACACTACCTGAATGCCAGGTTTTTGGGGTGAAGCATCCGATTAAAGCCAGTAAGAACTCACTTTAGCTTTTTGAGATGGTTTGTCCTGTCAATATATTATTAGAGGGCAGAAAGGGGACACCCCCTAAAGGATGACTGAGCAAAGTGGCCAGCAGCACCTCACTGGATGCAGCTCTCTGGAGGATGCCCAAACCACACATCCTTCCTGTTTGGAAGCTAATTTTTGTGACCTGTGGCAAAAATCTGGTTTAGGGTGGGCTTCAAGTCCACGTTTTGAGCATGTCCTGCTTAAGGACTGTTAATGACTTCCTTCTTCCCACCGTAGGTCTGCATGCAGCTTTCTCCTAGTCCAAGTTCTTACCACCTGCTGTGGTTAGAATAGAACAAAACAACTCAGCGAGGAGGGAGGGAAAAAGCAGGAATGGATACCGCTATCACAGTTTTTGTACCAGTAGGAAGTGTCAGAGTAACAAAGTCTTTCAAGAGGCACAAAACGTTCGGACAGACAAATCTGGTCTTTGAAGAGCTGTTACACTGAGACTTGGAAACCTCACCAACTTGCTCTAATGGAAGCAATCAACAGTCACAATGAAGTCTCCTTTCTTCCATCCTCTGTGTGTTTTAGAGGAAGACAGACATCAAACCCATATTGTGTGCATTAAAGTATGACCTCTGCAACAATTATGACAGAGAAATATAGAGCAGATGGGAGCTTAATGGCTCTATTCAAGTATTTTTCATCTCCTAAGGGACTATTTCAGAAACACAACTGAACTCAGAAGCACGGGTTTTGATTTTTTCCCCCACCCTTCCAATTCAGAAAATGAGTTAAATTCCAGAAGTGCTAAATTGACCTTGTAGTCTCCTCTGCTTGCCCGCTAATTAGAGTTTAACAAGTGGTGCTTTCAGCCCTTCGTGGCACATCCAGAACAGAAAGTGATGCAAATGTGAACCGATATGATCAGAGAGCTTTACCCTACCATCAATTCTACATAAAACCAGATGGGACATCAACCAGAGTTTTGCAGATGGGGGATGGCCCAAAGCCAAGATGAAAGTGGCACTAATAAATCTTACTGTGATGATGTTGTTCTGTTGCACTTCCATCCTTTTTGACACTTAAAATATTACAGCAATTCCCATCTGGGGCAAGGCCCAGAATGTAATTTCATTCTCTTCTAACGTGTTCAGCTGACAGGACTGTCAACAGGCAAGATTCAGTCACTGAAACCAACATCGCTTCAGTGAGGCAGGAACATTTACATCTTCAGAGATAACATTTGTGTTTGCACATACAATATACCTTAGCATAGCTCTTAATTAAATCAAACTGAAGTTGTCACTTAGACATTGATAATGCAACACATTACAGTGATATTTCCCAGGAATAAAGCGAGGCTTTCAAAATCCCCCACCAATCCTGATTTCCTGCTGGATTTTCGAAGTCCTACTTAGAATTCACCCACTTCGTTATACGATATCCATGTAGACTGTTCTTGGAGGTATAATTTGATTAAACAAAAAATTTATGGAGTTATGGTTTGAATTTGTATTTTTCAAAGCCAAAAAAGCATACAGAAGTGTTGTAATAATGTCTGAAGTGCTGCTCAGAATACACTCAAATAACAAAGAGCTCCAGTAAGTAGATTTGTGCCATGCACTATTACAACAGCTTTGCTAATCCAAGAAGAGGCAGGGGTATCAAAGGCATGCTGAGGAAGCACCACAGCCATGTTTCGGAATCAAGTAATGTCTGTCAGCTCTTCAAGACACACAATTTATACACAGTTATCACCAACAGCCTTTTATGCTTAAGAGGGAAAGGAGAAGGCACTGCTGTAGAACAGTTTTCTGGGAGTTTTCCTCTATGATCAACAAGCCTTTACTGGAAGCTAAAAAAAAAAAACAGGATGCAATATGTTGCATATTGCATAGACTCCAGTGAAGAAGGGGCACTGTATCTGAGGTCCACTAAAGCTGATGGATGGTTCCTAAAGCTTTAGCAGATTCCTGCTCAGCCTGTTATCCAGTCAATTCCTTGCCTTTCTGAACTGTAACACATCTTCTGCTGGTTCCAGCTGTTTTTCAGTAGTGAAGAACATTTTAATTAAAAAAATAAATAAATCACCTTCTATTGTTTTCTGAAATGGCTTGATACAAATTCTCATCTACAATATTTTTGCCATATCAGAAAAGAGACCTGCTCATGTGGCAGTGATATTTATTGTGTTCAGCAAATGACAGCACATTCCCTCCTTTAACACATATAACCCATCTCTAAAGACTCATCTTCTCACAGTGTCTTCAAAATTACTGAGTGGAGGTAAAAAACAATAAAATAAGGACACAACAGTCTCTTGTGGTTCAGAGTAACCCACTCTAGCTTGTGTTTTTAAATATAGCTTTGAATTTACACTGGATTTTTTTTTCCATTTTTACCAGCATGCTCAGACTTGTCTCAGTTTCTTGTTCTTCTCTCATTCGAGTCTGTGGAAATTTTGCCTTTGGTGTAATCAGAAGAAGAAATTCAGTCATATTCATATCTCCAGGGTAACATAACCAGAAAGACATTAAAGGGCATAGCCTAGCATATGTACCACTACACATCTCTAAAGTCACTTTACAGTGATCCTTTTTCAAACTCTGCCCATGGTGCAGAACAGAACCAATCTCACTACATTTCTGGGACCTAAACACCACCGTGTGCCAATTCAGCTCACAGATTTGCTCAGTACCAGATTAAATTCATGGATATTTCTCTCAACAGGTCATCCTTGCACCATTCTCTATCTTCATCACTCTGAAAATCCCTGCCCCTGCCCCAGTCTCAGACACGAGCTGCTATCATCTTACCCCCTGAACCATAAGATGGCAACCTAAGGTCTAAGAATCTTAAGCCAGCCTCTTCCACTTCCCAAGGGTTGTAGAATATGGCCTTGAAATGTTTGTCACACTGTAGTGGAGCGGAGCTGTTTGATTGACACTGACACAGCTAAGGAAGCCTGTGCTCTTCAATAGGATGCTCCGGTTTCCACATCCTACTTCCACTTGTGCACCCAAAGCCCTGCTGGCCTACAGGCAATTCCCAGAACAAATAGGCTGGTTTCTATTTTCAGCAGGAGCCACTGTCATTGCTTGGACTCACGTCAAGGCAATATTTTTCTTCTGTTTTTTACAAATCGCAAGCGCAGGTTAAAAAGACATTATCCTCTATGTAACTTGTTCAAACTGATGTGCCAGGTCTTAAATTAACAAGCAAGAGCTGCATTCTGTCCCAAATACTTTGTTTAAAGCTCGTCCAAGCTGACCTGTGCAGTCAGTGGTGCCTCAGTAACCATAGCAGCATATCCGAACAATGCCAAATACTTGCGAACAGACACATAAAAATTCAAGAGGTGGAACACACAAAACGTAGATCTCAGTAAAGAGCAAGAAAAGCCTCTAGAAAAAGCACCAGAGCTGCTGATGGACATGAGAGTGGAGTTAGATCTGCTGTTTACTAACACCAAAAAGAGACTCGTGATGGGTGAGCAAGAGTGCAAGAACCGCCTCAAAATTAAGATAACAGCACAGCTATATACACACAAAACTGGTGATCAAACCAGCTCTGGAAGCCCCCTGAATTATGGATATCTGTGGCCATCACAGTTACCCAACTAGCAAGTTCTGATCACTTCCTTGCAAAAGCCTTGTGGGTACCAGTTTTCCACTTGACAACAGCCCCCAATAGTCCAGAAGCCCAAAGGACATATTGACAGTTGTCTTCCAGTTACATTAAATTATACTTGATGCAGAGAGGTATTTACCTACTGCAATTATCCCTGGAGCTGGAAGTAGCTCCAAGACCTCAGAAGCCTTGAAAAAGCTAATTAATGCACTGCCATAAATAATTCGATCTCTTAGGAGGATATGTACTCTCTACACAGTAAGTAACACCTTTCTTTAATGGAAAAAAGGGATGATTTGAGAATGCATATCTGTATTTTATGATAGGTGTTTATTAACCATTTATAATTTGCCATAATGAAAGCAGAAAAGAAAAAAAGAACTACTTTAGCCTAAAACCCAGCACATTCCTGTGAGCTACACCATCCCTGGAAAGCAAATCTAGGTCTGTCCTGTTTTGTGAGACACAAATACCTCCCACAGGGAAATCTCACATTAAATGAGGAGTCAGTGCAGATCGTTTCTTCCAGACTCTTTTGCAGTTGCAGAGATAGAAGGCGGCTACACAGGACAATCTCTCCACATCTCCACCACAGAGGGAGCAAGTGCCTGCTCTGTGCCCTCTCAAATAGGAGGAAACCCAATTGCTTCCTGTTGCAGAAAAAACAGGGGCCGCAGCACAAAGGCTGCCCTCTGCAAAGCAGCAGCAAACACCTAATACAATAAAAATGAGGAAAGTTATACATCACCTGCTTAGCCAGTGTTGTTACCCAGGAGGTTTTAGCATACTCTTTCAAGAGAAGTTAAAATCTTTAAATAGATTTCCTCTTGTCCTAGGAGCAATTTTTTGTTGTGGAGACAAGCCTGGGTGACCAGCTCTGTTGCAACAGCATAAGAACTTTCATTTACTCATAAGCTGGTTTACATGTTTTGGAAGACACAAAGAAAAAGAGCATCTAGTACCTTAAAAACCACCTCAACCCTCCTAAAAAACAGCCATTCAGTTACCTTCTGAATCCTTATTCTTAATAAGCACTCCAGGCCCACTGGTGTGAACAGCTTACTGATCTAAAAACCAGGGCAAAACTCTTGCCAAGGTTTTTTAGTACAGAAGAAAAGCACACACTGTGCCACAGACCCTCGAGACTGCCCTTTGCGAGGCAAGCTCTGCTCCCTGTGATTCCCTGTGATCCAGCACAAGACAACTGGTAGCAAAGGAACAAGTGGATACCACAAAGACAACTGCTTGGCATCCTTCTCGTGGCAGGAGCACTTGGGAACAGCACCACTAGGAGCTAAAACTGCTTGGACAAATGTGTGCTGGGAGCCACCTCAGGTGAAACGCCAAAGTATCTTTAATAAATAAAACAATTTCTCTCAGTGGCACCGAGCTATCAGGGAGCTTCTGTATTTGAAACTTTGCCAAAAAATCAGCCCAGCCCCCCTGTAGAGAAAGAAATGGACCTTTGAACTCCTTGTGCAAACTTATACTTTTTTAAGTGCAGCTTTTTAGAAACAACTATAGCCAGGGGTGCAACTAATTCAATTATTTCCAGAAGATTTTTAGCTCCATAGAACTCATGTATTATTAAGCCCCACAGCTAAACCATGAACATTATTGAGATCCAGCCTTTCCTTTCTGCACAAAAAATCCTAAAACAAACAAAAACAACCCACACACCAACACCACCAAATATTTTGATGAAAGATCTCCAGAAAAATCCCACAACACTTTCAAAATTCCCTGGCTACTAACAGTGACTTTTAATTTCTGCAGCAAGCTTGATGGTACCTGACTCCATCAACAGATCTATATTCCAGTAGAACCCTTGCCTAGCCTCAACCTCCTACAGCAGCACCAAGAGAACATAATTTACAGTAAATCCTCAGCCAAGCCATTTTCTCCTGTACCTGCAGTCCTAGCAAGAATCAGGTCCCCTCAAGGACAAAGCAGCAGAAGGCAGCTGATCTTCCCTCCCAAACTGAATAACCGAAATCAGCTGGATGAAGAATTCTTATACCCAGAGATAGGTGCCATTAGCAAACAAGAAATCAGTTCACTCCGTAGCTATACATACATTTTTAAAGAAAGAACAGTTACTCTGATTGAGAAAACGCCAGCTTTAAACACCTAATACGAAGCATCGCTGGCTTGTGTTTCACCTTTAGGAAAGGCCTGAGGGAAACTAGTTCTCTGGAGCAAACCAGACTCAGCTTCTCCCTGGCAGTCTCACCTATGTGAACCCTGGGGAAGTGTGTGTGAAAGTGAGGGTAGAGCTTTACTGGTAAGAATTTCTGTGATGTTCCTTGCATTTCCAAGACCTAAACTAACAGGGTAATGAGCAGAAAAAGCCCAGCAGAAAAACACCTGCAGAAGGGAGTCGGTCTCCTGTTCACAGGTTTCCCAGAGGCACAGAAGTGGCCCTCCTCCCCTCGGCAACATCTGGCTCTGCTTAGACAGCAAGTGTGTACCTAACACCTTCGAGCAAACACCAAATGTATGATATATCTACATGTTCTAATGGCCAGTTATGCAAAAAAAATTGTCTTTGAAGAAATATAATCTGGATTTAAATAAACCAAATGCTCCATCCTTTGTTGCTCAAGAGCCATTAAATGCATCAAGTACATATAAACAGCATACAGAAACTAATCAGCATTCCCACCCAAGAAGTCCTAAGTAAAGACCCAGCCAGTACAACAGCTCCCAAGAGGTTGACTTGTTCAGATCACCGATACCTCTGCCTGTTTTTAAACAGCAGCAAATTTTCTAGAAATCTGCATTACTTCACGTTCCAAGTGCTGTAGCTGTCAGTCAGCTCTCCAAAACTTATTACTTCTGTGTATTCACAGCAGTTTGGGAACTGAAGGTTATTTTGTCACTTTCACGCTCCACAAACAGTATAGATGCTGGAATATGGTAATATTTACTCCTGTTTTGCCATCTGCTTATATATGCACATAAAACATGTGACTCCCAGAATGTGGAGCAGCAGAATAACAGCCGTAGCTTTTCATCACAAGATAAAGGTACAAAAATCAATACACATCTTTTTTTTTTCCTCTAATGAAAAAGGTGCTATTGCACAAAAGAAAAAAGCATAGTAAAAAATACCCACACACCTTTTCAGTGGAACATATACTCCTTAGCTTCAGCTTTAACTAAAGAGCTGGAGTCTAAAAAAAACCCCAAAGCCTCCCCCTAAATCCCTACCATCTTGGTTATGTAATCAGTAAAAATCAAACAAACCAAAAACCAGAGGACTAAGTTGTTTATCTTCAAAAGATCCATCTCAGCTTTAGGTGAGGTTCCAAACGGATGAACGACGTCCCCAAGGACCCTCCCACCTGAGCATCTTGACATACTTTAGAAAAATGCCAAGTTTTAGTACTGACACTGCAAACACATTCTGTTACACTCCTCCTTCACACAGCCTGAGCAGAATCCAAGGCAAGAAGCAGCCAGCCCCCAGACCAGGTGTTCTCAGTACACACAAACAAAGCAATTACAGCCCCCACCCACAAACATCTCCCCATGCAGGTGGGGCTTCCTACTCAGGTGTTTATCATTAAAGTCAGTGCTAAAGAAAGATCCAAGATTGGGAGCACATTTAAATAACTCTCTAAATAAAGATGAACATGGCCAATTGAAACGTAAGGACTCTCTGCTTCCCTCAACCAACAAATGAACCCAAACACTGAACAAGTGTTTAAAACACTGGTCCCTGCAGGCTCCCAGCTGTACTGCAGCATCCAAGACAATGTCACCATTGCACCTTTCAAAACTAGCAAAAGCTATTTCCTCCAAGGGCAGCTCTCAGCACAGCTAACTCCAGTCTGAAGTTCCTTCAGCTTATTTTGAACAGAGGTGACAAAGAAAGGTAGATTGACTGGAGGGCTGATGCCTCTGCTGGTCTCCAGCCCCCATCAGATGAGAGTTCTGCACTCTCCCTGCTGTTAGGACACAGATTCTTCAGATATGGAGGGATGCTGGTCTTGCTTTGGGTTTGGGTTTTTTTCCCCTTAGCACAGGGGTGTTGATTAAGGGGGTGGGAAGTCTGGTCTTAGGCCAATCAGAATGAGAACATTTGAAATGGAGCTGTGTAATGCCTCATAGAGACTTCAAGCGCTCCCTGGCCAGAGAATGTCAGAGCTGGATAAATGCTTCTCCTCCAGCTGGTTGTTCTCTTCCAGAGTGTCCTACCCACATGGCAGAGCACCAGCCGGAGCAGTTGGTTTAGTGCCAGAGGCCATGGACACTGCACTCCACAACTCACACTGGTGCAGTACCTCTGCTATCCCACAAGCCACCTCACTGTTTCACACTGCTTTAGGACACTTGTGTTGCCTTCAACCCATAATTTCACCTTGACAGGGTCATACTTCCAGATTCTCGTGACTACAAGAATGAACATTTGTTGTGTTCTCTCCCACTCCAATGCAACTTTCGTATTCCAGGCCATACCGTAGACTGCTGCCCATCAGATCAGTGTCAAACCCCCCAAATTCAAATGCAGAGACCCCCTCCCCAGTTAAGGTTACAGGCACATCTAAGCCCCTTTTGGTTGATAACAGAAGTACTTTCTTAAATCAATCAGTCTAGCAAGACATGAGCTGAACCCACAGCAGCTATGAAAGAATATTCAGTGTCTTGTGTGAATATAAAGAAATTAAAAGACTTATTTTACAGTGCATTTTAATTAAAAGTTCATTATAAGAATTTTCTTTTAAGAACAGCATACTACATATTAATGGAAATATGTAACTTTATCCTACAAATGGGACTCTCACCATATTATTCTTACAATTCAAACATATGAAAAATAAAATATGATATTTAGCTTTATAAATACCCCCAATCCCCCTTTAAATCTTTTTTTTCTTTTAAATAATAAAAGTATTAACTCTTTTCCCAGTACAGCGCATTTGCTATCTGCGAGCCACAAACCAAGTAGTCACATCAATGCCAAGGAAACAACAACATTGTTTGCAAAATATTGAGAGAAAATAATAAAAAAAATGTAGTAGTCAGCCCAGTGCTTACAGAAGAGACAGTCAAGAAGAATTGAAAAAACAGCACATTTTCATATTACATAGGACCATTATAATAACATAGAAACCAGTGCAGAGGACATGTTGGAAAAATATATAGCATTTCTCAGCAAGCAGAAACTGAACTTTGGCACTTGCTCATATAAAGGCCTTTCAAAGCAAAACAAAACAGAAATTCACTTAATCACAGCCTGTATATTTAAAAAAAAAAAAAGAGACACTGACTAAAGCAAGAGAAACAATAGAGAAAAGTTTACAAGCCAGGTCACTACAAATTCAGTACATTCAGCCTACAGAAAATACAAATACAATCTTTCCCCTATCCATCTATGCTGGGATCCTGGCTGGCAAGAGACAGGCTTTGGGCAGAACCTTACCTGAAGCATCTTTATTTCTATGCTGATTACACAGCCCTTTCTTCAAACTGAACTAGAATAGCATTGTCTCAAAAACATTGCCTCCTTATCATAAAATAAGGATTTCTAATCTGCAAATTAAAAAGCAAGACCCTTGCACTCAGACAGTGGCTGTTCTACTCTACCCACGGCGGCACCATAACCACTGTAGTGTAAGGATTAAGTGGTTTATTTAAAAAGGGCTAAAAAATAATGGCTTCAATTCAAAGGGGAGATGATAGACTGGAAGGAAGGGTTCACATCTAGTGTGTTAATCTGGGCTCTCTGTCAGCTACCAGAAAGAATACTTACCACGTGCATGGCTGTTCCCCCTCCCTGCTAGAACTGAAGCTTGGGCTTAACCAAAAGGCTGCTGCAGGCCAAAGAATATTTTTGGATCAGGCCCTAACAAAGCAAGGGCTACTCTAGATAAGAAGAGCTCTTTTCATTGTCAGGCTCACTGCCTCAGTATCTTTGCACTGAGGCAGTTTACTGAATTTTTTTTATTCTTTTGGGCAGTTAAGATTGGGGAAGGGCAGAGAGAAAAAGTGCTTTAGACTGCACAGAAGATTGTCCTACTAAAGGGGGCACTTGAATGGGAAAAGATTGCAGCTATAAATCTAGCAGACGCTCTTCACATGTCTCCACAGGCCATTTAGTAGCACCTCCAAACACATCAACGTTGTTATCAACCCAGGGTATGATGTTGCCAGGCATGTTGGTAGAGCAGTTAGCAATATTCGTGATGTCTTCAGCTTTTAAGACCCTGTCCCATATATTGAACTGGCTCATCTCCCCAACGAAGGCTTGAGTTGCATCAAATCTTCCTCCTACTGTGTCCTTTAGGCACACGAGAGTCAGGATTAGATGAAAAGGTTATTTCAGCATTTTCTTCTTCAAACTCAAAGACCCTCCCCCCCAAGGCGCACTGCTAGGAGGTGTCAGAGACACAACTTCAAGATTCCAGAAGTGTTAATTTAACCAAGATGTTCTGTGGAAGAGTTAAAAGCACCGATCTGAAATGTGTCAAAACAATTCAAAGCAAACAGTAGTGACCATAGACCATCACACATAACCAACCCTGCCCCAAGCAGCGCAGCAGGAAGGCAACTTTAAATTGCCCCCAATGTTTAGGAACCATTTTGCAAGCTTGGAACAGGACAACTTCGGCAAGAACTGCACACGTGTGCAAGGTGAGTCCAAAAGCTTTATGGCAATAGATTGAACTGTAACTGCAGCCTTTGACCAATTGTCTGCAGGGCCTATAATGTGATCTTTGGATCGAAATACACCAGCTTCTTCTCGTTGTATCCAATGATTGCTTCCTTCATCCACTACTCAAGGACAGAAATCACATACTTGGTGCAGTCACACCAACATGAAACCAACAGCACAGGATAGAACCAAGCACAGTAGAGGCAAAGGGCAGGAGAGTGTTCCAGAAATGCTGCCAGCCACTTCATAGTGAGCTGGAGCACCCATTACACAGAGCGTATTAGGATTCTGACTCTACCATTGTGTTATTTGTCATGGATAAGTATCCAGTAAAAATCAGTACCAGGACTAACTCATTTTTCTTTGTCCAGTTGCAAACTTGGAAATCCTACAGAAAGGCTATTTCCTGCTACTCATTAAACTTTTTTTTCAGTGTAGGTAATCATACAATGAAGAGGGAGAGAAAAAACATGAAGATGAGAACCACACAATTCAAAAGCAATAGTTTAATGAGATGTTAACTAGAAAAGCAAGTTTCAAAATCCTTTGGGTTTATTTCAATACTCAGAATGGACTTAACCTCAACCTCCTGACTGCTTTCTGTTGGCAGTACTAATATTCAAACTTTATTAGCATTTGCATTAGAAGAGTTATCTACCTAAGTCTTCAATGAGAAACCAAATGTCTGATTTGGAGTTTGTCCCTTTGACTCCAGACTCACCTTTAAAGTAGACATCAAATTCTGAATGGGTGACAGACTATTCTAAAAGTGTGTAACATACCTGAAAAGCCACTGAATTCAGTCTGAAGGGAGTTCTCCATGGCAGGCCAAATTATAAGTTATCATTATACACCCAGCAGCATTCCAGTACCCACAGTTGTTGGTCCCCTCACCCCATACACACTCTTTCTTTGGTCTATTCTGGGACTTGAGGATTAAGATCATTATTATTCATGGGAGAAAAAGGAAAGTAAGGGGGGAAACAGTAAACTGCTAACGGGGGGGCAGTCAGTTTGGATTAAAAAAATAAAACAAAGCAAAGCAAAAATATTTGCTCTGCTTTCAGCAAGCTCCTTTTTGTCTGCTCATACAACAGCGCAGGCCAATTCTGTCCTTTTTTGTAAGTTCAGTGGCCACATTGCCAGTTACCAGCAATCCAGCTCAAAGGATTTAATTTAAAGCATTATTCATATCTCTGACGAAGTTGCACCCTGTGGCATTAAGAATGGGAACAGGAATAGCAGCAATGTGAATATTCAATGAAACAAAATATACCAATGTATGATTGCACTAAGTACTTGTTGCTTCATTTTAATCTTTCTGATACCGTATATAAAATAGGACCAAGTGTTTACCAGAGAAATGTTCACAGCTGCTGTTTGAGGAGTTTTGATCTTTATTGTGAACACTGAAACACAGTGTCAGTCACTCACCTGTTCCTGACCCAGGATCAAGACACCCCCAGGTTTAATTGGGTGCCAAGGAGCAAGATTCTCCCCGGTGCCAAGCTTCTCTCCATCCTGAAAAGCCTCCCACATTCCATCTCTGGTTGTCCATGTTATACAGATATGATGCCATTTTCCATCACTAATGAAGAGAGGGAGCTGAGCAACCTACAAAAAAAACAAAGAATAACACACGTTACAAACCAACCCTACCAGTTCTAGCACAACATTTAAAAAGGGACAGTATTTACTCTGTCCTCAGAAGAAAAACTTCAGAGGCAGAAGTCAGTCCACTTCTTCCTACTTTGCCCCACCCCTCCTGTATTCAGGAATACAGCCAATCTATTTTGGATGTGAGACATCGTTTCATCTAGAATCAAGTGACACAAGTACTGAGTCTAAGCTGATATCAATCCACTGATGCTGCATATTAATATGTGGCATTCATTATTTAAATCTCAGTGCTCTGTCCTGACTTTTCATTCAGTGCTCATGTTAAGTTTCTCTACAAAC
The DNA here is from genome assembly GCA_033558185.1 of Dromococcyx pavoninus. Taxonomy (NCBI): domain Eukaryota; kingdom Metazoa; phylum Chordata; class Aves; order Cuculiformes; family Neomorphidae; genus Dromococcyx; species Dromococcyx pavoninus. The sequence goes on from JAUMJL010000871.1 coordinate 1,084,310, forward strand.
CTGAGGTTAGGGCTCCAAATAAGAAGGAATTATGCTCCTTTAGGAATCTGATCTGAAACTTAAGTCAACATAAAGACACAGTTGCAGTGGGCTATGGAGCACCTGTGATGTGAGAGAAAAAGCCTCACAGAACAATAATAGTAGTGACATAACACTGAAGAGAAAGTTACCACTGAAGATAAGCAGACTCAAGTTTCATTCTCTTCCACAAACCATTAAAAATAATTGGTCTTCCAATTTTATTTGAGAGGATGATAGGGCTGTTAAAAGTCCTTAAATAGCCACATAACTGAAGCACCTGAGTTGTGTTGCAGATCTGTAAACACGTGATCCCTCAGAGAGAAGAGTTACTAGGAAACCTAATTGAAGGTGGAGAGAAAGGATTTATAATCTGTTTTAAAGGCAAATTTCAACAGGTCTTGTTCTTCTCAAGCATCATTCTGAAGCTTGTCAGAAACCATCAGTGATATGAAACAGTGTGAGACAATTGTTGCTTTTACATGCCTTTTGCTCTGTCTTCTGCAAAATTCATTTTAACATGTCTGAACTTCTACAATTAGAAACACAGAAATACCACAGCTGGCTTACATCTTGAAGGTTTTGCAATAATGTGGCTTCCAACACTGCTTGTTTCATAAAATCAAAACACAAGAAGCCAAGATCTGCTGGTAAATTCAGAGGACGTGCATAAGCATGTGCACACCTACATGTCATGCTGCTTTGTCTCAACACAAATATATGTGACATTTGCCTTCTTAACAAGTACTTTTATGAACTTGCAACAAAGAGATAGACAACAGACTAACAGCCACTACCATCCCAAAGGCCCAGAGCTGGCTTCTTTCAAATGGAAGGTACCAAGAGGTACCAAGCATTCAGGTGTTATTCTGGTTATGTAGACAATAAAGAAGAGTTAATAGATTCTCACCTTATCATTAATTAGCAGTTCAATTGGATTATTCCCCCATTCTATGAGGACAATTTCATTAGCCTGCCCAGGAACAGCATATGAGAACGGGGTGCCAATTCCAGGAGAAGCACTTGATCTCAACCACAAGCATACAGTAAAAGCATACAGCTCTGGCAGAGTCTTCTTGATCTTCCCATATAAGTAGTTTGTGCGAAGAGGAAGAGAAACTTTGAATTCATCAGGTGACTTAAACGCACTGTTACCTAGAATTACATTGAGGGAGAAAACCCTTTAGCATTTAACAAATCTTTAAACATTAAACAAAACAATGTATTTGTAATTGTTAAGAAACAATATAATTGAGATTGAGAATCTTTGGAATTTTAATCACTTGAGAGGTACACAAAAAACATCTATATTGAAGTAATATTTCTGAATGTTGATTTTGCAACACAGAAAAATACAACTAGATTTTATACTGATTATTTAGCTTATTTTTCCTGCCCATTTAGAGCAAAATAATAGATGGCAGACAACTAATGAGGCTATTAAATATTTTCTTTCTTCATTGCTAAGTTCATGGCTGGAGGCATGCCTATTTCAAACAATTCAAACTGTTTCAAAATATATTTACTGTTACCAAATATGAATTGTCTGATATGCTCATTATTAAAGCATCACAGCACTTTAAAAACAGTATTTCTTTTCCTATTCCTGCTACACAGCGAGCTAGCAGCAGCGTGCCCATTTCACAGATTGCAGGCCAAGAAACAGGTCGATGCTCTCATTTTACGTGGCCAATCTGAAATAAAAAGGAGTTGACATATTTCAGAAAGCAGAGTTAAATTCAGTAGAACTGCTTTCTGTCCCATATACAAATCAGGAAGAGATGGAAACATAAACAACGCTGAAGTTCAAAGTGACCTGAAGAAAAACACAAGAAAGTTATAACCTATGAAAACATTTGACATTTAACATAAAAGCAAAAACAATTATTTAGCTTTTTCTAAAAGATGTAATAAAAAGAGTGAGAGATGCTTATCAAATTAAAAATTCTTAAGACCAGAAACGTTCTAAAGTTGCAATACTCTGTATTAAATAGTTTGGGCATACTTCAGATGTAGTTGCTTACAAGTAATTTTCTAGAATAAAATATTAAGGAGATAGAAATTGCACATTGTGCCACAGAATAAAACCCCACGCTTCTGTAGTAAAGCGCCACCCTCAACCTTTTAGCAACCTGTTCCAAGCACCACTCATTTCCTTTACTCACATCCCTGAAATAAATTCAATCCCCTTGCCAGGCTTAACGCTCCAACCCAAAAGAAAAGCTGTTTTCACAAAAGGTTGCCACAATTCTCATATGCAATTTTTAAACCATTGGCATTCTCTCAGTTCCCGTTCTCAGAAGCAACTGAAGTGTTTTGACTGCATTTTTCACAGAATGAGGGGGTGGAAGAAGAAAAAGCTTGTCTGATGCTTGTATCTGTCTTGAGGAGCTTAGAGACCAAAACCTCACATATTCTAAATTCTAAGCAAAAAAAACCAGAGCATTAAGGCTGAAGTTGAGCAGCCTCCATTAGGCTGGTACAAACCAGTATCACCTATCAAAAAAAGAAACATATTCCATTAAGAGCACCAGTCATTCAGTGAAAGAACTTAAAGAAATAATAATGGGTTAGAAAATAACGAATAATATTAATTTTTTATATTTTCAGTTTGTTCTCGTGACTTGACAACATCTACAACTCCAAATGATAACAAGATTCTCCTGTTCTGGGCAATGGGCACATGCACAGGATAAGACAATCCTTTTCCTAAAGAATCTTGTCCACTTCATATAAAAATAATTCAGAAATATTGTTATGCCCTTTTAGAGATGAAGGAAATAGTTCTAGACTTAGAAAGTGACCTGTTCACTTCAAACATTGCCTGTATTTAATCTACAAAATCATTAAGTTCTTAGATCATTACTCCCCTCACTTTAATTTGCCAGAGGAAGCAAAGGTAGATAATAGCTAAGATGCACTGTAATAGACAGCAAATCACACAACTAAAAGAAAGCCTGGGTCTTGGTTTCTGGCCCAAATTCTTCATTTCCCTGGAGACTTAAGACAGCCCTCTCCCCACACAAAAAAAAATAAAGGCTATTTTTAAACTATCTAAATTACACATTCTTGTTCTCCCACCACTCCCTTTCTCTTTCTGATGACTTGTTGATGTGAGTCACATCCATCAGAGGCAAGGACTAACAATACTTGCCACAAAAGACACTGACAGGACACTAACACTCGAGAACTTTAGGTGCAGTTTAGGCTTTTTCTTGGCTCTCAGGAAATACTAAATGACAAAGCCAGTAGATATCTTCTTCCTCCCTCCTTTTTCCCCTCCTTCACACTTTTTAAAAATAAGAAAAAAGATACAGTATTACATAAATGGATCCATTAGGCTGCATTTTAAAATTCATGAGATATGTATGTTTGCACCATCTGGATAGCACGTCCATTAAGATGCTTTTAAGCAGAGAACCTATTCACCTTGGAAAAATCATTTAAAGATTGGGCAGTGACATTTACTGGTACTCTAGTCCTGCACAGTCCATTCTGTAGATGTGTACAGTCAACACAAAAGAGTTCTGTTCTTTAGCTCATTTCCATGGGCATTTGTAATTCAAATAAACAGATCCTACTCAAGCATAGAGATCTCAGTAATAATTAATGTAAGTATCTGAATAAATTACTAGGATTAAGACAGCATCCCCCAGTGGTACCATGTGTAATCTGCTGTGGGATAGGACACAATTCAAGTACCTCCAGCACCCAAAGTCATAACCAACAACAACAGGAAAGAACACCAGCAATACTTTTAAAGCAGCTGGAAACAGCTCTGATATAAAATGCCATTCATTACAAAGGCAGTTGTTCTAATTAAATTTAGCCCATATGATTTTTCAGTCCAAATAAAGGCAGTTCTGCGTACTCAGCATTACCTAGGCATTCACCTGACACCAATATCATACTTCTCTCTATTTCCACTTGCCTCCTTATAGATTTTTACATCCCACAGACACTAAGAGTTCCACCCTAACCACCCACATATGCCAAATTAGAGACAGAAAGCCAAAGCCATGCAGAGACCTGTCAGGAAGAAAGCTTGTGACTGAAGAAAAAATGAAAGCCAAGGATTTGCACTGTCACCTAACATTTAGGCCAGCACCTTAACTGTCCTCCCCTCAGGGCCCACATTTAGGCTACTGCTCTAGGAGGAGGAAGTACACAAAATTAACTACTACAGGGATGTGTTTAGAGTTCTGTGCAGATTACCTTTTTCCAATTCAGACACTCTTTCTAGCAATGCATTCAGGGCTGTCTCAGTTTTCTGCCGATGGGCTGATGTCTCATTATGAAGCAAAGACTTTTCATCCTCAAGCTCGGCCACTTTGCTCAGGAGTTGGCGTTCCAGGTCTCCAAGCCTCCGTTGAAGCATCTCTCGAAGGTCATTAGGCAGTGCTGCATACGACACGTTGGCTCGGAGTTGATGCTTAAGTGGAAATAATAAGAAAAAACCCTGTTATTTCTAAAACAGAAACTCTGAAATGCAGATACGCTCCTGATTTAAGCGGAAGAAAGCAAGATCACAGAGTTCTCCAGCAAGTACAGAAGAGGCATTGCTTTTTAGCACTTGTCACGTCCAGTGCTTTTATCAGCACTGTAGCTAAACAGGTCCTGAAACAAAAGGGCACTTTTGTTAGAGGCTTCCAGTGCTTGAATGAAGGAGTCTTCATACATTTAAGTATAATAAAATCAATACAGGGAGCTAGGTGTGATGCACTTACATTAGTATGGGCACACATAACACATTAGTCAACTTTTGCTTTAATTACTGCAAGGGACATTGCCAAAGTAAACAGAAAAACTATTTCTTTTTACATAAAAAAATAAGCTATTCAAAAGTGAGTTTATCAAATGAAAGTTTCCTCATTTTTGATTTGCAAAATGAAGAAGTCAGATGTTCTTTAGATCAACTGTAAGTATTAACCAGTGAAAATCTTTTCATTTAATTTGAACCCACACACACACACACTTTCTCAAGTAATGCTGATGTCTTTAAGGATACTGAGAAACGAACAGTTCCACCTACCGTACTATTCTAGTGGAGTTTCCCTTCTACAGCCCTAAAAATATGCCTCAAAAAAGACAGTAACTGAAAAAAAGCATTACACTATGTTCAAGAACAGCAGTCCAGAGCATTTAGACCTCACATGATAACCCACCCTCACATCACCACTGACTGCTTGGAGGACAGCAGAACCTGTATGTGGCTCTCTGGGTATGGAAAGCAAAACAACATCCAGGACAATTCCTGTGGGAATTCTCTCTATAAAATATTGCCATGAATGCCACTCTACCCTGGCCACTGTCCTAAGGCTCATGGAAATCAGTTATCAGTGGGCTTGGACCAAAACCCCTTTCTACTCACAAGCATACAGAATCAGGCTTCTTTTAGTTTGCGTCAGCTCTAAATACCTCATCTTATCTTCACAATCTGCCCAACACAATCTCCTCATTACCAACTGGTCTGTTCAGCACCCTTTGCCAAAATCTTACTGCCCAAGATGCCAGCTTTATATTAAAGAATCAATTGGTTGGGAAAGACCTTTGATATCATGGAGTCCAACTGTACCTGTCCACTACTAAATCAGACCCCTGAGCACCTCATCTACCAGGTCTCTTGAACACCTCCAGGGATGGTGACTCAACCACTTTCCTGGCAGCTGTGTCAGTGCCAGAGAACCCTTTCAGTGAAGAAATTTTTCCTGATATCTCAAATCCCACGAAGTCACATTCCCAAAAGGTAAAATTTAGACATATTAACACAGAAACTATGCTGGTGACAGGCAGGAAAACTGTGATTTCACCCCATGCAGTGGGAGAACACATTCATGGAGGAGCTCTTCAGATTTACTACCATTAAAGCCAGCAGATACATCATAGAATCACAGAATGGTTTGGGTGGAAGGGACCTTAAAGATTACCCAGTTCCAACCCCCTGCCATAGACAGGGCCACCTTCCACTAGACAAGGCTGCTCAAGACTCCTTCCAACCTGGCCTTGAACATCTCCAGGGAGGGGGCATCCACAACCTCCCTGGACAACCTGTTCCAAGACATATATATAAATATATACATAAAAATGACCAAGGAAACAAGACAAGTCAAACCAGCAACTCACTCCTAGGGTACAGCCAGTTTGGATCCATCTCCATCCCTAGGGAAGCAATCATCAAGCCTGACAATATTGAAGAAGCATTTGGCCAACAGACACGCGGTGTGAACGTTGGGAGTGTCCTGTGCGGGGACAGGAGCTGGACTCGATGATCCTCGCGCGTCCCTTCCAACTCCGGCCATTCTATGATTCTCCCCGTCCACCCAGCGCTCCAGAGCCACTCTCACACGCTAAAGCCGCTCCAGGTGCGGCGCGGGCGGGCAGGGAGGGGGCACCGCGCGCCCCGGCCCTACCTCCAGGCTCTCTAGGCGGTCCTTCAGGCTCTGCATGGTGCGGCTCAGCTGCTCGATGACCTGCGCCGGGTCCCGTGGCAGGTCGCCCATCGTGTCCTTGCCCTTGCCCAGCTCCTTCTTCCAGGTGCCCGCGGCGGCTTTGCCGTCGGCGCTCTCGCAGCGGCTCAGCTTGCTCGTCAGCTCCCGGATGGCCTCCCGCTGGTTCCCGATCGTCTCCTTCTGCTGCAGGACGGTCTCCCGCAGCTGCAGCACCGTGGCTTTCAGCTCCTCTTCGGGGGGCAGCGCGCCGCCCTGCATGGGCACGGGCGGCAGCGGGCAGCCCACGTCCAGCGGCAGCGAGGTGCACACGAACCGGCTGCCCGGCGGGCTCTCCTGCTCCGCTGCCGACGACGACGACGACCTCCGCCCGCCCGCGGCTACGGCGAGCAGGAGCCCGGCGACCACGGGCAACATCCCGGCTGGAGAACGAGGCGACAGCTCGGAGGGGTTGACGGGGCGAGAACCAAGCCGGTGCTGACGGCAGCCGGCGCCCCGTCCCGCCGCCGCGCTCGCAGAGCCCGCTGCCCGTCCCACCACGCTCCTCACGCTGCGCTCGCCGCCACCGCCTTTTCTAGGCAGGGCGGGCGCGTGGGGGGGCGCGCGGGTAGCGCCGCGCGCGCTGATTGGCTGCAGCCCTTGCTGACGCCACGCGGTCCCGAGGGGCCCGGGTGTGCGGGGAGACCCGGCCGGGCGGGGCCGGCAGCGCGGGAGGCGGGAGCCCCGCCCGGCCGGGGGTCCGGGCCGCGGGCAGCGCGGGAGGGTCCTCGTCCCGCGCGCTGCTCGAGGCAGAGGCGAAGGTGCCTTAGCGTTTTGTCCGAACGGGTCCGGCGGAGCTCCACGGATGGGGCCGGCGCAGCCTCCCGGTGCCCCACCGGGAGAAGGGCTCCTCCCCTGCCCAGTCTGAGCCTCTCGTGCTTCAGCTGACACCCGGTCCTCCCGGCTCGTTCCGCGGTGCAAAGCCCGGCTCCATCTCCGTCTTCTCCTCTGTTGAATTCCCTCCCGCTTGTCGGTGCCTTTGGTGTCCTGAGGCGGTCAAAACCGGACATGAGGACTCCGGTTGACCCGACCAGAGCCAAGCGCCGGGCGCTACCGCTCGACCGGGCTCCGCTGAGGCAGCCTGGGGCAGCGATCGGGCAAGTTATGGATCGATACTCAGAGTCGTGATGGAGGGGAAAGGGACAGCGGCATTTTAAAAAAGAACTCAAGAAATCTGTATAGAGTAAGGCTGGACAGGACCACAAAGAGCATGGTGGGTTCAGCTCTGCTGTTCGTGGTATCCAATATTTTTAATGCTTATCCCAATTATGTTAAATTTATCAGCCATATAAATTTAATAAATAAATAAATGATAAATAATAACTAACTAAATAAAAGACATATATTTTTCCAAGTGCCATACAAACATAAGCTGAACAGTTCTTGCAAACTTCTTATGGATATGCAATGAAAACTGTTACCTCTACTGGAAAAATTGAGTAACAATTTCTCTAGGCATTGGCAGAGGCTGCTCTTAGGACTCCAGAACATTTGAGTGGAATTTAAGATTTTTATAAAGTTTATATATGGAAATTAAAGACATTTTACTGTGAATAGCTATTTCTATGAAATACTTAGCTTTTAAAATAATAATGAATAAAAATAAGGAATAAAGAGTATGTAATTGAAAAGACTTTTAGCTTTTTCAGTCATGTGAATCACTTGATGTTACAGAAGGAGTTAGCAAGTTTAAAGGAGTGTGTATCACATTGGTAGTTAAATCTGACTGTTTTGTGAAGAGCAGTTTATTTGTTCAGCAATGTCGTGTTTGAAAGCCGTGTTGGTCAAAGCTGACTGCAGACACCTTGAAACCGTGCAAGTGAGAGGTACGGTTCATATTGCTTATGACCGAGCGGAAGGGCAGAGTTCAATAAGTGGCCAGAAGCTCCAATTTCTGTCTGAATGCCTTTTGTCTGCAAACCAGGTCTCTAGAGATAATATTGCTTTTTGGTTGAGCGGAAAAGAGGTACTTGCTCAAGTGCAGAGGCTCTGACTAATTCCTGGTTAGACACCTAACTCCCATCGAAATCAACAGGATATCACTGCTTAATCATTCCACTGATTAAAATTCCGGATGCTGCAAAGAGGAGGACCATGCAAGTACACTAGGAACATCTCATCTGTCAACAGTGTCTTTCCATCCACATAAGCCCAAGAAAAATTAAAGCCTATATGTAGCAATGTACCAAAGTTCTTGCTATATATGTAAGATTATTTGGTCGCACCTGTATCGCATTATAGCTCATTTCTCCTCATGTCATGTGAAGCAGTATGAAAAATCTTGAACAATTATAAAATGTTGGGTTTGTCCGACCTTAAGGCCCGTCACCCTACTTTCAGACAACAGCAGCCAATTGCTTTTATCTGGCTTGATTCCATCCTCTGTAATATGAATTGTGATGGTCCCCCAGGAAAATAACCTTAGGTTACTTAAACTTCAAAATTCTGATCCGAATTTTAAAACTCACTTTACAATTCAGAGCTGTTCCTAAACAGATTTTGACTCAGTGCATGACAGTGATAAAAGGCGTTGCTCCTTTTTAAATTCAAGCAAGGTGTAGCTTGAAGGTGTTGCTTAATTATAGATAGCTTTTTGTCATAATCTCTTATTCAGGCAATCTGAGAAGTAATACAAGCAGCAGCAAGCAATAAACATCCGACTCCCAAAGTTCTGTAAGGTATATGGTGGAAAATTGTTCATGACAACAAAAGTATTGTCCTTTATTACTATACTGTTTCTTTTTGATAGTAAACCTGCAAATATTATCAACAAAGACACTCAGAAATGTCAGTTACTGCACAATGGGACATAAATGTGGAAGAAGGGTGGACGGACATGGAGAAAGGTAGGTATTATCCATCATCCTCCAATATCCTCAATATTTTTCTATGCTGCTTTCAAAAAAACCCACAAACAAGACAAATTACCCCACTTTACCCCACTTGCAGATTCATAGACCTAACTTTATTGCATGTAATGATTTATTGAAACACTGCTTGTGACTGTAGCCAGTGTTTTTCCGTGTTGAAGGCCACATCAATCTTCATTATGAGTCACTAACATGCAGCAGTACATTACCATAAATAATAAATCATAAAAAAATTGAGAAAGTCTGCCATTTTTACATCAATATATTACATGTTAAGGCATAAACAAGCTTAATACTCGATAATTTGAGATGTTCTAAAAAACATTTGCAAGGAAGGGTTTTATCCTTATGACCAAGATGAACAGTTTATAGGCACAGCAGCGTAAAAGTTGATTGGGGTAGAGGGGGAAGCACACTGAGTACAGATAACTTACTATTGCATTTGAGAGGTTTTTAATACTCCCTGGCTCCGTGGCTTTCAGGCAGCCTAGCATCTCATCAGCCCACAGAATGGGGTTTTAATTTTTAATTTAACTTTGACAGTTTCTACTGCCTTCAAAAGGGCTTTATTCTCTTTGGAAACAACATTTGCATGCTATCTGTCTTTATCTATGATGCACAATTGTAATATCTAATACTGGAATTTCAATAAGTATGTGAAATGTAGTTGGATTCTCAATAATGTGAAGATCTTGTGTTTAGGATGAAGGTCTGAAACTCAGGAGATCTGACATAAACCTTTGCTAATACACTTCTGTCTGGCCAGTATCACTAACATAACCTTACAAAAACTTTTAAATGTGCCATGTGAATATGTATTTCCCTTTCTTCTCTAGCCTTTCTCGGATTATAAACTCTCACCAGGCAGAAATTGCCTATTCCTGTATGTCTGTGCTTCACAATGGGGCATAGTCTCACTTGATGCTTATTATTTGTATCAGAGTGGGGTTTATATTCGTTAGGTTATACTATTTTATTTAATCCACTTGCTTCTAAGAAAATGGTACTTGGGCTGCTCTTTACAACTGCTAAAGTCAAAAAAAAATATGTAAGAATTTATCACTTTGTCAAAAAAAGGCCAATTTCACAAGCAAAACAATGAACACTTCATCAGCAATGAGGCCTTTAATTATGAACTTTGTTCAGTTTCCTTCTTAATGTGTGTTTGCTGAAGTAATCAGCTATGAACAGCTTTACTTAATCTTTAATATCTACTTCCAACTGCATAAAATTCTCCTGGGTACTGATTAGAGATGTGCCACAAAACTGAACCTCAAAATGTTTAAGCATGTCTCAAGAAATATGGTGTCTGGAAAGTGCTGGTATCGGGAAATTTAGGGGGAAAGAGAAGCAATGAACCAGTTACAGGAAAAGAAATGCAAATCTTGGGTTTGCCTATAGAAGTTAAAATCACAGCATCCAGGAATATCGCAGCACGAGGATTTTGTTCAACATATTTAGATGTTCGTAATATTCCCATCTTATCCTGCCTTTATGGATAAAATACAGATAGAATATTAGAAGAAACCAATCATTAAGAAACGTACTCCCTTTTTCTTTCCATATCTTAGGCTGTTCGATAAAAATCATAAATGAAAAATGTATTCCCTTTTAAGTCAACAGGATTTTGGCACTGATCCGAATAAATTCAGGATTTCTCTAGATCATCTAAATGATACATTAGTTTTCTGAGAATCATTAATTAGGATGATCTTCCTTCTAGCGGAAGGAAAACAGAACTTACTGCAGAGGTGCTCACTGTAAAAACTAACTGAGAGATTTACTGCAGGAACTTTCTAAATAACATCAGATACTTAAAAGAGAATTTACTGCCTCCAGCGTTCTCATATGCTGCTAAAGGACAGGAATAGGAGACTTTTTCAGGAATACAGACTCGCTGCCTGTCACCCTGATGCTAATCACCAGCCCAGGAAACAGCGGGTCAGCCACTGCAGGACCACTTATCCTCCTGGTGCTCTACAGACATTTAGCCCAAAATGCCAGGCTTAGAAATACATTTGAGAAGGGAAATAGGTTAGCTGCATGGAGAGCAAACCCTGAGACCTGTATTAGTCAGTTCTTATTAATGCATATCTCCCTGAAGCAGAAAGAATTTTGCCCAATTCCAATGCAATACAAACCACAGAATTTGGCTAGAGATATGCAAAATACATGGCGATATATTTTAAAGTTTCCCTATATATAAAATATACTGCAATGCATCAAATGCTTTCACATGTTCAGAACTGGGTATTTAGTGCTCAAGTTTCTTTTCAAAACTCAATCCACTTAGATTTGGTGGGTTTGCATAATAAGATGCTACCGCGAAAAGACCTAATATTGCATATCTTTGTGTAGCAAGTGGGATACATTTCCTCTCTATTAGCTCCATTAGCACCATGGATTATAGCTTCCAGTGCAGTAGCTATGACACAGTTATTATGCTCTATTGCAGGTGTCTCAGTGCTTTGCACAGGAGCAGGATAAAACACCTCCTGTTACACCTCCAAATACTGCAGTATGGTTAATTATTACAGTCCACACTTGGGCCTGCTTTGGTGGGTTAATAAGCTTGCGGGAGCCCCTCAAAATCCTTTTAGTCCTACAAAGTTTAAAGTCCAGTAGCAGGTGAATAATTCCCCTTTTGCTGGACAGAAATTGTGTCCTTTGATGAGATGTTTCCCTTTACATTATGCTTTTTGAAAGTTCTGTTTTCTTTCTGCGATACAGTTACATAAACCAGAAATACCTGCTTGAATCAATCATTTATATTCTGCATGTATGTACTTGATGCACTCACACACATATATATGTTAAATGAAATATATTTTTGAAGTCACCACACTAGAAATACACACTTGGACTTTGAGCTCCAATTCACAGAACAGAATGTGATGTACCCACCTTGTGACAAAAAAAATAAAGAAAAGAGTACATGAGAGACAAATCCAGGACAAAAGGCAGCACAACTTTGAGTGCCTTTCCATTATAGAACATTACTATAGAAGAAGTTCAGTCTTTCATGTCAGTGAGTTAGTTTTCCAATTCTGTCAGAAGTGGAGTGATAACTTTGAGTTCTCCCTACTGGTATTTCCCTCATCCTTTCACTATTTTTGTGTCTCATTCTGTGGGTGACAATTAGAAATGCTATTATGTCCTGACCCGTACAACATGTGAAATGCCAAAGCACCTGGTGTTCTGAGATGATGTTAAGTCACCCCAATAGGTTTCATCTCAGGTTCTAATGAGTGTGACAAAGTATGATCCATGGAGAGGCTCCATAGAGTTCTGGTTAGGCCAAGAAAAAAAAGTCATTGTCTATGGAGACAGTTTTTGCAAGAAACTAGGATGCATACAGGTGGAAGAAGACAGGCACAAGAAAATCACAAAATAAAGGGTTACATTGTTTTAGCTAAGGATTCTGCACCAAGCATGTTTCAGACAAACACCTGGGGCCAGGCTAAAGATTCGATAGTGAATCTGGAGATGAGTTTATTTACTCCAGCAGTTAGAAGTGTTTTGGCTTTACTGTAATCCATAGCAGCTCCCTAGTGGTGTCTCATCCCTTGGGTCTGGTAAGGTTATCTGCACCAAGAGGCACTTGTGTGTGAGAAAAGTTAACCAGCCCTGCCCTAATCTTTTCAGATTGTAACTGTCAAAAATGCATTTAGTTGTCATTGTACTAACTCTGTTTGGCCAGGCTGCAAACATATTTTCAGAGGAGTAGATCTAAATAAACTTACTTGATTTTACTGCTCATAACAGATTTACCTTACCCTTCCTGCCACTTGCCCAATTCCAGTTTGATTTAACCTGTTAGCTTTTCATCATTTAAGACAAGACCTTTGGGAAGCGATTGTCCCTTTTACATGTGTTTCATAGTACCCAGCTAACTCCCCACTAACATCAAATACAAATGCTCGGTATTGTAATGGTATTACTCTCATCTATATTTTTGTTATCTGAGGTCTGAATTCAGTGGCAATTTTATATTTAATTGCTTTGTTCAGTACCTTTCCCACAGTATGCCATCATAAAATGGAGCCACACACTAAATTTCTTTCTTTGCAGAAAATTTTACACTGCGTTACTGCTATTTTGGTATACGTTTTCTAATCAACATTCATCAAAATAGCAGTAATGGAATGTAAAAATTTTCAATACTTTGCATTTAAGTGGTTAGCAATATTTTAAGTATTGTGAAATGAATGGCATTGAGGTAATTCATTTGTGAAACAGATGCCACCTCAATGTTTTTAATCTTCAGGCTGTGAAAAATATCCTGGACTATGACAGAGCATGTTCTACATCCTTGCTGTGCCTCACTATGTGAACAGCGTGAAAAAATCACTGATTTTCTGACTAGCTGGCTGGAGGGCAGGAAAAAATCCTGTTCCTCTAGGTTTGATTGAAACTCAAGTTAACTTTCAGTGCCCACACAAACTGGGAAAATAGGATTAAGGGCCAAAGAGATATTAACAGTAGACATATTGTACATCTGCTTTGACAGATGATTTTCACACTTCACAGGTTTAACTACAGACCACTTTCACAGCAGTTCTTATGAAGCTAAACTGCTTCTAAATGAAATCATTAAAAACCAAGGATTAAAGCATCGAAATCTAAGCTCTCATAAAACTATCCAAACAGTAATGATAAAGCAAATAAAGTAGACCACTTACATACAAGTTTTCAAAATAATTAGATGTCTACGCATCAAAATCTGATCAATCTGTTTGTACAATGCTAAGAGCCTTAGTCATCTATTTATTTCACTGACTGTGAATCATTAAGCATATGCCAAACTAATTTTTATCTGTGATTATGCAAGTACAATATACTTCATAGGCTGTTTAAATTGTAGGGATGAGACTAAGAGAATCACCTTAACTTCTTTCTGCTTGTAAAATGACTGCAACCAGATACCCTCCAAAACTTATGACTTCAAGTGATGCTGTTTTAGTCTGGATCAATGGCAAATAATTCAATACAGAGCCAAATTGAGCTACCACAGTTCAACAAGTCAAGGAATTTCTTTTCTGTTTGATCTGATAAAGGGCTTAGTCTCAGAACTGTTCAAGGAAATGCTATAAATCCAAAAGTGTAAGTTCAAATCCTTATCCTGGGTTGTGTGCCAAAACCCACACTCAGTCAGAGGTCTGGCAAAAGAGTACTTGGCTGTTTGAGCTGGGAAGTTGAAGGGACCAGGCACAGCAGTGTGCCACAAGTTACAGATGTGCCTAAGCTGGATGTGCCATCACCGTGCTGAGAAGAGATGAGCGAAATTCTTAAAACCAGGAGGAGATTCTGGAATCCCTTCCTTAATACAAGAAAAAGATGGCAAATGTTTATTTTTCTGCAAGAATACTTATGACCTTTTTGTAAGTGCCACAAACATTGGGCTGCAATAATATTTACTCATTTGCATCCATATTTAATTTTTAGTTTCATCTTGTCATACTTACATAAAATATTGTTTATGAATGACAGCCCTTAGAGGGAATTTTCTAAAAATAAAGGGAAAAGTAAAGGGAGTATTCTTAAAATCTTGTCCGACTTACTTGCCACTGTGCTACAATTCAGAGTTGTGCTTTGTAACACTGCATTGGGCTCAACCACCAAGCCTCTTCCTCAGTTTTCCAAGATAGAAGTTACAACAGTGATGAAACTAACTGCTGGGAAAGCTAAACACTTCTGATGATTAAAGAACTGTTTTTAAGGGTTTGTACTGTTTCTGCTTAATCAGAAAGACAGCTCCACTGTGGAATTAGTTGTTGGTAACTGCTTTTACTTCTACCCCTAGATAGGTTTGATACAAGCTCTTCATGCTTAGGATGCACAAAGATAAAGTAAAAGAGTTAAGTGTAAGTACTGCTCCAAAGAAGGGCAGAGAGAGGGAGGTCTTGTGAATGAGGTTCATTACAAAACCAGATTTGCTCCAGTTTTACTCCAATTGCTGTAAAGGCAAGATTATATGAGTATATCATTGCTGGCTGCAGCATGGGGACTCTTGAATAAATGGCTTGATCTTTATAATAAGTGTAACGGATACGAAAAGCATTGCTGAGCAGCAACTGGAGGGCTCCAGATTATGACAAGTAGATTATTCCAGTAAGAACTACTTAAAACAATTGACACCTTCAGGGCTTTTTACCTACAGCACAGTTCTTTGTGACCACTAAACAGGCTGGGCAAAGTTTATGAAATTTTTACTAATGTAGAGGAAACATCACAGCTTAAAAATCATCATTATTCTCCTGAACCATGGTTTTTGCAGATGTTTATTTTCTATTTGAACCAAAATTATGAGTAGTGCCAACTGGGATACTAATGTCCTGAGGAACTGTGTAATAATGGGAGGTGTATTTATCTCTGGACTGGACTCATTCAAACTCAGTGAATGCTCATGAGTCAGCACAACCTCAGTTACCACCTTGCACGACAGAGCTGCCCAGTCTAAGGCCAACTCAGCAATCCTTGTACCTAAGCTGAAATCATAGCTTAGACCTTTCAGTGAGACACACTGTTTCATAATATGGTTTATTTACCTAGTGCTGTTCATTCAGAAGCACTCCAGTCTTCTAAAAATAACTCAGTATATTGTACGATGTGAATGAACTTAAACACACATCGTGAAACAAACGGTAGCTCCAAGCTCAACTGGGCAAGAGAAGCAGTCCCTAATTTCTCTGACGCTCGCCTGGAGTATCTGGAAGCATTTGTTGAGAGAAGTTTAAAAATGGAAGCACTATTTAAAAAAATCACACATGAGAAATTATTTTGGAATAATCTGTTTAAT
The DNA here is from genome assembly GCA_033558185.1 of Dromococcyx pavoninus. NCBI lineage: Eukaryota > Metazoa > Chordata > Aves > Cuculiformes > Neomorphidae > Dromococcyx > Dromococcyx pavoninus. The sequence goes on from JAUMJL010000871.1 coordinate 1,100,482, forward strand.
GAGATACAAAGTGATGTATCCTAGGTGCATTACTGAACTGTCAGAAAGTACTGAACATACAGCAGTGGCACCTCTAATTAATCCATTGAGTACCATTAATCCAACAGCCGAGGTGTGCGTAACGCTTGCATAACAAATACTTGGGAAACAGAACCTTGCGTTTGAGCATAATGAGGTGAGGGCATGATACATCTGGTACAATTATGAAAGGGCATGTTTATATATTAAAACCAATATATATCATATTAAGGGGGGCATAAATTTTGCATGTTAGATTTCTAGAGGACAATTTTCCACATCTAATTGAAACCCCTTTATATTTCTGTTAATTTGTTAACTTAACTCTTTTTACACAGGACTTACCTGGAATTCATGCTGTAGTTGTGATTTCTTTCTTCCTGACCATTCACTGGTCTCGTGCATTTGTCTGTCAACTCTCCTCACCCCTACTGACTTATTTGTGAGTAATTTTCAGAAATTTTCTTCCAAGTATTTAGCATTGTAATTTGACTCATCTGACCTAATTCTTCAAAGATACGGAGACCATTGTTGTGCTTACAAAGGTGATTTTTTTGGTGAACACTCCCACTCATAAATCCTGTTATCTAGAATATTTCTAGAAAGCAAGAATGCAAGAGGCACCAACATGGCTAAAATAAATTCAACTCAACATTTAAACAATCACAAACCACATTTGTTTAAAGTCTGCTGAGCTGAATGTGAGGTTTCTGAGCATGTCATTTTTTTATAGCGAAGTCACTACACTTCATTGTTTAAATCACAAGTTTTAATTATTTCCCTTACTAAAGCTGTATTTCAATAATCTAACCAGTCTGAGCATGTTCCTTGTTAAAGCAATATCAATAACCTTACTTCTGTGTGCTATGTTTGAATAATCCATAAGGATATTAAGACTTTATTATATGTGGGATCTGTGATATATAAGGCACATAGATGAAAGTAGCAAAGGTTTTAGCCTCATCATTGAAACCTCAAAGGAGCAGTTCTGGTATAACTACATGGTCTCAAACAGATGTAATCCTTTGAGCTATAAGACAAAAAAAGCCCACAATACATTCCAAATATTAATTCTCAAGTCTATTGCTGTAGGGTTTGAGTACAGCCAGGATTAAATTTCCTGAACCAGAAGTAAAGTGGCAGAAATAAAATATATCAAGGTGTCCTTGTTTTGATGCAAAAATACAATTTATCCTTCAATTTCAGTTAAAATTATTCCTTTGAGAACCCCAGCTTAAGAGGGAGATTCAGGATGTCAGATACTTGCCACTTCCAAAAACCAGTTTTACAAGTGACAAAGACTAACTATTTGACAAGTAAGGTAGAACAAGACAGAAGGTATGGACGTCATTTGTGGGAGACCAGGTCCTTTAATCATTTACACTCGTGTCATGATGAGAAATTCTACTTTGTCAGCAGTGTTACACGAGTTCTGAAGAAGCCCAAAGTGAAGCTAAATAAAACACACTAAATTTCAATATAAAAATATAACCTTCTCTGCCTAGGGCACTATTGTGATTCCACATCATTTGCAGGATTTTGTAGCTGGATTAATTTAACTGGACATAATAACTGTTGACATAAGAAAGCATTCTGACTCACTGCGTTGGTCTTCAGTAAGCACAGCTCCATTGACTTCATTTTCAGCAATCAGTTCACTAACTTTCCTGTATTGTGGATGGTTTTATTTGGGTTAGTTTGATCTGCAGAGCTAAATAACCAGTTTCTTATACCCCTGTGGATAAAATCGAAGTCCTCTCTAGTCAACAAGAGGGCGATTAGGGCTTTGAGCGTACAGATAAGCTTATTACAGCAGACAGGGAATCTGCTCCCAGTAGCAGTTGTAGAATGTGCTCATAGGCTTGTAACACTTGATAGGTGTTCATCTAATCTGCTGCCAGGGACTGAAGCCAAATGTAGATCAGACATTTTCCTATTATTTAAATCTTTAAGTACATATTAGTAACCTAATTACTATCTGCTTAATGGCACTGGGACAGCCTATTAGTCTACGCAAAAAGTGTCTGTAGAGAAGAAAATCTAGTGGTTTTCTTTTAAAATATTTAAAGAAATTAGATTGTTCAATTGCCAGACATGGCTGATCTCCAAAGATTCAGGTTCTGCCTCTGGCTCTGTACTACATTAATAATGTGTTCTTGCAGCTCTGTCCCACATCGTGGGAAGGCTGCTCAATAGCTTTCCTTCCAAAGACTTGCTTTGGTAGTTTTCAAAAACATTTATATTTTTATGTATTTAATAAAAGTATTTTCAAAACTATCTGGATGAAGACAAGACAAAAGAAAATGTGCATGAAAACTCTCCTTGATGATGCCTTTCCTTCAAAGATTTAAGAACATGGACAATTATAATTCCACTTGGAGCTACAGAAAGCAAATGACTGAGATACATTAGACTGTATTTTAAAAGTACCCAGAGTGTGAAGAAAATCCAAAAAGGCAAAGGACAAAAAATTTGGGAATGACCTACCTAGTGTACAAGCACATCTCAGAAAACAGTCAAGTAACATCTACTTTTGAATGTCCAAATGGTAGAAATTCAAAGACCACCAGCAAATAATTCAGTTACCTTAAGAAGTAGCCTTAGCGTAGAGAGGAACATGTGGTCCTAGAGAACTGGGAGAACTGGGAGGTGACTCAACTACACTTCTCTACAGTTAGGTTTCTTTCATTCTCTAACTGCAGGTTTTATGATAAAAACTATGATATCCAGATTACTTACCTCAGAAAAAAAGAACATCCATGTAATAGCAGCAAAAAAAGCTGCCAAGATCTGTTAAGTGTGTTGAACAAAGTAGCACATGCCCTGACCCTAGCAGTCTGGGCTGCACAGAATAGCCTGTTACACATATCCTGTACAATCACTGTATGACTAAACCATATCTGTCTGAACACCCCCATTTTTCAGCTAAATTGCCACAAGTATAAGCACTTGGTCACTTGAATATCTTACCGATACAAATCAAGATCTAGAGGTCTGACTTTCCATTTCCAAATATGCCTCCTAGATATCCTTGTAGCATTTAAAAGGTGTTTTTTCACTGTACACATATTAGCATATTATGAAAGAAATAATTAGCATATCAAATGCTGGAGATCAATTAGCTGCCAAAGCACCAGTCTAGACACGAGCGCCTGACACTTGTAATAAAATCAAAGCCAAGCTGGCCAAATGCTGCTGCTAACTCCGTATGGCTTCTCAGAACAGAAGCAGTCAATGTTCATTCATTACCCTCTGCACCAACAGTGCAGGAGCCGATTATCATCTGCTTCCATTTAGTGCTGTTGTTGAGCCAAATCCTAAATGAGTTCACAGATTCAGTGACTATTCTTTTATTGTCTATGTCTATTGACTCTGTGGTTTTATTCCACAATTGCCACTTATTTATTCCACAAATATTCCACTTGGTTCCAGTAACTCCTGCACTTACTCTTGAGCCCTCTTCAGCTATGGCTCAGGAGTTGTCTACTTCTCCACACCTTTCCATGCTGGAAAACAGAAAGCTCTGTTAGAGAGCAAGGGATGCACTCCTGGTCCACGATACAGTTCAGCTGCAAAAGTTCTGACGTGTCAAGACTCTGAGGTTTAGAAGGAATCTGAAGAGGATTTAACTCATGATGATGAAACAGGGCCAGAACACTGCACTGCACAAAGTAGAGATCAAATACATTTGCCCTCAAAAGAAGCAGAAGAAATTGTGAGAGTTGCAATGCCTTGGTGAGCTGAGAATGAACAGCCTGAGGCAATACAAGTCCAGAAAGCAGCAAAACAGCAGAACAGCAGCTAAGCACCTCATTCTGCAGTCTAAGTGTGACCAATTTCTCATGAGATTTTCCCATATCTTAAAAAGAGAGAAGGAAGCCTTTTCTTTTAAAGGAAATTTAATCAAATCAGAGACCAAATCTCTGCTCTGGACTCACCAAACAGTTGTATCACAAAAGCCTTCTGACAGCGAAGATGCTTTGTTCGTGACTGAAGCTTTGCCTTCTTTGAAAAACTTCTTGCACTTTTGCCTTAATCCCACTGCCAGTGACACAGATGGGTCAGGTACCCATTTACTTCTGTGGGACAATGATCTTTAAGGTACCATTAACAAATGTCTATCTGTAGACATAATTTAATACAGAGTCATATTACATGGCCATGCCTTCAGGAAATGAAGGCGACTGTCTCTGACTGGAATTTCATCCACGTGTAAAGCAGAGACAATTCAGGAAAGAAACTGCAGACAGTGGTTCAGCAATAGATTTTTTCACGTTAAAAAGGGAAAACCATGCAAAAGCTAAAGCTTCCCGTGACTTGGTTATGTTATGACTCCCACAAAATATTCTCCAACACATAGCATTTTCCTCTTAGTTCTTTTCACTTCATCCAAAGAATAAAGAGCAGTTCAGCACAGAAGATAATCACTGGGTTTATGCACCTTGTTTTGAACTGTATCTCAGCGGGATGCTGACAGACAATAAACACTAGTTTCTAGCCCTCAAGTGGAATTACTGAAAAGACAAGCCCTACAAATTGACTACTTTGGGAAAATAATTCTGGTTTCACCCTTTATTAAAATGTGCAGTGCCATGTATTTATTTTTATACGCTGCAGACCCACCCTACCATCATATCCAAATGCCATTTTTGTGTATTCACTGTTAGGTACTGATACCACTACTGTGAAACATAAAGAGGAGTTATTTGACCATTGACCAACTCTCAGATTTATGCAAAGAAAGCATAACAACAACAGCTCCCAAGAAAATCCAAGGTTAACCCAATCTTTGCTCCTAGGAGTCTACTTTCTGTTTTTCTGACAAGCATTACCTTTTTCTTTTTGGAGCGTTTGTCTCCTAAGTGATCACTGGAACCTTGTGCAGATTCATACTCTGATTTTCAAAGGAATTTATGTAGGATGGCTATTTCACACCTGTGCCTAAGATATAATGACATGCACTTTATACACTAAAACCGCCAAATTGGAAGGGACAAAGCACTCCAAAAGGAAGGGCAGCCAGTGCCACGTCTTCAATTATTTGTATGATTAGAAATGTTGGGGCAAGGGGGGTGAAGGAAAGGGATGCATTTTTATTTCATTTACTCTTGTCATTAGTGTGAATTGAATGTAATAATTATAACTCAGGTAAGATAATTTCACAAACATTATCTTAGTAAGAAAACACATAAATATTTTCATAATTTAGATATTTTGAACAAAATCATCTCTTATTTGTCAAGAATTGAGAAACTCCTAAACTTCTGCACTGAGCTTATACAAAATACTATAAATTGCTAAGAATTCTCTGAATATTCATTTCATTTGTTTGTGTTTAATTTGCAGCATATGATATTTTATGCTAGTAATTATATAAAATCAACAGTCATAGACACAGATAAAGACCTTCAGAGTCTCCCAGAAAGCTCTGTAACAATGTAATACATTTAAAAGAAAAAAAAAAACACTGGCACCATTTCAAAATTTAAAAAAATGTAAAGTGCTCTGTATGGCTGGAAGAAGCATTTATTATTTATACTCTGAAGGCTTTTCATTCACATCTACCAACATGTTTATTACTTGGAGTGAAGATGAATTAGCAAGGCAACAGCCACAGATTATTGGTCTATTCTCCAATAAAATTCAAATCCAGTAACATTCCTGGTAGCCATTCATGTTCTCTTTCTCCCGTGACTGACTGCAATGTGGGAGCCTGATTAAGAAATGCTTGGATCAAACCAGTAGATGCTGTGGCACACTGCAATTTCTGAATTTGAATATATATCTAGAAATACATTTAAGCTTGCCAAGGCTGGTTGGTGTCATGAATAATGTATTGCATTCTACAAGAGAGAAGCCACCGTAAAGCCTTTTATTCTATCCATTGAACTGCTGGTCCAATATACAGAGCATGGATTTTTCACACAAAAACCTGTCTGGAGCTTTTGGCTGGGGACACATCACTGTTCAGAGTACCATTCTGTCTAAATCAACACTATAAGAAGTTATCAAGCTTGCAAAAAACAGGGTTGTTTTTTTTTTAAATCTGCCTGCAGAATTTGTATTATGTTATATTTTTATAAGACACAGCAATAAAATGTATGCACTTCAACTATGGATGTACATAGATGCACAGAAAATAACATTTCAACAAATTCTTGAGAACCATTCAGCTATCTCTCAGTGGAGATAAGGGTTGCTGAAAAGCACTTGTCATCTAAACTAGTTAGTCTTCCCCTTATTTCGCATTGTAAAAATACAAATTCTGCTTTGACCCTTCAGACAGTACCCGAATACCCCAAGTTCTACAAAATTTTAAACAATTTCTGCATCTACATCTCAAACTACAACTGAAACAGCCTTGCCACAGTTGCTGCCTCTGTTTCCCATACAGTTTACTTTTGACCTTAAAGCTCCCTGAATGTGTAAAGCTACTCCATGCACAGCTCAAATTATCTACTTTGAGGAGTTCTAAAATCTAGTTTGTAGAGGGGTCCAGTCCCAGGATATGTGCAAGACATCCTGTGGGCAGGATCATACTGAGTTGGTATTTTTTTCTTTCTAAAATATAGTTGTTTATTGTGATAAATTTTAGTAATAGCCTGGAGATCAGAAAACTCTTCCAAGTAGCGGGAGACTCAGATTCAACGTCCCCATTAGGCTGAACGGCTGCAAACTGCATCTCCCACCATCCCAGGAAAAGCTTCCAGGCTGTGACTGTCCTGGAGAGCAGGCAGCCTCCTCTGCTGCACAGCAATTGCTCTGCTGTGCAGAAAGAATGCAACATTCACAGCTGAAAGTGAAAAAATCCCAAACATAATGCTATTATTCATATTAGTTATTGAATAGAAATCTAAAACTATTTTACCACTGGCTATTTATCGCGCACAGGTAAACCATGTGCCAGTTAGTACCAGGTGGAGGAACAAAGCAACTATCTCACAACTAGTAACACTGCCAGAGCAAATACTCAGTCCCAGCTTTAGCTAACACTATGTGATCAAATCCCTGTCAACAGATACTAACAAAGAGATCTCACTAATGGTGTTGAAGCTTCTAACTTGGCAGCAATCTGCCTCCACAAAACCAAAATGCATATACAAAACATGCTGAGTGGGTATCAGAAAGTATCTGTTTACTGATTACTACTGAATACATTAAAAAAAAAGTAATTGCCCTGTCATGTTCTAGTTTTGATGTACTCCAGGAAAAAAAAATTTCAGCCTTCAGGCAGGGGAAAAAAAAACACTTAATAAGGCATGGTTTGCCTGAATCTGATAAACACAATCCCAAAGCATCTCTTAGAAAAGTCAGAGCCTGTACTTTGCAGATATCTATGCTCCTGGCAAAATACCAAATTATACTTAGCTGGAAAGCAAAATCTACACTGGGCATCAGGGACTGACTTAAAGATGTAACTGAAATACTTCCTTAGGAAAAAAGGAAAGATGTGTCATAAAGAGAAAATACTGTGCTTGGCTTCATTAGGGCTCAGATAAAATTACCCCTCCATCGCATGAACAGTGGATGAAAAAGACTACCTCCAAATACAATATGCTACCAGAAGGTGTCTGTTGCTCCCATCGTATCTCTGAAAGGGCCCAAGGAGCAGAAAAAGGAAGCTCTTTCCAGTCATTACTCCCTCACTGATGCAGACGTGGAGGAAATAGCCCAGGGGAAGGACCTCTATCCAGTCAGCCACACACCATTACCAGCAGACAAGATATTACACAGTGAAGGAGTAACCTGTAACACTGAACAGGCCCAGTGCAGATTGGTCTGCTCCGTGGAAGACAGTGAGCTAGCAAAGAGCTGCAAGTGTGAGAGACAACTTTTTATCTTCAGCCAGCTTATGGCATCCTGGTATCAAATCCATGTGCAGCACTGCGTCCCAGAGCTGGCCAGGCCAGCTCGTACTTGGAATGGTCTCAGTTGGGTGCACTGGTCATCCTCCTCCCCATGCACATGGACTTCCTTCCTCACACACTGCATTTATGTATAGACAAACACAGATTTTCATTCACTAGAACAGAAAAGGTAGCCTAAACAGATGGGATGCACGTCAGATAAAAATGGTTTAGTTCAGTTAATCGAAAAAAGATGTGCATTGTGGTTCTGTTCCCAGCTCACAGCATACCACAATGTAACATTAACGTGAGGACTTCATGTACTTAATCCAAGCTGATGCTGAACTGTCACTGAAAAGGCAGTCTTGTGCTGCCCTTGCCCCATACACAATGATCCCCCAGACGCTGCACAGTCACCTCCTGTCAGTGATGTGACAGCAACGTGCAGATAAAGATGGAAAATGGGACAGAATGGTTTTGGAGCTGCTTGCAGTTACATCACATTAAATGTAACCCTGAGCTGTGCTCATAAGGCCCTGGTGAACCCTTGGATACACATTACGGACATTTTAGCATTTGCTTTATTAGTAATAATGATAAAATGACAATAGTAATAGATGTGATTTCTTCCAAATTGTTTATAAACACTGGCCTTAAATCCAGAAGGATCAGCTCAGTAAAAATCATACAGAGTATGACTTAGGATCTCACAAACTAAACAGGATTAACCTTGAAAAGTTCATAGATGTGTGGAAAACCACTAGGGAAAAAACCCACAGGGCTGTAAGAACTGACTTGTGTCGATGCTCTTCCCTCTCTCGAATCCACACCAATCCTTGGCTGGTTGGTTTTACTGATAAACTGAAAAAATATCGACTTTGGCACTGAATTGAGTTCCCTAGTCTCTAGCCTAGCAAGTATGAAGACAAAGCACTGAATATTCCAGATGTCCTTGAGTATAAAAGGAAGGTGCTTATTTACCTTGGATGTAAACATTTTGACAGATGCTGAATGACTAACACACATCAGTACAGAGCTGGGTCCCAAGGATGGAGGTAAGAGGGATGGTAGAAGTTAACTTCTAACCTGGGAAATAAGTTATGAGCCAAAGTTTTCTAAAATATAGATGATGGAGGGAAAGACCCAGGTTAGAAGACTAAAGACAAGTTAAAAAAAAAGAATAGTTAAAATTGGAAATAACTGTGTAAAACTATATAAAAACAGGAGAACAAGAAGTCAGAGAATGGACAACACCTTCTTTGCATAAAGTTAAAGAGATTACAGTTTAGTAAAGCTGAAATAGTAAACATCAAATAAGAATCAATTTAAACTCCTCTATCTGATTTAACTAATACTACTGCAAGTTCTTTATACCGCATTACACAAACTTCTTTCATTTGGCTGGACAAATCAGATTAAATGTTTCCAAGCACTCCCCAAGCTGAAACTGAGGTCATGCACAAGATTATTCTCCACATCTTAAGTGACTATTACATTACAATTAGTCAAAGCCGTGCAGTGTGGGTATGAACAAGGATATGTATTCACCAAAGTTGGATCAAAGTATAAATGTTAGGATGGATGTTGACTACAGGTTTCCAACAATCCAATCTGTAAAAACTACTGGGCCCTAAAACTTAATTTCTACGGTACAAAAACTAAAGTTGTCCCAAAGAGGACTTTGCAGAGGAAGATTTCTTCAATATTAGACATCTTCTGCATTTTGCTATGGAGGAAGTGAACACGGAGTAGACAGCAGGGAAAAGTTCTGACACCAGTACAAGTCACAACGGTCTTCTCTGACAAAGGGGACAAAGGTTCAGTACTAGAATAGCTTCAGGATCAAGGGCTGTGAATATAATTTAAAGCTTCCTCTGCACTCTTTCTGAAGAGCTGAGTGAAGTGCACAGATCAATCCATCCACGGTCCCACTACAGTTGTGCTCAAGCCTGGCACAATAACAGATGCCAAGGTTTTAGCAGCTTTTTTACATAATATTTCTCACCTGTAAAGAAAGGTAGTTCATCTTCCAGCTCAAGGATTTTTCACTCATCTACAGGAAAGAATACAGTACGCAAGGAACCTCTTCTTTTTTTCACACGTTAAAAAAAGGAGGATATGGGAAATCTAGGTAGTATGGATTTTCCAGGGAAGCCAGCAACAACAGACATCTAGGAAGGTCTCTGCCTCTGTGTGTTTTGGTTTCTACCACTGTGGACAATCCAGAAGCACACGTACGTAATGTCAGTTTTCTTCCCCTTCTTCACCAGATTCTGTTTGCATTGCCTACAAAAAGGCACTCTGACAGTAAAGATTAGGGAAACATAAACCTCTGACATTAATATTAAAAATCTATTAATATTGAAATCTATTCAAAGGGGAAAGAAACATCACAGACTGCTCTTTGCACTATTGGCAACCCTTCACCAATAATCCTTTTTTTAGTCAAGCTTACTAATGCCAAATCCAATTCAATTCTCTCTACTCTTGCACAATGCCATCAGGAGACAGATAGCATCTTAGACATGGCTCAAGATATATTTTTTTCCTGTTTATTCAATTTCAGAAAACAGATATACCTCCCTTAGAATAAATCTGTCTTGGAAAAATCCATAGAACTAGAAGAATTTCATTGTTTTGTCGATATTTCAAAAGAGTAAATATGCAACTTGTACTGCTATGAGTCATCCACCTCAATATTGATTTCAAGGAAAATCATGCATTATTTGATTAAACATTATTGCTTACTCTTAAAGGATTAATTATATTTTATAGTGCTCAAAGGAATGTGGGGGTAAAGAAGCCTTGTCAGATCAAATACTCCCACTAACAAATGGCAGCAACTGTTAATAACATATTTCTGAACATGTTTTAAGCTTTGAACTGAATACCACATGAGTTTCTGATTCTGAGACAGGAATACTCAGAAGCTATATGACAATATCAAATTGGAACAGACTTTCTTGATACTACATTTTTTAATGAGTAATTATTAATTATTTAGGGTGAAAAGCTACCTGGAGGCCCGATTCTTAGTCCATTAGATAATGTATTCTTTTACTACAAATATAGAATTAAAGCTGATAATGTTTGCAAAAGGATTATGGATAGAATGAAGAAGAGTGAAAAATAACAAAACAATACAGCTTGCTTATTAAACTGGACATGAAGGGTTCTTCCAAACAGTCAAATACAAGGCTTGTAGTGTCAAAATTAAACACCCTAATCCTGACTCTTAAAAGGATTTTAAAAATTGTTAACAGTAGGGATCTGAATACAAGCTGCCAACTCTCAAGTTGAACCAATAGCTGAAATTTATGATCAGTGGTTTAGTAGAGAAGCATATTAGATGTTCGTTATTCTAAATGTTACTACTTGTAAAATCTATAAGTAACAAGTGCTACAGAAACCATTTGAGCTGAGTTTGCCCCATGTAATCTTATAATATATTTCATCAATCATAATTTGCTGCCATTATTGACAGATTCGTAAACTGGAGTTTGTTCTTTAATGTTTTTGCAATTCTGATACCAGTTGCATATCAGGAAAAAATCTATAGCAGACAGCTATGGGTGTGTCAAATTTCTCACATTTGATTTAAAAGGAAGCTGCAATGTGTTTGATCAATGATGTACTATGCTGATCCAGGGCACAACTGTTAACAGCATCACTAGCGTGTATATAAATAAACTTTCACAATTTTCCAAGTAAAATTACAGCCTATAATAACAGAAACTTATAGGAGCAAAGTCAATGTCAGCTTACTTCACTGTATTTTACGGCTACACAAAGCTCATATATCAGTTCTTTGTAAACATTCTGTTGGCCTTGAGGCTGTGTGGCTTCTCACAGTACAAATAAAACCTTTTTAATTATCACAATGAAAGACAAAAGTAAGGAAAAACAATGCTATTCATCAAACCTTCCCTGCTTAAATTTTTACACAGTTGTGTTTTTTTTTTACCCGGTAAAGTACAACATAAAAGCTAGGTATAACTATTACTATTATTCAATGTTAAGATTACCAAAGAAGAAAACATTGCAGAATTTTCTTAAGATTGAAAAAAGTACGTACAGATATTTTCTGAGGCAGTTATGGCATAAATAGAAAGAAACACAGATTAAAAGACCAAGCTCTGCAAATTGCAATTGTAAAACAAAGAAAAACTTAAGAATTAGGGGAGGGGGAAAGCACTTTCAGACACTGAAGACTGTACTTTGGAAGCATCCTTCTGGTAATACTTCATAATATAGTAGATATTTGGAACAATGATACGAAGCAAGCCCATTCTTTTTCCTGGGCACAGAATACAACGTACAGTGGTAATGTTTAAAAAGCAGATCAGAGAATTCTCATCTTCCATTTTTGGAAAAGGCCAAAGGGATTTGTTTGTCTCCAATGGCATCTCCACTTTTTTTTTAATTCTATTAACCGAGCTTCACCAGAAATGATCTATAACACAAGCTCACTTAGGAGGGGAAAACATTTGTCTGTAATGATGCAGCATATACAATGTGCCAGGTATTTTCAAAGCATTTACCAGGCACATCACTGCTACCCAATTCCACCTCATCCTTTTTTCTGATTCTATGTGTTTCTCGGGATCAAAGGCAATCCATGACTATTTTCTGCAGAGTACAGAAAACTGTTCACTTAGGAGCCCTGCTGAAGGTTGTGAAAGAGTGTCTTCATTAGGTGGAAAAAGACTGTTCTTTTCCTTTCTTTTCTATGTAACCAGATTATAATGATTAATTCTGTTAAGAACTGATTTCTAAAATACTGGCATTATCACAGTTACATGACGAACAAAGACAGTGCAAGGTAGAGCGGATGGAACAGGACACAGCAAGGCTCGGGATGCTCTCTAGAGCTTGGAAACAGGAGTAATAATTGAGTAATGCCTTCTGGGACAGCAAAACGTACTTTGAAACAGCTGGAATCACTGAAGTTTGCAGGATGTTTCATGCACCCACTTCTGAAGGATGCTGAGGAAATACTTCTACTAAGTTCTAAAAATACCTTAAGTTCTGAGTTTAGAGCCAAATATTTTTAAAAAAGAGCACCACACTTCCACACTGATCTCAATAACAAATGTTTAAATCCCATCAAATTCCAGAAAATGCAGAAGCATTTTTTGCATTTGCATAGCTCAAATGAAGATGTACCAGGTGTGTAACAAGTGTATAGGAGGAGATTCTTAAATGATTTCATTGATCTTCAACCCAAGAATAAAAACTAAATTGTAGAATAGGTATAATTGCAGATTGAATGTGAAAGTTTAACCTCAAAGAGAAATAATTTTCAATCTGTAAAAAAGAAAATGAATCCAATCCAATTGCAAAGCATTAAAAAAATAGACAATAAGTAATCCAAAGTTTAAAAAGACAAAACGAGCACAAGGACCACTTGTCTGAGGGCATTCTTTTGCAATGAGAGGCAATATTTCAGAGTAGATAAGTAAGAACAGGATAAGGTCTTGTTAAAACAAGTGTTGAACACTAACTCCTCGCAACAAAATCATGGACCAGCATCCTGTAACACATTTTTGCCAGGATCAGTTGGGATCCTTGAGCAGCTTTGTACTGCTACGCTACTTTCATTGTAAGTGAAAACACAGAAAAGGAGGTGAAATGCCAACCTGCTCAGGAGAGCCAGGAGTAGTGACCTCTGGCTCAGTGCAGTAACCAAACCCTTAACGATGCTGCCTTCCAGCCCTTCCTACAAAGTAGTAAGGAGGGACTTTAACAGACTTCTGACCTTCAATCTCTCTGAACAGAGTTCATTAACACAATAGCTTTTATCTTTAGAAGTCTGAACATCTGGTAACAAGCTTAATAATACAAAATATCTCACAAAATTACTGTGTTCTTATTGCATGTTGGTAACCAGTGCTTATACTGAGATTAGAAAACATTCCTCTGTACATATCATTTTTTCTTTTTGTATTTCCCCTTCATTATCACAATGTACCATATTTCTAGAAAGCATCAATTTCTTACTAAAAATAGCATTGTAAAAGTTACCTAATAAAAAGTCACTGGAAATTGAATAAAAATTGAGTTTTAGGAGTGTACTCTAAAATTATTATGGAACAAGTTTATTCCTAAAAACAATAACCCTAGGATTTTTTTTTAATTAAAAAATCCTAAAATAGATTATGTTCAGTTGATTATTTTGATTCATAAGGAACTGTAACCCATGAAAATATTAATCCCAAGAGCTAAAACAAAGAAACAACAAAACTGTAAGGCATTAATCTCATGAAGAGATTCTAAATGATACATTTTATGATCCCACGGAGATTTATACTCCCATTATCTGTTACACCCACATAAGATAAAGCAACTGTAAATCTGTCTTTCTCCATGCGGGGAATTTCATAATGCTGTATTAGAGAGGTGATTATTGTACCCTCACATTTCATAACACTGTTTTCTTAACAACCAGGAGCACTCTCATTTAATATTATGACAGATGTTTTGACTGAGAGCGACTATGGATACTTGCTGAATCTAAAAATGAAAAACCCATACAAATAAATACTGCAGTGTACATTAATCCTTATTCTAAGGGTTATCTGCCACCACCAAGACGCTTGGCCAAGATTTCCTCTAACTATTCACAGCAGCCAAAGGGATTACATTTTTATGCAGCTTTTATAAATCACATTTACTCAAATTGCAGATCATTCAGTTCTTTCTTCTTCTGTTAATTGTACACAGGGTAGGGCCATCAAATCTGTGCCAATTTACACCCATATAAACAACAGAAGTACGAGCTGATGGTATCTAAATTTAGTCACAATTTTTACCAATGCAAAATGGTATGAGAAGAAGTTTTTGTAAATATGTCAAATTTGTCTTTGATATATTTTCCTATATAATCCCACAATATGATGTACATCACCAATTCAGTTGTGATGGGCTTCTGACTGAAAAGGTAGCTGTGGTAACTACTTGTTCTAACTATTAAAAAAATTCAGCTGTCACAATGTTCCCTAGAGAACAAGGTGGTGTCTTTGGTAGATACAGTCAAGACATTACAGATTACATTCATACTGTGTCTTAGAGATTTGATGGGCTAAACCAGTTTAACTATAGGAAAACAGTATGAAGAATTACAAAATTCCTTACTGGTTTCTTTCAATAGCACTAAAAGGACAGTCTTCCTTCTGCAACACATGTTAAATTCACAAATTGCATAGTAACTGAAACGGAATGGATGGAGATGTACTGCAACACGGTTATACACTCAGTTTTATAGATGTACGTTACAGGTTTTTATAAGAACTAACATTTACATGCAAGAGAGCAGGATTTAATGAATTGCAAACCCGTGTACTTGAAGCAGCAGTAACACACCTTAGAGAATACTCTCATCTTGATGTACGAGAAGGTTTGCATACAAAAAAGTGCTCCTCAAAATGAAAAATATAAAACTTGGGCTTTTCAAGTAAAAATTATAATTCACAGACTGACTTTTTCATTGAAGCTGAGGTGGATCCCACACAGCTCGGAGAAGAGGGGACACATTCCCTCCTCTATCCACTACTCCCACAGCCATCGCAGACCAGTGCGATACAGGACAGCTGTAGGGATGCTCTAGGTTATGTCAGCGCCCCAGATCATTCAAGCAATTTATAATCACCTGTGCCCAGCAATACTCTAGCCAAATGCTTTTCAGTACCTCGCCAAGCAAGTTATCCCCTGTTCTAGTTCTATTTCTCCCCAGGATAGTCTTCCACAGGGAAATCCCCAACCATCTGGTTAGCTCAGCTTTCAACCAGCTTTGATCAAACAAAGTGGCTCAAAGCAGTAAGAAAAAAAAAAAAAAAAAGAGACAGACAGACATGCCTGTCAGTATTTTGCATCTATTGAACCAGAATTTGATCCCAGTTTGGTTAATGTAAATCCAGAAGGACTTCAGCCAGGCCAGGGAATATTATTTTTCAGTTCTGTCCAACATTAAGCACAGCTGGTTTTTAAGTAAACAAAGAAATTACTACCACTGTGGGAAAAAAATGTTAATTTTCTATAAAACAGCACAGCTTCAGCAAAGCCAACTGAGTTTTAAAAATTTACATCAACCACAGATTCCCTCCAGTATGTAGGGAATTGTGTTCTGTTTGCCCCCTGGGCCTGAGCACAAGCTCTGTATGAATACAACAGAACCCTTTTCCCAAAATTAGTATCAACACATTATCTCCTGAGCCACATATCCTTAGCTTCCATACATTGCACGTTTCCAAGATGACTAAAAAAGCTTTAGAAAGTAATTACATGTTTTTTTCAATAAAAAACATCAATGATAGAATCCTCTTATGTGACTTGGAAAATACACCTCATTTTATTGCCATTTTTCTTAACTGAAACACTAAAAGAGCAATTTGCCATACTATACAGATCTCAGGATAACATACAATACTGAATTATATGAAAAACAAAATTTTGAAACAGAAAAACCAGCATCTCTGAAAAGACCACACAAATTCATGTGGTAGGGCGGATTTTAGCCAGGCATTATAAGGAACAAGATACCAATAAAGTTATGATGAAAAAAATCCTTGTGTATATGTCAAAACACTGGGTTGTTACCTTGCTTTTCACAGGATCTCATCTTCCAATGCACAAAAGAGCCTTTCCTCACTGTTAGACTTGCTGCACTAATATGAAGAGACATTAAGCACCCAGTAGTCTGTAGCAACAAAATTGTTTAAAGCAGTTATATATTCAGCAAGATGCTCAAAATCTGAAAATAAAAAGACTTCCCCTTTTGTCAGCATAGGCAGGTAAAAATATTCCACTCCTTAATGATTTGTGATTGTTGCAAAGTAATTATTAACCTGTGAAACTAGGAGACAGAATGAAAAAGTGGATTACCATCCAATATTCAATTTTCAGTGGTTGGTTTCAAAAAATATTACATAGGAGTATTTTCTATTTCACAACTAAAAATGCACTCTTGTCACACCTGAAGTAAAGATCTTTGCAACATCCACATTCTGAACTTTGAGGAAGTCTTGATTCTGCTTCGAGACACTCTAGTTATTTTTTGTGTTCTACCTTGCTTCAGAACTAGAGTTTAGACCATTAATTTTGGTCCTATGATTATAATTATGAAGACCACATGGAAATACAGACGCTCTAAAAAAACTTCAAGCTTGCTGCAGTTGCTTAAGACTCAGGAAATCAGGTTTGTAACTCATAATCAGAGCCAAAAAGAATAGTATTTTTTGTAGAAATAGGGAGGAGATAAGGTCAGAAACATCCTATGAGAATTTGGAAGAGATTATGAGATCATTTGCTTTGGTGAACTGAAATAATCGAGCATCTTATACCAGGACCATTTATGCTGTGCTCTTTTTTGCTTGGAAGCCCAGCTATAGATGCTGCTGTTGGTTTGTAAAGTCTAGGCAGAAAGTTACAGATGGTTTTTGGCACAGAACCACCAAACTTGAAACACTCTCTGGCCCAAATTTCTTAATTTTCTCTTTCCAGCATGAAAACCATCTCCTCCCAGAATTTTGCATGACATGGATTTGGACTGGAGGCCAAAGTCGTGAGAGCTGATGGCAGTTAAGTCATCCTATTGCACTTGTTTAAAATAGGGTTGAAGGATATCTGTTCTCACAATTCACAGTTGTCATTTTGACATAACACTTTTTATGATGTGAAAGTGCTCACAGAATTCGGCAATGCTTCATTTTGTAATATGTACAGAATCAAGAAATACTTTAATTTTTGTCTTTAAAAGGATGGGAAGTTTAAAGTATTTCTAAAAAGCCTTAAAAAGTAATTTATTTCTCTTTTAAAAGTGCTTTCAAGGAGGGTGTTAACAACTGATTTATTTTATTCCTCCTACATTCATCTGTTTGTCTTCACCATTACACTTCAAGGAAAAGCTGTTCCACTGTTTTAACTTGTGGGCTGTTATTTTTTTTAGACTGCCTAGCGTTGTCACATCCACTTTCTCTGTAAATCACTCCATAAGGCTCTGCACCTTTCATGAGTTTTACTTCTGTGACCGCTATACGTAAAGTCTGTACCAGAACAATGATTCTGCTGCTCTCATTTAAACTGTGGTACCATATGTCAGTGATGTGGTTCAAAAAACACTTTTAAGCTCTGCATTCTATAACAAATAAATGCTTATTCATGTTTATTCACAGCAGCAGCTGCTTCAAGAATTACTGTTGTGTTGGGCACCCAGAAGTGTTCAGCCTTAGACAGAAGTGCCAGTGATAGGTGTATATTTCTTTCTTATTTGATGTGAAATTTGCTGTCACTTCTACCACCCAACAGCAGGTAAGCCAAGCAGTTTTGCAACATCCATTTCCACATGTCCTCCTACCTTCTCTTATATGGAACTGTCTCCATAAGGAAACATTAGCCTCTGTTAGGCAAAAGAAAACAACGCAAAATTCAGGAGAGCCACTTTGCCTGGATGTGGAAGCAATTAAATTGAAAAGCAAAGCCCACAGCAGCAGTTCATTTATTCAGTGATGCACTGTCTAAATCGAGCTAAAGAAAAAAAAAGTGATTTTAGTAGGTTTTACAAGTGTGCTGGTATTGCTGTGAAGAGCATCCCACTTAGAAATACAGGTTTTATTACATTGTTTCATTTGATTCAGTTCTGCTTTTGAAATAAAACGACGTTGTCTACATGGACTTTTATCACAAATACGTCAATTATTTTACTGCTTCTAAGCATTAAAAAAAGCTGTTTTCTAAGTGGGATGGAAGATACTGTCAAGAATTAATAATCCTGATTCACTACCGTGCTGTAGCACAAAAACTGTGCTATATTCAAGTCATTGACTTATCATCACCTTCATTTTCAGGCTGTGAAAGAAACAAGAAGTTTCTGCACTTACCACATAGTACTACTGTAAGGCTTTATTAATTCAGATCGTGTTTTTTCATTCCTTACAGTAATTATCAGTTCTACAACTAGTCCCATTAATTCCAGCAAGAATTCTCAGGTGGATTTCTATTGCTCTTTGTGCAGTGTATAGAAAATTCTTTATTAAGAAACAGCAGTTGCTCTCCCCTCTTCAATGCTTTTTCTAATTAAAAGTCCATTAGCTACTTGCAAGCACCAGAAATAAAATTATGTTTTTCTCAAGTTGTGTTACTTACCTGCCCTTCTTAAAGGCGGAAAACACCACTTTACAACTAAGTAAGTTGAAGCCCTGACAGCAGAAAAAGAAATTTTCCTTCCTGCTCTTCTCTTACAAACATATACAAGTTCCCTTTTCTTTTTGCTTTAGCCTTAGGCTTCCAATATGTAGAAACCTGCTGCTTGAAATGAAACTTACACATTTAATAAGAATTCAAGGCTGTCTGAAGAGAATTGGCTCTTTTATTAACTACATAAGTCTGAAACTCAGTTAGACACTGTTCAGAGTTCTGTAAATGTAAGTCTATATTTCACCATGGACGTGTTCAGAGACTTAACAGCAATATAAGCAGGGTAATTCCCAAATGAACATGGCATCTTTTTCTCAGTGCAGTCATATCCATCCCAGTTACTTGGTACTTTACTATACTTCATTTCTTACAATGTTCTACCAGGAGGGCTTGGGTGGTTTTTTTAAGTGAAAAAAAAAAAACTTGCAAAGAATAAGCTGCATCTGAATAGCAAAGTTATTGCCCATATTTTTATACAACATCCAAATTACAATTACTATATAGACAATATTGGTACATTGTTTTGGTTATGCGTAGAGCTACTTTTCTGTGCTACCTAAAAAAATCAAACTGAATGACACTGCGAAGGGAAAGAAACTCCTTCCCTGCCTACATGGCAGTGCTGTAATGGTTCCGTAGCAGGATATCATGCACATGATGTGCCTTTTTACAGCAGCCCTATTTTCACTCTTAAAAAAACAAATATGAAAGAGAAACTTCCTAAGCTTGATGCTTCAGACAACTGTTGCCATTGGCAAAAAAAATTTGGGTACAAATGTTGAACAATTCTTAAATCTAAAAACCCCTCACAAGGTTCTCCTCAGAAACTCAGGGAAAGCCACATTTTTTCTACACACACTGAACTGGCAATACTTCCCTTTAGAAAAGCTCCGAATCTGTCTGAATTGGCAAAAGATGCAACACCTTGACCCACAGCCAAACTGTGTATGTGGAGGGCGTGCAGCGTGGAAGCAGTGTGTTGGGAAGATGAACGTGCAACCACTGGCACAAACAATCTACCAGGCTCTGGCTGCTTCTGCAGCCTCCTTGGAGAACATCAGCTCACTGGCCAGCCTTACAAACCCATTGACAATTTCAAACTGCAATGCTGATGGGAAGAGGCGGCACCTCCCAGTCCCAGGTACTCATTCCCATCCCTGTGCCCCTAATCTCCCTTTGAGCTGACACAAGTATCTGAGGCAGTAAAACACAGCCACATGACAGATTACGACCAATGAGCTGAGTCTGCTCCCTGATCCTATTTATTACCTGAACACCCTTCCAGGGGAGGAAGAGCTCTGGCCTTCAGTAGTGATGCTGATTTAACTTTCACAGAGCTAGAACTAGGCACTAACAAGGAAAGGAACTGACTGAAAGACTGATTTGACCTTCATGATTTGAACAGGCACAAAAAATACTTCCAGAGAGTCTAAAGATAAAAAGGATTGTAATAACATGAGCTCTATGCAGCAAATAAAAAGGGTGTAAACAGGGACCAAGCATTTGTGGGCCATGAGATTCACAATGCTGAAGGACAAAGATGGCAGAAGCTATAAGAACATACATTTCCTACTGAGTAGGTGCAAATAACTGCAGAACGCAGGCCACCCTGAAGAGTGATAGCAAAGGATTTCAATTAAAGATAGAAAGGATTTATTGCTTCTATAATTTTACAACAGAGTTATTGAAGACAATATATAAGGACTAAAATTGTAAAACATTTTAATGCTTCTGAAAACAGATAAGAGAGGGAACCTTTTTTCTCTGATAGTATTAAAACAACCAACAATAAGCAGTCTATATTAATCCTCTGTGTTGCAAAGCAAGCTGGTCATGTATTATTTGGGAGTGAATGACAGATTTAGCTGTACTGGGGAAACAAAGTACAAAAGCAAAGAACTCCATCAAAATGATGTGAAAAGGCAACCAATGTCATTTCAGATGGCATCAGTTCCCAATTTTGTAAAATACCTAGAGACAACTAAAAATAGAGACTGAACTTATTCATTATAAGGCTTTGGAACTACAGTCAAAATTAACTGAGTGACTAAGCATGCCTTTCTTGCCTGCAATGAAAAAAAATGGGACATCCTTTATCCATGATGATTTGAGAACAGTTAGTATTAACACAGAACTCAAATGATCGATGTCCTCTCTCTAAAATACAGAATTTTTCAAATTAACAGAAGTTAAGCATTTGACAAGGTGAGCAATCTCACTGGAGCTCAAGTATAAATGAATACTGAAAGGGAATATTTCACACTGAATATGAACTGCAAGGACAAATTGAAGACTGCTGAAGAGCTGTAGGGAAGAAGTAGTCCTCTCCAAGACTTTTTACACAGTAGACAGGGGTTGATAAAGCATCAGAGAAAATGTCAATAATGTCATAATCAACAAACACAAACAGCAGGCTATTACTTCATCAGATGGAAAAACTGAGCTGGCAGTTAAATTCTTTGCTTAATTCCAGAAGAGTTAAAGCTCCTGTCCTAAATTTTGCAAACATGGCTGTAAGTTTTTCTTAGCCAAATTTCCATAACTGTTTAGAAATTTCTTCCTGAGCGCTTAATTTCGCACAAGTACTTTTTAAAGCAGTTATTATGTCTTTCATAGTAGAAACATCAAAATCTGTTCCGCCTTCTGGAGCTGTTGCTTTTGCAAAATAATGTTTAAAAGTACTTATATTATTTCCATTAATTATCCCTGCTCCCTAATGTTATCTATTCATGAATCAGGTCAGCAGCACAGCTTCTTCCCATTCTATTACAAATTGGAAAGCTCTTCTTGCCATGGAGTTTTGGGTTTGAAGGTTCTGCTAAAAAGAAAAATACTTTTTGATATTACTCACTTTTTCATTGTCAGTACAATATAGAGGGGTTTTGACAGAAATATCTTCAAAGTCCTGAAGACAATCAAAAATTGAATTTTCTGCTCAGTGAATCACTGTAGGTTTAATAACATTAATTCCAAAAGAAATGATCTTTCAACTTCTTTTATCATGTTGTTTCCCTGCTGTCACTGTGATATCAGTTCTGTTTTGTTTCCATAGAGTCTGTTTGATATTAGTAAATACATTAAATATGAGTGTATCAAAACATGGGAAACAATATCCAATCTCTATATTTTGCAATTCTTAGGTTTACTGTTAATTATGTTCATATAAATAAGCGATAGGTAGGGAAAAACCTAGACGAGCTCTGTATCCTACAACTGCAAAAACAAGAAATCAAAGGGAATACATAAGTAACTAGCTTTTTTTTCTAAATAATCAATAATCAAGAAGTGCAAACTACAGCTCATACAATTTAAAAATATCTATGCCTTTATTGCACTTTTTACTATAATCTTTACTTACACAATAAAAACATTGTTTTATAAATAATCCAATATAACACCATGCACATTTCTTAAGAACTAGTTTAGAACTGTGCACATTGAAGATTTCCACCAAAACTTCCAGCAGAAATTTATGGCAATGAAGCCTAATTTCTTCACTTTTTCCTTCCTTTCTCTTTTCTCAGTTTCACTGCCAGCAGAGCAAGTACTGTCCTCCTGGGTTAAACCAAATGAATGAAATGTCAGCTAACATTTCTACAATGTCTTAAAGAACATCTTTATTCTCTTTAAGATGCTTTTTTCATATTTGCTATGACTTGATGAGCAAAGAGTGACATCTGAGCTTAGTCACGGTGACCACTCACACCAGACTTTATGAACCAATAGAATATTACAATCTAGTTCAGTAATAATGAATCTCAAATATTTTTAATGGATAGGAGCACACTTCTGACCAAAAGAACTGCAACTCCAGGTGTCCTAAAGTTGGGGACTCGGGAAGTTTTAAGATCACGATTTTAGACAGGGGAGCCCACACTATGGCTAAATTTACTCAGCATAAAATCTTTTTTGGCTCTGACATTATATTCCTGAATAACTGAAATGCATTAACTGTCATTTTATAACACATTCAAAATAAATGTCATATCTAGACTTCATATTATTTGAAGACTAGGGTTCCTCAGAGTTAGTAGAAAATGTGACACTCGAAGACAGCTGGTAAATGGGGGCTGAAATTGCATTTATTTGCCTCCCCTACTCTCCTTTCTTGAAAATACTCAAGGTCAATGGCAATGCTTATTGTAAAGAAGACAGATACCTGGAGACAAATGTGTCCCTTGGAGTTCTTAAAAATCCATAATAAAGAAAACAACGGTTTCTCCGCATGAAACTCGCAACACTGGTCTCAGTTTAAATGCTTCCCAATAATTTACAGCTTCGTTTTGCAAACTTTTCCCGAAAGCAAACTCCCTTGAATTTACACCCCTAGAAGGCTATTCGTACAACAGCTGCACAAAGCATGTGAAGAATAGGTTTAAGGCATTGATGAGAAATAGCACAGGAAAAAGCAGCACCAGTTCCTAAAGAAATAAAAGAGAATATGTTTTTACAGTAAGTATATTCAAGCAGATTAAGCGACACTCAAGTTCCAGTGCCTTGCCACTTCCAGAAAGCAATGCAGAGCCTGAGTAAAGCTCTGAGCAGGAAGTCACCTTGAGCAAACCAGTGGGAAAGAGCACAGCATAGAGACTCAGGTGGGATCAGACCATCTCAATACAGCATCTTCTAGAAATAAACCACACAGTAAATATTTACTATGTTATTTTCCTGCAGTCTAGAAGATGCTGTCTCACCCTCAAAAACCACCTACGCATTTTTGTCTACATCATGCCAATACTTATGCGAGTGTTTATGCTTACAAAAATGTTTATAATTAACTTTATTATAAAAAGACAGAAAAAATAAGAACAAGAGATGTAAGCAGGTTACAGTGAACGTGATCATCTAACCAGCTGTAGGCCTGGGCCCTTTTCTCCTGCTTTCCTGTCACAACACTGGGAACGTGCCACTGGTTGAGAAAATACAGCAGGCAAATTCGATATCCTGGACAAAACAGCATCCTGAAGAAAGGCTCCAGGTGACCACAACCAGGAGCTATATGTCCCATCTATCTTTGCCAAATCAGAACAGTCTGCCTCTGACTTTAGACCCGATTGCATGCAAAGCGGATTTCACTACATGCACAGACAACCACAGAAGTAAGCACTGCAAAAAAAGTACGTGGGCTCAGAGATTAAGTACCTCCTTGTTAAACAATCAATTGTCAGCTTTGGCAAACAATAAGAAATAACATACACACGTTATCACAATATATTTTTGTTATATTGCAATATTTTTCAATGTTTTCAATTTATAATCCAAAAATACTAGCACATTTCTTATCTTACACAAATAATATTCATATTTTATACAAGTATCCATTACATACTACTTTTAAGTTGCGATTCCAAGTGCCAGAAGGACTATTTCATTTCTAGATAAAATCAAAAGTCTTCCTTTTATTCAGATGAAAGACACCTTAGCAATGCATCACTACTTTCTTCATTTGAGATCAACGTTGGCGTATCAATTTTCCTCCTACATTTGCACCTCTCTCTAAGACCAGAAATGTTAATTCTTCTCTGACCTAAAACCCATCATTTGCACCAAGGTGAGAAAAGTATTAGGGAGGGGGACAGACAGAATGACGCAAAAGCTATTTAAAAGACAAACAAAACTTATTAGTTTCTCGCACTTTGTGTAGATCTGCTAAATTGATTTGAACTGTGAAACTGTCACAGCATAGAATCTGTTCAAAATCTCTGTTATATGGAGACTAGGTAAAGAGGAAGTGTGAACCAACAATACACTACAGCTTAATCTAATTTTCCTTTTCCTCTCTGAGCCAA
The DNA here is from genome assembly GCA_033558185.1 of Dromococcyx pavoninus. Classification (NCBI taxonomy): domain Eukaryota; kingdom Metazoa; phylum Chordata; class Aves; order Cuculiformes; family Neomorphidae; genus Dromococcyx; species Dromococcyx pavoninus. Next base: position 1,125,326 of record JAUMJL010000871.1, read on the forward strand.
AGTATAAAAATGTATGACACCGGAGTAAATGCCCACACTGTCAGCTTCAATACTCTTTACTCATAGCGTACAAAGGCTTTATGATCACCACAGGAAGGCAACGCTGCCAACAGACCAACAGGCTTTGATGATTTTTGCTCCTTCCCAGCAAGCAACACAAAGAAGCAGAGCCACTACATGTTGAATTTACTTACCAGGCCGCAAAGAAAAGTTAATTTTGAAAGATGAGTTTTGCACTGAGACAGTGTTTCAATTAATGAAATTAGCAAATACTGAATGAAACTCCTAGCACTGACTGAACGCAGTGAATGATGCGAGGCACCAGGAAACCTGCACAAACACCAGCCTGCTGGAAAATGTCTTGCTCCTTCTCTTCATGTCCCTCTCTAATACACAGTCAGTATTCAGTTGTTCAATATGATAGAGTCATTACAGAAATGTCCAAGTAGAGAAAACAAGGGATACAGCAGCAAGATGTATGTGGTCCTTGAAGTGGATTTTGTGTTCAGTGATGACTTATTTGAATATAATCAGAATACACAAACACACATATATATGTTTTGTAATGAAAAGGAGAATTGCAGCTGTATTTTCACTAGATTTTGGGGGTTAAAATGCCTGTTTCCATAGTGAAATGAGATAAAGGCAAAACATAAGAAAAAAGAAATCAGAAACTGGTAGTTCTGTTCCCAGCCAAACAGAAATGTATCCAGCAAAAAAAAATTGATGTAACATAAAATGTTTGAAAAATATTTACTTCAGGTGTTTGTCCTCTTTTAAAGAATATGGAGAAATCCAAACACAAAAAGATTTTGTTTAAATGACACATAAGCAATTTCAGGACTCAAGAGATTTTTTTTTCCCCAAAAATTAAACCACCTCTCATATAAAAGTTTGATTTCAAGTAATTAGCCTTTCTGCAGGGGGAGGGGAAGGCAATCAGAAAACTAATTAACTTTTCCAGCTGTCAGTAGTGGCAGTTATTGGATAGCTTTCTTGGCCAGGATGCTGGGAACTTCACAGGCACCCATCAGCTGCTAAGATAACATGCAGCTCTTCTGGAAGGGCATTTTCACACTGGTTCCTTCAACGAAAGACTGAATGTGATTACCTGCTTCATCACTGCTTGGTTTCGGTTATTATTCTCACTTTCTTTGCACTAAATGTGCTTAGGCTGAACTGACTTGTCTTCCCCAGGAACAACTTCTGCTCCAAGTCAGTCAATAGATGAGATTCCTGTCTCATTTTAGAGAGCTGTGTGACAGCCCGGTATTTATTGCTGCAATCCAAACATGTGCATTTATAGAGAGTAATAACGCTATTGCACTGACCTCTGATGATTACTTTTAATTTATATACAGGTTAGTCCTTTTTCCACCTTCTGATCTTGTTTAAGAATATAATAACACAACAACCTTGACAAAATTGGAGTCGACTGTTAATTAGTATTCCATTTAATGGAGATGAAAGCCAAAGCATTCTAAGAGGATACCACACAAGGCATTCTGACTAAGAGGATACTGCACTTATTTCATTACATTAAGCTATATATAACTGCATCAAATGGAATATTTAAGCATATTAACTCGAGCATTTTATGCGTTGGTAATTCACTTAATTATTTTCTCTAGAGAACAAGTGGTACAATATCATGCTGATGCATGGGGAGTTAGATGAATAAATCTTCAGGCATCAGGATAGGATCATATACCCAAGAGCCTCACTTAAATCAATAAAAGCAGGAGGAAGTAGTGAGAAGGATGCCGCTTCCAGCTTATTTCACATCCCTGTATGTACAGCAGGTACCCCAGTCACGCTGGAGACCTCATTGCCTTAACTTAATAAAATGCAACTCAAATTTTCACACGTCCATAAAAAATAAAGAGCTACCTGTGGTACATTCTCATTCAAAATGTATCTGTTAGTCCTCTTGCTTCATGATAATCATGTTCCAATGAATTTGAGATATTTAGGTCACATTTTACTTCTACGTGGTCACTACAATCTCAGAAAACAGGTGAGAATGAATCAGTAGAAAGAGCAAAAGGGCCTAAACAAGAAACTTCACTTACAATTCCCTGCAGGTAAATAAATCAATGTGTTGCTATTCTCCAACACACAACCTCAGTAATTCAACTAAACCAGACCCTCTCTAAAATATTTTCTGCACTGTGGCATATTTTTATAGCTCTGAATTTGATATGGGAAATATTATACCTGTAATCAACGAGTGCAGAGAGAAATTGAGATAGGGAAGAGCCATAAAATGAGCAGGAAAAGCAAGAAGAAAGGGAACGTAATGTTAAAGATTTGAAAAGTGGGAACAGGACTTCTGTTACCTTGTGTGTATGTGGTTTATTTTATACAATGTTTTAATTTTATTATATTGGTAAATAGTACCTGTAGGCAGGGCACAAGAAATTGAAAATTAAAGATATAGAATAAGAGACTGACTCAAAATAGGCTAAGAAAAAGGAGCTGAAAATTTGAAGTGTACCTAATCCCAGCTGCATCTGATACTACAGGCTGGGTGGCAGCCAGGGAGCTCCATCTTCAGACCTTAAACTCCGTGACAACTGTGGTAAAATCTAGATCAGTGTGACTCAGACCAACATTAACATCAAACAGATCTCAAGCCCCACTGTTGCCCTAATTCATATGCTGCTACCCACGTTCTTGGCAGACTGTGCTGATAGCTCAGACTAAAAAGCAGAAACAAATTTCCAGCTCTTGTTTTGCTCAGGAATTTCAACAAATTGGACACTGGAGGAAAATCTGCATTAAGCTGCTATGGTAGTTGATTCCTCCTATGTAAGTGGAATTCCTACCCAGCCTCGTTATCTCTGTGGTGATGTAATTCCCCCTTGGGCCATTTGCCAATCCAGGGTAAGTCAGGCATGTTGAGGGAAAGAATTCCCATTGTGTCCTTACTTTTTGTAATAAAAATCCAGTGAGTCAGAGCATCGAGGCACTCCTTTAACGTACTCAAAACTCCCGTGCTTAGGAAAGGCCCCCCATTGCCTGAGAAAGGGACTGACAGATACCTGGTACCCCCACTAGCTGGACTGTAGCCTGAGCAGGACAATATCAGAACTACACAATCTGGGAAGTTCTGGACATGTGTAACTGGTGGAAAATGCCAGAATCACCTCACCCAAGACATGGCCAAAATGGAAAAAATACTGACCAGTCAATCATCTCCAAATAGTGATGTTAAGAGACCCTTTGAGCATCTGTGGGACCACAGTGGCTAGGATGTCTTTCAGGGCCTTCTGCTGAGATGAGGACCAGGGCAATGCCAGGCTCACCATGACTCAACCATCGCACATTGGGAATGCGACGCATTGAATGTGAATATTCCACTAATCTTGACGGGAAAGAAATTTTGGCCATAGGTATCCCTCCGTGATCTCAGATACAGGAATTTTTGTGTGTATTTGATTTGATTTAACCTTATAGTAAGTATAGTGTGAAGCCTGCCATTCTCAAATCTGTTTTAATCATAGCAAATCTTATGGCATCACTTTGAATCATTTTGTTTATCAATGATTATTATTAGAAGGTATATATTTTAATTTTGTGATCTACCTCAGTAAATTCTAAATTGTTGCTAAATCAAAGTCTCATAAAAATCCATCCACATTACTCTGCCTTTTTCAACTACTTTGTGGTGCTACTGAAAAAAGAGATGCGATTGTCTAAAACTAATAATATTACATATTTTTACATTAACCCATTAACATTAAACAAACAGCTTAAACTGTTGGCTGCACTTCTCGAGCTGAATATTTCTGAATATTTGGGGAAAAATATCCAGCTGCTAGCTGGTGAATCACCATAACAAAATGTTCATTTCTCTGAAAAGTTATTCATCAATGTAAGCAATGCATAGTTTTGAATTCCCAATTACACAGCCCATTTGACTTGGTCATTTTGACATTCCTGACGTGATGTTAAGTAGTTGCCACAGTTCTCCTGAAGTTTTGGAAAACTCCCCACAATGAAAGAAAAATCAAAAGAAATTAACTATCCTTTTTTTCCCCCCTCCTTGCCTGCAGTTATTCCAGTAATTAGTTTCATTGCTGCTACTAGTGAAGGAGTTCAAGATCTCCTTCTCCATTTGTTACAATGCTGCTTCCTTCACCTTTTTATTTTCCATGAGTACAGATTTTGGTCCTTGACTGTCAAGGACGCTTTTATTCTTTTTATAAGCATTATTCCATTATGAATACACAGCCAACAATAACAAACCCAGATTTCAGCCCTCCCCTTGGCAGTCCTTGTAACATTGCCATTATTAGACTGTCGCAGCCCTTATTATACCTTTAAAATCTGCAATATCCTTCTTTGCCTAAAGATCCATCCAGGAGTTATAGACAGACCTAAACTGGACACGCTCCCCGGAACGCACATCTCATGGTAAAGTACTTCTGCTGCTCAAAGCTACAGGCTTCTACAGTAAAGTTTGGGGAAAAGAGGTTGTAGATATGCTCCCTGTACATTTCCCCTACAGTGCTGAAGAAATACTTGTATTGGTATTTTCATTAGTGGTATTAATTCTACATACATTCTCATCCTTACAAATTTTCAGAAAAAAATTAACAAAACCAATCAATACTTTAAGCGTTACTTTAAGCATAAGCCATGAAGTTGAGAACTAAAATGGACTAGAAGTATAGAACTTCTTCAGAGAAAGATCTGTCCCCAGTTCGTCACAGAGTGATTTTGAAGGATTCCGAAACTGAAGGATATAGAGGAACGATTTGTTCAGCTGGGGGAGGAAGGGAACCGAGGATACTGATCTGGAATAAGCTCCCAATAAAACACATCTCCTGGTATTCCAAAAAAAAGAGGACAATTATAATTGTCTTTTTTTAATTCATTACTATGTATGGTAATGCTTGTGTTCAGCTTTGTGCCTTGGTCTGTAAATACTATATACAGAACACCCAAAAGCAGAACCAGGTAAAGCTGACAACTTTTTACGCTTTAAAGTATAAAACCAATCCCAGATCCCTGAACTTCTAAAAATTTCAGATACAAATTGAAATCTTAATTTTTCTCTCTATTGTAAAGATGGGCTTTGAGTGTTTTTTCATTGTTGTTCTTTTGATTTACTTTTAGTTGCTAAGCAGTATTACAATAGTAACAATGTGGGCAGAGAGATAAAACTTTATATAAGGCTTTAGCTGCAAAGTATGTATCTTACTTGACGCTAATACACAGCTTTACGAAGAAATTCTATCTCTATACACAGTACAACCCACTGACTGATGAAGAGCAGGCAATAAAAATGTGGCATGTACAACAGGTATCTCTTGATACTTTAAGAGTCAAAGAAGGAGGAAATAGTACCAAATTATGTTTCACAAATCACATTAATATAAGGGTTTCTGAGGAACTGTTTTGTCTCTTAAAAGTTCACATTACTCAAAGTGTAACACAAATCAAGAGAATAAAAATGAAAGCTGGATTTCAGTGAAATAAATTTAAAAACTCCTGTATTAAGAAGGCTTTGTCAATAGGCTCCCCTCAATAAGGCCGCCTATAGTAGACCAACCACAAGGTTCCTTTTGCTGTCTTGGTCTCTAATTCTTACCCACAAGCTTTCAGCCTGCTCTCGGCTGTTCTTCAGAGACAGCTCTTCACACTCCATCCATTTCTGGGTGTAGAAGGCAATGCCTCCACCCCTCCTTCCTCACCTGTCCCTTCTGCACCGCCTGTAGCCATCAATAGCCACACTCCAGTCATCAGATTCATCCCATCAAGTTTCAGCAATGGCAAGGTCACAGCTTTCTGGCAGCACAGTGATTTCCAGCTCCTCCTGTTTGTTGCCCATGCTACATGTGTTGGTGTAGAGGCCCTTCAGCTAGGCTGTTGGCCATATCACCTTCTTAGAGGAACACCCCTTAATTTCTCTGAGGTATTTCAGTGGTGTTTCCTCTTAACTCACGAGCCCCTGGCTCATCTCCATAAGACTTGAACTGTGCTCAACTGTAGTCAGCACATCTCAGAGCAACAGGCTGAGTCCCCACTAGCACCCCATCCCTCTAACCATGGCAAGTCATCCCAGAGATTTTCACGGGCAAGCCTGATATGATCCCCCTCCTCACTTATGTACTTGTTCTACCTTTTTCTAGCTATGAAAAGGACGAGGTAAAGGACAGTATCAAAATGTATGTCTGAGTTCCTTGAAAACACTCACAGAAATACTACTTTACACCCAGTGCATGTTTAGTTCCCAGCCCAGCAATGGTATCACACCCCAGCTGAGGTCTTTATGTTCTATCCCGTAACAAAGAGTAATAATTCTTACTCTGATTATAACACACAATCTATTGATACTATTGAGATCAGCAGTGTGCAGATGCTGTGTTTAGCTGCAGTATTCAACACTCCGCCTCAGGCAAAACCAGTTTATCCATTTGGAATAGAGTACATTTGTTGTTAGTTAATCCCCAGTTGACAAATTACAAAACAGAGAATAACAGATATGTAGTTATTTAAAACGCCGTGGTTTTGGCATGAGTCACCTCATAAAACATTGGAACCTAAATGGATTAGAAGTTTATAACAAGGGTTTCAACGGGATGTTGGCTTGTTACTAATGCTGACTTCCAAAATAAAGTTACAGATCCCAAGGCATATTTAGATTTTAATAACATGAACATCCTAACAGCACTTTGCAATCTTGAGAAAGAATTGCAAGGCTGTGTATGAGCAATATAAAGGCTGTTTCATTTGTTTACCACTAATATCTATCTTGTTACATTCTAAAGCACTTTGAGAAGGCCTTGAGCATAAAGATTATCCAAGTTTATTGTTCCCTCACACATAGCTTGCTTGCCATCTAGTGGACACAGCATATGAATTAAAGTAAGGATATCTATTTTCTCCAAGAAACAAGCAGTCACTAAAGTTGTGGGTATAACAGTTTTTGAATTAAATATTTTGATTAGAACCAGAAAAATACTAGGATTGCTAATAGTACTGCTTACTTAGATTGCCCTGAATGCTGAATTTTTTCTAAATCCCAGGCAATCTCAAAAAACCCCACGTTTTAAAAAATATGTTCTTCTATACCATACATTCTTTCTAGTTTCAAAAAATAAACCATAATGAAGAAATCAGAATAGAATTAATTTCATAACAGTGCCAAAATAATTCGCAACACAAGACAATTGAGATACAAAACACAAATATCTAAAGCATTCATTTCCAAGACAAAACCATCCTCCCATTTTCAGTCCGGAGAAAGAAGAGTTTATAAAAAGCATTTTGCACCTCATTTTTTCCTTACTTCCACCCACCCACACACCCACCCTGTAAAGCATAGTGAATTAATTACCTGTTTAAATTAAGCACTTGGTTAAGTGTCTTCCTTGATCAGAGAGCTCATATCTTATTGAATTGACCTGTGAGTCTGAGTTACAGCTCATTTGCTTTGAAGCCAGCTCAGGACAATGAACAGCCAGGAACAAAACGATTTTGTGCTTGCTTGCATCAGTTTAAAAATGAAGTAAATCCATTTAACTAACCAGAGCTGAATCAGACCAAAAGGTTAAGTAAGCCTTTAAAAGTCTTACATGCTTCTTTTGAATGACACTTTGTGTCAATTTTAGTGTGCTTTTGCATTGCCAGCTTGAAGCGGATTAAAATATTTGAAAAATTCCTTGTAAGTGTCAACAGAGAACAAAAAATATGTATTGATCAGAACAAGCTGTTAGAGTCATTATAACTTCCTGTTCAGAAAGTTTTATTCTGACTCTGAACATTGTTTGATACCATTAAATAACACACTGTGCACTTACTTTTAATTGAGTTAAAAATCTGCTAATGACCATGGGAAATTAAATAGGCCACAGCTGGCTGTATGATGCATATGTGATTGCTGCTTAGCCACAATTTATGTAATTAGTTACAGTCATATTAAGCTATTTAAAACACTGTTAAAGATCTAATGATGAGCTGACATTAATGGGTCATTATAGCATGCTTAAATCGTTTCCAAAGAATATCTGAATATGCAAATAGGACACTTACAGAAAACAATCATATGTCAAAATATGACTAATTTTAAAGAAATACATATATTTACTCAAAGGAATTTTTCTGAGTATGTACTTTTTTCAAAAGATACATTAATTATACCATTTTGTCATTACAATTTCAATTCTATAAAGCTGACAATGCATGGGGAAACTTTTTTGTTGCTACTAGTGTTCTAAAGCTTAAATGCTACCAGTGAGAACTGGCCTTCTGTAAGGAATAACTATAAGCACTTATTTTGAGTTAGTCTCTCGACAGTAGCTTAACTACAGGCCTAAAATGTTTCTGTCATCAGGTAAAGTGTAATGTGAGGCAGAATGACAGGCAGTGAGGAAGGAGCAGAGTGTTTTTTTTCTTAATGTGTTACAGTCTAATATCAAAGCTCCAATTACAACACAGAGGATTAAGGACAGGCAACTCAGTTGGGTGGTAACAAACCTCAGGGGGTAGGCCTACATAAAACCTAACAAATATTGTCACCTAACACCATTGAGAATTTTTTACTTGCTGAGCTACAGGTTGTTTCAAGTAGAACTGTTTCAGTTCTGTTCCTGAACTTTTCTTTCCTGGAGATTTTAAAAATTCAACTGGATGAAGCCCTGAGCAACCTAGTGCTGAAATTAACCCTGCTCTGATGGGGGACGGGACATTAAACTACCAGATTCCCCCTAACTTGAATCGTTCTTGAGAAGCAGTTATTGCACATAGGTAGCAGACATAACTATACCACAGGATAACGTTCAACACCAAGGCAAGAACATTCCCTTCTTCATCTTTTCTGGCCATCAAAACAATATATGTTAAAATTATTGTCAAAAATGTAATCAGATTAATTTTAGTTCCAATCAGTTCAGAAAGCATACCTGATTAGTGATCGTGGCTAGACTTCTGCTCTGAACTCCTCCCCACAGCACTTAGCAAGTACTTTTCAGCGTCCCTAAGGAAAAATACAAAACCCTGAGTACTCGAACATCACTGCACAAAAAAGTCATACGATAAAGCAAAAACTTCTAAATAAAAATATCTCTCATATTACTATGTTTAGTATATTTTTTTACAGTGATATGCAGGCAACAGAGCATAAAGATGTATCCATTAAGGTTTCAGTTTTGCAAGCCATTAAATATTCTGTCCTTATCTGTTACTAGAGGGCTACTGCACACACATTTAAATGTAAGAGCATCCTTAAGTAAGTTCAATAATGAGGTCTCATTCAGCCGTTCTAAATTCATGTTGTTTGCACACATCAGGATTAATTCTAACTAAGTCAGTAATGTAACACTAATCCTTACACAATGTAAAACCAAAAATCCCTTATTGAGAGAACAAAATATTTGCATTTGTATTACAATCTCTAGCAGACCTTTAGAAATGTATATTTTGAAATTCTGAGCATCTTCGCAATATATTAAATATGTAACATTTTAAACAGTTCTGCCTATGTTAATTATCCATATTGTTTCTTTCTGATATGACCATTTCATTCATACTTACATTGCCATTTACTATGACTGAACTTAACATGCCAGTTGCAAACACACTGAATCCTAGGTGAGCTCCCAGAGCTCCGTAATGTCCAGAGGAAATAAGACAAATGCTTTGCCACTAATGGGAATAATACACTCCCTGCTACTCAGTATAATCCCAGCTCTTTTAACAGGAGTGAGGAAAGGAAAAGTCCTTTTCTACATTTTCCTTTCAGAACCTGCTCCCTCAAATTTGAATGTCAGCCTGTTAGGGAGGAACATCCTTTTCACCCATTGGCACATGGTAACACCAAAGCAGTAGCACCCAGGCACAGTCGGCTTCCAGAGTTGTAAAAAAACTCCTCAGACAAAAGACTTTGGAAAAAACAGTGCAATTCTTTATCTCACACTCAGGTGGGGAGCTACGTCACATTCAAGAGGACTGTTTGTATGAGCAAACAGTGCTTTGTGGGAACATAAATTGTAGACTCTGGGCCAAAATAATTCACTGTATCTATAGATTGACATTATAAATTGGATTATTACAGAAAGATGATTAATATCATAAATATCAGAAGTCTGCAAAAAGTTGACTTGGGACTATGAAGTCCCATAAAACTCTCTCTCTGCTCAGCATTTTAGCTGTATTCAAGATAACACTCTACATGACCACTTTTCTTCCCAGAAGATAAGTTGTATTTCTAAAGGTATAAACACCTCCACGTGTTGAATGAAAACATTTTTACAGCTCTTGAAACTTGATAACAACATCCTGCCACACCAGAGTCCAACATCAAGGGTTCTGTTCCAAGTCCAGTTTTCGTTGCACGCTTGCCGTGATTTTATTGCAGCAATAAAGTGGGGGAAACAGAGGGAGAGACAGCAACCAAAAGAAGATGTCCAGTGTGTACGGATGTTGATTATGCCTCACGCACTCAATACGTAGCACTGTGTCTGAGTTTTAAATACCCAAGACTAGGAAATTCCCACAAAGTCCTTCAAGATAGCACTGGTATTACATTATCCGAAAATTATTTCAAGTAGCACACTTTAAATTAATCTCACAATCTCTGGGCGATTTACAGTCCAAAAAACCTGATAGCTTACCAAAGCCTCCCTCCCTCCCGGCCTGTGAAGGCCTCATGAGTCATTTCACAGAGGGAAGATGACTGGGGGCAGTGTTTTATTGGTGTGTATTTAAAAGAAATAGAAAATGTAAGGGTCCAACACAATGCTCAGCACCAGCATTTGGGAGAATCATAGAAACACCTTTGAGATCATCAAGTCCAATCGTACCTGTCCACTACATGGAATCATTTGACTGGAAAAGACGTTACAGATGATCGAGTCTAACCATACGTGTCCATTACACGGAATCATAGAATTGTTTGGTTGGAAAAGACCTTCGATATCATCGGGTGAGAAAGACATTTTTGTCTTTGCTCGACCCCCTGATGAACCCCCACGCCTGTCCCTCCTGTGGGGCCGCTGTGGCAGGGAGAGAGTGCGCCATTCCCAGCCTCACAAGCATCGCTAGGGCTGCGCTAATGAATTCTGACGGCACTAATTAATTAATTCTTACAGAACCTAATTAATTCATTCTTACAGAACCCTCATTTAATTGCTGGAAAGAAGAGTTTACCTTTGGAAGAAATTCTTCACAGTGAGGGCTGGGAGCCCTAGGCTGCCCAGGGAGGTTATGGCTGCCCCATCCCTGGAGATGTTCAAGGCCAGGTTGGGTGGAGCTTTGAGCCCCTGATCCAGTGGGAGGGGTCCCTGCCCACGGCCGGGGGTGGAACCGAATGGGCTTTGGAGGTCCCTTCCAACCCAAACCCTTCTACGAGTCTGTGACTTCCTGCGCACTCCTTAAGAGGCCTCCCCACACGGCCTAGGATCAGGACCATCGTCGGCGCGAGGCGACCCCCTGGCGGCGGAGGCGCCGCGGGCACCGGCCCCTGAGGCAGGGGCGGTGCGGCCCGCCCGCTCCCCACTCCGCCCAGCCGAGGCGAGGCGCGGCGAGGCGAGGCGAGGCGCCCCCTCCCTGCTGTCCCCGCCCCGCCCGCCGAGCCAGTCCCGCCGCGTCAGGCGGCCCCGCCCCGCCCCGCGCCGCCCGGCCGGTTCCACAAGTTTTTGACAGTTTCTTAGCGGCGGGGGAAGCGAAGCCTGCGCTGGGGCCGCGGTGCTGCCTCCCCGTCGGCACCATGTCCCGCGACCCCGAGGAGGTGAACAAGCTGACGGAGAGCACTTACAGGGTGAGTACGGGCGGCGAGGGGGCTGCCCTGCCCGCCCCGCCGGGGACGCGGCCACCTTTGCCCCCGCCGCCGGCACCGGCGGGGCCATCGCGGGGCGGGAGCGCCCGGGCGGCCTCGCGCGGGACGGCAGCGAACTGTGTTGTTCTTTATTTTCCCTCTTTTCTTTCTGTATTTTTTTTTCTCCCTCTTTCCTTTCTGTATTTTTTTTTCTCCCTCTTTCCTTTCTGTATTTTTTTTCCCCTCTTTCCTTTCTGGATTCCTCCCCCCCTCCCTTTCCTTTCTGTATTTTTTTCCCCCCTCTTTCCTTTCTGTATTTTTTTTCCTCTTTCCCTCCTTTGGGAGCGATCTTGCCCAGCCCAGTGTGCCAGAGGCCGCTGGGCGCTCGCTTGTGAATGACCCGAAAGGGTTGTTTCAATATATCATACAAATACAGGCTCTTCTCTAATGAAAAAGTAATGCCAAAGATATGTATTTGCTTGTATTTTTTTTTTGTTATTCTGCAGTGCAAAGGTAAAAATTCAAAAGATTGTTTAAGTAAGAGGAACAAACGTAAATAATTAAAATTATCTGATCGCTTACCAAGGATACTAAAGACAACAGAGTAAAATGCCCTAAGAATTCTTATTAAAAAAAGGTATTTTCAAAAAGCAATGGAGTACTGAACGAGGCGGTGGGGCTCCGCGGGGTGCTTTTGTCCAGCGCTGCCCGGGCGTGGTGGCGGATCGGTCCCAGCACAATCCCGGTGGGATCGGTCTCAGCCAGCCCCTCTGGGGCAGATTGGTCCCAGCCCCGCAGCTTCGGGGCCGGCTGCAAGGCTCTCCCTCTCCATCAGGCTCAGCTCCCCAGCAGGCGCTGGGGAGATGTTGGTGCTTGTGTTCCACTGCTTAAACGGTTTCGTCTCTCCGGCCAGAGTCTGGCAATGGCTTAACGCTGGGTTAAGGTGCACACCAGCCCTGCCTGGGAGTGCTGACCGGGGAGGGCAGTCCAGGTTACGTCAGCAGGATTCTAAACTTTCCAAAATGCCTCGTTATTTGTAGACTTAAAAATATTTTTGCACTAGAAACTTGCTTATAACTTTTTTTCTCTCTGTAAACGCAGACCTTCCAAAACACACATTCTACTTGGGCAAAATTCCCTAAGAATCATGCTGTTGGTCGAGTGGCGATGGCGGTGTTGGACCTTATAACCTTCACTCTGTATACTGTGTTGTATTGAAGAAAGCACTTAAATTTGCAAATGCATTTAATCATGCAAAAGAACACAGCTGCAGTGCACTTGCAGCTTTGAGCCTAGAAGAAAGCTTTCGGGGGGATTGTTCTGTTTTAGTGTTTACAAAATCCTACTGGCTTACTATCAAATGTTTTTGTATTTCTGAAGATGTTGCTATCATTTAAAGGTCTCTAAAAATTTGACTGGAGTATCTAGCTATTAGTTTTGTTCTTCGACACACTTGAGTCAACTTCACTCCTTCAAGTAGTCCAGTTGTATTTGCTGTTTATTTTATTTGAACTTAGCTATGAAATTCAGGCAAGTCTACTGAAAAATGAGGTGACTTGGCTATAAATTTTGCCCTCTAGAATTGGTGCAGGTCATCTTAAACGCTCTGGTGATTTTCCATATCAGTTACATTCATAGTAAGACCATAAGCAAACATAAATTCCTTTCTATCAGAAGAGCAGCCTGTAAATGCAGGCTCACGGAAGAGAAACCTCACAAGTTGACTCTTCAGAGCTGTGCAAAGGAATGTCCTGCCCTGTCCGTTGATTTCCAGACTGTAGCTAAAACATTTTATTCCCTCTCCGTATTAAAACTATCTTTTGTGTTTTAATATATGTAATATAAAATAGGCTTTAAAGGAATGACAGGCCTCTAAACAAACCTTCCCTGTTATTCAGTGCTTATTACATAGGAAAGTTTTCCTTTTTTTATTTTTAAACTAATTTAAAGGGAGACATAAGACTGAAACAACCAGTAAAAACACAGTAATACGAAGTTATTGTTGACAGTGTGATGAAATGTCTTGTGTATAGGTATTTTGAGAGGTCTGGTATGTTGCATCGCATAGCTCGTACTCACAGGCTTGGAAACCCTCCTGCCCTGCCCTCATTAAAAATTGAAACTTTATCTAGATAAGGTATAAAGGCTGCTTCAGATAGAGAATGGGCTCTAGGTCTTCTATATCAAAGTTAAAATCTTAAAAATAGTTCTTTAAGGGCAAAGAGCCCTAGCCTGTATGGTCAGCATCTGCTGTGACACAGGTTACAGCTCTCTCATCTCAGACATGGATTTGTGCTGTGCCTTAGTCTGAACAGAGAGCGTGCTCTCCTTTGTTTAATAACACTCATGTAACTTAAACTCTTGGTGTGTGCCATCCTAGCAATGCAGTGCTTAAAGCACCATGCTGGTAGTGATAAAATCGGGACCAGTGTTTGTGCATCTCCATCAATAAGAAAAAAGGCTTGGTCTGGGGACACCAGTTCAGTGTAGTGTAGTGATGGCATCTGTGGGATGCAGGATCAAACACAGGCTTTCAACTTTTCAAAAAAAAAAAGATTGTTGAGTGACCTGGAAAAATAATAGAAAATGAAATTGAATGCCTTGCCTAGTCTGTTTTCCATTTTTTTACAGTGCTAATCCATTGGATTTATTAAATATACAGTAACCTGTGTTATGCAGAGCTTCAAAATATACTTACGGAAGTCATCAGGTGGCCAAGTAATGCCCTTGTGTTTTTCTCTTATTCATCCATTTCATTTGGCAACAACATTGGACAGGGAATACCTCAACATTTTTTAGCTAACCTGACAAAATAAACAACATAATCCAGAAATACGTGCATGTGTGCACATGTGAAAATCAAGGCTGATGTTTACTCTTTATGTAATACCTGAAGAATCAGTTTAATGCATGGTAGGAATGGCACGTGCAAAATGAAGGGTGTGGGAGCCTGTGACTAAGGAGGGCCACGGCCTCCCTTGTGCGTAGGAACTGCTGAGAGGTTCCCTGGTATGACACTGCCCTGCCCAGGTGATGCACTGGCATGCTGTGAGGGGACACTGTGACCCCTCACACACCCGACTGGGAAGTCGTCACGCGTTGGGGTGTCTCCACAGCTCAAACAGTTCCATTTTTATCTGCTTTATGGGGAAAACCATTTGGTGTTCAGCTGTGCTGCACACAGTGCAGTGGAGAGGAGACAGAGCAGGGAAACACTGAGTTACAGACCTGTCAGTCTGTGCTGTCTGAGGGCTGGGCAGGCAGCTCACATATTGCTTCTGTGGTTTGAGGTTTCCACAGGTGATAGCTGTAATTCATTTGTATCGGTAATCTTGGATTTTAAAGATATGTTTCTCTGTACTCAAGTTAATGTTACCAAGAAACTTTGATTAACAACCAATGTGAGATTAAAAACAAACAAGGAAACCCCAAAAAACCAACTTTGCTCAATGGAATGCTGTGTTCTTCTGAGGGGCATCTGTTTTCCACAGGGGCACATAGAATTATTTTAATAGGCTATCTTGTTTTATCATGGAAATACACCTGATAAGTTCAGATTAAAGCCCTAAATTCCGTGTTTCCATATTTTCAAAGGACTTGCTATTAAAATACCAGATTTATTTACCAAAATTCAAATTCACCTGTGGTCTTAGTACATGCTGCACTAAGGCTGTTGTTTTGCATCACTGAAATATAAGTATAATTTGGGGGAAGAGGAGCTTTTGGGAGCTTGTATGAATATAAATTCTAGTCCTATCCTAGTGCAAATGATCTATTTGAGTTTAGAGTTATGCCTACTTACAGTCTGTCCTGGGTTGTGTGTCCATAACCTGGAAAAGTTTGTATTTGAAACACGCTGATGGATGATGTATTAATGTTTCTTTTAAACAAAAAAAGTTCCATCAGGCTGACTAATACTTAGTCATAAGAATTAATCTTTTTGAATAAACACAGGCATCCTGATTTTTTTTTTCCTTCAGTTAAACCTTTTTTAAAACAATGTTAAGTGGACTTAACACTGAGATAGCCATCAAAGCATCTCATGTTAAGCTTAATCGTGCCTTTTTGTATTGTGGCTTTCAAAAGCAAAAGGAGGAGATTAAATGCAATAATGTACAAAATGATTCAGGTAAACTAGAGCACAGTATGGTTTATCTTCTATACAGCTCTCAAGTGGGTTCTCAGGTGTAATGTAGCAACACTGAAGACTTTTCCAAACACTTAATTCTACTGTTTTCCAAATTGAGGAATAACAATTTAAATTATTAGTATCTATACGAAGGTTACCTATGAATGGCTATAGTGATGGTAATGGGTGATGTTAGACATCAAGATCTGTTTTTCAAATTTCAGATTTCTGCCCAAATACTTTGTTATCCTCTGTTACAAAAGTGCCTGCAGGATGTAAACTTGAAGCTACAGGGAGTCTATGCATTGTTTAGCTGCATTCATACCTGCTGAGCTATTGTTCTGCGAGGTGTGTCTTTAAGTAAAAAGCAAAGCTGAGCATTTACAGGAAGGCACTTTTACAATGGTTGTCATTTGTTTTGAAGATTAGCGTTTATATGACTATCAGGAACTGCGGAAGACATAACACCTATACACAAGCAGGGGAAATGCAAGGCTTGTTCGTCTTTGGTCAGCTCCTTGCTGCCAGGCTGGTTAATTCACATGACTTTTATGTGGCAAAAGGCACATAGCTTCTTTCATACCGGATTATAGGAGGAGTCAATGACTTAAATGACCAGAATAGGTTTCTTTTATGCTTTTTCTTGGAGGTCACTTTTGCCAACTCTAAAATTATCTGCATAAAAGATGTTTCCAGTTGCCTGTTTTGAAAGTGTTTCCCTTTGTTTCCATTCATCCTAAATAATAGAAAGCTGTAGGATCTGATCATGTGCCTCCTCTTCTCTTCTAGTTAATTATTCTGTTCATGAGAGGTAGTGTGTCACTAGAATATAGGACACTAGATTGACAATTAGGAGGCCTAGTTTATGTTCCTTACTGCACAGGCAAATGGTGTGTTGTGAACTGCTTTGTCCCTCCCGGCTTTTTTTGTACTTTGTAATGTTTATTTGGATTAAGACAAAAGTTTAATTCCCATGTCTTTGTACACTACAGCACATAACAAGATCCTTTTCACAATTTTAAATCAGTGATTCTCTTGATCAGAAATTTTTTGTTCCTCTGTCTCTTTTTGAGAAGTTTGGAGACCTGACTTTAATGTATGACTTGCAATTTTGCACTGATGTTCAGTCCCACTCATTTTCATGACCTTTTCCTTAGATCGCACGTAAAAGGAGCTATAAAGCTGTAAGACATCATAAGAAGAAATAGCTATACACATTGATTTGAGTGACTTTTTTCCCCCTATAACTTCTGAAGCTGAACAAAATATTACAATCATTTAACTGATCTGAAATGTCTCAGCAAGATAAAATTTATATCTGATCCTGAAGAGGGAGTTGCCAGTGACAGTTCTCCTGTTTGAAAAACTGCTCTGGACATTTCTTCCTGGACAGTACTTCAAAGACAGCAACAGTGGTTAACTGTATAAAAAGAGCACTAGAAGCACAGCCAGGTTTTTGTTTGCTTTGAGAATCTAGTGTTCAGTAGAAAGAAGAAAAATACATACTATGCTTCTTTCCAATCTGAAAAGAGGAAAATCATCCTAGAATTATTTCATTACATCATCTTGGGGACCCTGCAGGGGCTGGGGTTTGGGGGAAGCTAAGTCTTTCTATCAAACACACTCTTAGCAGGGAAGTAGATGAGCCTTGCCCAGTGCTGTGAGGATCAGCTAACCATAACCTGTATAAAACCAAGCAGATTCCAAAGGGGAATTTCCATTACGAAGGATTTTGCTGGTTCTTGGGCGTTCACGTCTAGAGACTGGTGCAGACACTTCTGCTAACAATCAACCACTGTGGCAGTGCAAAGACTGAAAAACTTCCAGGCACTGCTTGGTCTGATGGAGAAAAGATCCATTAGTTTTATGCCTTCCAGCTACTGAAGGCACCAAGCTATGAATTGTTTCATCTTTCTCAGCAGTTTTACATATATGTTGAGCAGATGTGGTGTTCTGGAGCTCTTCCTCGGGATTCTCTGTGTTTCAGTGGACCTGTTGTGTTCCCACATTGTGTCCCGTGTCTACTACACATGGATACCTGACACGTATCAAGTTGGTGAAAATCAAGAGCCTTGGGGTCTGGCTTCAGAGAGGAGAACTAGCTGAGGGTATTTTTATTGGGTTTTATTCACTTGCTTCCTAAAACAACGAATGACTCAGGTGCAATTACTGTTTTCTGTTTGAAATCTGAATTAGAAGACATCAAGGAAACTGGAATTTTAACCCCTGAATCCTTAAGACAGTCATTCCAAAGATCGGAATTTCAAGACTCATGATTATCATGTGACTGTTAGAATGTTGGGGTAGGTGGTAGTAAGGGGTTAGCACTGCAAGTTCTTGTTGCGAGGAGCAGGGTAAGCAGGGACAGGATCTGTTTTTCAAGGAAATTATTTTCAGTATAGGGTGACGATTCATTGTGGCACTGGGATTCTTACCTGCCATGAAGGCACATGGTTTCTACATCATGTACACCTTTCTTCTTCCGCATATCCTTGGAATACAGGGCTCTATATCCTACCACAATTCCTCAATTCACCGTTTTTCTTCTTGTGATTCACTGACTCCATATATGCCAACAGACATCATTTTTAGTACACTGACGGGAAGAAACAGCACAAAGTTGGAACAGGAAGAGACAACTTACTCCTTGGAAGAGAAGCCTCACAGTTGCACCACCTCTGCTACAGGGAGGGCAGCAGAGGCACAGCAGCGGCAACACTTACAGTAGCAAATTAAAGAGCTGGGGCAGAAGGAGGGATGTTCCCAGACACAGGAGCTTGAAAATCCGTACTGCTAAGTTGTTAGACTAGCCCTTGGTGCTGTTGGCCCAACATGAAACCCTCTTTCCCAAATCATTTCTGGATGTGGTTTGTGAATTAACACAAATCAGGGGCCTGGAGGCACTAAAGTAGTTTTCTTGCAGTGATCATGCTTGGTTGGGTTCGAGTTTGGTGGTATAGACCAGAAAACAATGCCAGTTGTACTTGATTTGTGCAACTAAAGGCAGTGAGGCCAGGTTTTGTAGTTCACTGTCTGCTTTTGATGTCATATATACTATACCAGTCTCAGGACCTAGTAGACATAAATTTTTTAATAAAAATATATATTTTTCTATTCAACACAACTGTTAAAGTATTATTGGTGAAATCTGGAGTTAATTCTTCACTTTTTAAATTGAATGGAGTTCAGGTATAGCACTATACTTGAAACATAATAATAACGTTCTCTCTGAATGACCTTGCCTGAAAATAGGGCAAATGTGATGGTATTCCTGTTCTTCCTGGGCCCATGTATGTACTAAGTATAAATATTTCCATTCTGTTAGTAGTATAACAGATAAAGGCTTGATACTATTTTGCTTGTCTTGTATTTCTTGTAAACAGAAAGCGTCTGTTTTGAATTCTTTGAACCTGAAAATTCTGCTGCGTGAACAGTGTCTAGAAAGATACGAGTTGTGTCATAACTATTTTTATGACAGTATTTTTACAACAGAATGATGTCTTCAGGTATCTTATAATCTTCCTTTCATGACCATAAAATTTTAGAGTAATGTCACAGCTATAGTTTCGTTAGGAAGATTCTGGGAGAAGATGTTCTAGAATCTGCAAAAGCTCTTTAAGTTTCTCCTCTATGGAAATATAGGGCTGGTATTTATTTTTAAAAGAAAAAGAAAATAGTCATTACCAAATTGTTCCTGAGACTTAGCAACTGGTATGATATGAAATTATACATATGAAGCATAAAACTAGACCTCAGTGACACTGACAAATACTTTCATCCCCTGTCAAACAGCCCTGGCTGTAACACTTTTTTTTTTCTGTTCACTAGAATGTTATGGAACAGTTCAATCCAGGACTGAGGAATTTAATAAATCTGGGGAAGAATTATGAGAAAGCTGTTAATGGTAAGTCTTTGGGGTGCTAACTTTAGAAAGAATGTTTAATTTTCATGTAAAAATACGAATTGGTTATGAAGGTTGTGTATAAACTTAATTTCCAAGTTGAACCTTGGGTGTTTTTAATTAGAAAAAGCACAAACACCCAAACATGTTTACCTTCTTTTTTTACACTGTTGCATTCCAAACATTTAGGCACCGAGCTGCTGCAAAATAAACTGAACTTAAAGTGTAAATAACCCACATAGAATAATAATATAAATGGAAACACCCCCAAAATTATAAATTGGATGTTTTGGAGTTTTTTTCCTGGAAATATCTTCCAAAATATTTCACGTTCTTAGATTGTTTCCTGCTCCCCTGTACACATTGCTATCCCAATAACCTCATGAACGTGAATGAGTAAGAGTTGCAGCAGTGGATTATTTTTCTCTTGTCCATTTTAAACCCAATGGTATTTTTTTAATGGAGTCAAAATTGGAATGAATCCATTTGAGTCTAAGGACCCAGTCTCTCACACTTTTTATAATGCAGCTGTTTATTTCCACTATTGACTTCACAGAAACTCTCTAAGAATGTATTTCCAAGATTGGACTCCATATTCCCAAGGCTTATATTGTAGGACCTGTTACAGCTTGCTCCATTTCACATATGCAGACCTGTTGAGCTGCTTGATACCATATGTAAAGCGATGTAAAATCTCTCTCATTTTGCCTCATTCAAGTCTGTGGCAGATCTTTCCCCTACATGTAATCTAGTACTCTGAGAAATATGATCCTGCGGGAGTAGTGCATAGCCAAATAGACACTGAAATCTCTCTTCATGCAAATTTTAGAACAGGCTTGAGAAATAGATAAAACCAAAGCCTGCTGGAGATGAAAATAGGGAAATGTTGACTTATTTGCAGTAATGCCTAACCTGATGGATTAACATTGTGGTTACCTAATACCTAACCTTAGGTAGTAACAGAAGTAATAACAAGTGTTTTTATATTTGGTTGAAAGACTTTTATACCTGTTTCTGAGGGTTCTGCTTTTCACATACTTTACTGTAGATGTGTTATATTGTGCCCCTTCTCTTTTCATTCTATTTGTCATCAGTAATTCACAATGTAACTCTGTGCAGGAGCACTGCAGAGGCTGACAGTGTTCTAGCAAGCTTGCCTTCTAAGACAGGCTGATAAAACATATCTAGCATGAAGGGTTAATTTCAAATAAATAAATGTTTACAGTGTTGCAACAACTGTTGAAGAACTACACTAAAGTTATCTTTATAACTCATAAATTGTTAATCTTTCTCCATAAGTGCTGAGTTGTATAAATAGATCTGTAAAAGGAGTAAATACTCTGTTGCTAAACAAATAATTAGCAGCTTTCCAAACAAGTCAGACAAAGCTGACAAAGGACGTAATCAGAAGTTCTTTAAGGTTTGCTTTATAATATATTTTATACATTTTGAGGATAAAAGGTCAAAACTCCTTTTCTGCACAACTGGTTATTAGTCATAGTACTACTGAAGAGAAAGTACTGTGGAGTTCTTGATTTACCTTGATTAGCATAAGAGAAATCCCACATTTTCTTCCTCTTTTTAGTGCCTATGTTAGGATAAAAAAAATTACTCTGGGCTATCTTGAGAAAAAATTAAGTAGGAAAATTTGGAATGAATTAAAATCTTTGCATATGGGTCACACCAGTATAGTTCTTGTGTTCTAAAAGTTTGAATCTAGAGCACCTAGGAGGAGCAGCTTATACAGAAATTACTCTTGTTAAATGCAGCAGACCCTCAAAAAGAATCTTTGTTTCATTTG
The DNA here is from genome assembly GCA_033558185.1 of Dromococcyx pavoninus. NCBI lineage: Eukaryota > Metazoa > Chordata > Aves > Cuculiformes > Neomorphidae > Dromococcyx > Dromococcyx pavoninus. Next base: position 1,146,921 of record JAUMJL010000871.1, read on the forward strand.
GAAGAGTTTCAGGCTTCTCAGTGAACAAAGTGTTAGGTAACCAACGATGTCAACTTTGCTCTTAAAAGCCATAAAATACAGGCCTAAAGTACTATAATTGGCAATTGCCATCTCCCCACAGAAAAAAGAATTCTGAAGTCCACAGTGATAGCCTGCTTGGCTTCTACCTTAGATTAAAAATGTCTAACTACCAAAAAATTTTGAAGACTTAATTCAATAAGTATTTTTTACTGCCTTTTACAATAAAACCTTGCCAGTTTGTCAGTTATTTCTTTTTCTTGTGGTATGCAGATCTGTGAAGATGCAAGGCAACCATTGGGTGGTGTGGATCTTCCACACACGTAATGTGTTTCACTCTACTGGTCTCACTGCAGTTTGAATCTTGATGTTTCCGTGTTCGTTCTAGCAAAACTGGCTCTGCTGTTTAAATCAGCTATAACCAGGAAATGATTAACTGAGAATAACTGAAACCTCAGTGATAAATATTAAGAGCTTATTGGTTCCTGTAAGACTGGAATCGAACTATAAATGATACAAGGGGAGGAACTGTCCAGAGAAGAAGGTGGGGAAAGATGAGTGTCCAGGTGTTGTCTAGGGTCCGTCTTTTTGTTTGGAAATGATGAAACTTCAGGTTTCTTCTTAAACTGCATATGCACCTGTCACCCAAGGTTTTTATTGCTTAAAGTACTTCAAATACAGAGCTCTCTGCCCTCCTGAGTTCAGTGACAAAGGTAAAAGTAGGCTCTTTCCCGGAGTGTCACAATAACTGTGCAGGAACTCTGTGTGTATATATATGTATACATATGCTAATTTTCACAGTATCACAGTATCACAAGGTTGGAAAGGACCTCTGAGATCATCAAGTCCAACCTATAACCCAACACAACACCAACCCATCATCTAAACCATGGCACTCAGTGCCTCATCCAGTCTCCCCTTAAACACCTCAAGGGTCGGCGACTCCACCACTTCCCTGGGCAGCACATTCCAATCACCCTTTCAGTGAAGAACTTTTTCCTAAGATCAAGCCTTTCTGTGTCTGTCCAAGAAACCGGAGATCTTCCAACATTAAGATCACCAAGTTGCTGAACAATGTAGTTTCTAATAATCTCAGAAATACCGACGGTACATCGAAAATTGAGAAGAAATGCCCAGTGGTTATCTAGCACATCTGGGTTACCTCCATAACCTGAACATCATCTTTCAGAGACATGGCTTTGGAAGTTCTAGCATTTAAGGCCTACAGTTTCCTTAAAGTGGAAAAGCTGGTGTTTATAGATAGGATCCTCAGATTTCAATGTATTGTTTAGACAAGAAATAATGTTTGTCATTGCAGTTTATGACTCTATGGTGTTATCCATAATATTAATTTTGAGGAGTGGCTGTATCAGATGTATCAATCCTGTCACATTTCACTTTTAAATATATCACACCTGCCACTCTAAATTTCATCATAGCTTTTTTTGAAGCGAGTTCTTCTTTCAGCTAACTTTAACAGTAAATGATGATTTACCTTTGAAGGACTCCATATCTCCTTGTTGCAACTGTAGGTCTGTTGTCTCCTGCCAGCAGCCGTTTCTCAGATCAGTGGCCTGGCTGGCCAATACAGGGCAGAGACCTTGGTGCTTCTAGTAAGGTTGGGATTGCATTTTGCTTTTTCCCAAGTTTTATCTGTACCAAATCTACCTGCTGGACATTGATTGTTCCTGGATATGCATGAAAGCTGGAAGTAAATAACAGGATGAAACTTCATTAATATATTCTGGCATTCTGTCCTTGTCACCTGGCTTCACAAATTAGCAAGTTGCACAGGGGGCTTAAACCTGCTGTCAGAGAAAGTTACTTTCCTTACTGCCATATACCTCTTTCTTAGTATGTACACTGGATTATAAAATTTCACAAAATCACAGATTAATAAAAATAGAAAACTCCTTTTTTATTTTTTTAACAAACCTTTTTTCTTTCAAGCTATGGTAGTGGCTGGAAGAGCATATTATGATAGCCTTGCAAAGATTGGGGATATATCAGCTGATTCTCCAGTTTCTAAAGAATTAGGTAAGTGACATTTTTTAAAATTACTTCAAAATATAAACTTTACTTTTGGTTTCTTGCTGGCATTTCACAGAACTAATGTGAAGTAGAGAAGAATCAGAAAAAGGGTGTTTTAAGATTAAGTAACGCATAGATAAAAGGGATTAGAATTCCTTTATGGCATATTATTTCTCAAGATGCTTGCAATGTTTTCACAAAATCACTTTTTTCACTTTTGTGAGTATATTTATGCCTATGTCTTCAAAAGCATGTATTTTCTAAGATGATATAATTGTATAATAAATAAATGTAGAAGAGTTTGTAGCTTGATTTTAGTACAGAGATGAATGTTGAAATACTGCTGCAACAGAATATTGGTATGGGGAGTTCTAGTTATGACAGCTGTGCTAAACTAAAACAATTTTCTGGATGAGTTCCATTGCGAAGAGTTTAGCTCTATTTTTCACCAAGTATATCACTGAAAGTTATCAGCTGCATTACAATTATTTTCTAGTTGAGCTTTTGAAAGAGAAACTGTAGAGCTGAAGAGGTAATACATTTACATCAATGTGAAATTAATTCAAGTTCTGTATTTCTTTTGAAAGTTCCCGAATTTTTGAAAGATCGTCATCAGCACTTGATTTTGTACTGCTTTGGCCAGCATGGAAATAGTGCTGCTCAGTCTGCAAAAGTGAGGTTGTCATCAAAGTATTTGTAATATTTCTGACAAAAGATCATTGCAAAACAAAGAAGCAGGAACTACACTGTAAAGAGGAAACGCTCATTTAAAGCCTTTGTTTGTTTTTTGACAAAAATAACTTGATGAAGTGTCTTGTCTGCATTTTTGATTATGGGCAGTGTAGACTCTTTCAATGACGTCACATACCTCTGCTCCTGTAACTCACAATGGTGCAGGAATTCAGCTGATTAAAAGCAATGTTTTTAGTAAATTTTTGTTTAGTGGTTCTGCTGAAGAAGAATTGAGGGGGAAGACTCTCCCTGAATGGTGACCACTGGTTTCTGTGTCCCTGCATACATTTTTATGGTTTCTTCTGAAACCACTTTTGTGTGAGTGTTAACGTTCTGTGTTCAGGGTTGGGAGCGGCAGAACAGCAAACAGTACAAAGCAAACAGTCCTAATGCAGTCGCTGGCTGTATTTGCTTTGCAGGTTGTTTACAGAAAGCAGAGTTGCTGGTTTCAAACTATAGAACACAAGCATGAGAAAACTAAAAGTAGTAAATGCGCAGAGTCTTATAAAATTATCAAGAAATGCATAATTACAGTTTTTGTAATCAAGCAGTTGGTCAAATAGAGGGAAGGAACATGTTTATTGAAGTTTGTACAACTGGGGTATTGTCTGCTTGTTTGAAAATACATTGGGTAGTCTCAAGCTGAATTCTGAAAATACCTGTTTTTCCCTATTATTTGGGACAATACAGAATTGTGATTGAAAATAGGTTTCTGTTTAACTATGAATTCTTCTCTGCAATTATAAGCTTTTTTCTAGATGTGCTGTATTGAGAAAACATGGCCTTCTTCAAGGTCAGCACTGCTTTCTGTTCTACTCAAGCTGTTACTGCAGAAAAATCTTTTCTTTAGAAAAACAGCAGCTCTGGATTTCTTCCAACATTCTCTGATAGAATACTTTAGAGATAAGGAAAGTCAGTGAACATCGGAAAAGGCAAGATAATGTTGTTAGTCGTCAGAGATTACTTGCATTTCTTGCAGGTCTTAATAGTTCTGAAGCTGGGCTACAATGCTGGCTTATTTAGCAAAGAAATACAATACACCTCAGATGTCTCTAGAAGTATGTGCTTTAAAAAAACCAAAGGAATTTACAGTACCTTTTAGTATTTAAAAAATATTAAAAGGCATGTTGAGCAGTATCAGATGTGTAAAGACCAGATGAAACTTTGCTGTCATTTGCTCCTTTGTGAATCTTTTTAACCCCAATGGATTTACTGTAGGTGCTGCCCACTGGAATTCTGTTCTGGGAGTTCCTTTAGACTTGCCAAATCCATGTTATCGACCACTAACAGCTCTATAATGCATAATACCCCTGTTACCTTTGCCAAAAGAAGAGGTCAGTAGTTATCAGTTAAGTTTGTGATAGGCCTGGGAACTGCTTTTCTGGAATGTATTCTCTGAGCTCTAGCTGGTTTTATAAGAGCAAAAATCTAATTGTGACTGGCAAGGAAGCAGAGGAGCAATTTCCATGATTTTATGCGTGTGTTATCTGCATCCAAATCTGGTGTTTGGAATTTTCTGTAACTTCTTACTTTTCCCTGGTTTATATTAGAAGGCCTCTTCCTGTATACTGTATTAACTGAAATCAATAGTAACATTCCTACAGATGTCTGAAGGAGATGATTATGCTTTTTACTATTTAAGACATTATCCTGGCTCTTCACAATGAATTACATAAACCAACAACGATCAAGTTTAAAGTGGTTTGGAATGCTTTAATATTCAAGCACATATTGAGGTACATTGCGCTGGATTTCCAGTGTTTAGGTCTTTGGGCAATGAGGAAATATAAATGTTTTCATTTCAGTAATAAATTGAAAAAAGTCAATATTTAAATCAATGCTTGAAACTGATCTGTTTAATAACAAACAAGCCCCTCCCCTGCCATGGCTTACCAATTTAACCACAATCAAGACAACTGGCTTCTGAAAGACAAGACTTCATAGCAGCCAGAAATCCACAGTGCTGTTTTTTTACCTCATTATATCATCTACAGCAGAAACTAATTAATTATATCTGACTCACCTTAAATGTACAGGCCTCCTCTATTAGATTTCTGATTCACCCATCAGCCATTAGGTACTTTCTGGCTGTAAAAGTGGGTGATAGAACAAGATTCCTCCTTTGCCCCTTTTGCTGATAGTTAGCATATCAAGCTGTAACTCTTACATATACAGTTCATATTATAATCAGTTTTCTGAATAATGAACAGGGGAATGAGGCAAGAGCCAAAGTTCCTCCTGCAGCAACTTCACCTTCAGTAGTGGCAGGTAAAAAATAATGTATTATTCTAAATTCAGTCATGTTGCATGAAACTTCTTACCTTAAATTATGCAAGGACTACAAGGCTCAGATGGCTAAAACACAATATCCTTAAGAATTTATGGAGAATCTTTACTGGAATATTGTACTGAGTCATTTTACGGTGCAAACCCAAACCTGCTGGGCTGGGTGACCTAGAGCGTATTTACTGCCAAGTGTGATGCAAAGATTTGTATCAAAAGCACAGTCAATTTTTCCTTCTCATAAGGCAAGGCAGAACATTGTCTTCCTGTAATGAGACAGTCCCATGGCAGGGTAGAAACAGAAATGGAAAAGAAATAGGGAAGAAGATTTTCGAAGTAGGAGGTGAAATGCAGAGGCCTTTTACCCTAAGTTCCTAAGGCAGAGAAGTGGGGCAGGAAAATCAAATAAAAAAGCTTCTTCTGTTGAATGAGATTGGAGCAGAGAGGGAAATGAGAATGAAATGGAAATCTGGATCTTCCTGCTAATTCAGAGATTTTGTACTAAGTATCTGTATCTTTCAAGTCTGATTGAAGCTCTCTGAATTGTTTTAATACGAAATAACTTAATATAAGCAAGTTGAGGAAGCAGAAGAGTATACTGCATTCATAATACAATCCTTGTGAATAAGGGCTAAGTTGATTCAGGTCAACATTCTTTCTCATTTTTTATTTCCCTAAATTTCCAAGCTTGTAGTCCCTCCGACTTGGCTATGAGCATTTTAGGAACAGAACTCGAACCACATTAATTGAGATTATTCTGCAATATGGAACTTACATATCTTTCTTTCCTAGGCATGTTTTGGAAATCCCACTAGGGTAAAAAGATGGGAAGCAAGAAACTGCATATTAAGATTTCATACTATTCAAATTTCAGCATACCATACCACATCAGCACAAGAAAATTTGGGGTTTCCATAACACACTAAAAATAATTTCATGTAGATACTATACCACTGATGCAGTGCTCAAATAATAAGTTTCATAATCTGTTGCTAAACTTGTTTGTCTTGCTGAAAATATGGGCTTTGTCTTAGTGATTTTTAGTGCTTATAATTTTAGTAATGTGGGTTGTCATTGTAGCCTTCACTTGCTCAAGAAATCAGGAAGTTATTTCCTGCTCTCTTTCAATACTACTTCTTATATCTTCCCAACTCTCCTCATTAGCACCTGCCAGTTCTTGTAGCCACAGATAGTTTATTATTGTGGGTGTAAAGTCCCTGTTCATTTGTTGTGTGGAAACGGTATCTATAGCAGTCACCCACAATTACCTTATGTGTCTGTACCTGGAGCTTATTGCTCAAGAGCTAATGACTGCAAACTTTTCCTTGCTTGTCAACCAAAAAAAGTCAGATTGTAGGAAAAGTAATACTTTACATGGTTTTGACCATTAGCTAAATTGCAGTTCAGCATGTTAAAATGAAAATCAGAGTTAAGATAAATTCTCTTCCCTAATTTGACTGATAATTTATTTAAAGATTACTCTGAGATACAGGCTTTTTTTTTTTTTTTTTCATCGTCTCACTCTGTTAAAACTTATCTGGAAGCAGGTTTGCAAAAGTTTATGCTCATCTACTGCCTGAAAGGTAAGAATTTTTTAAAAATTCGGTTCTTCTCAGGATAAATTCTCTGGTTAAAACCACTACAAGTAATTTAGAGAATCAAGTATCAGAGTAATAGATTGCTCTGTGTTGTGGTAGTTACTAAATAAGGAGAGGTGAGGAAGAAAATTAACAGCTTCTAATGGTGTGCATAGTAAGTGGAATTCTTACCTGACAGAGGATGAGCCCTGAGCTTGATACTCTCCTCATGCACAAAAGGCAGGACTGCTCTTCAGATCTAAAAGACAGTATTGGCACATATTCACAAGACACAGGTTTGCTCATAGAGTGGTTTAGTCGTAAAGATCTCCACAACTTTTCATGCTTTGTCAAGTACAAAATCTCAGTAATACACAGAGAATATAGTAATTACAGTGATACTGAGATATGGATGACTGGGCAGGGGCTCTCTACGTGCACACTTATTTTTCTGAGAGCCTTTATACATCTCTGCAGTTGGCCAAATATCTGTGGTTATGAGGGAATGACATGTTGGTTTGAAAGCCAAGGCTGATAAACAATCAGTCAATTAAGAGAATAAGCTAATGATAATAGTGAGTAGTCCAGCAATTACTCAATATTTAGCTTCTCTTATAAGCCTGTATGGGTAAGCTGTTAAGTTAGAGCTCTTGAGTACCATCTAACATGATCATAAAGATATTTTGTAACTGTTTTCTAGCTTTTTTTAAAAGCAAAATAACAATTAACGATTTGACAAAAATGTAAATTTAATACTAGTGTAATTAGCAGTGCTCAATCTATAGAGAGTTCTGTCTGATGTTTTTCTTCAGTGATTGATAATCACTTCATTTTGCTTTTGCAACTAAGAAATCCTGTGGACTTTTCTCTCTCTTCATTTCTGCAAACAGAAATGAGAGATTTTCTGAATCAGAAACTGAGCAGTTAATGGCCAGCTTGTATGGAAAAAATTTCAGGAACTCATTTGGAAAATTCTTATTTTGCTGAAAAGAACGTGTCTTACACTGAAAAACTTCGAATCAGATTGTAATGTAAGGCAAACCCATCTTTTTAAAACACTGCCGTGCAAGTATTCTTCATTCAAAACTTCCTTCCTTCCTGATTAATAACCAAAATCGCTGCTTCAGCAGGTACTTTTCAAAGCAGTAGCTCTCTGGCTCCTTCTGTGATGGAGCACTTACACTACTGAGAATGCCAAGAAGGAAAAGAGAAAATTCCATTGTTTAGGATGAATGTAGCCAGTTGCACTTCAATTAAAAAAAAAAAAAGACCGGGGTGGAGTTGTTGGCTACCTTAGCATATAAATTGACCCTTTCCGCTGGAATTTTGTGTCACTTGTCTTAGAAAGATGACACCTAGCACTCTTCACTCATTTAAGTTAAAGATCTGTCACTGAATGAGTCTCCTCTATAATGTAAATGTTCTGCTTTTGGAATAGATTCTATTGGAGAGAAAGGCAAGGGAAGCGTGCCAGCAGCTACAGAACCCTTTAGCACCTCATCTGGTGGAAAATTCTGGGAAGCTCAGAGACTGCACTTTAGCAGCTGCTATGTCAGGCCAGCTTTTCCTGCGGAGCATTAATGAAACGCTCTTCTATTACGTTTATAATGAATGGCATTGGAAGAAGCCACCGCATTCTCTTCTTATAAAAGAAAAGTATACGCAGAACTACTTTGAAGATGGAATACAATACAAAGTAGTCGTGTGTTTTTTCAAGAGTGAAGTTTTGTATCTTCTGATTCTACAGTAACACTCCAGGCCTGTGTTCCACAGACCTAAGAAAGATGGGAGGAGATGGGCCAGCCTTTCCAGACACACTTCTATTGGTGAAAACTAGATTTTGCAGAATCCTAGCACCAGGGCAGGAAGAAACCACAGATGTGCATAAGACTTTAGTGATATTTTTTCCAGTTATTTTTGCAGATTAAATTCTAGATAATTGGTCAGATTTCTCAGTCAATTTCAGTATTTTGTTCCTTTTTTCCCCTTTTTTTTTCTTACAGCAACCTGTAAACCCAAGCTGATTCTCCTGATTTCAGTCAGTGATAAGATATGGGTGTAACATTTAGTGTGTGTATAGCCCTGAATTTCTCGGGGTGGTTAACTTAACAGTTCCTGGGTAGCATTAGCAGTGCTATTCCTCATGATGCTTAGTGCTGTAACACCAGCACAGGTATCTTTGCACCTGCTCCTGTAAGCTCACCTCCTTGTGTACGATGGCTCTGGAGTTGAGCACAGAACACCCACACACCCTTGAGGGGAAAAAACAGATATTCAAAAACCTACAGTGGGTCTGAACTTGATATCTTCATGCTGTGCCTCAAAGGCCTGAGCAAATGGTGAAAATACCCTAATGGCATCCTTAAAGATCTTTTAACTATATTGAAAAAGTTACATTTCATACAACCCTTACAGGTAGTAAAGGTGTCTTGCAGTGGAAACCGTGGAAAGGATGCCCTGTGTACACGCAGTGTTTTCTCAGTTGTCTCTGTCTAGAGAAAGAGTAATTTGGAAGCGTGAGAGCTGCATTCTGCACGTGTGGCCGTGTGTGTTCCCCGGCAGCTCTCTGAACTTACCCAAAGACAGCAGGATCACCACGTGCTGGGGCTGTACAGGCAGGAGGCTGTTGCTCCCTCAACTGATGCTTTTCTTCACCGCCACCCCAGATGTGTCTGTTGGCAAAGAAATAAGCCTCAGAGCCTGTGTAAAGGAAATACATTTAGTTGTCTTCTCAGTGAAAGAGATGGGAAATGGGAAGTCAGTTGCACAGAAAACTACATCACACACGTAACCAGCTTGTAAATCCTTTGACCGAGGGCCCGACTGTGTTTTGTGTTTACAGTCAGCTCTTCCAGATGAATTATTTGTAAACAGTAAAAACCCAGTATCAGTTGCACAGCTCATTAATGTTTTGGGAAGTCAGAAGGGATTGATGACCAAACCCAGTCATCTTGGACTTCTGAAAAAGACCTTTACCACAAATTTTGGCTCCGTTTAGGTGTGGATTTTTTTCTTTTCTTTGGGCACTGCTAAGACTGGGAAACTCAGTTGGCATTCTGCAGTGCTCTATTAAAAACTGCAGTCATTCCTTGCATTTTATTGAATTTCCTGTAGCATTTATAATGGTAACCTAAATATTTATCCTCTCTACTACTGGAAACCCCAAAAAGAACTTCAGGGTTTGCCATTTAACATGATTTGTATGTTCCAGTCCTGCTGAAAACAGATTAGCTCTGTTGTATGATCTTCCCTAACTAATCTGCCTGAAACCAGCAGAGCTTCATACAGACAAGTTCAGGCTTGTGGTTGTATTGTAACTTATTTTCTTTGCACGTGACTTGTGTAGGGATTACAAGTCACTTTTTTAACACCAACTATGAAAAGCTATTGTATATAAGGATTTCAAGGCGCTATGAAAGATCAGTCTCTGACATACATACCTTAATATATTTTGCTTCTATATGTTTGGGTAAAACAATAAATGCCTGCAGCATTCATATATATTAGTAATGGAACAACAGGTGAAAATAAAAGTTTGCCATTTTTCATGTATTATTTATGTGGCATATGCTTTTCCTTTCCTTTTTTAACATTAAAATTTAGTTACTATGCTTACCAAGCACCTGAAACAAGATGAATATTTCATGTTAATTAACATCTGGTCAATGATGTAGTAGGTTTAAAAAATTCTGATCTCTGAATTTTTTTTGACTAAGATCAAAACACCTTGGGGGAGAAAGGGGAATTAGAGTGGCAGGCTGAACTCTCCTAAAACTGTAGTAAAGTCCCATTCCTAATCTAAAAAGATTTTAAATATTTAGAACTATTATAATGGAACTTGTGGAAAAAAATAGTAATAAAATTGAACTATGGCGAAATTGAAACTTCTTAACTCTGAGCATTAAGTCAGTTTCAGATAATTACTTGAAATATTGTGAGCTAACTTAAAATGAGAAATGATGCTTTGAAAGCAACTTCATATAAAAAGCTTACATCGTTCAAGGGGAGCTGAAAGCATGAGTCTATTTGTATGTTAAATAAATGATTGCTGCAGTTTATTTGTGTGGGAGCCTACTGTAAACAACTTTGACAACACATGCTCTTAACAGGACTACAGTTTTATATCTTTATATATCTAACTGTATAGTACTTGAAATTTTGTTTTTATATGTTCCATAGTATCATCAGTTTCATTCCTCGTGGTTCACAATCAATATCACTTGTGATTTTAATTTACTGGACCAGTACATGAATACACAGATTTCAGCCATTGTCACGGAGGTTTTTTCATTTCCTTTAGCCCATGTTTTAATTAACTTATTTGCTTATTATATCACAGAAACCTATCTGTTGTTAGAAACACATCTGTTGCCTTGGTGAAAACTCTGCATATTTTCAAATAAAAATTGATCTGAGAATGCCATTTAGAATCTGAAATTCTCTTTGCTTCTATTTTTGTTTTATTTGCAGATTTTGTTTATTTAATGCTATTCTAGCAAAACCATAATTATTTAGAGGTGCTGCTTAAGGGCTCTACATCTAGAATGTACAGTGGGCTTAAAATACTTTGAAATCTCTTCCCCTTTTCTTTATTGTAGGTGGTAGAGGGTTTTTTTTAATTCTCCTTCACCTTCTGCATTCACCTTCATGAAATGGCACTGAATGGTCATGTGTCAATGCCATTATAAAAAATGAACTACAGAGATTTACTCCTTGCTTCCTATTTCATGTTCGTTCATGCATTAAGGCAGACTTGACCTAGTCCTATTGATTTATGTGCATATTAGTATTAATTCTACAGATTGTGGGGTTTTTTAAAGTGTTCTGGACAAATTGTGTTAAAAGCAAAGTACATTTAGTGCTTGAAGTTTTACAGGACTCTGTCCTTCTTTGATTTTTATTTTTTTCACATTAAATTCCATTAAGGCTTTTTGCCGTCTTTAAAGCATCCTTTGCACAATTAAATCCTCCTGCAATAAATTCTTTGTGTGAAAGAATGAAAAATATAGCACATGTGAGGCTTAACAGATGCTTTATTCAATCATATTTATTTGTTATACTTTATGCCTTTGAAACTTGCTGGTTTACTGCCTTTCAGGGGTTACTGGCATCAAAGGATTTTGTTTCTAACTTTCTCTCCTCATAAATGCCTTTCTTCTGGACAAAGGGTCACTTGGGAAAAAGAGCACCTTGACAGAAGTGACATCTAATAACACTTGAACTGTGTTGCCTCGGTGTGTAGCTTTGACTCAGCCTTTCATTGTCTCGTTCAGTGTAAATAATTAAGTGGTTTCATCTCTTAAGACACAAAGTTAACTAGACCTGCCCTGAATGCGAAGTAGAGCAACAGGAGATAAATAAGTGAAGTAATAAAGCAGTTTGTATGACATCTAAGAAAGTCTCTCTATTAAGAAATTTTTCAAGAGCAACCTTCTCTAAATAAAACAGAATTAAAGTATATTTCAACTAAGGTGATGCAATTAAGAATCAATAAAAGTATTATATAGCTATTTAGTATTTTAAAAGTTCAAGTGATTTTGTTGGTAGCTGTTACTATCCAGAGTAACCCACTGTCTTTATTAGAGCTATTCTGTAATTCACCATGGTAATTAAAATCAAAATATTACATAGAAGTTGTTTGATTCCTATTACACTTGAGTACTGTTTTGCCTTTCCTGAATTAGTATTGTACAAAAACTATCTCCTTGCATAAATTGTATTTGGGAGGGCCATCAATATATGGCCAACCCATTATCTTGGACCAGCAATGCAAAAACATGGCAAATGTTCACTGTAAAAATGGTCTCTATTTATTCAAAGTGCTGAATCTGGCCTATAATTTAAATCTTAATAGGTCAGGGTGTGCTTACTATGGGTTCTTTTCAAACTGTTGATTCAAAACATGAAAGAGGAAATTGAATGGGTGAGCCAGTACATACAGTCCTGTGGATTACCAGGGGCAGCAAGGAGATTCCAGCATGAAATGGCTTTTGCCTGACGCACAGCATACAGGGAGGCTTTGGTTGAGAGAAAAAGAAAACACAATTAGAGGTGCAGTCACTGATGACTAAAAATACTATTTATAAGTGTTCTAGAACAGTATAAACTCATAAAATAATCCAGCACAAACCATTGAGAGGGAAGTGTAGCTTTTAAAGTTCTCGTCATTTCAGGACATGTTTTGATAGTATTCTTTGTAATAAGATGAAAAAAACCTGTTTCTAACCCGAAGCTGAAAGGCTGGAAGGCTGCACTCAGTTCAAGTGCTGCGTGAGACAAAAATAACAGCCTCGGAGTCAGGGTTTCCATTCTTGGCTCCGCAGGTGAATGGGTTGTTTTATGGAGCGTTTACACTGTGGTGGCAGGGCCGGCGGAGGAGGGGAGGGCGAGCTGAGTCAATGCCCGGCGTTGTTGGGCGCCTCTGGGTGCCTGGGCCTTGCCAGGGATCCGCTAAGCGCGGCTCTGGCAGCGAGCTCACAGGACATACTCTGCACTAAAAGGAGGACTACATTTTTAAAAGAAAAGAAATCCATAAGGGCAATTATTTTGAGGGCCTCTTCAGAACTCACTCTGAATTTCTCTAACTTCCCAAATAACTTCTAGTCTGCGTACTTAAAACCAAACAAACTTTGTAATTTTATTTGTATTTCTTGGTTGTTTTTACTGATTTCTTTTAACACTACTTTCCTTTTTAAGGTGCAGATAAACTCTTCTAATTTTAAAAGCCCCTTACAGTCCAAAATGTGTCTTTTCAGTTGAGTTGGGTGGAACAGAAACCCTATGGACTGAAGTGCATTCACTGCTACAGCCTTAAAATAACAAGGAGGCTTACTCATGTCCGTTAGTTCAAGTGTTTGTGTAACTGCATTGTATTTACTTTTCTATTGCATAGGAGCAACTAATTACTGAAGCACCTCTCACTTCACAGAGTGTTTATGTTTCTGTAGTAACCGGCAACTTTCACGGGGTTGACTGTTCCCATTGTATTGTGACTCCTCCTTCCAAGTCTCATGTAGCCTGTTGTGTGTGCACAGAGGCAGAGGTGGGGATTGGGGCATGAAGAGGAATTCCTGAAAAGCCAAGAGAGATGGATGGTTCTGTTCCTGAACAGCCTCCGGTTTCCTCACGAACAACAATGCAAACCCACATTTTACATTTTAACAATCTGCTGTGTCCTGCTGCTTCGCAGGGCAGGAGATATGGTTCTCATTTCAAAGAAACTAAAATCTTGAGAGCTGTCGTAACTTGAGACTGACAGATAAGAAGGGAGAAAGGTGCTAATACGTATCCAGGCATTATGGGAATGTGTCTGTTTATGGGAAGATAACCAAATCCCTAACGTGCCCTGTGGGGAGACAGGTTTTGATGGCTGGGGAAAGGTTGAGAAAGGAGAAGATGAGAAGATCTCATGAAAACTTCGGTCATTCATTTTATTTAGCCAAATTTTCTAGTTCTTTGCACCTTTGGGGAGCTTTTGTGTGGAGATGAAGGATCTGAAGCGTTACAGGAGAAGTCTTTGCTGACTAACTCAGGAGGGGCTCTCGAAGAACACGGATGGTAAAAAACAAGATTAGTAAAGCAGCGTGTTGGACAGTTATTGCATCCTTTTTTTTCCTTTGAAAATCGGATAAGTTTGCAAACAGGAGGGGACGATCAGAGCAGTTCCATGCAGAGGTCTGTAATCAGAATTACAGAATCAGATGTAGCTTTGTAAGCCCTGCCTGTTCGTTAGGACTGGGCTAAAACAGGTTTAATACCACAGTGGCAAATACTCCATGGCAGGAAAACAGCGAGGCTGATTGAGGAACAGAAAGGTTACTGCAGGAGCATGCCAGGGAACCTGCTGTTCTTGCCATGGAAATGGAATGACAGGAAAACAAACACATCTCTAGGCGAGACTTTCAGATGTGATGCAGTTTGGGAATCTGATCGTGGTCCCAGCACTCTTCAGCTTTTGTAATGGCTCCTGGTTGAGACCTGGTAACTGCACAGTTTTAATTTGGGTGAAGTCAAACTGGGTGTTTCAGGACACTTCCAGCCACTCTTCTCAGCAGGGTGTTGCAGCCTCCCAGACCAGGCTGGCACGAGCTCAGTGTGTCGGTGCCAGCACAAAGGAGGGAGCAGGGATGATGTGGCCATCTGTATCCCGAGCGGGATGATGTGGCTGTCTGCACACAGGGCACAGTTTACATTGGTTCACACACAGAACCACACCCAAAGGACTGAGGTATTTTTCCTCTGTGCCCTCCTTAAGCAAAATGAAGCAGTCTGGCTTTCAGCTGCTGGTGGTTAAAAGTAAGCTGTGTAGCTTTGTGCTGGAAAACAGCAGAGCCTAAGAGGGGTATTTAGGAACTGTTTGAGAGGATGCTCAGAACTCTGCTGCTTCTTGGCTGTTAATGCCAGTCAGGCTGTAGTTGCTGATAAAACAGCATGGGAAAGTAATCAGCAGATATATTAGATTTGTTTTAGCAGGTGTGCTGTGGTGAGTGTGGAAGGTTACTGTGTTAATTCTGAAGGTCAGGTATAATCATCAGTTGTCCTGGGTTCAGCTGTGGTAGAGCAAATGGTCACAAGAAGCTGGGAGGGGACGCAGCCGGCATATTTCATACCATGGCATCCAGTACCTAAGGGGGGGGGAAATGTTGCAGGCACCGCTCACAGCTCCGTGCATGACTCAGGGAGCACGTGGGGTCTGGGTTTCCAGGCAGTGAGCAGTTTGCTCTCTGTATCATTGGCTTTATATATTCTTTTATTGTTATTATTGGGGGTTTTTCCTCCTTTGTGTCTTGCTAAACTGTTTTATCCCAGCCCACAAGTCTTACCTTCTATGTTTCTGATTCTCCTCCCCATCCTGCTGTGGCCTGGATGCAGGCTGTGTGGTTCTTTGTTGCCTGCTGGGGTTAAACCATGACATTAATAACCATTGAAGTTTAATTTTCAGACTAAAAAATGGATGACAGATATTTGGATAGTAACAAGTATCTCTAGTTCTTGTGTGCTAATCTCTGGCTTGGCAAGAAGAGGCTGTTCCCAAATCAATATGAGCTATTCTGGATAGAAGGAAGTATTTATTATGTCTGGCATTCCAAGTCCCTTTTGCATAATCATAGATAATATATGATTAATTATTTTTCTATTGCTTATGAGCTTCTTGGATTGTTTGTGGCCACATCTGGTTATTTATTTAAACTGCTGTGATAAAAAACAGCAAGAAGTTTCCTGTCCCTCTTAAATATATTCTAGCTAATGAATGTATTAGCTAAATATATTTTATTACGGCTCTCTTTTAACTGACTTCATAACTGTATGGTTGTATGTTTATCAACAGGCCAAGTACTTATAGAAATTTCAAGAACACACAAGAAACTTAACGACAGTCTAGAGGAGAGTGTAAGTTAATTTCTCTTATTAATTTATTTTCCTTTGGAAATTAGAAATTACTTCTGCCAATTTTTAATAATCCTTCATTCATTTGCTTTTAAAGTTCAAAAAATTTCATAAAGAAATCATATCTGAACTGGAGAAGAAAACAGACCTGGATGTAAAATATATGACTGTAAGTACATTCAATTCCAAAAGTTATATTTTATTTATCTGTAGTCAAAGAAATTTTCAGAAATTGTACCCTAACAGTTAATTAATCAATGCGTTAGAATTGAGCTTTAGATACATAAACATGGCAAAAAAATAATGCTTATTTTGAGTTAAAAAGGGAACCAGTGCATGACTTAATAACATTTTAAAACTGAAGTTGAGAAAGCAATTTCTGAGCTCATTTGATGTGTATTAGCAATGTCTCATAGATTATGGTAATGCTTTTTAGTCACTTACCCAGTTACATGGCTGAGTGCATTATGAGATGTTTTAAATGCTTTCAATTGCAGGCAACTTTAAAGAGGTACCAAAATGAACACAGAAGCAAATTAGATTCTTTAGAGAAGTCTCAGGCTGAACTGAAAAAAATCAGAAGGAAAAGCCAAGGAGCACGCAATGTAATGAAATATGAGCATAAAGAAATGGAGGTCAGTTATTTGTTTCTTTCTTTGTATGAGAACTGGGCGACAGAATATGTTGAGCTGTTACAGGTCACGTCTGAGTCTGTTTTAAAACTTGAGTACATATGGTGTTATTAGTTAATACACTTCACTCCTCTGCAAGTTGTTTGGCAGCAGTTAAACTCTACAGTTTCAGAGAACACAGAATTTTGGTTCCTCAGAGTTAGTTTATATTAAAGGCACTCCTAGCATATATATATTCCAGCTGAAATTAAGCTCTGGACTGCTGTGCTGAATAGAGAGTTCTGCTTCAGTTTCCAGGCTTCCGCCCTTCACCACTACATGATTTTCTTTAAAAGTCCCTCTAACTACACCTTTCTGCAGAGGTTTACACAGTGAGTCAGCCGTGCTGTGCACATTCAGTAGTAATTTGATATAATTTCCCAAAGTAGGCAAATGCCAACTTTATCACTTAGTCCCTTTCCTGCTACTCTTAAGACAGCATTGCCATCTTGAGGCGAAACATGAGATGACAAGGCACTGAAGAGAGACTTTTGCATAGTTATTCTGGTTGTCAGGTATCTCTCAGAAGATAATTACTGTTCCTATTTTTATTTGCACAGTACTTTGTGGTAGCTTATATTTTCTCTATTTTCTCTATTTTAATTTTAAAATAGATCTATGTTTACAACAAGTAAACATGAATAGTACAAGCATCTATTTCTTACTACTTATATTTTAACCTGCATTCATAACAGTTTTTTTTTTGAGGTACTGGACTGAGAGTTCAAGGTTTAGCATTTAATCACAGTTTAGCCATGAATCATAACCTTGTTGTCCCCTCTCTAAAATGAAGCAGAGGTTCATCACAGCTTTGTGAGAGTAAACGTTAACTGCTATGGAGCAGATGAAGATGATCAATCAGTCTAATCAAACATCAGTGGCCATGAAATTGCTCAGCACAGTTGCTGCTTTGTCATTCTTAACTGCAGTATTTATTTAGAAGCTTTCTCTAAAGCTGTTGGAGTTTGCTTCAGCAATTGGATGTAGAGTCAAATAAAGCTCAGAGGCTGTATGTGATTTTTGTTTTCCTTTTTTCCTTAGTATTTGGAAACCGTGAGCTCTCGACAGAGTGACATCCAGAGATTTATTGCAGAAGGCTGCAGAGAAGCTCTCCTTGAAGAAAAAAGAAGATTCTGTTTTCTGGTTGACAAGCACTGCAGCTTTACCCAGCACATGCATTTCTACCACATTCAGGTCAGTGGCGTGGGTGTAAACAGGAATGAAACTCCTGACATCTAAACATAAGAGATCTTAATTATCTCCTGCAGGATGTAGATCAGACTGACATAAACAGCTCAGATAGCACTGGGGAACACTGTAGTGCCAGACAAGTGTTGTGATCAGTTCACAGAAAGTGTTTACGATGCAGTATTCTCTTAAATGTATTCTCTTAAATAAAGGCTTCTGTGACTTTATAAAAAAATCATATATTAATAAAAATAATGTATGGATTGATCAGATATTTCCAGTGTCTGACCCTGAAAAAGGACAGTCTCGTTTCCAAGAGCTATCATTTATGAAAAATCGGTGAAAATACTTCCATTTTGTGGTGTTCTCATTTTGGTATAATGAGACTTGACAAGCAGGTTTATGCTATTTCATGAAAAAGCATATCTTTGACAAGTGCCTTTTAAACTTGGATGCAGTGCGCGGACTTCCTAAAATCCAAGCTCCCTGGGTGGCAGGAGATCTGCAGCGATGCCACCAAAGTGCCTGAAAAAGTCAGGATGATGATAGATGAAATGAGGACACCTGGGTCCACTCCAATATCAGGAACTCCACAGCCTTCACCAATGATAGAGAGAAATACCACCGTACGTTGTTCTTTGTTATTTTCCATTCTCTTTCCTTTTTCCCTCCTTTCTTCTGGTTTCTTATTACCCTATTAGAGTACAGGTTAAGTTCTGAATTTTATCCATTTCTATGTTGTGTCACCATTAGCCGCTGAATTTCTAGGTGTTACAAACTATTCCATCAGTAATTTCATAAGATCATGAGGACTTTCTGGAGAGTCCAAATATGCATCATTTGGGCATATTTAAGCATTCCTTTCTAGGAATTTGTTACAAAGAAGGTATTGCTGTCTCTTCAGTATTGTGATACTGTTCTTGTGTCTCTAGATTGGAAGTGATTTTTACCCTCATCATGAAAATGCATCAAAGGTGCCCCCTGCCCCTGCGGGCAGAGCGTACACCAGTCCTCTCGTTGATATGTTTAACAACCCTGCAGTGGTTCCAAAGGCATCTTCTGAAAAAATAAATAATTCAGCAGGTGAGTTTAATGTGTTTCAGACTACATCAGTGTAAATGATGTAACTGTAGTGTTCAAATTGTTGTGGGACTTCTATGATGATGTGGATTCCAGGCCATGGTCATCACACAGTGTTTATATAAGCTACCTAACGGGAGAAATCTATGTTAAGAGAAGTGTTTACAGTAAACTACAGCCAGGATAGGTAGATTCTATTTTAATCACTTCCTGGGTGTTCCTGATTAACCCAGCTTAACTGCTCTTATGAATGTCAATCTTATCAGAAGAATTTTGAACAAGATATCTGAGTGATTATCTGTGTGCACTGAAATAATCAAAAACCACTGTAAGAGTCTGACTTTGGTTTCCTGTAAGGGTACGTAGCAGTTAGGGAAGAATGCAGGTGGGACAAAGTGGCACAGTCTTGTATTTCTTTCCTGAAATATAAAATCCTATTTTCCAAGTTTCAAATATATTGCCTTTTACTTTCTTTGCTATGGAGAAGTAAGAGAAAGAACTAAGCCTAGATCACAACATCAGAACTCTTCAATGTGATAAAATCAATTCCAGCATTTCTTCCTTAGAATGTGTTTACAATATATTGTACTGGTCAAATAAAATATGATTTTGAGACTTCCTTTAAAAACATCAGGTATCTGCAGCTCTCAGTTCAGTTGAAGCTGAGTGCTGGGTACATTTGAAAATTAAATCTTGGACTATATACACAGAGTTTTTAGAATGGAAAATTTTCAAAGGCCTCTTGTAGCTATGAACATTCAGCATTTTTTATGGCAAAAGGGGAAAGTAGCAAGTTAAAACTTGTACAACTTTTTATGTCTCTTGGTTGATGGGGGTGTGTGTATAAATGCACATCTATTAAGAACTTCATGGTAATAAGAAATGTTGGCAGATAATTGAGGTGCTTAATTCAAAACCAAAGCAGTACAAAGTCTTTCGCACTTGAGTATTCCATTATCTCGGGTTTTTTTTCCTGTCAGACTACTTGTATTTAATTTTGGGTTTTGTTAATTTTGTTTTGCTAATAGGGAGAGTTTTGTCTTTGTCTTTCTTTGACAGAGAATTCAGATGATGCCAATTTATCGCGCTCAACTTCAGTTGCCACAGGCCTAAATATAATGAAAAGGCAAAAAGTAAAGACAATCTTCCCACATACTGCTGGAAGTAACAAGACGTTGCTTAGCTTTGCACAGGGGGACATCATCACACTTCTTGTAGCTGAAGAAAAGGATGGCTGGCTTTATGGGGAACACGACTCAACGAAAGTGTAAGATAATCAATATGTTACCCGATTTGAACATAAAGGAAAACTGTGTCCCAACAGATTTTGCTGGCAGATATTAGTAAAGGGGTTTCCACTTTTTTTTGCTAGCTGTCGCTGCGGACTTGGGAGTCTTTCTGTCAGGTAAATCTTATTTTAGGGGAGACTAATTTGGTATCATCAGAAATTGGGTCTTTACATCTCAGTTTATCTACTGTTTTGTCCTCTTGTTTTTTGAAAGATCTCTCAAGTTTTATGTAATATGACATTGAAAAATTTTCCCATTGCAGAAAAGGATGGTTTCCCTCATCATATACTAGACCTCTAGAAGAACCAGCTGAAGAAAAAGCATTTGTCCCAATGCCAAGGTAACATTTTGGGTGGGACTTGCAGAAATGCCAAAATCTTCTCTAATGTTTAGTTTATTTTAAAGTGTTATTTTTCTGCTCATGTTCTTTGTTCAGCAACACATACAGTAAATACTTTCTAACAGTCTGTAATACGATGCCTTGATTACATTAACATGTTTTAATGGTTGCACAAAGACCCAAGAACTGGCTTCACCCCAGCTTTAGAGTCCCACCGACTTCCATGGGATCATGGGATCATTTGCCTTCATTAACTCTCAGCTCATGCACTTTTGGGCTTTCATGGGGCTAAAGATATGTGAGAGAAATGTATTCTAGGAACTGAAAATGTTGTTGTTTGTGTTCTCTCTTGCAGCCCTGCACCAATCCGAAGTGTTAGTTCTGTAAATCTTGTGGAAAAAGGTGATGTTGTCCTCCCTCCACCAGACTATCTGGGGTCTTCACAATCTGATAAAAGAATGGAGTTTTCCAAAGGTACTACTGTTAAAACACCAACTGATCGACCAGAAAATGCAGGGCCGGTAAGTAATCGATGCTGTGAATCCAAATGTTCTGCTTACTTTTCTTGTCCTATTTAACTGAGGCTCTGGAATATTCTCCTTTAGCTACCTGACAGCGGCAGCCCCTCGAGGCAGCTGTGTTCAGGAGTGTTGGGGGGGTTTAGGCGTTTCAATCCTTCTGTAGGAGGGAAAAAGACTTGTGAAGCTCTTTTTTAGAGATTGTACCCCGTTTAGCCTGGATTAGTAATGTTTTGGGATATTTTTTTCCATCTAAATATTCCTATTAAGAGTTTAGCTGGGTTTTTTTTTAGTCACAACAGTCTAATATCAGCATGTGTATTTGAATATAAAATACTTCAACCCACATTCAAGTAAGTGGTTTTATTTCTCAGTAATGAACCTTGTTGTGTAAGAATAATATACTTTGTGTAGTGCTGTCGTATTTCTAGGACAATGTTTTCTATGAGGAATAAAGCCTTTCCAATCCATTAAATTAATACAAAGAAAGAAGACCTAAATTTTATCATTCAGTCATTTTCAAATCAAATATCTAGGAACTTCTAAAAGTATGATGAAGAGCAGCATCTATATTTTGACACAATTGTCATTTTCAGTTTTGGATAAGCAGCAATGATCCTTAACAATCACGAAATGTCAGATTTATCCATTAGTTCATTTATGCTGTTGCTGCTCAGACCTGTGGGATCAATGTGTCCTTCAAACATAATTATGTTCAGAATAGTTAGAAGAAGTATCAGGCTGTGGAAGTTGCCAAGCAAGCAGTACAGCGAGTTCTTTGCCTCACGACAAGTAAAAGGTGACTCACTGTAGCGCTTTAAAATGATGGAAATGGTCTCAGCATGGAAACGGTCCTCGGCCAGTTCTCAAGAGCAGTCAATGTAAGGGCTGTTTAGTTTGTTCTGTGGTATTAGTTCAGGGGTTTTAGGAATAAACTCGAGCCTTGTGGACTTTTGGGAAGCTGCAGAGCACCTTGTCCTTCCTGCTTCCGTGCAAGTCACCACCCCCCCACCATAAGGCTTTGGAAAGAGCTCAGCATTTATACCAGGCTGCTGGGTAGACTCCTACAGAGCTTACACAGATGGAAGAGTGTGTGCTTACAGTACCTTTTATGCAGAAGCAGGAAATCATTCAGTGAGGGACCTTGTTGTTTCAGAATACACAGAAGAATAGCTCAGGATTTCCAGAAAGAAGGGTGAGGAATGGTTCATGCAAGTTAAATTGTTTGTGCTGTGTAGGACAGTGCTGCGCAGAACTGTACTGACCAAGAAAGACTTAGTTGGTGGAGCTTTGAGGGCTGGTGTTCAGTAAGCAGTAGCGTGCAATCCAGGCACTTGTTCATTCTAATTTATTTTAAGGGCTATTTAGGCCCAATTCTAAGGTCTAGGTCTATTTATGACAGATGTCAAGCACATGCTTAAGAAGTCTGCTGAATTAGGTCCTGAATAAATAGAGGTTTCATCACCTGCATCGCGTACCATGAATACAGTAGGAAGGAACTGCTGGTCCATGGACTGTGTGCCTGAAAAGGAAAGGCTTACAGGCAGTGAAATTCTAAGTATTAAAACCAAAATGGCCTATAGGCAGAATGATCAGTACAGGTCAAGCTGCTGCTTAGAAAGTGACTGCATATTCCTGCTTCTTCAGGCAAGAAGGTATATTCAAGTTTTCACTTTCTATCTTTATCTGACACCTATTAGAAGCAATGCAATTAGTTTGCAGTTTGAAATATGTCAACAAATATGATTATTTCTAAAAGTTGGGGAGAGGGGAGTAGAAATTAATTACCTGTCCAACTTCCATGCGCCACAGCAGGCCTGGGAAGGGTAAGACTTGGGAGTTTTCCATTTGAACCCTCCTGAAACACTGGATGCTGTAGCAGCCCTGTGACAGAGTGACACTGCCACCTCTTGGGTTACAGAAGCACACGCCAGAACAGCCCAGTGCAGACTGCAGCTGTCGAAGCAGCTCTTCTCAGGTTGTACACTTAGATGTGACAGTGTCATTAGAATGAAATATTAGCAATAGGTATGCAAAACTGTTCCTCCTTTTGGATCACTGCCACACAAACACTGCAAAGGTACACACAGGCCACCAGCTGGTTCCTTCCTCTTCTTACTCACTATCACTGCTCCCAAAAGTCACAGGAGACACCTGAATTTTACTTTGTAACCAACAGTAGCTTGTATTAAAAAAACCCAAAATCACCTGTAGCATGGTTTTATAAATCTATGTATATTTTCTTTTGCAGAAAGCTGACATGAATGGCATCATGAAACCACCTTTTCTAAGGTATATGTTTTTTTAAAGCTTTTACAGTAATTTAGTTGTGTGGATTTTTATATTATTGTTTTGAATGTGAGGGGAAATAAGGATGTTTTTCCTGAATGACTCTGTGACCTTTCCTAGGCACTGGTAAACCATCATGGCTAAAATTGGTTGTGCTTTTCTCTAGAGTGGCATTAAGTGGCACCCAATGCACAGGCCCTTCTCAGTGAACTGTTTCTCTAGTAGTTTGACAGGAAGCAGGATGAACACTATGTCTTTGAGGGTTAAAACCAAAAATCTTTGAAAACTGGGAGCTGTTTAAGAAAAGTCCAGATCTATCTGGGTGTTAACTTCCAAATTTTGGATCACTGCAAAGCAAGTCTTTGTGTATCAGCCTGCTTTAAAAATTCAAATTGAACTAAGAGTTCCACAGAGTCCTTTAGTCTAAAATCATAACTTAGCCTTCAAACAACTTGGATAAAAAAACTGCATGGCTTAAACGTGGTTCTGTCTTGCAGCAACCCTTCTAGTAACCTTGTGCATTTCTTTTCAGTGGAGAAAACCCTTTTGCAACTGTGAAACTCAGACCAACAGTAACAAATGACAGATCGGCACCAATTATCCGATGAATATACAGTCCATACACATTCTTCCTCCTCACAAACACCATTTTCAGTAACACAACTACCATCTAAACTTGTTATAAAAATTTATTTAAATTTAATTACTGTACAATAGAATCGTTATGGAATGGATTCTGATTTTTTTTTAAACATGTACTTTCTAATGCATTAATGGCTTTGGGCTAATGTTTGAGCACTTTGGCTTGATTTTACAGTATGCTTTTTTTGTAGTAGGAGTTGTGGAAATACTGGAGATAGTTTGGATACTCTAGTACCCAGTGTAACTAATAACTCACAAATCTGAATCTGTGGCACTCATTATTTGGAACCTGCAATGGTAAGTTCTGGGATACAAGCCTGCATCTGCCACTTACTAAACAACAAAAAGGTTGGCTTTTCTCCCCCAAACAGAACAACATAACAACTGCCTTATTCCAGACCAGAGAATCACCTGTATAAAATGATTATACATTATTTTGTTTAAGAAAGACAACCTAGGTTATAAATAAATATTTATCCTTTAAGAATAGACAATTTGTAATGCTTTGCTTAGTGTTCAGATACAAATTTTCAAGTGTTATTATAAACCTATTTTAAGTCTAATGTTCTGTCAACACATCTTCAATGTTAATTCTTTTCTTTAAAACACGTTGTCAAACTTCAGTCTTATAAAAAGTCATAATAAAACAGTGCCATGATTTTTTTCTCAAATGCCAATATAAAAAGCTGCCTTTGAAGTTCCTCTGTTACTGCATCCTCACACAAAAGAGAAACAGAAAAGTTTGAAAGTTCCTGTTCAGGAGCCCAGCAAGGGCAGGAATGCTGGGGTGGTGTAGTAGGAGTGAAGTGAAATACAGCTTTAATTTCAGCCACTCAGGCTCAGATTTTCTAAATCTGATGGAGCGAGCTTGTCTGAAAGACATCTCCTACAGTAAAAGTCATCTCAGAAATGAGTCTAGACTGTTAGAAACAGCACTGCATCCTGCACCAGCACCAGGTGCTTTTATCACAGTACCGTTCCCGTGGTTTTACCCACCTGCTGGATGAAGGTGTAGTGTGGCTCCTGCCAGTGGTTAATCCTTGCTCTAAGTCCCTCTACAGTGTCCCACAGACATTCATTCTGTTGTGCCTGCTCTTACTACCATAAACAGTGAATCCAAGTCATGTGAAATGCCTTTCAGTTACTTAATATCAAAAAATAGTATAGGAGCATGTGACGGCTGCAGAGGTGGAGTCCGCTCCTTCCATCTCCTCTCACCCTGCCTTTCAAGTGCAAGGCTGAGGACACTTCACTTGCTATGGAACCATTATCCCCTTTTGAAGCACCAAAGTTTCAGAAGTGTAAACTATGACTGAGCCCACTTTCTAAAGCACATTCAAGGTTAAGTGTTCAATAATTCATTATCAGCATTAACTAAGCTGAAATGCAAAAATCTCTACTCCATGCAGTGCTACAGCCTCTTTCGAGATAAGACCCTGCTGCAGTCAGGAGTTGCTGTCCATGAAATAATCCCAGTTCCACAGTTTTGGGAAACTTCTGCTACAGCCCTAGGACACTGCCACCACAGCCCTTGTCCCTATCAGCAAAATTAAACTAATTAAAACAGAGCTCTTACTGTTTGTTATCAAACGTGCCTTCAGAAGACAGAGGGTTCTGTTAGCATCATGGTAGCACACAGCACTTACACCACTCGCCTCAAAAACATCTCATGGGGCTGTATTTGTTTAAGCCCAAACTGTATTTTTTTATTAGAGAGGTGTTCTGGCAAATATTTCTGTTTCTTTGTAGCTTGAATCACTAATTCCACTTTCAGACTGTGTTATCAGACATGTTAGTCACTTACTTAGTAATCCAGCCACACATTGAGGACTGCAAAAGGAAAAGCAGTTTTATTTAGTTTTCAACAGGTGCCATTGAACATGGAAAACAAGTTGGGTTTTCATGTTTTGCAATGCACATGCCCAGAAGAGATTAAGTTTAAATTACATGCAAGAGACTAAGTTTCTTCACACTTTACAAAACAGGTCTGAAGCAAATAAAATGATTGTACATGACATTTACATTAGAAAGAGTATGCTAACAGTTGTAGCTCCCATAAGCACATCCACGTTCACCTCCTTAGCCAAAAGCTGCCCCACAATTAGGGCATCTTCTCTGCCTCAGTGCAAGACAGAACAGAATCCCAATTGGAAAGAATACAATGGCACACAAAACACCAAGACAGGTGAAGGTGTCCTCCAACACGCCAACCCTGTAAAAATGGAAAACAGACTTAGTCAAGGACACCCACCAAGTTTGCCCCAAAGTTACCACTTCACGATCTGGTAGTCACCAAAAAACACACCATTTCATACAGCAAGATAAGGCACAAAGAGGGTTTGGTTCTGCTGGGTTTCTTTTTCCTTTAAAAGGCTTTTATTTTCATAGCTGGCAGCAGCAGATTTTGAATTGTACTACTTAAAGAAAAACACGAAATTTGCAGGTGATCAGGCTGTAGATTAGAAGTCTAAATTCAATTCAAAGTAGCTGGTTTGTTCTATCACTGCAGCGTAGGACCGGTACTCAACACAGCAACCATAGCTCTGAGCAGCTGCATCAACTCCCAATACTGTCTAACACAAGCCCATCTAGAACACTCACAGGTGTAGCACCAGCTGTACAGCTGGAACGAGTTACAGCACTCACTTCAGAAAGCTTTAACATGAAAGCCTGTGCCTCTGCAGCCATCTCTGGTCCCTAAAAAAATCTGAACACCCTGGTTCTTCTCCTGTATTCTTGCATCCTAGCTCACCTAACCTTGCCAGGTAACTAAAAGGTCACACACTCAGAACAGAGACTGTAAGCAAGTATTGAATTCTACTCCTTGCAAGCCCTTCTTGGGGCCTAGTTTTCCTGTACAGGTGAGGATGCAGCTTTCAGGAACCAAACCTTAGCATCACTGAAGTTTACTATGATAAAAATGAGAAGCAGCCTGCTTTACTAACTTTTCTGGAATGACAGTGCTACAGATTTAACTGTAGCAGTGGAGTTACACTGGTTATTGCACATCAAACAACCCCATTTCTCAGCAGTTTAGGTCTTCTAACCAGGCAGCAGTCACACTTTTGTCATATGCTTTGCCTCCCTGGTTTCCACCGTTATCCTGGGGTGAATCCACTCACTTCATTCACCCCCCCAGTCTCCCACAGCACGTGTGCACTGCAGCTCTTTCAGAAAAAAAAACAACCCTGTTTTCTGAATGTTTTGATCTGATTTAGTGCTTTTTCTCAGCTTCTTCCTAAGAGGAAGGCTGGAATGGGCAGAGTTGTGTAGCACTGGTTAAGGGCTTCTGGTGAACCATCAGCTCATGCTTTTTCTAAGCAAGTTAAAAGCCTTGCAGACAGCAAGATACAAATAGGTTTGTTTCAGTCTGTTATTTCAAATTAATACACAACTTGGCAATGTCTGGTGGTTCCTGCAGTTGCCAACACATTCTCTCAAAGGTGCTGACATTTCTTTCTTTAGAGAGCACAACTCAGTATCATTAACATGCTATGGACAAGGTGCACTGGGCATTTAGGGCTGCAACCAATTTAGCAGGAGAAGGAGGACTTAAATTGCACTTCAAATGTCAGCACTTGGTTGTGGAAGGTGCCAGGTAACAAAGTGTGTACAGGACTACGTTAACTACTCACATCCAGCACAGCTCAGAGGTGCAGCACTAGAGCCAAGAGCTGTATTAACAAGTTTATTGCTGGTAGCCAGGAAAGTGCAAAGGCCAAACATGCATCACTTTAAAAAATAATCCTCAGCAGGTATTCCCAGTTTCTACTTCCAAAAACTGATGTGCCTTTAAAACTGTAGGAGAACCTACTGTTGATGTCATTTGGCTCCAGCTGAGCCCTGACTGACCACCCTACATGAGAAATTGTTTCAACACAGTTCTGTGACAGCATGAATTCACCGGAATTTCAGTTACTGACTTCAGAAAGAAGTGCTGTGTCCAAACACACCCCAAAATGGAAAGAGACAAAGCCTAAGTATTCATCCATAAGGAATTTGAGCAGCTATACTAAATAGCCAGAATTTAGAGTTTCACAAAACACTTGAACAAGATGTGTCCTCTTGGATTCCCTGGTACAGTGAAAGTAAACAGAAACAATGCTAAGTGACCCTGAAATCCATGCTACAAGCAAAGTGCCAAGGCCAACCAAGCTGTTGTTTCCCTACTGAGCAGTCACAAACAGCCTATTGTACACGTAAATAGAGAGAGGGAAGATGCAAACTCAGAGACCATTTCCTTACTGCAATTAGCTACAACATTACAACTTGATTAAACTACAGAGCCTTTCCCTTCCCCTCAACCACCATAAGCTAAAGGCTTTTCCCAGTATCCTTGATATTCTGCTGCTTACACAACTTCATGTTCAGCTTAAGCTTTCAACATCAGCCCTCTCCTTTTGCTGAACTGACTTTATTTCTGTTTACAGACTTCTTGTGATAAAAATCGACTATATTTGCTCTAAATGTATTGCCAGGTACACCTGATCCCAGCAGTTTTATGATTTTGTATCCTCAAATAACACTCCTTTAAGGCAACATGTTAGAAGATGTAACTAATGCTCAAGTCACCACTCAGATTCTGGATTCTGTTCTCAGCACACAAGTGTCCCAAAGCTCAGACTTTTGTAGCCTGTGCTGTTCATTGTGGCTGCTCCTACAAACTCAGCAGAACATCACCCCTCTGTTCCAGGTAAGTCAGGCGCATTCACTACCAGAGTTCTATCTATCAGTGCAGGCACTTTATTTTGCTGCAACAATGTAAGATTACTCTTGAACACTGACATCTGTGTCAACAATGAGAGATCAGCTCTGCAGAAGTGTTCTGCTTCTAGGACTTAAGCTCTTTCCATTTTTCCCAGAGCTGGAAAACATTCTGTAGAGTCAGTTCAAATGATGTAGGAACCACCTTTTTTTCCCAGGGCTCCAAAGCACTTTCTCTAGGATGAGTTTGCCATATTCAGCCCACTGATACAGTCAGCACAGGTTATAAGGGGCAATGGTTCTGGTGTGTCACCCACAGATATTATTGTTAGTACCAGAAGTACTGAAACTCCTCACAGTTAGGGAATACTTCGTACCACAGCTGTGGAATCGGTAGTGCCTTATTCTCCAACCAAAGCAAAAATCACGTTTAAGCTATCAAGCATAAGGTAACAGTGGAACTTATTTCCTTTACAAGTGCATTTCATTACATCTTCTCCAAAAGGATATTACAGTCTCCACCAGTGAGACCTAAAAAGACACTGCTTTACCAGGCACCTGGTCAAGCTCACCTGCCAGGGTTTTGTGTTTGATTCAAACTACTGATTCTTGTCACAAGGAGTTGCTGATTTAGAGAATGTATGGACTTAGCACACAGAATCCCATTTTCACGTCCAGTATTTCTACTACAAAGTTTTAATCCTGACCATCACCCACCGACACACTCGGCAGCAGCAAGAGCAGGTTTCCTGGAAGCAGCACTACTGACTGTCTTCGTGACGCACTTCAGCAGCGCGCTCGTCTGTAAGGTTTGGCAACGCCTACGCCTGTCCAGCCCATACTGCGGGCCTTCCTTGTGAGGATGAGGAACACAGTTGTGTGTGCCAGCTCCTAGCCTTTGCAGCTCTGCTGGCCTGATGACAGATCTGTCCAGTGGGCTTGTGAGGGGCAGAGAGGGAGGTGTCATGTACCCCCCACCCGGCATGTAACACGTTTCTACCTCCACAGTGAGAGTGCTGATGAATTACACTACCCCCCAGCAGCCAAGGAGGAAGGAGCCCAGGCCACCTCTGCTGCAAGGCAGCAGCTCAGCCTTCTCCTGGCGCATCAGGCACTGACTCACGGCACTTGCCCTGCACCACCTCAGCACACAGCACTCTCAGCAACTACAGACACTAAATTTGCTCAGTTTGGTTAATGTTCCTTTTTAATGTCTTTAGCATTCGGCCACAAATAACTTCAGCCCAGGGCTCCTATCAGCCCATGGGAGCAGTGCCTGCTTCCCTATCCCTCTCACCACAGAGCATTCCCAGAAAAGTGAAATACCGATAGGGGGAGAGCAGAGGGGACAGCACTACCAGGGGAAGAAAGACAGAAGGAGTTACTGAAAAATTATGAACAGAACAGCAGACACTACTAGAAAAAAGGCAAACATCCTACAGGGACATATTCTGTAAAGCTGGATGCAGAAGTTGAATATGGCAGTTTGTGTGTGTGGGAATGCATGAAATGCATCCTCAGACCAAATAAAAATCAGCAGTAGAAGCTCAGGAGGTGAAGTCTCTATTTCTCCCCCCTCCACAGGTTAAACCAAGTAACACACAATCTGCACCAAGAGGCTCGGGCAAAATCTAGGTGTTTCTGAGCAATTCAAGGTTTAGGCAGCAGTTTTCAGTACTACAGATCCATCCGAGAAAGGCAAAGTCCCTTTTCCAGGCATTTCAGTGACACCAAAAGTAACATTACTTTGGCTAACGCACACCAAGTGCAGCACAGAGCACAGGTTCAGGCTACTGTATTTCCTGCCTTGTTTTGCTATTACACCAATGCCTTCGTTTTCATTCACACACTGCCTTCCATGCAGACTCTTGCTTTGTTAGCGGTTCTAGATCTTCTCCTTGTCACTTAATAATTCCATATCCAGTTCCTGCCCTGAAGTCCACTTTTGTGAGGCAGTGTGTTTAGTTAAGAGTATAAGCAGCCTATAGAGACACTAATTAACCATTAGAGAGGTACTTCTGGTCAGCCCTGAGTAGCTGCAAACACAAGCATAGAGACTGCTGTCAAACCCATTACAATCAACCCTCTTAATCAGCTTGCACAGCCCAAGTCCATTGGTCAGCAGGTGTTCTGACACTTCAGGGAGAATTTATTTTAAACTCCCTTCCCCCTGAACAGAATTATTCAGGAAGTGTTTTCTGGTAATACAAAATGCCAAATAAAAAACCAAAACAAACTGTCATCCATATTCAACACCAGAGCCAGGGAAAAGGACCAACAAGGGACAAAGTAAGGCATGGGAAGAACTGCTGGGTCTGCAGAGGAAGACTGGTGGCAGCAGAGCCAAGCACCAAGTCAGCTACAAGTGAGGTTTGTTTGGAAAGCTTACCCGACCCGTGTGTGCGTGACCTGTGCCGCGAAGCGCCTGGTATTGCAGGGCCAGTTCCTACCTCACCTCTAGCAGCACAATTACTACGACAGCGCTAATGACACACTTTCTGGCTTCTGTTGATTTGTGTCACCAACTAATTTTAGATGAACACTTATCCAGTCGTTGCTTAACCAGTTACTAAATTTAGGAGGAGGAAAAAACCCCAAACTTCTTATATGAGAAAATGAATATTTCAGTTGTTGTGTATCTTACCTGAGCTGCAGAGTA
Organism: Dromococcyx pavoninus; assembly: GCA_033558185.1. Lineage (NCBI taxonomy): Eukaryota > Metazoa > Chordata > Aves > Cuculiformes > Neomorphidae > Dromococcyx > Dromococcyx pavoninus. Next base: position 1,178,329 of record JAUMJL010000871.1, read on the forward strand.
ATTAGAGATATCATACTCTAACTGTAAATTCACTAATGAATCCAAACAAATTTTGTTCTACAGCATAAACCACATAAAAGCTGATTATAACTGCACCACTCCCAATCTAAAAATAAAGTGGAAAGGTTTATTTATACTGCAAGCAGTGTCTTGGATTTAAGCTATAACCACAGCTGCCAACTCCATAAAATAAGGTCAATTATTCCCACTGACAAGTACTTAAAACCAAAACAAGTTTCAGACATATACCTTCTTGAAAATAAATGTTAAAACATTACTATCTTAAGTCAAACAATCAGATCAGAGGGCTAAGAGTGAGATCTGCAGACCCAGCATCTAGAAACTTCAACACGTGCATTTTCAGAGTTAACACTACACCACAGTATTCAAGTGTGTGCTTATCAGCTTTTCTCATCCTTTACAAAGGAAGTTGAAGGGTCATCCCAGGTAATCGGAGACAGTCTGGTTGCAGGACAAGCTCTGCAAGACCTGAAAAGAAACTGCACTTCACTGAAGGGTGTTTCCCCGCTGCCTTCTACACAGACACTCCCTCACCATTCAGGTGAGCAAATCCCGTAGCTCCTGCCACTGAGGTTGGCTGAGTCTTAAGCTTTCGATTTCAATGGAAACATCAGACCAGTGACAAGCACGGACTCTGGAGCTGCACCCCAGATCTTTAATTCTGAACATGAAGATACACACAGATAGCTTTTCTGTGTGTCTGTCCTAGCTAATGCATCAACATCAGCAGCGAGGTTAAGCATGTTTGAATTTAACCTGCAAGAAGAAAAGGAACTGACACTTATATGTGCAACTACTGAGTAAGCACGGGATGTTTACAGTTTTAATTTCCATGAAGAGAGGTGCTAGCTCCTCTAGCCTCAGCCTGAAGGCATATTGAATGGTTGTTGATCTGTATTCACAGAAGGGATCCCGAATCTATACATAGCCACTGGCTCTGCCCTCCTCAACACAAGTTGTATATATATGTAAAGGCAATTATCCTTAAAAGTCACCTTCAAGTAAGAGCCACCACAGTATTTGCAGATTTATCTGAACTTCCTTATGCTTTAGGCTCTACTTCCCATATAGAGGGTTGGCTGCAGAGCCAGAGAAATTCCGGCAGTGGGAACAGCCTGTATCTAACTGTTGTCTTTCTTGAAATGCCTACAAATCACCAGCCTCCTCTAATGCAGTAACACCACTGCTTTAATTCCACTTCAGAGAACGCACTAATTAAGAGACAAGCTTCATGGCTTCACACCAACAGCCAAGCTTCACAAACAGGGCTAACCATGCCAACAAAAATTCTCTGTAGATGGTGGACATCTACCCATGATGAACTGGTATGTTCTTTTCTCACTCGTCTGCATGCACAACTAAACCAGTATCATCTCTGGATACCAACAAACAAGACCAACTTCCCCCTCTCACCCAGAACAACTCATTGCTACAAAGAAATCATAACTACCAGAATACAGACATCAAGACAAATGGTGACACTAATGAAAAACAAAAATGCTATCAACTCGGGCCCAGTGCATTAGGGAACGGATTATCATTTTTATAGAGTCCCTACAGTGTTGGGTCTTATTGATTGTATATAGTCTCATTTATTAGAAAATTCTGGGCTGATTATTGTAGAAATCAGTTCAGACCAGTAGAACAAAAATCCTCAGGAACAGCAAGAGCTGTGCTGTTCTCACTTGGGACCCTGTTAACAGGCTTACTCCCTCCTCTCTCCTGGGCTGAGCCAGCTGAGCGGCCGCCAGCCTCTGCTGTCAGGCTGGGGGCAAACAGCTTCGGCCACCCCGGTCAGGAATTCCAAAGGGCAGACTCACGGCATCTGCTCACGCCTGCTGGATCAAGGCTTTCTTCTTTGCACTCACGTGCCTAAGTCATCACTGAATTTCACACCCTAACTGCTCCAGCCCTCGAAATTACAGCACAGCAGGGATGAACGCCCTGATCTGCCTGAACAGCACACACTCACAAAAAGCTGCACACTGTAGCGTAAGGGAGGTGGCACCGGTTCCCTGCACAGGCTGATCAGCTTTGAGACGGAAACAGGGTCAGGAGCTGCTGTGCTATTACAGCTATTCCTCTTACAGCACTCCTGAAAAGGTATTTCAAAGTTGGCCTCACTCACAAGATTCAGAAGGATCTCTTGCATGTCAGCCTGCTGACAGAAACCAAAAATCCACAGGTTTTCCTCAGAATATCAGATGTGCTCTCTACATAACTAGGTCCTTTTATTTTTTAAATTTCTTCCATTTTAAGCAGTACACATTATGAAGTTATATTATGAATATTTACATAAAGTTTAAATATAGTTGTTGTGAGTAACCATGGAAAATCTACATCCCAAACAGCCTTCTATCAAACCACACACAGCATTTATGATTGAAATAATTGAAGTAAAACCAGAACACTGAAATTTTGAAGGACTTGATCACCTAAGTGCAATGTTCCCAGAGTCTATTCTCTAAGGAGGCAAGCACACAAAAAATTTCAACCAAAACCTGAAAACTTTCTACTTTGTCAAGTCAAAAATGGAAAAAAAACACCCCACTATCAAAAAAAAAAAACAAACAACCCACACCACCCAAAAAAAACTGTGACAAGGAGAAGGCTGCACGAGATTTGAGAATAAATAGTTTTAATCAAACTAGTCTCATCTTCCAGTCGTGTTACTATAAATGTGTGACCCACTACAATACTGTTCAAGCAGATGTTCTGTAATTGCCAGAAGAGAAAGCTGCCAGAAGCAGCAGCCTTATGTCCTCTCCCTTACCCTTTCTTCCAAACAACTGAATATTTGGTTAAACAGGAAAATAAAAACCCAACAGGGCCCATTCCACTCTCTGTCCCAGATTTTGGAAGAACCAGCTTTTGCAAATATCAGATCAAGAGAATGTTTTCACCAGTTTTGAAAGGAACTTTCTTCTGTTTACTAACTGGAAAGCAAACATTCCTTTGCAGTTTGCTCTATGCAAGGATGCAAGACTGAGAAAAAGAAAATGAAATGATCATAAGAGAAGCAGTCAGACTGCGTTTTCCAAGCTAAAAAGGTAATTACGTGATTGGATCTCTAAAGTTAGTGGCTGTAATGACTCAATCTGTACTTGGGAACATAAGAGTTTGAAAGCAGGACTTGGCCAATTCTTAGACGTCAACTACAAGAAATAAAGCTGACAAGATTCTGCAACTCAGTTTAACTCTCTGTAGATCAGGGCTTGGAGAAGGACTCTAAGACAGGCCTACAAGGTCCTCAGCCATTTCAGTAATACAAGGAAGGATGGAACCCACATTAATACTGAAGTCTGTAATTAGAAAGCAACACTGACCAATGATGAATGAGGATCATCTGACTAATGAATAACTCTAAGCAAGAGGTACAGCTTGCCAGACAGGAGAGTCACCCCTCAGATGCTGCAATGCTTCAGATACAGAAGAAAATAAATGCAATTTGATAGTGAGCAGGGGCACAGCACCTGATTGTGGAGGGGCTGCTTCTGGACACACTCAGTACTTTTTATGACTTCATACCATAAACCAAGCCTGAAGATCGACTGTACTGTAGTGAACTTATTAATCCTAAGATCATTCCTGACTGCAATAAAAGAGATTCCTACTGAAATAACAGACCAATACTGCCTAATCCTCCTCAAAACCATGTCTTTAAGTTGGAAATGGTTATGATTTCAATTAGCAGCATTCATAAATGCCGTAGTGCAAAAGACTGGTTTCTATCTCTAATGGCAGAAATCCCCTCACTGGGCTTTAGCCTACTCTAACCGTTACGTTATTCCACAGCCACAAACAAGACTCTTTCCCCACGATCTAAAGCAAATGGACTTCTCTAACAATCATGCACAGCATCAAATCAGAAGAGTAACAGGAATACTGACTTAGCAGTTCAATAACAAAGTTTTTTATGTACCATTAATAGCTTTTTATGTTTATCAGTGCCCTTTCAACAACTTTTCTCTTCAGTTCTATACTAAAAGTGTAGTTGCATGTTACATTCTTCATAAAATAGGTTTCCAGGCCGAGGAAGTAAACCAGAACTATGATTAAGGTCTCGAGAAGTCAAAGAGGATTACGATCCCTTCTCTAATTGAAGCAGGCAGAGTGACCTTACAGAACAGAACCTTGACCCTTCAGGTTGCCGCAAATATTTCTAATGTTATGCTTCCCACCCAGTCTCCCTGCCCCTTCTCTTGAATCACCAGGCTATTGATTCCTTAACTAGTTAAACAACAAGGAACTTGAGATTCTTCCCTCTTACCCTGGCACTTTGACTCTTTCTCTAAAGGCAATGAAGATAAAACATAGCAATACCATAAGGAAGACTAGGACATACCATTACTAGATACGGTTACTTGTCGTTGGGATCCTCTGAGCAAGAGTATTTCAGAGGTGCTGAGAAGAGCCCTGCAGTTAAGCAGTGCACCATTATGCCTCACAGTAATCAACACATCACAGTTCTCAAAACTTACTGTTTATTCACAGCCTAAAACAAAACCTGAGGATCCAAGAGTAAACAGGGTTTTTCTGGGTACAGCCAGCAAAGCAAGTCTGATGACTTCAGAAAACTATCCAAGTAAGGTCACTTAACAATACCTCACAAAACATCACTCATTTTCCCAAATTCGGCAAGAGTTAGATATTCTACTTGCAAATGGTTGTTTCAAAGGTGTCTCCTAGAGTATCCCAAGATAACTTCCAAAAAAACCCAATATCCCAAGAATAGTAGCAAGAATCTACCAACCTAAGTTACTGCAGAGACCACTGCCATAGTAAAATGTTCTGAAACTTATTTGGTTTAGGGCCAGAAGGTCTGTATAAACACGCTGCCTGCCTCTTAGCAAGCAACGCATAACATCTTTCCTGTCTTTGGGGTGAGCTACAGCATAAGCATTTTAATGCAATTACTCAGGTGGCAAGATCTTCCACATCCTCTGAACAGCTCAGTGGTTACTTTCCCTAACTGTTTAAAACACACAATTTCTAGATCAATAGCTGTAGCTGGTACAGGTTTTTCAGCCCTAACTAGTGGCATTTCAGCAGGCACCTATTTTTACATAGCAACACAAGATACTTCTTGGAATCCAACTTTGAAAGCAAGTACTGACTCTCAGACTAGCACTAATTCTAACAAAACCAAAAAGGCCCTGGGGGACAGCCCCTGCCACTATGATACCCACTACCACACTGATCCCACTGAAACCTGGTATCCTTTCAGCTATTCCAGTCTGTTCCCTATGAGTTTTGAAAGGGGTAAGCAAGGGCTCAGCCATGCAGGATACCACGTGCCTCCTCAGAAGATGTCACAAGGGTAACTCCCATACATTTTAACAGAAGGGGAATGATTCTGCACTTGACCCAGAGCTAGCCAGGCACCCCAGTGTCTGAACTGCACCAGCAGCAATCTGGCTGCCCTCACCCATTAGTTAATATCCTGGGATGAGAACTGAAAAGTGCAAAGGGACAACAGCTGACTTATAGCACTGATGAGGAAATAAGTGCCTCCTTCCCTTTTTTTATAACTGTTGACCTCCAAGGGCAAAGCAGTTCTCCTGTTGCAACTCCAAAAAACAGATGACCACTTTTTCTGGTTTTCACCACTTCACCAGATTAACACTCCAAACCAAATCTACTAATCTTCCCATTCTTCTGCAGTAAAAGGACTTCTAGAGCCTTTTAAAGCCTTAAGATACTGATGTTTTCAACCCATACTGACCATCATCCTGCCTGGTTTTGCCCAGTCTGAATGTCAGGAATGGGGACACACACTGCAGCAGCAGAAACTCTGTCACAGGACTGCCAGAAAAGCAGAAGCGATTACGGTCAAAAATTACAGAAAGTTTCACAATAAAATCACACTACTATCACTGGGCATAAACCCATCAGAAAGGACTTCCTGTCATACTCTCCCCCAAGAATTAACCCTTCACATCTGTGACTGAACTGCCTTTTCATTAAAAACACCACTTACAGATCTTCCTTCATCATAAAGAACAAACCTGTGTTTAAATGTGACGTCTATTGTATCAATTATAGCAGTTGTCATGGGTCCATCAGGACAAACTCATACTACATGAATTACTCCAATGCTAAATTTTAGTGCTTTTCCAATCAACTCAATTTTAATACACACAAAGAGAAAATACTGAAAAACAAGAAACTACACAGATACCTGTAATTTAAATAATAAAACCCAAGACTGAGTTTATTTCTCAATTAGAGAGCTGTTTTACCTGCAGGCAGGACAGCCACCAACTACTACTACAGAAGTGGTGGTAGCAGGCTGTTGAATAATGGTGTATGTGCTCGAATAGCTTGGCTGTGATGTTGGTGGAGGAACAGCATACCCTAAAATAAGAAAAAAATCTCTATCATCACATGTAAGGCACAAAGAACAATGGCAATAATTAAAAAGTATGGAAACAGAACAAGGAAAAAACATAAATAGAAAATGTAGTCTTGATTGAGCACTTTAAGAAGCTCTATCGAAATCAGAGTTCAAACACACAACTCGACCAAATCCACTTCATAAACCCAAGTATCTAGAACAATTTAACCATCTAAAAAGTACACTGAGCTAATAATTAACTTTGAGAATTTGTTTCAATGCCGTCTGACCACCAGGGAAAAACGATTTAAACAAACACTGAACGCAGCTTTCACCTCTGGATGTTGTGTATCAGGTTATATCCCACTCCAGCAGACAAACTAGTTGAAACAGAATGATTTCTCTGGTATGCAACTTAACTTCCACATATTAAGCTTATAATTGGAGAAAGATGTGGGAGCGTAGAATGCAAGTGGAAAGGAAGCAGGATGCTTAACCCAGAAAAAAACTTCTCAGAAAATCCATGTTGTCGGCTAGTGAATGTGTCATTTTAACAGCTGTGCTTAGAAAGCACAACCCCTTAACCACTGCATTAACCTTTAATAAAATAAAAATGCTTTTTACAGGGATGGTCAGACATGTGCAGTGCCATCACACTGTCAAGGCACACTTTGCCCAGGTACAATCTATTCTGAGCTTCTCTCCCAGAGCTCACCTCTCAGACTTTCTTGCACCGAGTTACGCATCTGTGGAGTCCCCCAACCTTACTACTCTGAAATAACCAGTAATACTTGCACTGTAGGAAAATAAGCTCCAAGTTATTCACAGGGAATCAACCTCTGGCCCCAAGATTCAACCCTGTGTGGTGCCTGGGGGCTGCCTGTTGTGCTCAGGGGACTTTCTGTAACTTTGGAAATCTCTTAACTCCACAGAAGCTGTTCCTGAGAGGCGTTTTTTGTAACTTTTCAACTCCCTCGACTCCACAGCAGCTGCTCCTGAGAGGCTGAGTCTTCCTCTGGCAGAGGTCGGTGCCAATTCCTCTCTGTGCAGTCTCACCTGCTGAGTTCTCTCCAAGAACGCCGAAGTGCGTCGGCAAAAACAAACATTAAGCAGCGCACGCAGAGAGAAGTGCGAGTGCGGGACCTGTGAGGGAAACCCCACCGCGGGGCGGCGGGATCAACCCCGGCCGCTGCGCGGGGAGGGCAAAGCACACACGGGACGTTCCCCACACACACCCGCCCCGCGGCTGTTCCCAGCACCGAGATCCCCGCGCACCCCCTCGCCTCCCCGGGGGGTGCCGAGCGGCCCCAACCACCCAGGGCGGCCCCTCGGCGGCGCAGGCCACGGCCCCTCCTCCCCAGAGCCCGCCCCGCGCCGCTCCCGGGGGGCGCGGGAGCCCCCGCAGAGCCGTCCCGCGTGGCCCCCTGGGTAGGGGGGGGGACGCGGCTGCGGCTTCACCCCCCTCAGCACCACCACCCCCAGACCCACCTGCGGCAGGCGCGGCGCCGGGGTAGGAGTAGGGCGGGGGCGGCTGGAAGCCGGGCTGCGGGGGCGGGATGGCGCCGTAGTTGCTCTGGCCGTAGTCGTAGCCGGCGCCCTGCGCGGCGGGGCTGTAGGCGGGCGGCCGCTCCTGCAGCAGGGGTTTGCTGTCCATGCTGGGCTGGGCGGAGGGGGGCGGCCGAGCCGAGCGCCGAGAGAGAGGAAGCGGCGCCCTCGCCTGAGCGCCCCGACTCGGCGGGCGCCGCCCCTCCCCTCCGCCCCGCCCGGGGGCGCCGGAGCTCAGCGGCGGCGCGAGCGCCCCCGCCGGCAGCGCCCCGCGCATCCGGGGCCGGGCGCGCGAGGGGGTGGGGGGGGGAAGCAGGTGTGGGGGAAGCGGCTGGAGCGGCTCCAGAGGCGGCGCCTCCCCGAGCGCCCCGCACCGCGCGGGCGGCCCCGGCTGCTGAGCTCGCGGCCGGTCACAAGACTGCGCCCCACGTGACGCCGCCCCCCAGCGGCGCGGGGGGACCCGCCGAGAGGCGCGGGGAAGCCTCGGCCTTAAAGGGGCCGCTCGCCGCCTGCCCGCGGAGCCTCCTGCTCCTCTGAGAGCGGCGCCCGTTGCGGAGACCCCCGCGGGACAGGGGCCGCACGCCACCGCGAGTCACCGCACCTGCACACGATGCTTTAATTAAGCATGGTGGATTTTTAACGTGGATTTTTAACATGCTCGTTGAGACACTTCTTAGCATCATCCTTCGAGTGCTCTTCTCCCAAAATGTAATTCCTGCGGGAAGTGGCGGCCTGAGCGGGACAAGGATGGGATGCGTCACGCGCTCAGTCCCAGCAAACGGGTCAGAACCCGGGAAGAGCCCAAGAACTTCCAAAGCGCACTCATAACAGACCAAGTCCCCTTCCTTCTCAGTACTCAGCTTTCCATCCTGCTGCCAGAGGCATTTCCAGAAAGGGCCAGCACAGGCCAGACATTAGACATCAGGAAAAATTTCTTCACCAAAAGGGTTCTCAGGCACTGGAACCACTGCCCAGGGAGGTGGTGGAGTACCCATCCCTGGAGATGTTTAAAAGATGGGTAGATGAGGTGCTCAAGGGTGTGGTTTAGTAGTGGACAGGTATGGTTGGACTCAATGATCTCACAGGTCTTTTCCAACCAAGCCATTTATGATTCTGTGAACGCTAACCTCTCGCATCCCTTTTCCCCTTATCAACCCTGCACCTCTGATAACGCCAAGAGCTGCTTTTACTGGTACAATGGCCATGTGAGTTCAGCTGAGCTCTGGCAAGATGGAAGGGCTGAGGGAGTGGGGTTGTGTCCCTGTCTGGGTGTACATGTGGATATTCTGTGTGGATGCGTCTGCGTTTCTACAGAACCCACAGTCTGAGGGAAAAGTAAAAAACAGCAGGAAGTTGGGCTGTGCTCTGCAGCGACTTCTGCAAACTCTGAAACACAAAAGTTAAAGAAACACTAAAGGAAGACTGAGGGAAGCAAGAGGGATGCTGCTTTCTCCTGTGGAGCAAACCAATGGAGTGAGTTCAGCAGTGCTCTGACCAAGCTCAGCTGCTTCTGAAACCCAAGATCTCAATGGCTGGACAGCTCAGGCCAGAAAGGATCTTAGATGTCTTCTATCACAATTAAAAATTCCTTCCATATCTTCATCTCTTGAGTTGTCTGATTCACCAAACTCATCGTTTTTGAAATACGCACAGGTTTGTCCTTCACTACAGGTGCCAATACAGCCCCTGTCACCATGGCAAACACCAACCGACCCCCATGACCGCAGACCTGTGCAGCAGGGAAGGTTTAGCCCCATTCCATGGGGGTGTCGGGGAAGGGACAGATGACAACATAAAAAAAGGAAAGAGATTAAACAATTTGCTTCAAAATCAAACAAATTATCGAAACAGAAATGGACATAGATTACATGACCCAAAATCCAAGTCAGTGCCAGCATCACTTGATGGCAAGAGAATCCCTGCCCTCTCACTTTCTGTCTCCTCCTTTCTATTTGCAATGCCTGACTCATCTGGTAGGGGCACTGCTGGTGGTACAGTGACATTTATAAACTGCTCCTACTGTGAGGAAAGCTTTTGCTTACTGTTCTGTAGCAGTCTGAATATTACATGAGGTTTTTGGAAAAAATCTAAAAGCACAAGTGCAATGCAGTACTTCCTCATTAGGGGAAAACTACTTCCCTAAAATTAATGTCAAGTGACAAAGAAAAATCCCCCTTTTAAAGAAGTGAGATTTGGGAAAGTGTGGAAGGGTCAACAGCAGGGAAGTTACCCATACAAACCATCTCCGACTGCATGAGGACAACGGCTACAAAACAATGACACAGGATTTAAAATATCTTGACTATGCTTTAGACAGAGCAAGGTCTTTCATAATAACAAGAGATTTAAAAACTCACAGAGCTGATTTCAGAGTGCCCTAACCTGGCCTAGGACACAGATGTCTCCCAGTCACAGAGGCAGCCCTCCCCTACCTGCATTTTCAATACACAGCGTGGCTTTGCCGTGGTGCACTGCAGGTGGTATCCAGACAGCTACAATTATGGCAAAACTGAGGGAAATCTCCACTGCTGCCAAGGGCCAACAACCTTAACTGTGTGAGACCTGGCTCACTCCTTCCTCCCGAGTCACACAGCAACCACAAAGCCAAAGGACAGGACTAGGAAAGGATATCTGGATCATTTTATCTCCCTTTTGCAAGGCCTCAGAGCCCCATTTGAGGATGACCTGGGGTCCACCCTTCACAGGCTATAGACTGGAAGCAAGGTTCACCTTAACCCAGTGCCCCTTGCATAACCAGTCATTCATGCTGTCATCCTGAAGGATTACAGGGCTGTGGTACAAAACCCAGACTGTGAGAATATCCCAGAAATTGCTCCTCAAATTCTTCTGCAATCCACTTCCCATGGAAAACAATGAAAGTCTTGTTCTTACCTGCTTAAAATGGCAACTGCATTGAATACACATCAAAGAGATCAGTCACAACCGCTACAAATCTTGCAAAATTAATTTCCTAGCATCTAAACAGTACTTGTTCTTGATAAAACTTTTACTACACTGATATTCCAAATCATGAAAACACTACTAGGGAGATAAACTTCTGTGTTGAGGTAGGCACCAAGTCTGCACAAAGCAGCATGAGTAAAGTGTCCCTGCGGCTTGGAAGGAAACGACCCAGACGTTTCGCCTCACACCAGCATCATCCTGAAGAATGCAGTGTGTGCATCAAACCCCTGAACCACAACCCTCTGCCCATCAAAATCATCAGAAACCACAAGCCACAGAACAAGGGCACGGCAGACGTGTTCTCCTTACTCAGCACCTAGAACTCCTCAGGCCGGATTCACAATGGATCTCCTGATCCACTTTGAAAAAGCCCTGAAATGAAAGCCTATGACTTTTCTGCCCTCCTTTACTGCACCCTTGAGATAAACAAAGATCGGGGATACCTTCTTTTGGCAGGTCTCTCTCACATCTGGCAATGTGACTGGACAGGCCTGGACATTCTTGCCTGTCGTGGTAGGATTTCTGACTCGATTCAGAGCGAGCTGGGATGTGCTGGCAAAACCCGAGAGAGATGAACAGGCCCTTTCAGAGGGAGGTTATGGTTCTGTAGCAGGGCAAGCACGCGGTGACCTGCAACAGACGGTCAGCAGCACCTCCGGATTCCTTCTAGGAAGGGCAGCCTCTGTGCTCCTGCCACAAGCTGTGACAGCCAAGGCCCCACCTCAGGCAAGACATTTACTGCAGCAGCCCTCCTCTCAGGCGAGCGCTGTTTGTCCTGTCCCTGCCCGTATCCCTTGCCCTCTCCGCGCAGCAGCCTGCCCGAAGGCTGCGCTCGGCCTGCAACAGCCCCTTTCCCTGGGGTTACAGCAGAGCCGGGCCCGGCGCTGCCCCACGGCTCGGGGTTCGGGCCAGCCCCGCTCCTCCTACTGCCGCGTTCCGCTCCAGCCCCGCTGCCTCCGCAGCCCCTCTCCGCTCCGCTCCCGCTACCCCCGCCCACAATCGCGCGCGCCGGTGCCGCCTTTCCTCCACGCCCAATGGCGGCGCAGCCAGTGGGAGCGAAGCGCTCTCCGCCGGCCGCTGCCTCCGCGCCTCTGCGAGGCCGCCCTGGCGGGGCGCGGCGCGGGAGCTCCTTCCGCCGGCAGCGGGGCGGAGCGGCGCGGCCGGCGCCAGGCAGGTGAGGGGCGAGCTCCGCGCGGGCCGGGCTGGGGCGGAGCCGCTCGCTGCCGGCCGGGTGCCGTGGAGCTGGGGCTCCCCCGGATCGGGCGCCGGCGGGAGGAGCGAACAGGCGGCGGAGGGTGCCGGGGGTTCCGCGGGGCGGTTTCGGGCAGCGCGTTCGCACCGCGGAGCCACTCCCGTTTCCCCCCCTCCCGCCTCCTCCGCGGGGCGCGGCTGCCATGTCGGCTCGGGAGCGCGGGCCGAGCCGCCCCCGCAGTGCCCTCCCCGCCGCCCCCGGGCGGTGTTTACGCGGGTGTCGCTGAGCTCGCCCCGCGCGCGCGGTCGGGATGGAGGCACCGCAGGGCTGCGCTGGAACAGCTCGAGCCGCGATGCTGGGGGTGTTTCTGGGATCCCGTAGCGGTCGGTGTTAGGCCAGGCAGCAGGAGATTTTAACTAACAGCCCCTCATCTTCATATAAATAGTTCTGTCAGAAACCACCTGCCTGAGTGGAGGACGAGGAAGAATTTGGCAGGTGAGGATCTCTGGGGGTGTTCAAGGCCAGCTTGGATGGGGCTTTGAGCACCCTGATCCAGTGGGAGGTGTCCCCGCCCATGGCAGGAGTTGGAACTGAATCGGCTTTGAGGTCCCTTCCAACCCAGCCCATTCGGTGACTCTATGATCTGATCATTTCCTTTCCCCTGGGAATGCTGAGCCAAGGGCCACATAAACTGAAACGCACCTGAACCACGAGCACTGAGCATCCTCCAAAATCAAGCAACATCTCTCTTCTTCTGCGGCCCAAGTGGTGCATTGGAGCCTAAATTGGAGTCTTTTAAGAAGTTGTTTATAATCCCAGATGTGCTTGGGGTTTTCCCGTGATTCTCCAAACACTCTGTCTCAAAAGTTCAGAAATATGCAGAAACTCTCGCTTATCTTTACTGCCTTGAGTATTATAATTCAGTTGCATCTGCTTGGATTATTTTAATTCTGTCCCATCTATATTTTTCCCAATTTTGTAGTCTGTGGAACGTTCACTATCATTTTCTGCTTGTCTGTACTGCCATTCCCAGCACAGGCCTTCATTTGTGAATTTGCCCACCTTTAACGCAGCCAAGTGTCATTTTCCTTTGTTATCTGACTGGGTAGATCTCTGCATTGCGTTATCCATAATGCTTCCTTTACTCCAGACTCACTGGCACTCTACTTGCTTAAGATTGCATAGTGTTTTCCTCTGTTACATAGACTGTTCTGCGTAATTTTAAGTGCTTATACTGAAAGGCTGATTTTCACAGCTTATTTTCCCTGTGGTACACATGTCTTAATTTCAACCTCATCTTCACTCTGTTCTGTTCCATTCTTCCTATACTATTTCCTTCTCTACTATCCTACGTTTATTAACGTAGAAAGGCACGATATAAAGAAGATAAGTGGCTGCTCCAAGAGCAGACAAAGGCAGTAATGCATGCCTTTGTACTTCCAGCAGTAACAACAACAATAAAAAGTCAGAACTAGAGAATTCATCATAGTTATGCTGCCACAGCTCATAGGAGGATTTTGTTCATCTTCCCCTGCTGCTATGAATTTTCTTCTCACCGTTACCTGTTATTCACCTGGTGGATCCAGGGTTTTAGGTAATTGGCAGCAGCAGTTCTAGGAATCCCAGGAATTCTGAAACATCCTCCCTGGGATGTCACATGAATTTACTGTGCTGTTCTTTGACAATGGCCTGGCTGTTTCCAGCCTCTCTGCAGTTTCACCTCTGCCATTCACACATGCCATACAAGTTGGTCCCTCTGCTCTGCTGCTTATTCTCAGTCAGAAGGCAGAAGTCTCTGTAGGTTCTTGTGTTGAAAGCAGTTGCCGTTTGACAAAGAAGCAGCAGTGTTCCACGCTGGCTCCAAGTGAAGATGCCTCTTTCTTTCTTTGTGTTGGATATGAGTCCTCTTAGTCCTCCACCTACCTTTCCCCTCCTGGTACCCCACTGCACAGTTAAGGGAACTGGAGGCTAAAGTTCAAAATACTTATCAGTAGTTCTGACTGTCAGACATACAGAGCAACTGAAGTTTCTTCCATTTAATGGCTCCCAGAAGGCCAAGTGACAGAAACACACCGGCCTTTCTTGGCCGCTGAAAGGACTGGCGCACACCTCTCTCATCTAAAATGCTGACCCCTCCATGAAGGGTGGGGCTGCAGTGCCCAGAAAAGGGCAAGATATTAAGGGATAAAACTGGAATGGAACTTTAACAGGTCTGTGCTGTCAAGCCATGCTCTATTTATGCTTAAATAATTATCACACCTGTGTGTAATAAATAAAGATCAGATCTCAAGTGGTCACTGGAATGCTTTGGAAGGGGGTTTCCTGGCGGCATTAAGTAATGTGTCCATGGATTAAAACTAGATGTGTGTTTATGGAGAAGCTCCCTTTCCCAGCTTTTCCTTTGTACCTGTGTAGCTATCTTGGCATACGCCAAGAGGAGGCTGAGAAGATGATGTTGTAGGGTATGATGGCTTTGTGGAACCAAGGTGAGCGGTGTGTGCAGCACCTCCAACGAAACCTTCTGCTCTGGAATGGTCCGTGCTACTTCAGCTCAGCTCAGTGTTGACATCTGTCCTCAGCCTGCCAAAGCTGTCCTGTTACTGCTGTGGGCTCTTGTAGGATGGACAGTATTGTGCCAGTAGCAAGGCCTTTCACATGGGTTTTCAGAGCCATCCGAGGAGTGTAACTGCACAGCTCTGACTGAAAGTCATCTGGCTGCCAGCTTTGCATGGGCTCATTTAAAAAGATCATTCTTTCCATCTTTATTTGATTTGATTGATGATCGCTCAGAGCAGAGGTTCGAGATCCATTTTTTCAAAATCACATTTCCATTAATGCCTCCTTTTTGTCTTTCAGACATGGCCATGCCCAGCTCCCTTTTGTGGGCCGTTGACATTTTTGGGAGGGTTTATACCCTGTCTACTGTTGGCCAGTACTGGGAGCTCTGTAAGGACACACAGCTGGAATTGAAACGGGTCTCTGCTGTCAAACAGTGCTGCTGGGGAATAGCCTGTGATCATCAAGTGTACACCTATGTGTTCTCTGGAGACGTTCCCATTAGATACCAGGAAGAAACCTATGAGAATCAGGTATGATGTGTTAAGGTGCCTCTGTCACCCTGCCACAAATTCGTCAGGAAGGAATAACAGCACATTCATACATTGTCTGTCTCTGCGTGCCCTTCTCCCATGTTTGGTTCTATGTGCCAAATAGCAGGTTATTCTCTTAATGTTTTAATTCCCAGAGGAAAGTTTTACTTCCCTGCTCTTATCAAATGCAGCACCAGTGTGTGCTACAACCTGTTCCATGCAAGCCGTTTCAGACTGGAACGTTCACCCTTTTTACCTGTTGTGTTCCTTTACCTAGTGACAAATTCACAATCCCCATCAGAAAATTTACAGTGTAACTTCTAGGCACAAAGATACATTATGAAAAATGTTTTACTCCTGAGAAAATGCTACTTTTTAATGTTTCAAAGAATTCTCTGATAAAGGCATAAGTCTTCATTGAAGTACAATGTTTCTGGCTTTTTTTTGCATAGAAGAGTTATTGAGATGGTCCTTCCTATGTGACATTGAAAAGAACGTATTTAAAATAGTATTTTAAAGAAAATTTCTCTGTTTTGTTTTTAAGTTAACCAGAAGTTATTTGAGAGAAAGCTGAAGGATTTTCTTGTGGACATTTGTCTGCTTTTTAATGGATAATGGAATAAATTTTAATTGAGAAAAGACACTAACTTATCTACATGGATAAAAATAAACTAATTTTTTACATTATTTAACATTGATATTTGCCAGGTGTTTAAGAAGCCATTTCTTTTTTATGTGAAAGTGTTCTTTAAAATGTGAAACTTTACAATTCATTTCATTTTTTTTTAAAACTTTTGTTCTGTTTGTTCTAGGCCATGCAAAAATGGAAAACAAAATACTAGAAAGCACGAAAGGAAATATTCTGCAAGAGCTAACAGCAACAAAATTAAATAGTTTGCAGATAATGTGTAAAGCAATTTAGCCAGTTTTCTAGTAAAAGTAAACAATATTTTGCATTAAAATAATAGAAAGATGATAAATTTTGCCGATATTTCTAGAGTAGGTGAGAGTGGGGGGGTGGGAAAGAAAAATGACAGCTGCATGGATGAAAACCCCAGCAAGTTATTTGTTCTGTAACTCATTAAAGCCAGATCTGGCAAAAAAAACACCTCTTGGTATAACATGAGGTCCAGGGAAGATATAGTGATGCAGTTCTCTTGACATAGTTTCTGGCACAGAAGCCCTGCTATTTTTCTAGTGCAGGCAAGATGCTCGTCATCCTTCTCATGGGGAGTAGATTAGTGATCCCAAGGCCATCTGTGCAGCATTATCCTAATGCTGCAGTGTCATGGTGCCACACATCACCAAAGGAACTGTGAGTAGTAAAATGTAAGGTCAGATGTTCCTATTTCTGTAGCTGGCGATGACTTGGTCAAGTGAATGGCTCTGCAGTCAGCCCTGCTTTCATACATAAAAAAACTTCCTCTCAAGGCTGTGTTTGCTCAGGGCTTGCAGTGTGAACGCTTTCTCATTCACCCTAGGAATTTATTCCTCTTCTGCTGCAGAAAATAAGAAATGTGTCATTTATGACTCCCTGTAGATGACCAATGAGAGGATGTGTTCTCAAATAAAATATTTTATTTATCGTTTCTGGCAGCGCTGGAATCCAGTTGGTGGCTTTTGTGAGAAATTACTGCCCAGTGACCGCTGGCAGTGGAGCGATGTGAGCGGGCTAAAACATCAGCAGCTTGATAGTTTCACACTGCCTTCACCACACTGGGAGTGGGAGTCTGACTGGTATGTGGATGAAAATATTGGAGGGGAACCAACAGAGAAAGGGGTAGGTGAACAATACCAAAAAGAGATCTGTTCTGGGAATTCTTAGTCTGTAAAATAAAAGACGCGTTTATAAAACTGTAAAAGGTCTGTAAAAATAAAAGGCACCTGACTTCCCATAGCTGCTCCTTTCTGGGAAATAACTGAGCTGTAGTACAGCATAAGGAAGGATCTTGTTTGAAGGCTTTTGAAGTCTGTAGGAACTTTCTTTGTTTGATCAGGCCAAGAAATGCTGGTGGCTGGATGCTATTGTTATTTAGATCTTTGCTGAGAGGAAAGTCAAATGCTTTACTGTGTCTCGTTTGTTCTGTGTGTATCATGCAGAGGAATTTGGACATGATTCATAAATCATTCATGGAATTAGCTGATCTGTTAATCAGGGCTGTTGAAACATGCATAGTAACTTGTATTGTATTTGTAGGAGTGACGCTTGTACAGAATTGCTCCGAGTTATAATTTCAAGCTTTCCCTTGGTCCTGATTTTCATATAAGAAATCCTCTGTTTGCAGGGCTGGACTTATGCCATAGACTTCCCCAGCACCTACACAAAGGATAAGAAATGGAATTCTTGTGTCAGGCGCAGGAGATGGATCAGATACAGGAGATACAAATCGCGGGACGTTTGGGCAAAGGTTCTGGATATCTTTTAAATATTAAATAAACTGATTTTCTGAAATAATTATAAGAACAGGGAAATTAATTTTTTATCACTGCTTTGTAGGCTGGACCTGAATTCCTTGACTTCCAACTTGTAATTCTTGCAAGTATAAATGGAAGGAGGAGATTTTTCATAGAAACCCGTGGTAATAAGGTGCCAGATCTCGTGGTAGTGCAGTTGGAGATAGGAGCTCAGCTCCTCTGCAAATTTCAAACAATCTTTTTAACTTCTTTTGGTTGTTTGATAAAGCACTCTCTTTTGAGGTGGCGCCTGTCTGGCATTATTCACCAGCTGTGTCCTTTATCTGTATGGTTAACTGCTTGAATTATTGTTCTGTTTTAAGAATGTACAAAAATTGTGATGTTCCACCTTTCCAGTTCAAAGAACGCATGTGCACTGTTCTGTGAGGAGAAAATGCCTTTCATTAGGAGATGAAACAGAGAGTTCTCCATGCTGCTTTGGCAGCATTTCCCCTCTCTCTGCATTTAGTAGCCTTGAATGAGAGGCAGGATCTCCATGCCCAGCCACTTCAGTAAGTGGTACATAAACGGATCTGCGAGAAAGTAGTTAGGCCACCAGCCAAATCACCTCTCTCTTTGCAGTGTCTCCTCTTCTCAGTCTTCCTTCTCTTTGCTTCAGATCATGTCACACGCTGATCCAGAGCAGTTGCCAGACCCTTTCAATGACATCTCCATTGGAGGGTGGGAGATCACCGATGAGCCTCTTGGCCGTTTGTCAGTATGGGCAGTTTCTTTACAAGGAAGGGTATGTGCATGTTCCTTAAGTTTTCTAGTATAAATTACTACTGAAAAGGAGTTAAATGGATTTAAAGCAAGGCAGGCTCGTTATTGTCTTATGTTGGTGAGGAAATACATTGTTCTTGCCTATGGCAGAGGATGTCAAAGCTGCTTTGGGACTATGTTATGTAACAACTTGTGTTGTAAATGGAAGGGCTATGAATGCTTTTTTATGGAAGCCTTAAACCTTTATAGACAGGTGAATTTTAAAAACTTGGGCTGAGTGGTGTCTTATGTACTGAAAAATGACCAGAATGTAGATTACAGCTCTGGTGACAAAGAGAAAGAACCTTAAAACCTTGTAAAGATTCTTGCAAAGCATTGTGCTGTGCCTCTGTCAGGAATGAGTCAAGAAAGAGTTTACAAAATGTTCTAAGACTTATTGATCAGAAAATGGTGCTCTCCTGACTTGTCAATGTGGAATCCAGCTCT
Source organism: Dromococcyx pavoninus (assembly GCA_033558185.1). Lineage (NCBI taxonomy): Eukaryota > Metazoa > Chordata > Aves > Cuculiformes > Neomorphidae > Dromococcyx > Dromococcyx pavoninus. The sequence goes on from JAUMJL010000871.1 coordinate 1,197,140, forward strand.
GGAAAGTTTTCAATTTATTTTCTGTTGAAAACAGTGCTTCTTTTTTATTTTGTTTTTAGGCCTCCCATAAGGTCTGTCCTCTTTTGTTCAGTGCTCTGAAGATTTGATTCTTGTTTTCCTTCCTTTATCCTTCCAGCATGTATTTGACATTCCTTTGTCTCTAGACAATTTCTAGTTTGTGGACTCACAGGGAGGAACGTAATACTTTTAATAGATAGCCCAAGATATCAGCCACACTTGGCACTAACAGGAGAGGCAAGCAATCTTGGTTAAATTGTTTAGAATAAAATTCCCCATGCTTCATACTTTACAGCAACAAGTGACAAGCAGCCCATTCTACAGACTTGACTCACATTGTAAAATGCTTTCATTTCCCAAGTAAAAGTCCCCAGAGGAATAAAGGATTTCTCCAAATGAGGATTTAGCACTCAGCAGTCACGTTTTGGAGCACTCACACAACTACCAGAGGAGGCTTTTTCTATGTTTGACCTTCCTATTTTGGCTGGTCTGTAGAATAGTGCCCAGACAGTAGGACCAAGATTAGCAAATGGACTGGGTTCACTGAAGGCTGCACAGAGAATGAAGTGTTTTAGCCATATTGTGGAAAGCTCTATTCACTGAAAGTGATGTCAAGTATCATCACACAGTAACATTTTTGTGTTATGTTTTGGTTTATATAACATGTGCTGAAATGTGCTGAAGTGTTTTTTTTAAATGTTGAAATATACACAGAACTTGTAGCAATAGGTTACTGTACCCAGTCCAAACTCACTTCCATGATAAAAGCCAGTCTGTAGAAAAGCCTCCTCCCTTAGTACATAAGGAAGTAGGCTTCAACTGCATAGTCAACATCAAAAAATACCTTTAAAGATCAGAGTGTATACACAGCATAAAGAATCCTGTTGTTGAAGGTGGATTGTTCTTTCCTGTTTGTCTTCATTCTTATCTCAATGGTTTCATTGTTGTAGTGATATTTTTCTTAATTTTATTTGTTTGGGTTTTTTTTTAAATTTCTCTAGGTATGGTACAGAGAAAACGTCTGCCATCACAATCCAGAAGGTTCCACGTGGTCTTTAATCACCACTCCTGGTGAAGTTGTGCAGATCAGCTGCGGACCATATGACCTCCTTTGGGCAACTCTTTGGGAAGGGCAAGCTATTGTGAGAGAAGGAATTGATAGGAATAACCCTCAAGGTAAATTCCTGTTAAATTTGGCTGGAAACCCCTTTGATTTATATAGTGTTAATAAGAAACTAACCTGCAATGCCTTCTGGGGTTTGTTTCTTGCAGGAATTTCCTGGAGTATTGTGGAGTCTCCAAGCTCTGAAAATGGGATTATGCACATCTCTGTGGGTGTTGATGTGGTGTGGTGTGTTACAAAGGATAGAAAAGTAAGAGTTGTCGTGCTCTGGTTCCATTTTTTCTATCTGCTTTTCTCAAACAGGCGTGTAACTCTCATAGGAAACTTTGGGGATTGGGACTCACTATCCCTATGGTTTGGGGAATTCTGATTCCCCTTGCTGACATGGGAATGCTCTGTGGTTTGTGTTATACATAATTGTGTTTAATTTAAGGAAGACTTCCTGCTTTTCTCAGGGATGTTGGTGGGGATGTAATAAGGGGCTTATTTCTAAGAGATATTAAGAATCAAAATTGAAGGGACTCCTAGCTGCTTGGTCTTCTTTCCATGTGGTCTGAAGGGTATGTCAGAAACAGTATGGGAAATATTTTCATCTACACTTTTCCATATGATTCTGTACCTTCCTGTTGCAATGGTTTCCTCTTCACGAGACTTTTACTCTATTTTTTTTGTATTTAAGTGACGTATCTGTTGGATCTGTGTGTGATTACTTTCTTACTGGGGTTTTAACTTAGAATTATAGAAATCTCAAGTTGGAAGGGACCCGTAAGGATTACCGAGTCCAAGTTCCTGCTCCTTGCAGGGAGTCTTGAAGTCTTGAGGAATGTACTAGAGTGCTCTTGTGCTGGTTGCAATCAAACCCCTTCATATTGAATTCAAAAACATAGATTAATTCTGTGCATGTATAGTGATTTCAAGTAATAGAGTTACTCTGGTTTAATGAGTTACTACTTGTCAGCTGAGCCAAGGTAACAGATTGTGTCCAGTCTGCTCCATCTGCCAGATAAAAACACTGTAATAAATGTAGATAAGCATGTTTTTCTTCAGCTCTGCCACAAAATAGCCAAGCACACTGTCTGTTATGTGATTCAGCCAACAACTTCTAAAGTAGCTGCTTGTCCCTGTATGACTGTGGACTAAATACAGATGGAAATTGCTCCAGGTACTCAGCCCACCTCTCTAAGGAGAGACAATTTAAGAGCTGTACCACTGAAAAGATCCCTCTGACAGTTTCTTACGTCAGCCCTGCTTCTAGGGTTTGAACAGAAGAACACTATCTGGAAGCCCATTCAGAGTGACCAAAAATAGCCTACAGTTAACACGCAATAGAAAGTGCTTTTCCAAAGGCAGATGGCAGGGAAACTTAACTCTGTCACAGAAAGTCATAACAAAAGGTCTGCTTGGGGGCTGTTCTGGCTGTAGTTGGTCAGAAGGACACACACTCTGGTACTAATAAGAGAGTTATTTTATCTTTACCTGCTGGGGAAGAGGAACCAAGGAGGTAAGAGACTTCTTAAGGCAACGCAGCACATCCGCATTAGAGATTAAGACTAATCCACTAAAGAAGCTGAATTCCAGCTGTCTAGTTGCTCATGAAGAAGGAAGAAAATTTAGACTTTTTGCCTTTGCTGTTGTAGGTGTGGTTTAGAAGAGGAGTGAACTCACATAATCCTTGTGGAACAAGCTGGATTGAAATGGTTGGAGAAATGATCATGGTAACTGTAGGCTTAAATAACCAGGTAAGAGAGCTGTACACCAGTTATGAGGATGTTTATGTTCCCCTTTGTGCAGGCAGTATTCACACGTGGTGAGGACTGTCAGCAGTGCCAATATGGACAGCTGAACAAGAGGTCCAAGTGCTTGAACTGCTAGAAAGGAACACATGTCTGAATTCCTCACGGAAGGTGAACTCTCAGCATGTCTCTTGCTTGTATGGCATGTTCAGGTGCAAACAGTTTTCTCTTGATGGTAGAGAAAGTCATCTACAGTATCAGCATTAAGGAAGAATGTAGAAGGAAAAGGTTGTGTCCAGCAAATTTTTGTGCTGTATTTTTCACCACTTCACCTTTTCTGTAGCTGGTATCTACCTGCATTCCATGCAGTTTTCTTCACCAAGCTCTTCCCTTCCCTAGGTCTGGGGAATTGGCTGTGATGATAGAGCAATTTATTTTCGACAAGGTGTCACACCAAGTGAGCTCAGTGGGAAGACATGGAAGGCAATTGTATGTGGTCGAGAGAGTGACAGATCTCAGACTGGGAGCTCAACAAGTCTGCTCAGGTACTTGGTAAAATACATGCTCAAGATTTTAGTGCCGAGAGTTTCAACGCTAGAAGATATTTTTTTACGTTCAAACGGTACAGATAGGGAGGAGCAGGATCTCATCTCTCGTTGTTAGGTAGGCCAAAAAGTATTTGTGTTTCTTCCCATTAAAATTCAGAATAGCTGCAATTGCACCTGGAGCAGAAACTGAAGCTCCCACTTTGGAGTTCACTGCATGTTTGCAGTAAAGCATGTTTCTCTAGGCTTTACTATCACTATTTGGAACTCGTCTCTAATAGGCTACCTGTGAAATATCATGAAGGACTGTCAACTCTGCTTAGGAATTATCCTTCTGCTGAGTGTCACTGTACATTTCCTTTCCTAGAGAGATTAAATCCCTACTTCCCCACTATGCAAGACATGCCAGTGAAGCTGAGAGTGCTGCAGAAGGCACATGTTTGAGTCAGAGTGTGCTCTGAGTAAAAGTACTCTCTAGCTTAGACAAAAATGATACAGTTAATAGTGGGCTTTAAAAAATCCTGTTCATTATTTCAGATCCAGAAAATGTGATGTTGCTTCATTTTTTTTCTGAGAGCTGTAAGCAGCCAATGCCACCGATTGTTTGAGAAGATCAGTGAAGTATATGTTTCAGATTTACTAGAATGGTCTGGCAGATTTGTGTTAGACTCTTTTCCCTTGATAATAGTGTGACCTTCATAAAAGAAGCCTGCTGTTTCTCTCCTAAACCTGAAACGCTGGGTTGGTTTCTGTATGTCTGTGATCTCAGGCCTGTGCTAATTTATAATGCTTTGAGTGATAATTAATTATCTATTTGTCCTTCAGTGCTGGCTGTTTCTTTACTGATGATATTCAGAACCAAACAAATGCGATCGTTCAGGGTGATACAGATGCCTCCTCTGATACAGAGCTTCCAAGCGTACCCAGGAACCTTGCCAACACTCCACCAACAGCAGCTGCAGCCGGCAGCAGCAGTGACAGCACAGGCAACCAGACAGCAGGAATATGTGCAAATTTGACTGTGGATCCTCTGGACTCTGATCAAGGAGAAGCCACTGTTGTTTCGACTCGTAATGAGAAGGCTAATCTTGAAATGGATAAATCTTCTACCAACCCAAATCCTGCAGAACTGCAGTGGACAAACATTGACTTGAAGGAAGCCCAAAAGCATCCAGTCCTCTCTGTCAGCACCTTTGCAGAAACATCCAGCCTGTCTTCCCTTGGCGTGTTCTCAGCAGGAGCCGAAGAGCAGTACGGAGCCGATGACCACCCGCTGTGGGCCTGGGTGTCCGGGGGAGGCTGCCTTGTAGATCTGCACAGCCCGTTGAAGTGGTTCACTGTTCCATCAGGTACTACCCAGTCATCACCACACACCCTGATTCCCATTCCCAGTCCAATATGCTCTTTAAGAAAAATGTCAGTTTGTTTTTTTAACAAAGCCGTGGTGCTGAACTTCTGACAACCCATTTACTGTTATTGGAGCCTGCCAACAGACTCCATGTCTGAGGATGGCACTGCGTGTATTTAGCTGTGAAGCACTCTAGGATTGAGATGGATAAATGTAATGGTGATATTTTCTCTGAGTTTCTGTGTTTTGTATAATTGTCTGTGCTGGATCTGCATCTCAGTTTTAATTGCACTGAAACTGCAACTTCAGGTAAACCCCATCAAATCACTGAACAACAACTAAAAGTGAAAAGGGCTCTTGAGAGCTGCAAGTGCTGCCAATAACTGACTTGCTTTTACCATTCCTACTGAGACAGAGGTCAGATGGAGAAGTTACTCAGAGGCATTGTGAATGGGAAATCCAGCTGATAACTGGATGGGGTTGGAATTTAGATTCTTGAAAGACAGTGGAATATAACAATATTTTCAAAGTAAACCATGAATTGTGGCATCCCAGTATTTAATAACAGTGGTACTCTTAATGTGTTGTTTTACCTAATCATCTGGCATTTCAGTGACACAACTCCCAACAAAGGTTGTAGCTTTGAAAAATTCTATATAATCATCTAGTGATCCCATTTCTGTTTACGAAGTTTGGCTGCAATACATTGATTCCAAAGTAAAATAATGAGAAAAATTGTGTTAGAATGGCTTGATTCAGTCCAGTGTTCAAAGCAGCATCGTGTTTTACCTTTCACGGAACTGTATTCAAAGCTCATTGGAGTCTGTTGGTTTGGGTTCTGTTGCAGGTTTGTCATCCTCAGTGCAGTCTCTGTCTCTGTCTATCACTCCAGCACAGACAGCAGCGTGGCGAAAGCAGATTTTTCAGCAGCTCAGTGAAAGGACAAAGCGGGAACTGGAGAATTTTAGGCACTATGAACAGGCTATTGAGCAGGTAAGCAGTGAGGACACCTACTAAACACATCTGTCAATACTGGATGTCAATAATACATTTCTGATGTACTGATCTGAAGTTACTGTTAGCTTTCTGTTCTTGTCCCTGTTTCTGTCTGTGACAACTTCCCTGGATTATCGCTGTCTGAGCTCCCTGTAGGAAACCAGCAGCTTATCAAACATGGAGCAGCAGTCTTTATCTAAAAAGATTAGCTGATGGTTTTGTATAGGAGTGAATGAAGCATTGGTCAGCATTATGTGAGTACACTGAGACCTCAAATCCACAGAGAAATGTTCGCAACAGTGGAACATTGTATGAATTATTCCACCACAAGATGAGGCTTCTTAATTGAACAGGGACTCCAGCAGGTGAACTTTCCTTCTCTGTGACCATTAAAGGATCAATGCCACTTGCTTAAATAAAGCAATAATGCAAACATCAGTAGCAGCACTTTTGTTTGATGTTCCTTGTTATGACTGCTTGGCTTTTTTGGATTCATTCACATTTTTGGTCTCTTCATTGCTAATTGCCAAATGACATCTGAAATTCATTTAATGAAAAACACTTGGAGTCCAGAGGTTTAAACAAGTTTAAAAAGATTATGTCAAAAGCCTTTAAAGTCCAAATAGAAATTGTATTAAGATAAGGAGCACAATGGATTCAGTTAGGATCTGTGTGCTGTTGTATTCTTGCAAAGCTAGAATATTCATACTGAGGTACACTCGCTGTTCAGTGCCTTTCTATCCAATTGTCAGTTTTCATTTTGTCTTTGGCTTCCTGAACACTCTGGTGTACTTTGTGCCTGAATTTACTGACATGATACACACCAGCCTGCAGCAGAGATTTCTTGTGGTCACAAGAAACCAGTATTTGGGAGAAAGAAGAGTCATGCAGTTTCCTTAGTCCTGTAAATTTGTGTTCGCATTGCAGTCGGTTTGGGTTAAAACTGGGACCTTGCAATGGTGGAGGAATTGGAAGCCTCATAAATGGATGGATGTTCGAGTCGCACTGGAGCAGTTCACTGGGAGCGATGGAATGCGCGACAGCATCCTCTTTGTCTATTACATGTATCATGAGGAGAAAAAGGTGTGTTCAGCTTGAGACCCTTGAGAGATGCATCTGGCAAAGGAAAACCTTTGAAGGGAAAACATTTCTTAAGGGAGGGGAATTGTAGTGCGCTGTTCTAAGTTTTGGGAACCAACTCAAGTGCAGCCCAGGGTACTTGCAGATTGCAGCCTTTCCTAAGCTGTAGCTGTGTTGATGCTGTGTCAGAAATATTGCTTAAACCATCAACTTTGCACCAATCAGTAATTTTTTTAGAAGTTCAAAATGTTCTTGATTGTGAAGAAAAAGCCAAGCTTGGCGAGTCAGGGTCTTCATAAATAGGATTAATGCATAAGGGCAATATGAATCTGAGGTAGTGCAGGAGACTGGAAACTGAGCCCCATCCCTTCTGCGCCAAGAATTGGTTCTTTGCTATCCTGGGCAGGAATGTCTCGTTCATAGTCCTGAAGTGCAAAACTGCTGGCACTGAGGAAGGTACATCTGAGCCTGCCTTTGTCATATTTTTTTTCTCTTCCCTTAGTATATCCACGTGTTCCTGAATGAAGTCACTATAATAGTTGAAGTTCTGAATGAAGCCAAACATTCCTTTGCACTGTACACACCTGAAAGGACGAAGCAGCGCTGGCCCATCCGCCTGGCAGCCGCCACAGAGCAAGAAATGCATGACTGGGTAATTCTGTGCATTTTTCATTTTAAGCTGGTGATATCTGGAACAAAACATAAAATCTAGTCTGTGAAATCTCAGCTTTACCTTTGCAGTATCTAGGCTACTTATCTGTTTTACAGCTTAGGTATTTTAGAAGTCTTTTCAAACTTATTTAGAGGCACCTGAGGGTTTGTGTCTCCGCTGGTGTTTGCATGCTTTCTGATGCTACAGTTATCCACAGTAAAATCAGTATTGTTTTTCCTTCCCTTCCTGTCTCTGGATATAGATTAAACTACAAATAATTTAGCAGTTTAATTCAGTCTGGTTTTCTGCATTGGTAGAAGAACTGTTACCTGCTGTCATGGTTGTAGCAAGTCTTATGTATAGGTAGGCATGCATATATATACACTGAAGCAATGGAAAACCTGAAAGATGCTTCATAATGATCAGATACTGGGAACCACATTGGTTCTAGTGATTGCATTAATTTCTGAAACACTAAATTCCAGTGTTTTTGAGAAAAAGCTGCTAATTCACTTTGCTGATATGCGAGAATCTGCAAAGGTAAAACTTCATTTTGTAATACTGAAGCATCTGTGGAAATCCTTGTTCTTGCTGTAAATGGAAAGTTTTGGTTCTCTGCTTCTTGTTTTGTAGCTGTCTTTGCTGAACATGTCGTGCTGTGAAAGCAGACGGATTCAAGGCCCTCCCTCTCACCATGCCATTTGGTCAGTGACTTGTAAAGGAGACATCTTCGTTAGTGAGCCAAGTCCTGAGCTGGAGGTCGGGCCACACCTGATGCCGTGTGATCAAATGTAAGAGGTTTCAGAAGCTGTTCTTTCTGCAGGGGATGCCATCCAGCAGAGACTGCCTTGCACGTTAAGTCAGTGCTTTTGGTGGGCTGTTGGAGTGTGTAGCACACTGCAGCTGTCTGTCAGTGACAAGGTTAATGGCTGCCTTCATATTCCTAAGTACATCTGAAGAAATTCACCAAATCACATTTTAATTCTTTGATGCTGAAGCTATTCAAGCAATTTCAAAAGCCTTTGTCATTGAGATCCCATTTCTTTGTGATTACATCTTTAATGCTATAATTATTTAAATTAAGAGATGGCCTAGACTGAAAGTAAACCTAATCACTGTAATTGTAATGTAATTTGAGCTTTCATTTCTATCTGAGTCAGGGACTCTGAAATTCTCAGTCCTTCATAGTCACTACAGCCCAGGAGCAGCTCCTTTACGGTTTCTATCACAACGATGACAATATAGTAGTGCAAACTCTTAAAATGAAAAAATGGCAGCTTCAGAACTGGTGGGTTAAAGGCCAGTCTTCAATTTAAAAAATACCCCCAGTTTCGAATTACTTGCACAAAGTGTAGTTAAATAATAACTGACAAATCCCTCAGTCCTTTTCCTTCAGGGTAGAGCAGCTTGCAATATCTGGCAAATCACAAAGCTGATGTGTTCTTGCATCTTAGTGTGGGGCAAACTGTGACCTAGCTGATCTCCTGCCATTCTGATAACTAAAATACTCCTCTGCAATCTCTTTATTTTCCCCATTCTTCCCCAGAGAAGTGCCATGGTCAGCTGGCTGTGTAAAGCCCCAGAAAAGGATTAACCTGCAAAGACTGGTAGAATAAGAAGAGTTAAAGCCCTTGTCTTTACCAAGCTCCACAGCAAATATATAAATCATTTGGTTTCTTGTTAGGTAAAGGCAATTCCTAGATGTAAAAAAAATGAGGACGGAGTTAAAGCTGAGGCAGTTGGTGGCCACTAAGATGTAAAGATTCTAGTAAGGTCATCGTAACTAGTGTTTAAAAATATATATAAAAACACAGAAGCTAGAAAATAAAAGGAAAGTAAAATACTTCAAAGCCTGAAAATTCCAAGTGGAGTCAGTCAGGTTCCTTCCAACTAACTTTTCAGTAGTTGTTCAGAGGGAAATGCTTTCAACTGGCAAATGCCTTCACCTGCAGATTGCACAGAGGTTGAACAAATGAGCAGATAAAGTTGTGCGTCCTTAGGATTGTTGAGTTGTAGGAGGGGAAGGCATGTGGTGTAGAATAAATCTAAAAATGTCCTTTCACTGGCAGGTTTTGGCGTCAAGTTGGAGGTCACCTTCGACTGGTAGAGTGCAATAACCGAGGCATAGTGTGGGGCATCGGGTATGATCACACAGCTTGGGTTTACACTGGTGGATACGGAGGTGGCTTCATTCAAGGTATGGACAAGGGGTCTGCTGTGGCCTGCACGTTGCTTACTTATCTTCCTGACTGGGTCAACTCTCTCAGCTATTTCAGCTGTCCTTCCTTTAGCCTAACTAACGTGTAGGGTTATATGGTGAACAGGCCACGCATTAGGAGAGAATTGGTATTGCAGTTTTACAGTTATATTTTCTTAAGAGGGAGAAATAGGATAATCAACAATATTACAGTGGCTATTGTAATTTAAAATGTAGTGTCTTTAAGGTTTAGCTTTACTATAATCCAAATGATTTATTTCTCACAGGACTGGCCAGCAGTGCTGATAACATTTATACACAATCAGATGTGAAATGTGTTTACATCTATGAGAACCAGCGGTGGAACCCAGTCACTGGATACAGCAGCAGGTTATTTGCTCAATTTATTGTTTTATTTACTGTATTTTTTTACTGCTGTCAAATAAAACAATAGGCTTGTTTTAGCTTTTCAGAAGAGTTATTACAGTTGCTCTGTCTTCAGTCTCCTCTGACATTTATCGTTAACCTGAGATGGAAAGAACAGTGTTTCTCAATTTTCTAGATTTGTAATTATCAATTCAAAATTAATTTGTAGCAAAACATCACAGATTTGTGCTTTGAGAGTGCACAGTGTGCCTCCTTCATTATTAAGGCCATACAGCAAAGTTCTTATTAGGATCTATATATTCATATAGTGCCCCATATATTGGGTCCTTGAATACTGTATTTGAAGAGAAGTATTGAAAAAAACATTCACATATGGGGTATCTATGCCAGAGAAACTCAAGATTCACCTCTCCAATTTTAAATAGTAGTGAGGAATATCACTCTACAGAGAAAATTTCACATAGTCCTCAAGTTTTGTGTAACTGGAAGCAATTGTACAGATTTCTTTCCCACTATCCTCATCGCTCATGTGGTATTTCTAAATACAGAGATTAATGACTGAAGACTGTTTTGGTGTCTGAAAATAGGAAGTGCTGCAAACAGACTTTTCTTCCCTCAGCTTTACATTCTTTGTTGTAAGTGACCTTGCATTTCTTGTACACTGTTCCACCCAGAGGTCTGCCCACGGACAGATACATGTGGAGCGATGCGTCTGGCCTGCAGGAATGTACAAAAGTCAATACCAAGCCTCCTTCTCCACAGTGGTCTTGGGTAAATTCTGTCTTACAAGTCTTTTTGCTCAGGTGTCAAGGGTTAGCAAGTAGGATACAAGACTTGGGCTCAAGTGACCCAGATACCCCTTCTGGATTTGTCATAATATTTAACTTTGTTTTCCCCATTGATAGAATAGCAATAATCTTCCACGGTCTGAAGAATGTTAAGTATTGAGTGGGATTTTTTGTTGAGTGGGACTTGGACTACTGCTCTGATCATTTTCTCTTCAACTGAATTAAAGACTTGAGAACCTCTGTATGAATATATATGGCAATTATTAGAATGTTTTAACAAGTCGTTGCACTGCAAAAGGTGGAGGGAAATAGCAGAAGAGGTTATTTTTCTTGTTAGGTGTTGATTGTGCTTGTTATTGTCTCCTCTTGACAACAGGTATCCGATTGGTATATTGATTTTAACACCTCAGGTGGAACGGATCGGGAGGGCTGGCAGTACGCAGCAGACTTCCCAGCGTAAGGTTCTTCTACCTAAAATACTAGCAGGCAAATGTCATGCTTATTTCTTCTTGCTTGCTGTTTTGCACACTAACTGTGCTCTAACAGGGTCAAGTGTGCCTTGATTTCTCTCTTTTTATGGGACCACTAACCCTGAAATTGCCAGGGAGGTGGGGCAGCAAGGCGACCTTAGCAAACTACAGCTTCAAGTATTTTAAAGTCAGCAGGCTTGTCTGGTGGGAGGTAGATAGACAGTGCCCTCGGGCTGGCAGTGACACTGGAGGTGCCCTGACATCCTCATGAACTCCTCTTTATATCTGGCTTGGCAGGTCGTACCACGGTCACAAGACAATGAAAGACTTTGTCCGACGGAGGCGCTGGGCAAGGTGAGGAACTAAGATCTCAATAAAAGTTTTGAACCTGAATGCTAACTGTTCCCTAGAAGTGTCCTTTAGTGATGAAGGAGAGAGTCTTGTCACCCAATCAACAAAAGCAGTAGTAAAGAGACCTGCAATAAATAACCTATCTTCACTGAAGGAGCTGATGATCTTCAGCATTATAGCTTTAATTTTAAGCCTTTGAAGCTAGATACCTGTGGGATCTGTAGGTAAAAGCCTGCTAGTTATTCTCAGGATCTGATTTTCCTTATAATAAATGGTTAAGGAATAGTAGAGTCCAGGTGTAAGAGTACCCGCTCGGTCACTTGGAACAGCTGGCAATGTGTCTGTTAATGGTTTTAGGCCGCAGGTATTCCCAGCCCCATTTCAGTCACAGTCCACTATAGTGAGGTGGAACCTGGAAAGTAGCAAAGGGCCACGATATTCTATTCTACTAAGCAGGAAAAGCCTGTGCCTTCACTGTTTCTCATGCTTTTCTATGCTTTCTATACTAGGGTATCTAATAGCTCTGCTAATAAATCGTATGAATTTGAGCACTGTTGTGTGTATTATTGAGGCTACAAAGCTAGTATTTTGGCCCTTGCACAAAAAAACTTTTAAGAAAGGTCCTGTAGCATCAAACTATTGTTGTTCCAGCATTTGCAACAAAACAAACAACATCCAATCAATCAAAATGATGACTTGAGCTAAAATAAGCAACTCGAGAAATACCCTCAAACGTAACCACATCCTCTTCTTTTAACTATGAATTGGAAATTGAAAGCAAATAGGGAAGAGCTCAGGGCTGGATCGAGTTTTTCAGAACTGGAAAACAGAGGAATGTCTTGAGTTTTTTAGGACATTCTTCATACATGGAAATTACTGTTGTGATCATAGAATCTAACATAGTTTTTGTAGCAGACGGAACTACTTTGTTGTGGTTTCCGCAGGAAAAAAGCCCAGCAATTCCTGGGTGACCCACCTCCAGCTCTTCAACTGAGAGTTGCCTTGTCTCCACTGACCTCAGTGTGCAACATAATGTTTTAACAGGCCCCACCAAAAAACTAAAGGTAAAATTGTTCCCTTAACCAAGACAGAGGAAGGAATGAACAAGGCGTGGAATTCTCTCTGCAACGGGATTCTCAGCTGGGGTCAAATATTCCTTATCCCACTGTTGCCCAGTGAGATTTAGAGAGCTAGGGAGCAGCGTAGCACAAGCTGCAGACTTCTTGGGTAGCCTTGGCTATGTAAAGTAATTTTTTAAAAAAGAACAGAAGCTTTGAGAAATCAGTAATATGTCAAAATACAAAACCTGATGCAAAATGTGATTGTTATAAACCTCTTTCAAATTAAAAATACTAATACTTACTGTGCCTACTTAATGAAAAGCCTTCAGGATAGTTTGCATTGAAAGCAACAGTGGATTGGGAAACCAGTTCAGTTCTAGAAGGTACGTGCTGCTGACGGGTTTGGGTTTTTTCTGCTTCAGAAAATGTAAGATAGTCACCAGCGGGCCATGGCTGGAAGTGCCTCCTGTTACCCTGTGGGACATCTCCATAATTCCCAGTTCAGATGCAGATGATGAAGAAGCAGTAGCACTGTGGGCAATCAGTGACAAAGGAGACGTGCTCTGCAGGCTTGGAGTGACACAGCAAAATCCAGCTGTAAGGCTCCCTGTTTAGTTTTACTGCCTTTTTGATGTATTTAATGTAATGATGCAAATACAGACGCAAAACCGTGCAATGCCTTCTCTTATAGCACCTTGTTATGTTTTTCCCTTTAACACAGTTTGCTGCCCACATTCCAAACAGTCACACTTGCATAATCTGCCTTCGCTTGTGCCACGTCACCTGCAGAAGCCTCTCTCAGCCCCTGGGTGTCTACTTTGTTTAGCATTTAGTTCCACTTTCTGCACTGATAGCTCAGTTCATCTTCTATTTTTTTAAAAATGTTGATATCCCATTTAAATAAACCAGCCAGGGATAGAATTCCTCCAAAAATACAGTCCCAATCTAATGCCTGTTAATATCATTAGGAGTTTGTCCATAGCCTTCTCTGGGAATGGAAATTACCCTGCTTATTTAAAAGGCAGGTGGGCCTGGATTGTACCTGCAGATTTGACTTTTTTCTATGAACTGGGACATTTAATGAGCAAACGTCCACTAAAGTATGCAGAAAATAACTTCAAGTTGCTTCAATAGGAATACTTCTTTCCTAATAAAAGATGTTCTGCACTACCAAATTAGTGATATGCACTAATTTTAAGCCATATTTATAACAGGAAAAAACACTAAGGATGTGCTTTAATGGAATTTGGAGAAAACCTGCAAGAAGTTGAAAATCTATAGGAATATTTTTTTATTCCTGCTCAGTCAGTTACAGCAAGAACTGGAATACTGTGTTGGGAATCTGAAGTCCCATATTAGTCAATTTTTGTGCGACTTTTTCTGTACAATCAAAAAAGGGATTATTTAAAAAGAAAAGGTCTGTAGCTCAGCTATGCAAGAGACACGTAGGTGCCTAAATTGCAGCAATTTCAACAGAAAAGGCCCCATTACAATTCAAGGTAGCTGTTGATTTCAAAGAGTTAATATCCACGTATCTTTGCGGATCAGAGACCTCATTTCTGTTCAGTCACAAGGTACAGGAATTATTCATTGGAATATTTTTCCCTATCTAGGGTTTTTCCCTTTTGGCAATAATAAGCAATATTTTGTTGTGGGGTTTTTAACTATTGCTTCATAATTTGTCTTCTACGATTTGTTAGGGAACGTCCTGGCTCCACGTGGGAACAGATCAGCCTTTCATTTCTGTCTCAATTGGAGCATTTTACCAAGTGTGGGCTATTGCTAGAGATGGTTCTGCCTTCTATCGGGGTTCAGTGTCTCCAAAGAAACCTGCAGGTGAGTACTTGTATTTTTTTGGTACAGTCTTCTTCTTATCCTGCACTGCCATCTCTGCAAAAGACAGACCTGTTTAGCAGAGGCCTTTCCATAGATATGCAAACCAGTGCATATGAATAATGCTCATTATAATTATAGCAATTAATATACTTTTCACTTCCATCATTTAAAGTGTTTTTAAAAAACAACCTAATAAAAATACATTGAGTGTAGTGTCATTCACAGCTTTCTTGCACAGCTGTGTATTTCAGCTGCAGACGTAACTCTGTTTTCTCAATGTTTCACTCGAGTATTTCTGACCTGCAGGTGACTGTTGGTACCATATTCCTTCACCTCAAAAGCAAAAGCTAAAACAGGTCTCAGTGGGACGGACATCTGTGTTCGTGTTGGATACAAATGGTGAGGATTTAAAAAAAATCATTTGTATCAATGTTACAAAAACAAAAACCTGGTATCCATCAGATTGATTCAAAAAGGAGAGGCCAAGTCAGAGCTTCTGCAGGCAGATTAGTTGCTCCAAGAGGAGTAATATTTCATATTTAAAGAGGTGGAGTAGGCAGCCTGCTTAATTACTGGTGTGAAAACTTATTTTTTGTTGTATCTGATAGTGCTTGTATAGCAGCAATCCAGCATCTGTACTGTTCCTTTAGGGTGGGGGGAAGCTGTATCTCAAGGAAGAGAATTGCATGGAAGGATTTGTGTAGAACCCTAGAACATGCAAACCTGAAGAGAATACCCTCCTGCTGCAAATCATTGCAAGCTAAAGAATAAGGCATCCTTTTGTAAAAGAAACAAGCCTTTCACACCAGTCTCCTTCAGAGATTGTAATAGGATTTGGTTTACTTCTCTAGTGCATAGTTCTCTACATGAACATTTTATCCCCAAGAAATTGCACAAAACAGTGTTTGCTGTTTTCCAGAAAAGTTCTAGAGAATAACTAAAGAAATCCAAATTCCAAAGTAGGAACTTGGCTGTCCGTCAATGTAGTCAAAACCATAATGCACTTCCACAGAACACAGAGAGTATTTGCTACTGATTTGTGATGTTATTTACTGGTACTTTCTACAGGAAAATCTGGGAGGGGAGTGCAGGGATAGCATGAGGTGTAACCGTTTTTTGCTGAAAGAGTATATATTAGGCTGAAATTTTTCCCTGTGAGGGTGGTGAGGCTCTGTCACAGTATGCCCAGGGAGGCTGTGGCTGCCCCATACCTGGAGGTGTTTAAGGCCAGGCTGGGTGGAACTTTGAGCCCTCTGATCCTGTGGGACGTGTCCCTGCTCATGGCACGGTGTTGGAACTGGATGTTCTTTGAGGTCCCTTCCAACCCAAACCCATTCTGTCATTCTGTGATTCTATACAAAGCAGACGTGCTGAGCTGTAACCAGGTCTATTTATTTTACAGGCAATCTTTGGTACCGACAAGGTATCACCCCAAGCTACCCTCAAGGATCTACTTGGGCTCATGTTTCAAATAACATCCGTAAAATATCTGTAGGGTCCCTGGACCAGGTGTGCATTAAGCTTCTTTGTATCTCATTAGTTTATTAAAATTTATGCTTAACATAGTGTTGTAATTAAATTAAATGTTCTTCAGAATTTTTTTATTTAATTTTAGTCATTCCACAAGGTGATGGTCTAAATACTTGACTCGATAGCAGGACACAAATCATGCCAATGAAATAGTGATACAGTCAGCCCTTTGCTGTAAAAAAAACCCCCTTTTTTATAAAAAAAAAAAAAACAGACCCCACAGCTGTTGTATATATTTCATCTCTTTCCTGCCGAGTCTCCTTATTTGGCAATGTTTTAATTATAACATTGGGACCTTGTTTGGCTGTGTCTCCTGCTAAATGAGAGCAGTCTTGGCCTATTCAAGATCAAGACTGCTTTCTGAAGGTGGTCAAAGAGACTTACTGTTTCCATGTTTGGGAAAAGCAGCAGAAAGAACGCATTTTACTGCCTCTCTTCCCCTCTTTGCTTTCTTGAGGTGTGGGTGATAGCTGACAAAGTGCAGGGAAGTCATAGTTTGAGCTGTGGGACCGTCTGCCATCGGGCTGGTGTTCAGCCAATGGAACCTAAAGGCCTCTCATGGGATTATGGCATTGGGGTAAGTGCTGGGGGCATAATTCTGCCTTAAATTTGCATATTCAAATACCCACGGGCACACTTACTACCGATATAACCTCACTGTCAGTTGTGTTTTGTTGTCTTTTGTTGTACAAAGAGCCTTTTTTTCTGATTCAGCCCAGAGCAGGATTACTTTCCTCTTGAAAAATAAGTATAAAACTATTAGCATACGTAAAGCATCACATCAGATATTGCAATTGCAGGGTGATGTTACTCCTTTTTTTGTTCTTTTATAGTTCTTCATCAATCTTTTACAGGGTGGATGGGAGCACATTTCAGTCCGAGGAAATGCAACTGAAGCGTCTCGGGTCGCCACACACGACAATTCTGAGGAAAACCCTGCAGTATCAAAGGATGTAGAAGATGAGGCGAGTAAAGGGAGAACAGAACACTCCAAAACCTCTCTAATGGTCAGTGAAAGTCAAGAA
The DNA here is from genome assembly GCA_033558185.1 of Dromococcyx pavoninus. Lineage (NCBI taxonomy): Eukaryota > Metazoa > Chordata > Aves > Cuculiformes > Neomorphidae > Dromococcyx > Dromococcyx pavoninus. Next base: position 1,214,280 of record JAUMJL010000871.1, read on the forward strand.
TTGGATGGAAATGCTGTTAATTGTTAAGTTGTTGCTGTCTACATGTTGCAAACAAGCAGTAGTCAGTATAATTTAAAAGTCAGTTGCCTGGAAAGAAAACCGTGACCTTTTTGTGCTACTAATACATTTTACTGAAATGGAATTTGCAATGGGGTATTTTAAATACTGATTTCTCCTATTACATCATGTGTAAAATGTGACTTGATGATAGAGCTAATAGATTTGTCAAAGCAGGCAAGCTTTTTAGCCACAGTGTATTTCTGACCCTTTACCATAGCTGCTACACAACCATACAAATGTGAATATTTTTGCAGATGATCACTACATTTACTTCTTTTTTAATTAATATTACAGTTCCCGTCCCTACACTTCTCTCGTATTCACACACCTTGCATACTTTTCTTTAGGTCCATATTTGAGCAGAGATGAAGATGTTGTATCAATTTCAATGAGTTATGGGGAGGCCCAGTGATTTGCACTGCAGACACAACTGGTTGTGGCTGTAAAAGCGTTTATACATGCACATAATCTGCTCATGACAGTCCTGCTTATGCAGCTTAGGTCATGCTGTTCTTGCTCCTGTTGGTAAAATTAAATTCTACCCAACTCAGCTCAGGGTGCAGTTACCAGTAAGGGCCAGTTTTTGCTATCATCTCTGCTCACAGTAACACCTTCATCAGCAAGTGGAGCCACTGGTTTCAGCAGGACTACGTAGAGAGCACAGTCCTGCTCAGTCTGACTGAGAGTGGCAAAGTCTCATTCTAAATTGTTGGAGCAAACGGTGATGAATCATGTTTTGTCTCTATCTTAATTGGGACCATAACAACTGTGGGATACAGATGCCTGCCTAACGAGGATGGAAGGCATCAGGTACTTGAGGAGTTAGGCTGTGTTCCAGATCTCTGCAAATTATGCCGTCCTAGTATAAAAGACAAGAGGTCTTAAATAAGAGTCTGACTTCACAGTGATAGGAATGTGAAACAGCTTCACCAGTATCAGTGGAGTCTGCCAGTGAATGCCACGTGGGTTCAGAATGAAGCTCTGCTCTTTGTTTTTGGTAAGTGATTGATTTGTTCCTTCTTCAACAAGAAACCACTTTTTGTTCTCAAAAAAAGCTTTTTTCTTGTCTACCATAAATTGACTTTGATGTGAAATTATTATTTGAAATCCAGTCCTCGGGAAGTGCTGAAAAAGCCTCTCCCAATAGCTTCAGGAAGGTACCACATTTCTTCCCGTGGCAGCAGTTTACAATCATTTTTTCCTCTCCATGTGTGTGACTGTCTATGGAGTTATTTTTATATGATGAGCAGTGTGGTGTGGTCTCAGTACTGTATTTGTAGAAGTAAAACTTATGTTTGCACGTATTTAAAGAATTTGTTTGGTATTTTAATGTCAAGGAAAGCACTGTTTCCAAGTCCAAATGTGAATGAAGATTGAAGATGCTTTACTGTTTAAAAAAAAAACAAACAAACCTGTTGATCTTGCCAGTATGTGGTTAGAGATTTCTGGTTTATACATACATTGTGGGAGTACCATAAATAACGTTTGCATTAATTACCAGAATGGGTTTTGCATAACTTGCACAGTATCTTGTCCAAATGAATAACTTTATTACATGTATTTTTAGGAAATTATTAGGATTGTATTTTCTCTGCATCATATGAAGAAAATCTTCTGTTTTAATAGTCAGTGTTTACATCTCCAACAATCAAACCGGTTTCGTACAATAAGCTTTATAATGTACCTTTGCATTTTTCCCTGCATTGCCAAGTTTCACTTACTTCACTGTAAACAGATGGGTTTAAGTGAACAAAAGATAAATTATAATTGTTTGAGTACTAAGTATTTGCCTTCTGAAACTATTATTTAGAAAATTATTTAATTTAAAAATATAATATTGTTATGGCTAGCTAAAATAAGGAAATGTTACTTTAAATTAAAACCATTTTGAAAAATAAAAGTAATTTATCCCTTTTGACATGTCTAATAAAGCAGCACTTTGTAGCAAAGTACCATTTTGGAGCTAGTAGTTATCATTCTGTTAAACACAGGTTTTCACACAGGTTTTTTTACAGATAGATTTTTCCCTGCCACCTTGTGATTAGTGTTTGCAATGACACCTGTTTGCAGAAGTCCTGTCAGGAGTGAACGACTTGTGGCCCTGTAACTGACGGTAGCATCAGTCATTTGTTCTTACAGCCACGTGCAAAGCTTCAGCACTGGCACTGCTGAGAAACTGCTTTTCCAACTCATTGGGTTCCGAGCAAATTGTGACCAAACAGCTCAGCTGTCCCACAGAAACACTTCAGGGACGATGTTTATTATCTGGAGACGCTCAGACCGTCCCGGCCCAGCCGACACTCTGAATGATGAACCACAGGCTTTGGGCGGGAAGGGCCTCGAGAAGGCACCGAGCGCAGCCCCCGCGGGGCTGAGACCCCGCAGAGCCACGCCCAGCGCACCTCTCGGCGCCTCCAAGGGCGGAGGACCCGCGAGGGCCGCCTGCCCCGTGGCAGCAGCGGCGCCCTTCCCCTGGCACTGTCCCCGAGCTGTGCCGCCCCGCAGCGCCTCCACGCAGGCTCCCAGCGGCCCCGCGGCGCCGCGCCCCAGCCCGGGCTCTGGGCTCTCGGCTCCCCCTCCCTTGGCAGGTGCAGCGCGCGCGAAGCTCCGTCCGCGCCACAACTCTCGCGAGAGGACGAGCCCGCCAAAACGCCTCGCGGCCCCTCCCTGCCCCCTCCCGCTCCCGCAGCGGGCGCGCGGGGCCGCTGGGCGCCATCACCGCCCGGGCAGCCGCGGGGCTGCTGCTCCGGGCTCCGGATCAGCTCGGCAACGGGCGGGGGCTCCCGGCGGGTCGGGGCTGGTTCCTCCCATTTTAGACAAGAAATAACTGCACGAAGGGCAGAGCGGTGTCCCGGCAAGCGGAGAGAGCAGGTAACGCGTTCATTAACACGCGTACGGGAAGGGCTGGCACAGCTGTCCTGGTGTGAAACAGTGGGAGACTAAGAAAAGCCCAAGGTGAGGCAGGATGTTATAATTTCTCTGTGCAGTAAGGCAACAGCACACTGTGTGTTCTACACCACACCTGTAGATCGCTGCGGTGGAGAAAAAGGATTCACCTCACCAGCCTTTCTGGAAAACGTGACCTTTTAGTCCCAGTGAAATTGTCCCCCAGCAGCCTGCTGCAGCCACATAGTATGTTACAAACAGTGCGGTGCAGTATAACCCATCTGCAATGGATCGGGTAAATCTTTCCTCAGCCACCGTTTCTCCCTGGGACAGCCCCACTTTGCAGGGAGGAAGAGCAAGCTACATGTTGTCAGCAATCCTACCCCATGATCCTACCTTTGCTGTCCACAGTGCAGAGCCACAGCTGTCCTGCCGGCGTGGGACTTGGAGACCTGGATATGAAGAGCTGGAACCCAGGCTTCATGAGCTGGAACACCCTTCAAGCAGAGGACACCTCAGCTTGTTCTTCAGGTGTGACAGTACAAGGGGAAATGAGAGCCCCTCAGTGACACAAAACTTTTCACAATAAGATGGGGGGAGGTGGAGAAAGAAGCTTATTTTTCATTTTCTAAGAGCTCCTGCTGCATTTATTATGTTTCACAACACCAGAATCTAGCACTAACTCAGGAAAAAATCTTGATCACATTACAGGCTTCATTAGCAAATAATTTATAACTAAATAGATCGTTGTCTAACTTACCATTACATTAAAGCATTTTAATTGTGGTTTTGGTAAAAATAAGTAATTTGGCCCGTATTAGTATTACAGTGGTACCCAGAGACACACTAAAGAACTCTGTGAGGCTGGATGCTTCAGAAATAGACCGGAACATCTCCTTACTCTAGAGAGCTTTGCACTTTATAAGTTTTTATGCTTTGCAAGATGCAAAAGGAACAGATCCAAAACACTCAAGATGAATATTCAGATTTGGCAGCCAGTTTCACTCCACTCATCAAGCAATGTTGTCATCAATTTTAATTTCTGCTATAGCAGGATAGATAAAAAACAGCACTACAGTCAAGATTCTCAACAAGCTGTAGTGAACACAGGTGCTATGAGACTCCCATGCTTAACTTAAACCATTTCAGGGAGGGTAACTTCCAGAAGTTACTATATAATTACTTTTGAGTCAATCACAGTGTTACAGCATAGGTTTCCAGACCCTGATGCACCACACAAATACAGCTATTAAGCTCTGAAAAATTCTTATAATTTAAGGTGATTTTTAGTGTGCTGTATGAGCCATAGCCATGAGTGTTACCTGTTTGTCTTTTTAAGAAGAAATAGGGGATAGCTGGAGGCAAAAATAATCTCTCAGATCCTCTGTGTACTGACGTGTTATCATGCAAGAAGGCAAAGAATGACAGTAGCAGCTAATTGTAGGTGTTTTGGCTGAAGCTGTGAACCTCTGTGGAATATTTCTGTAGGGGTTCCTCATGATCATCATCCCCACGGTCCTGTTGATGATGCTGGTACAGTTTGGATCTCTAGGCTGCCCCCATCCCTTCTGCTGTTGGAAACTGTCCGTTGGACATATGGAGTATAATGGAGGTTAAGGACTTGATGTAGTTTTTGGCCAGTGTGAGAGTCTCGAGTTTGGAAAGTTTATTCTCAGCTCGCACATGAGGGATCACCTCCCGCAAAGCCTGGAACGCGTTGTTGAGCTTGTGCATTCTCTGCCTCTCCCGCTCATTGCTTTCCAGTCTCCTCAAACGCCTGTCCTTATTGCTCCAAGGATGCTTGGCTCTGGCTGTAGCGGTCTTCCTGCTCTCCTTGTTTCCCCGACTCCTCCCTTTGTGCCGTAAACATTTCACCAGTTCTTTTTTTCTCACTGCTGACTCCTCAGAGAATGCTTCTTTGTCGAGAGTAAGCTTTTGCTTCTTTCCTTTGGTTTTAGTCTTCATGGTTTTGTAGGTGAACTGGTATTAAGCATCCATGTGCTGTAAAAACATGACACGGATCTCTTTTAACTGCTGCACAAATCATCTGATGCTGGTTTGTTTGATATGTTTGTTCACCTGTTCACTACTGGAAAATTATCAGAGGTCCTCAGGAAGAGGTTTACAGAGAGAGCAGAGGCCAAATGAATGGAACCACTGAAACAAAGATGCAGTTAACCACCTACTGATGTCCTCACGTACGGGAGGCCAAGTGAGAAACAGACACCTCTCAGTTTTCTTATAAATAGGCCCTGAACTGGATGTAAGAAATGCATGTAAGAAAATGGTCTCCAAGCTGGTCCTGTAGGAAAAGCAAACAACTCAAGAAATGAGTACAGTGGCTAATTAGTTTTGATAACACATTGCCTCTTTGTTTTGATCTCACCCTTCTGTTTTCTGCCAGCTTTAGTTACCACAAGCCATAATAAACCCATACACTACCTCGCTGTGTGTATGCAGACTTAGATGTGGGTATTGGACAGAACCCTCGGGCTCTTACCCATAAAGAAATGTCTCCTTGGACTCTGGGTAATTGCTTTTTGCAGGACTAGGTTTCCGCTGTATTTATGAGCAGTCCACTAGAGGGAAACATGGCACACGAACTCACACAGCAGCTCACAAACTCCCAGGTAGCAACCTTTTTTCATGCACAGCATCTCTGCATTCTGGGCTGGTCTCCACCACATGGACACAAAAATGCATTTCCCTCTTCCAGTAACAATCACATAATTCTGGGCCTTAATTGCAGTTTCTGCTGCAGTTCAACAGCAACAGACCAGCACTTATTCTCCAGGTTATCCCAAAAGACACACAATGTTCCTTCCTCACGTCAGCAAGGCAGATGACAGCACTGAAATTTTACCCTCTCCCGGCCCAGATTCCATGCCAACACTCCATCTCAGGACAGCAGCCCTGCCACTAAACACCAAAGATCAATGTTACCATTTCCAAAATGCTTCCTTCCGCCTTCTTCCAGTCTGTGTAGTCACAGAAATGTTCGGTCTTAAAAAATATGTATTTTTATGCTGATGTTAAGTAGCAACACTTAGAGTTGGTGAGCCAACTAAAAACCTCAAACAAACGAGTCACAGGTGCCTGACTGTCCCAGTACAGGACATCAGCCTTAGCTGGAGCAGGTGGTGAGCAGTTCCCATGTGCACTGCGGTACGTGCTGCTTCCTCTCTTGTTTCTGGAGACATCTCCAGCTGCTTGGCATTCGCAGTGACTCAGTTCTGTGCCTGAGAGGGCATCTGCCCATCACAGGGTTCCTTACTACCAGGGAGGCAACTTTTCTGCAAAGGACAGGAATTCACCAAGCAGGTCGGTTAAGGCAGCACCCAGGTACCAATGTGGAGAGAAAGACAGCACCAAGGAAACTCTGGAGGCACACAGGTATCTCAAGCGAGAAAACAGGACTAAAGCCAAGCACTGGGTTTATTCTGGACTCAGCTTAACTTGCTTGACAGACAAGGCATAACTGCACGACAGAAAAGTAGACAGGCACAAAGCAGACCAGTCAACTTCCCACCTCCAGCACAAAAGGTTCTGTTGGGGAAGAAGGAAAGGAAAGGAAAACAGCCAGCAGGATTTGGCGAAGAGGAGCTTCGTGGAGACAGCCAACAGAGAAGTCCAAGAGAACAGCAGCTTCAGCAAACCATGGGAGCAAAGCAGTCTTTAAAAGTGCAGGCTGGGGAAAGCAAATGGGATGCCCTGGGACAGGAGGGTGCGCTGCCGGCCAAGGTTTGCTTTCGGACTGCTGCAGGGATCCTGAGAAACCACGCACAGAGCCACAGCCAGGGAGACAGCGAGGGTGGGCAAGGGGGGAATCGGCGCCAGGCCGGGTGGTCAGGGGAAACCGGGGAGGGACAACAGACGGACACCAGCGGCTTTCCCACCCCCTGCACCTCAGGGCTGGCCTCCCTCCCCGGGGACCGACTTACCGCTGCCGCCGGCCCGCGTTGACAGAGCCCCGTGGGCAGCCAGGGGCAGCAGGAGCTGAGAGCAGCCGAGGAGAGCCCCGGGCAGGCTCCGCCGGGACACGTCGCTTTAGCGGCGGGGGCGGGCCCGGCGGGCGGACGCTGCGAGGCACCGGGGCGGCAGAGGAAAACCTGTCTCAGGTGCTGTGCCAAGGGCTGGGCGAGCCACCACGGCACCTGCGGGAAACGGCACACAAAGCCTTGCCATCCCCTGCAAGAAGGCAGCAGCTGCTGCTGCTGAAGGCACCAAGTGCTCCAGTTCTTTGCTAACAGGATCTGTACAAGGCAACCAGTTCAGAGCCATGGGATCTTTCACATCTGTTCTCAATAATGACCACAGTCTCGGTCACCTTGCAGCCCAGTGGTTATCTTTTACCTAACAAAGTTAAGTTATCTTGATATCAGCCCCTCATTCCCAGGTCTCAGAAGAGCTGTGACACAGTGGCTGCCTCCACCACAGCCTCCATTAACCGCTGACACTGCTGGGCTGTCACCACAACCTGAACCCTTGACGCGCTGGGGGAACAAACCAGCACTCCCCTCCTGCCACCCGGAGTGACTCGCTGTCAACATCTCACAAGAAAGTACATACCCATACACACAGGTACAACATTGACCTGGCGATCGGGGGTCCATTCAGCACAGGCACTTAGATAAAAAAGAAATCATCTAGAAATAAATTCAACAAAGAATGAAAAAACATCATTCACCTGTTTTATGAAGGGTACTTAAGAATTCTGGAATCTCCATTCTTCCTACAGGTGCTTCATTCTAGGATTAAAAGCACTATTCAGTTTTTAGAATTACACTGTCTGTATTTCAGGCATCCTGCTGACTGTGTGTACACATTAGCTGAAGTTCACACAAGTGCAATATTCAAAGAATTTATCAGGCAACTAGGCTACTTAGCACAGCCCCATCTGCTGGGACAGTAGCTTTCAGCTTCTGGTACTTCCTCAGCCTCTGAACACTAACAAATATCTCTTATAGCAGAACTATGCTGTGCATCTGTTTAAGAATCAACAAACTGACAAAGAGATTATAAATATATAACTGTATTTTATTTTTAATATTAAATATTTTTAAATTACAAGCAATTTCTTGAATCACACTATGCATGATAATCAATATACAGTAGAAATTACAATTTAAAAATGTACACAATTTAAAGACATTTTGACCTGAAATTTCATTAACTATGATATATTGCCATAAACCTCATACCTGTATTAAATTACAATAGGAAAACCTCATACCTATGATTTTGTTACATAGCTTCTCATTTACAAATAGAATTAAACATTATATATACACACACATCAGTACCATTTATCATTTAAGTTACACCTACATCTGTGCAAGTTCAAACAATTTCATAAACAAAACTAACCGTAAGTCATATTCAAGTTTCTGAAAAAACAGGCTGCTGGTATTACAAATACTTATTTTCAATAAGTTTATATGATGTTTGACTCTCCTCTAGATTTTTTCCAGTCCAAACCCATTAACATACAAGGATATTTCTGTATGACTTAAAGCTGAAGAAATTTTGAACACTCCATTCTTATTTAAGGCTATTTCTTATAAGGCTGATATACTTGGATTCCACCTTTCACCAACTCCAACAGAACTAGCCATGTCGCTAACACCTGACAATGCTGACATTTTACCATAATGCTTAACCATAAAAAAGTCTTTCTACCAACCAGCTTCCTCATGAAAAAGATTTGAGTATTACATAAAAATCTGCTAAAAATACTGATAAAAAGAATGAGGCTTAAATGGCTTTCATTAGTGCATCAACAAGGATATGAATACGTGTTGAATCTGCTCATTTCCATGAATATGGCAGTTTCTGTAAATGCAGTTACACAGGCGACGTGGGCAGCCTGGGGATTTGGGAGAGTACAGGTGTTCCCACTAAAACCAGACACTCTTCTCGCTCCGTTGGCTTCTCTCTACACATCCTCATTTTTAAACAAACTTCCTTAGGTGGGAAAAATCAGATCTTTTAGGCAACTTTAGTAGCCAAATTGAGACAGTGCCTTCATTATTCAAATAGTCACGGTATTCTACTAGAGAAGGAATTAAAATGTAACCAGTCCTCATAATAAACCATTGAAAATAGATACATGTACTTCTAAAACGGAAACCATGCTTCAGTAGCTAGTGCAAGAAATTACATACAGCTCAATGAATGATTTGTGACAAATCCCCTCATCATAGGTAACATGTTGGAATTGCTGATTCATCTTGACTGTGCCACTGACTGCTAGGCAGGTATTTAAATATTGCTCATAGTTGATCAGATTTTTAACTATAAATTTTCCCAAAAGAGACACTTCACATCATTGCAATCCAGCCTAGTGGATTACTGATAAAATTCATTGTTTAAGTGAGATGAGTCAACTTTAAATACTTCTTTCTCTTCATTTTACAGCTAAAAACATTACCTTGCTTAGTATCATACACATCCCAGCTCGTTTTAGAAAAATTGCTCCTTTGGCAATTCATTAGCAATGGGTCCTTTTGGACAAAGGAGTAAACTTCCACTTTCTGTAGAAGATTTTCTTTAATTCCAGGTAAAGAATAAAGATCTTAAATTTCCATCAAGCAAAGAAAATTCCTGATGTGCAATATAAACATCTTTTCCAGAATTATAAGAAATAAAATGCACAACCAAATTGTAACATTCTGGAATATAAACTTTTATTTAACCTTGGGCTATATTTCAAATCAAATGACTCAAAACTAAGGCTGAACTCCAGGTCTGACAGCCGATTTTCCACCAGCGAGGCAGAGACGCCCACACATTGTTTGCAGACCATTATGGAGTTTCATTCTCACTATGGTGAGAATTACAGAAGACAGACGAGATACCTTAATCTGGCTGTATCAAGGAGTTTAACCTTGGAATTACAGAATTTCTAAGCAATAATTTGTGTACAAAGTCTACTACCTGTATTTTAAAATATTGGGAGTAGCGAACAGCTTCCTTAAACCCTCTGCAGTACATCCTGCAAGCCTCTATTAAGAACTATTTGGCTTTGCCTCTGAAACCACCTTTTGGGAAAAGTCCGTGAAAAATGTAGTTCCTCACTTCATGCTGAAGAACAGCTCAGACAAAGTCTGAACCCGAGAGCCTCATCAGAAGTTCCCAACAATACGCTGGCAACTTTAAACTTTATACCTAAATCATTCCCTTTTGATCCGTACAGAAACCATTCTGGTTAAGGGCTAAATAATGCTGGGAAAAAACAATCAGCATATTCCTGTCATTTTAAACATACTTAAAAAATCCAAATGCATATAGAAGTATGCAAAACCAAACTTCACCCATCTGAAAATATCCAGTCCTCCCATACTCCACACAATGGAAGTTCTCCCGTGAGTGGAGCTGAACACAGAGCACTCGGACCACCCTTACACTGAAGCCCTTCCATAACAGCCACTAAATTACAAAGTACTTTGTATTTTAGTATACTAAAATACAGCAGACAAAGCCAAGTAAACTGTTCCTATCAGTGTTTCCACAGCTGCATAAGGCATTCTAAGAGGTCAGATTTGTTTCTCAACCAAACTCGTTTTGGAGTAATAATTATTAATTTTTTTCCCTCCCAAGCAGTTTAAATGATTAAACCAGCCAAATGCATGGTAGAGTGTGAAGGTTAAACCCCTCACATCATATTCCCTTCCCTACAGACAACCTCAGAGCAAACTTTGCTCTATTGCATCTTTGGGTCAGTGTGCATTTCAAGCTGCACCACGGAGCCTTGCAGACACCTTGAAAGAGGCCTGGCCTTAAAAAGGGTGCAAAATTGGGCATTAACCATTAATCTAATTGTTAACTGTCACACACCACTGAGAGGTAGATTTACCACAGGCCTCTGAACAGCAGCCCCAGTCTGCAGTCAGCACAAGAGTGAGCTTCAAAATTCACAGAATGAACGACCGAAGGGCCAAGCGTGCCCACATCCAGTCTATAGAAATTAGTCTTGTTATGATTCATAAATTCCACAGTTTGGTACAGCAAATTTTCCTCTTCTCTTTTCAAGGCAGGAATTGTAATACAAACTGGAAGGCCCTTAATAACGATATAGTCAGATGCTATTACAGTTTAAGCAGTCAATAGGATCATATTCAGGAATTAAGAGACATTATCTCTTTCATCTAAAAATTCCAGAGTATATCATAGATTCTTTTCCAGTTTCCTATAAAACATGAACACTAACAATCTATAATCATTATCATTTAGAAATGGTACTGAATATAAGATTTCAGCAAGTCTAACATAACACTCAGAAGTTATGTATGTTTTACAAGTACCGTGCATAGCAAATGCTACAAAAAGGACAAATTAAACTGGATAACTGGGTCAATTCAACTTGTCTTATTTTCCTTGAAAGTTTTAAGATTTTGATTCTGTACAGGAAATAAAGGAAGAATAATTCATAGTGCAATTGTAATAAGCAAAGTAATACGTAGTGATATCTTTTTGAATAAATATGGCTCACTACTGATCAACTATCATTCATACAGCTTCAGCAACACAGCACCTGCTGCACAGGACAGCTATACACAGTTCTACACCGGGGTATGTCCATAGGTAATGAACTACATGGAAAAATATAAAAAGACTATTATACAATCTCATACATAAACCAGACTGTAGTGTAATTGCTTTACTTGTTTCTTAAGTTACCTGAAAAATACTTCAAGTACTTGAAAACAGCGGCAGAATCATCTTTCAATGAAAAGCAAAATTGCACTGATTTAAAAATACATTACAAAGTTAAATACACATTCAAATTAATGTCCTGATTTAACATTGCTTTCAGTGTTTACTTTCATTTCTTGGTTCTTCTTGATTACCTGTGTCACTCCAGGCGGATCCAGAGTTTAGATAAGTTTCAGACCAAGTCTGTGTTTTATGTATGCAGTCCGAGGAAGTTTAAATTAATTTAATCTTTTTCTCCATCTTCACTGCTTCCTATTAGTAGAGGAAAGGTCATAAGGCACAGTGAGATTCTTCTGCACAACCCTCACTGCTTTGTAAGATTCTTCCTAGAACTTGACATTCTGCTGTTTTGCACTTCCAGCTTTTGGTTAATCTTTCCCTAGAGCTTTCAACTACTGTAAACATTTGAAACAGTTATATATAGACATCTGCTTAAATCACACAGTTCAATGTCACTTCTTAGGACACAAAAGGCAATGTAGGATCTCCAAAATAATCTCTCTTATCTGTAAGTTACTAAGCAGACATTATCTAATCAATAAGCACAATACAAGAACAATACAGCTCTCCATAAACACCGATTACATTCTTACAGACATCAACCATTAGCAAGGCTCAGCCATCAGTAGTATTTATTTTTAATAATGCAACATCTTGCAAAGATTAATAATGTGCTGAACCGATTCGAGACTGCTTATTTGTGCGTCTCAACCCTCAAAAATGTATCAAAGCTTAAAAAAAAGCTTTTTTGTTACAGACAAGAAAGCTTCTGTTAATAAGTACTGCTAGTACTTGATACTGCTATGAACAGATTGTTTGGCTCTCCTAACAACCTGTCCTACTCACAGCTCTAGAAAACATGCTGCAATTCTGGAATGTCAAGCATACACTTCCTAAAAAGCAATATGGGAAGAAACTGAACTGTAAAGTAAGACTGGACAACAATGGCAAAAACACTGTGTTCCTAGCATACTCCCCCTGTGCAATGAAAATAGAACTGTGACTTATGGCAGTGCAGTAATGACTTATGGCAGCTCCACAGACATGCTTACAGTCTTCATTTATATAATTACAGCACTAGTTCTTTGAACAGAAAAACTGCAAGCTTCTCCCATAAGTGTTCTGTAGAATACCCAGCTGCAAGTTTGTAGTGAATGCAAATAATCTCAGTCTGAATACAAAGCTACGTCTTACCTGAAATATAAGTTCAGACATAACTTTTATAGTATTAAAAATACATTTCTAAATTAAGTATTTAAAATAGAACAAGATTTATCACATCTATTACTTATCTTTGCATAAAGTTTTTAATGAGCCCTTTTAAAACAATTATAACTAAATCACTTACCTCCTTGCTCTATGTCTGAATCTGTAAGATGTGTAAGAGAAAAGCTTGCCATATTTGCAGGAGAGATTGAGAATCTGGAATAAGGGGATGAATGTGACCAGTTCTGATCGAGAGTCCGGGAAGGGGGAGGTGGCGAGAAGTACTTTGATGACTGAAGAGGTGGTTTAGAACTAATGAGACTGTTAGCTGCCTTCGATATAAAGGATGGCTCTGGAGAAGAGAAGTCATCATCCCATTCAAAACCCCCACCTATGGGAAAAACAAAAGGAAAAGCAAAGCAGCAATTTACAGTAATTATCTTACACACTTTTAAAAGCAAACCCCGGGAACACAACACTAACCCAAACCAAAACTTGTAGCCTTTCTGTTCTAGCTCCAGGGTCACAACAATTTGCTGCCCACAGTTTAGTTGCCTCTCAAAATATCCTTTAGCCACACCGGTAAATAAACAACCAGCATTACATCACAAGCTGCCACCATCAGTTACACGAGTAGCTGAGCCCCGCTGAAGTGTATCCTTAGGACGCAGACCTGAAGCCGCCAGCGTACAGGGAATTTACCAATCACATACAATTGAAAAAACACTTCATTAAAAACTATGCACCAAACAGTCTCACCCCTGCTGTGTGTAAGCATAGTCAAGTACCTTCTTCATCCGTTGAGCTTTCTGAATTGGCAGATCTGTTCAAGTAACCAAAGCTCGAAGACTGAACAGGAGCGCTGTGAGAGTCTTCGCCGTTCAAGTCTGCTGCGTGGTTTCCCAGCTCCTTAGTTGGCATTTCCTAAGGCAAACAAAATAACTAACTTAACTCTGTTGTACACACGACGTATAGAAAGATACATCTATTGCCTATAGATGCAAGCATTCAAAACATCCATTCCCTCACCCCTTGTCATCAAATCTATGGAATTAAATGGTTTGTAAACTCTTAAGTTATTATTGCACAAAAAACCAGTTACAGATTAAATGTATGCATGTGCTTCTGTTTCTAAAGAAAGTTGTATCAAATTATGCTACACATGCAAGCAGGAAATGGCTATTTAAATCCTTAAACAGGTAGGGTTTTTCTCTATTTAATGAAACCTTATCCCATCTCCTAACATTTTTTTTTCCTTTAATCATGCTTCAGGATAAAGACACAGACTTTGTATGAGTAGTATTTGAAGTAGCCAACTTCTTATCAGTTACTCTAATAACAAGTAAAGACTTCAACAACTAGGAGCAGTTTAAACACAGCTATTTTTTTTCCCCTCTAACAAAAGGATTACTATTCCACAGACTGCCTAAACACAAGTGTATCACCTATTGTCTTCTATTCTCAAACACAATCATCTCTAATATTTATGTGCATCATCATAATCAATATTTCCAAAGCTTGACAACGTGACTGTTCTTTTAAAGTCACTGTACTAGTTTAGTTGCCATAATGTTAAAATCTAGTCCCCTCTGTATCAAGTTACAGAAGTTAAAACTGATAAAGCAGACAGGGAAACAAGGTAACCTTGAATTTTATAAGCAGATCAGTTCACTCCCTTGAATCACCCTGGATTAATGAAAAGTAGCATTACCATCTAAATACTGTTCTCGTCTTGGATTGCTAATTGACACAAGATTCAGAATTGGCTTATGGTTTGCTTATGGGATTGTTTTTTTCATTGTTATTGTTGGAGGTTTGGGATTTTTTTCTTCTTTTCTTTTATGAAGGCATTTGAACTTAAATTCAAAGTCCTCAAACTCTATTAAATAGATAAACTGCTTTATAAAGTTACAACAACATTCCGGTAAAGCAAATCAATCAAATCTGGTTTATAATGATGCTGTCTCACATATTCAAATCAAATACAGCTTATAAATATAAAAGCATCACTAAATCCCACGTTTCATTCAGCACATGCAGTCAAGGCTCCACAAGCAGAGGATATTCAGGATTTGGCAACAGACCCTGCCCAAAGCAAAACACTTTCACTTCAAAGCAGTGGTGCTATCCTAACCAGCAGCACACAACTGCTTCCAGCCACACAAGCTTCCTTTTTCTTTACATATAAAATGACCCACATCAAACAAGATCTAACCCTGCCAAGACAAGTGATCTTAGTACAACGTGTCCACACATATTAAGCTCTTTTACCACACCATTTAAAAAACTCAAACCAACAAAAACTTTACTGAGTAATTGAGAAAAGAAAAGGATACCTGATCAAACAAATAGACCGTCACATCATCAAAGAACGTTACAGCCTTTTTCTCATTTTTCCAATCCTCCTGTTGCCTTTCAGTAAGAGGTTTTGGAAGTTTCAACAAGCTTCTCAGATATTTTCCATCATCCTTGTCAGTAAGTATCTCAGGTACTTGATGAACAGTTTCATCTTCACTGTCAGAACTCAGACTATGCATATGGAAAGTCCTCATGTCATCCTCAGAATCACTGTTTTCATCTTCCTCGTCTGCATCATCACCATCTTCTAAATCAAGCATTCCAGAAACATCAAGTTTGCCAAGGTATTTTCCTTCAATATCTGGCTCTTTCAGTTTTTGTCCTTCGATGTGATAGAAGGACTTCTCACTGTTACTCATATCTAAAGGGCTGTGTATGTTATGTACAGGCTTTTGGTCTCTGTGTGAAAGAAGTTCTGAAGTATTTGTGCCAACACAAGAGACTGTTTTATGGGAAGTCTCAGATAGTTTTATTTCATCCCTTAGGTTAGTTCCTATTGATATTTCCAGGGCACTCAGAGTTGCCTCAGCCCACTCATCAGGACACCCCTCCATCCTCACATCCATCTCTTGTGTCTCTAAGTCACAATTTAGTTCTAGTTTTGCCCTTTGATTACCAGTATCCTGGTGATTCCTTACATGACACTTCTGCTGTCTCTCTTCAATACTGTACTCCTCTTCGCTATTCTTCTCTCCTCTATTTGAAGAGACACCAGACATGCTCTCTCTTGACAAATTTACAGCCTCTTCTGTTTTTTTATCTGGCTCAGACTCATTATCAGAAAAATAGGCAGAGTCTCTATATGAGTTTTGATTTCCACCCAGGAAAAGCTTTGGGGTTATTTCAAAATTGCTGTTCACTGCATCTAAACAAGCAGCTGCTTCTGAAACAATTATGACTGGATTAGAAGGTAAAGCATTGACATTGCTCTCGCTGACAACACAGAGAGCTGTATCTACGCTAGAAGCATCCTCAACAGTGACATGGGAAGTCCATTCTGGAGACTCCAGGTTCTCCGTTTCATAGCCACTGTCAGCAGGTTTATCAGGAGGCAGAAGTTTCTGAGGACTTTGAGCCTGTAAAGATTCTAAAGCCTCATTTACATCTAAGGAATCCAAAGAATCAGGGGTCTCTAAGGCTTGTTCCACAGTTTGCGTAGGAGACGGGCTGCCTTCCAAAAGACTATCCTGGCTTGTACAATCGGAAGCAGTGACAGAAACTAAGGTCACCTCTTGGGGAACATCCTTACAGTTCTCAAAATGACTTGGTGTTTCTTGGTTTTCCTCCAATAAACATTCATCTTTTTTTAATATGGGAGACCTATCTTGCAAGTTTCTTTTCATATCTTCCTGATCACTACATTTTTCTCTACTAAAAGCTGTTTCAGAGTTGAAAAGCATTCCCTGTTTTATTTGTGCATCACACTCATCTGGTTCAATAGCGGTGGAATACGGACTGTTTCCAACATTATTATTTTTGGCATTATTGGATTGCTGCTCTTGACAGAGAGCATCAGTGTGACAGGACACGGCTTCATTGACCTCCACATTTAAAAGTTTTCCCTCATCCTTGAAATAAGGAAGATCTGCATGTTTATCACATGACTTACATGCTGCAGATGGACTAGAGGACACCTGCATCTCCACAGCTATCTGAGACTGAGAATTCAGATCTTTACTCATTGTCACTGGGTTAAAATTTTCATCTTTCACTGCTCTAAGACTTTCATGTATTAAAGAAAAGACCTGTGCGTTTTCAACCAGCACAGGCTCAGGCTCTACAGAGTTTCTATTTGAGGTTTCTAATATACTGTTTAGAACATCATCTGTTTTTTGCCCAAAACCACTGCTGGTTTTGCTGGACAATAACCCCGTCAATAAGTTCTTCTCGTGAAGAAATAAAAAGTTATCAGAAAGTTCTTCCAAAGTTACCAAGTCAGATTGGTTAGAGATATTTTCACTTACGGGGACCATTTCATTTTCAGAGGCATGACTAGAATGCTCCTTCTCAGAAAGGCCTACTGCCTTTCTATCATCTGTATTTGAGGTTACAACAGCTGGTTTAAATTCTTTTGGAACATCATTTGTTTCAGCAAAACCAAGTATTTTTCTGTTTGTCAATTCTTCTGATCTGTCAATGTCATTAAAGATATTCTGGAAAGGACTTTCTGGACTACCAGTAGCAGGCAAAAATTCCTCTTTAGGATCTGTATTGTATTGGAAGAAGTCCCTGTCTGTGCTAGATTCTTCAATATCGAGATCCCTGAGAACCATGAAGTGAGAACTTTTTTCTTGTACAACTTCTTGATGATCGAGTTCTGTAGTTAGTACAGCTGACTGGTTATCAAAATTCACACTGCAGCCACTTCCTTTTTCCTCTAGCTGGATATAATAGTCATTCCCAACAGAAAGCTTGTGTGCATCAAACACAGGCAACACCCCAGGGACAGCAAGTGATGCTTCTTGACCACTTCCATCCTGTGCTCCCGACCCTTGCTCCGAAAGTGACCGCTCAAAAACCTCCACTGGATAGAAGATACTTGTGTAAGTCATTGCTTCATCAGGATTCACATGACCACACTCATCAAAATGATCATGTTTAGCTGCCTCCCAGATATATTCAAAGCTGAGACCCTGGCTTGTTTCAGTTACAGTAAGAACTTCCTCCATCTCATGGCCAAGTCTATCTCCCGTGAAGTGATCCAAGATTGGAAACGCAGAATTATTTGTTTCTCTGTTTGAGGTGTTTGGTTTAAGAGCATTCCACTGCTGCTCAAAATCAGCCTCCGAGTCCCTTTGGCTTTGCATGCGAAGGTAAGTTAAAAGTCTATGCACTTCTTCTGCTGTTGGTCTCTTTTCTGGAGGCAGCCAACAGAACTGCAGAACTTCATACCTATGTAAAGAAGAAATAGGTTTCAATAGGTTTCACACTGAAAAAGAGTTTAGAAAATATTTAACAAGCTAAGGAGTAACAATATCACTGGCAAAATTTCCACCTGTAGTGACTCCTTTTACTTTTATGTTGAGTTTCTTTGCCAGGACAATGATTCCATGTAGCAATTTCAATACATTCAAGAATACTGAGTAATTTGAGGAACTTCTTCAGCAGCTTCAAGAATAAATAAAAAACATTTACAGTTTACCATCTATCAGAGTATGGCTGCTCCAGACGTGGCTTGAAGAGTTTCACCTGCTTCTCCTTTATGACATGAGTTAGGACTTCCCTGTCAGAGAAGTCTGAGTAAGGCTGAGCAGCATTCTCAAAGAGCTCCCACAATGTGACACCCAGGGACCTGAAAAAGAGCAGCAATTCACTGTGCATTCTAAGAACTATTTTAAAGTTGCTTTTCTAAGAAAGTAAGAATTATGGAAAACATAACTGGCAAGAAGAAACAAACATCACTCTCCCATCAGCTTTATAATAATTTCAGAACCTGGTAACACATTTTATTTGATAGAATGCCTCAAAAAGTTCCTTGAAGGCAATGACAATGAAGGCAATAAAATACAAGAGAACTCAAATGATTCAACCACAGAAGAAAGCCTCACACATTAAAAAAAAAACAAACAACAGCAAAAGCCTATTTAGAGAAGCAGGATGAAGAAACATTCTGGTGAGTCCGACAGTAGGCAAAACTTTCATCAGGAATTGCAGTTATGGGTCTGGCTGCTGGGAGTTGAGATGAACAGCACGCTCTGAGGGAGCCTGCTTGAAAGATGCGAGGGATTCACTGCTTAGATAATTTCTATCAATCCCGCTTACTTTCTGCAATCCAACCTTTATATTAGCAAATAAACCCAAGTTTACTGTCTAATATCCTGAGCATGTAAAAGCAGGAATTTCATGGCAATGCTTTCAGAAGTGTGAGCCTAAGCCCCAGTTGCCATTGTCCAAATTCCTTAGGACTTGAGAACTGGAGTAGAACGTGGCGATTTCAAAAAAGTTCCTCTTCAAAATTTTCACTTGCCTTTGTCTGAGCTCTTTGGTGGCTCAGACAAACAGTTAACTGCAGCCCTCAAATGCCAAAGTAAGAAATTAAGATGCTACAGTTCTACCAATGAAACTTAATCAGGCTCTAGGGGGCTCAACTGTTTATATCATCCACAGCTATTATATTACTGGAAAAACATTAAGGAATATTAAGGAAAAACATTTCCTTCCTTTATAAACATTTGAAGGCATTTAGCAAATACTCAGTAATTACTCCTATTAGCATAAACACTTATTCTTCTATTAAACATTTTTTCCTATTCCTATTTTCCTGTTCTCTCAACTGATTTCTAATCATCTTTAAGCAAGATACAGGTTCAGGTTTGTAGAGGTTAACCTCCTGTACATCTGATGAAATAAAAAAGCAGTACGTCCAAATTCAATTTAACCATAAATATTATTTACTACTTTGTGTAACATTTGACAGTATGTTCACAAATTTCACTGAAATGATCATAAAGCCCACTACCTACCATATGTTACTGTATTTATTTTGCTCTGCTGATAACAGTCTGTCTTGAAAACTTGTCACTAACTCGGGTGCAGTCCATCGGAGAGGAACAAGTTTCTTCTCATCTGTCTCAATATAATCTTCCTAAATTATTGACAAAAAACAGAAAAAAAACACTTAAACATTGGATCAGCTTTCAGAGGCTGACATTCCTTTCCTTAATATGGTTTTATATGATCCCTATGCAAAAAAATAGAATTAAAACCATTAACCCCATTTTCCCCAAGTAGCAGAGGATAGCGCTATAGAAAGGCATTCACTGTACACTGCATAGTAAAGAAACCAAATGCCAGCTTCTTGTTTAAGGTTTGGCACTCAAAACATTTTTAATGCCTTGAATTTTTCATTTTCTTGATATATTTAAGCACTTTGAACATTTTCTTCAATAAATTTGATTGAATTTTTCCTTTCTTAAAACATTAAAATGAATTTGTGCATATTTTAGTGCAATATTTTAGCGCTACTGTAAATAGGATCTAAAAAAGATCTTTAACCAGGAGCTTCTTTCTACAAGCATAAAGTCCACCCGCTTCTAGAAAGATCATCTATTCTGTCACAGGAGTTTGGTACTGTTATTTGCCAGTTATACTGTGAAAGATCAATATTCAAGTAAAAGACAAGCTGGTATCAATTTATAACTTTAAAGTACCCTTGCTATAACCTTAGGCCCCAAATTGTTTTTAAAAAGTTGTACAAGACTAGATTAACTTACCTTATATCTACTGAATCCTATACCATAATCTCCTACTTTGACATTTAAATCGGATGTAAGAAAGCAATTCCGTAAGGCCAAGTCACTGAAAAACCAAACATATGAATAATGAAACCAAGCCAAGACGTCTTCAATGCAAATTAAGACAGATGGGATAACAGAAGTGACACTTCTGATACCTTGGACAGTCAGGCCACAGCTTAAAGTATCAAATGGAAAGCCAACAAGATTCTAAAAAACACCAAAGCAAAACAAAAAAAAAACCCACCAGAAAAATGCAGGGGTTCTGCCCAGTTCTGGATTCCAGCAGCAAGCAGCAGGCCAAGAGGAGCAGCTCAGAAATACACAACAACCAGTGCCGAGGATTCAACATCCAATGCACTTGGGTGATTTCATTCACATGAGCTACAGTCTGATCCCCTGGACCCAAATCCTAAAGGTTGCAGCAGGCCAGGGGCAAGAAGGGTTTGGTGCTGGAGCCACCTTCCTGATTCTCTTTGGATGAAATTAAACCCAGGTACAGTAACAGGGGAGATGAATTTCAAAACTACAGTTTTGATCCAAACTAAATGTTAACACAATTCTTTCAATGCCTACATTTTCATTAAATTTTAGAAGCCTTGTAAGTCAACAACTGATCCCAGACCTCACTGGAATACTATGGACACCACAGTTCTAAGTTAACCCTCATCAGTTTCAGGAAAACCAAACACCGATAAGAGTCTCTTTACAAGGCACTTACTGGACAAGATCTGTTTTGTGGCCACAAGGATATGATTGCCCTTAGGCCCTCCCAGAATCATTGCAGAGCCACACAATCAAGCGTAATCTGTGTTCTGGAATCCAAAGAGAACTAAACAGAGATAAGGAGAAGCCCTGGCCTATCATGCCATCCTTTGTAAAAGGCTCAAAATATAGTCCCTTCTCCAGAGTGGTGATGGACACGCTCAAGCGTTCCAAAGTTCTACCCAATTACTTCATTCTACTAATAACCCTAGGATGCAGATTACTCAGGCTGTTCACATCCTAGAGCAATGCAGGCCCCTCTTGAGCCACACTCCTCATCGCATGTCTTGCATTTTAATTGTCATGAGCAAAATCTATCGATAATTCAGATCAGGTTTGAACACTTAATTTACAGTATGATACCAAGCAACCAGTAATACCTTACACTTACAGCCAAGTTCTGCTAAATAACAAACCCATATGTTACACATGAACCAGAACTACAGACAGGCTGTGGAAAAGATCATCAGCCCTTTAATAACCAAATCAAAAAGTTCTTGAACACAAACAGAAGTTGTTTCCAGTTTCCACCATAAACCAGACCACAAGAACTCACAGCCAGCAGTGCTGCTGTAATAACACCAAGAAGCTATTTTAGAAACCCATCGTGCAGACTCAGAAATTTATGCCAGTTTAATGAAGCTGCCTGCTTACTATGGAACAGCAGCTGTGACAGCAAAGAGCTCCACAGACTAATTGCTCAAATATTTCACCTCTCAGTTTCACACAAAGCTACCAGGCAATTAAGTGCACTGGAAGAACTCTACCATGGCTTGTGTGTGGCTTAAAAACAAACAGCCTGAAAGCCATACAGCTTTCCTACTTCAAAGAAAGGAAATGTTTTCCTTTCTAGAATCACTGAACTACACAGGTCAAACGCATTTGTAACCCTCAAGTGCATCCCAAAGCTTTGCAATTTGTTTCATACTGTTTAAATAAATATCCTGGAAGAGAAAGTAAAACTTTGGCTGCTTGAATTTACCACTAACAACAAAATCACTGATGCTGGAGCTTTACCACTTACTCTGACAGCATCAGGATAGTGTTGCTAGAAGTAAACATTTACAATGAGAATCTTGCAGATCCACAGACAGTTATTTCTGAAGCTCAACTGTATTTCACTGAAAACCTACTGTCAAATTTAACACCTACAGAGCCAGGCTGCTGCCAACAGGAAACTGATTGCTCATTTGACAGGCACTATTGGTACCACCCTTCAGGCCATCCAAAATTGTTCAGCAGGTTAAAAGCACAGCTCTGCCCACCAGCTGTGCCCAGGCTTTGGTGTTTTCTCAGGGTTTTGCTGTTGGTTTACATCTGCACCTTTTAAGACTTCAGTGTAATAGTTCATCTTCTCCCTAAACACGAGGTCTCTGCTTTCTCTAACTAAGAAGTGTGTTGATAAGCTCATCATAACTAAAAGCAATTTATCTGGAAAGCTCACCTATGCACAAAATTATGTTTATGCATTACAGCCAGTCCAGCAGCAATCTCGCAGGCCATTCTCTGGAGCAGCATTATTTGTGCCTCTCCTTTAATGTGTTCCTGCTCATTGCAGATGTAAGTTTTTAGGTCACCCTGTAAAAGAAGTTGAAAATACTTATCAGCCTTGTATGTTAGTTAAATCTGAAAAATATTTAATGGAGAACCCACTAACCACATTACCCATTAGTCACAACTGTGCTTAATAAAAACCCTCCAGTTTCCAGTCTCCATAAGGACAAGCATCTCACTACTTAACACAGTTAATTGAGGATGTCAATTTACAAGTCTATTGGTTCAAGAAGTAGATGTCTGAGTGGTACATTAAAATCCAGCAATGCAGCAATAGCTGAGGTGACTGGCAGTCACAAATCTGGGCTATATTTAATAAAAGAAGCAGTGGGACAGTCAGTCCACTTAAAAGCAGATACTACTCCTATGTAAAACAACTTCATTTCATTTTTTTTTTTTAAAACATGCATAGATTCCACAGTACTGCTTTATTCAGATTCCACAGTACTGCTTTATTCATACTACTTATGCTGTAACTACACCACCTTGTGAGAAAGCACATGTAGCTTCTGATACTGCTTAATGTTGTAGCTTTCATTGCATTCTCTATCTTGTTTGTAGCTACTAATTAGGCAACATTAAAGTATCTGCATCCTACAGAATTCCATTTTAAAAAGTGCTTCTCGAAAGATTCTTCTGATGTACAATTATGGCTTTAATATCACCCTGCCTCATGGATATATGCATAAAGATTACATATAAACACACCCCCCTTTCTACCTTGCCAAAGCAGATCTATTGGAGGGGAGTTTCAAAGAACTACAACATGAACAGTGTCCATAACACAGAGATTCCCGATTGTGTAGCCTAAGGAATACAAGCACAAAATACCAAGCTTCACTGACTCTAGGTGGCAGCAAGTGCCTGAGGGGATTCAGACTCTCCGAAATCATTGACATTCATTGAAACAACAATTGGTTACTTAGGGTAACCAGTTAGGTTACTTAATCCCAGGTGGCTTAAGTTCCTAGGATGCCGGAAATGCACCAAGGAACCACTTTTTAACTTTTAAATGCCCTGGTAGCACTGGAGCCACAAAATGGTCCTTTATCAGGGAGACTTAACACCACAGGAAATATTAACTGTTAGACATATCTGAATGAACCCTTCTGCAACAACCGCTGCTTGGGCACCTAAATATAAAAAGCTCAGCAATCACGCCTGAGGAAGGCTCTGCTTCCTCTCCACCTTCCTCTGCCACTCTGCCTCTTCCCTCCTCTCCTGAACTCCACGAAGAACTAGATTTTGCCTTTCTTCCCACGTTTCTCAGTTCTAGTTAGGATCAGTGCAGCCACCTTTGTAAATCTCAGTATACTCTTCCTCCATCACAGCACAAGCCCACAGCATATTTACGTACCCTGCTGTTCAGTAGTTTTCTTGTTTGTGCAAATTCCACACGTGGTTCACATGAACACCCAAACAAAGAGCTAATGTGACTTTTTAAACCAGTAGGTACTGATGACAGGGTTTTATGTGTAAAGAGATTACCAAATTATATCTACTGAACACTTTCCACCAAGCTGGAAAGCCACGTGCTGAGTGATCCAATACCACAAAACTGCCCCTTTTGAAGTTCTTAGCTAAAAACACTACCCCTGCCTCCTCCCCCACCTGCAGTCACGAGCACTGAATCACCTGAGCATGCTGTATGGTACAGAGCACCCACACTACCTGAGAGCTGATCAGGCAGATGTGAGTTTAAGAAATATTAAACAGTTCTGAAGAGCACAAAGAGTCTCTGAACCAGACAGACATCATTTGTGAAGTTGTCATGAATGGTCAAAACTCCTTTTTTCTTTAAGCCACACACCACTGATGTATCTACCATTAACCTCATATCAATATTGGCTACGATTATTAAACAGATTTGTTGAACTCTCTGGTTAAGAAGTTTTCATTGTAAACAATTTTATTATTATTTGAAGATGTTTTCAAGTGGCAGTAATTAGAAAAAGTGCAGAACAAATAACCAACCACTGGCAGGCAGGCACTTTCCACTGATAGCAACATCCCTAAAGCAAGCTACAGGGCATTCCAGGCAAATACTGCATCCTGCTGATCTCATCTGCTCAGGGAATTGCAAGACTTGAGGAATTTCTGTAAGAATTTGATTGGCAAATCAGCCTCACAATACAGACACTACTTCCACATTTGAATAACTTTCCTTTACTCATAAATTATGTCAATACATTACAGGATTTGCTGGGCTGACAAAACGCTGGCCACATGTGGCTGAGTAATATATTGAAGTTAATAAGCCAGCTACCACTATTTTTAACCTGGCATCATGCTACAATGTTTAACAGTGAACAGTTAACTATTCATAGAAGACTGTCTCAACATACTAAGCAAACTAATAAGGCAACTGACCCCTCTTGCTTCTTGTCCAGCTCTGCAAAGCAGGGACACAGAGCAACTTGATTTATGTGATAAAACAGGCTAAACATCAGCCAATACAGTTCCTGCACATACAACCAAGCACATAATAGAAGTGTATGAGCAGTTTATACAGCCAAGAAACAAGTTAGCCAGCCCGCGGGACATTCCGTGTCACCACCGGGACAGCTGGCTCTGCTATCCCTGCACCACAGTTCCCAGTGCCTCTGACCAAGCCCTCTCAGTGCCAGGGAGCCTGGGAACTGATAATCCAACAGGGCTGCCCGAGCAGCTAAACAAGGTCAAGTGGCCCTAAAGGGCTACAAATCCCAGTAAGAGAACTTGCAAAAGTGAACATGCTATGATAGGCTCTGAATTTGAAGAACTGCGAAGAAAAAAACCGCTGCACCCTCTGGACTGTGTTGGTCAGGAGAACAGCAACATTTTTCATTACAGGATATGCCAAATTTGCAAAACGAAGTCTACATTGCCAAAAGAGCCTAAAAAGAACTTGTTGTCTAAAGACATTTACATTTCCTATCCAACACAGTTGACATATTTGCCATCTTTTTCCTTAACCATCAAATTCTTAATCACAGAAGTACAAGGAATCAAACCACGTTTATTCTGTGCTGTAGATAGATATAAACCACCAGGAACACAAGATAAAGAGCTCCAGCACAGCACTACACGACTGCTGGCAAACTGGAAACATTTCTCATCCCCCCCCATACAGTCTAGAACCTTTAGTCAATCACTCCAACTGCCTCTGCTCCCTCGGACTTTCTGCTGAAGAATCAGACTGCCGTGTCTTTTGGAAGCACGACCACAGCCCTGCAATTTGCCCAATTTCAGGGAAAAAAAGTACAAGAGAAGCTACCAGATTTTGAGATCACTTACTAAAGGCCTGAAAAATTCAAGTAACTGTCATGTCAGCCACAGCAATAAAAAGCAGTTTCTAGAATATCATCCTACTGACATTCCACTAAAAACCTGTCTACTAAAAAAAGCCACCCAGCCATACCTCCTATTCCAAATGGTGCTGTCTGGTTTCCTTCACATTTCTCCCTTCACGTCCCTCCTCTCCCCTGACTCCAATACTGCTGCCTCCCACATTAGGCCCTGGGACTACAGCAAGAATCAGTGCCAGAGCCATGCTGAGCTCACCGCCCTTGTCTCGATCTCTGCATAGAGATTGTTCATGTGAACCCTGCTCTGTCTGCCCAGCCCCTCTGTATTTGTGTGCACAGTGAATAAAATACTACAATGTCCAGGAGAAACTCAGCTCTACCAAGTAAAAACTCTAAGTCAGGCGGACTCAGTATGAAAGTCATGTTTCATGTTTAGAATATATCATTTTCTCAAAACAAGCTTTAGTTCACTTGGAATAGAAATCAGCACAGACATTTATTTTCCATTCCAAATAAATTACCTAACTACACTTGAATTTATAAAACTACCACTTTGGCTGTCAAGCTTACTGCCCCCAGTTAAAATGAAAATCTATTTTATCCCCTTAAGTAAAATCCTTTCCAGATTACTCTGCAGGATCATGACAATTTCTGGCGTAAATCATCAGGCATCAAACAAGAATATTTTTTCTCCTGTATACTTAAAGTAGGGCAATCTTTAAAAGTTACTCCATTTTTAAATTCAAAGTTGGATTAAACAGCATAACTATTTAAAAACATGGCAGCAATTAAATCTGATTAAATATTTGGATGTATATCTGTTAGACTATCAAATGCAACCCTCTTTCAAAGGTCCTTTTAAAGAACCTCCAATTTGAGCAGCAGGTTTTAAACTGGTAAGAAATGTTCCATTTCTACATACTGAAAAACTATAAAAGCCATTATCTCATTAACCATAGGCACCTACTTTTTAATTCTTAGCAAAACTGGAACACTTTGATCAGTCACTGAAAAAGTTGAGGCTTTTCTTCCATTTAGAAAAGAGTGATTTTATCAGCACTTCTGCCTCATTAATTTATGACAGCTAACAAATTTGAGCAAAAGAGCACTAATAAATACAGTTATTTAAGGTCACAGATTAACTGATGTTTCTAGATAAGACTCAAAAGTTCATGTTAACACTTATTTAAATTGTTTGAAGCAACTGATGCAACTAGAATTGTATTTACGCGCCTGAGATTAAATGACAATTCTGCAGTAGCAAAGCTCTCAGAATTTATGTGATGAATTTAAAAGAAAAATCAGCAAAAAATTTACACCTGTGGTCTGTCTCTAAACCAAAAGTGTCTTCCAAAATTCTGATTTTTAAAAAAATTCCCCAGAAAGAAGACAAATCCTTTCATGAGCAAAGGGCAGTAAATGCACTCTGCACAATGCAGACCAATGGAAAACCAACTCGAGCCTTTTGAGTAAGCACACTTACCAAGTCACAGAACTCGAACACTAGCAGGTAAGGAATGGCTTCCATGCACTGCCCAATGCACTGGAGAACATTTGGATGCTGAAGAATGCTGGAGAGAAAAAATTGAGTTAAAACTGGGAAGATCACCGTGCGCATTATCTGAGCATAACGCAACAGACAAACCCCTACCAGGAGCTTCAACACAACACTGCACGAACAGAAGGTGCCAATACCCAAAGTCACAGATTCCTTTTGCACCTTGATCTCTCCTTTGTATTTGCTGCAGAATAATCACTAATTACAGCTGAAACCCAGAGGATCCAAACCCACAAAACCACATGAAAGTCACGCCCATCCTCCCACCACCCCTTACGTTAAACATAAGTGTGTGCAACTGGTTTGTGAACTACACCAAGGAACCGATCTGGTTAAATCTAAATCTTTCCTTAGCCAGGTTAGTACCCAGCCACATCAGTTACTTTTTCTAAATTGCTTCAAAAACACTTGTGCCAATGAGGCAGGAGGCATGAAATTTGTACTTCTGACAACTGCCACCAATTTAAGCCTAAAACAAAAATACCCCGGACATCAGAAAGCACTGAAGAGTAGAAAGCTCTCTATGGCCACTCACTTGTAGTGTATTTAGGCAAGGCAAACCACACTACAAGGAGTCTTTAGTGAACTGCAATATGCCCCTCTCTGTCATCTAAAAAAGTCATTAACTTGTGCTAGTTGGTTCTTCAGAGAAATCTCACTATTCCCAAAACAGGAAGCAAATCCGCCCTTTAACAAACCAGCTTCCTTTCCAATGTACAAAGACTCAAGCCCTAGAAGCGAGTATCCTCCCAGCATAACAAAAGAGGAAGAGAACACCAAACAATCCTGTTTTATTGGCATTTCCAGTCAGACCAATGATTCCCCAGTTGCAGAGCTACTGGGCTGAAGTTAGTGTAATTCAGTATCAGGTTTTGTGCACAAGCCTCTTTGCAAGCTACCTAAACAACAGGGTTTTTTTCAATATGTTGCATTTAATTTTTTGAAAAACAACTTTAAGGAAATTAATGTGTATCTGATAACAAAGCATTACCAGTTCCCCAGTTTTTAACAGGAAAGCCAAATACAGGAGTTAAGCCTCAGTTCTCACAGACAAGTAATTAGGCATAAGGTTAGTGCAACATCAGGAGTTTGTTCAGAAACAGCTGTAGAAGAAAAGCTGATAAACCAAACCGAGTGTGTTTTCCAGTCATGAACAACAACTACCAAACATGCTTAAGCAGAGAACTTATTTTTATTTCTAAACAAACTCAACTCACTTTTGCTCACTTTAGACTGACTGTATTTCACTTTTAAAAGACGTGTTTCAGTTATAAAGGAGAGAGTGACACTGATCAATAATTCACATGCACGAGTATGAAGTGTTTAAGTTAACTAAGCTGTGAAGCGTTACTTACTAATATGGTTCTCCATTCCTTAAAAACTGTTCTTGCTCCTTGGGTCCTGCACTTGCCTTCAGCTCCTTCACTATAACCCTTGCTATACTGGTGCCTGTGTAGATCTCTCCAAGCAGAACCTGAAAAAGACAACCATTGTGTCTCTAATCAGAAGGAAAAAAAATGGGGCTTTCTTGGCAAAGAAAAACAAGAGCTAAAAATGTGTAGTCAGAAAGATTGTCTGGCTTTTTTTTTTGTCAACACATGCAGGGCTTTGATAATTAAACACCAATGCCAAATAAATCTTGACAACAGATCTACACATCAGAAAACGTTTCCAGTGAAGACCACTTACACAAGATTTTCTCCTAGAAAGAATTGGTAATAGCAGGACTCTATCAGTTAAAATTCATGTAAGTGAAACATCTACCTAATAAGTAACTCTGGCAAGAAACTACACATAAATTAAAGCAGCACTGATTAGTGCTGATTACAGCTAAAAAGTGCACGCAAGAAAACACCTAATTTCAACTTCAACTTATGCTATGACCCTTTTTCTTTCTTTTACAGTACCGTTTCAAAGGCAATACAGTAGCCTGGTCAGTTAGAAATAAGGCTCAAGCTGCAGTACAATACTAAAAGGTAACTTCTCACCTTTCCAAACCAGCCATTTCCAATTTCCTGGATGTAGTTTAGACTCTGACGTGCAACTTGAGACTTTGATCCATCTGTCACACACACCAAAACAAACGTAACGTGAATCAAACCTCTCAGATGGCCACAGTTATCCAGCTGTTGAGGAAATATTGCAAGGTCCCACAACATTTATTCCAAATTAATGCACACGTTCAGACCAAGCGACATCACCTACTTACACATAAAGTATGAAGGTGAGCGTTCCTGTCACAACGTTAAGTGAAACTCTTCTCAGCTTCAGCTTCTAATCCATACGTAGAAGAGCTGACAAAGGTTTGCAAACAATTTTCCCTCACTCACTAAAGCTAAGGAGTAACTTTTTTTTATTAAAGGCACACTGAGAGTTTCTTGAAATCTGCAGGTACAGAAAATTTACTAGAAGCTTTCCTGAACATCTAATGATTAAGCAACACAAACAATAGATGTAAAAATTATATGTGAAGTAGTATGAGAACTACTCCTCTACGCTAAACTACGCTTGTCATAGTTAAGTGCTTAAATTTCTTTTTACAAAAATCGTATTTTAAAGAACATATAAAAATACTTTCACAAAGGGAAAATAAATCTAATGCTCTGTCTTACCAATATCACATTTACAGCATGGAAAGTCTATGGCGACATCAAAGAAGCGATGCAGGCAAGAGTCACTCTTGCTTCCGTCTAAGGCTAACGGCTAAAATCCAGGGACAACTTAGCCACGTGAAAACCACTACAGAGCAGAAGTCACTGATGTCCTGAGTGACTTCAAACCCTTTATGTAAATAGAGGCAAAATGAAAGTATTCTAGAGAGGTTCATTTACACTAATTTAATTCTCTTCATCTACCTCACTTGGCACCGTGCCATAAGTGAACATTTCTGAAGTAATATTTCACGTTTATCCTGTCCCTTACAAAATTTATTTGCTCAGTTTATGTAAGTCTGCAACAATTAATTTGTTATAGCAAAGTCAAACACAGTCAGCTACACTCCATTTTTGACACAAATGGCCTATATCTGCTTTTTCGTTAAAAACTGTATTTTACCTGTACGAGATGGAAACTGGGAGGGAGTTGGTAAAGTGATACTGGGAACTGAAAGAGTAAACACTTCTGCTGGAGACTGAACAGATGGAGTATCTTCTGCTGGAGGTGTAAAATCTATTTCATCATCAAAGTTATCTTCAAATTCCTGAAAAAAATCATCTTAGTGAACAAGCTGATCTTCATCTTAAAATTAAAACTAATACATTTCTTTTAGCTGGAACAAGCAGTGTTAAGGAGGCTTAGTTTTTTCCAAGGACAAGGACATATTTTTAGTTTTCTATTCTTTACTTGCAACTTATTACTGTTTCGAAGAGATTAAAGTATCCACAATTGCTTTTAAGAAAAAGCGGGTTTTGTTTTGTTTTTTCCATTATTTTAAATGCCATCTCTGACTTTGAATGAAACACCATGAACTGCCAAGGCCAAATACCATCCATTCAGAAATTAGAGCAAACCTCAATTTTAAGAACACTGATAACTTATTTTCCAAAAGTAGCTGTTCTTCAATGATAACAACTTCTCCTCAAGAGATTTGCTACAGTGGATACGTATCTTCAGTATTCTTACTCAACGGGAGTGTCTTAAACCCCTCAGCAGACTAAGAACAAATTAAAGGAATACACAGGAAAACAACAAAAAGGCTCTTTATAGCAGAATTGTCTCAAGGATATAATACTGTGCTACTGATCCCAATAGCTAGTGGTGATTTTGAAAAGACATTAAAGATCCTCACTGCAGAACGGACCAAGCATTAAAATAAATGGATGCAGCAGGATTTCACAGCACACAGAAATACAGTTGCCAGCTATTTCAGAAGAGAGAAGGTCCAGTGACACCAAGGTGTCAATAACTGCAGAACACTAGCACAAATAACCAGGTAAATATTCCAGACATCAGAATGCAGCTAAGAACATCACTTGCATACACATTTGTAACTCCAGATGCTCACCTTGAAATCTATCTCAGGGTCTTTACAGCAGGAGACACAGTTTGCCAGCAGTATGACCAGTACTACCAGAGTACATACAGACAGAATCACAAAGGATGAGGAAACTTCAGCTGCAGCTCCTTCTCCTAGAAATAAACATGCATGGAGTATTATATAAACATGCTTATCATTTGGAGAAGCTCAAAACATCATTATCCATCTGCATTTATTTAAAGGATTGAGTTTGAACATTAAAATCTGTGGATATGATAAAAAATAAGAGGAAACTGAACAGAAATGGTAAAATATCTCTGCTCTACCAGCTGCCTGCACTGTTCCAGACTCACCCAATTCAAGCTAAGGGGCCACAGACAACACAATTTACCAGGGTAGGTGATGAGCAGTAACAGTCCCAATGCTCAGGATTCTGTTTAAGTTCACAAATTTATATAGCTACCTAAACAGAGATATTAAAAAACTGCTCTTTTAGAATACATTTCCCATGAGCCAAAACACCTGTCCTGAGAGAGCAGGCAGCTGGAATGAACCCTCTCTTGAACTGTGTGCATATTTAAAATATAATGTTATAAGGCAGTAGAGTGTCTTTCAATAAATGCATCATGACAAGTCTGCCAAACACAAGTTGCTTTCCTAAGTGCAATGGATCTAGTCAGCTCCACCCCAATTTCTGTTTCCTGTGATTCATTAGGTGATTTGTCTCCATTTCAAGAATTTTAGACACAATCCCTAATCATTTTGCAAACACACTCCCAAATAACTTTCGATAATTATATATAAACATTCTACAACACATTTTCTATTATTAAGTCAGGTTATTATTACTCACAGGATCAAAGGCTTCAAATGGCATTTTATAAAAATCTTAAGTCTTTGCCAGGGGAATTAAACCTATTTTACTCCTGTTTTCATCTTAACTTGAGAACAAAGACATACAGTTCCCTAGGAGACCACAGCACACATGTCGAGGGTTTGGTTTTGTTGCTGTTATTTCTTTCTGAACAGGTACTGCCACTGGGACTGGAACAGTAGTTGGGCTGTATCTGATTAAAATATATTTAGATATTACATCAGTGTTGAAGTTAAACAATGTCAGGTGACTCGGATTGACTGGATTTTTTGGGAGTGTCTGAATGTCAATGGGAATGTCTGGCAAAAGAATATAGTACATATGAAGCCTCACAAATGAAGAAGTCAAAGCTGATCACTACTTAAGGGACACACAAACTTGTCCACCCATCTCTTATACCTTCAAAAAAATGTAAAAAGTAATTAAGAGATTTCCTGGAAAAGCTACAGCTTTTCATTATGTTCCACAGAACACTTACAGACTATTTAGTTATTCTAATTACGTGTAAAGAGTAAAATGACATATTTAAAATATTGCTTTAAAAAGTGTTACCATACTTTCAGAAGACCCATGCGTTCTACACAATAAATTAGGTCAATTATCTATACAATGAAAGTTAACCAGAAAAGGAAGGTTTTCAAACAGGCAATACCATTCCTGGTTTCCACAATAGCTCTGGCATTCTAACTTCATTAGATTAATTATTATGTAGAAATGAAATATTCATGTTTTGTTAAACACAGCTCAACCGCCGTATGAGGCTGCTCACCACCTTTTTAGTCAAAATTCTGAAGACCAAAAAACCTCTGAAGAGGGCTCTCAACAGAACAATTCATATTCATTTAAATCAAGTCCTCTATAACACCTGCCTGCTTCCATTTGTAAGCATCAACAAGGAAAAAAGGGGAGGGTAACAGCTGATTTATGGTTACTTCCTTCAGATGTGCAGTAACCTCACAAAGTAGACTCAAAATTACCTAAACCACAAATACAAGCATTTTGAAGTCATTAGCTAAATTGCTGTAACAAACACACACAGAGGTAACACAGCTTTAGATAAAATTTAATAGATTCATTTGAACTTCTAACTAAAACCAAATAATAAAAGGTAGCTTCACTACAAAAAATAAACATATTTATGTTTGCACACATTACTAGTTATTATTATTTTAAAGGCATTTTTCCAAAACCACCCCACCTAATTTCCAAACAGCTTCACCACCAACTTGACCAAAATGAGAAGTCAGCTCCCCACAGCCCACAGACTAACAAACACCCGGGAACACATCCCCATATCGCCAGTGTACGTTCAAGGCTCCTGAACTCCCTAAAATGTTTCATCCAGAGCACCAAAAGCATTTGGGAATGTTAGCCAAGCAGAAGTAAAACATTACAGGATGAACTCTGACACCCAGTTATATGACTTGAAACTGAAAAGGCAGATGTTTAATACCTCCTTTTGTTTGTAAATTGTGTAAGTAAGAAGGAATGACAGCTATTTATTATAAGAGCTTGACGAAAAAAGCAGCCAGAAAGAAATCCATTCAACTAAATGCAGAGAACCATTTTATAGTTATTACAGGAAACAGTTTTCTTCAATAAAAGACTTGTCAGAATATACTGCAAAATTCGTTTTAACTTAAACCTAGATTTAAAAAAATCCAATAAATATGAAATTGTGAGTGTTAAGGAATGCAGAACATAATAGATTCTAAAAGTAGAGAATTTAATAAATATACTCAGAATATCATCTTGGCTTAAAAACCTACCATATTTAACATAACCCTACGCAGTAAACCTACTACATCTTAATATCTATCCAGAAGCCAGAATGTGTTTTTTTAGGAAAGGAGCTTCAAAACAGATCCAAACAATACTATACATAAAATGCCAACAGTATAAGGCTTCCTGACAGTGAACACAAACAGCCAGGGCTACTCAGGTCTGGTGTATCCAAACTACTCAAGCAAGAGGCAGAGGCCTGGGTTACATCACTACTATATTAAACCAAGCAGGAGATGCAGGGTGTCTGTGTTACTACATGTGTTATGCCAGTTAACACAACATAATGCTTCACAAAGCTCTGCACTAGTAAATGTTCCATCTCTAAATGGCATCCAGATGATCCTAAATTATCAACACAAAAAATTACATCTTTTTTTTAAAGCCTCACAGTATTAAATAATGTTTTATGCCGTTTATTTACCCACTTTTTAGAAGTGCATGGTATCACAAGCGATCCACAGCCCTGGCTGAGGCAGGTGTTTAATTAGCAGCTATTAAAGCAAATTCTTCAGTGTCACTGAAGGCTGCCATTTCATAAGCAAGTTTTACACTAAAGTCTAAATTTGAGCACAGTAAATCCAAAGTCAAATCCTGTACACGGGCAAGTACAGGGATACACTCTGGAAAACCAGTGATGACACATTACACTGGCATTCTCAGGATCAAGTATAGACACTTCACTACGTACTAGCACGTTTCAAGGGCTGCAAAAACTTCACTTCCATGCTTAATATAAAGGTCAGGATTCTCAATACCCTCCGAAGTTTCTTTCAAGTCTGCTTTCTTCCTAACATACTTCACTGACTACTGAATACAACAACTGAGCAAACTAAAGTTGCTTTCTCCCTAGAACTTTTGTTCTTCTCCATCTGATTTTGCAGACTTCCCACAATACTGTAACACCTACAAGTCATCCACCTGTGGCTCCCTTTGCTACCATTAATTAGGAGCAATGGGCATGTCAGCTTGCCCAGTGCTCCATCCATGCTCCCTTGCCAGCCAACAGCCACCGCCCGGAGAGATACAGGAGCAGGGCTAACAGCAGGTCCGTGAGGGATCGCAGGCCTGACTTTCCTCTGCTACCAAACTATGAAAGGCCATGACACTTGAACTCTGACACTCTCAAATTTGTCTCCATGTGATTAATCATGTTAAGGTCTCACCTTCAGGAAATCGAACTAAAAAGTATGTGAATGTGCACAGTTCTAAGCTTGAGGAAAAACGAACAGCAAATGTACATGACAGACACTACTGAGCACACCAACACAAGACATTCACTACTGTGATAAAGGCAGTGCAAGGCCCAGATAATTTAAGCATTATTAGGGCACACGGAACTTCAAGGGAGCATCTGATTTTAAGCTTTCAGCACAGCAGTTGCTATGCGACAACAGTCCCACTGCATAAGCAAGAGCATCTTTTCTCCAAGAGCAGCTTTATAAATGGCAGTTCTGCACTAATAGCTGTAACTATTTCTAGCACAAATCCAGCATGACAGCAGTCACTTAAACTGTCTCTTGTACACCCTCAAATTATATGATCATGAACTGAGTTGTTCCTTTATAACACCAAGCTGGAACAGAGCCACCTTTAAAGCACTAGTGAATGACCAAATCTAGCTTTGTTCCCCAGCTGCTTTCTTGGTGTCTTTCAGAAACCTGGTCAGTTTACTTGCTCTGCATTTAATGGATATTAATGTAATAAGATTGTACTATCACCGTAATTTATAGTGGGTTTGATAAATATTATTTTAAAAGCTATCTC
Source organism: Dromococcyx pavoninus (assembly GCA_033558185.1). Lineage (NCBI taxonomy): Eukaryota > Metazoa > Chordata > Aves > Cuculiformes > Neomorphidae > Dromococcyx > Dromococcyx pavoninus. The sequence continues at coordinate 1,250,302 of JAUMJL010000871.1, forward strand.
AGCTTTCCAAAATAATGTTACCATTCTCTCCCACACTAGCAATTAACTGCTAAAGTGTTCTCGACCTCTGTGCAGTTCTTCACAAGTCAGATTCAGATCATTATCTTTTCCTCACAAAGAGCTTCTTCTGCATTTATTTACCCCCTGAAATCTTCAGATGTTTGCTACTAATAGGCACACAAACCCAACACAGATACAACCAAGCCTATAAATTCTGAAGGCCTACAACTAATAGAATACCAAAAGATAGAATACCAAAAGAAAAGCCTATTCACAATAATTTTAGATACATCCATTGTGTAATGTCTGATTTGTATGACAAGGCAAAGCACAATATGCACTGCAACTCCATATTTCACACAAAGAACAACTCAAGAGCACATTCCATTAGTCACCACATTCCTGTCATCTCAACTTTTTCCTGCTATGCTCCATTTAACAACCAAGCCAAAAACCAGTAGTGTTTTTGAGAATAAGTTTCAGCAGAAATGTGTGCAGCACCATCATTTAGTTGTGCAATGCTGTATTGCAACAGGCTTTAAAACACTATTAGACGTGCATTCAAATCACCATCAGCCTTTAACTAAGACACAACACAAGCAACAAAACCAAAAGCTTTCAAGGAGTGTTATTTGCACTTCAGATGTTCTTTTGGAAAAAAAAAATAAATGGAGAGACCTTTAGGATGAGAGGGGCACTCTGAATCCCAGCCAACCCTTCGATTTGACTGACCATTACCAGTACAACAAGGAGAAAACATTGACTTGACACCCTCAACACAATGCCAAAGCACTTTATCATCTGATTTTACTTTCCCTTCTTCCTTACAGCTATGGAAAATCCTAACACAGTCTCGAGAAACAAACTCTTAAATGCTTAAACCACACCTGTCCAAGTTACTTGTGCACACTTTTATTTAATCTTTCTGAAGCCAAGAAGCAGTAATTAACAGTTTGTCAATAAAAATATTTCCTGCCCAAACTTGAATTGTTACATGGCATAAATCGAAGTCTCATGCTTAGAAAGATGTAAGATAAGACTTTTAGAGGCAGTGGAACAAAAAAAAAAATGAACTAAAATAAAAAAAAAATCACAATATACTCTTCAAGATAGCAACAAACATTTCACCCCCTTGCTCCACTATACTCCTTGCCTTATCCTAGACCTCTTCACACAAGTCCCTTCCAGGGGAGGTGGGTAGGATGAAAGGCCAGCATGCATGCACAGCCAATTCTTTTCACACCCCCTACCTCAGTTTTTCCTCTTTACAACAGTTCAGCAGCAGTAAGGGTAAGGGTAATGAAGACAGCAGGTGGCAATTTCCTACAGAGCTTTTTGCCCACGAAGCAATAAAAAGAACCTCTGGTGCTCTCCAACCCCTCATTCTGGCTACAGCTCTACAAAGACAGAAGCCAGCTTCACAGCGAAGTGTGTTTTGTGGACACTTGACCCCGAAATCATTGCTGGTCTATGCAACAAGTTATAATACTTCCAGTAGAAATATTGTGATACTTCATATCACAACTGGATATGCAACTCTGCATGTCAACAATTTTTGGCAAGTTATACCAGTCCTCCCAGGTGTCCTTGCAAAGACAAGAACTCCATCCTGCAACTGAAGCCAGCACTTTTTCAAACTATTTTATCCCACGCTTGCCCTAAATACTTTTACAGTGTGCTTCACCTAAGTTTCTACAGCTGCTTAAGCCCACTTTGTATGGAAGGGTGGCACAGGTTACACATCCTAAGGCAGGATTATCTGGGGCAGTGCTGCATTCCCATGCAGTACAGCGCCCTTAGAACAACACAGCTCTCATCCTCACTTCTCCTGTACACTTGTCCTTGCCTGAGTATTGGCTGAAAAATTAATAACTAGGAAAACTGTGAGCTGGGGTTAGTTTTACATTTCTGTCCTTATTCTATTATCCTATAAGTCTTCCCAGTAATGTCAAAGAACTACTCACACACCAACATACTGCTCAATTTTAATAAGGACTAAATATAGGCCAGTATTTCAAGTGTTTACAGAGCAAGATCTGTTTGAAGTTTCAGTGTTAGAATCTCATGTCTGCACAAAGGCATCTTAAGACAAGGTAAAAATACACATTAAATGATTATGTATCCTAGACCTTCGTGGCAACGTTTCTGGAAAATCTGGGTACCATCATTAACGTGCAAAGGTACCATCTGATTGTTAAATATGTGTATGTATATGTATATAAAAAATTCTGCAGAGCACACTTTATTCTGTACTGCTGGATGTTGGTTTTAACAATTCATTCCTGCTCTAGCACAGTACGTTTTCATTTGCTATATCATTTCTCCAACGGTGAGCCACAGGAGCTGCAGATTTTTTAAAACAGGGTAGCCCACAATCATTTAAAGAGGCAGAGACAGATTACACCTTATGTTATCTCAAACGATCAGAAGTATTTGCAGCACGGGAACTAAACCATCAGTATCTCCTTCCCCCAGTATTTGTCAGGAATACAACCTATTGTTTTGAAGAGACTCATCTATTTCTGTTCATACAAAAGGAATCACACATGCAACCTTCATACAACAGGATTTTCTAGAATCTTGACTTCACAGTGGACAGCTTTGCAACTCAGATGCACAGCTGGTTTAAGAAATGTGGGAAAGAAAGAAGCAGTATTTTGCCCAAAAGAGCGTATTCAGCTCTATTTTTCATCACTATTCATAGCTGAAGGATCCCTAGGATGAACTGACTATAGGACAAATGACTAATTTGGAGAACTGGATCTGGTCTACAGGCTGAAAGCCTGAAAGCCAGGACTCAAAAGTTCACTGTTAAAACCTTCTACACCTCATTCACACCAAAGAAGTCTCAAGGTGCAAAGGTAGTCCTAAAAATAGACAGGTCACTTCAGTCACTGCAGTGCTGTTTCCTTACCACTAAGGAAGCTTTTCCAAGCTTTTTCCTTTTGGACAAGGTGTTACTGTGCTCCAGCATTTCATGCTGAAAAATCCCTCAGAAGACAATTCACTGACATAGCTTGGTTCACACCACCACGTTGCCTCAGCTCCATGTGGCACAACCCCTTGCTGTAGGTTGTTTTTAAACTACACACTTAGACCGAGACCGAGACAGCCATCCTGACACAGCCTCTACATTTCTGATGACAGAAGTGTCTATAAAATGTTTCTAGTATCACTGATGCTGTTCAAGACCTTTCATAACAGCACTACAGTGAAAACAAAGAGCTTACACAGAGCAACAAAAGTATCAAAGCCATTGCAAATTGTGTCCAGAAGCTTATCAAGCTCCAGATACTGGATGCACACACCAAACAAAGGCAGACCCAAAATAAAGCTAAGGAAGACTCCAGCACTCCATGTGCTGTCCTTCTGCTGCAGGACTGGAGCACTAGGACTGAAAGAGAGATAGCAGCCTCTGGCATTATACTAGCTGAGGGTCCCCTCATCCTGTGCAGGTAATCCTGGATAAGTGACTGAAACCAGGCTACAGCAAACGTCCTGAAAATTATCTCTATTCAAATTTGCCTGGCAGGCATTCAGTAGCCCCCCCAAAACATAACATTGTCTTCTGTGTTTTTTGAACAGAATGCTGGATATCACCATGTAACACAACTCTTTTTACACAGGATCCGGGACAAAATCATTACTGATGGCTCCTTTGAAGGCAATGCCCTGTGCCTGACGCTGTGGCAAGGCACCTTTAGACTGTCTCCAATCAGTGCTATCTCAATATGCTGCAATGATACCTGTGGCATTATCAAATACACCCAAGCATTCCAGAGGCGAGAAACAGCCTCAGAAGACAGCCTACTCCTATGAGGACAGCTCAGCTGCAGCAAAGTCCAGACACTTTACAGCCAGGGGCAGAGAGAGCAGACCAAGCCTGCGAATAAGGCCTTGCATGGAACACCTCTGCAGGCCAAAGAGTCAGGGCTGGCTTCTCACCTGAGAGTCACAGACTCACAGACAGAAACAAAAGATAAAAGAGAACTCAGCAGCTCCAGCTCTACAATTATTAGGTGTCTGGGACTGAAGGTGGAAAAAGAAATATAAGGAGAAGTAAACAAGTTTAGTGTTTGAAAGGAGGAGGAAAGATAGACCACTCCTAATGAAAGCATTACCACTAATTAAAATCCCCACTTCACAAGCAAGATTTTTCTTAACTTCAAGTGATTCGAGTCGCTAACTTGCATATCCTTAGAAAACTGCTTTTCTTATTATATGCAAGTGTCACTTATGTATTATGTTGTACTAAAGTACAGGCCACAACCAGGCCCCAGAACTCCAAGTGAAACATTAAGCAACTCAAAAGCAACAATTTTCCCAGGAATAGATACATGCTCCAGTACTCATCTTAACAAATAAGAAAGTGACTTAATTTCCAAGTTCTAACCTGTCGTCTATGGCCAGCTAACTACAGCAGAAACAGCTGTACGAACACCGACATACTCTAGGTGATGCCTCTGGAGACCATGCACCAGTTTAAGTGTCTTTTCCTGGATTGCCCCAATCGAGCTCATCCGCAAGGACTCACTGCCATGATATTTGACTGGTCCAGGAGGGAAGTCCCAAGACTTGAGACTCTCAGCACAAACCAAAAATATCACACAGGCACCAGTCCAGCGGCCTCAGCTCTACGAAACGGACTTTGTAAATCATCACAAGTGTAAAACTGAACATATCTGCTAGAAATGCTACTACCTATTCAAGTTTTTTGGGAAAATAAAGAGTATTTTTAAGTCCCTGTTACTTTGTATTTGCAAAGACTTCATATAGCTCAAGAGATGATAGAAATTCTTTGCCTGACATTACACACACCCTTGATTGAGATTCCCATCTCTCTTGCAGAAGCAGCTGATTAAGGTCAAGTATGAAAATCCAAGCTAGAAGGACAGAAAGAAAGCCTTAATGTAAATATAAACCTTTAGCACAGTAAAGCAGGACTCTCAGATTATAATGCACTATATTTGACTGCAAAATACACAGTTCCCAAATGCCCTCACTTCAGCCACACAGCACTAACAGTGGAAGTCACCTTTGCCTGATGCATGCAGGTAAAATTGCCAATATTCAAACCAGCTACAGCACTTCGTTCTACGAACTGTTTTCCAGTAGACCTGCCCCTAGCCCTCACCTCCAGTATGAAATGAAGCCATAAATTCAGAACTATCACAATAGTTCATACCAGTATCCTCCTTTCCATTCACATAAAAAATTAGGTTTAAGCTGGTCAAAGTATTTTTAGCTAGAAGCATCTTCAACACCTTGTTTTTCCTATATTCTACCATAATTGCTATGAACCCTAACAGGGGAACAGTTACAGCCTTACTTCCTTTACCTCCCCCTCCTTATTGTTGAACAGAGAAAAAATTTAAATGAGCTCAGAAATACAACCTCAAAAATGCAAGATAAATATAGAACACATCATCAGCTCACACCTTCATCTGCAAACACTGTGAAGCCATACTTAAAAAGAGCAGCATCATTCATCTCGATCAAGGCCTCGGGAACTTGACAGTTTCCCAGCCACATAGCTTGGCATATTTCCACAGCAGCTCCACAACACAGAGCTTTTTGGAACAAGGAATCCAACCTAGTCTTGCTAGAACCTGCCCATCACCATTTCCTGCTTTCCAGCTTCCTCCCCAGAAATTAATTTACTGTGTGTGTATGTGTGTATTCCATAAACTATTCCATAAAGTTTACTACAACTACAGCCACCTTACTCTTTTTTCTGTGGATTCCCACCTTTCCTGTAACAAACTCAGGGCAAAACACAGGAAAATGTTTTCTCCACTGTCAAAGAAGCAACCCTTCTTGCTAGGTGAAGAACTGTGGGATCCTGAAATAATTTTGAACCCAGTTACTAACTATTTTATGAAAAGCCCATTAAATTCTTCAAAAGTTTACACCTCATATGTATCACCTCTCATGTCTACTCTTAAATAGAAAAATTAACTGCATTTCAGGAAAAGCATGACACACAAAAGGCAGAAGTTCTCCACAGAGAACTGATTCTGCCATCTTACCTTATGGCTTGATGACAAGTTAATATTATTTGGACAAGTTTCAAGTATTTAAAAAATGAAAAAAACTACCATTTGGTCTCAAAGCAAATACAGACTGGACTTGGATTAACTGCCTTCTCTTTTTCATAAGTTTACTTTTACAGAAAGTAAGAAAGACAATGGAGAGAGTAAATTATGAGCAATTCAGAAACCTTCTGGGGAAGAAAATAATTGAGAAAAAAGCAAAGGTCCAAAACTAAAGGAAGTATGGGTTTCAATCCTAGATTTGATACTTTCTGTGGAACAGAAATAACCTAATCCTTGTGCTTCAGAACTCTCCCTCCCCACTCCTCCTCCTCCTCTCTGAGCATGTTGTCTATTTCTGCTGTTCAGCTCTTCATAGAAAGAAAACCTAACTAAGCCACTCTCAAACCAAACCTAACAAAATTCAGCCTCCACACAATGCTGTGTGCAAACCCCAGGGAAACCCCCGAGTCACAGAGGTGGCTTTTACCCACCAGTGCTAACAAACCTCTCATCAGTAACTCGTACGACTGAGAGAACCTATTTTTTAGTTTGTGCTTTTAAGAGAAACACGAAGACAAGCAAGAAAATCAAAGAAAGCTGGTGTTCCCTAAGCTAAAGGTGAAATAAACGTGAACTACATGATTGTTTGAGAGAACGGGTAGGGGATGCGGGGGAATCCGACTGATTCCGGAACGGGAATCCCGGGGATTCACAGACAACATAAGAAAACGGAAACCCGCGGTGAGGTCTGTACGGCCGCGACAGAAGGAGGGTGCGTGGGTGAGCGCAGCGAGCCCGCAGAGCGATCTCAAGGGGCTCAGACGCGCACGGCGGGGCTGCGGAGAAGATGCCACAGCGCGGGCCGGGAGCCCCTGCCGCCCGCCGTGCCCTTCCCGGAGCTTCGGAGGGGGCATAGAGGGGGGGCCGCGCCCGCAGCACGAGGGGCTGCGGAACCTCGCTCCACCGCCCCAACCGAGGCCTCGGGCACAGAGACACCCGCTCTCCCCTCGCCCCACACCCCCGGCCGCTGGCACGGAGGCCCCCGCAACCGCCTCGCCCCCCCGCCCCAGCGCAGGGAAGCGAGGCCCCCCTGCTCCCCTCGCCCCATGGCCCCAGCGCCAGTCCAGGGGACGGAGGCCCCTTCGCTCCCCGCGCTCCCCACGCCCCGGTCCCGGGCACTGAGGCCCCCGCCCCATCTCGCGCCTTACCTGCACCCGCCGGCGGCAGCGGCGCGGCCCCGCAGAGCGGCGGCAGCAGCAGGACGAGCCCGAGCGCGAGGCGCAGCGCGCCGCCCCCCCGCCGCCCGGCGCCGCCGAGCCCCCCGCGCTGCTGCATGCCCTGCGCTCCCGGCCCCAGCCTCGGCGCTGAACGAGGGGCTCGAGGATCTCAGCGGCTCCTGCGAGCCCCCGCGGCAGCCGCTGCCTCCCGCCTCCGCGGTGCGGCCGCTCGCGACATCGGACCCGACCGCCCCGCGCCCCTCACAGAGCCCCGCCGGCCCCTGCAGACACCACCGCCGCCATCTTCCGGGCTACCTGACCGGGAGGGGGCGGGGCGCGTTGATGATAGACAGCCTGATGGACCAATCGACACGCGCCTCACGCCCAGAAGGCGGGATCATTAGCTGGGTCGGGGCTAATCCGTGATTGACAGCCAGATCAGCCAATCGCTCTGTAGAGGGCGAGCCGGGGCTGCGGCGCGAGAGCAGCGGAGCGCGTTTGCCAATCGAGCCGCACTCCGGCGCCGGGAGGGGCGGAGCTTCCCTGAGATTGACGGCGCGCTCTACCAATGGACTGGCGGCACTGTGCCCGGGGCCGGGGCTTGTCTGAGCCCTTGCGCTGGACCCGTGGCAGCGGCAGGAACAGCGCCCCCTGCGGGCGAGGGCCTCGCACGGGCAGGACACGGCGGGTCCTCCGCAAGGACCTCTGCCCAGGGAAGGGCGGCCCTCGTGTCTCCAGGCCCGTGGCCCGTGGGACAGAGCTCTGTGCCGGGGCCATCGCGTCCAGCTGCCCCTCTGTGTCCCAGCAGCTCCCGTTGGTGCCAGGGGTTGTGCGAGATCGCGGTGAATCATGGAATTGTGGAGAACCTTTGAGATCGAGTCCAACCGTACCTGTCCACTACGGAACCACATCCCTGAGCAGCTCACCTAATAGTCTTTTAAACACTTCCAGGGGTGGGATCTCCATTACCTCCCTGGGAGCCTCTGCCAGTGCCTGAGAACCCTTTCAGTGAAGAAATTTTTCCTGATGTCTAATCTGGACCTGCCCTGGTGCAACTTGAGGCCATTTCCTCTCATCCTACCATCTGTCACTTCGGAGACCAACATCCACCTCACCATAACCTCCTTTCAGGAGTTATCAACAGGTCTCCCCTCAGCCTCCTCTTCTCCAGGCTAAACAACCCCAGGTCCCTCAGCTGCTCCTCGCAGGACTTGTTTTCCAGCCCCTTCCCTGGCTCCGTTCCCTTCTCTGCATGTGCTCCAGCCCCTCAATGTCTTTCTTGTAGAGAGGGACCAAAACTGAACACAGGATTCGAGGTGTGGCCTCACCAATGCCGAGTAGAGTGGCACAATCACTTCCC